>JAQPPZ010016944.1:2676428-4014642 GCA_028583015.1 Wollemia nobilis | reverse complement strand
TTCGTAGGACCCACTTTGTCTTGGCATCTTAAAATATTATAACTTACAAAAGGACACAAATCTAATTAATATATTAACTTTAATGTTTTCATACTAACATCCCAACATATAAACTGAATAAGCAATAAAAAAATAACAAAGAAAGAAGCAAATAAACAACATATACCCAAAAAGACAAGACTTATAACACAAAGGAAAAAAATATATAAAACAATACTAAACATAACAATTTAATAACATAATAATAAAACATACAATAAAATGACACATAAAGCAAAAAGACATGAACTGATAATAGAAACTTAACATAATAAAAGTTTAACAAGACATAAAAAAAAACTAATATATAAATGAAATTATAAACTTAACATAACAATATTAATAGATAATATACACAAGATATAAAGCAAAAGACTAACACAAAAATGAAAATAGAAACTTAACATAATAACATTGACATATAAGACAACCTATTATAATAACACCATAACAATATAGCAACAAATAAAATATTACCATTATAACAAAACATAATAAAACTAATAAAATAACATGACCACATATAACAACACAAAATACAATGACATAAACCATAAAACATAACATTGGAAAAACACATAATTTAAAGAATTTTTTTGAAGTGACTTTGGAAGCATAAATGAAAGAGGCTCGGTGATCACATGGTGAATTCAGTGGTGTATTTTTTACTACCCAAGTGGAAACCAACCCTTTTGATAATGCACATTGCTATGACACCATTTTGAGAACTGATATTTTCATGATGGTAACTGCGAAAAATGAATTTCAAGCAATGATTTGGAAACAAAATTTTAAATTTTCAAGTGGGTCCCCAATTTTTGGGGTCGTTGTGAAGGACATCACAACAATGACGACTCTACTGGTAAATGTCCTTGGATATTTCGTACTCAAAAACCAAACTTTGAAAACACACAAAGACCCAAATATTAGAATTACAAGCATCAGTAAGTATCCAAACAATGAGAATAGACCAATTTGACATGAACCACCAAAATCATTCAACATCAGCTTAGTGTGTGCATAGTGATTCATTCCTTATCACTTGAAACCATTCAACATTCCATCGTCAGTTCCACATTTTAGGCTATGAATAATTCCTCTTTGAAGGTAAAACCTACACCCTATTCTATTCAGACTTTGCTCTACTACTAGTCGAGCGTCTATAGCTTTGGTAGAGATGATCTGAAATACCCAGATATTAGGTGGATGTTGTGTTTCTTTTATTATAAAAATTTCTTCACTGTCATCCAAATGTCTATAGCTTCGGTGAAGATTATTTAGTTTTGGATGATATATTTATCGTTATCGCTCTTTCATGAATTTTCTCTAGATCTTGCTTCACTACCAACCGAGCGTCTATAGCTCCGGTGAAGATTATCTATTTTTAGTAATATATTTGACTCTATTTCCAACTCTCTTTTTTTTTTTTTTTTTTTTATATTTCTCACTTTTATATCTCTCTTTTCTTTTTATCTCTCTCTATTTATATCCGGTAGAATGATACTTTGCAACAAATCCACCTGCCACCTGGGTTAGAGATGAGATAAGGCTGAAAAGAGTATATAAGATATTTTGCCCTAATTTGCAAAACCAAAAACTTCATGCATCCCAATTTCAAACAATATTCTTTAATGTGTTTTGTGATACTCGTGGAGCTTTTTTAATACAATTCCAATTTTTCATATTTGCCTTATCTTAGTTCACATTTATGAGGACATAAACTAATATCTCATTTTCCCTTTTCTCTAGGTTTCACAGGTTTTCAAACCAGGTAACCTCATCCTATGCGATCTAGGATCAAAAACCAAACACAACCAACAAATGACCTTACTTTTGAAACATTCACCTACTATTTGTGCCAATTTAAATTACATCCAAGTCATGAAAATCCCATAAAATATAGCAAAGTTAATTTTTAGTCATTCTTAACAAGACACAACAGAAATACGACAATACTTAACAACAAAACATCAACAAAATAACACGACTAAACACATATATACAACAATATACAAGTGAGATTATTGTCTCCCTGGATCCCAAACATTATCATCATTGAAAAAACACTCCCTTTCATGATATGCATACCCTAAATCCAACCACAAGGGAATACACCAACTAAGGACCCTTATTTTAGTTCCATCAGTAAAGTCGTAATGAACTGCCAAATCAGAAGAAAAGCAACACAATGAAAATTTTGAAATTCCTTCTTGTCTAATCCTTATAATGTAAACTTCATAAATCAATTTCGGATTGAGGATTAGACTAGTTATTGCACTCATGAAATTTTGCAGGTAGGTTTTGAATAATTTTAACATCAAATGTCTTCCTTTCATCATATTTATTGTAAAAATTTCAAAAATTAGATTCAATTCCTTATCAAAAACACTAAAAATCAACAAAGGAACATCATGCAACTTATTACCTGGAATTGCCATAATTAAAAAAAATGATAGATTCTACCTTGTTGTCCAGGATCAAGACACCATAGTTAGAATTTACCAAAATTTTATGAATCATTTCGATTTTCTCCTTTTCTTCATAAGCTCTATCATGGTCATCTTGTAATACTTCATTTTATCCACCACTTCATCCACTTTTATGACTGGCACACCATTTTTTAGTTGTGCAAGGATTTCAATATCTTCATCTGAGGTAAAATTTTAAAAACCTGCACATCAAATGAAACATAAATCCCATCAATAGAGTTATGAGCAACTAAGGATTCTTCATGCTTTTTCAAACAATAAGAATAATCATCTAAACTCATGGGAAGAATCTCTATTGCATCTTCTTCATAATCATCGAGCTCTTCCAAAAACTATTCTTCAAAATCCTTCGCAATTTCTTTTGGTGAATTTGAAACTTTTGTTTTTGAATCAACGTCAAACGTGTATATGCCTAGTTCAATATCATTACAAAGTATCTCATTAAACTCATTATCATAACTCGTGATCATGTTCTTTAACCTAGGCTCTCTTTCAACACAAATTTGATTAGCTATGCCTTTCTAGGGCAGCCATAAGCACGAAATGTTTGTGGAAAAGTATCCGTTCAGATGTCTGTCGCATTCCCTGCTCAGTAGAAAACCATATTTGTTAGGGATATCAACAATGAAAATATCAATATAATGTTGTATTCTAGGTTTTGATGATAATTGTATATGCACATTCGTAAGAATATCAATGACCTTTACTTTTGTTTTATCCAAATGCACAATAATTTTATTCGAAGAGGTTAGTTTAAAACCTAAATTTTGGCAAACTATGAAAGGCATCACATTACCTGAGGCTCCTAAATCCACCAAGCAATTGTGTAATTTTCTACCTGCAATTTTAATCGTTAATAGAAAAGGAGGAGCATCCTCTTTCTCTTTTTGTGCAACATATTGTATTTTAGTTACTTTCCCACTTTCTTTGGTGTTTCGATTATCAAAAGCCTCCATTAATAATTTTCGTTGATTAGGTAATTTTGCATCCTCGAACAGACTGATGTTAGACTTATTTTTCTTATTATTCAAGTATAAATGAATTTAATACTTGAAATAATGAATTGATAAAGTCATAAATTAATGTTTTTAGTTCTACCTTGGTTCATAAGGTTTGAGAATAGAAACTGATATCTTTCAGCAAGACAGACTTGGATTTCAATTTTATGGGATGGCTATTCATTAGAGAAAAAATCCAAAGGTCTCATTAATATTACATTTAACTATTGAAATATTTGAATTCATAAATATTTCAAAAGTTAAATAAAAGAATTTGATTTGTAAACTTTATTTTCTCATAAAATCAAAGTTTACATATTTATTCTAAATTAAGTCCTAAATGTCATCTTTCACAAGGTTTGGAACCTTGTAAGTTGGGGCAAGACATTAATATAACCTTACCACCTCTTTGATATTTTTGAACATAATTTCAGAAGAGGATCTAAAACAACTAAGTTGTTTTATTGAATTAAATTTTAGGATATGGTATGGTAATAAGTTATTATTTGAAGGTCTTCTAAATTTAGTAACTTTAATCATTTAAATTTCATTGAAGTTTTATTAAAAGGCCACATTCATAAATGTTAAATTTATTTTATACATTTTAATCAAAGTATTATATCCAGATGAAGAAGTAAAGATTGTTTACATAGATTGAGTATCATAAATCAGATATTTTCATGATTGAATGGTTAAAGTGGATATGAAATACATGTTTTATATGATGAACTTGAAGTCAATCACTAGATTCCCAGGCCCCTTGTAAACAGTAGCTTGCAGATTTAAAGAGTTATTCAAGTACTTATTGGCATATGCATATGTGACACATTAAACATAAAATAAGAACCTTGGAGATATATATTATTCTTTGCAAGAGAGAACTTAAATTTCTAAGTTATCGAGTGGTTTTGTGACCTAACAAAATCATACATCAACAGTACGACATAAATCCACCCCAACAGTGTAGGTGATCTAGCCATTGCGGGTGAGCTAGATTGGTTATGTATTAAAAATATTTAGCCCATGTTTATCTCTTTGCTTGAAGATGCAAAAGAATCATTGTAATGGCCTCTACCATTTGTAGAATGACCTATGTTTACCTCTTTTATTGAAGACATGAATACATCATTGTAATGGCCTTTGTCATTGGTAGAATGGCCTATGTTTACCTCTTTGCTTGGAGATGGGAAGGTATTGTTGTAATGGCCTCTGCCATTGGTAGAATGGCCTATATTTACCTCTTTGCTTGGAGATATGATGGCATCATTGTAATGGCCTCTACCATTGGCAGTATGGCCTATGTTTACCTCTTTGCTTGAAGATGTGATGGCATCATTGTATGGCCTCTACCATTGGAAGTATGGCCTGTGTTTACCTCTTTGCTTGGATATACGATGGCATCATTGTATGGCCTCTACCATTGGTAGAATAATTTGTGTTTATTCCCTTGCTCAAAGATGCGATGGCATCATGGTTACCCACTTCCATTGGTAGTTTAGTTTATGTTCTTCTCTGTGTTTGATGATGTGAGTGTCATTGTCATCTTGCCATTTTTGTTGGTTGTTGGTTTGGGATTATGGGTGGTAGCTAGTTGAGTAGCACCACGGGTAGCCCTTCCTTTGCAAATCATAGTCAAGTTTGGAAGTTCCCTTGAGTGCCATTGGCATCGAGGATGACCCACCCATGTTGTAGCAATTTTTGGCACCGTGGGTATGTGAGCACCATCTTCTCTTGAGCTGTTGGGGTGGAAGCCTTTCGGTCGACCCTTGGTCCACCCTATGTCTTACCTCGCAATGTATGGTGCTAGCCTATCTGTTGGATGTTGTTCCCTCCCTTAGTTCATTGTAGTTGAAAGAATCTTTAATTAATGTTCATTATCTAAAATGGTAGATTTTAGGATAATGGATGTGATTAATGTTCATTATCTAAAATGGTAGATTTTAGGATAATGAAAGTGTAGAAGCTTTAATTAATGTTCATTATCTAAAATGGTAGATTTTAGGATAATGAAAGTGTAGAAGCTTTAATTAATGTTCATTATCTAAAATGGTAGATTTTAGGATAATGAAAGTGTAGAAGCTTTAATTAATTTTCATTATCTAAAATGGTAGATTTTAGTGAAATGAAATATGATGATGGTTTGTTTTATAATTTAAGGGTATGGGACCTTATGTTATGAAATGAAATATGATGATGGTTTATTTTATAATTTAAGGGTATGGGACCTTATGTTATGAAATGAAATATGATGATGGTTTGTTTTATAATTTAAGGGTATGGGACCTTATGTTATGAAATGAAATATTATGATGGTTTGTTTTATAATTTAAGGGTATGGGACCTTATGTTATGAAATAAAATATGATGATGGTTTATTTTATAATTTAAGGGTATGGGACCTTATGTTATGAAATGAAATATGATGATGGTTTGTTTTATAATTTAAGGGTATGGGACCTTATGTTATGAAATGAAATATGATGATGGTTTGTTTTATAATTTAAGGGTATGGGACCTTATGTTATGAAATGAAATATGATGATGGTTTATTTTATAATTTAAGGGTATGGGACCTTATGTTATGAAATGAAATATGATGATGGTTTGTTTTATAATTTAAGGGTATGGGACCTTATATTATGAAATGAAGAAAAAGGTTTATTGGAAATTAAAGTAGTTACTTTAAGTAGCATAATGTGTGAACCCAGTTTGCTTAGCAATTAAGGGTATGGGACTTTAATTGCTAAGTAGGGTTAGTTCATTTATTGCAAATAGAGCATATGAGTGAATGCATGGTAGACTGACTCTCACGAGTGGGTGAGAGGGAAAATGGAAAGAGTAGTTTCTATGATAGTACTATGCATTAGTAAGTTGAATTGCTTGGGTTATTTGTATAGTTGCAATTTGGCAATGAAATAAGTAAGTGCATTTAGAAGCATGTCTATCCGGATCCATGAGTGTCTTGATCCCCTACTATCCTCACTTGATCGATGGAAGAGCGGGAAGGTCAAAGTCATGAGGTGGACCAGTTCACAAGTTTGCTCTCTACCTTACACCTTGTTATTTATGCAATAGATTAGATTGTGGGGAGATTTCCCCGATGGAATGGATGTAAAGTATTGTAGAAAGTATGGGGTGTACCATACTTGCTTATGTATTTAAATGAACATTGTAATTGCTACATTTAGTACCTCTTTATTTGGTGTATTGTATTTAAATATTTTAATGAATGCTTATTTGGTGATTGTTGCTTTATGCTTGATTTATCCTTGATTGTTAAAAATTCATATTTGTTAGATTTAGTATCTTGATATTTTATGTTCTTGTGATGTTAAAAAGAAAGAAACATTAGTAAGTTCTAGGTGAACTTAGAGGTTAACCTAAGGGCTTGAGACCCCCTTAGGGAGATTGGTGACTAGGTTTAGAAGATTGTACTAGAGTTAAGATAGCTTGTCAGTGGACAAGATTGATAGCTTAGCTCATAGTACACGTAGCATGCCCACACATAATGGCTTGTGTGGAATATGGAGATGCGTGTACACCTTCTAACGATTGAAGGTGGTAAGTCTAGCTCATCAAGACTGATGAGAGGGATGGACTTATGTGCATAACATAAGATAGGCTTACGCAGAGGGACTTGCATGAAGGGAATCTTGTGTGGTATAGTTCTTGAGAAACTTAGGGGATGTCAAACATTAAGTTGGTCTAAGGTTGGTTGGGGATTTATGAATCCTTCACCTTAGTCAAAAAAATATATAAACTTTTCTTTTGTTTGTGTGTTTTCTTGTTTCATGATTTTTGGGGTGTTACATTTGGTATCAGAGCTCTAGGTTCGAGGGTATAGAGCTTCTTATGTGCTGTAGAAGAGATTCAAGGATCTCCAATAGAGGCTTGCTTAGGAATAAGCTGAAAGCTGGAGTAACCTAGAGTCTCTACTTGTTTAGGATCTAAAGGAATTGATTTCAAAAAAGGATGGATATTACGATACCTCAGTATGGGCTTTGGTATTAATGATATATCCTAACCTTGGAACCTCATCCTAGTTAGATCTCTAATGAATAGCGAAATAAGGACTCTGTATTGTGGTCAAGTTAGTAATTCAGTTAAGAGAAAGTTGTAATCTAACTCTTTTTTTGGTGGAAACCAGATCAAGATGCCACCCAAGGCCAGGATGGAAAGGCCTCCACCTAGACAAACTCGACAAAGTAATGTCGAAGAAGAGATCCAGAATGAGGATCCAGAGGTTCCCAATGTAGGAATAGAGGAACTTACTACTATAGTTGTCGAGTTACAAGATCAGTTAAGACAAGTGCTGGAAACTATGGCAAATCAAAATTCGTAGGCTAGAGATTCAGAGGTCAACCAAGTTGAGGGGCTGATGGTAGAGCAAAAGCAAGCAAGAACCCTCTTAGAAAAAGAGACGGTAAGAGACCTAAAGAATGTTTGTATCTCCAAGTTTTATGGAGAAGGGGAGGGAGATGCAGTTGAAGCTTGGCTAAGAGAGTTGGAAGTCTTCTTCATAGTAAAGGGGTATTCTTCGGGTACCCGAATGATTTGGGCTACTATTTACCTTGAAGGAGCTACCTTGGATTGGTGGGAGACTTACTATGAGGAAACCAATATTGAACCAGTAGACATTCCATGGAAGGAATTCATAGTCATCTTCAAGAAGAGATTCCTCATGGAGCACTTCTATGCTTTAAAGTTTGAGGAGTTTTCCAGCTTAAGGCAAGGGACTAACTTAGTGGAGGTATACTACAGGAAGCTGGTAAAGTTATTGAAGTATGTACCTACCTATAATGAGAAGATGTGGATTCATAAGTTTACTCATGGATTGCAATCTAGGATAAAGCATGACGTGGAGATGCAGGAACCTAAGTCATTGCAAAAGGCTTATGATTTGGCAAAGAAAGCAAAATCACATTTCTGCTATAAGTATGAAAACCTGATCGAGCAGGAACATCAGGAACTAAAGAAGAGGAATAGCAATGGGGTTGTAAAATGGGAGGCAAAGCAAGAATGAAAGGCTAAGAACCCCTAGAATCCAGAGAAGAAATTCAATGGAAACCAAAATAAATTCAAGAAGAATTTTTATAAGAAAGGCAACAAACCCAATAATGCTAAACCTCCCCCGTAGAAGCCATCAGCTCCAATACCGATGATTAAGGATGAGGGGCAAAAAATGGAAAAGAAGCAAGGGCCCAAGGATGGATGTTACCATTGTAAAGGGGTGCACTACGCTAACCAATGCCCATATCGACCAGGGATGAGCACACCCAACAATAAAGGAAAGGAACCGATGCATAAGATCTACGCTACAACTGGGAATCAAAAACTTGAGGGGCAAGCCACCCCATTAATCATCAAAGGTAAGATTTTTGGTAAGCAAGTAGATATCTTAATAGATAGTGGAGCCACTGATAGTTTCATTTCTTGTAATTTAGCCAAAGATATGCTAGAAAGGCCAGGGTATTTGGCTCATGGATGGAAGGTTGAGTATGGATCTGGATAGACCTACTCTATAAACCAATGTTTCCCAATGATGGAAATTACTTTAGACAATGGAACCATGAAAGGTTGCTTGTACGTGGCCCCACTTCATGCCTTTGATGTGATTCTAGGAATGGATTGGCTATAGATCCATCAAGCTGTAATCAATTTTTGAGATAGATGGATTGAGTATTCTGAGGGAAATAAAGAGAGGCTATGAATTTATAGCAGGTAGGGGGTATTCAAACCCTAGATGTTGTCAGCTATGCAGTTGAAGAAAGCCCTCAGGAAGGGAGGGATTGTTTATGTGGTAAATATGAATGAAGTTGAAAGGGATCGAAAGGAAGAGGTGGTTGAGACACACCCAATTTTATAGGAATTCTAGGATGTATTTCCAAAGGACCTACCAGGGCTCCCTCCTATGCGAGAATTTGATTTCACTATCGATCTTATACCAGGAGTGGAACCCATTCACCGATATCCGTATAGGATGTCACCTATTGAGATGCATGAGTTAAAGGTACAACTACAAGGGTTATTGGAAAAGGGGTTGATAAAACCAAGTGTGTCACCATGGGGTGCACCCATTTTATTTGTGAAAAAGAAGGATGGATCTCTAAGATTGTGTATTGACTATAGGATGTTGAATAAAGCTACAATCAAGAATCGGTACCCCCTACCCAGGATCAAAGATTTATTTGACCAACTAAGAGATGCCATGGTATTTACCAAGATAGACCTAAGGTCAAGGTATCACCAGATGAGGATTTGTGAGGAAGACACTCACAAAATGATATTTAAGATAAGGTATGGGCATTACGAGTTCATCGTCCTACCTTTCGGGCTGACTAATGCTCTTGCTGCCTTCATGAATTTAATGAACAATGTGTTCAGAAGGTATCTAGACCAGTTTGTCCTTGTATTTCTTGATGACATCCTAATATACTCATGAAACAAGGAAGAGCATGATAAACATCTCAAGATCATGTTGGAGTTGCTAAGGGAAAATCAACTCTACGGGAATCTAGCCAAGAGCGATTTCTATGTTTTGGAGGTGTGCTATTTAGGGCATATCATATCGGCTGAAGGGATCATGGTGGATCCAAAGAAAATAGAAGCCATGATAAATTGGCTACCCCCTACAAATTTTACTGAGGTAAGAAGCTTCATGGGGTTAATGAGCTATTACCAGTGTCACATAAAGGATTTCTCAAAAATCACCTCGATGATAACTAATCTCCAGAAGAAGGGGAAGGAATTCAAATGGATGGAGAAGTGTGAGGTCACCTTCACCATGTTGAAGCAAAAACTTACTACTGCACCAATACTAAATATTCCAGACCCTCAAGGAGACTTTATAGTATGCACTGATGCATCGTTGGAAGGACTAGGGGGAGTGCTCATGCAAGGAGAGTCAGTAGTAGCTTATACTTCAAGGAAGCTTAAGAAGCATGAGGTTAACTACGCTACTCATGATTTAGATCTAGCCATTGTAGTTCACGCTTTGAAGGTCTGGCACCATTATCTGGTAGGAAGACCCTTCATGGGGGTTTTATCGTTTAAAATAGACCATCAGAGTTGAAGTACATATTTACTCAACCAATACTCAATGTGAGGTAGAGAAGGTGGGTCGAGTTCCTCGTTGAGTATAATTTTGAAATTGAGTACATTAAAGGAAAAGAAAATAAGGTTGTGGATGCCTTAAGTAGGAGGAGACACATAGCAACCATAACTAGGAGCCACATAAAGCTCATGGACCAAGTAAGAAAGGAGCAATATCAGGATGAATATTATCAAGAAATTTGAGCCAAGTTAAGAGAAGACCCGGAGAGCAATAAGGAGTTTAGGGTAATCGATGACCTTTTATGCTACAAAGGAAGAATCATCATACCAAAATCAGGGGATTTAAGGAATATAGTGATGCAAGAAGCCCATAGATCTCCTTATATGGCTCACCCTAGAGGGGTAAAAATGAGAGAAAATCTAAAAAGGACCTTTTTCTGGGTAGGGATGAAGAGGGACATTACAGATTTTGTGGCTCGATGCCTTGAATGCTAGAAGGTCAAGGTAGAATGCAAGCATCCTATAGGATATTTGTACCCTCATAATATACCTACTCAAAAATGGTAGGTCATATCAATGGATTTTATAGTAGGCTTGCCTAAGACCAGGTACCAACATGATGCAATATTTGTTGTAGTAGACAAATTGACCAAGGTCACACACTTCATACCTAGGAACACCAAGGATGATGCTCAAGTGGTGGCTAATAGGTTTGTTAGAGAAGTGTTTCGATTGCATGGGTTCCCAGAAGTAATTATATCGGATAGGGATTCCAAGTTTACTTTAGAATTTTGGAGAGCCCTACATCAGGAAATAGGCACAAAGTTGCATATGAGTTCAGCATACCACCCTGAAACAGATGGTCAGATGGAGTGGGTAAACCAAGTTCTGGAAGATATGCTCTACATGTATTGTATGGACCACAAGTCTCGATGGGAAGACTATCTGCCATTGGTGGAGTTCACCTACAATAATGGATATCATTCCTCTCTAGGGATGGCACCTTTTGATGCCTTGTATGGATGAAAGTGTAGAACACCACTATCATGGGACAACTCGGAGGATAGAGCGGTGATTGGACCAAAAATGGTCAAGGAAATGGAAGAGCAAATCAAGGTAATCAGGCAAAGGCTCAAGGAGGCTGTTGATAGGCAGAAGAGCTATGCCGATTTAAAGAGGACTCCTAGAGAATACTCAGTGGGAGATAAAGTGTTCCTAAGGGTCAAACCAATGAAAAGTGTGATCAAGTCCACAAAATTGGATCCACCGGTTTGTAGGGCCCTTTGAGATCACTAAAAATATTAGCCTGGTTGCATACCGACTCACCTTACCTCCTAATTTGTCAAAAATCCATGACACCTTCCACATATCTTTGCTTAGAAAATATATTGTTGACCCTGAACATGTGTGGGATGTCTCTAACTTGCAGATGGCAAATCTAGAGGCAATCGAAGTAATGCCAGTAAGGATCCTCGAATTTCACTCTAAGACTATGCAGAATCAGACCCTTGAGCAGTGTAAGGTCTAGTGGGACCATTTCTCAGAAAGAAATGCCACGTGGGAGAAAGTGGTGGATATGCAAAAACACTTTCCTTTCTTTTTTGATGAACTTTAAGATTTTGTAACAAACTGATTGATTTTGTATGTTGTTTGAAACTAAGAAACACCGGGGATGGTGTTAGTCCTAGTGGGGGAGGATGTCATGACCCTCCCAGATGGACCTTTGAACATAGAAAAACAATGTATTAACAAATGTGGCTAATACATAATTTTGTGCAATTAAGCAACCTCACAATAATGAGTAGATAATGAAGGATATGATACTGCTAATGAATTGCCAATGTGTAGGATCAGGTGCACTCGTGAGTGGAGGGAATTGAGTCATCCACTGGAGATGAGAGTACTTGAGGAAGGGGAAATGATGATAAGGCAACTCGAAGGTAACATGGATAGATACCTTCATATAGGCATGCATTCGGTTAAGGGATAATCATCAATATCTAACCACCTTGAGCCCTAGACTGATGACCTAGTAGCTATCGTAAGTTCTAGAGGTTGAGATAGGTGATTAGATTGATGGAAAGACTCCCTCTTTGTTTGATGCACTTGCATGATTGTCTTTTACTTCAACATTATTAACCTTGATAACCGGTGAGCATGGAGTAGATGGTTTGCCTTCACAACTTCATATGTGCATTGTTTAAATAAATGGTTGATTTATTTAAAAAGGCAAAAATATATTGTTTAAATAAATGGTTGATTTATTTAAAAAGGAAAAATATATTGTTTAAATAAATGGTTGATTTATTTAAAAAGGCAAAAATATATTGTTTAAATAAATGGTTGATTTATTTAAAAAGGCAAAATATATTGTTTAAATAAATGGTTGATTTATTTAAAAAGGTAAAAAGATATTGTTTAATTAAATGGTTGATTTATTTTAAAATAAAAATAAAAAAGGTCTCATTGAAAATGAGTGGTTGTTTATTTGAATGATGCTAGTAGATGCTTCGTAAAATAAAAGGTTGATTTATTTAATATCATTAGAATTTAAAGAGGCAAGGAGATGATCATTTTATCAAATGATTACTCCATCCAAACAATGGAGAACTTATCCTAAAATAAAATAGAGAATATAAATGCAATTCTTTAAACTCCAAGGTAAGGTCTTTACCATGGCGTGTCAGGGAAGTCATTGCTCACCCGATGATCGACCCATATGGCGTAAATGCGATAAGATGATATTCGACAAAATGGGTCGGGTTGCCCTTTGGAGGCCCGAGTGGGTCGAATGCATGAAATTCCTCTAACATGAGAGGAAAGCCCTTTATGGTGATCACCTTGGGAAAAGAGAGGAGGAATGTCCACCCTTACCACATGTCAAAGGTGGTCAAAGAGTAATGGTGAGTAGGTAGGGATGTAGATTGAGGAGGAATAAGGAACGAAGGGAAAAAAGGAAGGAGGGTAGCATAGTAGGGACATGGGTAGAAGAGTATAGAGTGAGAGAAGGAGTAGGAGGTGGGAAGAAGATCACAGAGCGAGCGAAGGAGCATGAGGTGGTGAGAAGAGCATCATGAGTGAAGGAGTAGTAGATGACGGATGTCCACCCAAATAGTGTAGGTGATCTAGCTATTGTGGGTGAGCTAGGTTGGTTACGTCTTAAAACTGTTTGGCCTATGTTTACCTCTTTTCTTGAAGATGTGATGACATCATTGTAATGGCCTCTATCATTGGTAGTATGGCCTATGTTTATCTCTTTTCTTAAAGATGTGATGGCATCATTGTAATGGCCTCTACCATTGGCAGTATGGCATGTGTTTATCCTCTTTGCTTGGAGATGTGATGGCATCATTGTAATAGCCTCTATCATTGGTAGTATAGCCTATGTTTACCTCTTTAATTGAAGATGTGATGGCATCATTGTATTAGCCTCTACCATTGGTAGTATAGCTTGTGTTTACCTCTTTGCTTGAAGATGTGATGGCATCATTGTAATGGCCTCTACCATTGGTAGTATGGCCTGTGTTTACCTCTTTGCTTGGAGATATGATGGCATCATTGTAATGGCCTCTATCATTGGTAGTATGGCCTATGTTTATCCCCTTGCTCAAAGATGTGATGGTATCATGGTTACCCACTTCCATTGGTAGTTTAGTTTATGTTCTTCTCTATGTTTGATGATGTGAATATCATCATCTTGCCATTTTCATTGGCTTTTGGTTTGGGATTATGGGTGGTAGCTAGTCGAGTAGCACCATGGGTAACCCTTCCTTTGTAAATCATAGTCGGGTTTGGAAGTTCCCTTGGGTGTCGTTGGTGCTGAGGATGACCCACCCATGTCATGGAAACTATTGGTGTCATGGGTACGTGAGCACCATCTACTCTTGAGTTGTTGGGGTGGAAGCCTTTCGATCGACCCTTGGTCCACCCTATGTCTTACCTCACAATGTATGGTGCTAGTCTATCTACTGGATGTTGTTCCCTCCCTTAGTTCATTGTAGTTGAAAGAAGCTTTAATTAATGTTCATTATCTAAAATGGTAGATTTTAGGATAATGAATGTGTAGAAGCTTTAATTAATGTTCATTATCTAAAATGGTATATTTTAGGATAATGAAAGTGTAGAAGCTTTAATTAATGTTCATTATCTAAAATGGTAGATTTTAGGATAATGAAAGTGTAGAAGCTTTAATTAATGTTCATTATCTAAAATGGTATATTTTAGGATAATGAAAGTGTAGAATCTTTAATTAATTTTCATTATCTAAAATGGTAGATTTTAGGATAATGAAAGTGTAAAATTTAATTAATGTTCATTATCTAAAATGGTAGATTTTAGTGAAATGAAATATGATGATGGTTTGTTTTATAATTTAAGGGTATGGGACCTTATGTTATGAAATGAAATATGATGATGGTTTGTTTTATAATTTAAGGGTATGGGACCTTATGTTATGAAATGAAATATGATGATGGTTTGTTTTATAATTTAAGGGTATGGGACCTTATGTTATGAAATGAAATATGATGATGGTTTGTTTTATAATTTAAGGGTATGGGACATTATGTTATGAAATGAAATATGATGATGGTTTGTTTTATAATTTAAGGGTATGGGACCTTATGTTATGAAATGAAATATGATGATGGTTTGTTTTATAATTTAAGGGTATGGGACCTTATGTTATGAAATGAATTATGATGATGGTTTGTTTTATAATTTAAGGGTATGGGACCTTATGTTATGAAATGAAATATGATGATGGTTTGTTTTATAATTTAAAGGTATGGGACCTTATGTTATGAAATGAAATATGATTATGGTTTGTTTTATAATTTAAGGGTATGGGACCTTACATTATGAAATGAAGAAAAAGGTTTATTGGAAATTAAAGTAGTTACTTTTAGTAGCATAATGTGTGAACCCAGTTTGCCTAGCAATTAAGGGTATGGGACTTTAATTGCTAAGTAGGGTTAGTTCATTTACTGCAAATAGAGCATATGAGTGAATGCATGGTAGACTGACTCTCACGAGTGGGTGAGAGGGAAAATGGAAAGAGTGGTTTTCTATGATAGTACTATGCATTAGTAAGTTGAATTGCTTGGGTTATTTGTATAGTTACAATTTGGCAATGAAATAAGTAAGTGACATTTAGAAGCATGTCTATCTAGATCCATGAGTGTCCTGATCCCCTACTATCCTCACTTGATCGATGGAAGAGCGGGAAGGCCAAAGTCATGAGGTGGACCAGTTCACAAGTTTTCTCTCTACCTTACTCCTTGTTATTTATGCAATAGATTAGATTGTGGGGAGATTTCCCCGATGGAATGGATGTAAAGTATTGTAGAAAGTATGGGGTGTACCATACTTGCTTATGTATTTAAATGAACATTGTAATTGCTGCATTTAGTACCTCTTTATTTGGTGTATTGTATTTAAATATTTTAATGAATGCTTATTTGGTGATTGTTGCTTTATGCTTGATTTATCCTTGATTGTTAAAAGTTCATATTTTTTAGATTTAGTATCTTGATATTTTATGTTCTTGTGATGTTAAAAAAAAAAGAAACATTAGTAAGTTCTAGGTGAACTTAGAGGTTAACCTAAGGGCTTGAGACCCCCTTAGGGAGATTGGTGACTAGGTTTAGAAGATTGTACCAGAGTTAAGATAGCTTGTTAGTGGACAAGATTGATAGCTTAGCTCGTAGTACACGTAGCATGCCCACACATAATGGCTTGTGTGGAATATGGAGATGCATGTACACCTTCTAACGATTGAAGGTGGTAAGTCTAGCTCATCAAGACTGATGAGAGGGATGGACTTATGTGCATAACATAAGATAGGCTTACGCAGAGGGACTTGCATGAAGGGAATCTTGTGTGGTATAGTTCTTGAGAAACTTAGGGGATGTCAAACATTAAGTTGGTCTAAGGTTGGTTTGGGATTTATGAATCCTTCACCTTAGTCAAAAAAAATTGTAAACTTTTCTTTTTGTGTGTTTTCTTGTTTCATGATTTTTGGGGTGTTACAACTATTTGGTTTGACCAAGGCTCATATGAATCCGAATGGATAAAGAAAATATTATTTTCATCCTTAGATTCAGTACGAACAATTGCAAACTTAGATATTGTTGTGATAATAAGTGGAAGTACCTCTCCTAAGGAGTCTTTTGGAATAATGATCCAAGAGAGGCCATCACATCTGAAAATATATTAGTTGAACATGGTAAAATGTTAATTTCATACCAATCAAACTTAGAGAGCAATGGCATTGCTATTTCATGGTAAATTTTTATGGTAGGTTCTTTGATTTGGTATTCTCCTATTATTTTGTTAACGACAAGTTGAGCATCACCAAATATCTTGATACGCTTTATGTCCATATCTATAGCTTCTTTATGACCTAATATTAAGGCTTCATACTTTACATTATTGTTTGTGCACTAGAAGTCTAGTTTAAATGATAATGGTATAGGTACCTCCTGTGGTGTATGAAATTCAACTCTAGTACCTTGACCTTTATCACACTTAAAACCATCAAAGAATAGTGTGATATTGACATCTTCCTCCAAAATGAAATCTTATTGTTCAGTGATAGCAAATACCAAATCATTTGGGAGCTCATTAATCAATGGATGATCACTAGGTAGTGGAGCTTCTGCAAGTTGATCGACTATGACCTGAAATTTAATGATTTTTGACTTATGAACTCAAGATCAAATTCAGTGAGAAGCATTATCCATTTAGCGGTACGAGTGTTATTGTAAGTGTGAAACATCATATAATGTAGAGAATTTTCTCTAGCTATGACATATGTGGTATGAATAAGCATGTAATTTCTAACTTTCTTAGTGGAAAAAACTACTGCTAAGTACAATTTTTCTACATAAGTGTATCTAGTTTCATAGATTACCAATGTTCGACTAATGTAATAGAAAACTTGCTCTTGATTGTCTTCATTATTTTGTGTAAGCATTGTCCCTAATGCAAAGCTAGTTGCTGAAACATAAATATAAAAGGGGATCCCTAGACAAGGAGGAGCTAAGACTGGTGGAGAGGCTAGGTATTACTTAATGTAATCAAAGGTTTTTGAAATTCATTTGTCCATGAAAATGGTACCCCATTTTGTAACATGTGATTGAATGACCTACATTTTTCAAAAAGTTGCACAATGAAACAACAGATTGATTAAATATTTCCTTGTAAACTGCATAATCTATTTAAGTTTATTTGGGGGGCATCTTCATTACGGTATTGAATTTATTTGGGTCCACCTCAATGGTCCTTTTGGAGACAATGAACCCTAGTAGTTTGATAGAGGTAACACCAAAGACACACTTTTTGGGATTCAACCTTACATTATGCTCTAGAAGTCGATCGATTTTTTTTTTCCAATACATCAATGTGTTATTGTCAAGTTTTAGATTTTTCCAACCGATCATCCACATAATATTCAATAATATTATGCATGTAATCATGAAATATGTATGTCATGGCATTTTGATAAGTGGCACCTACATTTTTGAGGCCAAAGGAAATCACCTTGTAAGAAAAAGTCCCCCAAGGTGTAGTGAATGTTGTTTTGTTGGTCATCAAGATTTATTCGAATTTGTTTGTATCTTGAAAAAACCATCCATGAGAGAAAGCATTTCATGGCCAGTGTAGGTGTTGAAAAGAGTATCAATGTTTGGAATAGGAAAATCATCCTTAGGATACACTTTGTTAAGATCTCAAAAATAAGTGCAAACGTGTATCACCTCATTAGGCTTGCGAACAGGTACCATGTTTGAGAACCACTCAAGATAGTCAATGGGTACAATGAAACCCATATCTAATAGCTTTTGAAGCTCTTATTTGACCAAGAAGGCAATGGTAGGATGCATCCTTCTAATTTTTTGTTTGATTGACTTAGCAACCGAGTGTAAGGTGAGATTGTGGACAACCAAGCTAGGGTCAAGGCCAGGCATGTATTTGTAAGACCATGCAAAAATAACATTCTTATTCTTGAGGAGAGCAATTTATTGCTCTTGTTCATCTATGGATAAAGTTTTTCCAAGTTTGAAAATTTAGGGATTGTTTGTGTCTAAAATAAGGTTCACATCGATAGTATCTTCAATAGACATGTGATAACCTTCCTCAAGTTGATGCAGCATTGGGATCATATGAATATAATCTATGATGTCATCAAATTCTTCTGACTCAACCTTGTTTATGTCCACTTGGAAAACCTCTGGATCTTAAGGTGAAGGTGAAGGTGAAGGTGGGGGTGATGGAGGAATGTAGTTGGCTAAATCCCTTAATAATTTCTTGGACAAGAGAAAATTGGAAAAGGATGGAGGTGAGGAAATCCGATCTATATCAATAAGGCTCATGTCAATAGGAATTAGCTTTGCCAAATCATACAGATTATGAAGTGGGGTGAATAAGTCATCAGGATTCATTTTAACTTAAGGGGAAAATGAATGGTTAGAAAATGTGAATGGATGAGTCGATATTGTTTGTTAGAACCTTTTGAGTGGTGTTTTAACCCGATTGTGAAAACACACTCTCCTGTAGGATCCGAGTCCCAAATCCTCTGCTTGCAAAGAAAAATGATTTCTCCAAGGTTCTTATTATGCTAATTATTGATTATCAAGGATGCTGTTTTAAATGAAATGCTAAGAACACCTTAGGGTTTGCAAGTGGATGTTAACAAGGGGCACTGTGGTTTATTAATTTTGAACTTTCAATGGACTCAAAATGAATAAAATATATTTTAACCTTTAATTTGATGGATTTTCAGTGATTTATTCAAACACAGTAATTAAACTGCTGAAAATAAAATATGGGTTTGAAAAGCAAAGCAAAATAAATAAAAATGTAAAATAAATTACAGTCAGAAAGCTGTCATTAATCGGATGAAACCGAAGATACTGAGGCTTTCTACATGCAACCTAACCTAATGAACCTGCACATCCACACAATCCAAATAGGCCAGGTGCGAGTCTCGAGGGTTTCTGTGGTAATTCCAGAAAATAGGCATTCGCATGAAGCAACCAAGAGATCTTGCATTAAATTCACCTAAAAACCTAAGAAATCTAGAAGGGAAAGATAGAAATTAAATCATGCATGCAGAAGTAACTCCTTCTTTCTCATCCAAAAGATGCCAACTCTCTGTATTTTGTATTAAAGAATATTTCGATTACATTCAAAAATGTTCCAGGTGTAAAAGAAAATCCCAGAAAAAAAAGAAGGAAATTGCCCAAGTACGGGCCCAGAATAGCACAAAGCTCTCGTCTCTGCAACTCCGTATTCAGAAATTTCCAACCTCTTCTTTGATTTGCAATTTTGGTCTTATAATGTTTGACGCGGCTCTTCGATCCTCTCTGTCGCTTCATTTCACCTTCCTGCACATGACCCCTCAAATTCTTGCTTTTTCTCGCTTTGATTCATGCTCAAATTTGAAAACGCTTCGAAATTCATCTCTGCATGTAATGCCTCTACAAGTTTGACACCTGTGCGCCATGTGTCCTGCTTTTCCTGCGTCCTGTGTAATGCTTACTGCGAAAAAAAAATGACAAAACTGCAAGTCTGCCTATTCATCTTCTTAGCCGCGATATGGCGACATGTCGCGAAATCGTGACATGTCGCGATATCGCTACATGCTTCCCGGCCGTACGCCTTTAGCAACTCCCCGTAGCGATGTTGCGATCGTTTTTCATTTTTCTACCTTCGACGACTTCTCGTAGCGATATCGCTACCCTTTTAACATTTTGAGCCCTCCTCTTCGAATGGTAGCGATATCGCTACCACTTTCTAACTTTGAGCCCTTTTCAAAATGTGGTAGCGATATCGCTACCACCTTGGCCTTGCAGCGTCCCTTTGAAATGTGGTAGCGATTCACTACCACTTTCATTTCAAGCCTTCTCCTTGTGACATGGTAGCGATTCGCTACCATTTTTGTTTCAAGCCCTCTCTCACTAAACTTGTAGCGCTATCGCTACCCTCTGACTTTGAGACTGGCCTTTATGAAATTTGTAGCGATATCGCTACCGTTTTGAACTTTGAGTCTTCTTTCCGCAAGGCATAGAGAAGTCGCTACCATTTCTCCGTCGGGCCTCCTTGGAAACTTTACGTCGCGACATCACGACCATTATCATTCTCTTGCCCTCTTTCAACAAACCATCGCGATATCACTACCGCTTCCCTGCTTCGAGCCTGATTTTCATTTTCATCGTGATTTCGCGACATCTTCCTTGTACTGTACAACTATGCCAAAATGCATTGTGAAATCGTGACACCTTTCATCATCCGTACGTCTTGGCAAAACCTGTCGCGATATCGCGACGTTTTTCCCCCTCGGACCTTCATGCAGCTTTCTGTCGTGATATCGCTACCGCTTTTTCTTTCTGTACGCCTCCCCGAAACACGTCGCAAAATCGTGACCATTTTTTTTTTTTCTTGCCGTTGACCGCGTTGACCGTGATTTTCCGACATGTCGTGATTTTGCGACAATTTTTCGGCTTCGGTCGCGACTTCGCGACCCCTTTCTACACTTGTGTATTTTCTCTTTTTCTTCAATTCTGGCATCTGGGTCACTGAGATCCTTCCCTGCAAGCTTGCAAAAAGGTGGGTCCCCAATTTTGGGGTGTGTTGTGGATCAACCACAAAATTTTGGCATCTGAAGGAATGTAGTTGGCTGAATCCCTTAACAATTTCTTGGACAAGAGAAAATTGGAAAAGGATGGTGGTGAGGAAATCCGATCCATATCAATAAGGCTCATGTCAATAGGAATTGGCTTTGCCAAATCGTATGGATTATGAAGTGGGGTGAATAAGTCAGCAGGATTCATGTTGACTTAAGGGGAAATGGATGGTTGGCTTAGGGGAATGGATGGGTGAAATGAACTAGAACCAGATGCTAGAATTCTTGGAACTTGAACAACAACAAGCAACACAAATAAATGCAATGTACATGTAATGCAAAAAAAAAAATATTTTTGTTTTTGTTTTTTTTATTGTTGTTTTTTTCTTAATTAAAGTTATGTACATATGTTACAAAGTTGGCCAGTGATGTGGATTAATGAGATGGAGGTGGTGGTTCATTGGTTGGTTCAACTTGCTCTTGTGGAAGAAGCAAGTGAATGATGGGTTGATGGATGGGGAATATTCTGAGGTAAAACTCATCCTGTTCAGTGTGTGGAATGATGGGTTTTGATTCCTCTTTATATTCATAAGAAATAATTGACATGAGGTCAAATTCTTCATAGATTTCATCATCAAAATCATCAGGGTGATGGATATCTTCTCCTGAATTCAAATTAATATTTTGAAAAGCTTATTCAAGAGAAGAAGTGGATGAAAGTGGATGATAACCTAAACCTAAACGGTCATGCATTTCTCAATATGAAACATCAATAATCTCATGCATTCCCTGTTCATGTTGTCCTAGGCCATGTCCTTTCCAATTAACTATGTGAAAATATCGGGATGGAAAACCCGACATATGTTGTATATTGGTTGGTGTTGGTTGCTTGGGTTCTTCTAGGGGATTTAGATTGGATGAAGAATCCATCCCCCCATACACAAAATTTATGCTATTAGGTGTTGAACCCATGTTATATACCGCTCCTATAGATAAGGGTGGGTCACGTGGGTGACCATAATCCTTAGCAGTTGGAATGTTGAGCGGTGTGACTATGATGTCTTGGACCACATATTCACCAATACCAGGATTAGTGAGGTGGACCTCGACTTGGGATGATTTTGTGGATGGATTGGATGTGGATGTAAAAATTTCATGGTTGGCTAATGGCTCAGGGAATGGAAGAGATGTGGACATCTCACAATCTAACAATTTGACTTGTGAAACATTGGCTGATGGGGATGGAGATGGATTTGGTTGAGGTGATTGTTGGATGGGTAATGATGATGTGGAAGGAAGAATAGTGGAAGATGATGATGTTGATGATGTGGCTAATGTGGATTGAGTGTGACCACATGTGCATGTAGTCAAGGGTGATGAATATGGGGGCATGGAAGTGGATGCTTGATGTGAAGTGGTGATGGGAAGCTCCTCAAGAATTGGAGCTTTTGATGATGATGTGGATGGTGTGGTTTATGAGGTGGTTGATGAAGTGAGGAAAATATGGGTGGAAGGTAACATGGACTCATAGGGATTTGAGATAAAATTGTAATACTTAAACGGTTCAACATCCGCTGGTATGCAATGAACTTGTCCCTCATGTACATATTTCAAACATTGATGTAGTATAGAAGGGACACATCTCATCTCCCTCATCCAAGGTCATCCAAGGAGTACATTATACACCATGGATCCTTCCAAGATGTGGAACATAGTATGCAATATTTTGACCCCCACTTCAATGGGTAAAATAATAGTGCCAACTATGGAATAGAGAGCATCATTAAATGCTTTCAAGGTGAAGGTGGATTTTGTGATATGGGATGGTGGAATATTGAGATGATGAAGGGCAGATGTAGTGATGATGTTGATGGAGGATCCGATATCAATTAAAACTCTTTTGAATGGCTTCCTATCAATTTGAGCCATGATATGCAATGGAGGGTCTACTAATTTTGATGAGATTGGTTTGATTTCAAAATCATAGAATGTTATGGAAGGCTCCATGCATGTTTGAATACTCCCCAAAAAATTGCTAAAGGCATTAGGATCTTGAGATTGGAGTTCAATGGATTTTAAAATATCCATTAATGCCTTGCGATGTAGAGGGGATTGTTGAATTAGCTCATATATTGATAGTTTGGCTGAAGCCATATTTAGGCTTGTGGTTAACCGACTACTCAATGAGATGATTGGCCTTTGAGGATGATTGATGGGATGAATTGGTGGATTTGATTGGCTTGGAATATGAATTGGTGGAGAAGGATTGGTGGAATTTTGGATGGGAGATGATGATGTGGCAGGTTGAGACACACTTGCCTGAGGTGCAATGGGCGATTGGATAGGTTGTTGCCATGCATTTTGTTGATTGTTTTATTTTTGTTGACCTTGGGTTACTACATGAATAGCACCCACAAAACCTTGGTATTTTTGGACATGGTTGACTTGATTTGGAGGAATCTTGGTGTTAGATCCTCCTGTTGTTTGTTGCACCTCCTCATGATGAGGAAGTGGTGTTTGAAATATACCAAGGTTCTGGTTTTGCTGAGCTAAGGGACTATCAAGTTTGATGGCCCCTAAGTCAATAAGGTCTTGCACTATATCTTTAAATACATGGCAGTTGTTGATATCATGCCCATTTTGCCTATGGTAAGGACAAAATAAATATTCTCGATAGTGTTTACCATGTTTGGTGGGATCATCTGGTCTAATTTCAGGCAAGGCAAGTTTATTTGTGTCATACAACCGATGGAATATGGAAGCATAAGATTCGGCTAATGAAGTGTATTGGTGATTTTGTCGAACAGATTATCGACGTGGGTGATTATCCATAGTTGGCACTATGTTTTGGGAAGATTGAGAAGTTGAAGGTACTGCATGATATGCAATTTTTTACGGTGATTATTGCAAAGGTTGTTGTTGAGCCATTATCGGTTGGCTCATGACCACTTGATTGACATGATTGGCTTGGTTGGTCGGATTGGCCTGATTTGATTTAGTTTGGCTAGAATAATTACTCTTATATTGGCCCTTATTTTGCCATTCTTTCTTTCTAGGCTTAAGTACACCCTCTTGGATTTTGATTTCTTCGATGACACTAGCTTGGGCAAGAGCTTCTTCAAATGATCGATAATGTTGTAATTGTAATAACCAAGAGATGGGTTTTAAGCAACTCTTGGTAAAAATTCTCACAAGCTCTTCCATTGGGAGGGAGAATGGCAATTTGGTAATGATGGCCCTCCAACGGTTGTTGAAATCATAAACTGACTCATCATCATGTTGTCTTAAAGCATACAAGTCAGTCAATGACACCTTTTTTCTAACATTAAGGGAGAATATTTCAAGGAATTGGTCAACCAATTGCTCAAAAGTATAAATACTATGATGAGGCAAATGATTGTACCACTCTACAACATCCCCCCAATGTTCGAGGAAAAATTCTAAGCATTAGAGCATCATTGTTTTGGATTCTAAAGCATGAATGTATGAATGTGCTCACATGTTCTTTAGGGTCCTCAGTCCCTTTAAATTTGTCAAACTTCGGTACCATGAAGTCTTCCGAATATGGCGGTGATGGTACCAAAGGGTGAATGGGTTGATTGATCAATTGATGTAAAGTGGGCTTCTGGTTCATCAAACTAGGAGTGTGTTGCATCAAATTGTCAATCTATTGTTGCATGGTTTGGATCCTAGGGTCTTCTCCTAGAATGTGAAAACCCTAAATCACTTGATGATTCTGTGAAGGTGGAGTGGAAATATGTTGAGGTGTGATGAGATGATGATGATGTGGAGGAGTGGATTGAAATTGATGATGATAAGGTTGATGGAGGAATGATGGTGAATGTTGGAATGGAGATGATGTGTGGGGATTATGCATATGATGATGATTTATGGGAATGGCATGGGTTGATGGTGGTGTGGGAATGGAAACCATAGAGGATTGTGGTACCCAAGATGGGCTTTGGTTGACAAAGGTGGGTTGAGTAGAAATAGGTTGTGGCTTAGGATTGACCACTTGAACTTGTTGTTGAGCATTATGTTGCTTCTTAAGCAATTTTTTTAGGTGCTCTCATGCGTCATGTTTTTCTAACTATGAGGTATATGGTGTGTATGTGAATGGAATGGATGATGTGGGTGGGGGATAAGTTGCAACTAGAATTACAACAGGCTCAGATGAGGTGGATACTAGCATTTGTGAAGCAACATTGACATGTGCTTCATACAAAGGATTTCCATAGGTAGTGGTATATGAGGGTGGGATGGAAGTACTTGGATCACTTGGCTATTGGGGAATGGACACATTATGGGAAGGTGCACTTGACACCTCAAAGAGATGGTTGTTATACACCTGGGTCAGGCTAGAAGGCTGGGAAGAAGCAAGTTCTTGTTGAAAAATAGAATCATGCCTAGGTGAGTTGTGGATTGGTTCCAAGACATAGTTAGCAGATCTATAAAAAGCCTCTACTTTGGCCATGTCTATGTGAGTGATGTTGTGGTCAATGGTTGGTGAAGATGGTCTAGTTTACGGAATGGCTGAGTAGGTGGATCTGTGCAAAACATCAGTATTTTGCACAGTGTGTGATGGACCCATAGACAAATTTGAACAACTTGTCTATATCACACTAGGGGAATCTACCACAGAAGTGGTGGGCAAGGATGATGAATAGTCCATGGATGCAGTGTTTTGATGTGTGGAAATTTGATTCATTATTTTCTTCTGATTTCTTGTTAATACCATAAGCTAATGAACCAAATATATGCAATGTGTGAAAAATGTAAATGATGCTTCACAAAAATCAAATCAAGTAAAGACACTCAAACCTAAGTTTGTGCAACAAATGTGTCTTACCTCATTCTTTTTTTATCTCGTTTTAATGTTTTTTCATTTTTTTTTTTTTGTGTTTTTATTTTGTGTGTTATGATGCACTAATATGAATTAAAAATGGGTAAAATCTATGGCTAGAATGGGTAATGAGATTCTTACTGGTGATGAAGTCCAGCAAGTTTGCTCAAGGGTGTCCTAAGGTGTCTAAGGGTAGATATTGGTGGATGGAGATGAAGCCCACCATCACCAAATCTCAAGCAATGGTTGGTGATGAAATCCAACGCATTACTATTTTAAGTGATACGTGTAGTGTGTGATTCCTTTTAATATTTCCAATTTTTTTATGGTGTACATACAATGTCAGGAATAACTAATTTCACAAGTCTAAATTAGAAGCCAACACCAAAAATATTAATTTCCCCAAAATAAGTAGAGTACACCGCTTAAGACCGCTCTCTAAATAGAGGAGGGTTCATCTACTCTTCCGCCTTGAATCACAAAATGCGGGGGTACTTTCAATATACTAATGTTGTTCCTACTTAGACTAACAAAAGGAGAAATTCCTAACCCTAAAATGTAGACTATTTCATGCAATTAACAATTCATATGAAAATAGAATGTAGGATTTTAAGTGTAGCACACTAGAAAATAGTGAAATTTCAATTGGAAATGTGAAATGTGTGAATGAAATATGGATGCAAAAACTAATCTAATGCCTAAAATGCAGATTAATCATGCTTGTTTTTAACATAATTTTAATGATGTTCTTTTTAACACAAAATCTGTAAAAACGTAAAAATACGTAAAATAGAGAGGTTAGGGTTTTATGACAGACTTACAAAGAAGCCTATGTATTTTCCTCTCTGTGAAATTCCCCTATGTATTTCTGAAATGACCCTAGGCATTTATTGAATGCTCCACGAGCACCATCGGGTGTCTGCGCACCTTCTACAACTTCTGCAGTTCCTTGAAAACCCTGATTTTATGAATTTTGCGCGATCCATTTTTCGAGAAACTTGTAACACAAAAACTAGAAAACCACAAGTTAGAAGCAAGATAATTTAAAATTTAGAACCCTTTGTGGGTCCCACCATGATCGCCATTTGTGAATGCAAAAATGAAACACCAATAATATAATAGATAACAATCAATACACAATATGTTGCACAAAAGAGAATATTTTATTGATATAAAGGGGGGAGCCTCAAATCTCCAATGTTACAACACAATTTTATATTGATACAAATGTTACAACTATTATAAATCTAGGGTTCTCTGAAACCCTAGTCAACAATGTTGGTGGTGTCTTCAAAACTCGTCTTTGATCCCAACAAGAGTGAGTGGGCTTTCTGGTATCCTATGCAGGACCACTCCAACTTAAGTAGCTGCCAAAATGAATGTTCTCCTTAGATCTGCACACAAAAAATAATAACAAAAGGTTAGTAACACCTGTGAGGGCTCCACTACATGAGACCCTCAAAAATGAAAGCTATAAAACCCTAGTTGCAAAATGGAAATACTATAAACAGATCTAAGAATACTAAAATGAATGCAATGACTCTTTACCTTGCTTACGTTGACTTATCACTTCTGTCTTCATTGTTGCTGTAGCAGATGATGATGCAAATGTGCCCTAATGGTGCTTGAGGTCCGTAGGGAAAAATATCAAGGATGAGAAATACCCATGAGTGCTTGGTGACGGTAGGAAGTACCTAGAGGCATTTAGGAAACAATGGTGGGTGCTCGTAGAGCACTGGTGGACATTTGTAAAAGTGATGCAGAACCTACATAGTAGATCTAGCTTACACAATGGATGCAAAGGATGGGAGGAGGGATGACGATGGACGAAATGGATGGTGATGGGTGCTTGAGGAACTTGGGGCATGAGGGCTCAAGGAACTCGAGGGATTTGAGGAATGGGGAACATTTAAAAAACTTTTTATGGGTTGAGTCATCACAATGACTCCTCTTTATAATCTTCCCTAGGGCATGTTAGGGTTTCAACGACACAATTTGTGTGGCCAAGATTAAAAAATGATGGAGGGTGGAGATTAGATCTAGGTAGGTGGCATGGATTAAGGCGGATGGATGGCTAGGATTAGAACATGATGGATGGCTCGGATTAATTCATACATATATATATATATATTATATATTTATATAAATATATATAAATATAATATATAAAATATTATTATTTAAATACATATTAAAAATATATAAATATATATAAATAATGGGTAAATGTGGTGGGAAGCTATGGATGAATGACAAGTGGCTAGATTTTGGTGTCTACAAGTTGATTTTATTTATTAAGAAATTTTATCCCATAATTTCTTGTACTACTATGTTTGAAATATCATGATGATATGGTGCATACTATAGTTATTAATATTTATTTTTATTAGGTTTTTCTATGTCTCGATCCTATTACTATTAGGGATTTCCCTTTTCACAAGTTGTATTAGAATCTTTTTTAGTATGTGAATTCCATTCCATAGAAGGTGAATAATCAAAATCCATCCTCCAAAGGATCTTATCACCAAAATCAATTATGCTGGATATCTTACCCCTTATTCTTATATCAAGGGATGTCTTTATTGGAAATAAAGGATGCAAGCATAGTATTATTTTATCACAAGAATTATGCTTGGATGTTAATCCCCTTATTCAAGCACAAGAATATTGTTAGATATAAATTGTAATTTAAGTACAAGTTTAGTGATTATTTTTTAATGGGGAAGCACATGGTATGCCTTCATTCTAAGGGATTATCTCTAAAGGAGGTGTTGACTACAAAAATACTTTCAACCTTGTGAATCGCATGGAATCCATTCAAAATATTCTATCTATTGCTACTTTGCATGAATATTAAGTTCATCAAATGACTATAAATATTAATTTTATCCATGGGGGCCATTAGGATGATAATTTCATGTAGTAACCTTTTTGTTTGTTATTGGATTTTAGTACACCATTTGTATATAGACTTAGGAAGTTTTTATATAGAGTTAAGAAGGCACTTGATACTTGGTATAAGAGTATTCATTTATTATTTGTTAGTTGTGGATTTCATTAATGTGATATAAATCATGATAATTGTATTAAAAAATATGGTGGTAATATTTTTATAATCATGTTATATATTGACATTCTTCTTATCATTCCTAGTTTAAATTCTACTATTAGAGATGAAGCTATGCCTTCAGGACTTATTTGAGATGACATAATACCTATTGTTTTTTGGGGGGCGGGAGAGGGGGGCAGGATATTCAAATTATGTAGTATTACTCAAGGAATATTTTTTCTAAGCCTTAATATACCTTTGATCATTTATAGCAATTTGGGATGGAGTATTTTAAACTATCTCGCATAACTTTTTCACTTAAATTGAAGATATAGGATGACTACTTCACTACATTATATAATGCTATTGTATATCTTTATTTGGTTAGGAGTCATATTTATCTCACTCATAAGTTATAAATAGCATTTTATGTTAGAAATTATAAAATATGCATGCATGTTTTACATGAGAGTCACTAGAAGGTGGTTGAGAGAATTTCCTTCTACATTAAGGATATTCTTTAAATGACATTCATTATTTTTTTAAAGCTCCAATTGTGTTAAAGGTATTTTCTAATATAAATAGATTTTTAAATTTTTTTTAGTACAAGTTCATTATTATTTTTTTAAATTTATTGTGCTTGGAAACCCAATTATTTTTATTTAAATTTGTATTCTATTATATCCTTTGTCTTCCTTAGAAGCTAACTATTATAGTGTTAAATAGACTACAAACAATTTATTGCAAAGGAAATATGGTTGTATAAAAGTAGGTACAACTAAATTTGGATGAACAATAGAAGTTAATAGTTGAATATCCATATGATATTCAAGTGAATATAGTGGAAATTATGAATGCAACAAAGCCTAAATCAATGAAACGACCATCATTTTAGATCACCTTGAAGAGTAAAATTCACCTACTATGTGGTTGTCTATAATATTCAAGAGTTGTTGTAGTTCTTATGCCAAAATCAATATGTGATAAAATATGATTACCTTATGTTAAAACTATTGGGGAGCCTATTCAAATGGATGGAATAAGGGTAAATATTTTTGGAGTTCTAAGGTACCTAATAATGATGGTAGCTAAAAATCCAAAATTCATGGTCATCCAAGATGTGATTGTTTTAGATCTTCATTATTAATTTAGAATGCTACTATCAAGTGAGTGAAAGAAGAAAATATTATATGACTATTTGGAGATGGATTATACCCACATGAATGTCCTTAGTGGAAAAAATATTAGAATGAAAATGATTCTCCTTATAACTTTCCCTTGCATAAACTAGATGAGAATGAGACCATAAACTAGATTGATCTATTAGAATTTGTGGATGAATAATTAGATAAATATGAAATCATATCTAAAATTGACATGATAATTGGGTTCATATAGGAAGATAATGGTTATGACTTAGGGGGTGCATTTGGAGAAAATAATCAATATATTTATCTAATAATAGAACTAAGAAACATTCTAACTTTATCAATAAAACAAGGTCATGGATGAGGAATTTGAACATTGCATTTGAATTGATTAGCACTAGAAATGGAGCATCTATTTGCATACAAGTCATATATCTTAAGGTATATAAATAAACTATGCTTGTAGACTATTATACAACTGCATAAATAATATAATAGAATGTGAATCACTATGCACTACACTAAGAAGGTAAAATAGTTAGGGGTTAAGGATTTAAAAATCTTTAGTTATTTGGAGCTTATTGTTAATTAGGTCAACTTTGTATTTCATACCAAAAACAAGCATATAAAATCATATAAACAACAAATATAGTATTTAATCTCAAAAAAGTTAGCACATATGAAATTATGGTGATGCCTAAAATACTAAATAAAAAATCTAATCAACTAGATTCTTTGGATACAAAATTTAACTTGATTAGTGACATGTAAGATAAACCAAACCCAACATGTCGAATGTTAAAATGAATAATGGGAACATGTCAAGGATGGGGTAATTTAATTGAAAACTAATAAAACTCCAAAATTTTTAATTAATTGAAAACTGTATTTAACTTTGGTGATAGTACCAAAGGAGAAAGTATCAAAGAAAATATTTCATCTTACCAAACCATTGAAGTTTTTGACAGTAAAAATTTGTTGATGAGAAAGGAATTCACAAAAGAAGAGGTTTGTGTATTTAAAGAGTTGTCTGTAAAATATAACAATTTTATTGCTTAGGGATATGAAGATATCAAGGTTTGTGATAGGAATATAATTAAACATATGATTAACCTTGAGCTTGGGGCTAGGCCATTCTAGCAAAAGCAAAGACCTATAAACTTAATAATAGAAGATATGATGAAAAAGGAACTTGTTAAACTTATCCAAACACAAATTAGCTTACCCATAAAGTAAGAGACATAGGTGTCCTTGTATGCAAGAAATATTGTAATATTTATTAGTGCATAGATTTAAAAAATATAAATCAAGCATCCTTAGAGGATCACTATCCACTGCCATCAATGGAACAAATATTACAAAAGGTGGTAGTACCATAGATGCTATCATTTTTTGATGGGTCTTTATGATATATCAAATTTAGGCCAAGGATGACAATCAACACGTAAAAACATTCATATATAAGTGGGGTACATTTACTTATAAAAGGATGTTGCCTAGATTGTCTAGTGTAAGGGCTACCTTTCATAGGGTAGTGGATATAGTGTTTATGGTATTAATTGATAAAATAAACCTCATATTCTTGTATAAATTAATTATATTTTCCAAATACAAGAGTAAAAATATGAACATTTAAAATCTATTTTCAAAAGGTGCTTTGAATATGGTATATAATTTAAAATAAAATAAATCTATTTTTTTGTTCAAAAAGGAAAAGTGACTGGGCATGTGATGCCAAAATGTATTGTAATTGAACCATATTGCATCAAATCCATACAAGAGTTATCTCTACCTTCATTGATCAAAGGTATTATATCCTTCATAGAATAAATATAATTTATGGTCAAATTTTTAACAACCTTTATAGAATTTGTCACTTCTATTACCAAAACACTAAAGAAAAATGACATGTTTACTTAAAATGAAGAAGGAAAATAGGATTTCAAAGGGATAAAGGATACATTACTAAGTATCTAACGATAATTAATCCATAATTATTTGAGGACTTCATATTATATATGTATTTGACAATAATATGATCAATGCAACAATTTTAACTTAGAAATATGTTAGGGAAGAGGAACACTTTATATCCTTTATGGGTTAGAATATTCATGATTATGAGGAATGATACACCTTTATTAAGAAAAAGTATTCTTCGTAATGAATTTATTAAGAAAATTTAGGAATTATTTTTCCTAGAATAAAATTATCTTTTCGATTCATCCTAACATAACATCTACAATTCTACGTGGAGAGCTAAGAAAATTGATATTTGTCTAGACTAACAAGATTTGAGAATTTGATATACAAATCAAGCCTATAAATTTTATAAGGGGGAGATGTCTCTACTAGGACCTATTCATGTCCTATATTGGTGAGCAATTAGTGCTCATATAATAATTTTACTTGGATGAAAAAAATAATTAGATGAGGAACATAAAAATATACATGACAAAAATATGGGTGGTAGGTAATATCCAAAAAAAGGGAATGATTTATATGGAATGCCATACACTATACCTTACTTGATAGTGTACATTTTTACAAAGAGTATGATAATTGATTCTAATATGGGCTGAATAAGGAAGAGAGAAATATCTACTATAGGAGTATCATAATGATGGTAGCGATTATTTGGCTTAGAAAATTGTACACAAGATTCTAAGGAAGAGATACTATTGGTCTACTTAGATTCATTCCAATCAGTAAAGGAATGTAAAACTTAATATTTTTATGGTGAAATATCAAAGCACACATGTAATTATGACCTATATTTTTAATAGAGACATTTCAATGATGATATCTAGACTCCATTGAAACAACTAGCCCATTATCTAGTATAGAACATGGTTAGATCTTAGTTATAAAATATTTTTTTACTAAGTTCACTAAATTAATAAAACTATAAAATAAATAGATAATAATTCTATTACTAGAATATATCATTACAATTCATGGAACCACATCAATAGTAGTTATAAACAATGTGATAATGTTCACTAGATTGACATTGATATAGTTTGCTCTCAACCATAACTTCATTGTAAAGACATCTTCCAACTACTACCCTCAAGAAAATGATTTGGCTATGTCCATAAAAAAGAACAATATCAAAAAATTAAAGGCAAACATTCTTGAATCCCAAATAAATTAGCACATTAAAGTAAATAAAGCCTTATGGAAAGATATAATAACCCCCAAAGCTTCTATTGACACCTCACTACACAAAATAGTGTTTGGAAAGGAAGTAGTATTACTTATATATATTTGGTTTCCTTTTCTCTAAAAATACCAATATTTGGAGCTATAAGATATTTTTCCACTATAAACTAGAATTAAGACACTATTATCCTTGAAGGAAGAAAGGGATAAAGCTTTCAAAAGGTTTGTTCAACACCAAATGGTTTTCAAGATGAGGTTAAATAAGAAGGTGATAGATATAAAATTTAAATAAAAGGGACATTTTACTCAAGTGGGATGAATATAAGGAATATTATATAAGCATGAGAAGTTTCTCACTACAGAGTTGACCTTATTAGATTGACATGGTGAAAGGTGCCACTATTTATAGGTTGATGATGTTGGAGGGAAGGACATTATCTATTTTAGTTAATGGAAAACATTTGAGACCCCTCTAAGATTGGAAGTAGTAAATTCATGTGTGTATCCATATATATATTCTATGTATGTATGTATGTATGTATATATATATATATATATATATATATATATGTCCATTTAATATTTCCCCTTACTTTCTAAAACTTTTGCTCTCATATATATATAGTGCAATAATCTAGTGCAATTGCAAGGAAAAATTCCAGAGAATGAAAACATGTGATTTATTGGTAAAATAGCAATTCACTTGTAGGGAAAAATTCTAAGTACTAGGTGAAAAACAATTCTTACATACTGATGATGTCAATATAAAACACTCATTCAATCAACACAGATGATATCATGATGACATAAGCTAATTATAGAAGAAAAACATAGCATAAGTGTTTATCATGTTGATAATAGTATAAAATTGGTGATTTGCTTACAAGGTTATATACAATACAAATTTAATTTACACCTATTTATGTAGTTACATAGGATATTTATTAAATCATGTTTGGATCCTTATATTTCCATTTTGAATTCATAAGTATACATGAACCCTACTACTATGCTGACACTATTTGTTTCTACTATTGCTACAAAACTCTATTTTCCATGGTAAAACACTTCAAGTCACCTTCTATCGTCCATATTGTTGTCATGCATGCATGCACTAATTGTAGTATAATGACTAATTTTTATATTTCCTTGCATCTATAAGGCTACTATACATTCTTTCTTATTGTTGTTGCTAAGCTACATAACTTGTGGCTATATCCTATTTAGTACTATCCTTAAAATATAGTATCTCCAACTCATTATTGTACCTTCTAATATGGTGCCACAATTGCATCATATAATGCAACCATATTTGCTACTATCCTATAGATACAAATTTCATGCTATCACCTTAAGGGCCTTTACTTGCAGTATATGTCACTTTTAAAACATGCATTCAAAAGGAAGTTTGCAATAAGTAATCTATATGAAATGAAGCGAACTATATAATAAAAATATGGATTTATCCTTGCATTTATTGATTCATGGCTTCAAATTTAGATTATAAAACATTCCCTTGAGGGCTTTACAAATGTGATACATTCAAATTTTACAATTTCACAAGGGATATAGTCCCTTGGAATGAAGCCTTTAAGGCGATTTTGACACAAGTTGTGAAACTTGTTTCCCACACCCAAGAGCCAATATTAGGTTTTTATTGAAGTGTTTCCTTAGCTCCCTAGTTCCTTATCTCCTTCCCTCTGTTGAGAATTCCTACACCTACACACATGATATTTCAAGAGAGTCAGTAGCACCTGCATATCATAGAGAAAATCCTTAGAAACATGAAGAAATGGGGGTCAATATTGCAATATAAAAGTGATCTATGTGCATAAAAACTGATCTACAGTAAGCATGAACATCTTATAATATAATCTAAATAATGATAACCATATTTGGAAGCAATATTTGATGCAAAACTATGCTAAACTACTGGCCACTCCGGGGTGAGCCATGTAGATCTGCAACATTGGGGACTTCAAATCCCAAACCAAAACTCCTCCAAATGACCTCAAATTTTGACCAGAGGTTCATCTAGACATCCTAAGGAAGTCTATGGAGGAATTTATCCAGAATTATCTACTATTTTGGTACCATCCCTATAAATGCCATGGGCTGACTACTAGCCATCCTCAGGTGGGACGATTACAAAATTGCCTTAGTTTTGTTACCTATGGCCTTGGGAATTGGTCCAAAATAGGGTGAGGGTATTGTCAACAAATCGGGCCAAGTTGTCCTTCAATTTGACCAGTTTTGGATTGGTAAATCAGGTCCTATTACCCCTAAAAGTGCCTTCAAATGAAGGTTTCAAGGTCAAGAGGTAGGCAAGATTAGGTTTCAAGTCGGTTTGTGAGGGTATGGTTTCAAATGAGGAGCACTTTGTTACTTGAAATCTTCTTCTCCCCTTGGAATGAGGTTTTAGGTGTCCTTTTATAGCCCAAAATGGCATCTATGGAAAAATGGTATATTCTGACATGCGAGGCAGGTGATGCCACATGTCCTAATCATGTCATTGATTAGGGAGTAGAAGGCTGCTCCTTTGGGGCTCCCAATCTACTATCCTACAGTCCATTAGCAGGTCCCCAATCAATCTGGGGTGATTGGATGTGCTAATGGTAGTCTTGGATTGCCATTTAGCATGTCCTTTGATTTTTTCAAGGGTCCAGTTAGGGGTCATCACACCCAAGGATGGTTTTTGAGGGCCATCCCTAGGTGGGACGGTCACCAACTATGGTCGTTCCTAGGTGGGATGGCCACCAATAGGAGTCCAAAACTTCCCCAGACTGCTAGGAACCCTCCAAAATGAGTTTTGGAGGCTTTTGTAAGCCTTTTGTAAGCCTAGAGGGGTGCCAAATAGGGCCATATGTTGTCGATAAGAAGGCATATGTAATGCATTGGTAGTCTTATCCAATTTTTGCGATTTAGGTGTCTACAAATACCCCATTTTTGGGATGCGCGATGTGAAACAAAGCGTTGAGAAAAAATAGATTACTAAATCGTTGAATGATCAAGGTTATTCATTAACCTAATCAACTTTGGATGCCTTCATGGTGGAAAATCATATATTCTTATAATCATTTATATTGACATAGTCGAAGGATCAATCTTAGGTATACCTTTCAACCGTTCTGTAATAACAGTCTTATCGGGCTTAGGGTATACTAGGTCTTGGTGCCTTGTATTCTTGTAAAAATTCACATGGGTCAATTATCAAGGTTTCAAGGAGTTCAAGCCTATTTAATTTTCTTCTTTTATGCTGATTCTTTGCCCCAGCATGGGCTTGAAAATTTATCTTTAGCCAATATTCTTTTGAATGCATGAAATTTTACACTTCGTAGTGTTTAAATGTTGGTTCAATTTTTTACTTAATTATGATGACTACCCATCAAGTTATGAGTCTATGAGGGCATGAAAAATTATAAAGTGATGAGGTGCTTGACACATATGACTAAATTAGGGCAACTCTCTATTTTTCCCATCGTACTATATACCTGTTTGAAGGTGATTTCAACTGTTTTGATGAATAGTTTTGGAGGCAAAAGGCCCAATATAGCATTCCCATGGAGTGTTCCAGCCATGGAAGAATTCTTGGGGACTATAATAGAGTATTTTTATGCATCCAAAATTATTATAGGTTCAGTCTAGATCCCTCTCATTTTCTTGCCCAATCTGTCTTATTTTTTGTGGGTTTTTGGCCCATTTTTTGATATTTTGATGTTTTTTTAGTGTAATTTTCTTGTGACTATCCCAGGTTGGGTGATGAAAGTATCTATGACCATCCCAAGGTGGAAAATCCAGCCAATTGTATGCTCATCCTACTTAGGGATGGTCGGCTTGTTTTGAAGCTATAAAAGGCCAAAAAGGGCCATTTTGGCTCATTTGTGCATTCTACTTGGAGAAATTGGAGAGGATAGGAAGTAGTAGGGGGTTTTATGAAGTGGAGAACTGCTAAAGTTTCAATGCACAACATGATCAAATCAATGGATGCATCAGGCGGTGGAGTCAGTGCGAAATGGGTATGGATTACATGCTTCCTCTACCTTATTTTATTGAATTTTTGCAATTTCTGCACTAATTTCATGACTACAGCCACACCCATGATTTAATAAACTTAGGAGTACCAAAATACATAAAATTTAACCTTAGTAATGCTTTATTTTCAAAAATTAGGGTTAAAAAACACTTTTTTTAATGTTTTTTTAGGGTTTTTAGGGCATTTTTTAAGGTCAAATTGACCTTATTTTACCCCTATTTGGGGACTGTACCTATGAGGGACGGTTACTAGTGGCCATACCTTTGTGGGATTTCTACCAAATTAGGGGCCGTCCCTGGGTGGGATGGCCAAAAACTGGGCCAAAAAAGGCCTTTTTTATGTGTTTTGTTAGTGTTTTTATAGCAAAATTTTGCATTTTTAAGGCATTTTTATAGCAAAATTTTGCATTTTTTTTGTGAATTAGTAGATAGTTAGGAGTCGGTACAGGGTATTGAGTCTCTTTCAGGTCACTATATGCCATTTTACTACTGCAAACTAGTGTTGGCTTGATGCCATCATTCTAAAGCAAGTTATGCGGTTAGATCCCATGGTGGGAGACCATGCCTATCTGACTGCTTTGATAGACATATGGGACCCTTGCACTAATAATTTACATTTAGATATCGGAAATATGATAGTGAAAATAGATAACATCTATCAGATATTGCGTATTCTAATAGAAATGCACCATGTAGTATCTTCTCCGACGGAATGACGAGAGGTCATAGTGTGGAGGTACTTTGACGTGTGCTGGGAGGATGTCTTGACTGATATGATTAGTGGAGGGATTCTAGTGTCAATATGGTACCATGAGGGTGCGCTTGGTATTATGCACACTTTATTGATGACCTTGATCAATAACATGCTGCTACCTGACTCTTCAAGAGCTAGGTTCCCATGGAACCTAATAGAGCTAGTCTTTACTCTAGTTGACTGCACATAGGAGGAGCTGATAGTGATGGCTTAGGGTCCTACTTTATTAGTACCATTATACGGTGAGGTATATGAGATCTACTATTATGGGTGGAAGGGTTTGGGATGTATTTTTATACTATATTCTTGGGCTTGGTATCATATTATGATGGAGATACCACGAGGACTACCGTGGACTACTCGAGCAGAGCTAACAGATAGGGAGATTGGCTATGGAGTCTTATGGACAAGGTCGCATGAGTCAGGGCGTAGCTGATGCTATGTTGGGGAGGTAGATCACTATGCAAATGATTTTGCATGGATAAGGGTATAGGATATAGAGTGGATATCCTACAGGGATTGTCCTACCTGGGATGAGGCTTTGACACAACCATGCCAAGTTTGGCGAGGTAGGTGGGTGATAGGGAGACATGGCATAGATAGAGAGTACTTTTCTTATGATCATGTGCTATGATATTTTGGGATACACTAGGGACTACCTGATGAGCTAATGGTCTATCATCATCATGGGATGAGAGGACTCTAGCATGGCCTGTGGTAGAGGAGTTGAGAGATGAGTCAAATTTTGAGGTGGTAGTCTCAAACTTGGATGTTGCAAGCACTACAGAGGTGTATGATACATGGTGGGTCAGGCGAAAGTGGTGATAGGAGGGACTACTAGGAGGGTATGCAACTGTGATGAGGGGTTTTGTGAGTCTTTGGATGATAAGGAGGCAGACACATGTGAGTGAGTTGTGCGTCAACATGTGTCAGCGGACAGGGTGGAGCTGATAGATGTACAGGATCCAATTTTCTTTGATGAGGGATACTTGGGAGATCAGGGTCTATAGGTAGAGTTAGTAGCATGAGATGTTAGGATCGTAGAGCTACAGAGTGATTAGGATTTACTATAGGTATAGGTGTAGAGTGCATAGGAGGATATGGAGAGGCAGGCAATAGTGATAGCTACATTTTAGGCACTGGTCGGTAGACAAGGCCCTAGCCATGGGGAATCCAATAGTGGCAAGCTAGCCAAGATGCAGGAGGAGATAACACATCTCTAGGGTTTGGTAACAACCTATCAGACTATGTGTCAAGAGGAGCATGTCTACATGGATATGATGGATGATGAGATAGTGCGTTGTAAGGGGCACATACCATATCGGGCATTGGCTATTGGATCACAGTGTAGCCAAGGAAGCGGGAAGGGACACTCATATGATCATATGAGGGCTTCGAGTACTTCTCAAAGGATAGAGGTATCTAGAGGTAGCAGATCAGGGGGAAGCATGTTGAGGATGATGAACTCGTACTAAGAGCAGAGGAGAGAGTCGAGGTACCGGTCCTATGTGACCATGGTCAGCAGGCTTTGATGGTTCTTTTAATTTTTTTTGGATTGTGAAGTCGGATGACTTGCTTTTATTGTAGCCTATGGGTAGTTTACGGACTATGATGTTACTTTCAGCTTTTATATATATGGACATATATATGACTTAGTTTTTAATCATTATTTCATTTTACTACTTTAAGATATGAATGCAATTTTTATTTTGCCTATATGATGTTATGATGGATGTATATCATGGATGCATGTATTTATCCGATGATGTCATTTGATGATATGCAGATGTTTATGTTTTATTTTATATTATTTTATAAATTAAGAGGTATGCATAACATAGTCAGTGGTCGTTTAAATATTATTGCTAATATTTAACCGGTAGGATACCACTTAATAAACAAAAGTTTTAAATGTGTATGATTGAAAGTAATGATTTGATTATATTTAATTTTTGTATGATGGATTTATAATGACTATTTGACACATGATATTCTAGCACCATAGACTATACAAAATGTATCTTGATGATTTTCATGTTATATAACACTTTATTTGATGGACATTGTAATTTTGACAAACATTAGCATGATGTAAAATGAAATGGATTTTGTAATGTGATATGATATTATTTGATGGTTTTGAAGAGACTCAAACACTCTAGTTACCTAATCAAAAGTCATTTAATAACTATACAAGATATTTTGATAAAGTATGCACCTACTAAGATAACCAATATAATCAATATCCCTATGTGTGCACGTGAGTTCATTACCATGATACATATAAGATTACCCTAGTACAAATGGGATTCACTCAGCCCATTAGCATTAGAGATCATTATGCAAGTCTCATTATCCTGAGTTTTGTACTTAGTTGGATTAGACCACTATATAACCTAGGTTACAACAAGATAGCTCATCCACATTCAAAAATTGGTCTATACCTAAACAAGTTTCTTAAGTGATAGACATATCATCAGGTGGGAGGCTACTACCATTGAAAAGTAGGCTATCCAAAAAAACTGTAATGAGGATCACCTTATGGTTATCTGATGCTAAAAATTCTAGGGATTCAAGTTCTGGAGTTCTTACCGTTCTTTAACTTTCTCAAGGCAATTGCTTGTTTTGATTTGTTGAGCAAGGGATTTTAATAGTGGTGAGAACAACTATTTATTTATGATTTCCCTAGTGATAATAATAACTGTTTCTTTATGCATATTGGGGAGTGATAATAATCACTATTTTCTTTGGAATATTTCTTTGAGATACTTGCCCCAGTGTAGGGCAATGCATGTTTTCAATACTGGGGGGATAATAATCACTACTGATTTTATTTCTTTGGGATACTTACCCCAGTGTAGGATAAGGGATTTTGGGTAAGGAGGAACTTGTCCTTTTGTCAATTCTTAGCATATTTGAACCATTTGCACAGGGGGATGAGAAAGATAACCTTTTTACTTTAAATTAACCTAGACTACTTTATAGTTTTCATCTTTCCTTGCGCTAAACTTGGATTTATTAATGTGAAAATTGTGTTGGTATTTTGATGTATACCAAGCATTATCTAAGTAGGATTCTACCTTCTAAAGATCATGCTAGCTTTCTACAAAATATGAGAATACAAATAAATATGGCTGAGTGACCAAAAAATTTAACTATGTTTTCCTAACAATGGCTAAGTGATGGGAAACAGACATAATGTAAATGGTATATGTAATTTAAACAGGTGGTATAACTTTTTTTTAATTTGTGTTGGGTGGTATAACTTGTCATATGATAACAATGAATTTTTACCAGATGTCTAATGTATAGACCTGGTGCTAGACATATAAGATCAATTTGGAATTATGCATAATGCAATGATGAGTATGTCTAATGCAACTATGATTATAATGCAAGCGGTGAGAAATGTAACAAAATGCAATATTTTTTGTATTTTGATGATTTTTTTTGTTATTTTTGAGATATATGTATGTATGTACAGGTTGAAAAATGGGCTTAATGAATGCCATTGGGAATTTTTGGGTGACCAAAGGGCTTATATATGCCTTTAGAGCATTTAGGTTTGACCTAGATAATCGTAGACTACCTAGGAATGTTTTAGCTTGACCTAGACGGTCATAGACCACATAGGGGCATTTTTGGTTGAACTAGATGATCATGTACTATATAGGAGCGTTTTAAGATGACCAAAGGGCTTATAGATGCCTTTGGAGATTTTTGGATTGACCTAGATGATCATAAATAGTCTAGGAATTTTTTTATTTGACCTAGACGGTCAAGGACTGGTATGAGCCTTTAGGGTGACACAGGCGGGCAACGACACTTAGAAAGTGTCTACGACTGCTTAGGGGTATTGGGTTGTGACCAAAGAGATTATGGATTCCTTTGGAGCATTTAAGGTTGACCTAGATGATCGTATATAATCTAGGGGATTTTTTATGACCTAGATGGGCAAAGACCACTAGGAGCTTTTAGGGTGACCTAGGCAGGTAACGACACTTAGAAAGTGTCTAGGACTACCTAGCTTATTTTTTTGTGACCAAAGGTCTTATGGATGCCTTTGGAGCATTTAAGTTTGATCTAGATGATCGTAGATAGTCTAGGGGCTTTTTTTATGTGACCTAGATGGGTAAAGACCGCTAGGAGCCTTTAGGGTGACCTAGGCAAGTAACAACACCTAGAAAGTGTCTACGATTTCCTAGGGGTATTTGGTTGTGACAAAAGGTCTTATGGATGCCTTTGGAGCATTTAAGGTTGACCTAGATGATCGTATATAGTCTACAATATTTTTTTTATTTGACCTAGATGGGAAACGATCGTTAGGAGCCTTTAGGGTGACCTAGGTGAGTAACGACACTTAGAAAGTGTCTAATACTGCCTAAGGGCATTTGGTTGTGACCAAAGAGCTTATGGATGACTTTTGAGCATTTAAGTTTGACCTAGATGATCGTAGATATTCTAGGGGATTTTTTATGTGACCTAGACGGGCTAAGACCTCTAGGAGTCTTTAGGGTGACCCAGGCAAGTAATGACACTTAGAAAGTGTCTACAATTGCTTAGGGGCATTTTAGTGGTGCTCTAAGCATGAAATGGTCATAAATTACTTATATTCATGGGTTCAATCTCTTCATTTCCTTCGATGTATTCTAGGTGACAAGTTCCAGGTCTAATCTGATGTGTAATGATGAATGGACCTAGCCAGTTTGCTACAAATTTGTCTCACAAATTAGAGGGAAAAATTAAGTTTTATTGGTTTTATTTTAGAACTAAATCACCTACTTGAAAGTCTCTTTGGTGTACTTTAAAGTTGTAAGCTCTCTTAAGACACTATTTATAAACATGTATATGCTCGAGGGCATTCACACGTTCGTCAAGCAACGTTAACTGATCTAACTGAGCTTGCCTAGTTGTATCATTATCGATGAATTCCTGCATGAAAATGCGTAGTGACAAAATCTCTAACTCCAGAGGCATGATGGCTTCAACACCATACATTAGTGAAAATGGAGTTGCCCCAGTGGGCATCCGAATACTAGTGTGATAGGCCCAAAGGGCAAGAGGTAATTGATTATGCCAATATTTATGACTTTCCTAAACGGTTTTCTTCAAGATGGCGACTAATGTTTTATTTGCTGCCTCTACTTGCCCATTTGCCTGTGGATAATAGGGCATGGAAAAGCTATGCTTTATGTTATACTTTGTTGCTAACGCATGCACATCCTTACTTTTAAAGGATTTTCCATTATCTGATACTATTTTGGATGGAATACCAAAATGACATATAATGTTATGTAGTATGAACTCTGCAATGCAAGGTCCAATCATTGTGGTAATGGGAATTGCTTCCATCCATTTTATGAAATATTCGATTGTCGTTATGATAAAAGTGTGATTTCTCGATGAGGCAGGTGAGATTTTCCCAATTAAATCAAACCCCCATTGTGCAAATGGCCAGACCAATTGAATCAGTTGTAAGGCTTGTGAAGGTATGTGTGTTAAATTTTCATGGCGTTGACACTTCACACACTTCTTAACATAAGCGTAGCAATATTGATCTAAAGTTGGCCAATAATAGCCCATGCAAAGAATGTGCTTGGTGATTGCCATGCCGCTAAAGTAGCCATCGCATGTACCATCGTGTGATTGAGTGATGAACCAATATGACTTTTGTGAGTCTAAGCATTGAAGGAGGATAACTTCATAACTCCAACAATACATTATGTATCTTATTAAGACATATTTTGCTACCTTTTATTTGAATGCTCGCTTTGTGGCATGCGATAAGATAGGGGGAATATTACCCAGTTTAAGATAATATTTAATCTATATGGCCCAATATTGCTTTGGAGAAACCTCAATATTATGAATTGTGCTATGTCTTTGATGGTTGTCTCATGTGAATGTTGATTGAGAGCAAACTTGGATATATAGCATTGTGCTAGTATCAAAAGGATTATGAGGGAACAAAGTCTCCTCGTTAACATTATTCAAATATTGGTGTAGTTGAGAGAACATTTCATGATAAGGCTCAATCTAAATCATGTGAACAACTGGTATAACATCATGCTCTTCACACTCAGTTGAATATTGTGCTAGCATTTTTACTTTGATGGTTGTGATATCATTTGAAGGGTCATGTAGGATTAGCGATCCTAAGGAATCCATTGTATCTACAAAATGATTAGATGAACGAGTGAGTGCCTCTATATCATACCATTCAAATTTGAATAGGAGTTTGTCCACTAGGAATTTTTAGGCTTGCAATATGGGACATCGACACTGGAAAATCCCTTTTACCTGATTAACTATGAGCAAGGAATCACCTGAAAATGTTTAACTTTGTTATTTTCATGGTGATTGTCGTCTGAATTCCTATGATGAGAGCTTCATACTCGTCATTGTTGTTGGTAAAAGGAAAATCAAGTTTAAATAAAAGAGGTATGGGAGCCCCTTGCGGTGTGAAAATATGATACCTGCACCGCCACCTTGCTCACACTTGGAACCATTGAAGAATAGAGTTATGTCTGCTTATGACTCAAGCTCTACAAAATCAGGTGATTCTGATAGATGAAAGACTCCATCATCGGTATGTTCTATATTAAGAGGCTTATCATCCTATAGAGGAGCCTCTACTAGTTGATCGGCTATGACCTATCCTTTGATAGATTTATATCCAATGAACTCTAGGTCAAATTCCATCAACAAAATTATCCACTTCATCATGCGACTATTATGATATTTTATGCTCATCATGTAGCACAATGTATTTTCTTTAGATACAACATATGTAATATGATTTAACATATAATGGTGTAGCATTTTGGTGGTAAATACCATTGCTAAGCATAACTTCTCAACATATGCGTATCTAACTTCATAGCTGACCAGGGTGCGGCTGATGTAATAGGTAACATGTTCTTTGTGAAATTCATTCTTTTGGGACAACATGGTGCCCAAATCTAACTCAGTAGCTAAGATATATAAATAGAATGGCACTCCTGGTCATAGTGGAGATAATACAGACGATGAAGCCAAGTATTATTTTATTTCATCAAAGGAATTTTGACATTCCTCATCCCAATGAAATGAGATCCCCTTGTGTAGCAACTTATTCATGGGTCGATATTTATCCGATAACTGTGCTATAAAGCATTTTATGGATGCGACCTTTCCTTGCAAACTATGTAGTTTCTTACTGGTTGATGGGGGAGGTATTTCTAATATTACCTTGACCTTATTTGGATCAACCTCTATGCCTCTCTTGGAGACTATGAATCCCAAAATTTTACCAGATGTGATACCGAAGACACACTTTTTGGGATTAAGTCTAACATTGTGCTCTATGAGGTGATCTAGGATCTTACACAGTACATCGAGATGTTCATGGCGTAATAAATATTTTTCCAATAAATCATCCATGTAATCTTCCAAAATATTATGCATGTAGTTGTGGAAGATATATGTCATGGCTCTTTGGTAAGTAGCACCAACGTTCTTAAGGCCAAAATGCATGACCTTGCAATAGATACAAATTTCATGCTATCACCTTAAGGGCCTTTACTTGCAGTATATGTCACTTTTAAAGCATGCATTCAAAGGGAAGTTTGCAATAAGTAATCTATATGAAATGAAGCAAAGTATATAATAAAAATATGGATTTCTCCTTGCATTTATTGATTCATGGCTTCAAATTCAGATTACAAAACATCCCCTTGAGGGCTTTACAAATGTGATACATTCAAATTTTACAATTTCACAAGGGATCTAGTCCTTTGGAATGAAGCCTTTAAGGTGATTTTGACACAAGTTGTGAAACTTGTTTCCCACACCCAAGAGCCAATATTGGGTTTTTCTTGAAGTGTTTCCTTAGCTCCCTAGCTTGATATTAGTATAAATAATTGGCTTTACACCTAATTTGATATCAATATTCCACCAATGATTCATTGGCATATTTCAGATTTTTCCTTAAGCTTGATATTAGTATTTTGTTGACTATATAGTGAATAACTAGCATAAACATGTGTATAATATATTTCTAGAGTTTAAAATGTTTAGCATTTTTGTAATCCAATCAAACAGGAAGTCATGGACCCCCAAAGTGTCCAAACTAGAAAAAAAGTAAGAGTCCCTCCAATATAAGACCTTATAGATCTTATACTCACTATATTAATAAATAAATAATTTGAAGAATATAAGTATTTTGAAGCATTCCCTAAAGAAAGAAGTAAGAATATCAAAGTACCTCAGGTGAACAAGCAAGCCCATCCCAACAAACAATGCAAAAGAAGACAAAGAGAGAACTAAATTAAACCTTCAAGTTTGTATATGACCTAGTTCATAAAGGATATCTCAAACATATTCTTTAAGATTAGACAGTGGAACAACTTAACCACTATAATATATACCCAATTGACATATGGTTTGTTGCCACTTTGTGAAGCTCAAGGCTAGATCAATTTTTTATTTTTGAGATATCGATATTACCCCATATTAGTGCATACATACACAAGGAAAATATAATAGGTAATAAAAGGTAATCCTACCTAAGAAATGAGATTAATCTACCATAGTAATCACACCTAAGACCATCTGGGATTTTATGTGTATAATTGACAATAATATTGGGTGGATCACTTGCTCCCCAAACATATAAACATAAATTTTCAACAATAAAGCATAGAAGTATCAAAAGACTTTTTAGAACTACAATTGAAGAATGTTATGGAGGTAAAAATATTCTAATTACCATTAGAATTTGGCATGTTTAAGGAGAAAATGTAACACATACTATGAACCATTGATTTTGTGATGGGAATAGGGTCACATGATAATGTTAAGGAGTAAGAGTAATGAACCTTGTCAGGGCCATAAATTTTTCTTCGAGTGTCCGTTTTGCCTTGTTCTTTTTTTAGAACATGCAAAATTGCATGGAGAACTTAAGAAAAATTTCCCTTTGCATTTGCACACAAGAAAATGCCTCTAGGAGGCCCAAAATTAGCTTTTACTATAATTGTCAATTTTTGCAACTGAAAAGTTATCATAACTATTAGTGTAGAACTAGAGTGGGGTTGCTATCTTGGGGTAGTGGGTATTATTGAATAACGGGTGCATGATTCCATTTTGGATGCCATCCAAGCTCTATTTTTAGGGTTACTAAAAATAGCAAGTGAGTTTCTAAAAATAGAAAGTGACTAAAAATAGTAAGGGGGTAGCATAGGCTAGGGTTTTTATTTTTGGGGAGTATAAGGAGTGGGAGACTCTATTGTAAGAGGGGTGTGAATTCAAATAATGAAAAGAAGCATTTATAGGTTTCTTTTACTGGTGTATTTTGTATGATGTCTTGTATTGCAATTTTACCCTTGGAGTCCATTGTCGGTCTCTTGCAGTGAATTTACATCAAAGAGCTAGTCATTTTAAATATAGTCAAAGATGTAGCAAAGTACCCTTACATTTTAGATGATGCAATCTATATCACCAAGAAAATGAACCTCCATCTAGAAAATTTTGATGAAAGAAGGGAATTTAATTATATTTTTTTATCTAGTTTGAATAATCATGTATGACAATAAAGAGTAGTTATCCATTCAAATTCTAAATCACAAGGGGAATAAGGACATCCATACTAGAATATGATTCTATAGATATCCAATATAGGAGTCCAGATTTGTATAATTATGATAATATCATCGATATATATGGCCTCCTAATATTTTCACACAAAGGAAGGGTATTGATCAAAGTAGAAGGTAATATACTAAGTGAACTTTAGCTAGGTGATGGAGAGCCAAATTTAATAGCAAGAGAAAACTAAATTTTATTCAAAGAACATGGAAATATTTACAAAGTCTCGAAAGAAAATAAATTCATAGTCTTAATATTCGTCTTTCCAACCTGCCTGATCCTCCGAGCAACCTTATTTTATAACAACAGTTTTGTCATTGCAGGAACCATTCCCCATGATCCCTATAACTATTGTAATGATCCCTTGGAATCGTTGTACCGACTTCTTGGTAATTGCTGTACCAGATTTTGATAACTATCAAATGTCATTTTGTAACGGCCCACAAAAATGTAACATGTCATGACGTCGCTTCATCATGCTCTTCTCTCTCCTATTTGGGTCGCAAAAACGTGACACTTTGTTCTCTTTAGTCAACCTGTCGTGATATCGCGACCCTTTTTCGGCTTTTGTCCTTCTTTTTCAATGTGTCACGATATCACGACATTTTTTTGGCTTTTGTTCTTCTTTACCAATGTGTCACGATATCGTAACACTTTCCTTTGCTCTCGACCTTTGTTTAAAACTCGTCGCGATATCGCGACATCTATTATGTCACGATTTCACGACACTTTTCGGCACTTCGAAAGTTTTTCAAAATACATCATGATTTTGCGACATCATTATTTCATGATTTTGCGACATTTCCCGGTGCTTTGAAAGCTTTTCAAAATATGTCACGATTTCGTGACATTTGTTATTTCACGATTTCATGACACATCCCGACACTTCGAAAGCTTTTCAAAATACATCGCGATTTCGTGACATCTGTTATGTCACGATTTTGTGACACTTCCCGACACTTCGAAAGTTTTTCAAAATACGTCATGATTTTGCGACATCTGTTATGTCACAATTTCGTGACACTTCTCGACACTTCAAAAGTTTTTCAAAATACGTTGCGATATCGTGACATCTGTTATGTCACGATTTCGTGACACTTCTCGGCACTTCGAAAGTTTTTCAAAATATGTCGCGATATCGCGACATCTGTTATGTCGCGATTTCACGACACTTCCCGACACTTCGAAAGTTTTTCAAAATACGTCGCGATATCGCGACACCTTTTATGTCGCGATATCGTGACACCTTTCAACACTTAGAATATTTTTCTTGTTTCTTTTGTTTTTTTTTGTTGATGCAAGATTGTTGTGTTGCCATTGGATGCTCCTCCACTAGACACCGGGTAGATTGAGAAGTGATCTTCACTTCTGGACGGGTAGAGGAAAACCTAGGCGATCAACCTCTGTTTTGGACAACCAAGTTACATCTTCGACAGGTCGGCCCTTCCACTTGACCAAATACTCAAAATATTGTTTGTTCCAGGTAATTTTGCCTTCGTGAGTGTCGAGTATGTCTTCAATTTCCTCTTTGGATGGAGTAGACGCTGGAATACTCCACAAATATGGACTTGGTGTCTCGCTGCTACTTCCTTCATGATATTCGACCAAGTCTGAAATATTAAAAATAGGTGAAATATTCAGCTCACTTGGTAGATCTACTTCATAGGCATTTCCTGAATCTCATTTACCTATGATTCTGCATGGTCCAAACCTCTTCATATTTAGCTTATTGTAGGTTTTTCTAGGAAAACATTCCTTGTGCAAGTGAACCATGACTTCATCTCCTATCTGGAATTCCTTGAAACGTCGCTTCTGATCTGCTCTATCTTTGTAAGTAGCATTCATTTTACTAATATGTTGTTGGACCTCTTCATGTAAATTCTGCATGTGTGCTGCAAAGTCTTCAGCTTCAGCACTACGCTTTTCACCTTTATCCATCAGTATCAACTTAGAAGCATTTCTTGGGTTGTTCCCATACACTATCTGGAATGGGTATTTACCAGTACTTCGATTGACAAAATTATTGTAAGCAAACTTTGCCTGTGGTAAAATTAGATCTCATCCCTTGGGTTTATCGCCTACTAAACATCATAGAAGATTACTCAAAATTCTGTTGACTACTTCTGTCTGTCCATCAGTCTACGGGTGGTACACAGATTTCAATTTTGTTTTCAGCTTCTTCCATAGAGTTCTCTAGAAATAACCCACAAATTTGGTATCTCTGTCTGAGACAATGCTTTGGGGTAGACCATGAAGGCGTACAACCTCCTTGAAAAACAAGCCTACAATATGAACAACATCACTTGTCTTCTGACATGGAATAAAATGGGGCATCTTTGAAAACCTGTCAACGACAACAAAAATGGCATCATTTTCATGTTGTGTCCTTGGCAGACCATGAACAAAATCCATACTGATGTCCTCCCATGGTCTTTCTGGTACAGGCAATGGCTGATACATTCATGTATTCTGGCTTACTCCTTTCGCCATCTAGCACACTCTACAACCCTACACAAATTTGGTCACATTCGGCTGCAACTGTGGTCAATGGTAATTCTCACTAACAAAAGCAATGGTCTTATCTCGACCAAAATGTCTTTCTAGTCCTTTTCTATGTTTCTCTTTGATCATATTTTCCCTCATGGAACTTCTAGGAATGCACAAATTATTCTTCCGAAATAGCATCCCATATTGGATCATAAAATTCAACCACTTAGTGCAATCCACAGTAGTAGGAGACAAACATGTTGTCCATGCCTCTGCGAAATCTGGATCCACTAGATATAAACTCGTGATTTCATCAAACCCAACAACTTGCACTCTCATTTCTATCAACAAATTATGCCTTCTACTCAAGGCATCTACAACTCTATTAGATTGCCACTTCTATGCTTTAGGACAAAGGTATAACTCTAAAGGAATTCAACCCACTTCAAATGTCGTTGGTTAAGTTTACCTTGACTATTTATATACTGCAAATCTTGATGGTCAGTATATAAAACAAAATCTTTGGCTAGGAAATAATGTCTCCATTTCTTAAGAGTCTGAATGATAGCGTAGAATTCTTGATCATAAACAGAGTATTTCTTTTGAGCATCATTTATTTTTTCACTAAAGTATGTAACAGGTTTACCTTCTTGGTTTAATATAGCTCCAATGGCACTGCCACTGGCATCACAGTTAACTAAAACACTTTATTAAAATCTAGAAGTGCTAGAATGGGTTATTCTGTCACTTTCTTTTTCAATATGTCCATACTGGTACCTGTCTTGGCAGTCCACTTAAATTCTTTCTTATCCCATCTCATAGTTTCTATTAGGGGTGCACAAATACTACTAAAGTCTCGAATAAACTTTCTATAAAAACTTGCAAGACCATGAAATGATCTTACCTCTGTTACATTCCTTGGGGCAGGCCATTCAATGATAGCCTTCACCTTCTCAGGATCCATTTTCAGACCCTCCTCTGAGATGACAAATCCTAGGTATATCAACTCTTTCTCATTCATCAGCCTCATGAATGTATTGGGTGCATTAGTCAATCCAAATGGCATAACTAACCACTCATACAAACCCTATTTGGTTTTAAATGTTGTCTTCCATTCATCATCCTCTCTGACGCGTATCTGGTGATATTCGCTCTTTAAATCAATCTTAGTGAAGTATTTAGCTCCACTCAAACAATCCATTATATCATCTATTTTGGGTAAGGGAAAGCGATATTTAATGGTAATTTTATTAATGGCTCGAGAATCAGTGCACATTCACCATTCGCCATTCTTCTTTGGCGCGAGTACTGTCAATACTGCACAAGGGCTCAAACTTGCTTGAATCAAACCCTTCCTCAACAATTCATGAACCTGGCGGTTCAACTCTTCATTTTCTACAAGAGACATTCTATGGGTAGCCTTATTGGGTAAGCTAGATCCTGGCATTAAGTCAATCTGATGACTAATCTTCCTCATTGGTGGCAAACGCTTAGGCACATTATCTGATATAATATCAAGAAATTTTGCTAATAAATGTTCAACTTCTACTGGAATGTGTGTAGTGTATTCTCTCTTTACAGTAGGAATTAATGCATAACACATTGAATCCCTCTTTAGACCATCCAAATTTTTTTTGCCATCTACTAAACAAATTCTAGCATTATTGCATACCTTTTCCTCAACCTCCTTCAATGGCTTCAGTTTGTGGCACACTCCATATTTTGTCAGGGAATAGGTATTTGCATGCCCATCATGCGCCGCATGTCTGTCAAATTGCTATGGTCTTACCAACAACAAATGGCAAGCATCCATCGACAAAATATCACATAGGACCTCATCCTGGTATCTTCCAATTTGAAACTTGACCAAGCATTGTTCACTGACCAATGCTCTATGGTCCTTCTACAACCACGTAATCTGGTATGGATGTGGGTGCTACCTTCTTTCTAGCTTTAACTTAGTCACCATATCCTTAGAGACCAAATTATTTGTACTACCATTATCAATAATAATATTACAAATTTTACCTAAACATTTGCACCTCGTACAAAATAGGCTTTTTTGTTGGTCTGGTTCCCTCTCCTTGTTCAACAAGGTTCTCCTTGTGACCATCACTTCTCCTCGCTCTGCTTCTTTAGAGTGCTTAGATTCAACACCATCATCATCAACTGCAACTCGAGCATTTGCTTCAGGCCTTCTATTCGGTGCCTCTTGGTGTTGGGGACACTCATATGATCAATGCCTCTCTTCCCTGCAATTGAAGTAGGTTCCACAAAATCTTCTTCTTCCATATCCACGTCCACCTCTACCTCTTCCCCTTTGATAATCAGTGTTCTAATTACAGGGTCGGTATGCATTCTCCTCCTTCTGTTCCTGGTGATTGTTTGTTTCACCAGTCTTCTTCTGGTCGTCATATTTACCTCCACTAGTTCTGCCACCGGTTCTTCCACCATGACCTCTTCCTCTCTATTTACTGTCAAATATTCGGTTTAGTTTCTCTTCCACTTTCAGAGCAAACTGGTAAGCATATTCAATGGTGCTCATTCAAACCAAACTCAATTCTTCTTGTACGCTGGTTCTCAACCCATTAATGTAACGGGCTACTCTCTCTTTATTTGCTTCTGTATGGCCGGTTCTGATGGAAATTTTAAAAAATTCCTCTGTATATTCTTTAACAGACTTGCTAGACTGTCACAAACTCTGCATTTTCCTCAGTAGATCTAATTCATAATCTACTGGGATAAACTGTTGTTTCAGCTTTTCAACCATTCAATCCCACCTGGTGATATTTTCTTATCCTCTTCGATTTCATTCCAACTGCACTCCTTTCCACCATATACCAGCATGGCCTTTCAACTTTGTTCTTGCAAATTTTATCCGATTTGGATCTTCAACCTCTTCATATTCAAAATAGTCCTCCATATCATTGATCTAGTCAATCAACTCTTCTGAATTTAAATTTCCAAAATATGTGGATACGTCTATCTTCGACATTTTCCCAATTTGAGAAATGGCTTTAATCATTCGAGCTTCCACAGATTTCATCGCTTCTTCTTCTTCTGACGGGTCATCAACTCCACAAGCTTCATCATCACTCTGGTCTTCTCCTCTTGGCTCTACTCCTCTTCACAATTCTTCCTACAGGGCCTGCACTTGCCTCTACAATGCTCGAAAGTCTCCTTCAGGAACCACATTCCTTCCAGCACCATGATTTCTTCACAGCAACATTCTTCTTCACTTCTTCTTAGAACCCTTAACCCAAGATCATGATGCAAGCTGCCTCACATTTGGCGCTCTGCTTACACACTCAGAATCTTCTTGCTTTGATACCACTTGATGGGGAGCCAAATTTAATAGCAAGAGAAAACTAAATTTTATTCAGAGAACATGGAAAGATTTACAAAGTACAAAAAGAAAATAAATTCGCATTCTTAATCTTTGTCTTTCCAACCCGCCTGATCCTCCGAGTAACCTTCTTTTATAATGATAGTTTTCTCATTGCAGCAACCGTTCCCCATGATCCCTGTAACTACTGTAACGATCCCTTGGAACCGCTATATCGACTTCTTGGTAACTGTTGTACCATATTTTTATAACTATCAAATGTCATTTTGTAATGGCCCATGAAAATTTAACATGCCACGATATCATGACATCGCTTCATCCTGCTCTTCTCTCTCCTATTCAAGTCATAAAAACGCAACACTTTGTTCTCTTTAGTCAACCTGTCGCGATATCGTGACACTTTTCTAGCTTTTGTCCTTTGTCAATGTGTCACGATATCGCAACATTTTTTTGGCTTTTCTTCTTCTTTACCAATGTGTCATGATATCGCGACACTTTCCTTTGCTCTCGGCCTTTGTTTAAAACTCGTCGCGATATCGCAACATCTGTTATGTCGCGATTTCACGACACTTTTTGGCACTTCACAAGTTTTTCAAAATACGTCGCGATTTCGCGACATCTGTTATGTCGCAATTTCGTGACACTTCCCAGCACTTCGAAAGATTTTCAAAATATGTCACGATTTCATGACATGTCCTGACACTTCAAAATATTTTCAAAATACGTCGCAATTTCGTGACATCTGTTATGTCGTGATTTTGTGACACTTCCCGACACTTCGAAAGTTTTTCAAAATACGTCGTGATTTCGTGACATCTGTTATGTCATGATTTCACGACACTTCCCGGCACTTCAAAAGTTTTTCAAAATACGTCACGATTTTGCGACATCTGTTATGTCACGATTTTGCGACACTTCCTGGCACTTCGAAAGTTTTTCAAAATACGTCACGATTTCGCGACATCTATTATGTCGTGATTTCGTGACACTTCCTAGCACTTCAAAAGTTTTTTAAAATACATCGTGATATCGTGACACCTTTTATGTCGTGATATCGCGAGACCTTTCAACACTTAGAATATTTTTCTTGTTTCTTTTATTTTTATTTTTTATTGATGCAAGATTTTTGTGCTGCCACTGGATGCTCCTGCATCACTAGGTAAATATTTTATATGTGGTTTATGAATTTTTGAAAGAGGTAATAAGATTACTTACCTTTATCTTAGATAATATTTTTATATGGAGGTCATTTGATAGTCAAATTCTATAGATATAATTTTTTTTAAAGGGAAAAAACACCATAAATTTTTACCATGATAAGAAATATCTAACCATAACACCTTTGATCAAAACATGTGAATAATAGATACATGTACTTATGATCCTATCGTAGTGTTCATCAAAATATTAATAGATAAAAATAAATTTAATAATGAATAACCATGAATATTGGCTTAATATAGCATACTAAAATACTTATGTAGCATTATAGGAAAATATTTTCCCTTCATTTTTGTCATAACCCAATTTTTTTTTCTAGGAAGTCTTAGCTACAAAGTAACCTTATATTTAATTCTTTTATTTATTCAAGGCACACCCATCCCTACAACATGCATATGTTTGACTACATAGATGTATTAGGTGCAAGCTATGATTTACAAGTTATCTCTCTTGTTGGCCAGTCAAGCTAACTTGTCCTTCATTTTATTTCATCAAAATAAGCACTCTAAGGAATACCAATTACTACTCATGTTTATCTGACCATGGATAAATCATATAGTACTTGATTATCCCTTTCATCTATAATATGAGATAATCAATTCTTATTTACCTCATCAAAACCTTTTTATTTATCACCTTAGATTTAATAGGACAAAAAAATACTAACTACTAGGGCCCAAGGTGGATAATCGACTTTCCATTCGATATTCACTCATCAATATCCCTTATGATGTGTATGAATATTTCTAACTATCCTTACCCTCAACTAGCCATTGTTAGAAGCACACAGTTTTTTTTTTAAGAACCCAATAGCTAAAATCCATATGATTATTTATTTTAGATTAAGAGGAATAAATTAAACTGGCACATCCTTTTTTGTAACAACTTACTTCAAATTTCCTACTATTACATAAGGTTTTAGCTTCCAAATGTATTAAAAATTTTAATACAACTAAATACAAAGTAGCAAATTCTTAAGTCTTCCATAGTTCAAATTTTACCAAGCAACATAGCCATTCTATCCTACTTACTACTTATACATAAATCGATCAAATCCTTAGGGAGTTTGCATAGAAACACAACTAACAAAGGAACCAGTTAACATTGAAATAAACCAAACCACATTATAATCCATAACAACACATGATTTATCCTAGGAGAAACCCCATGGGGAAACCCAACCTCAAAAACATCCATCATAAATTTCATTAATCCAACTATCTCTTTACATTGCAAATGGACAACCCATATTGTTCGAAGTCATAACTATATGAAAACCCAAACATTGCCCACTAGATTCCTTTATGATAAAATCCATATTCACATAAATTCATCGTCTATATACGTCTTGGAAGAACTTATTTCCATTTCCAATTCTTGTTATAATAACATAGTTAAGAAATATAGATCCTTTTCGACAAGCTCCCATGGTAGTTCAGTAACTCTTAAATCTCAAACTAGTAATAACACTTGACTAGCTTGCTATCTAATTAAGAGTGCAACATCTACAATGAGCAAAGTGGTGATAGTCATCCATGCATGACAAAAATATAGTACAAATGGAATCATTACTCTAAAACAAGAGCAATCGATCTTACTAGACCAAGGTAGCCATAGCATGAATGCAATTAGTCTAACCAAGCAAAAACAATGACAAGAATACAACTCTTGTTTTCATAAAATAATTTGTGCTAACATAATGAATCTGGAATTGAATGCATATATTCCATAAAAAATATTTGTCATCTATCATATAAAATTTGGTAGGCATATATCCATTTCACAAAGAACATTTGTACCATCCCTCATTTAAATACTAGAGTTACACATACCCATTTCACCATAATTTTTTATGCTATCAATAATTTAAAAATATATAAATTACATATAATAATTTCTCCCTAAAATCATTTACGCTATCAATAATTAAAAAATATGTATTACATATATCCTTTTATCCAAAATTATTTATGCTATAAATCACTTAAAAATGGTTCATGGAGATAAAACCATCCTAAAACATATTACCAACGTTATAAGATTACCAAGTAAAGAATTACTACTACCATAGATTTTCCTCCCTAACTCAAGAAAATGGTTCTGCAATTTAGAGATCCTAGACACAATCATCGAAGAGGTAGCAGTAACTCTGCAATTTGTCTAGTGATGGAAGTAAATCCTTCCATATCAAAGGAGCTACTCCCAAATCTTTTATTGAGGAAGATGCCATTTCAGTTTGGACCTCACCCATCGTACAATAAATCTCCATGTCTACAACAAAAATACCTATGTACTCATAAATATATTCTCTTATGGCTTCCAAAAAGAAGGATTTCTCAAGGAAGGATGCTCTGGAAAAGACTAATCTACTCAGCAACCTAAAAAAATTAGAAACAAGGAAGTAAAAATACCTACTCAATAAGATCAACAACAAAAGTGCATGCAAATTGATTACTTCAAGGATTTATTATCTTGGATATTCTACCATACACTGGAGTCTCTTCAAGAACCTAGAAGAAATTATTTACTCTACAAAACTAGAACTTCACCCATAGCTCGGGTGTTATCTAAGAGTAAAACTTCTAAACCTTCGATCAAGTTAAAATATTTCTAGACTTCTCAAAAATGGTGCTCGCTAGAAAAAACTCAACGGTAACACAAGCAAGGCTATAGATTGGATAGTTTGCATAAGAAAATTTATCTAACATCTGATACATCAGCCAAATGGAAACTACACTAGAGTTAGAGTCTTACCAAGGTAAAACATACTAACCACTTGTTAGCTCGACCCGAACAACTCCAAGGTTTAATATAAACTAGAAAAAACTAGAACAACTAATGCAACCAAAGAACTCCTAGAATTATAGAAAAATATGAAGACTCCTCATAATGCTAAAACCATGTATGCTACCATTCAAGAAGTAAAGTCAAACAACTACTCATTAAATACATGTCTACCTATGATCAATGGTCACCTATAGTGTATTGGATTCCTTGTTTGGCATAAACACTCTAATTTCCATCTCAGTGTGTCTACAACTCTTCTTTTCTCCCAACACACTCCAATAACTCCCAAAAACTCCAAAAAATCCTCCCTCTTAGTATTCTTGGGTAACACGAACTAAAAATTTTGAACGTTCACTACCCCACTACTCCATCACCTCATACTTTAGTACCTTATCGTGGTATTTCCTCTTGATCTCATAAATTACACAAGAATTTTACATCCCATTCTTATCAATAATTGCATTTTGAATTAAATCTTAATCTAAAAAGGAAAACTAACTCAAGTAAATATTGCCTTAATAATTGGAATGAAATCAATCTCATTAGCTAAGTTTAACCAAAAACTTCCCCTTATTTTTTTGAAAGAGTTTATATTTAAGAAAAAAATAAAACTTAAATCTTATCGACTAAAGTTTTGTAATCAATAACCCAAACAAGTAAAATTTGATCTACTTCATAAATGCAAATTGTGCCACATATCTTATATAAAAAGAGAGCATTTATCCAGTTGTTCTTGTGTCAATAATATAACTCTTTTTAATACAACTAGACCCTGTGATCAATGCAAATCTATTCACAAAATCAGTATATCATTAAAACCCATGTTTTGCAAAAATTAAAAATAAATTGGTAATTATTCCTGTGGTTAAAAAATGCATCTAGCTACAATAAAATATCCATCAAGAATATCCTAACATAAATGCAACAAAAAGAAGTTTGTGAACATAGGGTCATGACATCCTCCCCTCCTTAGGCTTAACACAGTCCTCTATGTATCATAAAATTTCATGAACAATAAACATCATTCAAATTACGTTTTGAAATAGAAAAGGAAAATGGTTTTGCATGTCTGCTACTTTTTCCCAAGTAGCATTTATTTTCGAGTAGCAGTCCCATTGGAACTTGCATTGCTCAAAAGTACCCTTCCTCATATATTTTGATCAAAACTCAAGTATCCTTACTGTTCAAACCTCTATAGCCTCTGGGTTCACCATATACAAATTTAAAAATTCCCATGCATGTTCAGGATTAGCTATATACTTTATAAGTAAAGAAATGTGAAAGGTGTCATGAATCTTGGACAGAATGGGTGGTAAAGCAAGTCGATAATCCATAAGACTAATCTTCTAAGTAATTTTTAAGGGTACCAAAAAATGTGGATCAATATTTGTATACTTAACTAGACTTTTCATTTGTCTCACCCTTAAAAACACCTAGTTCCCTACCGATAATTATCATGGAGATCTGTTCAGATCGACATAACTCTTTTGTCGATCCATGGATTCTTTCAAACATTCCATTATAAATTTTAACTGTTGTTCCATCTCTTTGACCAATTTTTGTCCAAGTAAAATTCAATCTTTTGGATTATCCTAGGACAAGGGTGTCCTACATCTCCACCCATACAATGCTTCAGAAGGAGCCATACCTAAAGTTGAATGATAATAATTATTGTAGGTAAACTCTATCAAATGTAAGAAATCCTCCCAATGGATATTTTAATCCATGTAGTACATGTGAATCATGTCCTCTAACACCTGGTTCACTCTTTTAGTCTATCCATAAATTTTGGGGTGATAAGCAGAACTTATCTTCATTATGGTACCAATAGCACAATGCAAAGACTACCAAAACTCGAATGTGAATCTTGAGTCCCTATACGATATAATTACTTCCAAAAAACCATGAAGCCAAAATATCTCTTTAGTAAATTTATTAGTCACCACCATGACATTATATTTAGTATTTGCAGGAATAAAATGTGCAACCTTGGTCAATCTGTAGACCACCACTAAGATAATGTCATGCTGGAATCAGTTTTTAGGTAGCCCTATTATAAAATCTATTACAATTATCTATCATTTTTTCTTTGGTACATCATGTGGATACAATAATCCCATAAAATATTTGCATTATGCCTTAGCCTTCTAGCATTCGAGACAACGAGGGACAAATTCATTTGTGTCCCTCTTCATCCCTGTCCAAAAGAAAGTTTTCTTCATATTATCCCTCATCTTTTCTCCCCTTAGGTGAGCAAAATATGGTGATTTATCCACTTAATTAAAGTCCATCTTCCTTAAATCACCTATTTTAGGAATAAACATCATGTCCTTGAAGTATAGGAAACCGTATTTAAGGCTAAAATATTTTTATCCTTTGTATTTCCTCTCATCCTTTCATGAATTTTTTTGTAGTATGCATCATGATCTTGCATATTCCTGATTTGTTCCATCAACTCTACATGGATGCGATATAATATGGCTATGTGTCTTATTATACTCAATGCATCATCTACTTTATTCTCCTTTCCTTTAATGTACTCAATGCCAAAATCATATTCTACAAGAAATTCCATCCATATTCTTTGGCATTAAGTAGGGGTTGGATAAAAGCATATCACAGACTCTTATGATCCATCCTTAGCTCAAATGGTCTTTCCACCAAGTAATATCACCAAATTTTGAGAGCAAACACCATTGTTTCCAATTCTATATCATGGATCACATAATTGACCTCATGTTGTTTCAACTTTCTTGACCCATAAGAAATCACTACATCATCCTAAGAGAATACTCCTACCAAACCTTCTAGTGAAGCATCTATACACACAAATAAAATCCTCTGGGAATCAGATACCTTTAATATAGGAGGTGTGGTAAGATTTTTCTTGAGCAATTCCAAATTCAACTCACATTTATCTGACCACTTGAAATCATTTCATTTCCTCTGTAAGTTAGCCATTGGAGAGGTAATCTTGGTGTAATATTTTACATAACACCAATAGTATCCGATCAATCCTAATAAAATTTGGATCTCCATAAAATTTGTGGGTGGTGGCCAATTTAAAATAACTTCTATATTCTTAGGATATACCGTGATCCCCTCTACCAAAATAATGTGTCCTAGATACTACATTTCTAACACATAGAAATCAGACTTGGCTAAGTTCCCATAGAGTTGATTTTACCTTAGTAGTTCTAGCAAAAACCTAAGGTGATTATCGTGATCTAACTTATTCCAAGAATAAATCAAGATGTCATCCAAGAACACCAACACAACTTTATCCAAATTCTTCCTAAAGATAATATTCATTAAATTTATAAATGCAGTTAATAAAAATGCAATACAATAAACTCGTGGTGTCCATAGCAAGTTTTAAAATTTGTCTTGTGTGTATCCTCCTCTAAGATCCTCAATTGGTGGTACCCAAATTTCAAATCAATATTTAAAAATATTGTGGTATATTTTAATTGATTGAAGAGATATGTTATCCTAGGAAAGGTATATCTATTATTAACTATTACATTGTTTAACATCATATAATCAATACATAATCTCAAAGAACCATACGTTTTCTTCACAAATAGCATTGGTGCACCCCATGGTGACACACTTGGTCTAATTAGTCCTTTCTTCAGTAACCTTTGTAGATACACTTGTACCTCTTGCATTTCTATGGGGTTCATTCTGAAAGGAGATCTATGTATGGGTTTTTCTCTAGGTTGGAGTTCAATTATGAAGTCAAAATCCCATTTAGGTGGTAAACTAGGTAAATCTTTTGGAAATACATCCCTAAACTCCTACATAAGTGGGTATCTTTAAAATACATTTTTCTTATTTTCATCATCTAGATTATTTATTTTAACATAAACCATTCCCCCTTTCTTCATGGCTTTCTTGAGTTGCATAGATGAAATAATTTGGGGTTGAGAAACCCCTTGTAGGTTGTACACCCTTTGCACTTTCCCACTACATTCCAAGTACTATAACCATTTAGCTTGAAATTTGACTATGGCTCTATGAGCCTACAACCAATCCATTCCTAGGATTACATCAAAGACATGCAATGGTGCTACATAGAGACATCCCATAATAATCCCACTAGGTAAGTTAATTTCTACCATAGGGTAGCACTGACTCACAGAGTAGGTTTATCCTAAGCCATACTCAACCTTCCACCCTTGTTCCAAGATTATAGGTATTTTGGGTATGTCTTTAATTAAATTAGTGGAAAAAAAAACTATCCGTAGCACCACTATCAATCAAAATTTTAACATTCCTACCAAATACTTTACCTTTTATCAACAACAAAGTGGCTTACTCATATAGATCCTGCTTCACTAGAGCTGCATAAATCGTGTGCGTCAGTTCCTTGTTCATTGATTCCTTTCCTTTCAAACTCATTCCTTCTCTATGTAGACATTGTTTTGTGTAATGTGGTCCACCATATTCATAACACCTGGGTTTGGGTCCTAGATGTGGTTTCTATTTTTGCTCTTCAACTACTTTCTCTACTATGATGGGAGGACTAGTTTTTCCTTGAGATGATATGTTGTTACCATTATTGTGATTTTTGTATTTGTGGCTCTTCCCTTGATACCATTTTTTGAACCTTCCCTACTTTCTATCATTCCTTTAATCCTACTTGGAAGAGTCTTTATTTACCTACTCTCCTTCCCACTTTACAAAAAAAACACTATTTCTTCCTTAGTGCCTCTTTGTCTTGCTCATCCAACCCTTCATAATCATAAAAGGGATTGAGATAGGTTTCAACTTTTTTAGCCAAATCATAGGTCTTTTTTAGTGTAGCAGGTTCTTGCTTATCCACTTTCGACTATATTCTCACATCTACTTCTATTATAAACTTGTGGATCTTCATTTTATCATTGTAAGAAGGAACATACTTAAGGAGGTTGACAAATATTTGATGGTACACCTCCATAGACCTAATTCCCTATCGAAGTCTAGTGAGTTCGTCAAATTTCTAATAATAAAAGTGCTTCATGAGGAATCTATCTTTAAAGTCCTTCAAAAAGGCTTCCCAACTCAAATCAACTATAGCTATAAGTCCTAGTCCATTACTATATGTTTTCCACCAACTCACACCATCACCTTGAGGTGCAGAGTGGCATAGGACGTTCGGGTGCCAAAGGAGTAATTTTTCAAAACACAATAAGTTTATATCTCTTTCAACCAATGTTTGGCCTTGTCACCATATTCATTTCCATTAAACTTGGAAGATTTTAAGTACTTCAAATATTTATCCTATTTGGATTCCAGACAAATCCTAGCCCATTGAGCTTCTGAAAGGTGCTAACTTGCATGCTCTATTCTAGAGTTCCTAATTGGTGTTTTCCCATTTCAACATTGTATCCAAAATTTATCTCTATGTTTCTACCTATTCATAAAGTTGGGCCACCATTGCTATGAGATTCTCTCTCTTATCTAGGGTTTTTTTAACCCTCTGTAGCCCAAAAATTCTTGCACTCCTTTCCTCAAGGCTGATGGATCCATGCCTTAGATGGGAATGGAAGAATAAGTGGTTTACACCTCAAAATAGAGGTACTTAATCATACCTTCTAGTGGTGATTTTTTGATGAATTGGTTTGGGTTCACTAGGAAATATTTTGTGGCAGTTTTCGAGCCTAGGTTTGGGATTTGTTTTGATGTGTTTATTTTGATTCAAATTGCAAATATACCTAGTTTGGAAAAAATGAAAATATTCAATCCTATATGCTATTTTTATTTAAATGTAGGTAGAAAAAAAAAATTCAGAAAGACAAATGCAATGCTAGAAAGTGATTTCAAACCTTACCTGTATCCGAAAGTTTGTTGAAGTTTATGATTTTTTTGAGTGCAGTCCAGATCGTATGCAATAGGTCAATATTGTACTATGATTTTACAAGATCGTATTATGAATTGAGATAAACTATTTTGATTTTTCCAAGGATCAACACAAACACAGGTAAAGATAGAAAACAAGGAAATAGAGAGTTGTATTGATGCTTATAGGGAGAATTAAGATCTAATATCGGCTATTAGATAATTATAATAACATGAATTGATGAAAATCTGTTCAAAAATTACATAAACATGCAATTATATAAAATTAGGTGAATTCTAGGAATGTAGATGCATAAATCTAGTATTCTATGAAATAAAGAACAATAAATGAAAGACTATTCCAATGAAACAAAGTTAAAATATGCAAACCAGAACTTGGGGCTACTCCCAAGTGGGTTGCAAAAAATATTTTAGCCTGTAGGACATGATCATACACCTAAACCACTTGATTATATGACGATGGTGATATCGTATCCTTCAATATGCAACAATATCCTCCGATCTTTCTCAGAATAACAAAATATCCATAACTAAACTGCACAATCATGCAAAATAATTCCAAATTTGAGGAGTCAACGGAAATTTCAGAGGGAGGGGTATAGTTAAATAAGCAAGGAGGAATATCTAGAATAGGGAGGAGGTTGGATTTTTACAACTTCTTCTAAGCTGGGCGAGGTCGAACGGATCTGATATTTGCATTTCTCGCACAATTACACAGGTGGGGACAAAAACCATTCAACTGATTTTTGTCATTTTTCATTTTTGAATTTTCTATTTCTGGGCAAGATTGTATTACGATCAATGTTATCATAAACCAGTTGCAAGGATCATAAGACTAAAATCGTATTACGATTTTAGACGTCGTACTATGATTTCAGGGGTCATAGTACGATCTCGTCCAATATGCACAAATTTTGGGGTAATTAATGCAAACATGATGTTTTTACAATTTTTTTATGTTCTCATGCAAATGGGTCAAATTTAAGGTGCTACATTTTTCTCCCTCTTTAGTGTAGTTTTGAAAGAAAATTGCGTTAAAGAAAAGTATGACACGCTTTACGAGAAAGCAAAAATTTATTATAATTTTTTTTGATAATTTTAAGTTTTTATGCAAGTTGTTTCAAACTATGATGTTTATGGTACCCCCTTCAATTTTTTACACCTATTGAACATTTTAGGTGGAAAAACTCAAAAAGTAAGAGTAAGTAAGAAAGAAAAGGTAAAATTTTAATTTATTTTCTCTTTTAGTGTTTACTATCTAGTGCTCTGGAGAAAAATATGGTGGGAGCTACCGATCGCACTAATTTGGTCCAGGATGGAGATGGAGCACTCCAGGTATGAATTTCATGTACTTAGCTTAGATTTTGCATATTTTTTGTTAAATTTTTTATTAAATTTAATTTTTTAGGGTTAGACTACAGTCACGTAGTCCTAATTGAAAAATCATAATGATTTCAGAAAATCATAACGATTTTGCAAAATCGTAAATATTTTGAAATATCGTATCATACAATATTGAAGAAATCGATAGGATTTCATCAATATCGTATTGATGTGAGCAATATCGTATGATACTATATCATAAAATCAATATGATATCACAAAATCAATACGATATCATATGTTATTGATACGATTTTGCTACTGTTTAGTTTTAAATACGATTACTAATATTTTGTTATTTTGTGTTTTATTTTGATAGTTGGAGGAGCTAAATAATAGGGATTGGAGATATGCTACTCTTTAGGCTTATTTGGATGCATTGAAAGACCTAGAGTTGACCTGCCTGGATGTAGTGGGTATGAAACACGTGGCATAGATGCCACAAATTGTGACATATAATAGGCTTCTAACAACCTTAATAGAGAGATGATATTCAGAGTCATCTTGTTTTCGTTTACCTACAGGAGAGATGACGCCAAACTTGGAGGATGTATGGTGGATTTTTATGTTACCTCTGAGGGGTGCACGTATAGTTACATCTGGAAACCAAGGCCAGACAATAAGGAGGTTGCAAAAGATCCCATATTTCTATTAAGGAAGGGTGGGTTCCTATTGGGAGACTCAGAGGGACTGAGGGAGTCTTGTGTTTGACTATGCTATTGAGTGGCATTGTGGGGGATTTATTTTATACCATCCAAGTGGGATGTAGTTACCATGGATGTTGGAAAAGGTAGTATGCGCTATGAAGGATCAAAGTATCCATTTTTCTTGGGGTCCCTTCTTCCTATGTAGACTATATTGATTTTTACATAGGGTAGTCTACAAGCGTGGGAAGGGATTGATATTGACTTCTTTTCTTTAGGTGTGGTGTTGGGAGCACATAGCTATTCAGTAGCCTACAAGGCTTTTGTTAGTTTAAGTAGCAGACGGTGAGCATGGTGTAGAGGATGATAGGCCTAGGGTGTTCTATTGGCCTTTATATGGAGTACATGGGAGACAGGTTACTCTTAGTGGAGTGAGGTGACTCCTGGATGATGATATTATGTGGAGGTCTTGGAGAGGGCTACTAGGTTGGGGGAGGATGCATTTGAGTTGGCCTGTATCAAGTAGACCATTTGGGTACAGATGCATGAGGGAGAGGTAGAGTTGCAACATGCTGATCAGATGCAATACCAATTTGGGCTTATACAGGATATTCCTCCTCATAGGAATATCACTTTTGCTCGGTCTACTCAGGATCCTACTACTTTTAGTGGGGCTCCCGATATGACTATTTTTTTGGATCCAAAACCTGATGATGCTCTAGTAGAGATAATGAGTAGCGATGATGTTGGGGTTACTGATAGATATTTATAGTGGTATGTTAGTATCTATCCTACTCGGTTGACACCATAAAGGAGAATAGTGCTATAGGTAGTTGATCGAGTTTTTAGGTAGTATCATGCAGCTAGTCAATAGGAGTAATCAGTTATGCATGCTTCATTGAGGATACTAGGTTTTCATACTCAAGGTGGACACATATCTCAGAGGTGACGTATCCATCAGGATAGGTAGGAGAGGAGATCACCCAGGAGGAGGGAGAAGCATCTACTCATCAGGAGGAGAGACCATACTCACCCATGAAGGGCCAGAGGGTATTAGAGGAGGGAGAGATCAATGAGATGGCTACTCTATAGGTGGATATGGCTAGGCTACAAGGGGAGAATACCCTCTAGAATACTATGATAGAGTCTCTAGAGGGAGAACTAGCATAGGCTAGAGCCAAGATGCAGGTCTACAAAGCAAGATTCAGACTCTTGAGGAGGATATAACAGTGGCTAGGGCTCAGGGTGGACAAAGTGTTGCGGCTACGACATCGACACAAACAGGTCGATCTGAGTGGAGAAGACTAGGGGATGAAATTCTACAAGTAGTGCAATAGATGAAATTTTATCAAACCCTATATTTTATAGTAGTACCTACAAATTAGAGGTAACTTTTGCCTACAGATATCGCAACATCGATTCCCTTTGGGTCATCATCCCATTCTACATCTAGGGTGACTTCCTTGAGGACAGCTACGGAGACATGGGAGATGCGACCACCACCTCCACCACTTGGTAGAGATTATGAGGCACAAAGCTCTAGGGATTCTAGGGAGTGAGCCTAGATATTTGTATATTTGTATGATATGTTTGATTATGTCAATTTTTTGAGGATTGTGGCATATCAGTCTAACTTTATTTTGTATATGGATTTTCGAGATGTATATATATATATATATATATTTTTCTCTATGTGACTTCATGTATTTTATTTGATTAATTTACATTTTAATCTGGTGTGAATCTCACATGATCATGTTTATATTTATGAATGTTTCAATCATGCTTAATAAAATGAAATAAGCTAATTTTTGGGAATGTTTTTTTAAAAAAATATGTTTTTATATAGTGATAGATTTAATATATTAGCAATAAACATCGAAGGATGTTGTGTTGTTATATGAACGTTGATGGAGATCGATGCTTGCTAGGTCATGAAGCTGATCCTCTTGTGAAGAAGTGTTTAATATTGCTAATGGTTGTGTGCTTAAGAATAATCCTAAGACTTTGGGATGATAAAAGAAAATGTTTATTTTGGTAATTTGATTTTGAGAAAAATTTGTTGTGGATTAACATGTTGATGAGAAAATAATGAAGCATGAAAAATTGGTAATATGACTTGTGCTAAGCATAAAATTCCTAAGTGTGAAGATGTAAAAAAATAATTACTTAGGAACTATACCATAATCATGAAATCAAAATGAAATGTATGATGATATGAAATTATTTGTTCTTTTTAAAATGCAAAGTAATGTAAGATAAATCATTATGTCACATGTTTCAAAAAGATTATGTAATTTTTATGAGAATATATGGACTAATTTTCTTTAAGAAAAATTAGAAATATGACTTGTGCTAGGCATAAAAATTCCTAAGTGTGAAATTTGAAGAGAAATAATTACTTAGGAACTATACCATCATCGCGAAAATCAAAATGAAATGCATGATGAATGATTTTTAATTTTGTAATATTATTTGGAATAAATTATTGTATTATGATGATAAAATAATTTGTAGGAACTAATGCAAAGGATTGAAATTAATTATCTAACAAAATCTAAAAGAAATATTTTAACTTATTTCAAAGACATTAAAATTTATCTAGAACCAGTGTGTGAAAAATGAATTTATTATCTATTTTTATTGTCATGATGATACAAAATATCTCAAGTAAAAAATGTGTGTGCTTTGTGAGGTTAATTTACCAATTTTGAGTAAGGTAATGATAAAGCGAACTTGAATGAACCAATGTGTGTTCATGTGAAATGTTCATTTAACCATGATTTTGTGCATGCATTGGTACTTAACTACTATGTAAATCAAATTACCAAAAGTTGACTGATCCATAAGCAAACATTGGTCTGTACAAAATAAGGTCGCTAATATGAAAAACATGTTGCCACGTGAAAAGGAATTACCCAAGGCTAAGCAAGTTGGGCACAAATCACCTGTTATGGGGCTTACCTCATGGTTTTCGAATAACTGAGAAATTCTATGGATTCATGTTCAATACCCCCTTATTTTCTTAAAATTTTTAGGGTAGAGATTTTTTGTCCTTTTCTGAACAAGGGGATTTTATTGCTTTGAATTTTTTTTTTTAATTTTCTTTTTTTCTATCTTCTTTTTTTCCTCTCTTTTTATTTCTTTTATTTTATTTTCTTTCTTTTCTTTTCGGGATACTTGCTCAAATTAGGTGTAGAGCAAGGGATTTTATTCGGGTAGGGAGGAGCTTGTCCTTTTTCCAATTTCTCAGTATTCTAGACCATGCACATGATAGGATAGCAAGGGAAAATTTTCACTTAATGTATTAAGAACTACTATGTAGTATCACTTTCAAATTTGCGAAAAAAAAAATAAGATGTAAAAGTGTGTTCTTGTTTCAAGAAATAGCAAGATCATTCTCAAAACACAAAATTATTTAATGAAGTAATAGTTATTTTAGTGCAAGAGATATTTATAATCAAAATGACAAAATAAAAATTTATTAATTATGTGAATTTTAGTGCATGGTTCAAGATAACTTTTGGATTTATCTGAAGTAAACTAAAATATAACTTGCAATCTTAGCAGATAAATGCAGAGATAGTGATCTAATAATGCTTTGAAATATTTTTGTGGATTTTTAGATTTTGTAATTTTTTTTTTGGTTATTTTTGATAATATATTGAAATGCATGAGAAAAATATTTACAACTATGTACAATGATGAGACTTGTGACCTTATGCATAATATCTTTTTAGATGCATAATATTCATGGGTTCCTTGAGATATTTTCCATCCAAGGTAGCCAATCTATATGCACCTAATCCAAATTTAGTAGTGATGATAAACGGTCCAAGCCAATTACACTGAAATTTGCCTTTAAGGTCTTTAATTGCATTTGTATTTTTTTTATTTTCTTTTAAGACTAGATCACCAATTTCAAAAGATCGGTTATGAAATTTCTTTAAATATGCTCTTTTAAGTTTGTCTTTATAAGCACGAAGGTGTTCTAAAGCATGAATGCATTTTTTTTCTAGAAGTTCCATCTGACTAAGTCTGCTAGTGCATTATTCATATCCTACTTCAAAATCTTGAAGTAGAAGAGCTAAATAAGAACTTCTAGCTCGAATGTAAAAACAACTTCAGTTACATAAACCAAGACAAAAGGTGTAGTGTCAGTGGGAGTATGAATACTAGTTCGATAAGCCCACAAGGTAGGATACAATTGTACATACCAGTCACAGGTTGATTTATTAACCAATATTTTAAGGATTTTAATTAGAGTTTTATTAGATTCTGCAGCTTGGCCATTACCTTGTGGATAATAGGAAGTAGACCAACAATGTTGGATTTTATATTTTTGACACAGTTTCTTAACATATTTGTTCTTAAAACAAGTTCCATTGTCTGAAATGATATTTGAAGGAATTCCAAATCTACAAATGATTTCATTAAGGATGAATTTAGAAACTTGAGCTCCCATGCAAGAATTTAAAGGCATAGCTTCTACCCACTTCATAAAATACTTAGTCATAGTTATTATGAATTTATGGCCATCAGATGAAATAGAATTTATTTTACCAATGATGTCTAGACCCCATTTAGAAAATTACCAAGGGAAGGATATAGCTTGGAGTTCTTGAGCAAGAGCATGTACAAGGTCAGAATTTTTTTGACACTCGTCACAAGACACACATAATCATGTGCATCCTTTTACATGGTAGGAAAACATATCCTATCCTAAGGAGCTTTTTAGAAATGGCACTATTGATGAGGCCTGGATAAGCCTCATTTATAGCATGTTTTAAATAGTTAAAACTACCTAAAACTCTTGTGAATTATCTTATATGCTAGTTAAGTTGATTTAATATGTTGTGTATTAACTGTTTGCATGATTGAAGTGTTAAGGACATTATATTCTGATTTTTAATGGTTCTTGTATAGTTTTATGTTATCTTGTCATGCTTAGGTTGAAATCAGCACTTCAGTAGTCTTATTTTGATGATCATTAAGCATTAGTTTCTCTAAATTCAGCAAATAGTACAAAGACTTATTACTGTGCAACAAAAAACTGGTTTTTCCATATAAATTCTAGCAAGCTGCCAATGAATGGCAAGGCATGGAATTCACATCCAAGGAAGAATGAAGACTATTGCAATCTGATCCTGAGGTCTAATACACCTGAGAAATGCAGCCAAAACCATTTGGAGTCAACACAGTTGGTCATTCTAAAGATCTTCGAAATGAACATAGTGTCTTCGGAATGAGCAGATCTTCGGAATGAAAATTGCAGTATCTTCGAAATGAGTGGATCTTCAGAATGAGAATTGCAGTATCTTCGGAATGAGCGGATCTTCGGAATGAGAATTGCAGTATCTTCGGAATGAGCCACTTATCTTCGGAATGAAAATAGAATGTACTTTTTGACTTGTTGACTGACTTTTGGTGGTGGAAAAGGGGATAAGAAGGTTGATAAAGTTAAGGGAAAATATCTCCCATATAAATTTTTCGTCCTTGCCATCCAAAGCCACCATTTATGGAAAAGATCAAATTGATCCTCTTCTAGGATAAACCCAGGAAATTCTGCAGGATATCAGAACAACATATTTTCTGTTTGTAATTAGATTTTAGGCATCTATAAAAGATAGCTCCCGTACAGGTTGAGCTATTAGGAATAATATATTATTATCAGGAATATATTAGATTAGATAGAGGAGATAGAAAATAAATAGAGAGATGATAGAATAGTAATTTCAGACCTGTAACAGATTTCAACAGAATTGTAATTATGTTTCTAAAGCAATAAAAGTGTAGTTTCATTCCATTTATTTTGTTATGTCTGAGTGTGAGTAAGACTTAAAGAAGAATTCAAACCTTCTTCTGAGAAAGGAGGCTGGCCACTTCCAGACCTAGGAGGAGGACTGATAGACAGGTTTTATTCTGATTTTGTTGCAGCAGAATAAGTTGTGAACTTGTCATTTTCATTCTTTTGCACAGCTAACATTCCTAGTTGTTTAATTCTTGTTCATAATGTTTTTGTGATATGATTAGTGGTAGATCTAGTTATTCTTTTCATTCCTAGCAACTTTTCAATTCACTACAAATTTCCATTTCTAGCAATTTACAAGTTTTCTGTAATTTCCTTGCATTCTTGTTTTTGCTGTCAAAACCCTGCACAGAAGATTGACGACCTTCTGTTACAGAGCATTGATAGGATCTAGTTTTTATGCTTCATTTTAATTATTGCAAGATTAAATAGACTTTCAATTCTGCAACTATAACTAGAGTTTCAATTTTGCAATTTAATTAGATTTCATTCTTGCAATTGTAACTAGGGTTTCATTTATGCAATTAGCAATTAGTTTTCATTCTTGCAAATAGATTAAAGTTCAATTTATGCAATTTAGGGGTAGAAGTGACACAAAACCCCCACACAATCAATTCCACCAATAAGACTTGCTGCTTCCAAATGAACTGAACTACAACCCTGCTTGAACTTTCTCTCGTAAATAGCCTTGGACACCACCCCGGATTGATAAGATCTTTGAGATTTAATGATGTGCTTAATGACAACCCATCATTTTGGCACCATTTCTTGGGAACACGGTGTTGTTAGAAGGTGAAAAGCAGTCCAATAATTATTAAATATGCTAAGTTGTGAATTTTAGAGTAAAATATGAATGTAATGACTGGTATAAGTAATTGTTATTGGTAAATTGTATTTCAGTCCATTTAGGAAATAAGAAAGAAACCACAAGAAGAAAAATTTCACAAGAGGTTGAAATTATGTCAAAAATGTCTAAATTTTTTATTTCCAAAAATGTTGGAATTTTCAAAGAATCCCAATCATCCACTTCTAGCACTGCAAGATCCTTTGAGAAATCATTACAAGGAGGAAAATTAAGTAGTTCAACACCATTTTCTCTTGACAAATCCATACAATCAAGAAAATTTGACAAGATTTATAATTGTTTTTGGGAACCTACAATGGAAGGCTCACAAGAGAATCAAGGTAGAGCCAACAATGTGCTCCACCCTAGTGCAACTAGTGCACTTGCCAAAACTTTTCAAAATCCCATCCAACTAGATCTTAATCAAAATGCTCCCATGAAGGTCATTTCACCTGCAGTATTACCAACTTTCAAGGGAATTACATCCGAAGATCCTGATATGTTTTTGTTTGAGTTTAAAATTGTATGTCAAGCTCATGATTACACTAATGACAATCAAAAGCTCAAACTATTTCCTTCCACTCTTAAAGAGTTAGCTCTATGATGGTTTATCACCTTAGCACCTGACTCAATTAGAACTTGGGATGAGATGGAAAACATATTCTTGGAGAGATACCAAGAATATTGTCAAGTCAAGAATCAAAATGATGAAATTCTTACAATGAAACAAGAGGAAAATGAAATCTTAGAAGATTATATAGACAGATTTTTTTTTGTTCATAAGAGATGTGGAAGTGTTGAACCTGAAATTTGCAAAGTCATATTCTTAAGGGGACTACAAGATGAATCTAGGGATGCATTGGATATCTTGGGAAGAGGAGATACAAATGCACTTAAATTTCAGGAAATTATTAAACTCTGTAAAAATTACTCTCATTCAAGGCATAGAAAACACAAAATTGGTAATGAAAAACATGATTTGAAAGAATGCATAAAAGAGGCTGATGTTTTAGTACATGATAGAACATTAGATGAAAAAAATGAATCTACTGAATCTTCAGCCATCTATTGTTCAGAATGTAAAAAGCAACACTCTCTTCATGATTGTCCTTTGAACAAAATATTTATACCTGCTACATGTAGCATTTGTCAATTAGGACACCCCACAGATCAGTGTAGTTTATTGCCAGAACTTAAAAGTGTCTTTGAAAAATAGTCTCAACCTATGAAAAAAACCAATTTTGTAGGACAAGGACAAGGGAATAATTTTCATAAATTTCCATATCGAATGCTTCTCAATTTCTTGCACATTGGGGAAATAATCCTTGGTATATGCCATGGTCCGCTTCAGGTCCACTTCAACAATGTTGGAGTCAACCACCATGGGCATACTCCCAAGCATGGTCTCAACATGGATGGATGCAACAACAATGGAATCAACAACATCCACCATGGTTGCAGCCAAAATTATAGGGATATCAATGGGTACAACATCAAAATCAGTACAAAGGGCAGCAACATTGTCAAAAACAAAAATCAAATTTGTTGCCTAATTATATCCATAATTTCTATCGTGGACAACAACAAAAAAAATTAAAACAACCTCTGTTTTCAACTCAACCTATGGTCAGTCCAAATCATGTTAAACAGGTAACCCCTGTCTCTGTGGTTGAATCAAAAAATACAACCCTAATAAATGTTAGTGACTGTGTTAAAACTCAGTTGTGTTCAGGTGAACCACTGCTTGAACCTATTCCACTTATTAGTGTAGAAAGTGAAGTTAAAAAGAATGAACATGAAAACAAATCCACACTAAAACAACATCAAGAAGAACAAGATACCTCATCAAATAAAGTATCATATTTTGAACAATCTGAGATATCAAAAATAACATCTTCACAATCAGATTTGATAAAGGAATTAGAACATTTAACCGTTACAATCCCTTTACCTCAAGTTGTACCAATCATTAATAGGATTGTTCAAGAAATGTGTTTTAGCAAACCAAGAAAAAAGAAGAAAGTATATCCTAAAACCATACAAAAAGGTGGAAAATTAGTTAACTTGCTTTCAGGTAAACTTATTACACCTAAGTATGATTGTACAGAAAGCCCACAGTTTCTTAGAACACATAAGGAAAATGAAAAGAATACTTTAGTTTTGGCCTCCATTGTTGTAAATAAAAATGTTTCTCCAAGAACCAATTCAAATCAGCCTGGTACAAAACAAATTGAAATACAACCAAAACAACCTTTGAACAACAATAGTTGGTTGACTAAAAACCAGGGAGCAAATTTGTTTGATATATTGGTGCAACATCCTAATGCTTTACTAACATTTTATGCATCTTTAGCAGTTGGCATTGAGTTGTTGCAGGTACAAAAAAAACAAATTTTGCAGTTGAATGCATTTGATGAACTTTGGTTGGAAGCACTTCACCAAATAGAGTTCACTCAACAAAAATGGAAAATGTGGCATGATGATCACATTAAGAGCAACAAGGATGAACCAGGGGAGTTTGAGAATGAAGTTGTTCAACTTTCTTTAGTTGATGATTTAAGGAGGATATTAGTGGTGAATGGACATCTTTTACAGTTGTACCATAAACCACTAACAAAGGTGGAATTTGCTCGGTATTTCACACAGTTACATTTGATAGAAGAGGCTTCTTCTTCTGATGAAGATTCCAAATGATCATATCTTTGAATCTTAAAAGAAAAAAAAATTAGAAAAAATAGAAAACAAAAAGATGAATAAATTCTGATTATGAATTCCTTCATGGGCATGATTTCAGGGAAATCATGAAATCCTTCATGGGCATAATCAGAATCAAGAAAAAAGAGAGAGAAAAGGAGAGGAAAAAAAAAAGGAAACCAAGAAAAAAAAAGAGAGAGAAAAATGAATAACTCAGCAGTGAAAACCTTTTCTAAGGCACTACTAGGTTGGTATGCATGAAAACCAGTTTTTTGGCATGCATAACCTTGAAAGTTCTGAGTCACCATTGTACAAATTCACCAACTGCACTTGTTTTTGAAGTGTTGTAGGAAGCCTCAACAGAATATCAACAGAAGCAGTCATCTTTCAAAACTTGCATTAACTTGTTTTAACCAGGTATATATGTTTCTTGCACTTTTCTCATTGTAAATATTTGATATATAGTATATGACAATTAACCATTAGTATAAAAGTGTTCATAAGAGTTGGCATAAACAAAACATGCTTGGAGAAAGAGAAAAATATTGGTTTCTACTATGTCTTTAGAATGACTGTTGTATCTTCAATAACCGTGGTATCTTTAGAATGAAGGTTTGTCTTTGGAATGAAGGTGTGTCTTCAGAATGAAGGTTTGTCTTCAGAATGAAGGTTTGTCTTCGGAATGAAGGTGTGTCTTCGAAATGAAGGTTTATCTTCAGAATGAGGTTATCTTCGGATTAAATGCCCAGCTTAGTCTTCAGAATGAAACATAATCTTTGGAATGAAGATTTAACAGTCTATTTCCACGTGGCATCCAAGGAGGGAGAAAAAGACATAGTCAGTAGAATTTTTTTACTCCATGTGATCATTGACACATGTCAGTTGGCTTGCGGTTAGATTCATCTCATATTTTGCACCCATCAAGGAAGTACAAGAATCACAAGGAAAATAACCAACAAACATGCCACCACCATTCATTGCTAATAACCACTCATGTGGGAAAATTTGCATGCAGAATGGAGGAGCTAAAAATAGTAAAGAAAATTTGATGGCAAGGATGTCCAATGATTGATGGCCAGGTGTTCAGAGCATAGAATAAGGAAGTGTGCCATATTTTCTTTTTGAAGACATATTTGCTAATGATTACAAGGAAAAGTAAAAAAAATAAAAGTTCTTTCTGAAGAAGAACAAGAGCAAACCCTGTAATTTTGTAGAAACCAGAAATCAGTGACCTAGCAGCAGAAGAGAGCAGTCTTCTCAGCATCAAAATAGAGAAATGAAGTGAAAAATGAAAAAAAAGGGCCAGCCTACAAGAACCCTGGAATAACGTAACCACATGGGTTACCATATTTTTCAACCTATGAAGGGTAGTATGTAATTTTGTCAAGGCTGAAACTGATAGCAGAAAAATAAAATAGAAGAGGGTTCATTTTTCTAAAGATGTTATTTATCTATCAAAATAGGAGAGTGAAGTTCCCATTGAAGAGCTTGAAGCTATCCCTACAGCCCCTGTTACCACAAGAAAATAGGGCAAGAAGAGAAAATATACATTAAGGACTAGGAGGTCTGCAAGACTCCAAAAAAAAGAGATAAAAGAACAAATGATTGAAGAGAAGACTAGACAGGATAGCCCCGATGTCATAGAAGTGCAACAAGCCACTGAGAATTTGGATGTAATCATAGATAATTTCATGGAACCTCCTGTACATGAGTAGGGGTCTGAAGCAGAGGATGAGATCATTGTTGAGCAAGCAAACTGCAGTTGATTTGTCAGTATTAGGTTCTGAGTCGAATGAAGAAGAGGAGGTGGACATCACAAAACAACTGAGAGCAGCCAAGAGTGTTATAAAAATAAAAATGAGATGGATTGAGGAAAGAGAAGATGTTATTAAAAAAACATGAAAAGAAAATTAGAGAATTATAGCAGAAAGTGGAGAAACTAAAAAGCAGGCTGTCACAAGTTGACGAACAATCAACTACATCAGCATTACTCTGGTTCCCTCCTATTTTGAAGAGGATTCCCAACCAGATGATCAGTTTGAAGAATGACTCAAAAACCTTCATGAGAAATTACACAGGCACTAAATTGTTCTATGAAACATGGAATATGAGTATGGACATTTGTGACTCCATAGCCCACTGCAATGCATGAGGGCATGCATTAATATAAGTTGGGGGGGAATGATGAGGCCTAGATAAGCCTCATTTATAGCATGTTTTAAATAGTTAAAACTGCCTAAAACTCTTGTGAATTATCTTATATGCTAGTTAAGTTGATTTAATATGTTGTGTATTAACTGTTTGCATGATTGAAGTGTTAAGGACATTATATTCTGATTTTTAATGGTTCTTGTATAGTTTTATGTTATCTTGTCATGCTTAGGTTGACAACAGCACTTCAGTAGTCTTATTTTGATGATCATTAAGCATTAGTTTCTCTAAATTCAGCAAATAGTACAAAGACTTATTATTGTGCAGCAAGAAAACTGGTTTTTCCATATAAATTCCAGCAAGCTACCAATGAATGGCAAGGCATGGAATTCACATCCAAGGAAGAATGAAGACTATTGCAATATGATCCTGAGGTCTAATACACCTGAGAAATGCAGCCAAAACCATTTGGAGTCAACATAGTTGGTCATTCTAAAGATCTTCGAAATGAACACAGTGTCTTCGGAATGAACACAGTGTCTTCGGAATGAGCAGATATCTTTGAAATGAGAAATTGCAGTATCTTCAGAATGAGCGGATCTTCGGAATGAGAATTGCAGTATCTTCATAATGAGCGGATCTTCGGAATGAGAATTGCAGTATCTTCGAAATGAGCCACTTATCTTCGAAATGAAAACAAAATGTACTTTTTGACTTGTTGACTGAATTTTGGCGATGGAAAAGGGGATAAGAAGGTTGAGAAAGTTAAGGGAAAATATCTCCCATATAATTTTTCCATCCTTGCCATCCAAAGCCACCATTTATGGAAAAGATCAAATTGATCCTCTTCTAGGATAAACCCAGGAAATTCTGCAGGATATCAGGAACAACATATTTTATGTTTGTAATTAGATTTTAGGCATTTATAAAAGATAGCTCCCATACAGGTTGAGCTATTAGGAATATTATATTATTATCAGATATATTAGATTAGATAGAGGAGATAGAAAATAAATAGAGAGATAATAGAATAGTGATTTCAGACCTATAACAGATTTTAGCAAAATTGTAATTATGTTTTTGAAGCAATAAAAGTGCAGTTTCATTCCATTTATTTTGTTATGTCTGAGTGTGAGTAAGACTTAAAGAAGAATTCAAACCTTCTTCTGAGAAAGGAGGCTAGCCACTTCCAGATCTAGGAGGAGGACTGATAGACAGGTTTTATTCTGATTTTGTTGCAGCAGAATAAGTTCTGAACTTGTCATTTTCATTCTTTTGCATAGCTAACATTCCTAGTTGTTTAATTCTTGTTCATAATGTTTTTGTGATATGATTAGTGGTAGATCTAGTTATTCTTTTCATTCCCAGCAACTTTCCAATTCACTGCAAATTTCCATTTCCAACAATTTACAAGTTTTCTATAATTTCCCTGCATTCTTGTTTTTGTTGTCAAAACCCTGCACAGAAGATTGACGACCTTCTATTATAAAGCATTGATAGGATCTAGTTTTTATGCTTCATTTCAATTATTGCAAGATTAAATAGACTTTCAATTCTGCAACTATAACTAGAGTTTCAATTCTGCAATTTAATTAGATTTCATTCTTGCAATTGTAACTAGGGTTTCATTTATGCAATTAGCAATTAGTTTTCATTCTTGCAAATAGATTAAAGTTCAATTTATGCAATTTAGGGGTAGAAGTGACACAAAACCCCCACACAATCAATTCCACCAATAAGACTTGCTGCTTCCAAATGAACTAAACTACAACCTTGCTTGAACTTTCTCTCGTAAATAGCCTTGGACACCACCCCGGATTGATAAGATCTTTGAGATTTAATGATGTGCTTAACGAAAATGCATCAACTACCACTAAAGTGACCCCAATAAGATCCGTCATGGGATTCACTCAAGGATTTCTTAGACTCTTATGAATTTAAAAACCTTATTAAGATACCTTCAAAATATCTTCTATACAAGGTATTATCGATAATCACAAAGCAAACAACTCACTTGCATAATAATCTATGTTGATTTCTAGTAATACCTTCAAGGAAATTTTCCTTATGGAGGAAGTTGAAGATATCCATATACTAAGGTTTAGGAGTGGTTTCATTGATTAGAAACACATAGAATGGCTCTAAACATGACTTAGCAGAAACAAGTTCTTGGAGTCGATGAATGATGATAATAAAATATTTGTCATCCAACTCCAAAGGCAATAGGGAAGCAACTGCAACCATAGCATTGGTAGCACGGTTACTAGTTCTAGGAATAGCTTCTAAAGTGACTTTTTCAAACAATGATATTAATTGTAGAACATAATATTTATAAGGGTGAAGTTTCTCATCTCGTGTCTAATAAACATCATTGATTTGATTTATCACAAGCTGAGAATCACCAAAAACTAATAAATCTTTTATTTTTAATGCTAGGGTGGCTTGTAATCCAAGAATTAGAGCCTCATATTCAGCAGTGTTATTAGTGCAAGCAAATTGAAATTTAAAAGATAAATGTAGGAGGTGATTTTGAGGATATTAAAATAATGCCTGCACTGGAACCACTCATGCATTGAGCTCTATCAAAATATAAAGACCATGTTTCAGGATGATCTTCCTCTAGATTGAGGAATTCATCAAGAAACTCAATGGTGAGATTCTAAACGTGCAAAATCTAATTGATCAGCTATAATTGAGTTCAAACTCACTCAGAGCGAGAACCCACTTAGCTATGTGACCCGAAAGATAAGGTCAACTCATCAAGTATCTTAATGGATCATATTTAGCAATGACATAAGTTTTCTGACTAAGCATATAATGATGCAATTTTTGCATAGAAAAAATAACTACTAAACAAAGTTTCTATAATGATGGATAATGAGTTTCATAACTTATTAATGTTCTGCTAATATAATAAGTCGCTTGTTATTTCTTTTCATCATCAATTTGAGCCAACATAGCTCCAAGTGCAAGTTTTGAAGTGGAAATATATAAAATAAATGGATGATCAGGATTAGGAGGAACTAGCATAGGAGGATTTAAAAGATATTGTTTAACATGTTCAAAAGCTTCTTTAAATTCATCATCCCATTTAAAAGGGATATTCTTTTTAAGTAGTTTCAAAAAATGTCTTGTTTTATCTACCAAATTATCTATGAAGCGATGGATAGATTGAAGCTTACCTTGTAAAATTTGTAGTTCAGATATATTTTTAGGGGATGACATATATAACATAGCCTTAATTTTTAGGGGATAAATTTCTATGCCACACAAAGAAAAAATGAACCCCAATAATTTACCTAATTTAACTCCAAATACACATTTAGCTGGGTTTAAACGGATAAGGTATTCTCTTAACTGATCAAATACTTTTCTTAAATTATTTATGAGATCACCAACTTAAGCTAAGTGAGCTATGATATCATTTACATAATCATGTAGAATATCATAAATCATATCATGAAATATGTATGTCATAGCTCTCTGATATGTTGCGCCTACATTATTTAAACCAAAAGGTATTACCTTCCAATAAAATATCCCCCAAAGGGTAATGAAAGTTATTTTAGTTTGATCTTCAGGAGCTATTCTAATTTGATTATATATTGAAAAACTATCCATAAGGGATAACATTCCACTTCCGGCTATAAAATCAATGATTTGATCTATATTAGAAAGAGAAAAGTCTTCTTTAGAGCATGCAACATTAATGTCTCTAAAATCCATGCAAACCCTAATATTGGTAGCTTCTTTCTTAGTTACTGGAACAACATTGGAAATCCAATCAACATAGTCAATGGCTTGAATAAAACTCAAATCAAGAAGTTTTTGTAACTCACTTTTGACTAGTAGGGAAACTTTAGGATGCATCTTTCTAAGCTTTTGTTTAACCGATTTCGCATCCGAACGTACTACTAGATGGTGCATAATTGTAGAAGGATCTATACCAAGCATATATGCATATGTCCAAGCAAATACATCATTTTATTCTATGATAAATGCAACATATTGTTTTTGTTTTTCTTCACTTAATTTTGATCCAATATTTATTGTGCGAGGATTATTTTTTGTACCAATATTAACTTCGAAAACATTTTCCACTTCAATATTTAGATCTCTTTCAAAATTAGGTGGAGAGGGTGAACACCCATTTCTTGTAATTCTTCCAAGGTTAACTTGGCTAATTCATCTTGAGGGGTTATAGCATCCAGATGAGCTATACGTGGTATAGATCCATAAAAATAAAACCCATTATGTAAGATTTCTTCAATAGAAATGTCATGGAATATGTCACCTTCCAATTGTTCATTTGGTTCAACAATCATTTCTGGATAGGCTATGGATAACATATTACAAGAGAACATCCTACCCATAAACTTAAGGCATTCTTGTTGATCTAGGTAGTCTTGATATGATATTAGATGATTGTCATCCTCAAATGGAAATAGTTGACACTTCTTAGGAAAAAGGTCTAATCCATATCTGTAAGGCCATACTTCAACTTCTAAGGGCTATTTTATACCATTTTGGAAAGTTCCTAAACCTTTACCTTTATATCCTAATTTAAGCATCATAGGTTTTTCTTTTTTATATTTATTAGAAAAATAACTCCTAGTAAATTCATCATGATCAATTGTGATAGTCATGGGTCTTATTCTACCCCAATCATATCCCTTATACATAAATTCACAACTCCCAAAATGATATATGCTTCCCATAGGTTGTGGTAAGCCCAATATCCAAGGAGATGGTGTTAATTGAGTTAAGTCAAGAGAATCTTGCATGGAGAGTTTTTCTTCTGATTTTGTGAGAATTGTTGATAAATCAGGTAGATATTCATCTGAAAGAGGATATGAGGTAGAAGGAATATCTTCTACAATTTTATATGTTGTAAATATAAATTTTGTGGATCTATATGGAAGAGATGTTGATGTTGATGAATAAGATGTTGGTTCAGAAGATGTGGATATAGAACTAGATGGAGGTGTAGGAAGTGTAGAATATGGAGGTGTTAAAGATGTAGATGGTAAATATGGGGATATAATTAATAATTAATGTAGGTGAATATGATGATGGTTTAGGTGATATTTTTATGCGTTTAGAAGATGCAACTAAATTAGGGTGAGTGGTAGACAAAGCAGGGCAAAAATGAACCCCAATAGATTCTGCAAAAGCTCACATGTCAAATGGTCTAGGGTAACCATGAATTGTAACCAATTGATTTTTAAATTCAAATTTAACACATTAGTGCAAGGTAGATGGTACAAATATCATTGCATTGATCCAGGGATGACCTAAGAGTATGTTGTATGATGTAGGGCAATGTACAACAAACACAATCGTATCCAAAGTTCTTGGACCAACCTGCAATGGAATTGATATAACTCCACATGTTTCTTGCATCTCATTATTAAAAGATTTTATGATCATATCAGTTCTCTTCATTTCATCACTTCTAAATCCAAATATTTGGTAGAAATCAAAGGTGCAAATATTTAGGGATGAACCATTATCAATTAGAATTCTTTTGACTCCTACATCTCCAATCAATGTTGTAATATATAGAGGATTGTCTTTATACATACTGTGAAGAGGAATATCTCTGTATTGGAAATCAATACAATCTATTTCTCGAGGCATAACAATATTTATAATAGCCTCAGGTTGTATATCTTGTGGTACCATCATTGTACTCAATGTATGCATTAATTCTTCTCTATGTATGGAAGAAGTCCTTAAAATATCCAAGAGAGAAATCCTTGCTGTAATGTTAGAAAGTTGCTCATTAATATCATAAGGATATTTTGGTTGTACATTTGATGCATTATTCCCTTTTGTAGGAGCTTTTAATATGAATGGAGCTGATTTATCATTTTGATGTTGATCTTGTGTTTGAGAATTATGTGCTTGTTGTCTAGTAACAACTCTGATGGTACCTATAACATTATTATGTCCATAATAGATGGGCTGAGGTCTAGCATTCACTACTTGCTCATTAGAGAGTAATTATTTTGATGAAGGTCGTGTTATGACCCTCCTAAGAAATGGTTCTTCAAGGACCATCAAGTCTGTGACAGGAAGAATAGCCTTTGATTCATCTTCAAATCTATTCGAATTGTTGGATGTAATATCCAAATCACTTTCTGTATCATTTGGATATGGTAGTTGTATGTTATGCATGGGTCTACTTGTGACCATAGATAATGTAGATCCAAATGATGTTTCTGAATTTTGATTAGGTATGAAACCACTAATGGTTCCCACATACCTAATTGGAGGAGGAACATTATGATGTTTCACCTAATTTATTGCTTCTTTACCATGCTTAGGTAAAGGATGTTGGAAAATATCCAAGGTTTGATTTGCATTCTAAGTTTGATTTTTTTGTGTATTATTCTGAGCATTATTTGAACGTTCTATTTTGGTGGGAAACTTTCCACCGATATTTTGTTATTATCAATCAAATATTGTATCATATGTTTCAACCGCTTGCAATAATTGGTTGAATGTCCATCCACTCTATGGAAATTGCAATGCAAATCAGCTCTAAATTCAGCTGCAGTTGTATCTGGTTGTCATATGTTGGGCAAATGAATTAAACCTCGTTCCAAAAGTTGAGGTAAAATTGTGGTTAAATGTTGATTTAACTTTGTAGAATATCTTGGAGGTTTATCTAGAATTTTCAATACAATTTTATTCATTGCTTATGTAGTATTGATAAGTGCGGTATTTCTACTATCAGTGACTCCATCCCCTACCACTTGTTTATTCTTGTATTGATTTTTAGAAGATTCATCTTCATATTTCTTCTTAAAATAACCTATTCTTAGGTTTGTGCGTAAGGGGTTGGCCCCAAAATGTATTTATAAAAATTTGGTGAATCAGTTTCAAAATCCAGGTGAATAGTGTCCAAACGCATGTAGAAGGTTCACTATTATTAGGGGTAATGTTGGAAATTTAAACTTAAAATAGTCAAATTATTATAAATTTGGGTGAATCAACCCAAAAAATAATTTGCACCCAAATTTTTTGGTTAATGGAACTTGGTCAAGGATCCCAAATATTAGACAATTCCAAATTTTAAAAATCCTAATTTTAGCCAATTTGGTGAAAAATAGCCATTATAAATAACCCTACCTATTCTAATGATAGCATCTTCAACTCTTCTTGCTAAATCTATAGCTTGATCAAAGGTGGTTATTGTAGTTGTATAAAGTTCATAAGACAATTGCTCTTACAAATTGCCGATAAAAATGTCTAACATCTCATGATGAGGTAATGCAAAATGTATTTTTCCTAGAAATTATCACCACTTAGTCAAGAATTTAGTAAAGCTCTCATATTTGCCCTATTTCAGGTTGTATAAATCCTTAATGGTCACGTGCCTCTCTATGTAGGCACTAAATTGATGGACAAACAATTCTACTATATCTTCAAAGTTTCTCAAAGAATTTGTAGGCAACTGATGTTACCACTCTAATGCCATACCTTTGAGACTTTTCGAGAAGATTTTTAGCAACAACAAGTCATCATATGCAATATCATGACAAGTTGTCCTAAACATACAAATATGCTCAATAGGATCTTTGGTTTATTTGTATATTGGGATAACGGGAATAGGGAAGTGCTTAGGGTATGGTTGGGCAACCACCATAGGATACAAGGGTTGGCTACACATCTCCCGATAATTGTATAAGGGATGGTAGGGGTATATATGGTCTAGGTGAGAAGCTAACTATTTAACCATAGATTCAAGGCCATGTGGTTTTCCAATAAGTTGATTTTGTTTCATCATATTATTACGTCTTTGAAGATAATATTGTGTTACATAAGGATTTGTAATTGAAACACTATTATGTAAATTGCTTGTAGGAATGCTGTTATAGGATGGAACTATGTTATATTGAGCCTTTTGTTGATTCTTATTAGGATTTGGTATTTTTCTAACCTTTCTTGATATAGAAGTCTTTTGATTTGTAGCAGAAGTTTGTAAATTTTGTTGAGGATTTGGATTTGGATTTGGATCATCCCGAGTGGGCTTTTCCTAAGGTGGTTCTTGCATAAATATCAGATTGTTTTTGGGTTTTTGTAGTTTTAAATTGTAGATAATAAAGAAAAATAGAATAGAAAATATTAGAGTGTAGATATTATATTTTAATTTTCTTGAAAAAGTTTATGAATATCATTAATAGGTTCCAACTCATCAGGTGTCATATAGTGATCTTCTTCAAATTGAAAATTTATTTTCAATAACTTTACGAAGTGAGCTATGGTGATACATTCAATTTCGTAATCAGGCATACAAAAGTATATCTCATGACAATATTCATGATAGAGCACAATTCTAGGAACTCTATGAAATATTCTTTTATCTTCCAAGACAACTTATTGATCCTCTATGCGAGACAAGAACTTGTGTACTACAATTGCATTCTCAATATAGTCTTCAGAATAATATAGGCTTGGGGAAATAAGGGCTCTCTTATCTACTAACCATCTCTCACAAGATCTTATAATGTCATTATAAAAAGATAACCTATCAAGATCTAAGATTCTAGATAGATCAATCCTGATGATTTGTTTAAGTTTAGACTTTCTAGATTCTATAATATCTAATCTTCTATCAAGTTCATTCCAATGTTCTTGAGATGTGAATCTAGAGCTTCCAACTATTGAAGAAACTTCTAGGACTGCTAATGATGTACCAACATTAATTTGAATAGCTCTTATTCTGTTGTAATCTACCATCTATGATTTTGATTTTTTTAGATTTTTGATGTTTAAGTTTTGTTTTGTAAATCATAAAGATACCTATGTGTTTCACGTTGGGTCCACCAAAGAATTTAGCCCAAAAATTCTTATACTCATTTCCTCAAGGCTGATGGATTTGTGCATTAGAGGGGAATGGAAGAATGAGTGGTCTACACCTCAAAAGAGAGGTACTTAATCATACCTTCTAGTGGTGATTTTTTGACGAGTTGGTTTGGGTTCACCAGGAAACATTTTGTGGTAGTTTTCAAGCCTAGGTTTGGGATTCATTTTGATGTATTTATTTTGATTCAAATTTTAAATATACCTAGTTTGGCCAAAATGCAACTATTCTATCCTATATGCTATTTTGATTTAAATGTAGGTAGCAAAACATAATTTAGAAAGATAAATGCAATGCTAGAAAGTGATTTCAAAGCTTACATGTATCCATAAGTTTGTTGAAGTTTTTGATTTTTTTTAGTTTAGTCCATATCATATGCAATAGGTCAACATTGTACTACAATTTCACAAGATCATATTAAAAATAGAGATAGACTATTCTGATTTTGCCAAGGATCAACACAAACACATGTAGAGACAAAAAATAAAAAATAGAGAGTTGTATTGATGCTTATAGGAAGAATTGAGATCTAATATCGACTATTAAATAATTGTAATAACATGAGTTGACGAATAAATGTTCAAAAAATACATAAAAATATATGAAATTAGGTGGACTCCAGGAATGCATATGAACAAATCTAGTATTCTATGAAATAAAGGATGATAAATGAAAGAATAATCCAATGAAATAAAGTTAAAATATGCAAACCAGGGCTTGGGGTTACCCCCAAGTGGGTTGCAGATAATATCTTAGCCTGTAGGATAGGATCGTACATTGAACTCGTCTGATCGTATGAAAATGGCGATATCATATCCTCTGATCTGCAACAATATCCTCCAATCTTGCTCAAAACAACAAAATATCTAGAACTAAACTCCATAATCAAGCAAAAGAATTCCAAATGCGATGAGTCAACAAAAATTTTACAGATATGGGTCTGGTTAAATAAATAGGGAGGAGTGTTCAGAATAGGGATGTTGGATTATTACTTCTTCTAAGCTAGGCGAGGTTGAACAAATCTGATCTCGTATTTCTTGCACAGTTACACAAGTGGGGACAAAAATTGTTCAACTAATTTTTTTTGTTTTCCATTTTTAATTTTTTTGTTTTTGGGTAATATCTTATTACAATCAGCATTATCATAAACTAATCGCAAGGATTGTAATACTAAAATCGTGTTACAATTTTGGAGGTTGTATTACGATTTTGGGGGTTGTAGTACGATCTCATCAAATATGCACAAATTTCAAGGTAATTAATGCAAACATGATGTTTTTACAATTTTTTTATGTTCTCATGCAAATGGGTCAAATTTAAGGTGCTCCACCCTCCTCTAAGCCTCCACCCTCTACATTGGTCTAATGTGTCTGCATTTTCATTGGGGCATCACAACCTCTCCTTCTCTTTGATGGAATTATCCCTTCCCACATACAAAAGAGTCATTAGGAGTCAATTCACTATAGCAACTATTTTCCAGTCAGTCTAACTGGTAGAGTTGATACCCCACATAGGTATTTTTCTATTACACATCGTAACTAGGCTTGTGTAGTGAGTCCAATATACTACGAACCTAGGATCTGATACCAAATGTCATAACCCATTTTTTTCCTAGGAAGTCTTAGCTACAAAGTAATATTATATTAATTATTTTATTTATTCAAGGTACACACATCCCTAAAACATGTGTATGTCTGAATACACATGTATTAGGTGAAATTTATGGTTTACAAGTTATCCCTCTTGTTGGACAGTCAAGCTAACTTGTCCTTTATTTCATTTCATCAAAATAATCACCCTAAGGAATACCATTTACTACTCATGTCTATCTGAGCATGGCTAGAGCGTATAGTACTTGATTATCCCTCTCATCTATAAGATGAGCTAATCAATTCTTATTTACCTCATCAAAACCTTTTTATTTATCACCTTAGATTTAATAGGACAAAACAATACTAACTACTAGGGCCCAAGGTGGATAATCAAATTCTCATTCGATCTTCACTCATCAATATCCCTTATGATGTGTATGAATATTTGTAACTATCCTTAGCCATTGTTAGAATTATAGGTTTTTTTTTTTATGAACCTAATAGCTAACATCCATGCCATTATTTATTTTAGATGAAGAGGAAAATATTAAGCTGCCACATCCTTTGTTGTAATTTGACTTACTTCAAACTTCCTAATATAACATAAGGTTTTAGCTTTCAAATGTATTTAAAAATTTAATACAATTAAATACAAAGTAGTAAATTCTTAAGTCTTCCATAGTTAAACTTTTACCAAGAAACATATTCATTCTATCCTACTTACTACTTATACATAAATCGATTAACTCCTTGCATAGAAACACAAATAGCAAAGGAACCAGTTAACATTGAAATAAACCAAACCACATTATAATCCATAATAACACATGATTTATCCTGGGAGAAACCCCATGGAGAAACCTAGCCTCAAAAATATCCATCATAAATTTCATTAATCCAACTATCTCTTTACATTGCAAATGGAAAACCCATATTGTCTGAAGTCATAACTATATGAAAACCCAAACATTGCCTGCTAGCTTTCCTTTATGAGAAAATCCATCTTCGCATAAATTCATCATCTATCTACATCTTGGAAGAACATGTTCCCATTTCTAATTCTTGTTATCATAACAAAGTTAGGAATATAGATCCCTTTTAACAAGTTCCCATGATAGTTTGGTAACTCTTACATCTCAACCCATAAATAACACTTGGCTAACCTACTATCTAATTAAGAGTGCAACATCTGTAATGAGCAGAGTGGTGATAGTCCTCCATGAAAGATAAAACCAATGCTACAAATGAAATCATTACTCTAAAACAAGAGCTATTGATCTTACCAGAATGAGGTAGCCATCGCATGAATGCAATTAATCTAACCAAGCAAAAACAGAGACAAGAATACAACTCTTGTTTTCATAAAATCATTTGCACTAACTAACATAATGAATCTAGAATTGCATACATCTATTCCATCAAAAACATTTATGTCATCTATCATATAAAATATGGTAAGCATATATCCATTTCACCAAGAACATTTATGTCATCCATTGTTTAAATACTGGAGTTACACATACCCATTTCACCAAAATAATTTATGCTATCAATCATTTAAAAAAATCTGGATTACATATAGTCATTTCTCCCCAAAATCATTTATGCTATCAATCATTAAAAAATCTGGATTACATATATCCTTTTACCCAAAATCATTTATGCTATCAATCACTTAAAAATTGGTCATAGAGATAAAATCATCCTATGACGTACTACCAACATTCTAAGCTTCCCAAATGAAGTATTACTACTACCACATATTTTCCTCCCTAGCTCAAGAAAATGGTTTTGCAGTTTAGAGATGCTACACATAGCCATCAAAGACATAGCAGTAACTCTGTAATTTTTCTGGTGATAGAAGTAAAGCCTTCCACAACAAAATAGCTACTCCTAGATATTTTATTGAGGAAGACACCATTTTAGTTTGGATATCACCCATCCTGTAGGAAATATCCATGTCTATACCAATAGTACCTATGTACTCATAAAGATCTTCTCTTATGGCTTCCAAAAATAAGGATTTCTTGAGGAAGAACACTCTAGAAAATACTAATCTACTCTACAACCTAAAATGTTTAGAAAAAAGGAAGTAACAATCCCTACTCAACAAGATGAACAATAAAAGTGCACACAAATCGGTTACTTCAATGATTTCTTATCTCAAATGTTCTACCATCTATCAAAGTCTCTTCAAGAACCTAGAAGAAATTATTTACTCTACAAAACTAGAACTTCACCTCGTAGCTCGGGTGTTATCTAAGAGTAAAACTTCTAAACCTTCGATCAAGTAAAAAATATTCTAGACTTCTCAAAAATATTACTCCATATAAATAAGTCAACGGTAACACAAGCAATGCTATAGGTTGGGTAGTTCACATAGGAAAATTTCTCTAACTTCTGACACATTAGCTAGATGGAAACTACACCAAAATTAGAGTCTTGCCAAGTTAAAATATGGTGGCCACTTGTTAGCTTAACTCTACCGAATCCAAGATTTAATATCAACTAATTTTATAGTTCAAATGCACACTGACAAGCTGGAACAACTAGTGCAACCAAAGGACTGCTAACATTGTAGAAAAAGACTAAGGTTCCTCATAATGCTAAAACCATATCTTCTACCATTCAAGAAGTAAATTCAAATATAATCTCATTAAATGCATGCCAAACTACAATCAATGGTCACCTACAGTGTACTGGATTTCTTTTTTAGTGTCAACACTCCAACTTCCCCCTCGGTGCATCTTAAACTTTTCTTTTCTCCTAGTGCACTCCAAGAACTCCCAAATATTCTAAAAACTTCTCCCTCCTAGTATTCTTGGACGACATGAACCAAAATGATCAAGCTTTCACTACCCCACTACTCCATCACATCATACTTCAGCACCTCATCATGGGATATCCTCTTACTCTCATAACTTACACAAGGATTTTGCATCCCATTCTTATCAAAAGTTGTATTTTGAATTAAACCTTAATATAAAAAGAAAAACTAACTCAAGTAGATATTACCTTAATAATTGGAATGAAATCAATATCATTAACTAAGCTTAACCAAAAACTTCCCCTTCTTTTTTTTGAAAGAGAGATTATATTTAAGAACAAAATAAAATATAAATCATATCTACTAAGTTTTTGTAATCAATAACCCAAACAAGCAAAATTTGATCTACTTCTTAAATGCAAATTGTACCACATCTCTTATATAAAACAAGAGCATCTATCAAGTTGTTCTATTGTCAATAATATGCCCCTTTTTAAGACAACTAGATCCCACGATCAATGCAAATCTATTAGCAACATCATTATATCATTAAAACCCATGTTTTAGAGAAATTGAAAATAAATTGTCAATTATTCCTTTGGTTAAAAAAAGGTATCTAGTCTTCAAGACCGAGGAAACAGCTGATCACTTGATGTTTGAGTGCCCATTCATGCGCCAGATTTGGGAGAGATGGTTTTTATATTATAAAATTCAAGTTAATGGTGATTTGAATCGGATTAATATTTGGGAAATATGGAAGAGGGGTAGATTTAAATCTAAAGCTCTTTGTATTGGTTGGGAGCTTGGATTAAAATTTATCTGGTGGCAAGTGTGGTTGGAGAGAAATGCTAGAATTTTTAGAGAAAATTTTTCTTCTTTAGATGGATTTTTGTAGGTCATTTGGAGCAAAGTCACAGAAACTGTGGTAGTCTATGCTAAAGAGGAAACTCAGGTGGTTATTAGGGCAATGGAAAATGAAGTTGAATTGCAAGAGGGACAGGACAGAGCTAGTTGGAAACCACCTCCAGAAGGTTGGATTAAAATTAATATAGATGGAGCTACAAAAGGCAATCCGGGTAGAGCTGGAATTGGAGTGGTTTGCCAGAATCATGTTGGAATAGTGCTCTATTGGGAACTACAAGGCTTGGGAAGAGCCACAAACAATGAAGCAGAAGCCTTAGATATCAAATCTACTTCTATTTGGGCAGTAAAACAAGGCCACAAGAGGATAATACTAGAATCAGATTCTCAAATAATGGTTGGAGCTCTAGATTGCATGAGGAACTTTGCTTTGAAAACATGGAGGTTGAAGATTATTGTCACTCAAATTAAGGAATTATGGAGGGAATTAGATGATGTGATTCCATTTTATGTGATTAGAGATCTAAATACAGTGGTAGACTTCCTGGCTAAGATGGGTGATGAGTAGGAGGTAGGGGTTCAGTGCCACAGTGACATGGTTGTTGAGGATGACGTGATTAGATAGGGTGTTGAAAGGTCCTTGAACCTTGTTCAAAGTAGTCATGGGCCTCCGAAGAGGGAGGCAAAGGGGAATAATGGTGGTAGCAAACCGAGACAACCTAAAGATAGCAGGGGCCACCTAAGGTAAAGGCGCCCAGAGTAACCCACTAGAAGAACTAACTTTTTTTGCATGTTTTCCAAGAAGACCGAAGAGGCCCATGAGCTAAAGATCAAAGAAAAAGCAAAACACCACAAGGAGGAATGTGTCATGATTTCATGACATGTTGCAACGTCATGGCCAAAAGAGAAGAAGTGTCGTGATATCATGACATGTTGCATCATCACGGCCAAAGAAGGAAAGGTGTCACGATATCACATGTTGCATCGTCGAGGCCAAAGGAGAAAATGTGTCACGATTTCATGACATGTTGCATCGTCATGGCCAAAGGAGAAAAAGTGTCACGATATCATGACATGTTGCATCGTCACGACAAAAAGAGAAAAAGTGTTGCGATATCACAACGTGTTGCAACGTCGTGGCCAAAGGAGGAAAAGGTGTCGTGATATCACGATAGGATGCATCGTCGCAGTCGAAGGAGAGAAAGTGTTGTGATATCGTGACATGTTGCAACATCACTGCCAAAAGAGAAGAAGTTTCACGATATTGTGACATGTTGCTTCATCGCGGCCAAAGGAGGAAAGGTGTCATGATATCATGACATGTTGCATCATCAAGGCCAAAGGAGAAAAGGTGTTGCGATATTGCGACATGTTGCATCGTCGCGACCAAAGGAAAAAAAGTGTCGCGATATCGTGACATGTTGCTTCGTCGCGGCCAAAAGAGAAAAAGTGTCACGATATCGTGACATGTTGTATTATCATGGCCAAAAAAGAAAAAGTGTCACAATATCGCGACATGTTGCATCATCGCGGCCAAAGGAGAAAAAGTGTCATGATATCACGACATGTTGCATCGTCGCGGCCAAAAGAGAAAAAGTGTCACGATATCACGACATGTTGTATCATCACAGACAAAAATTAAAAAGTGTCACGATATCGTGACATGTTGCATCGTCATGGCCAAGAGAGAAAAAGTGTCGCGATATCACGACATGTTGCATCGTCGCGGCCAAAGGAGAAAAAAAGTCGCTATATCGCGACATGTTGCATCATCGCGGCCAAAGGAGAAAAAGTGTCACGATATCGCGACATGTTGTATCATCACTGTCAAAAGATAAAAAGTGTCACGATATCGCGACATGTTGCATCGTCATGGCTAAATGAGGAAAAGGTGTTGTGATATCGTGGCATGTTGCAACATCATAGACAAAGGAGAAAAAGTGTTGCGATATCGCGACATGTTGCATTGCCGCAACTAATGGAGGAAAAAGTGTCGCGATATCGCGACATGTTGCATCGTCATGGCCAAAGAGAAAAAGTGTCGTGATATTACGAAATGTTGCATCATCGTGGCCAAAATAGAAAAAGTGTCGTGATATCGTGACATGTTGCATCGTCGCGGCCAAAGGAGGAAAAAGTGTCACGATATCGTGACATGTTGCAACGTCACGGCCAAAAGAGGAAAAAGTGTCACGATATCGTGATATCGTGACATGTTGCATTTTCACAGCCAAAGGAGAAGAAGGAAAAAGTGTCACGATATCACGACAAGTTGCATTAACAGACCAAACCGATCCCCCTGGCAACATCTCACATTGTGCAAACATTGAAACTTGTAGGATCATGCCTTAAGCCAATGGGGAAGGAGTCTCTCCACGCTTGAATCTAAGATTCGTCGAATCCCCTGTTAGCTAGGTATTGGTTTAAGAGATTTTGCTCCAATGCAAATCTTCTTTTGCTGTTGTAAACTTGTGTTCTATCTGACTAAGGCTGGGAAAAGTCTCATCCCAACTTGTAACTGATCTTTGTTTTAATACAAGTTTTTTCAAATTATTCAAAAAAAAAAAAAGGTATCTATCTGCAATATAATATCCATCAAGCATATCCTAACATAAATCCAACAAAAATAAATCTTCCAAGAGAGGGTCATGATAATTTTTCTTCTATCAAGATAACATGAATAGAGAAGGCCTAAATATTAATAATGACTATGAACATGATGAGCATATCAACAATCAAAAAGGTATGTCACTCATAATAAAATATTAATGGAGCACAAATAGTTTCATGTCCTATCATAGAATATGAAATAATATAGAAAAAGAAGGCCAAGCCCAACTAAAGAAAGGAATATTTGATGAAAATATTTCTAGAATTTAAGATGAACTAGGAGATGAAATGTACAATGAAACAATCTTAATTTTTTTTTTTATGTTTATTCATATGAGATATTTTCTAGATAAAGAGTGATTTTCAAGGTGATGTTTAGGGATAAGGGATAGTAAAACAATCTTATAAAAGGAGAAAAATAGGTTCCTTAAAAATAACCATTAAAAACAAGAGACAAGAAATCAAGGTTGAGCAAGAAGAAACTCCTATGAACCCATCCAAAATGGAAGTTGAGAAAGGTTAAATCCATTTCAAATAAGGAGTTGCAATAGGAATGAAAGGATAGTTAGGAAGTGGCCAAGAAAAAATCCATGATGTACAAATGACTACTAATGGAGGTCTCCCAAAGACACCATTAATACTTGATAAGTATGAAGTAACACATATGGAATCTCCCACTTAGGAGGCCCAAAATACTCCTACATCCCATCTCATCATGACCATATCTTCTTCTCTATATTTGTATTTCACCCTTATATCCCATCTATGCATTATGATTTATTTTGACTCACCTTATCTCTTTTCTCCTTCTTCTTCTATTGCACTCATGTCACCCCAAATAACTACAACCATAATACTAGCACAAAGGAGGAATTATTTCACCTCATTATATTATATCTATCTCATGACCTCACTATTTACTTTATCATATCCATATTCATTTCTCCACCTATCATCTACACCAATCCAACACCTCAATCTATCGCATCAATAAAACCAACCACCTCATTCATCCAAACCTCCCCTATCTCCACCATTTCTATGACCTCTAAATACACCTTAATCATGATTACCTTTACATGGTCCACCTAATTTTCCTCATGCCATTATATTTAGAAGTTAAAAAAGTGGAGACCATTGATTCCTTGACATAAATAGGATTACAATTTTACAGATATTCAATCCCAAATATAACCTCTACTCGCATGGTTATGAGGATAGATGTGCAAACTTGTGTATCAAGATATGGTCCACCTTCTAATGCAAAACTTTTATTACTTTGGATTGGAAGCACAATATAGTGGAATAAAACCTGTCAACTACATAGAAACAAATGAGATATTATTGTAAGTGGCTTCATACTAATAACCAAACTACCTACACATAGAATCCATGTGGCTAAAGGAGAAAGACAAATATTGTTTATGAAAGAAAAACCATGATAATGTTTAATTACCTTAGAAGTTTGAATAAATTTTATTTATAATAGTAAATATCCCTTTTATTGGTATAGTTTTTAGAACAAGATAATCTATCCATGTTCTTGAATTATTTCTAGGTGATTAGAGAAATTCAAGGCTATAAAAGAAGGAATTAGAAATTGTTTATGATAGTAGAAATAAAAATACAAATGCTAAAAGGATGCATAAAATTATTATTAATATGGAGAGTGAGTTGGAGACCTTAAAAGATAAAACATAGAATTTAGGTAACAAATTCAAAGGGAAAAACAAAACAAGAGTAGATTGAGCAAAAATATAATAACCTAGCAAGACAACTAAAGGCAAAGAAGCAAAAAGGATAAAAATTAATAGAAAAAATTATGAATATATTGAGAGCATAAAACAAATTGAAAATATTTTGAAGAAATAAATGAAGTCTATAAAGATATATATTTTATCTATTGATATAATCAAGTATTTCTAGTTCTAAATCCTAGATAAAATAGGGAAAGCTAAATAATATTTATAACATATTTAGGAATGTGATAAGATACTTGAAAAATCTTGATCTACTATCAACAAAACCTAAACAAAGTTATCCTTGAAAGAAAAAAATATGCAAATTATGTGGCATACCCAAAGGGTCTCGTTTCAATAACTCCAATAGTTAGGATTGTCAAATAAGAAAATAATACAGCTATAGCACATGAACATCTCTTTGAAGTGAGAAATTTTAGAAACTTGTAAAGCGTATTTTAAAATCTTAAATAAGTTGATAAGATAAAGGATGAAATAACTCAACTATTTAAGTGTGGGCTCTTGATTCTCTCACTAACAAGGGTGACATCTAGATTGAATATTAGCATAATATCTTAGTCAAAGAGGAAAATAAGAGGGTCACAAAAACAATGAATTTTACTATAAGAGCATTTTTTAGGCCCCCATCGTGATCACAAACCTAGAAATGCTACTACTATAAATCAAGCTGGTTTCCAACTTGAAGGAAGACATGCCAAAAGAAATAGAATGAAGAAATAGTTATAATTAACACCAAGATTAATTTTGATGATGAGTGAAAAGCATTACAATGCATGCCATTGATGCAAAGGAAATATGGCATCTTCATAATTTTAAATTGAACACAAGCTTATATTGAGAGGGGGGTGAATAGTATAAGACCACTTTTTACTTTTCTTTCCAATCAATATTATGCAATGTAAAGATAGCAATATCAATAGCAATAACCAAAGCAATGCACAAATCATCACACACAATAGAGACACCAATTTAATGTGGTTCACCCAATGTGGGCTACTCCACGGAGAAAATATTTCACTAATATTTTCTCAATAAATATCTTGGGAATCCTTTCCCTATTACAATGTTTATGGATCTCTATCCAAAGGAGATACCAATCCCCTAATCAAGTTCGTGGATCTCTATCCATAGGAGAACTCCTTTCTCCTCTTGCTCTGGTTGGTGATCTTCTAGAAGAACTACTACCTCCACTACACTGGCTAATGGATCTCTATCCATTGAAGACTCTTGTCCTCACTACCCTAGCTAATGGATCTCTATCCACTAGAGACTGTCATCCTCTATACTCTATCACCTCCAAATCTTACACTCAGCTCTATCTCAAATTTGTACTAAACATAGTCCGTCGGTCTAGCACAAATCTATCCTCAATCTCTGTCTCTGGTCTAGCACAAATATGTCCTCAAATCTACACCAAACTCTATCCTCGAATCTGTACTAAACATAGTCCTTCGGTCTAGCACAAATCAGTCCTCAATCTCTTTCCTCAAGCCTTAACTCAAATCTTGACTCAATCTCAAATCAACTCTATTGGATCTGCCCCAAACCTTAACTCAAGGTTTGAACAAATCAATCAATCAATCTGTACTCTCCAAGCCTTCTCATGGTTTGAAATCAATCAATCAACTCTATTGGATCTACCCCAAACCTTAACTCAAGGTTTGAAAAAATCAATCAATCAACTCTGCTCTCCAAGCCTTCTCAAAGACTTGTCTCAAATATGCCTTGTAAGCTTTCACAAAATCTCACACCAATCAGTCTACAAGTCCTCTCTAGAACTTATCCAATATTCTCAATAAGTCCTCTCAAGAACTTAACCAAATCTGCTCAATAAGTCCTCTCAAGAACTTAACCAAATCTACTCAATAAGTCCTCTCAAGAACTTAACCAAATCTGCTCAATAAGTCCTCTCAATAACTTAACCAAATATGCTCTCAATATGTATTGTAAGCTTCCACAAAAGCTTACTCAAATCTATCCACAAGTCTTCTCAAAGACTTACCTCAAATCTGCTCAACAAGTCCACACTAGAACTTGTCCAATCTCATAGAAACATAAAGAGAATTGTTAGAGACTCAATATGCTCTATACTCATCACAATGCTCAAACACTTTCAATCACTCTTTCAGAAACATACAGAGAATTGTTAGAGACTCAATATGCTTCAACTCAATCACTTTCTCAATTCAATTCAGAATATAGAATAGTTTATTTTATGGAACTTGAACAATCACTTCACACATCCACTTGACTAGGCTCAACCAATCTCTCAATGAAATAATTCTTGCTCACAAACCCTAGTCCAAGCATATGATCCTTCACTCAAAATGTTTCCAACAATGCTCAACAACAAATCTCACATAACAATGATAACCCTAGTTCAAGTTCTTTTCTCAACAACTCACTTCAACAACAATGCTCATAAAACAACTCTCACATAACAATGATACTCATGTTCTTTTCAAACCCTAGTTCTTTGCTCAACTAATGGTTTCAACAACAATGCTTATAAAACAAGGTTATAACAATGATTTTTCTTTTACCTGTTTTTCCTAATGGTCTCAACAACAACTCTTTATTCTAGAAACCCTTGAAGCATTAACTCAAAAAAACTCAATAAGGAAGCCCTAATCAATTCCTTTTCACTCCAAACTTATTTTCAGAAAACCAATCAATCAACTCAACTATGGAAGAATGTGCTCATACCTTTTCTTGATGATGAAGGAATCTCAAATATCTGCCACAACCACAAACACTTCTATGCCAAACTCAAAGAGGTTAGAAGATAAATCTCTCTCACAATGTAATGCAAAAACTCAATTACACCTTATCACTCCATCTTTAAAAACAACCATCAACATACATAAAATATTTATCCAATAACACCTTATAATCTCCCAATTAAAATAAATTTAACATCCACCAAAATTAACTCAAAAACCTCTTTAATTAGATTTAATGGCAAAAAGAACTTTGGCAAAAATCAAATCCACTTTCCTTATAACTCCAATAACATAAATTAATTACCAAGCAAGCAACCTTTCATATACCCTTATAACTCCAAATAACACCTTAGGAAAAACATTAGGCAAATAAAAATATTTAATTAAAAGTACCTTTGCCACTTGTGGGATTCGAACCCACAACCACCACCTCCTCATGCGCCCTAGCCATGGGCTTGACCACCATGTGTGCTAGGCACATGCTTGGAAGGCTAAGAGCACCACGTGCTCTTTCTTCCCAAGCCTGGCACTCTAAAATGTGTGCCAAAATATTTCCACCATGGTGCTCAAGACAAACATGCCAACAACCTCCATGCGAATCGATCGTGGTCACTTCCACTCCAAACGCTCTCGCGAAACATGCGCTGCCAATGGACCACACTATCCAATGGGAGTGAGGCCTTAAGCCCTCCCCACTAGTCTTCTTCCTGGCGCTAAAAGACAAAATGATTCTTGTCTTCTTCCTCAATGATTTGCACGAAATAAACTTTGCTCGGTCGCTTGAATATTAATCGATGAAGGGTAAGGTTTGAATGCCCCTTTGGCATGGCATTTATACATGAAATCCACCATTTGACTTAGACATCGGTGCTCCACAAAATTTGATGATGTCGGCAGGGAAAAGACAATTGCAATTTGAATTTAAACTTTGCCAACCTTACCATAAGGTAATTTAATTAAATTATAAATTAATTAATAATAATATTAATTAATATAATTAAGTTATAATTAATTTAATAACCAAAAGGATTATTAAATTAAATTACAAATTAATATATAATTAAATTATTATAATTAATTATAATTAATTTAATTCCTTAGGCCTCTCCATAGGTTTTAAGAAAAACCTTTTATTTTACCATCAATGGTTTTGAGAAAAACCATTTAAATCATGCTTTACATAAAGCTCTTTTGGAACCAATAAAAATGCAATCCTTCTTAGAACCTTTTGACATCAATGACAACTAATATTCCTCAAAATGTCCAACAATCTCCCCCTTTGTCATTGATGGCAACCCAAACTCTTTTTACTAGAAACTTAACCTTTTCTGGGTTCTGCTCCCCCTGGGACATTGCTCCCCCTGGCTCAAATCTCTCCTTTTTGCTCAAATACCAAATATCTCCCCCTTACTCAAAATCTCCCCCCTTTGACATCAATGGAAAAGGGTCACCTTTGGGGCTCGGGGCTAAGAATGAGCCTCTTAGCTTAGCCCCTCCCCCACCTCCTCTTGAGGTGGTTAATTATGGGGTGGGAGTATTTCTACTCCCAGAAAGCATTGTTCTTTACCTTTATCCTCTTTTCTTCTCATCTGATCCTTCTGATTCCTTTGATTATTCCTTTCCATGTCCATGTTCCTATCCATGTTCACATTCTTGTTCCTATTCCTATTCCTATTCCTATTCTTGTTCATATCCATGTTCCTATTCCTGTTCATATCCATGTTCCTGTTCCTGTTCATATCCATGTTCCTATTCCTATTCTTGTTCATACTTGATTCTGGAATGTCTGCTCTACACCACTTTGTTGTGTGACCATCATTATTGCACTTATAACACTTAATGTTATTATTCCTTGGAGGTGCAAATGTCTTAGGATTTCTCCTAGTGAAGCCATATCCTCTTCTGTCATGAACCCTACAATTCATTGCCTTGTGACCAAACTGATTACATGAGTAGCAATACCCATGGAAAAGTTGTCTGTTCCCATATTCCTATCTTTCATGTGTCCTACATTGTGAAGCTATGTGCCCAAACCTGTGACATGAGAAGCATCATCCATTGAAATTTCCTTTCCTAGACCCCATTGGTCTCTTAGTCTCTTCTACCTTGTCATGTTTCCTATTCCATATGTTCCTTACTTGTGTATTGTTCCTTTCCCTGTTGAACTTTCTATTGTCCAACATATCCTTAGAAGTCTCACTCTCTCTTTTACTTACTTCTTTTGATGCTTCTTCTTTTTTGGTGTTTGAGCTTGACTCTCCTTTTTCTGCTTCCTATTTCCTTTGTTCTTCTTTAGAACTAAGTCCTGTTTTGGTGACTGATGACTTTTGTGCATTGATAATCCTGTCCAAAGTCTTTGGATTTTCCTCAAACTTGTGCAGCTTGTCCTTAGAGCCTTTTACTTCCATCCTTAGTGAAACTATCTCATGCTCTAATATTTCACACTCTAGATCTTTTATCTTTAATTTTTTGGCCATACCTTCTTCAATTTTTCTTGCCTCTTCAACCTTGATTTTGAAGTTGGTGAGTTCTTGTAGAAACTTTGCTTTTGCTTTCTCATATTCTTGAGCTTGAACCCTTAATCCTGAGTTCTCCCTTTTTAATTCTTCAAGAGTAACCATAAGTCTTTCACATTCTATCTCTTTTACCTTTGACTGTTCAATCATACCTTCTTCAACTCTTCTTGCCTTTTCAACCTTATCTCTCAAGTCAGAGAGATCTTGTAGAAGCTTTGTCTTACATCTCTCATCTTCTTGTATTTGAGCCTTCAATTCTAAATTCTGCCTTTTCAATTCAACAAGTTCCTTAAGAGTGGCTTCCTCCTTTTATTTTTCTGAATCTTCCTCTTCTTTTAATTGGTCTTCAATAGGAGTATTTTCTTCTAATACTGAAAGTAGAGTTTTTTCTTCATACCTATTTTGATTGTCCCTATTATCCTTTCTTGAACCAACCTCTAGGATTTCATTTTTGAGAATATCATCTTCATCTTCACCGCTACTAAACCCATTGCAATAACCTGCATCATGACCGAGTTGACCACAAATAAAATATTCTTCACCTTCTTGTGGACAATAAGCTACATGGTGACCTGTATTCCTACATCTGGTACAAAACTTTATCCATCTGATCTTTTCTCCACTGCTTGATTCATCTCTTGAATCTATTTCCACTTTTCCTCCCAAAACAACAATATCAAATTCATCTTCTTTTTCTTTCATGACCATGTGTGTTCTTTTCTTCTTGTATCTCATGGTTCTACCTTTGCCTTTCTTTGCCATTTGTGTTCTTGTAAGATCTTCCTTCAAGCTGTTAAACCTTTTCTGAAGGAACCAACTCTGATACCAATTGAAGAACACAAGCTTATACTGAGAGGGGGGTGAAATATATAAGACCACTTTTTACTTTTCTTTCCCAATCAATATTATGCAATGTAAAGATAGCAATATCAACAATAGTAACCAAAGCAATGCACAAATCATCACACACAATAGAGACACCAATTTAACATGGTTCACCCAATGTGGGCTACTCCATGGAGAAAATATTTCACTAATATTTTCTCAATAAATCTCTTGGGAATCCTTTCCCTATTACAATGTTTATGGATCTCTATCCAAAGGAGATACCAATCCCCTAATCAAGTTCATGGATCTCTATCCATAGGAGAACTCCTTTCTCCTCTTGCTATGGCTGGTGATCTTCTAGAAGAACTACTACCTCCACTGCACTGGCTAATGGATCTCTATCCATTGAAGACTCTTGTCCTCACTCAGAAGACCTATCCTCACTACCCTGGCTAATGGATCTCTATCCACTAGAGATTGTCATCCTCTATACTCTATCACCTCCAAAGCTTACACTCAGCTTTATCTCAAATCTATACTAAACATAGTCCGTCGATCTAGCACAAATCTATCCTCAATATCTATCTCTAGTCTGGCACAAATCTATCCTCAAATATGCACCAAAATCTATCCTCGAATTTATACTAAACATAATCCTTCGATCTAGCATAAATAAATCCTCAATCTCTATCCTCAAGCCTTAACTCAAAGCTTGACTCAATCTCAAATCAACTCTGCTGGATCTGCCCCAAACCTTAACTCAAGGTTTGAACAAATCAATCAATCAATTTTGTCTCTCAACCTTACTCAAGTGACTCTCATCAACTCTACTGGATCTGCTCCAAACCTTAACTCAAGGTTTGAACAAATCAATCAATCAACTCTACTCTCCAAGCCTTCTCAAAGACTTGTCTCAAATCTACCTTGTAAGCTTTCACAAAATCTCACACCAATCAGTCTACAAGTCCTCTCTAGAACTTGTCCAATCTGCTCAATAAGTCCTCTCAAGAACTTAACCAAATCTACTCAATAAGTCCTCTCAAGAACTTAACCAAATCTGCTCAATAAGTCCTCTCAAGAACTTAACCAAATATACTCAATAAGTCCTCTCAAGAACTTAACCAAATCTGCTCAATAAGTATTGTAAGCTTCCACAAAATCTTACTCAAATCTGTCCACAAGTCTTCTCAAAGACTTACCTCAAATCTGCTCAACAAGTCCACACTAGAACTTGTCCAATCTCATAGAAACATAAAGAGAATTGTTAGAGACTCAATATGCTCTATACTCATCACAATGCTCAAACACTTTCAATCACTCTTTCAGAAACATACAGAGAATTGTTAGAGACTCAATATGCTTCAACTCAATCACTTTCTCAATTCAATTCAGAATATAGAATAGTTTGTTTTATGGAACTTGAACAATCACTTCACACATCCACTTGACTAGGCTCAACCAACTCTACTCAACCAATCTCTCAATGAAATAATTCTTGCTCACAAACCCTAGTCCAAGCATATGATCCTTCACTCAAAATATTTCCAACAATGCTCAACAACAAATCTCACATAACAATGATAACCCTAGTTCAAGTTCTTTGCTCAACAACTCACTTCAACAACAATGCTCATAAAACAACTCTCACATAACAATGATACTCATGTTCTTTTCAAACCCTAGTTCAAGTTCTTCACTCAACCAATGGCTTCAACAACAATGCTTATAAAATAAGGTTTCAATAACAACTCTTTATTCTAGAAAACCTTGAAGCATTAACTCAAACACACTCAATAAGGAAGCCCTAATCAATTCCTTTTCACTCCAAACTTATTTTCAAAAAACCAATCAATCAACTCAACTATGGAAGAATGTGCTCATACCTTTTCTTGATGATGAAGGAACCTCAAATATCTGCCACAACCACAAACACTTCTATGCCAAACTCAAAGAGGTTAGAAGATAAATCTCTCTCACAATGTAATGCAAAAACTCAATTACACCTTATCACTCCATCTTTAAAAACAACCATCAACATACATAAAATATTTATCCAATAACACCTTATAATCTCCCAATTAAAATAAATTTAACATCCACCAAAATTAACTCAAAAACCTCTTTAATTAGATTTAATGGCAAAAAGAACTTTGGCAAAAATCAAATCCACTTTCCTTATAACTCCAATAACATAAATTAATTACCAAGCAAGCAACCTTTCATATACCCTTATAACTCCAAATAACACCTTAGGAAAACATTAGGCAAATAAAAATATTTAATTAAAAGTACCTTTGCCACTTGTGGGATTTGAACCCACAACCACCACCTCCTCGTGCACCCTAGTCGTGGGCTTGACCACCGCATGTGCTAGGCACACGCTTGGAAGGCTAAGAGCACCACGTGCTCTTTCTTCCCAAGCCTGGCGCTCTAAAACGCATGCCAAAATATTTCCACCACGACGCTCAAGACAAACACACCAACAACCTCCACGCGAATCGATCGTGGTCACTTCCACTCCAAATGCTCTCACAAAATGTGCACTACCAATGGACCACATTGTCCAATGGGAGTGAGGCCTTAAGCCCTCCCCACTAGTCTTCTTCCTAGCGCTAAAAGACAAAACGATTCTTGTCTTCTTCCTCAATGATTTGCACGAAATAAACTTTGCTCGATCGCTTGAATATTAATCGATGAAGGTAAGGTTTGAATGCCCCTTTGGCATGGCATTTATACACGAAATCCACCATTTGACTTAGACGTCGGTGCTCCACTAAATTTGATGACGTCAGTGGGGAAAAGACAATTGCAATTTGAATTTAAACTTTGCCAACCTTACCATAAGGTAATTTAATTAAGTTATAAATTAATTAATAATAATATTAATTAGTATAATTAAGTTATAATTAATTTAATAACCAAAAGGATTATTAAATTAAATTACAAATTAATATATAATTAAATTATTATAATTAATTTAATTCCTTAGGCCTCTCCATAGGTTTTAAGAAAAACCTTTTATTTTGCCATCAATGGTTTTGAGAAAAACCATTTAAATCATGCTTTACATAAAGCTCTTTTGGAACCAATCAAGATGCAATCCTTCTTAGAACCTTTTGACATCAATGACAACTAATATTCCTCAAAATGTCCAACATAAAGTTTTACAATTTTAACAAAATTATGTTAGATTCTATGCCCAATAGAGTAATTTCAATATGAGATCTACCATAAATTAAGATTGACATCACTCCGAGTCACTAAAAATATACTACAAATTTACTACCATTTCTTTATAATTAAAGTATTGGTGGTGTAAGCATAGGATACACATCGATATAAAAGGTGGTACCAAGTAACAAAGGCTAGGATCAAATTTTGGGTAAATTTGAAGCAATGGTAAAATCCAATTTTGAAAAGAAGTTTATAGACAAAAACATTAAATATGGTGCCAAAATCATAGAAGAACCTACCGAATGAAGAGTATGAATACCTAGTTGTGCTTAAAACAAGTATGGAAAATAATATTTATTTTGATGAAAAGAGGAAAGCATTACAATACCTGTTGGCAATGTAAAGGAAAGAGGGTGTTTGCATAATTTTGTAATTTTGTAATTTTAACAAACTTTTGATAGACTTTCAATCCAATAAAGGCTAGTATAGGATATACCATCAATTAGGCTTGACATCCCTATGATTCAATAGAATTTTACAACCAATTCACTACCATTGTTTCAAAATTTAAGGTTGTGAATTGTACTCATGAACTCATATTGCAATTAATGGAAAAACTATGCATGACATTTATGAACTGACTATATCACTTGACTTATTGATTAATGGATAAATAGTGCTTGCAAATCTTCCCTTCCACTTCCTATTATTTATTTTCTTCTATTGTTGTGTATTATTCAAATGTTCAATCATATTGATGTTATTCAATCACATCCAAATTTCTTAATTGATTAATACTAGTATTGCTATGGTCATGGTTGTATTTCCTTTTATTGAATTTCCTTTAGTTATTGCAATTTTTTCCTTCCAAATTTATTTTACATGCATTAGATTAATTTAGTTTAGCTATATTGGTGGAGAGCTAACCCAAATTTAAGGGTTGGAAGGCTTAATCATTTTGTTCCATTTTTTGAAACACAACCTTGTGGGTGCATACTTTTTCATGAGTTCAACAATTGCCCATATTTTAATTATATTGTTTCATTTTATAGTAAAAAATATATAATTTTTGAGTTTTTTAAAGGATATTCTTAAATATTATAAAGAAGAAGAAGAATGTATCTTGATAATATGTTAATTAAAATATTTAAGTGCATTTTATAATAAATTTGGTCAAATTGCTTCATGTACACAATCTATAATTAGCATAGATTACTGTGAAAAAAATCTAGCCAAATAATTCATGTGGCTTTCTCTACTTCCTATTATTCTACCTAGAGCTACTTCTATAAAAAAATTATATTGTAATGGTATTTGCATGCAATGATACACAATGGCTAATACATTTTGCAAATACTCAAAAATAGTAATGGTGATCACTTTGTGATTTCCTTTGATCCACTGTGGCTTTGATACCATTTTTAGCTTTTGGAGCATTAAAATTTAAGGAAATGTGATCATAAGTATTGAAATAAACATGCAATGTTATAACTATGATAATTTCAACTTAACATGCATGAAAATATGATTTAAAACTTGATACAATGCTCTAGAAATACTCATCTAAGAAATATCACAAAAATTTCAATGCTCCTCTCATGGAGTTTACAACCTCTCCATGTTAAAAAAATGGAGCTACATTGTGACTACTACTATACTAACCTATAAAATCCAAAAATCCTCACACAAACACTCACAATGAGACCTTTATATAGAAAGATAGATTCCTTGTCTCTTACTCAATCCTAAGATCCATGTACATGTGGACTACATGCACATTTACATCATTGCAAATTCTAACACTTGTAGATTTATTAAATTACTCTAATAAAATATTTATCTCCTAATATAAATATGTAACCATGAAGGTACATTAGTAAAGAGCCAAATGATGTATTATATTCCAACACCCCCTGTATTACATTATTTATTTTTTGAAGACTTTAGTCTTCAACATGGATCTGCAATATTGTACTAAATTTTTTATTTCTATAGTAATTTCCCAGAGTTTTTCAAATGTCAAGATGACCTTCACTTTGTTTTTCCATGAAAAATAGTTTTTACATTTAAGTAGTTGATATTTTGTAAGAATGAACTTATTTGATGTCATGATGGTCCTAGTAGGCTACCTTATGACTCCCTAGTGATTAGAATAATGTTTAACTTCTATCACTTGCAATTAAGTATTCACTTGTAGAAAACTTTTAGAAATGCAATTTCAAAGATAAGAGTTCAATATATTTAGTTGGATTGTCTATGTCCTTCTATCTCAATCTTCCAACTATAATTTTGATGCAAGCAATATATTCAACTAAGAATCAATGCAATGATAGGTTTCTAAACTTCTAGAAATTCAATTGAAGTAGGATTTCTTATATCTCCCTAGTTAGAAATTTTAGAAATACTAAGTATTTGCAAATTAAGTTTTATTAATCCTTTTATCTCCTTGACTTTAAGATTTCCAAATATTTTGAAGCAATAGGAATAGATTAGATGCTTCAAGTTTCGAATTCTTTCTTTATGTAACCAATAAGTATTCTAGATATTCTTTCAACACATAATTACTCCTAAAAACTAATATCTCTAGAATACAGAGTGTATTTTATCAACCTAAATAAAATTATAGTATAATTATGGATAATTCTCATGTTTCAAATGCTTGATTCGAGTTTGCAAGTTGATTGAAATGAATGCAGTTTGCTTCGTATTAATAATGGTTGACTACTACTTATCAACTCTTAAATGCTCCTTGTAATTTTTTACTTGTTGTGCACACTTCTCTTGGACGTAAACATGCTAGTTTGCATCTCTTTCTACAACCATGAACTTGTTGTATACACCTTGAAGATGTGCTAGATCTTAGATGTTTACGTGCACTATCAATATTGGTATTCTCTCCAATGGTTGATCGTGCTTTTCTTCCTTTTAGAGCATGCTATTTTCTAGCTTCTTTTTGTTCACCTAGATATTATATCCTTAATAAATACTGCTGCCAAATTTGTGTGTATTTGGATGTACTCTTTCTCTTACTATTTCATTGACATGCAAGGTATATAGTGTCGGGTGGAACCTCAAATCTAAAACATCTATTGTAACACATTAATATTCCAATGCCAGTGATAAGTGGTACCTTGAAACTTTCTTCTATCTTCAACACCTATGAGGTAGGTCTAACACTGATGTAGGAGCATCCGGTGGCAGCAGAGCAATCTTACATCGACAAAAAAATTTCTAAGTGTTTGCCTTGATGTCACAATACCATGATAGAGAAAAGTGTAGCGATATCGTGACATGTCACATTTTTGTGAATCCAGAAGGAGAGATAAGGCATGGAGCAAAAATGTCATGATTTCATGACATGTCATGAAATCATGATCGAAAGAAGACAAGAAAGGCACGGAGCAAAAATGTCATGATTTCACGACATGTCACGATTTTGCGACATGTCATGAAATCGCGATTGAAAGAAGACAGGAAAGGCATGGAGAAAAAATTTCATGATTTTGTGACATGTCACGAAATCACGATCGAAAGTAGACAGGAAATGCCAGAGAAGAAAATGTCACGATTTCATGACATGTCACGAAATCACGATGAAAGGAGCAGAAAGAAAGCAAGGAAGGAAACCATCGCGATATCGTGACATGTCATGATTTCATGACCCAAGAGGTGAGGAGGAGGTAGAAAGGAAAGATGTCATGATATCACGACATGTCATGATTTCATGACCGAAAAGGAGAAAGAAGATCCGGAAGGGAAAGATGTCACGATATCGCGACATGTCGCATTATCGCAACCAAAGAATGATAGAAATCGCAAAGGATAAAAAGTGTCGTGATATCACAACATGTCACATTTTCATGACCCAAGGATGAGAAAAGGTGCAAGGGAGAAAAGGTGTCGTGATATCGCGACATGTCACATTTTTGTGACTCAAGGACGAGAGAAGGTGCAAGGAACGATAAGTGTCGCGATATTGTGACATGTCACATTTTTGCAACACAAAAGATAAGAGAAGGCGCAAGAGGAAAAAGTGTCGCAATATCGTGACATGTCACATTTTTGTGACTCGAAGAGGGCAGGAAGGTAGAGAAGCCAAAAGTGTCGTGATATCGTGACATGTCTCATTTTTGCAACTCGAAGAGGGCAGGAAGGTAGAGAAGCCGAAAGTGTCACGATATCGTGACATGTCGCATTTTCACGACTCGAAGAGGGCAGGAAGGCAGAGAAGCCAAAAGTGTCACGATATTGTGACATGTCGCATTTTTGTGACTCGAAGAGGGCAAGAAGGCAGGGAAGCTGAAAGTGTCATGATATCATGACATGTCTCATTTTTGCGACCAAACAAAATAAAAGAAAGCACAAGCGGTTACAGGGACCGTTACAGAGGAAATTACTAAGCAATGGTATACCGAACGTCATCAATGGTTGATAGGCGAACATAGCCTACAGTGGCGGCACTGAATAGCACATGGCACTGAGGTGTAGTGAAAGCAGACGAAGATCAAGGATCGAAAAGAAAGGCATTTTGAAAGCCAAGACAACGAAGAGGCATAGGAAATGAAACGAAGGGTCAAAAAAGGGAAACGAAGAGTCATGCCAGATATTTTAAGAGGGGAGGCGAAGGCATGCACAATGGTCAGAAAACTGTTGAGCCATACTTGCAGTCGTGAAGGCAAGAGGGTGATCTGGACCAGTTTAGGCTATTTTTTTTCCTAGATGGAAGATGTTGTAATAGAAAAGAAAATAAACATTCTTTCAGGATAAATGAGTTTATTTGGTAGACTGCTGCCATTATTGTAAATATTTCCAAGTGTAATGAATGAGAATTAAGAATCTGTTGTGAGCGATTTGTAGATCCCCATCAAGTGGTATCAGAGCGAAAGTTCCTGAGTGTGTGTGCAGATCACTGAAAGTGAGGCAGTTTACACCAGGATCTGTGGAAGTATTGTGAGAAGAGAGTGAGGAAGAATGTCTCCACAAAGAAACCATGGTGGTGGAAGGAATGTGGTACCTGAATTAGATTTCAGAGATTTGTAGAGGCAAGTGCAAGCCCTTCAAGAGGAGTTGTGAAGAGGGGTTGAACCAAGGAGAGAATACCGTAGTGAAGATGAAGCTTGGGAGGTTGATGATCCATCGGTTGAAGAAGAAGCAACAGATCCTACAGAAGCCAGATTAATTAAGGCCATATCTCAGATCGGAAAGAAGACAAAGTTTGATGTCTCCACATATTCTAGGAATTTCAATCCAGAGGAGTTGATTGATTGTATCAATGATATGGAGGAATATTTTGAGTATGAGGAGGTTGTAGATCCAGATCGGATCAAGTTTGCAAAAACAAATTTGAAGGGCCATGCTTGCTTATGGTGGAAATAAGTGCAACTAGAAATAAATAGAGGAAGAAGGGAAAAGATAACCAGATGGGATCGAATGGTAGAGAATTTGAAGAGATAGTTTATTCTTGTAGATTACGAATTGCACCTATTGAGAAAAATGCAGAGTTTGAGACAGTAAAATAAATTTTTCAAAGAATATATAGAGGATTTCTACCAGATCTCAATCAGAACTAGCCATTTAGAGGCTAACAGGGAGAAGGTGTCCTGATACATCAATGGGTTGAGAACCAGTATTCAAGAAGAGTTGAGTCTGGTTAGGATGAGCACCATTGAGGATGCTTACCAGTTTACCCTCAAAGTCGAAGAGAAGCTGGACAGACAGTTTGAGGGTAAGCAAAGAGAAAGAGGTCATGGTGGAAGAACTGGTGGAAGGACCAGTGGAGAAAAATATAAGGATCAGAAGAAGGCTGGTGAAACCAGTAATACCTAGGATCAGGAAGAGGGGAACACCTACCAACCCCATAATCAAAATAATTGTTACCCAAGGGGGAGAGGTAGATCTAAACATGGATTTGGAAGGGGATGATTTTGTGGAACCTGTTTCCACTATGGAAAATAAGGACATCGAGCATACGAGTGTCCACAACATCGAGAAAGGATGAATAAGAGACCTGAGGGTCCTACCAAAGCTATTGTAGCTGATAAAGGTGTTGAATCAAAACATTCTAAGGAGTTAGATGGAGAAGTTATGGTTACAAGGAGGACTCTATTGAATGAGGAGAAAGGATCAGACCAAAGAAGAAGACTATTCCACACAAGGTGCAGAAGTTCAGGTAAGGTTTGTAACATTATTATAGATAATGGTAGTACTGATAACTTGGTCTCAGAAGAAATGGTTACCAAGTTATAGTTAAAGAGGAGGGGAAACCCACATCCATATCGGATTGCGTGGTTATAGAAGGATCATAGAGATTTGGTTAGTGAGCAATGCTCGGTGAAATTTAATATTGGGAAGTACTGTGATGAGGTCTTGTGTGAAATCCTGCCTATGGATGCTTGCCATTTGTTGTTGAGAATGCCATGGCAGTTTGATCAGTGTGCAGTGCATGATGGTCATGCAAAAACTTACTTAGTGACGAAGAATGGAGTGCGCCATAAGCTGAAGCCCTTGAAGGAAGTAGGCGAAAAAGTATGTAGCAGCGCTAGAATCTGTTTAGTTGAAGGGGGAATATTTTTGAATAGTTTAAAGCATGAGCATATGTTCTATGCATTAATTCCTAGAGTTAGGAAGGAAGAATGTAAGGATACCCCTATAGAAGTCTTAGGACTATTAGAAGAATTTCTAGACATTATATCTGATAATGTGCCTGAGGGATTACCACCAGTGAGGAAGATCAGTCACCATATAGATTTGGTATTAGGATCTAGTTTACCCAATAAGACAACACATAGAATGACTCCTACAGAAACTAAAGAGCTGAACAGGTAAGTCTAAGAGTTGTTGGAGAAGGGACTAATTTGGGAGAGCTTGAGTCCATGTGCAGTACTTGTAGTACTAGCACCAAAGAAAGATGGAGAGTGGAGAATGTGTACAGACTCTCGAGCCATTAACAAGATCACCATAAAGTACAAATTTCCATTGCCAAGGATGGATGACATTATGGACTGTTTGAGTGGAGCCAAGTACTTCACAAAGATTGATCTAAAGAGTGGTTATCATCAGATTCATGTCAGAGAAGGATATGAATGGAAGATAGCCTTCAAGACCAGAGAAGGTTTGTATGAATGGTTGGTCATGCCATTTGGGCTAACCAATGCACCAAGCACATTCATGCGGTTGATGAATGAGGTATTGAAAGAATTTCTAGGCAAATTTGTCATTGTCTATTTGGATGATATTTTAATATTTAGTAGAACCCTAGAAGAGCATCTGATGTAAGTCAAAAGGATTTTTGAGAATCTACGAGAGGAGTAGTTGTTAATAAATCTGAAGAAGTGTAATTTCGTGAAGGATTTAGTCTACCTGGGATTTGTCATCTCAGCCGAAGGTCTAAAAATGGACCCAAAAAAAGTGAGAGCTATCATTGAATGGCCTACTCCAAGAAGCACGACTGAGGTAAGATCATTTCATGGTCTAGCAAGCTTTTATAGGAAATTCATTAAGAATTTTAGTAGTATTTGTGCACCCCTTACAGAAACAATGAGAGGGAATAAGAAATAATTTAAGTGGACCTTAGGAGTAGATAAGAGCTTTGATATGATGAAGAAGAAGGTTACAGAGCAACCTATTTTGGTACTTCCAAATTTTAATAAGGTATTTCAGATAGATTGTGATTCTAGTGGTAGTGCCCTAGGAGTTTTCTTGAGTCAAGAAGGTAAACCTGTTGCTTACTTTAGTGAGAAACTCAATGATGCTAGGAAGAAGTATTCATTTTATGACCAAAAGTTTTATGCTATAGTTTAGGCTATAAATAAGTGGCGACATTACCTGTTGCCAAAATATTTTGTTCTATATACTGATCATCAAGCCTTACAGTATATTAATAGCCAAGGGAAGCTAAATCAGAGGCACCTAAAATGGGTTGAGTTTCTACAGAGTTATACCTTTGTGTTGAAGCACAGGAGTGGAAATTCAAACAGAGTTGCAGATGCCTTAAGTAGAAGGCAGTGTTTGTTGACAGAAATGAAGGTGGAAGTGGTAGGATTTGATGAACTGAAGGGTTTGTACCCTAAAGATCCTGATTTTGTAGAATCCTAGAAGGCTTGCTTGGCACCTGTCACTTTGGACAGGACCAAGTGGTTGGATTTTCTGATCCAAGATGGAATGTTGTTTAGAGGAAGTCAATTATGCATTCCAAGGAGTTCAATGAGGGAAAATATGGTCAAGGAGAAACACAGTGGAGGGTTGGCTAGACATTTTGGTCGGGATAAGACCATTGCCCTAGTTAGTGAGAACTACTACTGGACGTAACTGCAACAAGATGTGAAGAGGTTTGTGCAAAGCTATAGAGTATGCTAGATGGTGAAATGTGTGAGCCAAAACACTGGATTATATCAGCCATTACCTGTACCAGAGAGACCATGGGAGGATATCAGTATGGATTTCATTCTTGGTCTACCAAGGAAGTAGTGGGGAAATGATTCCATATTTATGGTGGTTGATAGGTTTTCAAAGATGGCACATTTTATCCTCTGCCAAAAAACTAGTGACACAGTTCACGTTGTAGGTTTATTTTTCAAAGAGGTGGTATGACTTCTTGGTCTACAAAAGAGTATCGTTTCTGACAGAGATACCAAGTTTTTTGGGCATTTTTGGAGGACCTTGTCGAAGAAATTGAAGACATATTTGAAATTCAGTTCTACATACCACCTACAAACTGATGGCAAAACAAAGGTGGTGAATAGAAGTCTGGGAAATCTATTGAGATGCTTGATAGGAGATAAGCCCACGGGATGGGATTTGGTTTTGCAAATAGGCAGAATTTGCATACAACAATTCTGTCAATAGGAGTACTAACAAATCTCCATTCTAGATAGTATATGGCAGCAGTCCAAGGAGTGCTTCTAAGTCAAGGAAGATGGATACATGGGAAAAGTGCAGTGTTGAGGCTGAGGACTTTGCAGAGCATCTGAAGAGTGTGCATGAAGAAGTGAAGAATCACATTACTAACATGAATAACCAATATAAGACAAGGGCAGACTAGAAGTGACGATTCAAGGAATTCACAGTGGGTGATGAAGTCATGGTCCATTTGATAAAAGAGATATTTCCTACTAAAACCTATAACAAGCTAAATATGAAGAATTTTGGACCATGCCAAATTATGGGAAAAAGAGATTCAGGCAATGCGTATGAAGTGGAATTGCTAAGTGGCCTTAACATATCACCTATTTTTAACATTGTAGATTTGGTAGAGTATCATGAAGGAGGCAGTAGCGAGACACCAAGTATAGAATTGTAGAGTATTCCAACATCTACTCCAACAGAAGATGAGATCGAGGAAATACTAGACACTCGAGCAGGCAGAAGTACCAAGAACAGGTAGTATTTTGAATATCTGGTCAAGTGGAAGGGTAGACCTATCAAAGATGCAACTTGGTTGTCAAAAATAGAGGTCGATCACCTGGCTCTTCCTCCAAAAGTATAGAAGTTAATGACACTTCTCAATCCACCCTAGGTGTCTAATGTAGGAGCATCCGATGGCAATAGAGCAATCTTGCATCGACAAAAAAATTTCTAAGTGTTTGCCTTGATGTCACGATATCATGACAGAGAAAAGTGTCATGATATCATGACATGTCACATTTTTGTGACTCAAAAAGGAGAGAGAAGGCATGGAGCAAAAATGTCATGATTTCATGACATGTCACAAAATCACGACCGAAAGAAGACAGGAAAGGCACGGAGCAAAAATGTCACGATTTCACGACATGTCACGAAATCGTGACCAAAAGAAGACAAGAAATGCGTGGAGAAAAAATGTCACAATTTCACGATATGTCACGAAATCACGATTGAAAGCAGACAAGAAATGCCAGAGAAGAAAATGACATGATTTCGTGACATGTCATGAAATCGTGATCGAAGGAGCAAAAAGAAAGCAAGGAAGGAAAGCTGTCATGATATCGCGACATGTCACGATTTCATGACTCGAGAGGCAAGGAGGAGGCAGAAAGGAAAGATGTCATGATATCGTGACATGTCACGATTTCATGATCGAAAAGGAGAAAGAAGAGCCAGAAGGGAAGGATGTCGCGATATCGTGACATGTCGCATTATCGTGACCAAAGAATGAGAGAAAGTGCAAAGGAGAAAAAGTGTCACGATATCATGACATGTCACATTTTCGTGACCCAAGGATGAGAAAAGGTGCAAGGGAGAAAATGTGTCGCAATATCATGACATGTCATATTTTCATGACTCAAGGATGATAGAAGGCGCAAGGAAGGAGAAGTGTTGCGATATCGTGACATGTCGCATTTTTGCGACCCAAAAGACAAGAGAAGGCACAAGAGAGAAAAGTGTCATGATATCGTGACATGTCGCATTTTCATGACTCGAAGAGGGCAGGAAGGTAGAGAAGCCAAAAGTGTCACGATATCGTGACATGTCGCATTTTCATGACTCGAATAGGACAGGAAGGTAGAGAAGCCGAAAGTGTCGCGATATCGCGACATGTCGCATTTTTGCAACTCAAAGAGGGTAGGAAGGCAGAGAAGCCAAAAGTGTCACAATATCGTGACATGTCACATTTTTGTGACTCAAAGAGGGTAGGAAGGCAAGGAAGCCGAAAGTGTCACGATATCGTGACATGTCGCATTTTCATGACCAAACAAAAGAAAAGAAAGCGCAGGTGGTTATAGGGGCCGTTACAGAGGAAATTACTGAGCGATGGTATACCGAATGTCATCAATGGTTGACAGGCGGACAGAGCCTACAGTGGCAGCACTGAATAGCATGTGGTACCGAGGTGCAGTGAAATAAGACGAAGATCAAGGATAAAAAATAAATGCATTTCGAAAGCCAAGACAACGAAGAGGCATGAGAAATGAAATGAAGGGTCAAAAAAGGGAAACGAAGAGTCATGCCAGATATTTTAAAAGGGGAGACGAAGGCATGCACAATGGTCAAAAAAATACTGAGCCATAGTTGCAGTCGTGAAGGCAAGAGGGTGATTCTGGACCAGTTTAGGCTATTTTTCTTCCTGGATGGAAGATGCTGTAATAGAAAAGAAAATAAACATTCTTTCAGGATAAATGAGTTTATTTGGTAGACTGCTGCCATTATTGTAAATATTTCCAAGTGTAATGAATGAGAATTAAGAATCTGTTGTGAGTGATTTGTAGATCCCCATCAAACACTTCTCTCAGCAAATTGTCTATTTGACTAATGAGTACTCAATATAATTCCTTAATCTTGAGATAAATTTGAAAATGCAATATCTTCTCTTTTACTTTCCCCAATGCTGTGAGGTGAATTCTATACGTGGTGTATGTGTCTTAACCACTACTCCTTATTATAATGTTTTTCTACTATGCTTCTTTATCAATGCTTGAGAATATTATTCCCTTATTTTTTGGTAGATATATGATGGTGTTCTCCAAATTTTCTTTCAAGTGCCAACCATGATTGTGCTATAGTTTGTAAAATGTATTCGACTGATAGATGATTCCTTTTGATTCCCTATGAAGCTGGTTCAAAAAATTGAAGACTTAGCATTGTAGTTCAATGTGTCTTCTTATTTATTTGGCGGTGCAAATTACCCAAGATTTATTTACCATATGTAAATCCATCCATGTTGTATATCTATTTCAAATAGAGAGTTTTATTAGTTTAAAATATAGATGCTTAGTCTGTATTACTCTGAATGTTATTATGTGGACTGAACCCGTGTTGTTCATTTTTTATCACTCAAAGGTAGATGTGGTTGAGTTGCTATGATACCTTCACCAAAGGCTATCAAATGTTAGAGGTATATTTCTTCTCCAACATTATATAGATGCTTTCTACCTATTTCCCAATGATCCTTGGATGGATACATAGTTCTAGAAGTCTAAGATTCAATATTTACTTTACCTTTCTCACTAACTTCTCTTGATATCTAATATCTAATATTTGTATGATAAAATGCAGGTTGATACTATTACCACTATCTCTCTTTCCTTGGAGAAATTCTACTATTTAGAACTCTCTTGAATAGCTCCAATATTTATACTATGCAAACATAGAATAATATATGTAGATGTTTACCCCTATGGTCTTGAACCTATTTTCTTTCCTTCTCAAAATGGTGACTTCCACTCCTTTTCAAAATCTGAGATGAGTGGGATAAAATAGGGTTCAATATTACCTCCAAATCCTTGGCAATGTTATCCTTTGCTTGGTTATTCTTTCTCTTAGAAACCCAATATTTCCACTAAGATTTGCACTATTGTATATGCAAACTTGTAAGGTCTTATTTTACTTAGAATAAACAATAGAATGTTGATACATTTCTTTCTCTCAAAATATACCTAACTTCTATTTTCTTCTATGTGCAAGTTTGAACCTTGTAGACTATGAATTTTGCACTAACTTTGAAGAGTTTAAATGAAACTGATGATGCAACCTTTAAAATTTTGTAATTGGTGATTTATAGCTTAAATAAAAATACAAATATAAAAATCTTGACTAATGAATTTTTGCACCTTTTTTTTGCATACATTTTTACTTGTAGATGATGATGATGATGATAGTGACTTTGGTCACTTAAATTTGCTGACTTTTGTAGATGTTATTGCAGTTCTTATAGGCTATCCAAAATAGCTTACTTGCTCACCTTTTTGCATCTTCAATAGTTGAATAATATGCTACCCAATAGTGTAATTTTTTGGCTTAAATGATCCTTTAGAATGTACCTTTGAAATCTGATCTTCAGCAGTCACTAACGCTGCCCAAATTGCTGCCTTTTTATGTCCTCAAATCTAAAAAAATTCAGATTGTAAGGCAGTCAATACTTTCACTGAAATGTTGTCCTTGAAATTAAAAAATTTGGAAGGATCCTCCTACAAATCGTAGCTAATGTGTTCACTCAAGAACCCTTCAATTTGGCCCCAAAATCTTTGAGATTTGGTGGTTTTTCTATCTCCTTTCTCTTACCAAATTTTGACTTCAAACTAGATATCCTCACCAAACAATATGATAATATTGAGATCTATTCCAAACTACCTTGAAATTTGAAAACCTTCTTGCCAAAACTTGTCCTTTGGGCTTTTTTTCATATGGCGATAATTGTCCCAATTCCTTAGCTATCTCGAGCTTCTCCTTTGGTAGTAATTTCTCCAGTGAATTCTTCTAGGAACTCCTTCAATGAGGCTCACCAATACTTCTTGTTTCTCCTTAAGACATATCCAAGGTCCTCAATATTGTAGCTTCAAAACCTTCAATGAGACCTTCCTTGGCCTCTTCAATATTCAACTATGGAAGTTTCATAGTGATATATTCTTCTAGGATATCCTAAATCTGTTGCTACTGAAATCTGCAATAGAACCTTTTGTTAGTTCTTCTCAATGCTCAATATTCCACTATGGAGGTTATTTAGTAGGGCCTTCTATGGACTTATTCTTCAATGTGAATTTTTCAATATTCAATAGAGATAACCAATATCCAATATTTTCTAGGACTCTTCTCCTTAAGTCTCTTCAATATTCAATGGGGTATTCTTTCTAGGACCTCCTTCCTAGAATTGCAATCTTCAATATGCCTTCCTTGGCCACTAGATCTCTCCTCATTATTTCAACTAGGAGTCTTCAATATGCAAATATCTCAATGATAAATTTTACCTTAGACCTCCAAATGTCCAATCCTTATCATTTTGCAACAAATAATTAATCCCTGCACAAGGTAAGTACATCAAATTTCAGGCAACGAAGATGGATATATTCTTTATTTGTTGTAGGAAGCTTCCCAACTTATAAGAGTTAATTTTTTGCAACAAGAAAAACTTAGATGATAGTAACCCAATATTATTTTTGAAAACTTCTTTCTTCTTCAATAAAATATTAGAAATGATAATAAAAATTTCTATAACTCTATAGAAAATAATCTTCACTAGTTGGATTGCCAATCTAGTGGATTCAATTTTGAGTTCTAGTCTTCACAAGTTTTTTTTTGAGTCAGTGGAAAAAATATAGACAAATAATTCATGTGGCTTTCTCTACTTCCTATTATTCTACCTAGAGCTACTTCTATAAAAAAGTTATATTGTAATGGTATTTGCATGTAATGATACACAATGGCTAATACAGTTTGCAAATACTCAACAATATTAATGGTGATAACTTTGTGATTTCCTTTGATCCACTATGGCTTTGGTACCATTTTTAGCTTTTGGAGCCTTAAAATTTAAGGAAATGCGATCACAAGTATTGAAATAAGCATGTAATGTTATAACTATGATAATGGCAACTTAACATGCATGAAAATATGATAGAAAACTTGATACAATGCTCTAGAAATTCTCATATAAGAAAGCTCACAAAAATTACAATGCTCCTCTCATGGATTTTACAACCTCTCCATGTTAACAAAATGGAGCTACATTGTGACTACTACTACACTAACCTATGCACTCCAAAAATCCTCACACAAACACTCACAATGAGGCCTTTATATAGAAAGATATATTCCTCGCCTCTTACTCAACCCTAAGACTCATGTACATGTGGACTACATGTAAATTTACATCATTGTGCATTATAACACTTGTGGATTTATTAAATCTCTAATAAAATATTTATATCCTAATTTATCCTAATATAAATTTGTACCCATGAAGTTACATTAGTAAATAACCACATGATGTAATATATTCTAAAAATTACTATTATTTTTTTTCAAATAAAGTATTCATAAAAAAATAATATTTAAACAAATAGAAAAAATATGTGTATGATGCATAACATTGAAAAATAAATGCTTACAGGTTTAAGCCATGCAATAGGGAGAAAGAAGTTTTATGTCATAAGGTATGGTTCTAATTTTATTAAAAAATCTTAACTTTTTATCAAATGATATTAGTTAACTCAAAAAAAAAATGATATTAGTTAAAATGGTAGATAATGTTGGCTTCCAACCTTAGCAACTCAATAGTTTCCTCATAGGATCTCAAAATACATCAAGAATAAATATTCATGCAATAAAATAGATTTAATCCATGATGATAACAAAATTATAGGAAATTTTATTGATGAATATATCTCTACTTAAACAATGCAAATACATTGTATTTTAAAGCTTCTTTGATACACTATTACAATGCTTTGTCTCCAATATATACAATTTTATATAAGACTCTTCACATTCACAAGATTATTGACTTTTCTACTTTCCACAAACTATTCATATCCTCAAACACGTGGGATATGTAACACTTCATAGTTCTCACGGGAAAATACCACATAATAATAAATCTAATATTGACTCTACATATCCACATAAGGACAAAGAGTTTAATGACTGCACATACTAAAAGATAAACTCTTACATAACTCCATACTTAAAAAATTCTTCACTTACATAACTCCACACTCACATGACACCTATATATACTCAAATATTTACAATAGACTAAACTAAACTATTTACATGGTGCATGCAATATTCTTGCAAGTTACCAAATAAAGTAATACTTCCAATACCTTATGTAATGCATTATTTGGTATGAAGGTCCTTTGTCCTCATCTTTTGATTCTTGTTTTCTTTTTTTTTTTGTAATTTTGACATTAAATATAAATTTTGCATTCTTCTCATCTTTCGATCTATTACACCTATTGTCATTTTGATTTTATTCGTCCTAGATCAATTTTTGAAAAAATTATTTTTTGGTCACATTTGTCAATGAAAATATTTTTTGAAGGATTCCATTAATATATATTATTGTTATCATGTATTTCATATTTCCCCATTCATGCATACTTATTCATCCATAATTCATATTCATATTATTATTTTCTTTGTACCAACAATATCTTTGAGAATGATTGTTACCTCCATAAATTTCACAACAATGAGGATCCGAACATCTTTCTATATTGTCCATATCTACTCTAATATCCACATTTTTTACCTATATTAATTTTTCTTGTATCAAAATTATTTTCATTTATCCTTGTCCTAAATTTATCTAGTAGTTCATCTAGGTGTTGTAGGTGAGTTGGAGAGGAGAGGGCAATCCTCCAAGGGAGGTCCCAGGTTCAAATCTCCACCCTACCAAAAATCTGAATTGGGTATCCAAAATCCAATTGAAAATGTTGGTGCGGGTAGGGTCGGGTGTGACTTTCAGGTGAATTTGATGGCGTATAACCCCCTATTGGTGGTCTCTCAGACCAAGGCAGCCCCGAAAGGGGTTTTTATCTTAAAAAAAAAAAAACATCTAGTTCAAAATTATTACCTAATTGTTTTAGGTCTTCATATTTTGGTTTTATTCTTTGCTAATTTATTTTTGAATTTGTATCATAGAACCCTATTAAATATTCTATGTCAACCTCTCTATCACTATTATTTCTATCATTACAATCTCTATTTCCACATATACTTTTTGCACACTCTTTATCTTCATGAACAATGCTTAAGTCCCTTGTGTCACATGTAATGTCTATTCTTGAAACAAGTTCTCTTGTATTTGTTGTCATGGGTCCCAAATCACAAGTATCACAACTTGCATAGGCCTTTATGGACTTCAAATCACAATTCTCATTTTTCTTTTGATGAATATCACTAGTGTCACAACATGCATATGTCATCATGGGTCTTAAATCTATGGTATCACAATATGTTCTTGTTGTCATAGGCCTTAAAGTTAACATCTTTCATCAAAGGCTTGTTCTTCAAATTTTTAACTATTTGTCCATGTATTATATGTTTGTCTTCTAAAGAGAGTAATGTTATATATATTATATTATCTATTTTAGTAGGTAATATGATAATAGAGTGATCATCAACTTCATCAATCACAATATTGAAGTAGTCTTTAAGTGTTGAAAAAACTTTATCTTTACCTTCTTCGAGAATTATTTGTGAGTGCAATATTAATTTTGGTTTCAACTTCTTGAATATGTGAAGTTTTAGCTTGTTTTTCTTCATTTGTTTTTAATAATTCATGTTCTTGTATTTCTATTTGTTTCTCTTCATCCATACTAAATTCTAATGAAGTATACTTTTGATTGTTTATTTTCTTTTTTGTTTGAATTATTTTTTAATTGCCATGCTATTTATATCTATAATTATGTATTCCTTTTCTACAATTTTAATAAATATAACTTCCTTCGTGGTAGAATTCCTTATTACTCCCAAATTTTAAAATATAATTTTTCCTTTAATATAATAAATATCCTTTTTGTTTACAACCACGTAACTCCAAAATTAAGTTTTCTTCTTCAAACAATTTTCTTCTCTCAAATTTTTTTTTTCTTCAATATTTTAATCTATAACAATTGCTTAACAATTCTCTTTAATACTTTTCCAACAATATTTTCAAATAATATATTGTCCTTCAATACTTCCAATTAATCAAATAATATTTTTTTTCTTCAAATATATTAATTATATTCTTCAATCAATAAATCAACTTTCAACATAAATCTTTCTCTACTAAACATATTTATTATGCAACACAAATTACAACTATGACTTCCTTTAATTAATTAATTATTTTTCCTTTTTTCTTCTCTCTTTAATAATTTTTCTTCCATTTTTTTTCTCAATTTAATTCCCTTCTATTTCTATTTTAAATAATCTCCTTTTAAAAATTATATTTCTAATGAATTTTTTGTTACTCTTTAATTATTCTCAAAATATTCCCTTTCTCCACCTTATTAATTTAAATATTTAATCTATCCTTTTTTAATAAAGAAAATTGGTTGGTTCCTATTAATTAAATATCTACTTCTATTCAAAATATTTGAGATGAACTAAAATATACCTTATGCAATTAAGGTGGTACTTCCCTCCATTTTTTTTGAATTTAGAACATCTCTTTGCTCCTAGATGTTTCGTTCTTGTCTGTATTTTCAAACAGGACTACCAATACTGATATGTAGTGATCCAATTTTAAAATACTTGTTCAATTCTTTCCCAATGGAAATGGCTTGATAATCAGATATTCTTCTTCCCATGTTCTTGGTTACATGAGCAACATGCACTTCTCTTGCACATTTTATTCTCTATTCTCTAGTCTTCAATAGGTTTGCTTCTCTTTTATTTTTGGGTAATTTTGCCCATTTCACAATCACTCAAAGAGTGAATAGGAATGTTATTCTTGGTTGTGTTACCTTTTCTCATAGCTATAGCTTTGCCTCAACCATTATCAATGCTTAGCAATGTAAAATCAATTTCTTATTCATGCATTACATGCTTTTTGCATTACGGGAAGGGTCGGTGCGACTCTCGAGCGAATTTGACGGTGTAGAACCCCTTGTTGGTGGTCTCTTAGACCAATGTGGGGTTTTTCGCTTTAAAAAAATAAAATTATCTAGTTCAAAATTAATACCTAATTGTTTTAGGTCTTCATATTTTGGTTTTATTCTTTGGTAATTTATTTTTGAATTTGTATCATATAACCCTATTAAAAATTCTATGCCAACCTCGCTATCACTATTATTTCTATCATTACAATGTCTATTTCTACATATATTTTTTGCACACTCTTTATCTTCATGAACAATTCTTAAGTCCCTTGTGTCACACGTAATGTCTATTCTTGAAACAAGTTCTCTTGTATTTGTTGTCATGGATCCCAAATCACAAGTATCACAACTTGCATAGGTTTTTGTGGAATTCAAATCACACTTTAATTTTTCTTTTTATCAATATGACTAGTTTCACAACATGCATATGTCATCATGAGTCTTAAATCTATGATATCACAATATGTTCTTGTTTTCATAGGCCTTAAAGTTAACATCTTTCATCAAAGCTTGTTCTTCAAATTTTTAACTATTTGTCCATATATTATATGTTTGTCTTCCAAAGAGAGTAATGTTATATATATTATATTTCCTATTTTAGTAGGTAATATGATAATAGAGTGATCATCAACTTCATCAATAACAATATTGAAGTAGTCTTTAAGTGTTGAAAAATCTTCATCTTTAGCTTCTTCGAGAATTATTTGTGAGTGCAATATTAATTTTGGTGACATATAATCTTCATCTTGATCATCTAAGAATTTTTAAACTTCTTGAAAATATGAATTTTTAACTTGTTTCTCTTCTTCATTTGTTTTTGATAATTCATGTTCTTGTATTTCTATTTGTTTCTCTTCATCCATACTAAATTCTAATGAAGTATACTTTTGATTGTTTATTTTATTTTATTTTTTTATTTCTTTTTTAATTGCCATGCTATTAATATCTATAATTAGGTATTCCTTTTCTACAATTTTAATAAATATAACTTCCTTCGTGGTAGAATTCCTTATTACTCCCAAATTTTAAAATATAATTTTTCCTTTAATATAATAAATATCCTTTTTGTTTACAACCTCATAACTCCAAAATTAATTTTTCTTCTTCAAACAATTTTATTCTCTCAAATAATTCTTTTCTTCAATATTTTAATCTATAGCAATTGCTTAACAATTCTCTTTAATACTTTTCCAACAATATTTTCAAATAATATATTGTTCTTCAATACTTCAAATTAATCAAATAATTTTTTTTTTCTTCAAATATATTAATTATATTCTTCAATCAATAAATCAACTTTCAACATAAATCTTTCTCTACTAAACCTATTTATTATGCAACTCAAATTACAACTATGAATTCCTTTAATTAATTAATTATTTTTCCTTTGTTCTTCTCTCTTTAATAATTTTTCTTCCCTTTTTTTTCTCAATTTAATTCCCTTCTATTTCTATTTTAAATAATCTCCTTTTAAAAATTATATTTCTAATGAATTTTTTGTTACTCTTTAATTATTCTCAAAATATTCCCTTTCTCCACCTTATTAAATTAAATATTTAATCTATCCTTTTTTAATAAAGAAAATTGGTTGGTTCCTATTGATTAAATATCTACTTCTATTAAAAATATTTGAGATGAATTAAAATATACCTTATGCAATTAATGTGGTACTTCCCTCCAATTGTTTTGAATTTATAACATCTCTTTGCTCCTAGATGTTTCGTTCTTGCCTGTGTTTTCAAATAGGACTACCAATACTGATATGTAGTGATCCACTTTTAAAATTCTTGTTCAATGCTTTCCCAATGGAAATGGCTTGACAATCAGACATTCTTCTTACCATGTTCTTGGTTACATGAGCAACATGCACTTCTCTTGCACATTTTATTCTCTATTATCTAGTCTTCAATAGGTTTGCTTCTCTTTTATTTTTGGGTAATTTGGCCCATTTCACAATCACTCAAAGAGTGAATAGGAATGTTATTCCTGGTTGTGTTACATTTTCTCATAGATATAGCTTTTCCTCAACCATTCTCAATGCTTACCAATGCAAAATCAATTTCTTATTCATGCATTACATGCTTTTTGAAACACTATATTCTTTTTGATCTTCTAAACATTCTCAACTGACCAATATTCTCCAAATACCTTCTAGCATTATATGCACTCACTTCTACTTTCCTTTAATCTTCTTATAACACAAGTAACTCAATTTTATCTTATTTCTTCTCAATGTGACTTTTGCATAATATGATTTCCTTCAACCTAGACTTCTTTCAAATCTCATTTTGATACTAGTATTAGCAATTCAATACTTTCTTCATAGGATCTCACAATATATCAAGAATAAATATTCACACAATTACATATATTCAATCCATGGTAATAACAAATTCATAAAAATATTATTGATGATTATATGTCTAATTAAGCAATATAAATGCATTGTATTGTAAAGCTTCTTTGATACACTATTACAATTATTTATCTTCAATATATACAAATTCAATATGAGACTCTTCACATTCACAAGACTCTTGACATTTCTACTTTCCACAAACTATTTATCTCCTCAAAAACATAAGAGATCTAACACTTATATTTCTCATGGGAGAAATACTACATAATAATAAATCTATTATTGACTTTACATATCCACATAAGGACAAAGACTCTAATGATTACACATAGTAAATTACAAACTCTTAAATAAATTTACACTTAATTACATGGAACCTACTATATGCTCAAATATTTACAACACTCTAAACTAAACTATTCGTATAGTACTTGTAATATTTTTGTAATTTATCAAAGAATATAATACTTCTAACATTCGATGAATTGGCTTCTGTTCATGTCTTGGTAGGTGATGTTGATACCTTGATAATATGCTTTTTTGTAACATCCTATGTGATTTATTCCTTGTGTAGCTTGAATTTTCCTCCCCTAAGATAGCCAATCTGGTAGGGAAGGCCCGCCATCATGACCTAGATTGGTAATAGAGAGGTAAACTCTTCTATCATTGCCCATTGATAAGTAGCCTTGGATAACTTCATAGAAGAATGTAACCATCCTTGTATTTTACTTTGGACACCCCTCCTATCAATTCAACAACCTCTTTTGTCATGTTAGACTATCAATCCCCATTCCATACCTGAATCATAAGTATCATCTCCATAATATGACTAGATTTTTCTACTCTCTACATAGGGTTGGTAAGATGACTCTTACCTATGCAGAGGAAGTGGCCCTCCTCTTGGAGGACTACATGAAAAAGGCTAGGTGATTTAGGAACTAATGAATTGATGGATACCCCTACTTCAAAAGTTGACCAGTAAAGATCCTAGGTGGATCTCTTCCCCTCAATACTTCTTCTTTTCATTGGTGGATGCATTTGTTTCTTCTGTTTCTGCTATTAGGATCCTCCTCTTGTATTTGGATCCTTGTTAACCCTTTATATGATTATTTTTTGAGGTTCTCCTTTAGTCATATCTTTGAAGCGCTTTTCTGATTGTAAAATATTTGATGATCCTTTCAAAACCCCTTATTTCTACCAATAAAAAAATATATATAATATATGGTTTGCTGAAATACAGTGGTAACATGGCCATGATTTAATATAGGTGGGGTTAATTTCAATCCCATATAACCAATAGAAATATATATTGAGAAAATAGAATATGTTTACAAAATAAAAAATCATTCCCATTTTAGATTAATAATTGAAGAATATCTTAATGATATTTTATAAAATTTTAAAGCTAATAAATTAATTTTAAGTTACATATATCTAATTTATGTATCATTAGTATATATACTATTACCAAATTGAAATAAAAATATCAACCCATGATAACAAATTTTAGAAAATATTTTTTAAAGGTAGAAAATCATGAATTTTAACAAATTGCATGCATATAATATTAACTCATATGCATGGTTATTTAAAAAATATATTATCTCATATGCATAATATTGTATTTTACTCGATCCCACTTTATTTTCCATATATTTTATTCACAACATGAAACTACATTCAAAGACTACCACAATAGTGCGTGTAATTTACAATTTATAAAGTAAATACATAGTTTTAGAATAGAGTTGAGAAAAGATAGTTTGCGTCTAACATTTTTCATTTGAGACACTTTTCTATCAATAATTGTGGTTGAAAACATATCCTCAATCCATAGATGAGGTTCTTGTTATGATGTTTTTAAGGCTTAGTTTAAGAGAAAGAGTACCATACTAGATATATTTTGTTGAGATTGAAATTGCTCACTTCATATGTTATTTATTTTTATATTTAAAGAAAATATTTGTAATGTCCACTTACAGGTAATGTTTTTGACCCATGGTCGATTTTCATTGTTTGAATTAGTTTCAAATTGGTTGTGAGAACTCAAATCTCTTGAGTCTCTTTTATTTATATGAACCGGATCTCTAAAATAAGATTATTAGCTGAGTACTTATCTCTTTTTATCCTAATATCTTATCCTTTTAGTGGTACTAGAGTCATATCTACTATGTTATCTAGTTACTTTGCTTTGGAATACAACTCTTGAAACTTGCTTCCTATGTGACTAGGAATTTATTTTGGTATGCTATTTTTATTATAGCCTTTGAAATCTAGGGATAGATGGGTGTTCAAAGTTGATTCTTTAGTTCCCTCCATTTCCACTCTCACATATTGATAGTTGGTTCTTATATTTCCTTCATTGCTATTTTCTTATGTTGGGAGTTATTTCTTTTATTTCCTCTCATGGAATACCCCAGTTGCATAAAGGGAAATAGAGAATAATGTCATAGCCCATGAAAAAATAGCCAATGTGCTTCTTCATGCTTTACATGATGACCATAAAGGAATATAAGCATGAGAGACTATGGCTATGCAAAATCATGTTTTCCATTGCTATTGGTGTATATAAGCTTTTCCTATAGCCTACATCACAATTTCCTCTACAATTAAAATGTTGCTTCTCTTGCACTAGATGGTGCCATTTCCATGGGTACTGAAGCACCTTCTCTTCCCTAACATATTTTTAAATCTAAAACATATAGTGTAACTGAGGGAACACTATTTTTGCTTAATAAGATTATTGGTTTCTTTATATTACCATTAGGAATATTATTTTAAGATGTTATTGATGCTTGCTCTATATCCTCTACTATCTCAGTAGTGTTTTATTTTTAATATCACCCCTATGCATATAATGCATGCTCATATAGCACCACATATCCCTCAACAATATCCATGTAGTCCTCATTTAAAATGCTTTGTATGACTAGGACAGCTCCTATAGTTCCATGAACCTTCTCTCATTTAGGGCCATGATGTTTAATGTATTCCATGCAGCCTCTATGATAGGCCTCAACTGTATTTTTAGATTTTATTTGAAGGTATTAAGTAAAAAATAAATAATTTACAACCTCTTCATATATCATATATATAACACAATGGTGACATTCAACACCCATGGCCATGATGTCATGAGTTCAAATATTGAGGGACATCACTTATTTTTTATGTAGTTAAGGTCTTTATAAACCTTTTGGGTGTGTGGTAACTTTTTAAATTCCAAGTATTCCACATATTACATCCACTACCCTTGGTGCAATAATTCAAGGATATACTTATATCTATGACATAAACAAATATATTTTATGGAAGCGATTGAATTTTTAAAGGAAGGAGTTTTCCATTATTTAAATATTGTTTAATTTAAAGTAATAAATTTTTTAATGTGACATACACAAAGGCTAGTGGAAAATAATACTTTTCAATATTGATATAAAACTCATTCAAACCTGATCTCACTATTTCTTGGAAAATAAAAGACTCATTATGAAAAAGTTACAAGAGACAATGAAGAGTTTATTTCTATATGAGGCTCAGTTATTGACATTCACTTTACCAAAATAGTAGCTAGTATTACATCCAAGCAAGTTTGGGATGTCCTAAAGAATTCCTATGCAGGTTCTCTAATAGCCCAATTTTAGATCATTATGTAGTAGTTTCATAATATATAAATGTTTGATCATGAAAGTATTGATGAATTCTTCACCAAGGTATTAAGTATTGTTAATTAGATAAGAACTCTTAGTGGATATCTTAAAGATAACAACATAGTTAAGAAATTTCTTATATGTCTTAAAGGAACTTATTGTCATTTTGATTTTGTTCCTCCTAGATCAATTTTTGAAAAAATATTTTTTGGTCACATTTGTAAATAAAAATATTTTTTGAAGGAGTCCATTAAGATCTATTATTGTTATCATGTATTTCATCTTTCCCCATTCATGCATCCTTATCCATCCATAATTCATATTCATATTATTATTTTCTTTGTACCAACAATATCTTTGAGAATGATTGTTACCTCCACAAATTTCACAACAATGAGGATCCCAACATCTTTCTATCTTGTCCATACCTACTATAATATCCATATTTTTTACCTATATTAATTTTTCTTGTATCAAAATTATTTTCATTTATATCCTTGTCCTAAATTTATCTAGTAGTTCATCTAGGTGTTGTAGGTGAGTTGGATAGGAGAGGGCAATCCTCCAAGGGAGGTCCCAAGTTCAAATCTCCACCCTACCAAAAAGCTGAATTGGGTATCCAAAATCCAATTGATAATGTTGGTGCGGGCAGGGTCGGGTGTGAATTTCGGGTGAATTTGATGGCGTAGAACCCCCTTTTGGTGGTCTCTCAGACCAAGGAAGCCCCGCAAGAGGTTTTTCGCTTTAAAAAAAAAAAAAATTATCTAGTTCAAAATTATTACCTAATTGTTTTAGGTCTTCATATTTTGGTTTTATTCTTTGGTAATTTATTTTTGAATTTGTATCATATAACCCTATTAAAAATTCTATGCCATCCTCTCTATCACTATTATTTCTATCATTACAATGTCTATTTCCACATATACTTTTTGCACACTCTTTATCTTCATGAAAAATGCTTAAGTCCCTTGTGTCACATGTAATGTCTAATCTTGAAACAAGTTCTCTTGTATTTGTTGTCATGGATCCCAAATCACAAGTATCACAACTTGCATAGGTTTTTATGGACTTCAAATCACAATTCTAATTTTTCTTTTGATGAATATCACTAGTGTCACAACATGCATATGTCATCATGAGTCTTAAATCTATGATATCACAATATTTTCTTGTTTTCATTGGCCTTAAAGTTAACATCTTTCATCAAAGGCCTGTTCTTCAAATTTTTAACTATTTGTCCATGTATTATATGTTTGTCTTCCAAAGAGAGTAATGTTATATATATTATATTTTCTATTTTAGTAGGTAATATGATAATAGAGTGAGCATCAACTTCATCAATCACAATATTGAAGTAGTCTTTAAGTGTTGAAAAAATTTATCTTTAGCTTCTTCGAGAATTATTTGTGAGTGCAATATTAATTTTGGTGACATATAATCTTCATCTTGATCATCTAAGAATTTTTCAACTTCTTGAAAATATGAATTTTTAGCTTGTTTTTCTTCATTTGTTTTTGATAATTCATGTTCTTGTATTTCTATTTGTTTCTCTTCATCCATACTAAATTCTAATGAAGTATACTTTTAATTGTTTATTTTATTTTTTGTTTGATTTCTTTTTTAATTGCCATGCTATTAATATCTATAATTAGGTATTCCTTTTCTACAATTTTAATAAATATAACTTCCTTCGTGGTAGAATTCCTTATTACTCCCAAATTTTAAAATATAATTTTTCCTTTAATATAATAATTATCCTTTTTTTTTACAACCTCATAACTCCAAAATTAATTTTTCTTCTTCAAACAATTTTCTTCTATCAAATAATTCTTTTCTTCAATATTTTAATCTATAAAAATGGCTTAACAATACTCTTTAATACTTTTCCAACAATATTTTCAAATAATATATTGTCCTTCAATACTTCCAATTAATCAAATAATATTTTTTTCTTCAAATATATTAATTATATTCTTCAATCAATAAATAAACTTTCAACATAAATCTTTCTCTACTAAACATATTTATTATGCAACTCAAATTACAACTATGACTTCCTTTAATTAATTAATTATTTTTCCATTGTTCTTCTCTCTTTAATAATTTTTCTTCCCTTTTTTTCCTCAATTTAATTCCCTTCTATTTCTATTTTAAATAATCTCCTTTTAAAAATTATATTTCTAATGAATTTGTTGTTACTCTTTAATTATTCTCAAAATAGTCCCTTTCTCCACCTTATTAAATTAAATATTTAATCTATCCTTTTTTAATAAAGAAAATTGGTTGGTTCCTATTGATTAAATATCTACTTCTATTCAAAATATTTGAGATTAATTAAAATATACCTTATGCAATTAAGGTGGTACTTCCCTCCATTTTTTTTGAATTTATTACATCTCTTTGCTCCTAGATGTTTCGTTCTTGCCTGTGTTTTCAAATAGGACTACCAATACTGATATGTAGTGATCCACTTTTAAAATACTTGTTCAATGCTTTCCCAATGGAAATGGCTTGACAATCAGACATTCTTCTTCCCATGTTCTTGGTTACATGAGCAACATGCACTTCTCTTGCACATTTTATTCTCTATTCTCTAGTCTTCAATAGGTTTGCTTCTCTTTTATTTTTGGGTAATTTGGCCCATTTCACAATCACTCAAAGAGTGAATAGGAATTTTATTCTTGGTTGTGTTACCTTTTCTCATAGCTATAGCTTTACCTCAACCATTCTCAATGCTTACCAATGCAAAATCAATTTCTTATTCATGCAATACATGCTTTTTACAACACTATATTATTTTTGATCTTCTAAACATTCTCAACCAACCAATATTCTCCAAATACCTTCTAGCATCATATGCACTCACTTCTACTTTCCTTTAATATTCTTATAACACAAGTAACTCAATTTTATCTTGTTTCTTCTCAATGTGACTTTTGCATAATATGATTTCCTTCAACCTAGACTTCTTTCAAATCTCATTTTGATACCACTATTAGCAATTCAATACTTTCCTCATAGGATCTCACAATATATCAAGAATAAATATTCACACAATTACATATATTCAATCCATGATAATAAAAAACTCATAAAAATATTATTGATGAATATATGTCTAATTAAGCAATATAAATGCATTGTATTGTAAAGCTTCTTTGATATACTATTACAATTATTTATCTTCAATATATATATACATTCAATATGAGACTCTTCACTTTCACAAGACTCTTGAAATTTCTACTTTCCACAAACTATTCATCTCCTCAAAAACGTAAGAGATCTAACACTTTATATTTCTCATGGGAGAAATACTACATAATAATCAATCTATTATTGACTTTACAAATCCACATAAGAACAAATACTCTAATGATTACACATAGTAAATTACAAAATATTGCACAAATTAACACTTACTTACATTGAACCTACTATATACTCAAATATTTACAACACTCTAAACTAAACTATTTGTATAGTACTTGCAATATTCTTGTAATTTATCAAAGAATATAATACTTCTAACATTCGATGAATTGGTTTATGTTCATGTCTTGGTAGGTGATGTTGATACCTTGATAATATGCTTTCTTGTAACATCCTATGTGATTTATTCCTTGTGTAGCTTGAATTTTCCTCCCCTAAGATAGAAAATCTGGTAGGAAAGGTCTGCCATCATGATCTAGATTGGTAATAGAGAGGGAACCTCTTCTATCATTGCCCATTGATATGTAGCCCTGGATAACTTCATAGAATAATGTAACCATACTTGTATTTTCCTTTGGACACCCCTCCTATCAATTCAACAACCTCTTTTGTCATGTTAGACTATCAATCCCCATTCCATCCCTGAATCATAAGTATCATCTCAATAATCTGACTAGCTTTTTCTACTCTCTACATAGGGTTGGTAAGATGAATCTTACCTATACATAGGAAGTGGCCCTACTCTTGGAGGACTACATGAAAAAGGCTAGGTGATTTAGGAACTAATGACTTGATGGATACCCCTACTTCCAAAGTTGACCAGTAAAGATCCTAGGTGGGTCTCTTCCCCTCAATACTTCTTCTTTTCATTGGTGGATGCATTTGTTTCTTCTGTTTCTGCTATTAGGATCCTCCTCTTGTATTTGGATCCTTTTTAACCCTTTATATGATTATTTTTTGAGGTTCTCCTTTAGTCCTCTCTTTGAAGCGCTTTTCTGATTGTAAAATATTTGATGATTCTTTCAAAACCCCTTATTTCTACCAATAAAAAAAAAGATATAATATATGGTTTTCTGAAATACAGTGGTAACATGGCCATGATATAATATAGGTGGGGTTAATTTCAATCCCATATAACCAATAGAAATATATATTGAGAAAATATAATATGTTTAAAAAATAGAAAATCATTCCCATTTTGGATTAATAATTGAAGAATATATTAATGATATTTTATAAAATTTTAAAGCTAATAAATTAATTTTAAGTTACATATATCTAATTTATGTATCATTAGTATATATACTATTACCAAATTGAAATTAAAATATCAACTAATGATAAAAAAAAATTAGAAAATATTTTTTAAAGGTAGAAAATCATGAATTTTAACAAATTGCATGCATATAATATTAACTCATATGCATGGTTATTTAAAAAATATATTATCTCATATGCATAATATTGTATTTTACTCGATCCCACTTTATTTTCCATATATTTTATTCACAACATGAAACTAAATTCAAAGACTACCACAATAGTGCGTGTAAATTACAATTTATAAAGTAAATACATAGTTTTAGAATAGAGTTGAGAAAACATAGTTTGCATCTAACATTTTTCATTTGAGACACTTTTCTATCAATAATTGTGGTTGAAAACATATCCTCAATCCATAGATGAGGTTCTTGTTATGATGTTTTTAAGGCTTAGTTTAAGAGATAAAGTACCATACTAGATATATTTTGTTGAGATTGAAATTGCTCACTTCCTATGTTATTTATTTTTATATTTAAAGAAAATATTTGTAATGTCCACTTATAGGTAATGTTTTTGATCCATGGTCGATTTTCATTGTTTGAATTAGTTTCACATTGGTTTTGAGAACTCAACTCTCTTGAGTCTCTTTTATTTATACAAACTGAATCTCTAAAATAAGATTATTAGCTGAGTACTTCTCTTTTGATCCTAATATCTTATCCTTTTAGTGGTACTAGAGTCATTATTACAAGAAATTAGAGTACATGATTAAGTATTTTCCTAAAAATATATTGAAATACGACAAAGATAATATTATAGAAAAACATGTCACGATATCGTGACACTTTTTCTCTTCGGCTACGGTCTTGCAACATGTCGCGATATCACGACACTTTTTCTCTTCGGCTGCAGTCTTCCATCATGTCATGATATCATGACATTTTTTCTCTTCAGTTGCGGTCTTCCATCATGTCGCGATATCATGACACTTTTTCTCTTCGACCGCGAGGATGCATCTTGTCGCGATTTTGCGACACTTTTTCTCTTCAACCGCGATGTCTCTTCTTGTCACGATTTCGTGACACCTTTTATCTCCAATCATGGTTTTGCATCATGTCGCGATATCGCAACACTTTTTCTCTTCGGCTGCGATTTTGCAACATGTCGCAATATCGCGACACTTTTTCTCTTCGGCCTCGATGATGCAGCATGTCACGATATCGCGATAGTTTTTCTCTTCGATTGTGATTTTGCAACATGTCGTGATATCGTGACACTTTTCTCTTCGGATGCCTTTTTGCAACATGTCACGATTTTGCGACATCCTTTCTCTTTGGATGTGATTTTGTAACATGTCACGATTTCACGACACTTCTTCTCTTCGGGCATGAATTTGCAACATGTCGCGATATCGCGACACTTCTCTTCGGGTGTGAATTTGCAACATGTCGCGATATCGCAACACCTTTTCCCTTTGGTCGTGTTTTTGCAACCTATCGCGATATCGCGACACTTTTTCTTCTTTTGCCGCGATAATGCTACTTGTCGCGATTTCATGACTCTTCTTCTCTTCTGGCACCAACCTTGCAACATTTCATGATATCACAACACTTCTTCTCTTCTGGCAGCAACCTTGCAACTTGTCGCGATATCGTGACACTTTCTCTCCTTCGGCTCTGATGCTGCTTCTTGTCACAATTTCACAACATCTCTTCCTCTCTTGGAGGCAATGGTACAACATGTTGCAATTTCACGACATCTTTTCCAAACTGGTCACGATTTCGCGACACCTTTCCTCGTGTGGCATTTTTCTCGTTCTTTGATCTTTAGCTCTTGGACCACCTCGATTGATTTGGAAATCATGTAAAACCTCTTGTACAAGGTTCAGGGACCTTTCAACACCCTTTCAACCAATCAAAAAAAAATATTATAAAAAAACAATAGAAATACCAATTTTTTTATATTAATATTTCAATAGAGTAAAATAGTGGTGATGTATGGTATATAGACTCATGGTGCTTCATTCATGACACCCAAGAAGGAATTTTTTTAAAAATATAAATTGTCACAAACTCTTAAATAATAATTGGATATAATAATTTGATGTTAAAGGACAATAAATCATTAATGTCTACACCAAATATTTCTAAACCAAGAAAATCCATGACACTTTACATGCTCCCATGCTTAAGAAAATATTATATTTTTTAATCAAATTATGAACCAAGACTATATGCTTGTCTTTAATGCAAGAGTGTGTAAATTATGATAAAAGGAGAAAAAACAAGGAAATAATTTCCAACAATTTCTTGTAACATTAGGAGAAGGATGCTTTGTCTATACATAAGTCATATCATAGTTGGTAACGACATAATAGACATGGACGTCTTAATTTTATTGGACTATGCTTAGTTCAAAATAATATTATGGTCTTCCTAATATATCTCAACTTATCACCTTTTTTTAGGCATGTTTGTTAGGGAAACAACTCTAAGAGATATTTTCTAAGCAACAGTCCACATGGGTTTCTAATTCCCTTCAGATTGTTCACTTGGATATTTTTTGATTAATTGAAACACCTTCTCTTGGTAGAACTCATTAATTTTTGGGCTTCATGGATGAATACTCTACCAAAACCTATGTCTATTTCTTCAAGTCCAAGGCTCAATATTTTTACTATTTCAAAGGAATTCAAATACTTTGTTGAAAATAATCTAGAAATTATTTGATTTCTCTCCAACTATATAATGATGGAGAGTACAATTTAGGATAATTTCATAGTTTTATGACAACATGGAATCTATAGGAAGTGTACTATTGCCTATACATCACAACCATATGGCTAGGAGTATTCTTAAGACAAAGAACATGGGAAATCGTTATAGGCTAAAGATATAAAAAAATCTATGTGTTGAATCAATCCCTAACTATATCACTAGTAGATATAATCTAAAAAGAATCTTGGAGTGAATACAAACCAATTGTTGATAAATTTTGAATATTTGGTTGTCTTCCATTTATGCACATTATCCAAGAAAAGTAAACAAGGTTTGTTTATTATAGTGCAAATATAGTTTCATCAAGATATAAATGAAACCAAACCTAAGGCTCCATCAATTCCAATATTGTATATTGACATTCTTAAGACATCATATAAGAGATATAAAGCTTGATATATCAAGATTAATAGTCCTTTAGACATATTATATTTTTATTTAGAGCATAGAGTTACTAGAAAAAAAGTAAGAAAAACTTTATAGTTTTCTCAACATACAAAATAATAATACCAAGGCAATTGATAAGGATAAACACATGCAAGAAAAATATTAGACTATAATTGATGAGGTTGATGCTATATCCAACAATGACACTTGGAAATTGATTAAACTTCTAGAGGGAAAGAAAGTGTTTGATACAAAATAGGCCTTGATGACCATATATCAAGTTGATGATACTATTGATATACACAAAATTTAGTTAGTGACTAAGGGTTACTCTCAAAAGGAGAGATTCAATTTCAAATATACTCTCTCTAGTGACTCATATGAACACTATTAAACTCCTTGTTGATATTATAACATAGTTGGTACCCATATTTTATATGGATGAAAAGTATACTAATAATTTAGAAAATCGGCTAGGATTTTAGAGTCTTTAGCCTTAATTACATACCTCAAACTGATCATTTTGAAGAACTTTTATGGATATTTTTAATAGTTTTGCTTAAATGGAATGTTTTACATTTGGATGATAATGGATTAGATGTGAAAGGTAAATGTGATGTTTATTTTATATTTCCATACATTTTGTTGTTTTGGAGTCTTGTTATTCCAAACAAGTCACTTCTAGTTTACTAAGGAAGGAACTATATAAAGAACCTATGGCCACAAGACTATTCTAGAAAAACATGGAGTCCTATAAATCCGGATATGCATGGAACCAACTCAGAATCATGGGATATGCTTCCTAGAAAATCGAATCTAAAGCTTCCTAAATTTTAGGGAATTATTCTTGAAATTAGGGAGGCTATACAAGTTAAGCAACTCAGCCACATATGACCTGTTAACATCAAAAATAAGATAGTATGATAGAATCAATGTAATGGTAGCATGACTCAGCCTAGTTGGATAGGAAATAGTAGGAAATGGTTAGACAACTCACATCTCCTATTGACTAGAAACAATCAATAAGATATGTTTTGTCTCTCCTATTGACTAGCAATAGTCAATAAGAGATGTTTTACCTCTCCTATTGACTAGCAACAATCACGATCATATTTCTAATTTTAACTATAATAGGACATTTATTTATGCCTTTAATTTATAATTTAGTTTTCAAAATTAGTAGATTTTGTTCTAAAATAAAGAGCCTAGCACAATATAAACACTAGTTGAAGTATTGTATTCAAGAATCAAATAATATCAATAAAAAATTCCAATATTTTATTCTAATTTTGATTTTTTTGTTCAAATCACAGTCTTTGACTATCATGACTGCATACACTATGTCTTTATAGTAATGGCAAGATCTGATTTTCTAGAGTAATAAAGGATATCTTATTTTCCTTTTGATGTCTTTAATTTTATGTTATGATGTTTAATTAATATTTATGCTTTGAGGTAAACTTAGGAACTATTGAGGAGGAGATTTTATATTATTTCAGGTTTAGCAAGGTCCCACTAAACCTCGATAGTCCATAGAACATATATCCTAGTAGAATTAGATTAAAAATAGGTAGTTAGGAGTTTATTTATTGTGGATTCTTTTTAGAATTAGTTAGGAATTATTTTCTTTTCTTTTTATCCATCCATTAGTGTCATGACCCACCTTGGTAGGACTCTTTATGAGATAACAATTTAACTGAGTTTATTATTTTAATGCTTAATATAAAATGTAATATGGATATGCATAAATATATAGTAACATTGAGTATATTTTATGAATATGGTGTTGCTAAGTTATGTGGTTTTGCAGGACTATTTATGCTTGAAGGTGGAAGAAAGGATCCACCACCGAAAATGGACCCACCTAGGAGGGTATTAGTAAAAGAGGATTTACTAATACCTAGGTGAAAAATATCAAGCTAACAACTTAATATTTGCCTTGATATTGCTTTTAAATTGATTAGCAAAAGAATTGATTAATATCATTTTATGCATATCATAGTTTTAATTAAAGATACTAACAATCATGGATTGTTTAATACTTTTGTTTTATATGAAATTCTCCTTTGACCTTATAAATAAAGCAAGTATTTTTAAAATATATTAAAATCTAACTATTTTGGAAAGAGGATTTAATGGTTTCATGTCATTTGGGACTGAAAAATAGGGTTAGCCTTAATGATAAGCATGCCCCTTTGCCAATGGGGAGGCTTTGTCAGTTAAGTAATAATTGTTATTGAGGTTGGCACATGAAAGGATGTTTTGGTCTTCAAAAAAAACAAAAAGGAAAAATAGCTAGAGGTAACCATGGAGGATTTTAAGGGTTCTGAGATGTAGAGGAGGCCATTACAAAGGGAGAACCTTGGAGGCTATATTGGAAGGCCAAAGAAGAGACCATTGACCAAGGGAATGCATAGAATTATCAAGATTTAGGTTGGTTTCTTTGGAAGATTTGTCCTAATGTTTCAAAAAATTATTATGTTGTTCAAATAAGCATGTTGTATATTGATCAAAGGAAATGTTTGTGTAGTGCATTCATTTGGGGGATATTTTAAATCTTAAGCTTGTGTGCAGCCTGTAAAAAATATTTGTTGCTTTTGAAAGTACTTCTATGGTGTAGTCATCTTTAAACTCTCCCCTAGAGGACCTATGTTTCTCCATCCTTGATATAGGAGTAGTCTACCCTATTGTTGATGCATGGGAGAATTTTGTCTAAGCTTTACTTAGCTAAAAACTCTTTTATTTCTTATGTACATGCCTTGTTTAAGAATGCAAATTTTCACTATATTTGTGATGGATTAAAATCTCACCCCATTTTATTTTTTGCATATGCTTGATTTCCCCTGAGTCTAAGATCTCTGTAAGTCTAGGTGAGGCCCTTCAGATCAATCCTTCCCATGATATTGAAGGCTTGAGAAATTTAGGCTAATAAAACTATGTTTAGATTTTTTTTATGCATGAGTTAGGAAGCATAGTCATTGCCATGCTCCATTATCACCACAACCATTTATAAAGTTTTCCGAAGGTTTAACATAGGGTACATGATTTAATTTATTCTAGTCTACCACCACTAGCAATGCCACAGTTTGGCTTCTCCATGCTTGAGAGGGCACAGGCAAGGGAAAGCCTCTCAAACCTTCCTTGGGAATTATCCAACATGGGATATGAAGTAGTGCTTAAGCAACTTAAAGGGAGCCTAGATTCTACAAGCTTATGACCACAAAGTGGTGGTCGATTTGGGCAAGGGAAGGCATCTCAGGCCTTCCCTGGACATTATCCAACATGGGATATGCTAAGGTGCTTAAGCACCTTAAAGAGATCCTAGCTTCTATAAGCATTCAACCACCAAGTGGTGATCAATTTTGAGCCACTTGGTGGTCACCTAGCATAATATATGGCATGTTGTATTGACACATATACTTCCTTTAGTTCATTAAACCTATCATTGTTTATTGTTTACCATCAAGAGAGGTTTATATTCTAGGCAAGAAACTTTTCTTTTGATTTTATTGTAGGGTTTATCCCACACACATGGTGTGGTGGGATAAATTGTATTAATTAGGTGCTAGGAATCTAGTGATAGGTATCCAATCACCTAGTTTCTTGGCTAAGCTCTCATTGCCCCTTGAATCACTTAATATCTTGTTGTTCTATTGACTCATATGTGTCCTATTACGTGACATGATGTTCTTCCTTCAATTTGCTTGTTTGGGTGGTTAGATATTGCTATATTTTGACGTAATGAGCACTAGGAGATAGTAATAACAAGATGCAAAATAATATAAAAGAAAGTAAATTTGCTAGATGACTAAAATATGTTGCAAATAGAAATGATATAAAAGAATACAATGTAGTTATGAAGTAAATGAGCACTACATTAATAAATCTACTGAACTGCATTGCACCCATCACCAATGGATGGTGATCTACACAAAAATGCACTATGCTCTAGGCTACACTATCTTACTATGTCCCCAAACTCTATATCTATCTAACAATGAGGTATTTATTATATAAGAAAATAGGTTCCTTGGCCAACACTCTACCTAGTTGTGCAAGGGATAACTTGAACATATACAACTTGCAGATTGAAACTTGTGCATTTATTACATTGCATGAAGTAACTAGATAAATTTCCCCTAAATTAATATAATATCCTAAGTATGTACCTTGGAAGATACATTTACATGACCCAAATGATGGAATAAATTCTATTTCTAACACCCTCTGTATTACATTATTTGGGTATTGAAGACTTTAGTCTTCAATATGGATCTTCTTCTTCATATTGATATTTGTACTTTTCCTTTGTATTATTTGTAACTTATTCAAGAAAATAATTAGTGTCTCTATAATATATAGCATTTGTTGATAGAGATTTCACCTCATAGATGTTTGTGGGTTCTTCCAGTTCTTAAATTTACTTTATCCTCTAAACTAGGTGTTCCTTTTGATTTCTCTTCTAATATTCTAGTTGAGGATAATTGGTTGGCTACTAAAATTACTAAGGGTTCCTTTAATATTTTTGAGTTTAAAATTGATTCCCGCTATTCATCTTATTTCCTTGCTTTTTATTTTTGGGATTGTATCTACAATACCTGGTACTATGACCTTTCTTTCTGCATATCTAACAATACCATGTTTTTAGTCCTATTTGTTGAAGAAGCACTATTTCCCTGTGGATTATATTTTTATGCCAATACAATGTTAGTCATCTCATCTTTCACAGTATTTTCTACTTCATATTCTTGAAGTATATTTACTAGGTCATAAAAATAAGTATCTTTGCTTAAAACCTATAAATATGTGACCAAATGTTTAAAGTTGTATGGAAGTGCTCTCATGGTTACTTGAGTGATAAGTTCATTCTTAACTAATTCTCCTAAGGCCAATAATTTATCTTTAATATATACTACCTTCCTTAGGAACAGTTCTATGCTTTCTCCACTATTCATATTAATGAGTGAAGTTGAGTTTGAATATGAAGGATAGTCGTCTTATTATTTCATTCAAAATTTTTCTCTAGGTTTTTCCATGCATCTGAAGATGTTTTGGCTGAAATGATATATGTTTGACTCTCATCAGTGATAGCAAAATTTATTATCATTAAAACCTTTGAATCATTTTCCTCAAACTTTAGAATTTCAGTTTCACCTGTGGTAGGTCTCTGTGTTTTTCCTTTGACGATATCCCAAAGTTTTTCATATACTAAGATTGCTTTCACTTTATTTTTCCAAGAGAAATAATTTGGACCCTTGAGTAGTTGATATTATGCTAGGAAGAATTTGTTTGATGCCATTTTAATTTACTTGATATCAATTATTAGATTTTGTGGTCCTCCTTATGTATCCCTAGTAATGAGAGTATGATATAGTGAGTTTGTAAAGTATAGTTCAGTTTTGGTTGATTTTGTACAGTTTTGTAAAGATCAAAAAATAACTTTTCTAACACCTTATTACTCCTATTGAACTAAGAAGTTTTCAATTTTGAAGAGGTTTTAATGTTAGATTTCTTTTTTCCCTTTTAATAAATTTTGAGAAAAGAAAATAATAAATTTTCAACCTTAGTAAAAAATATTAATAACCTCTTTTTATATCCCTTGGATTATTTCTAATTTCCAATAAATTAATTTTATGTAGTAACCCTTATGGCTCCCAAATTTGGAAAATTAGAAAATTAATAATATTAAAAAATATTAAAAATTTAATCCAAGTAGAATTTCTTATTTCTCCTAGGTTAAATTGCAAATATTATTTGAATTTGATAAGTTATCCCTTATAGTATTTTATTTCAAAATGTAAGATTTAACTGTAGCTTATAACCCTTATATCTCCTAAAATGAAAGCAATAATAAAATAGGATTAAACCTTACCTTTGGATGCTAAATCTCCTCACTTTTTGATGTTTTTTTTGGCTAGATATAACAACAATATTAAGGTTACCTTTGGCACTAGAATCAATGGATATGCTTTGGAATTCCTTGTCCTCAATGCTAGAACGTAGATGCTGAAAACATAGGAAGGTTTGACCCTCAAGACCAGGAATGTAGCACCTTTTTGCCTTGTCTTCTATGCCTCCAAAATGTTGATTCTTGTGTAGATTTTGATGCCTTCTCTTTGTAGATGTGCACTCTTTTTATCTACATAAATGCAACTTGATGATAGCCTTATGTGGGCTTTGGATTTTTATGTTCATCCATCCAATATGAGCCCTTTGAGTGGCTCATTTTTCTTGGTAAGAAGAGTGCTGACGCTCATCCTTCCTTGGCTAATTTACCCTATAGTTATTGTGTCTTTTGAGGCACTTTCAAAAAAACTCTTTTACTATAAAAACCAAAATAGAGTAGTGCAATAAAATGTACCATAAATTATATAAAAAACTCCTTTAATGCACCTTCTTTTGCACTCTTTTTTCAGATCTGAAATTTTGGTTTTGTGGAAGATATTTTTTCTGAAATACAAGGCTTTTGAGGTTTTCTGAGTGGACACCTTCCCCTTTTTGCTTGGACATTTTGATAAAAAAATCCAAGCTTAGATAAAAGTAGATAGAAGCTCTTTAATTGATGCAATTTTCTACACTTTATTTTCTTGAATCTAACCTTGTAATGCTTCGGATTTGAGACTCACCAAGTCTCAATATTTGAAGCTTCTATTTCTATTTTTGGTTAGTTGTGTTATTCTCCAAGTTTTTGAGGATTATAGCCTATTTTGGTGGCTTAACTTGGACAAAATATGTTGTAAATTTTGTACTTTTATAGTGTCTTTAGAAACTTGATACAAATCAGATTTTGTGCCCTTAAAAAACACAAAACTAATTTATTTTGAGAGTAGTATAATAGTGCAAGTGAATTTAATAATATTTCAATTTTAATGCACTAATAATTATACATTATCACTCCAACCAGCTCTCAAGATAATGCACTTAATAAATTTACTGCAACTAATCGATAATAATTTGAAATGAACCTTCAGTAATTATTTTGCAATTTCACTACAATTTAGTATTGTAGGACTTAGTATTATTTTTATTTTTCCAAAGTAGATGATAGGTAGTTCATAGAAGCAATTCTAAAATATAATAAACTCCTAATTAATGTACAAATGAACCTTAAAAGGAACCTTTTTATTTTTGCATTTTTGAATACTGTAATCCACTTTTCTTCTTGCAACTTTAATCTAAATTTAGGTGCTCTAACAAATCTGATAAGTAATCCAATTAATGAATCTACTTGCACCAAAAGTTGCTTACCTTTTTAAAGTTTTTGTAGCTCTTTTGTTGCTTCTGTAGAGGATGTAGATCTTGGTGTATAGGATCACCAAGTTGCTACTTTAAGTAGAATCCCTTTTTGTAAAATGTGAATAAATGGTTTAAATTTATTAGATAATTGGGTGATAAAATGATGAATGGATTGAATTTTTCCCTGTAGGCTGCATAGTTTCTTGAGATTTATGGGTCGAGGCATCTCGATGATGGATTTGACTTTTTTGGGATCTACTTCAATGCCTTGCTGATAAATAATGAATCCTAAGATTTTACCTAAAGTGACACCAAAGATGCACTAATTTGGGTTTAGTCACACGTTATGTTCAAGAAGGCAATCAAAGATCTTATAAATATCTGCAAGATGTTGAGATCATTCTTTTAATTTGGCTATAAGGTCATATATGTAATATTCCATGATTTTGTGCATGTATTCATAGAAAATGTAAGTCATGGCATGTTGATAAGTTACCCCAACATTCTTAAGGCTGAAGGGCATGACCTTGTAATAGAAGGTCCCCCAAGGGGTTGTGAAATATATCTTGTGTTGATCGAATGGATTGATATTGATTTGATTGTAACTTTTCCCTTTGGTTTTGATTCACACCGATCTGTGCGATCCTTTCACACCCAACAGTTGTGGGGCAAGAGGTATTTTTAGTTATTTTTAGATGACTACTCATAAAAGATGTGGGTTTTCTTTCTTCGACTAAAATTTGAGGCTTTTGCTTTCTTCCAGCAATTCAAAAAATCTATTGACAAAGAGTTAGGGGCTTCTATTAAAACCCTCTGCTCATATCGAGGAGGGGAGTTTACCTCTAAATAATTTTTAGCATTCTTAACTGAGCATGGAATCTCAAGACAGTTAACAACTGCCTACACTCCTCAGCTAAATAGAGTTGCTGAAAGAAGGAACCGTTCTATTATGAAAATGGTTCGTTGTATGCTCATAGGAGCTACTCTTGGGCAACAATATTGGGCAAAAGTTGTCACCACCTCAGTATATATATTGAATAGGGCACCCAAAAAGGCCCTACAAGGAATGACTCCACAGGAAGCATGGAGTGGCCGTAAACCCTCCATATCTCATCTTCATATTTTTGGATGTCATGCTTTCATGCACATACCGAAAGAGAAAAGGAAAAAGCTAGATGAGAAAACATTGAGATGCATTTTTCTTGGTTATGATGAGCACTCTAAAGTTTATTGTTTGATAGATCATTTGACCAAGAAAATTCATGTCAGTAGAGATGTTGTTTTTGATGAGGTTTTAACATCACAAAACAAATCTGATGTATACCTAGATCTTATGGAATTGAAGGATGAGGAGTTCCCTTCAACAACACAGACAAGGGGTCCTTCTACCTCTTCTTCAACACCACAATAGAAGAATCCAAAATGGTATACAAGTACAATCAAAGACGCAAAGTTATCCACTCCACAAAATTTAACTTTGGATAGACCTCGTACTCACAGTATGGCTCGATAGGAAAGAGCAGCACTAGAGACTACTGAGGTTGATGATCTTTGTCAATATTTTGAGGAATTTTTTGTAGATCCAAATAAATACATAGAGGATATGGATATAGATGATGATAGGGTGTTTATGTCTTCAATGAATGAACATGAACCTGTTTTTGTACAAGATGCACTTAGCAAGCCCCAATGGAAGGATGTTATGGATGTTGAGTACACGTCTCTAAAAAAAACAAAACTTGGAAGCTTGTTGATTTGCCACAAGGAAATAAGCCCATTGGCTGTAAATGGGTGTACAAAGTCAAGTACAAGGTAGATGGGACAATTGATAAGCATAAGGCCTATCTTGTTGCAAAGGGCTATGCACAAAAGGAATGTGTTGCGGCTGATCCATAACACACCCCAAAATTTAGGACCCACCTTTTTTGCATGCTTTCAAAAAAGACCACAATGGCCCAGATGCTAAAAAGATCAAGAAGAGTACAAAAATATCACAAAATGAAAAAGTGTCACGATATCGCAACATGTTGCTCCGTCGTGGCCAGAAAAGAAAAGTTGTCATGATTTTGTGATGTGTTGCTCTGTCGTTGCTAAGAAAAAGAAAGTGTCACGATATCGTGACATGTCACGTTTTCGTGGCTCAGACAAGCAAAGTTGTATGGAATGGAAAAGTGTCGTGATTTCGCGACAAAAAGCAGGGAGATAGCCCTGAAGAGAAAAGTGTCACAATTTCATGATAGAAAGCAGCAAGATGGGGTAAAAGAGAAAAACATCACAATTTCACGACAAAAAGCAGCCAAGTGGTACGGAATGAAAAGTTGTCGCGATATTGCGAAATGTCACCATTTCGTGACCTGAAGATGAGATGAAGGGCGAAGATGAAAAACATTGTGATTTCACGACATAAAGCATCCAAAATGTATAGAATGAAAAGTTGTCACGATTTTGCGATAGAAAGCAATAAGATGATGCCGAATGAAAAAGTGTCACGATTTCGTGACAGGTATAGCAAAACACAACGAAAGAGAAAAATGTCATGATTTTATGATGGGTTGCATCCTCGCGGCCTGAAATAGAAAAACATCATGATTTCATGACAAGTTGTAGCGAGATAGCCCTAAATAGAAAAACATCATGATTTCACGATAGGTTGCATCTATGCAACTCGTTGACAGAAAATGTCACGATTTCGTGACATGTCTTATTTTCGCTATGCATGAAAGCAGGCAATGTTGCGAGCAAAAAAATGTCACGATTTCGTGACATGTCTCATTTTCGCGGTGCATGAAGGCAGACAAGGCTATTGACAGAAAATGTCACGATATCGCGACATGTCTCATTTTCGCGATGAAAGAAGAGGAGCTAAGCTGCATACATAAAAATGTCACGATATCGCGACATGCTATTTTTGGTCACGATTTACATGGGGCCATTATGAAACATGCAGAGAAGCATGGAACACATGGCATAAAAGTGTAAGGGCTACAGAAGCGTTACAGTTCACAGAGAAGATCAAACATTTCGACATCGAATAGAAAGTCAAAGACAACGATGAGACGGGGAAGATGAAACGATGCAATATGGGAAATGAAACGAAGCACCACAGAGCGAAGCAGAGAGCCACACCAGAAAGTTTAAAAGTAGAAGCACAGGATAGGTACAGGGGTCAAAAACCATTGCAGCAGAGTTGCAGAGCTGAAGGTGATAGGCCATTCTGGGCCTGCTTTTGGAGCGTTTTCCTCCACTTTGTCTGGTTTTGTTTAAACTGGAAGTTTTTGTTGTTGTAAACTGACATATTTTTATACAAAAAATACAGAGATTTTGCATCTCATGGGCAAGAAAGAAGGAGTTATTTTCTGCATGCAAGATTTAATGTTTATTTTTCCCCTTTCATATTTCTAGGCTTATAGATGAAGTTTAATGCAAGTTCTCTTGGTTGCTTCATGCGAATGTCTAAATCTGAAATCACATTTAAAACCCCGTAGGAACCAGCACTTAACTTATCTGGATTGTGCATGTTTTGCAGGTTCAATAGGTTAGGTTGTATGCAGAAAACCTCATATCTTCAATTTTGTCAAATAGGATCGTAGCACTCTGAATGCATTTTAATTTTAGCTTTTGTATTTCATTTTTTTTTATTTTCTGCTTTTTATATTTTTCCAGAGGCTTTAACTTTCAAGGCATTAAAATAAACATCTAAAAAATATCAAAATCTAAACAATGAACAATCACTAAAGTTTCATGGTGAAATAAATCAACATTGCCCCTTGTTTACAGTTACTTGCAATCACTAAGGTGTTCCAAGCATTTAAATTGAATATCTTTATTTGAGATTACTAATACATATATGTAAATGCTAATATAGCGGAGACCTTGGAGAAGTTACTTGTTTAATTTCTTTGCAAGAGGGGATTTGGAACTCAAATCCTATCGGAGAGTGTGTTTTCACAATTGGGTGAAAATACCACTCAACAGATTGGCGCTAGAAGGAGGGCCTGAATAGGTTTATTTCAGTGTGATTTAAATGCTATAGGGATTTAAATTTTGAATATTTCATGCCCTATTGGTTATTATCTTTAGCCTTATTTTAACAATACAACCTTGTACTATTAAAAGGAGGACATGAATTGCTATGCACTATTCTAACGCTTTGATTGTTCATACAGGAATAATGTGATTTGATTTGATTTAAAAAAAAAAAAATTGTTAAAGTTATATTCTTTAAGATTCACTAATGGCTATGTTTACACCGTGGATGCCAGGTAGCCCATTGAACATACCAGGAGTTCAACATTATTTTCCCGTTGGTTTTGAGAGATGTCTTCCTCGATTTTTGTCTAATGGGACAAATATTGCAGAAGAACACATTCAAGCATTCAAATTTGTTGTGAATCACTTAACAATTTGGTATGATGACGTTGTTTGTAAAATGTTCCCCTACACCTTGGACAAAGTGGCATATGATTGGTTTACAAGTCTGCCTTTAGGGTCTATCACTTCTTGGGCTCAGCTAGAGGCAACATTTCTTAATCAATTCAACAGAGAGCAAGTTGACCCAATCCGCATGTATGAGCAGTTTTTCACTATTAAAAAAGGACCAAGTGAAAATGTGAAGTCATTTTCTGAAAGGTTCTTTGGATTATACGCTCAATTAGTGACATTTTATGCTCTTCAAGAAGAAATGGCTCTCCAAATATACGTCAATGCTCTTGACCCACCCATTTCCACATATTTGCGAGGGATGCCTCAAATCACATCTTTGTCACAAGCCTATACTCAAGCAATGGCAATTGAGCAACAATTGAGTTGTCAAAATTATGGTGTGGGTTTTGGATCATATAATCTTCAATCATTTAATACCTCCTTTACCCATCCAATGATTTATCCACCTCAACCGAGTTCAAGTTTCAATCAATTTCAAAATCCTCAACCTACTATGCAAGACCAACCATCTTTCTTAAGTAGGAATCAACTTCAAAATACTCATCTTGATTCAAAAGATGTTTCTAAAATCAATTTCAATGATTTTCATAATAATATGATTTTAGGCAAGGGAGGAGTACTAGATCCAACTAGTATTGAAACATGTGACAGATTAGAAACTCTTGACTCACCAAAAGATGAATTCTATGAGGATGAATCTGTTTCGGATGACACATTGGATGACATTGTTGAAAATGATGGCCAAGAAAATTCACACCTTCCAAATTATGTTAAACGTGAATCATGGGTTACACATGTGGATTATGATAGCCTTATCAATTTGAATACAAGCAATAACCCAATTTTGGAAGTAATTGAACCATCTAAGGAAGGTGAAGATAAATTTGATGAGAAACATGTTGATGAATTAAAAGATGATGAAGAAATAGTTGAGCATCACAATTTGATTTTGAAAGATGATCATTATGATTCTTGGGAAGAGTATGCTCACTCCAAACCTTCTGATGAAATTTGTGTGCCTATTGATATGCAGGATAATACAATGGCCTTTTCATATGAGGATATTACAAGTCCTGTACAATATGAGAATGTTTTGGAAGAAGGGTTGGAATCTCATCAAAGGTTGGAGAAGGATAATGATTCTACTACCATGGATGAAGAAGGAGAATCAATTGTTTTTGTTCCCCTTGAGGGGCAAGAAATCAAAAATCTTGATCCACCTATTGTTTCTACAATGTCTATTCCATCTCAAAATGATGAAATTACAAAACCTAAGTGGTGTGGGTTGGATACTATTGATGATCCTAATGAAAATATGGATTTTGAGGCAACTCAAGCCATTGATCATGGAAAGGTGTCACGTGACACATATCTTGAAAAATTAGGCTCTTGTTTTGAAAAATATGGACGCATGTTTGATTGGGTGCCTAACTTTGGTGTTTTTGAACAGGTGTTGGATGATGAAGAAGACAATGAAGAAAAATAAAAAGCTACTAACACTCATCAAGTTGTGGTAAATTCTAATCATGATGGGTTGAGTATGGGTGACAAGGTGAAATCTTTACCTTTGGTAGTAGCTACAAAAATTTTAAGTGATGGGTTACATGATGTCCCTTTGGATGCTAATGTCATTAATGATGAAATGTCAAATCTTGGTGATGTTTGTCAAGCTTTGATTGATTTTGATGGTTTTAAAATCTCGAAAAACAATTTGAATTCAAGACTTTTAGAAATAGGCTCTTGTTTGCAACAACTCACATTTGAAAAGGAAGGCCTAATTTTAAATCAGGAATCAAATTATGAAATGGATACTTTCAAGAGTAGACAAGATAAAATTGAACATCATTTATTGTCTAATCATTTTAGTGTTTTAAAGCTCACCTATGAGAGTACTAATGGAATTAAATCTAATTGGTGGGGTGAGCAAGGGAAGTCAAAAGTTGTTGCATGGTGTGGTCTAATATGGTTTTTGTTGGATTCCTACAACACTTGGCATGCATATCACACTATATTTTTGTTGAAGTGTTCTAATCATGTTTGGGATCCAGGAAAGTGATAGTCCAAGCTTTGCATCATCTTGTATTATATTGTACATTTGTATATAGATTTTGGTTTTTTGGTTTTGGTTTGTGTTTTCAAGTTGTTTTTGAAGTTGTTTTTTGGGTTTGGTTTTAAGTTTTGTGTGTTGGTCCTCTGGACATGTTTGGTTTGTCTAAAAAAAAAAAAAGAAATGAATAAAATTTGAGATGTTAACTCATGTCTTAGATTTGGAGTATATGAAACATTGGAATTGTGTTGTAGAAAGCTCCACAAGTAACACAAACATTTTAATGATATCGATTGAATCTTGTAATGCATGAAGTTGTCAGTTTTACACATTATGGTAAAGTAGATGATATATTCCATCCACATTTCAAAAGAAGTAGTGCATTCATATCTCATGTCACATTCCTCATTGCATATACATGTCATCTCATGTACATTTTCATTTCATGTGCAATCATTGAGAAGGTGTCGAATCCTCTTAGGGTTATTACATAACATATATTAAGGGGATCCTAAGGTTGGGAACTGATGCCCGAACTATCTTGAACCAAGCACATTCTATGCACATTAAAGAAGATCTTGGGCAAAATGATCAAAACCATGCTTGGAAGAAAAGGTGAGGTGAAAAGAATATTTCATGTCTGTCCTATCATGCAACATTATCCTTAAAATAGTGGTTTTTACCACTCCCATAAAATCTTAAAGCCTAAAACCAGAGTAGTAAGGATAGGGTTAAATCCTCATCGAACTTAGGTTGAGGATCCAACTCCCCAAAGCTCTGATTTGACCTACATGGAGTAGTAAGGATAGGACATAATTCTCATCTCGCTTAGGTTGAGAATCCGATTCCCCAAAGCTTCCATTTTTCCCATTTCATCATAAAGCTTGGATTGGAAGGATCATACTACATGTCCTCTGCAAAGGATGGGTAGTCATCCCAAAGGTCCAAGTAATAAAATTAACTAATATTTCCCATTTTGTCTTAATATTGGATTGGAGGGATCGTACTACATGTCCCTAGCAAGGATGGGTAGTCATCCCAAAGGTCCAAGAAATAAAAATATGTTCCATTTCATCTTAATATTGGATTGGAGGGATCGTACTACATGTCCCTAGCAAGGATGGGTAGTCATCCCAAAGGTCCAAGAAACAAAAAAAAAGAAGAGAATGAATGAAGTCAAGTCATGGATTATGGGGTTAAGTATGCTCATGCATGGCAACATGTCTTGTCTAAAAGCAAGACCACTGATTGCTCATATGGATAGACTAGCCTGACCATTTCATCCATAACAGGTTAAATCATTTTGTTCAAGATGAGGTAATGAACTCCAAATCAGAATAGTAAGGATAGGGTTAAATTCCCATCTCGCTTAGGTTGGGAATCCTATTCCCCAAAGTTCTGATTTCACTTACACTTGCACATGGGTTCAAGATGGTAGTGACTCATAACCAACTTTGGGATCTAGTAAATTAATTCAGTATACTTATATTTATTTGGCCTTAAGAGGGTTTGACAACTTTGATATGTTTGTTCATGATATTAGAAGGTTTGAGCCTTTATAAAGTAGGTTGTGATATCTCTAGCATCTTCATCATACATCAAATCCTGCACAAACCATTCATAGCCTTGCATGCAAATCATAAGTGAAACTGACAATGGAATGTTGATCAATTTCAAATGATAGGGAATGAAACACATTGCACACACCGAGCTGATACTCAGTGATTCTGATGATTCATGTATTTCTGATCTATTGGCATTTGTTTATGTTCTTATGTGCTAATGCCTATTTCCGAGTTTGTATACTTCCAGGTTGGGTTCTCACCAAAATGCTCAGGAGCATTTGATAGCAGAGTCACCATTTGTTGTGGCTGATCCACAACACACCCCAAAATTGGGGACCCACCTTTTTTGCATGCTTTCAAAGAAGACCACAGTGGCCCAGATGCTAAAAAGATCAAGAAAAAAAGCAAAATATCACAAAATGAAAAAGTGTCACGATATCGCGACATGTCGCTCCATCGCGGCTAGAAATGAAAAGTTGTCACGATATTGCAATGTGTTGCTCTATTGCTACTAAGAAAAAGAAAGTGTCACGATATCATGACATGTCACGTTTTCGTGGCTCAGACAAGCAAAGTTGTACGAAATGGAAAAGTGTCACAATTTTGCAACAGAAAGCAGGGAGACAGCCCTGAAGATAAAAGTGTCATGATTTCACGACAGAAAGCAGCAAGATGGGGCAAAATATAAAAGTGTCATGATTTCACGATAGAAAGCAGCCAAGTGGTATGGAATGAAAAGTTGTCATGATATCGCGACATGTCACCATTTTGTGACCTGAAGATGAGATGAAGGGCGAAGATGAAAAGTGTCACGATTTCGCAACAGAAAGCAGCCAAAGTGTACGAAATGAAAAGTTGTCACGATTTTGTGATAGAAAGTAGTAAGATGATGCCAAATGAAAAAGTGTCACGTGTTGGAATATTTTCAACATTGCCTCCTTAGTCCTAAGTATTAAGTCCTAGTATTTAGTTTTAGTTTAATGTTTTGATTTACATATTTCTAGTTAATTTGATTAGCATACATTGAGGTTTTGGCTTGGTTGATTAATGTTTGACCATAGTCCAAGATTAGCATGTTGTTAGGATAAGAGCTATCTTTAAGTTAGTTTGTTGTAATAAGTTTAAGAGGATTTCTCTCAACCACCATGTCTATTTTTAGTTCTTTCAAGAACTATAAAACTATGTAATGCATTGTTGATCAATAGAACAATTTCACCATTGTTTCTCATTTGGTATCAGAGCAGGTTTTCTCAAATGGATCAAAACCTATGGAGAGTGGTGTGAAGAGATCTGAAACACACACTTTGTCAGAGAAACTCAAGTGGCCAGCACTCAGCAGATTTGCAAGGAAGAGCTCGAGTAAATCATTAATATCTCACGAATCCTGAGGTATTTGATTATGAAATTTTGAGGGTTGTTAGGTAATTGTATCAAGAGGATGCAGTAAAAATTTCAGGTGATTTGGAGCTAATTTTCTGATTTTATTAGCATTTTTAGTTTTTCAATAAAATGGTTGTATAAGGTGGAATACAGGGTATTTGCTTCTCAAATTTTGGGAGAAATATTATTTCGATAAAATCATAATTCAGAAAAAATTTCAGATCATTGGGATCTGTATTGATTGATTTATGTGAATATTTATTTTTCCTTCAACAATCCTAGATCCGGAATTGTGATAAAAAGGGAAAAAGTAAATGATCACATATTTTTCACCTTTGTGATTTTTCTTCTGAAATTTAGAGGGTTTTCAGATTATTGTCTCAAGAATACAGAGTTTAATTTTCAGAAATTTTGGGGTTGTATGGATTTATTTATGTGAAGAACATTGAGGTTGTCTCAAAAACACTCTAAGATCTAGAAAGGGCAAAAGTAAATTGATCACATATTTCTCATTTGTGTGAATTTGGATCTGAAATTTAGTGGATTTTCAGATAAGTATATCAGAAGTCTACAAGAAAGGAGTGGCTGAGAGCTAGGTGGAATATTGATGAATGGTGGATTGCAGAATGGCCACCATGTATAAAGAATTGGAAGTACCCAAATTCAATGGAGATAATTATGCTATTTGGAGCATAATGATGAAGACCTTCTTGAAGGCTCAAGACTTATGGGATATAGTTCAAGAAGGCTATGAGGAACCCTCTTGGAATAAGCTACAAGGTGAGGAGAGAAAAGAGAAGAAGGAGCAGCAATATGCAAATTGCTTAGCTCTTATGGATTTGAGGAGAGGAATGGAAAAGAATGTTTTTCCTCTCATAGCCAATTGTAGATCAGCTACAATGGCATGGCAAGTGTTAAAGGATGCTTATGGGTTTGATGAGGATACCCATAAAGCCATGAGTGACAATCATGAAGATTGTTTAAGCAAGGAGGAGCCTTGCTTCCTTGAAGCAGTTTCTGAATTAGATCCTTTTGAAGGAGTTTTTGAAGAGTCTTGTAAAGACTCATATGAAGTCATGCTTTGTAATGGAGAATTATTTCTTGCAGAGGAAGGCCCGTATGTAGAAAACCAACAAGATGAAGAATGCTTCATGGAGGAAGCATATGTTGCTGAATTTTGTGATGAAAAGATAAGAAGAGGTGTGTATTCCTCAAGAGGACGAGGAGGAAGAAGAGGATTTGTTGTTGATAGAAGAAAAAGTGATAAAAAATATCTCATGGAGGAGATAAATGAAGAGTGTATTATGGATAATGCACCTAAAATTCTCATGGGAGAGAATAAAGATGATAATAGGATCAACCAAAATTGTTGGCATGTTGATGGAGAAGCAATGTTTATGGAAGACCATTGTCTTGAAGACCATTCACTTGGAATGGATGTATGCTCTCTTGAAAGAGAAAATGAAGATCTCCTACAAGGAGAAGATAAAATTGTTAGAGTTCCTCTAAAAGGGGAGAAGAATGTGAAAAATGAGATAGAAACAGAAAATGGAAATGAGATTGCTGATTTTCTTATCGTAATGGCAAAGGAAACATCACTCATGGATGAAGATCACTCACTTGGAGTGACTACATTGCAGAAAGAGAGTTGTCTTGAAAAGGCAACTATGTATGATTGCTTGAATGAATGGTGTTTCAACACACCAACATGGATTGAACAAAGGAGGAGAACTATTAGTGAAGAGTTGATGGTTGATCTTGAAGCACCATACAATGAAGGAGAACTGCTACAAAATAGCTTTATGGGAAGCACCAAATCTACTCATACTAAAGGTAATGTTTTTATGATTAATGATTTGTTTTTTGTGAGCAGGCATGAAAAGAAAGGAGAATGTCTTCCAAAGGCATTATTGAGAGGTGATTGTCTCATTGAGACAACTTTGATGAAGAGTCTTCTTGGAGAGAAGACAGTGATGGAGAACTTGGGTCACATGGATCAAAATGATGTGTTCAAAATTCCTTGGGAGAAGGATTCTTGTAAAGTCATTGTTGTGAGAGAATATTTGTGTGAGGAGCAACTTTATGTTGCATATGTAGTTGGTCATTATATGGCCATATTTGTTGTGATATTTTGTGTGAAAATATGTGAAAGAGTTGTATGGTATAATCATCTATGTGAGATGATTAATTGTAAATACTCATGTGGAGTATTGTTTAGTGTTGAAGATGTAAAAGAAGATCAAAATGTGAGAGCATGGTTTAAAGACCATAATGATAAAGATGTAAGAGAGTGGTTGCTGAAAACCACAAGAGGAGATACTTTTGTTGAAGGGGGAGCTAATCAACAAAAGAAGGCACTCAAGCATTTGCAGGAAATCCCACATAAAGAGTGGAAGGAGTGCCACCATAAGTATTTTGTAAATTCTGATTTCTTGATTCAAGATTGGAGGAAACGTAAGAGAAATATTTTCTTCCAACTCTGTGATGCTTAAAGAACTCTTGCATGAGTGTCTTTAGCATCAAGGGGGAGAATGTTGGAATATTTTCAACATTGCCTCCTTAGTCCTAAGTATTAAGTCCTAGTATTTAGTTTTAGTTTAATGTTTTGATTTACATATTTCTAGTTAATTTGATTAGCATACATTGAGGTTTTGGCTTGGTTGATCAATGTTTGACCATAGTCCAAGATTAGCATGTTGTTAGGATAAGAGCTATCTTTAAGTTAGTTTGTTGTAATAAGTTTAAGAGGATTTCTCTCAACCACCATGTCTATTTTTAGTTCTTTCAAGAACTATAAAACTATGTAATGCATTGTTGATCAATAGAACAATTTCACCATTGTTTCTCATCACGATTTCACAACAAGTACAACAAAACACAGCGAAAGAGAAAAATGTCACGATTTCATGACGGGTTGCATCCTCACAGCCCGAAATAGAAAAACGTCATGATTTCATGACAAGTTGTAGCGAGATAGCCCGAAACAAAAAAAAATCATGATTTCATGATAGGTTGCATCTACACAGCCCGTTGATAGAAAATGTCGCGATTTCGTGACATGTCTTATTTTCATTGTGCATGAAGGTAGGCAAGGTTGCGGGTAGAAAAATTTCATGATTTCACGACATGTCTTATTTTCACTGTGCATGAAGGTGAACAAGGCTGTTGACAGGAAAATATCACAATATCGTGACATGTCTCATTTTTGCTGTGAAAGAAGAAAAGCTAAGCTACATACATAAAAACGTCGCGATATCGCAACATGCTATTTTTGGTCATGATTTATAGGGGGCAGTTACAGAACATGTAGAGAAGTGCATAACACATGGCATAAAAGTGTAAGGGCTACAGGAGCATTACAATTCATAGAGAAGATCAAACGTTTCTACATCGAACAAAAAATCAAAGACAACGATGAGACGGGGAATACGAAATGATGCAATATGGGAAATGAAACGAAGCGCCATAGAGCAAAATAGAGAGCCGCACTAGAATATTTAAAAGAAGAAGCATAGGATAGGTACAAGGGTTGAAAACTGTTGTAGGCAGGGTTGCAAAGCTGAAGGTGATAGGCCATTCTGGGCCTTCTTTTGGAGCGTTTTCCTCCACTTTGTCTGGTTTTGTTTAAACTGGAAGTTTATGTTGTTGTAAACTAACATATTTTTATACATAAAATATAGAGAGTTTGCATCTCATTGAAAAGAGAGGAGTTATTCTCTGCATGCAATATTTAATGTTTTATTTTCCCCTTTCAGATTTCTAGGCTTATAGGTGAAGTTTAATGCAAGTTCTCTTGGTTGCTTCATGCGAATGTCTAAATCTGAAATCACAGTGAAAACCCCAGAAACCAGCACCTAGCTTATCAGGATTGTGCATGTTTGCAGGTTCAATAAGTTAGGTTGTATGCAGAAAACCTTATATCTTTGGTTTTGTCAAATAGGATCGTAGCACTCTGAATGCATTTTAATTTCAGCTTCTGTATTTCATTTTTTTTTATTTTTTTCTTTTTATATTTTTCCAGAGGCTTTAACTTACAAGGCATTAAAATAAACATCCAAAAATATCAAAATCTAAAAGGACAATGAACAATCACTAAAGTTTCATGGTGAAATAAATCAACATTGCCCCTTGTTTACAGTTACTTGCAATCACTAAGGTGTTCCAAGCATTTAAATTGAATATCTTTATTTGAGATTACTAATACATATATGTAAATGCTAATATAGTGGAGACCTTGGAGAAGTTATTTGTTTAATTTCTTTGCAAGAGGGGATTTGGAACTCAAATCCTATTGGAGAGTGTGTTTTCACAATTGGGTGAAAATACCACTCAACAGAAGGCATTGACTATGAAGATACTTTTGCACCTATTGCTCGGATGAGCACAATTTGAGTTATTTGTGCTATGGAAACATAGTATGGGTGGAAAGTTCACCAAATGGATGTCAAAAATGCTTTTCTAAATGGTGATCTCCAAGAAGAAGTATACATGACTCAGCCTAAATGGTTTGTACAAGAAGGCCAAAAGCAGAAAGTGTGCAAATTATATGTCTTGAAATAAGCTCCTCGAGCTTGGTATATAAAAATGGATAATCACCTCCTGCAACATGGATTTGAGAGATGTCTTTCATATGTAAACCTCTATTTCAAGAAACAAGGTTCTAAAATAGTATTGCTTGTACTCTATGTTGATGCTTTGCTCATTATATGGAGTTTAGAAACTATGATCTCTACTATCAAAAGAGACTTGTGTCAAGCTTTTGACTTCTCCATTATTGTCTTGGTATGGAAGTCAGCCAGAAGGAGCACTACATCAAAGTGTCTCATAAAATTATGCCAAGACACTATTGGAAAAATATCGCATGACTGATTGCAAGCCAATGGCAACTCCTATGGAGATAAGAATTCAGTTATCACGATATGATGATTCACCTCAGGTAGATGGTACTCTCTATTGATAGTTGATCGGGAGTCTCATATATCTAATCAATACTAGTCTAGATATCATATTTGTTGTCAATTATCTTTTGAGGTTCATACAGGAGCCTAAGACCACTCATTGGAAAGAAGCAAAGCGTATTCTTCACTATGTCCATGGTACTATGGAATATGACCTAGAATACAAGAAGAACAATAAATTCTTCTTGCAAGGATACACAGAATCTGACTATGCCGGATCATATGATGATTGTAAGTCAACATCAGGATATATATTTCATCTTGGATCCGGTCCTGTCTCTTGGCACAACAAGAAGCAATAGGTAGTTGCTCTCTCATCAACAGAGGTAGAATATCACACCGCATGTGAAGCTATGTGTGAAGTGATATGGTTGCATTGCATTCTAAAAAATGTGGGTTATCCATCAAAAAATCCAATTCATTTGTTTTGCGACAACCAGGGTGTTTTGAACCTTGTTAAGAACCCAGTGCATCATGAGAAAACCAAGCACATTAACACACAATGTCATTTCATTCGAGACAAAGTTCCCAAGCATAGAATTTAGCTTCATTACATTCCCACAGATACTCAAGTTACAGATATTTTCACTAAGGCACTTGCATGTGTCAAATTTGAATTGTTTCGCAGCTCTCTTTGTATTGCCAAATGATGTAATCAGGGGGGATGTTAGTATAGCTCGTACTTCTTTAATTACCTAAATAATGTAAAAAGGGGGGATGTTAGAATTACTATAGTAGTTATATATTATTACCCTATTTAGGTTATTAGGGTAGTTAGTTAACTACCTATATTAGTTACGCTAACAATAGTTTTTAGCGTATATTATGATAGGTCTATTTTTTTATTTGTTAGACCTAACTTAGACTATATATTTCGAGTTCTAAGTTGTTGATTAGATCCAATGATTACAGGATAATTTGGGCCATTATTGTTTTATATATTTTTCTATGATCAATGGAAAGGCTACTACTTTGATTACTCATCAATAGTCCTTGGGATAATATTATTTCTAATTTCTAAAATCAGTGTAGATGCAAACTTCGTTGGAGGGTTTGGTTATTGGAACCATGTTGGATACCCACTTTGGGTAATCAATGGGTTGGATGAACCCTACATCGAGGAGCTTTTGAAACTCATATTTTATCATTAAAGCAACTATGGGATGCATGCATCATAATTTTTGCTTAACGGGTTTGGTATCCCCATAAAGAGTAAGGATGTGAACTACTAATGAGGGATCGAGTCTAGGCATTTCCATGTAAGACCAGGTGAAAAATCTAATGTATTATTTAAGGAATACAATAAAAAATGTGTGTTCCTCTAGGGAGAGTTTGTCGATGAGTTTAATAATATAGGGATTGGTGGGATCCTCACCAATGTCAACGTTGATGGTATCCTCCACAAGCATGTGGGAATCAACTTGGAGTTGTGTAGGAATTGGAATGAGATGGAGGTCATCGATAGCTTTAGGTAAATAAAATTTATCATCTAAATATATTTTTGCTATATAAAAATAGAAGGTCCCCTAGGGGGTTGTGAAATATATTTTGTGTTGATCGAATGGATTGATATTGATTTGATTGTAACATTGATCACCTCCATTCAGGTGTCACAGATAGCAATTACCTTTATTGAGTTGGTCAATATGCTTCAAAAATAGGAGGCATGCAAACTTCACATGGATGATTCTTCTAATGTAGCCCTATACTCCACCAGGAAGGGTTAATAGAAGAAGGGTAATTTTTATAAGGGAGGAAATTCTCAACAAGATTCAAAAGGAAAAGGAAAACAATCTCAACAGAAGAAGAGATATTGTAAAATCTATAAAAATGACAATCATGACCAATATGTGTTGGCATAAAAATTAGCAAAAAGGCCAAAAAAAACCACCAAATAACAACAAACACCCCAAAGGGAATGTTGTTATTGAAGAATCTGACTCATATTCTGAATGGGCACACAAGGTGCTCATGACTACCACAGTCTCCAAAGAGATGGATCATGTATGGTATGTCGATTCTGGAGCTAGTAAACACATGACTGGCGATAAATCATGGTTTGAATCATTTGTGGCCAAAATGGGAAGACCTATCACTATTGCTGATGACAAAACCTATAAGGTTTAGGGAGAGGGTACAGTTTCAGTTACTCTTTCTGATGGCAAGTGTCAGATTGATAAAGTCCTCTATGTTACAGGATTGGCTAATAATTTGTTGTCAGTCACACAAATCCTGGATAAAAATATGGTTTTCAACTTTCATGTTGGGGATGGCAAGAATTTTTGTACAATTATGAGGAAGCGTAAGCAGATTGTAACAGCTTCATATAAGCATGGATTATTTGCCTTGGATGCTATCTCTACTCCCCATGTTGCCATGATAGTATCTACCAAGGAGGCAACTTCCCTATGGCACAAGAGATACGGGCATCTTAGTTTTGGCTACTTACTTGAGCTTAGTAAGTATGAGATGGTAGAGGGTCTTCCTTCCATTTCTACCACATTGCTAGTGTGCTCTGATTGCTTAGCAGGAAAGCAGCATAGAGTACCTTTTGAGAAGAGCTCAACAAGCGTGCAAAAACCTCTAGAGTTGATTCACAATGATCTGTGCGGTCCTTTCACACCCAACAGTTGTGGTGGGAAGAGGTATTTTTAGTTATTTGTAGATGACTACTCACAAAATATGTGGGTTTTCTTTCTTCGACTGAAATCTAAGGCTTTTGCTTTCTTCTAGCAATTCAAAAAATCTGTTGAGAAGGAGTTAGGGGCTTCTATTAAAACCCTTCACTCAGATCGAGGAGGGGATTTTACCTCTAAATAATTTTTAGCATTAAGCATAGAATCTCAAGACAATTAACAACTGCCTACACTCCTTAGAAAAATGGAGTTGCTGAAAGAAGGAACCGTTCTATTATGGAAATGGTTCATTGCTCATAGGAGCTACTCTTGGGAAAAAATATTGGGTAGAAGCTATCACCACCTCAATATATCTATTGAATAGGGCACCCAAAAAGGTCCTACAAGGAATTACTCCATAGGAAGCATGGATTGTCTACAAACCCTCCATATCTCATCTTCATATTTTTGGATGTCATGCTTTCATGCACATACCAAAAGAGAAAAGAAAAAAGCTATATGAGAAAACATTGAGATGCACTTTTCTTTGTTATGATGAGAACTCTAAAGGTTATCATTTGATAGATCCTTTGACAAAGAAAATTCATGTCAGTAGAGATATTTTTGATGAGGCTTTCACATCACAAAACAAATCTGATATATACCTAGATCTTGTGGAATCGAAGGATGAGGAGTTCCCTTCAACAACACAGACAGGGGGTCCTTCTACCTCTTCTTCAATACCACAATAGAAGAATCCAAAATGGTATAAAAGTACAATCAGAGATGCAAATTTATCCACTCCCCCATATTTAACTTTGGATAGACCTCGTACTCACAGTATGGATCGATAGGAAAGAGCAGTAGCAAAGAGTACCGAGGTTGATGATCTTTGTCAATATTTTGAGGAACTTTCTGTAGATCCAAATAAAGACATAGAGGATATGGATATAGATGATGATAGGGTGTTTATGTCTTCAATGAATGAACATGAACCTGTTTCTATACAAGATGCACTTAGCAAGCCCTAATGGAAGGATGTTATGGATGCTGAGTACATGTCTCTAAAAAAGAACAAAACTTGGAAGATTGTTGATATGTCACCAGGAAAGAAGCCCATTGGCTGCAAATGGGTGAAGAAATTCAAGTACAAGGTATATGGGACAATTGATAAGCATAAGGCCCATCTTGTTGCAAAGGACTATGCACAAAAGGAAGGCATTGACTATGAAGAAAATTTTGCACCTACTGCTCGGATGACCACAATTCAAGTTATTTGTGCTATGGCAGCACAATATGGGTGGAAAGTTCACCAAATGGATGTCAAAAGTGCTTTTATAAATGGTGATCTACAAGAAGAAGTATACATGACTCAGCCTGAAGGGTTTGTAAAAGAAGGCCAAAAGCAGAAAGTATGCAAATTGGTCAAATACTTATATGGCTTAAAACAAGCTCCTCGAGCTTGGTATATAAAAAAGGATAATCACCTCCTGCAACATGGATTTGAGAGATGTCCTTCAGATGCAAACCTTTATTTCAAGAAACAAGGTTCTGAAATAGTATTGCTTGTACTCTATGTTGATGATCTACTCATTACAGGGAGTTAAGAAACTATGATCTCTAATATCAAAAGAGACTTGTGTCAAGCTTTTGATATGTTAGATCTTAGAATTCTTCATTATTGTCTTGGTCTAGAAGTCAGCCAGAAGGAGCACTACATCAAAGTGTCTCAAAAAAATTATGCAAAGACATTGTTGGAAAAATATCGCATGATTGATTGCAAGCCAATGGCAACTTTGATGGAGACAAGAATTTAGTTATCGCGATATGATGATTCACCTCATGTAGATGGTACTCTCTATCAACAGTTGATCGAGAGTCTCATATATTTGACCAATACTAGGCCAGATATCATATTTTCTATCAACTATCTTTTGAGGTTCATGCATGAGCCTAAGACCACTCATTGGAAAGCAGCAAAGCATATTCTTCACTATGTCCATGGTACTATGGAATATTGCCTAGACTACAAGAAGAACAACAAATTTTTCTTGCAAGGATACACAGACTCTGACTATGCCAGATCATATGATGATTGTAAGTCAACATCAATATATATATTTCATCTTGGATCCAGTCCTGTCTCTTGGCACAATAAGAAGCAACAGGTAGTTGCTCTCTCATCAACAGATGTAGAATATCACACCATACATGAAGCTGTGTGTGAAGTGATATGGTTGCATTGCATTCTAAAAAATATGGGTCATCCATCAAAATCTCCAATTCATTTGTTCTGCGACAACCAGGGTGTTTTGAACCTTGTTAAGAACCCAATGCATCATTAGAAAACCAAACACATTAACACACAATGTCATTTAATTCGAGATGAAGTTCCCAAGCATTGAATTCAACTTCAGTACATTCCCATAGATACTCAAGTTGTAGATATTTTCACTAAGGCACTTGCACGTGTCAAATTTGAATTGTTTTGCAACTCTCTTTATATTTCCAAATGATGTAATCAGGGGGGATGTTAGTATAGCTAGTAGTTCTTCAATTACCTAAATAATGTAATAAGGGGGGATGTTAGAATTACTATAGTAGTTCTATATTATTACCCTATTTAGGTTGTTAGGGTAGTTAGTTAACTACCTAGATTAGTTACGCTAACAATAGTTGTTAGCGTATATTATGATAGGTCTATTTTGTTATTTTTTAGACCTAACTTAGCCTATATATTTTGAGTTCTAAGTTGTTGATTAGATCCAATGATTACGGGCTAATTTGGGCCCTTATTGTTTTATATATTTTTCTATGATCAATGGAAATGCTACTACTTTTATTACTCATCAATAGTCCTTGGGATAATATTATTTAAAATTTTTAAAATCAGTGTAGATGCAAACTTTGTTGGAGGGTTTGGGTATTGGAACCATGTTGGATACCTACTTTGGGTAATCAATGGGTTGGATGAACCCTACATCAAGGGGCTTTTGAAACTCATATTTTATCATTAAAGAAACTATGGGATGCATGCATCATAATTTTTTCTTAACGGGTTTGGTATACCCATAAAGAGTAAGGATGTGAACTACTAATGAGGGATCGAGTCTAGGCATGTCTATGTAAGACTAGGTGAAAAATCTAATGTATTCTTTAAGGAAGACAATAAAAAAGGTGTGTTCCTCTAAGGAGAGGTTGTCGATGAGTTTAACAATATAGGGATTGGTGGGATCATCACCAATGTCAACGTCGATGGTATCCTCGACAAGCATGTTGGAATCAACTTGGAGTTGTGTAGGAATTGGAATGAGATGGAGGTCATCGATAGCTTTAGGTAAATCAAATTTATCATCTAAATATATTTTTGTATGATTAATCCATGAAATGTGAGGAGGGGTATATGGTGAAGGTGCATTAGTAGCATGTAGGATGGGTGGCCATAGTAAGAAGTATTGTAATGAAGGTATAGAGGGAATGTGAGTGAAGTAGATGAAGTTACAATTTAGGGTGTTTTTATGACCTGAAGGAGACATGTATCGAAGGGGTGAGAATAAATCAACATCAACCATATTAATGAATGTGGTGGATATAGTGAGAGAGGTTGAGTCTAAAGATAAAGAATCATAAGTATGTGAACAACATGACAAACTCAATGGAAGTGGTAGAACCGTGGGTGGAGAATGAGGTGGTACCATATAATAATGAGCTCATCAGTGATAATACAGAGGTAAAAATGATTGGGTGGGTGATTGTGGAGAAAGTGAAGGGGGTTTCTCTACACATGTGGGCATGAGATAAATAGCAGTGAATCTATCTATGATATCATCAATGATGTAGGTAAACGTAGGATCAGAGGAAAATGTTTCTTGAAGGAAGGTGCATGGGATGCTTATGGTAGAATGAAGAGATGGACTCTCATATAGGCTATTAATGTTGATATACTCTTCCAATGAGTGTATAGGAAGCACTAAAGAATGTAGAGAAATATCTTGAATCTCATCTTCAAGTGTGTAAATAGCTATAGGGTGATAACATAGACCAAATTTATCTATGGGTGATTGAATGTGAGGGTTGATAGGTATTCGTAAGCCTTATTTGTAACATCCTAATCCAAATCTATGCTAATGGAAATGCCTAAGGTAGCATAAGGTAAAGTATGGGTTGGACATGTGGTATAAGGTACCTTAAAATCTAGATTACGATAGTGGAGTTACAACTACTAGGAGCGATGAGTCTTCACCTACATAAATGAAGTTTGTATGATTATCGGGTGTACCATGAGGCACCTTAGTACCAATGGTCAGAATTGAAGCTAAAAGGTGACCAAAATAAAAAATATATTGAGTAGGAGGAGGATGCACATGAGTGTCATGAATATTGTATTCAACTGGGCCAAATTTCATCATAAAAATGGAGACTTGGGGTGATGTATGAGATGGTGAATGAGTTAGTGTGTCTGAGTCAAAATAAGAAGATGAAATCTAGGAATCACAAATAGTGGTAGTAAATGAATAGAATAGTTGGTCATTGATATGAGAGGATCACTACTCTCAATCGTGGCATTCAATTGCAATGGAAGGGATTGGATGACCTATGTGTGAAAACTATGAGGTGGGGTGAGAAGGCCTAGGTGTTAGGATGCAAGAAGACATGAAGGATAAATGTCAAGGATGAAAGGAAAGAGGGGGTGTTTCAAGATTAGAGAGAATAGGGGATATGTAGAGGAAGATATATGAGATGAAATAGGAGGCCATAAATATGGTGACAAAAAGGATATAAAAATGAGAGGTAGATCCATGGAAGAAGAATGCTGGTAGAGAGGAGAAGGCCATGAAGAAGATGGCAAAAAAGATATGGAAGAGAGATGGGGATCTGTAGAAGAGGATGGAGGTAAGTTAGAAATATATGTAGGGGACTGTGTGTGTCCATGATGAGCGATGCGATGATGAAGCAGGTATAGAAGAAGACATAAAAATCTACCTGATGATTTGAAGGAATAGGAAGAACTTGTGTAAAGGATTATGAAGGTCCTAGTGGTAGGTTCGTGATGTTACAAAACTTGAATGGGTAACCATCAATTGGAACACAATGGACGAGTCCATCATACACATATTTTATATAATGATGCATGGTGGAAGGAATGTATTTCATATCTTTGATCCATGGATATTTGAGAAAGATATTGTATTTCATCTCTCCTTGAATAACATGGAATAAAATAGATATGGTCATAATGCCTATGTGGATAGGTAGGACAATGGAACCTACTATGGGTTGCATGAAACCATTAAAAGTGTGAAGGTCAAGCAATGTCATGGCGAAGTGAGTAGTTGGAATAAGCCTATGATGAAGAGAAATTGTGGAGATGATGCTAATAAAATAATTGGTATCAATTAGGACACGCTTGTATGTGACGTAATTGATGGTTACTTGAATATGGAGGGGTGTATCAGCTCCCTCCCCCATGAATTTGATAATATCATGGTTATGGACTATTATAGAGGGTTGCATGCATTGGGGAATGTTCCCTATGAAGTTCATAAATGTATTTGTGTCATGGGTTTCAAGGTTGATGGATCGAAGAATATCATTCAACACCTCATGATGGGGTTGAGATTGTTATAGTAGATAAAAAATGGATAGTATGGCTAGGGTGTTGCATAGTTGATGCATGAGGATACCATAAATAGTGATGATATTTTGTGGTAGGGGTGGTGAAGCATGTGATGCTATAGGGGATTGTGGAGAAGTGAATGGTACTAGAGTAAAAACAACTGTTGCATTCTAGCATGGTGGATAGTGCTAAGTGTGAGTGGTAAGATTAATCATGTTGACCATGTCATGTGAGGGGGGATCACGTTGAACATTATTAACTTGTCTAGATTAGCTTTATGGATTAGATTGGATTCCTTGGGGATTGGTCCCCTCATGTTTTGGTAGTGGGGTCTTATAGATACCCAAGTTTTGGTTTTGTGGTGTAAGGAGTTTTGATACCTAGATGGTATCCTAATTGATGAGGTCCTATATGAGGCCACGAAAGGAGTGACAAGATCTAATATCGTGGCCATGCTATTGATGACATGCATAGAATACCTACTTGTTGAACCCATAAGGCTTGGATTTATTTGGATCAATAGGTCGAATGTAGGGTAATGTGATATGATCCACATTACAATCTCTAAAAAAGAGTGGGCAAGGGCTCATAGAGTGGAAACAAAGTGCATTGTGGAAGTTGGATATGAAGACTATGAATTTGTTGTGGTTTAGATGGAGGATATACATTGGTCTAAAACAATTTTTGTTGTGGAGGAAGATATAATGAGATCGATGAAGAAATTGGAGAAGCTACTACCACTTGGTTGGTTTGTGGTGGTTTTGAGAAGGGTTGATTTGGTGCATTTCAATTGAAGTAAAAATTAGAGTTGTAAGATTATTTTTGCCTAAGATTAATCTTTTCATATTAGACTTTTATATCCTCTATGACCTTGGCTTGAGAAATATCTTCATCAAATGTATGACTTTTATGAATTTGCAGGGGTGTGGAGATGTGCTTGTTGCAACTCTTAGCAAATAGTGTGAATAGTTTGAGAAATTGGAGGCTATAAGTGAGGTCATGGATGAAACAAAATATGTGATTGGTTTGTCATCAATATATCGTAAGGTATAGAGATCCAAAAAAAATATTTTCTTCTTGATATTTATGGAGCATGATGTACCAATCAAGATATTATCCCCTATGGGAGAGGGCAAATACATGCAACATGAGGGGATCATTGTTGTGAAGTTGATAATAGGTAAAGTGATAGTTACTAACATGTTATCGAGGGTCATATTTAACTTTGTACTTATTTAATTTAGTAATATCAAAGTGATATGAATAAGGAAGAATGGAAACTAATGGGTGAACATGTTTGTTGCATACCTCATTGTATGTGGGATTCTAGGCCCCATAACTGGTTGTGTGAACATCCCACATCTTAATTTGATCTTGTAAGAGTTGGAGTTTGGGTTATGGAGGTGTGATAAACTGTGCTAAATTAGTAGAAGATTGAGAATGATAAGGATAATAGAGTTGTTGTTACTCCCATTGTGAAATATAAATATATTAGAATTGTTCCTATGTGTGTGGTTACTAAATAACATGAAACATGGGGGATTATGGGGGAGTCTGTTGTGGAGCTAAAGAACACAAGCTTATACTGAGATGGGGGGGTGAACAGTATAAGACTTAACCAATTAATAATTTTAACTTTAGATAGCAGTGGCATCAATACAACATTAATCAAGACAGAAAGCATCACACATTGAAGACCCATTTTAACGTGGTTCACCCAAAATGGTTGGGCTACATCCACGGATAAAATCTTTCACTAAATTTTATCAATCCAAATTCTGGGAATACCTTTCCCGATTACAATGTTTATGGGCACCAACCCAAAGGAGACACCAATCCCCTAATCTCGAGTTCGTGGGCACCAACCCACAGGAGACACCAATCCCCTAGCTCTGCTCTGGTTGGTGATCCTCTAGAAAACCTCTGCCTCTGCTACCCTTAGCAAATGGAACTCTATCCACAGAAGACACCTGTCCTCCCTGCTCTAGCTGGAGACCTCTGTTCTCAACTCTATCACCTCCAAAGTTGGTCCTCGAATTTGCACTAAACACAATCCTTCGATTTAGCACAAATGTCCTCATTCGTCTTTGCCTATTGCGCTCTACGCCCTCTGCTCTCTCTACGAAAACATAGCAGCACCATCTTTGCACACTCTGATTCCTTGCGATCTCTCTCACTTAGACGATTCGACAAAATGCACTCTATACACTGCTATCAAATTTTGCACTCTGCTCTCGCCGATCGAACTTCTTCTCTTCGCACTATTTTTGTGAGCGTCACACTTCAACCACGCATTCGATGTCCTCACAACTCTCCAAATAGCCCTCCTTTTATAACAAAGTTTTCATGAATAAAAACTTTGATCTTAGTCGGCTGTTATGCAAATGCAAACCCTAATCTCCGTCGGCTGCAAGCCCTAATCTTCGTCGGCTAAAATTTGACTCTGTCGGCTTCACTGCCTCTGTAACCCTTCTGAGCTTCTATCGTGAAAATACAACATGTCACGATATCATGACACTTTTCGCTTACTTAACCTCTTCTCGGCTTGCACCCGCGAAAGCAGAACATGTCATGAAATCGTGACACTTTCGCTTCCTTGCACTTTGCTCTGCTTGCACTAGAGAAAATGGAACATGTCACGAAATCGTGACACTTTCATTGCCTTGTGCTTTTCTCTCCTTTACGCCCGTGAAAATGAAACATGTCGCAAGATCGTGACACTTTCGCTGCCTTGTGCTTTTCTCTGCCTTATGCCCGTGAAACCGGAACATGTCGTGAAATCGTGACGCTTTTGCCTTTGAGCTCTTCCTTCTAGAATTTGTCACGAAATCGTGACGCTTCTTCTTCCATGCTCTTTCATTTTGTTTCTATCATGAAATCGTGACTCTTCAACTGTTGAAGACCTGCTTTCTATTTCTATCACGAAATCGTGACACTTTCTCCAACTGTATGCTACCATCTCAATCTGTCATGAAATCATGACACTTTCTGCATCCATAACCTTTCTCTTCAACCTGTCATGAAATCGTGACACTTTTTGCATCCGTATGATTTCTTTGCAGCCTGTCACGAAATCGTGACGCTTTCAGCTTTCATACGTCTTCTTTGCAACCTGTCATGAAATCGTGACAGTTCTCATTTCAAACTCTTCCCTTTGCTGCATGTCATGAAATCGTGATAGTTCTCATTTCATCTTTTGTAGCATGTCACAAAATCGTGACAGTTCTCACTTCGAACTCTACAGCATGTCGCGAAATCGTGACACTTTTCGAGTTACTTTCTCTCTCTTCGAACTTGTCGCGAAATCACGATAGTTCACACTGTGGACTCTCTCTTCTACATCATGTCACGAAATCGTGACACTTTTTTGTCCGTACAGCCTTCCTAGCAATATGTCATGAAATCGTGACATTTTTGACTCCGTACATTCTCTCTCCTCTTTGAGTCGCGAAACTGTGACATGTCGCGATATCGCGACACTTTTCTAACTTGCTTTCTTTCTCCTGCTTAAGTCGCGAAATATGACATGTCGCGATATCGTGACACTTTTCTAAAAATCTTTCTCTCTCCTGCTTAAGTCGCGAAAATGCGACATGTCGCGATATCGCGACACTTTTCCAACTTACTTTCTTTCGAACCTGTCAGCTTGGGGTTTGCAGAAGACCTTTGAAACTGTCATGTCGTAACCTTCATCAAAACAAATAATTTTGACATCAATTCAAATTCCTTCGAAAGCTTCTTGACATCAATGACAACTTATTCACTTGAGCAAATGCAATGTACCCAAAGTACCCAAAATTGCCAACAATCTCCCCCTTTGTCATTGATGGCAAAACTTTACTAAAAACGCTTCTCAAGAGCCAAAACTGAAACAAACTGTGCTAACAACTAACCAACGTCCTTTGAAGTTTTGCTCCCCCTGACTTGAAGCTTTCCTCTTCTCTTGAAGCTCTCCCCCTTACTCATATCTCTCCCCCTTTGTCATCAATGGCAAAGGGCCACCTTTGGGGCTCGGGACTAAGAATGAGCCTCTTGGCTTAGTCCCTCCCCCACCTCCTGATGAGGTGATTAATTCTGGGGTGAGAGTACAACTCCCAATTTCTCCCTTAGATACTCAAACGTATCTCTTGGAAGAGGTTTGGTGAAGATATCTGCAATCTTCTCTTTAGTAGGCACATACTCTAGCTTGACCTGCTTCTCTTGCACTTTCTCCCTTAGAAAGTGATACTTGATGGAAATATGCTTTGTCCTTGAGTGCATTACCGGATTTTTGGAAATACTTATGGCACTTGTATTATCACAAAATATGGAGATGGGTTGTTCATGCTTGACTTTGAAATCCTCCAAGGTGGTTTTCATCCATAAAACCTATGTACACCCAACCACTACTGCTATGTATTCAGCCTCTGCTGTAGATAAGGAAACTGAAGGTTGTTTCTTACTTAACCAAGAAACCAAACTCTTTCCCAAAAAGAATGCTCCACCACTAGTGCTTTTCCTGTCATCAGTACTGCCTGCCCAATCTGCATCTATATAGGTCGTGAGGGTGAAATCATCACCTTTGGGATACCAAAGCCCAAAGTCCATAGTGCCCTTCGGATATCTGAATATCCTCTTAATTGATGTAACATGAGAATATTTTGGAGCTGCCCGAAATCTTGCTACTAACCCAACTGCCTGCATGATATCTGGTCTGGTAGTCGTAACATATAATAAGTTGCCGATCATTGATCTATACAATCTCTGATCTGCCATTGGAGATTCATCATCTTTACTCATCTTGCACCCTATAATCATTGGAGTACATACTGGTTTGTTGTCCATCATCCCAAATTTTTTCAACATTTCTTTGATATACTTTCCTTGAGAGAGAAATACACCGTCTTTTGATTGAGCAATCTGAAGACCTAAAAAGAATGACAACTCTCCAATCATAGACATCTCAAATTCCTTCTGCATGGTGTTAGCAAAAACTTTGCACATCTGAGTATTATTTCCCCCAAAAATAATATCATCAACATAGACAACCATAATCAACATATCATCATCTTCATTCTTAATATACAAATTGCTATCTGCCATGCCTTTCCTGAAGCCTTGCTCATGAAGATAACTGTCAAGTCTTGAGTACCATGCCCTTGGTGCTTGCTTTAACCCATATAAGGCCTTTTTTAGTTTACACACATAGTCTGACTATTCTGTGAGAGACACTCCTTCTGGCTGTTCTATGTAGACTTCTTCTACCAACACCCCATTTAGAAAAGCTGACTTTACATCCATTTGATATACCTTGAAAGATTTGAAGCTTGAAAGGGCCAAAAACATTTTGATAGCTTCAAGACGAGCAATAGGAGCGAACGTCTCTTCGAAATCAACACCTTCTACTTGAGCATAACCTTTGCAGACTAACCTAGCTTTGTTTTTGACAATATTTCCATCCTCATTGAGTTTATTTCTGAATATCCATTTTGTGCCAATGACATTCTTGTCCTTAGGTCTTGGAACCAAATCCCAAGTTTCACTTTTCTCTATTTGATTTAGCTCTTCATCCATCGCTTTTACCCAAAATTTATCTGCACATGCTTCACTGAAATCTTTTGGCTCAATCTGAGATAATAATGAAACATTTGTAGAATCGTGTGAAGGGATGACTCTTCTTCTTGTTTGCCTGTTGTTTGGATCACCAATGATCAAATATTTGGGATGATGTTTTTGAACATATCATGAAGGAGTTTTGGGAAGCAGTTGTTGTCTTTCCTCTTCTTCATCTGAAACCTCTCTGAATTCTTCTTGACAAATTTCATCATTGAGTTCCTTGACTGGTTCTCTTATCCCTGTCTTTTCATCAACTGTTACATTTATGCTCTCTACGACTGTATGCGTTCTTTTGTTGAAGCATCTGTAGGCCTTGCTTCTGCTGGAATATCCAAGAAATATTCCCTCATCACACCTAGGATCAAACTTACCCAAATTCTGATCTTCCCTTCTGATGAAGCACTTACTCCCAAACACTTTGAAGTATTTTACCGTAGTTGGTCTTCCTTTCCACAACTCATAAGGAGTTTTATGATGATTGACTCTAAGTTGGGCCCTGGTGATAATGTAGACTGTTGTATTGACTGCCTCTTTCCAAAAGCCATCCGAAAGTTTTGACTCATTTAACATAGCTCTAGCCATATTTTCAATAGTTCTATTTTTCCTTTCAACTACTCCATTTTGTTGAGGAGTTCTTGTCTGCTGAATATTCTCTTTTGATTCCTTGTTGCTCATAGTATTCCACAAATTCATTTGAAGTGAACTCTCCTCCTCTGTCCGATCTTAAGCATTTGATTCTCTTGTCGGTCTCATTTTCAATCATTTCTTTGAAAGCTTTAAATTTTTCAAAAGCTTCGATTTTTCTTTGAGAAAAGTAACCCAAGTCATTCTAGAATAATCATCTATAAACAACATGAAGTAGCTTTCTCCCTGAATGCTCCGAGTTCCGGTGGGGCCACATAAATCAGTATGAATAAGATCCAATGGTTTTGAAGAAGTATACCCTTTTGATTTGAAACTGGTTCTGGTCTTGTTTTCCATGTTGACAGGGACCGCAAATGATATTATGGGGCCTTTTTATTTTGGGCAAGTCTCTAATAGCTTCCTTGTTACTAATATTGACAAGATTATCAAAGCTCAAATGCCCCAATATTTTATGCCATAGCCAACTCTCATCTTCTTGAGTTAGAAAACACTTTTCCCTTTTTATCTCACTCAAGCATGTAAAGATTGTTTGGAGTCCTTGTAGCACTCGCAATGAGTTTTCCATTTTTTTCTTTACTTATCTCACATCTATCTGAAAAGAAAGATACTATGTGCCCTTGATCACAAAGTTGACTCACACTTAGAAGATTATGTCTTAGGCCTTCTACATAAAGCACATTTTTTGTTTTGGATTTCCCATCCAAACTAAGAGTCCCTTTACCACAGATTTTAGCTGACCTATTATCTCCAAAACTGACTGTTCCTCTGTTTGTTTCTTTTAAGACCAAAAAATTTTCCTTTTCACCAGTCATATGTTTTGAACAACCACTATCAAGATACCATTTTTCTACTTTGTCTTGAGCATGAAAAGCAGTTTGAACTATCATTGACTTAGATTTGATCTCATTTTTCTTTTTAGTGAACTCAAGGCTAGATCTATCCAAACCGCACATCCTTGCTATATGCCCAAAATTCTTGCACTTGTAACACATGAAATTTTTATTCATAAGAGGTGCAAAAGAGTTAACATTTTCCTTACTATGGCTATTCAAGGATTTATTGCAATGCATAGCTTTGTGACCAAAATTCTTGCAGGAAAAACAATAGCCATGGAAAGTATTATGTAACCTGTTTTGATGCCTTGGATGATTGTTCTTCTTGTGACCAACTGGAATCCACCGCTCTTCAGGATGAAGATTGGTCTTGCTCGAAGACCCTATTTCATGAATAGTGCAACCATCCTTCTTTTGCTTTTCATACGGAGTATTCTGTCTGAGAGCCAATTGTTCCAACTTCACTCTAAGAGACATAACCTCTTCTTCTAGTTTCTCGCAATCAGCTTCCTTTCCTTTTAAAGCCTCTGTTAGAACCTGTTCAACCTTCTTCCCTTCTTCAGCTAGAATTTTGAAGTCTATAACTCTTTGGGACAATTCTGATCTTGCAATCTCTTCTTCCTGACATTGATGCTTGAGAACAGAATTCTCTTCCCTGAATTTCTCAAGCTTTCTTAAAGCCAAGAAGAATTCACCTTTGAGATCGAACTCAACCTCTTCATCTCTTTCTGAATCTGTATGTTCCTCTGATAGATCCTTCTCCAAGTTGTTAGGCTCTTTCTGGAGAGACCCGCTCTGATACCAATTGAAGAACACAAGCTTATACTGAGAGGGGGGGTGAACAAGTATAAGACTTAACCAATTAATAATTTTAACTTTAGATAGCAGTGGCATCAATACAACATTAATCAAGACAGAAAGCATCACACATTGAAGACCCATTTTAACGTGGTTCACCCAAAATGGTTGGGCTACATCCACGGATAAAATCTTTCACTAAATTTTATCAATCCAAATTCTGGGAATACCTTTCCCGATTACAATGTTTATGGGCACCAACCCAAAGGAGACACCAATCCCCTAATCTCGAGTTCGTGGGCACCAACCCACAGGAGACACCAATCCCCTAGCTCTGCTCTGGCTGGTGATCCTCTAGAAAACCTCTGCCTCCACTGCCCTTAGCAAATGGAACTCTATCCATAGAAGACACCTGTCCTCCCTGCTCTGGTTGGAGACCTCTGTCCTCAACTCTATCACCTCCAAAGCTGGTCCTCGAATTTGCACTAAACACAGTCCTTCGATCTAGCACAAATGTCCTCATTCGTATTTTCCTATTGTGCTCTACGCCCTCTACTCTCTCTAGAAAAACATAGCAGCACTATCTTCGTGCACTCTGATTCCTTGCGATCTCTCTCACTTAGATGATTCGACAAAATGCACTCTATACACTACTATCAAATTTTGCACTCTCTCGATCGAACTTCTTCTCTTCGCACTATTTTTTGAGCCACTTCAACCACACTTCTTTCAACTCTCCAAACAACCCTCCTTTTATACTAAAACTTTCAAGATAAAAATTTGATCTTAGTCGGTTTGCAAATGCAAACCCTAATCTACGTCGACTGCAAACCCTAATCTTCGTCGGCTAAAATTTGACTTTGTCGGCTTCACTGCCTCTGCAACCCTTCTGTAGCTTCTATCGTAAAACTACAACATGTCGCGATATCGTGACACTTTTGCTTACTTAACACTCTTCTGCTTAAAAACTTGTCATGAAATCATGACACTTTCTTCGTGACCTTTTTTGCTTTGTCATATGAAATGATGAATGAACTTTTGCCTTATGAGCTCTTCCTCCTTGAATTTGTCATGAAATCATGACGCTTCTTCTTCCATGCTCTTTCGTTTTGCTTCTATCATGAAATCGTGACACTTTCTTCAATCGTATCTGCCATCTCAATCTGTCACAAAATCATGACACTTTCTGCATCCATAACCTTTCTCTTCAACTTGTCATGAAATCATGACACTTCTTGCATCCGTACGATTTCTTTGCAGCCTGTCATGAAATCGTGACGCTTTCAGCTTTCGTACATCTTCTTTGCAACCTATCGTGAAATCGTGATAGTTCTCATTTCAGACTCTTCCCTTTCTGCATGTCAGGAAATCGTGATATTCATTTTTTGGATGTCAGAAATCATGAAGTTCTCACTTGAACTCTCAACATGTCATGGAAATCATGACACTTTTTGAGTTACTTTCTCTCTCTTCGAACTTGTCATGAAATCATGACAGTTCTCCTCTTGGACTCTCTCTTCTACATCATGTCATGAAATCGTGACACTTTTTCTTCCGTACATCCTTCCTAGCAATATGTCATGAAATCGTGACATTTTTCCTCCGTACATTCTCTCTCCTCTTTGAGTCGTGAAACTACGACATGTCGTGATATCGTGACACTTTTCTAACTTGCTTTCTTTCTCCTGCTTAAGTCATGAAAATGCGACATGTCGCGATATCATGACACTTTTCTAAAAATCTTTCTCTCTCTACTTAAGTCATGAAAATGCGACATGTCGCGATATCGTGACACTTTTCCAACTTACTTTCTTTCGAACCTGTAAGCTTGGGGTTTTTAGAAGACCTTTGAAACTATCATGCCGTAACCTTCATCAAAACAAATAATTTTGACATCAAACCAAATTCCTTCGAAAGCTTCTTGACATCAATGACAACTTATACACTTGAGCAAATGCAATGTACCCAAGGTACCCAAAATTGCCAACAATCTCCCCCTTTGTCATTGATGGCAAACCTTTACTGAAAACACTTCTCAAGAGCCAAAACTGAAACCAACTGTGCTAACAACTAACCAACTTCCTTTGAAGTTTTGCTCCCCCTGACTTGAAGCTTTCCTCTTCACTTGAAGCTCTCCCCCTTACTCATATCTCTCCCCCTTTGTCATCAATGGCAAAGGGTCACCTTTGGGGCTCGGGACTAAGAATGAGCCTCTTAGCTTGGTCCCTCCCCCACCTCTTGATGAGGTGATTAATTCTGGGGTGGGAGTACAACTCCCAATTTCTCCCTTAGATACTCAAACGTATCTCTTGGAAGAGGTTTGGTGAAGATATCTGCAATCTGCTCTTTAGTAGGCACATACTCTAGCTTGACCTACTTGTCTTGCACTTTCTCCCTTAGAAAGTGATACTTGATGGAAATATGCTTTGTCCTTGAGTGCATTACCGAATTTTTGGAAATACTTATGGCACTTGTATTATCACAAAATATGGAGATGGGTTGTTCATGCTTGACTTTGAAATCCTCCAAGGTGGTTTTCATCCATAAAACCTGTGTACACCCAGCCACTGCTGCTATGTATTCAGCCTCTACTGTAGATAAGGAAATTGAAGGTTGTTTCTTACTTAGCCAAGAAACCAAACTCTTTCCCGGAAAGAATGCTCCACCACTAGTGCTTTTCCTATCATCAATACCGCCTGCCCAATCTGCATCTGTATAGGTCGTGAGGGTGAAATCATCACCTTTGGGATACCAAAGCCCAAAGTCCATAGTGCCCTTCAGATATCTGAATATCCTCTTAACTTCTATAACATGAGAATCTTTTGGAGCTGCCTAAAATCTTGCTACTAACCCAACTACCTGCATGATATCTAGTCTGGTAGCCGTAACATATAATAAGCTACCAATCATTGATCTGTACAATCTCTGATCTGCCGCTGGAGATTCATCATCTTTACTCATCTTGCACCCTGTAATCATTGGAGTACATACTGGTTTGTTGTCCATCATCCCAAATTTTTTCAACATTTCTTTGATATACTTTCCTTGAGAGAGAAATACACCATCTTTTGATTGAGCAATCTGAAGACCTAAAAATAATGACAGCTCTCCAATCATAGACATCTCAAATTCCTTCTGCATGGTGTTAGCAAAAACTTTGCACATCTGAGTATTATTTTCCCCGAAAATAATATCATCAACATAGACAACCATAATCAACATATCATCATCTTCATTCTTAATATACAAATTGCTATCTGCCACTCCTTTCCTAAAGCCTTGCTCATGAAGATAACTGTCAAGTCTTGAGTACCACGCCCTCGGTGCTTGCTTTAACCCATATAAGGCTTTTTTTAGTTTACACACATAGTCCGACTGTTCGTGAGAGACACTCCTTCCGGCTGTTCTATGTAGACTTCTTCTACCAACACCCCATTTAGAAAAGCTGACTTTACATCCATTTGATATACCTTGAATGATTTGAAGCTTGAAAGGGCCAAAAACATTCTGATAGCTTCAAGACGAGCAACAGGAGCGAACGTCTCTTCGAAATCAACACCTTCTACTTGAGCATAACCTTTGCAGACTAACCTAGCTTTGTTTCTGACAATCTTTCCATCCTCATTGAGTTTATTTCTGAATATCCATTTTGTGCCAATGACATTCTTGTCCTTAGGTCTTGGAACCAAATCCCAAGTTTCACTTTTCTCTATTTGATTTAGCTCTTCATCCATTGCTTTTACCCAAAATTTATCCGCACATGCTTCACTAGAAATCTTTTGGCTCAATCTGAGATAATAATGAAACATTTGTAGAATCGTGTGAAGGAATGACTCTTCTTCTTGTTTGCCTGCTATTTGGATCACCAATGATCAAATATTTGGGATGATGTTTCTGAACATATCGTGAAGGAGTTTTGGGAAGCAGTTGTTGTCTTTCCTCTTCTTCATCTGAAACCTCTCTGAATTCTTCTTGACAAATTTCATCACTGAGTTCCTTGACTGGTTCTCTTATCCCTGTCTTTTCATCAACTGTTACATTTATGCTCTCTACGACTGTATGCGTTCTTTTGTTGAAGCATCTGTAGGCCTTGCTTCTGCTGGAATATCCAAGAAATATTCCCTCATCACACCTAGGATCAAACTTACCCAAATTCTGATCTTCCCTTCTGATGAAGCACTTACTCCCAAACACTTTGAAGTATTTTACTGTAGTTGGTCTTCCTTTCCACAACTCATAAGGAGTTTTATGATGATTGACTCTAAGTTGGGCCCTGGTGATAATGTAGACTGCTGTACTCGATCGCCTCTTTCCAAAAGCCATCTCGAAAGTTTTGACTCATTTAACATAGCTCTAGCCATATTTTCAATAGTTCTATTTTTCCTTTCAACTACTCCATTTTGTTGAGGAGTTCTTGCTGTCGAATATTCTCTTTTGATTCCTTGTTGCTCACAGTATTCCACAAATTCATTTGAAGTGAACTCTCCTCCTCTATCTGATCTTAAGCATTTGATTCTCTTGTGAGTCTCATTTTCAATCATTTCTTTGAAAGCTTTAAATTTTTCAAAAGCTTCAGATTTTTCTTTGAGAAAAGTAACCCAAGTCATTCTAGAATAATCATCTATAAACAACATGAAGTAGCTTTCTCCCTGAATGCTCCGAGTTCGGTGGGGCCACATAAATCAGTATGAATAAGATCCAATGGTTTTGAAGAAGTATATCCTTTTGATTTGAAACTGGTTCTGCTCTGTTTTCCATGTTGACAGGGACCGCAAATGATATTATGGGGCCTTTTTATTTTGGGCAAGTCTCTAACTGCTTCCTTGTTACTAATATTGACAAGATTATCAAAGCTCAAATGCCCCAATATTTTATGCCATAGCCAACTCTCATCTTCTTGAGTTAGAAAACACTTTTCCCTTTTTATCTCACTCAAGCATGTAAAGATTGTTTGGAGTCCTTGTAGCACTCGCAATGAGTTTTCCATTTTTTTCTTTACTTATCTCACATCTATCTGAAAAGAAAGATACTATGTGCCCTTGATCACAAAGTTGACTCACACTTAGAAGATTATGTCTTAGGCCTTCTACATAAAGCACATTTTCTGTTTTGGATTTCCCATCCAAACTAAGAGTCCCTTTACCACAGATTTTAGCTGACCTATTATCTCCAAAACTGACTGTTCCTCTGTTTGTTTCTTTTAAGACCAAAAACTTTTCCTTTTCACCAGTCATATGTTTTGAACAACCACTATCAAGATACCATTTTTCTACTTTGTCTTGAGCATGAAAAGCAGTTTGAACTATCATTGACTTAGATTTGATCTCATTTTTCTTTTTAGTGAACTCAAGGCTAGATCTATCCAAACTTGCACATCCTTGCTATATGCCCAAAATTCTTGCACTTGTAACACATGAAATTTTTATTCATAAGAGGTGCAAAAGAGTTAACATTTTCCTTACTATGGCTATTCAAGGATTTATTGCAATGCATAGCTTTGTGACCAAAATTCTTGCAGGAAAAACAATAGCCATGGAAAGTATTATGTAACCTGTTTTGATGCCTTGGATGATTGTTCTTCTTGTGACCAATTGGAATCCACCGCTCTTCAGGATGAAGATTGGTCTTGCTCGAAGACCCTATTTCATGAATAGTGATACCATCCTTCTTTTGCTTTTCATACGAAGTATTCTTATTGAGAGCCAATTGTTCCAACTTCACTCTAAGAGACATAACCTCTTCTTCTAGTTTCTCGCAATCAGCTTCCTTTCCTTTTAAAGCCTCTCGTTAGAACTTGTTCAACCTTCTTTCCTTCTTCAGCTAGAATTTTGAAGTCTATAACTCTTTGAGACAATTCTGATCTTGCAATCTCTTCTTCCTGACATTGATGCTTGAGAACAAAATTCTCTTCCCCTGAATTTCTCAAGCTTTCTCAAAGCCAAGAAGAATTCACCTTTGAGATCGAACTCAACCTCTTCATCTCTTTCTGAATCTGTATGTTCCTCCGATAGATCCTTCTCCAAGCTGTTAGGCTCTTTCTAGAGATACCCTCTCTGATACCAATTGAAGAACACAAGCTTATACTGAGAGGGGGGTGAACAATGATAAGACTTAACCAATAAATAATTTTAACTTTAGATAGAAGTGGCATCAACACAATATTAATCAAGACAGAAAGCATCACACATTGAAGACCCATTTTTAACGTGGTTCACCCAAAAAAGGTTGGGCTACATCCACGGATAAAATCTTTCACTAAATTTTATCAATCCAAATTTTGGGAATACCTTTCCCGATTACAATGTTTATGGGCACCAACCCAAAGGAGACACCAATCCCCTAATCTCGAGTTCTGGGCTCCAACCCTAGTGATCCTCTAGAAAACCTCTACCTTCGTTGCCCTTAGCAAATGGAACTCTATCCATAGAAGACACCTGTCCTCCTTGCTCTGGTTGGAGACCTCTGTCCTCAACTCTATCACCTCCAAAGCTGGTCCTCGAATTTGCACTAAACATAGTCCTTCGGTCTAGCACAAATGTCCTCGTTCGTCTTTGCCTATTGTGCTCTATGCCTCTCTCTTTAAACAAAAAAATTTTCTCATCTCTCTCACTTAGATGAACATCTATACTCGCTATCATTTGCACTCTGCTCTCACTGATAGAACTTCTTCTCTTCACACTATTTGAATCACACTTCGACATCATTCTATTACTTCAACTCTCCAAATAGCCCTCCTTTTATACTAAAACTTTCAAGATGAAAACCTTGATCTTAGTCGGTTTACACAAACCCTAAACTTCGTCGACTACAAACCCTAATCTTCGTCGGCTCAAATTTAACTTTGTCGGCTTCACTGCCTCTGTAACTCTTCTATAGCTTCTACCGTGAAACTACAACATGTCACGATATCATGACACCTTTGCTTTCTTAACCCCTTCTTGGCTTGTCATGATATCAGAACATGTTGAAAATCATGACACTTTCGCTTCCTTGCACTTTTTGTTGATATGAAATGAACATGTTGAAAATTGTGACACTTTCATGCCTTGTGCTTTTTCTCCTTTGCAAAATAGAACATGTCACAAAATCGTGACACTTTCGCTCCTTGTGCTTTTCTCTGCCTTAGCGTGAAATGAACATGTCATGAAATCATGACGCTTTTGTCTTTGAGCTCTTCCTTCTTGAATTTTTCATGAAATCATGACACTTCTCCTATCCATGCTCTTTCGTTTTGCTTATGTCATGAAATCGTGACACTTTCTCCAACTATATGCTGCCATCTTAATCTGTTGTGAAATCATGATACTTTCTGCATCCATAAGCTTTCTCTTCAACCTGTCATGAAATCATGACACTTTTTGCATCCGTATGTTTCTTTGATCCTGTCATGAAATCGTGACGCTTTCAACTTTCGTACATCTTCTTTGCAACCTGTCACGAAATCGTGACAGTTCTCATTTCAAACTCTTCCCTTTGCTGCATGTCATGAAATCATGACAGTTCTCATTTTGTCTGTTGCAACATGTCACAAAATCATGACAGTTCTCACTTCGAACTCTACGACATGTCATGAAATCATGACACTTTTTCTGTTACTTTCTCTCTCTTCGAACTTGTCATGAAATCGTGACAATTCACACTATGGACTCTCTCTTCTGCATTATGTCATGAAATCGTGACACTTTTTCATCTGTACAACCTTCCTTGCAATATGTCATGAAATCATGACATTTTTGACTCCATACATTCTCTCTCCTCTTTGAGTCGTGAAACTGCGACATGTCGCGATATCGTGACACTTTTCTAACTTGCTTTCTCTCTCTTGCTTAAGTCACGAAAATGTGACATGTCACGATATCGTGAAACTTTTCTAAAAGCTTTCTCTCTCCTACTTGTCAGAAAGTGAGTTGTAGGACACTTTTTTCTTTTTGTGAAACTTGTCATGCCGTAACCTTCATCAAAACAAATTATTTGACATCAAATCAAATTCCTTCAAGAGCTTCTTGACATCAATGACAACTTATACACTTGAGCAAAGGCAATGTACCCAAGGTACCCAAAATTGCCAACAATCTCCCCCTTTGTCATTGATGGCAAACCTTTACTAAAAACGCTTCTCAAGAGCCAAAACTGAAACCAACTATGCTAACAACTAACCAACGTCCTTTGAAGTTTTGCTCCCCCTAACTTGAAGCTTTCCTCTTCACTTGAAGCTCTCCCCCTTACTCATATCTCTCCCCCTTTGTCATCAATGGCAAAGGGCCACCTTTGGGGCTCGGGACTAAGAATGAGCCTCTTGGCTTGGTCCCTCCCCCACCTCTTGATGAGGTGATTAATTTTGGGGTGGGAGTACAACTCCCAATTTCTCCCTTAGATACTCAAACGTATCTCTTGGAAGAGGTTTGGTGAAGATATCTGCAATCTGCTCTTTAGTAGGCACATACTCTAGCTTGACTTGCTTGTCTTGCACTTTCTCCCTTAGAAAGTGATACTTGATGGAAATATGCTTTGTCCTTGAGTGCATTACCAAATTTTTGGAAATACTTATGGCACTTGTATTATCACAAAATATGGAGATGGGTTGTTCATGCTTGACTTTGAAATCCTCCAAGGTGGTTTTCATCCATAAAACTTGTGTACACCCAGCCACTGCTGCTATGTATTCAGCCTCTGCTGTAGATAAGGAAACTAAAGGTTGTTTCTTACTTAGCCAAGAAACCAAACTCTTTCCTAGAAAGAATGCTCCACCACTAGTGCTTTTCCTGTCATCGATATTGCTCGCCCAATCTGCATCTCGTATAGGCCATGAGGGTGAAATCATCACCTTTGGGATACCAAAGCCCAAAGTCCATAGTGCCCTTCAGATATCTGAATATCCTCTTAACCGCTATAACATGAGAATCTTTTGGAGCTGCTTGAAATCTTGCTACTAACCCAACTGCCTGCATGATATCTGGTCTGGTAGCCGTAACATATAATAAACTGCCAATCATTGATCTAGTACAACCTCTGATCTGCCATTGGAGATTCATCATCTTTACTCATCTTGCACCCCGTAATCATTGGAGTACATACTGGTTTGTTGTCCATCATCCCAAACTTTTTCAACATTTCTTTGATATACTTTCCTTGAGAGAGAAATACACCGTCTTTTGATTGAGCAATCTTAAGACCTAAAAAGAATGACAGCTCTCCAATCATAGACATCTCAAATTCCTTCTGCATGGTGTTAGCAAAAACTTTGCACATCTGAGTATTATTTCCCCCGAAAAATAATATCATCAACATAGACAACCATAATCAACATATCATCATCTTCATTCTTAATATACAAATTACTATCTCGCCACGCCTTTCCTGAAGCCTTGCTCATGAAGATAACTGTCAAGTCTTGAGTACCAAGCCCTCGGTGCTTGCTTTAACCCATATAAGGCCTTTTTTAGTTTACACACATAGTCTGACTATTCTTTGAGAGACACTCCTTCTGGCTGTTCTATGTAGACTTCTTCTACCAACACCCCATTTAGAAAAGCTGACTTTACATCCATTTGATATACCTTGAATGATTTGAAGCTTGAAAGGGCCAAAAACATTCCGATAGCTTCAAGACGAGCAACGGGAGCGAACGTCTCTTCGAAATCAACACCTTCTACTTGAGCATAACCTTTGCAGACTAACCTAGCTTTGTTTCCGACAATCTTTCCATCCTCATTGAGTTTATTTCTGAATATCCATTTTGTGCCAATGACATTCTTGTCCTTAGGTCTTGGAACCAAATCCCAAGTTTCACTTTTCTCTATTTGATTTAGCTCTTCATCCATTGCTTTTACCCAAAATTTATCTGCACATGCTTCACTGAAATCTTTTGGCTCAATCTGAGATAATAATGAAACATTTGTAGAATCGTGTGAAGGAATGACTCTTCTTCTTGTTTGCCCGCTGTTTGGATCACCAATGATCAAATATTTGGGATGATGTTTCTGAACATATCGTGAAGGAGTTTTGGGAAGCAGTTGTTGTCTTTCCTCTTCTTCATCTGAAACCTCTCTGAATTCTTCTTGACAAATTTCATCATCGAGTTCCTTGACTGGTTCTCTTATCCCTGTCTTTTCATCAACTGTTACATTTATGCTCTCTACGACTGTATGCGTTCTTTTGTTGAAGCATCTGTAGGCCTTGCTTCTGTTGGAATATCCAAGAAAGATTCCCTCATCACACCTAGGATCAAACTTACCCAGATTCTGATCTTCCCTTCTGATGAAGCACTTACTCCCAAACACTTTGAAGTATTTTATTGTAGCTGGTCTTCCTTTCCACAACTCATAAGGAGTTTTATGATGATTGACTCTAAGTTGGGCCCTGGTGATAATGTAGACTGCTGTATTGATCGCCTCTTTCCAAAAGCCATCTGAGAGTTTTGACTCATTTAACATAGCTCTAGCCATATTTTCAATAGTTCTATTTTTCCTTTCAACTACTCCATTTTGTTGAGGAGTTCTTGCTGTTGAATATTCTCTTTTGATTCCTTGTTGCTCACAGTATTCCACAAATTCATTTGAAGTGAACTCTCCTCCTCTGTCCGATCTTAAGCATTTGATTCTCTTGTGAGTCTCATTTTCAATCATTTCTTTGAAAGCTTTAAATTTTTCAAAAGCTTCAGATTTTTCTTTGAGAAAAGTAACCCAAGTCATTCTAGAATAATCATCTATAAACAACATGAAGTAGCTTTCTCCCCGAATGCTCCGAGTTCGGTGGGGCCACATAAATCAGTATGAATAAGATCCAATGGTTTTGAAGAAGTATACCCTTTTGATTTGAAACTGGTTCTGGCCTGTTTTCCATGTTGACAGGGACCGCAAATGATATTATGGGGCCTTTTTATTTTGGGCAAGTCTCTAACTGCTTCCTTGTTACTAATATTGACAAGATTATCAAAGCTCAAATGCCCCAATATTTTATGCCATAGCCAACTCTCATCTTCTTGAGTTAGAAAACACTTTTCCCTTTTTATCTCACTCAGCATGTAAAGATTGTTTGGAGTCCTTGTAGCACTCGCAATGAGTTTTCCATTTTTTTCTTTACTTATCTCACATCTATCTGAAAAGAAAGATACTATGTGCCCTTGATCACAAAGTTGACTCACACTTAGAAGATTATGTCTTAGGCCTTCTACATAAAGCACATTTTCTGTTTTGGATTTCCCATCCAAACTAAGAGTCCCTTTACCACAGATTTTAGCTGACCTATTATCTCCAAAACTGACCGTTCCTCTGTTTGTTTCTTTTAAGACCAAAAACTTTTCCTTTTCACCAGTCATATGTTTTGAACAACCACTATCAAGATACCATTTTTCTACTTTGTCTTGAGCATGAAAAGCAGTTTGAACTATCATTGACTTAGATTTGATCTCATTTTTCTTTTTAGTGAACTCAAGGCTAGATCTATCCAAACCGCACATCCTTGCTATATGCCCAAAATTCTTGCACTTGTAACACATGAAATTTTTATTCATAAGAGGTGCAAAAGAGTTAACATTTTCCTTACTATGGCTATTCAAGGATTTATTGCAATGCATAGCTTTGTGACCAAAATTCTTGCAGGAAAAACAATAGCCATGGAAAGTATTATGTAACCTGTTTTGATGCCTTGGATGATTGTTCTTCTTGTGACCAACTGGAATCCACCGCTCTTCAGGATGAAGATTGGTCTTGCTCGAAGACCCTATTTCATGAATAGTGATACCATCCTTCTTTTGCTTTTCATACGGAGTATTCTGTCTGAGAGCCAATTGTTCCAACTTCACTCTAAGAGACATAACCTCTTCTTCTAGTTTCTCGCAATCAGCTTCCTTTCCTTTTAAAGCCTCTGTTAGAACCTGTTCAACCTTCTTTCCTTCTTCAGCTAGAATTTTGAAGTCTATAACTCTTTGAGACAATTTTGATCTTGCAATCTCTTCTTCCTGACATTGATGCTTGAGAACAGAATTCTCTTCCCTGAATTTCTCAAGCTTTCTTAAAGCCAAGAAGAATTCACCTTTGAGATCGAACTCAACCTCTTCATCTCTTTCTGAATCTGTATGTTCCTCTGATAGATCCTTCTCCAAGTTGTTAGGCTCTTTCTGGAGAAACCCGCTCTGATACCAATTGAAGAACACAAGCTTATACTGAGAGGGGGGGTGAACAGTATAAGACTTAACCAATTAATAATTTTAACTTTAGATAGAAGTGGCATCAACACAACATTAATCAAGACAGAAAGCATCACACATTGAAGACCCTTTTTAACGTGGTTCACCCAAAATGGTTGGGCTACATCCACGGATAAAATATTTCACTAAATTTTATCAATCCAAATTCTGGGAATACCTTTCCCGATTACAATGTTTATGGGCACCAACCCAAAGGAGACACCAATCCCCTAATCTCGAGTTCGTGGGCACCAACCCACAGGAGACACCAATCCCCTAGCTCTGCTCTAGCTGGTGATCCTCTAGAAAACCTCTGCCTCCGCTGCCCTTAGCAAATGGAACTCTATCCATAGAAGACACCTATCCTCCCTGCTCTGGCTGGAGACCTCTGTCCTCAACTCTATCACCTCCAAAGCTGGTCCTCGAATTTGCACTAAACACAGTCCTTCGGTCTAGCACAAATGTCCTCATTCATCTTTGCCTATTGCGCTCTATGCCCTCTGCTCTCTCTGTGAAAACACAACAACATCGTCTTTGCACACTCTGATTCCTTGCGATCTCTCTCACTTAGATGATTCGACAAAATGCACTCTATACACTGCTATCGAATTTCACACTCTGCTCTCGTCGATCGAACTTCTCTTCGCACTATTACGCACTTCAATACATTCGATTACCTCAACTCTCCAAACAACCCTCCTTTTATACTAAAACTTTCAAGATCAAAACTTTGATCTTAGTCGACTATTATGCAAATGCAAACCCTAATCTCCATCGGCTACAAGCCCTAATCTTCGTCGACTCAAATTTAACTTTGTCGACTTCATTGCCTTTATAACTCTTCCGTAGCTTCTACTCATTAAAATACTTTTCTTAGCCCTTCTTGTTGAGTGAAACGAACATGTCGTGATATCATGACACTTTTGCTTCCTTGCACTTTGCTCTGCTTGCACTAGCAAAAATGGAACATGTCATAAAATTGTGACACTTTCACTACCTTATGCTTTTCTCTCCTTTACACTCGCAAAAATGGAACATGTCACAAAATCATGACACTTTCGCTACCTTGTGCTTTTCTCTGCCTTACGCCCGTGAAACTGGAACATGTCATGAAATCGTGATACTTTCACCTTTGAGCTCTTCCTTCTTGAAATTGTCATGAAATCATGATGCTTCTTCTTCCATGCTCTTTGGTTTTGCTTCTGTCACGAAATCACGACTCTTTCTCCAACTGTATGCTGCCATCTCAATCTGTCATGAAATCATGACACTTTTTGCATCCATAACCTTTCTCTTCAAACTGTTGTGAAATCATGACACTTTCTGCATCCGTATGATTTCTTTGCATCCTGTCGTGAAATCGTGACGCTTTCATCTTTCATACATCTTCTTTGCAACCTGTCATAAAATCATGATAGTTCTCATTTCAAACTCTTCCCTTTGCTGCATGTCACGAAATCATGATAGTTCTCATTTTGTCTTTTGCAGCATGTCACGAAATCATGACAGTTCTCACTTCGAACTCTGCAGCATGTCACGAAATCGTGACACTTTTCATGTTACTTTCTCTCTCTTCAAAATTGTCATGAAATCACAACTCACACTGTAGACTCTCTCTTCTGCATCATGTCATGAAATCGTGACACTTTTTTGTCCGTACAGCCTTCCAAGCAATATGTCATGAAATCGTGACATTTTTGACTCCGTACATTCTCTCTCCTCTTTGAGTCCGCAAAGCTGCGACATGTCGCGATATCGTGACACTTTTCTAACTTGCTCTCTCTCTCTTGCTTAACGTCTGCAAAATGCGACATGTCGCGATATCGTGACACTTTTCTAAAAGCTTTCTCTCTCCTCTTAAGTCACAAAATGCGACATGTCGCGATATCGCGACACTTTTCCAACTTGCTTTCTTTCCACCTGCCTTGAAACTGTTATGTCGTAACCTTCATCAAAACAAATTATTTTGACATCAAATCAAATTCCTTCAAAAGCTTCTTGACATCAATGACAACTTATACACTTGAGCAAAGGCAATGTACCCAAAGTACCCAAAATTGCCAACAATCTCCCCCTTTGTCATTGATGGCAAAACTTTACTAAAAACGCTTCTCAAGAGCCAAAACTGAAACAAACTGTGCTAAAAACTAACCAACATCCTTTGAAGTTTTGCTCCCCCTGACTTGAAGCTTTCCTCTTCTCTTGAAGCTCTCCCCCTTACTCATATCTCTCCCCCTTTGTCATCAATTGCAAAGGGCCACCTTTGGGGCTCGAGACTAAGAATGAGCCTCTTAGCTTAGTCCCTCCCCCACCTCCTGATGAGGTGATTAATTTTGGGGTGAGAGTACAACTCCCAATTTCTCCCTTAGATACTCAAACGTATCTCTTGGAAGAGGTTTGGTGAAGATATCTGCAATATGCTCTTTAGTAGGCACATACTCTAGCTTGACCTGCTTCTCTTGCACTTTCTCCCTTAGAAAGTGATACTTGATGGAAATATGCTTTGTCCTTGAGTGCATTACCAGATTTTTGGAAATACTTATGGCACTTGTATTATCACAAAATATGGAGATGGGTTGTTCATGCTTGACTTTGAAATCCTCCAAGGTGGTTTTCATCCATAAAACCTGTGTACACCTAGCCACTGCTGCTATGTATTCAGCCTCTGTTGTAGATAAGGAAACTGAAGGTTGTTTCCTACTTAACCAAGAAACCAAACTCTTTCCCAGAAAGAATGCTCCACCACTAGTGCTCTTCCTGTCATCAATACTGCCTGCCCAATCTGCATCTGTATAGGCCGTGAGGGTGAAATCATCACCTTTGGGATACCAAAGCCCAAAGTCCATAGTGCCCTTTAGATATCTGAATATCCTCTTAAATGCTATAGCATGAGAATATTTTGTAGTTGCCTGAAATCTTGCTACTAACCCAACTGCCTGCATGATATTTTGTCTGGTAGCCGTAACATATAATAAGCTGTCGATCATTGATTTGTACAATCTCTGATCTACCATTGGAGATTCATCATCTTTACTCATCTTGAACCCTGTAATCATTGGAGTACATACTGGTTTGTTGTCCATCATCCCAAATTTTTTCAACATTTCTTTGATATACTTTCCTTGAGAGAGAAATACACTGTCTTTTGATTGAGCAATCTAAAGACCGAAAAAGAATGACAACTCTCCAATCATAGACATCTCAAATTCCTTCTGCATGGTGTTAGTAAAAACTTTGCACATCTGAGTATTATTTCCCCCGAAAATAATATCATCAACATAGACAACCATAATCAACATATCATCATATTCATTCTTAATATACAAATTGCTATCTGCCATGCATTTCCTAAAGCCTTGCTCATGAAGATAACTGTCAAGTCTTGAGTACCACGCCCTTGGTGCTTTCTTTAACCCATATAAGGCCTTTTTCAATTTACACACATAGTCTGACTGTTCTGTGAGAGACACTCCTTCTAGCTTTTCTATGTAGACTTCTTCTACCAACACCCCATTTAGAAAAGTTGACTTTACATCCATTTGATATACCTTGAAATATTTGAAGCTTGAAAAGGCCAAAAACATTCTGATAGCTTCAAGACGAGCTACAGGAGCGAATGTCTCTTCCAAATCAACACCTTCTACTTGAGCATAACCTTTGCAGACTAATCTAGCTTTTTTTCTGACAATATTTCCATCCTCATTGAGTTTATTTCTAAATATCCATTTTGTGCCAATGACATTCTTGTCCTTAGGTCTTGGAACCAAATCCCAAGTTTCACTTTTCTCTATTTGATTTAGCTCTTCATCCAACGCTTTTACCCAAAATTTATCTGCACATGCTTCACTGAAATATTTTGGTCAATCTGAGATAATAATGAAACATTTGTAGAATCGTGTGAAGAGATGACCCTTCTTCTTGTTTGCCTACTGTTTGGATCACCAATGATCAAATATTTGGGATGATGTTTTTGAACATATCATGAAGGAGTTTCGGGAAGTAGTTTTTGTCTTTCCTCTTCTTCGTCTGAATCCTCTCTGAATTCTTATTGACAAATTTCATCACTGAGTTCCTTGACTGGTTCTTTTATCCCTATCTTTTCATCAACTGTTACATTTATGCTCTCTATGACTATATGTGTTCTTTTGTTCAAGCATCTGTAGGCCTTGCTTTTGCAGAATATCTAAGAAAGATTCCCTCATCACACCTAGGATCAAATTTACCCAAATTCTAATCTTCCCTTCCGATGAAGCACTTACTCCCAAACACTTTGAAGTATTTTACTATAGTTGGTCTTCCTTTCCATAATTCATAAGGAGTTTTATGATGATTGACTCTAAGTTGGGCCCTGGTGATAATGTAGACTTTTGTACTGACTGCCTCTTTCCAAAAGCCATCTAAGAGTTTCGACTCATTTAACATAGCTCTAGCCATATTTTCAATAGATCTATTTTTCCTTTCAACTACTCCATTTTGTTGAGGAGTTCTTGCTACTGAATATTCACTTTTGATTCCTTGTTGCTCACAGTATTCCACAAATTCATTTGAAATGAACTCTCCTCCTCTGTCTTATCTTAAGCATTTGATTCTCTTGTCAGTCTCATTTTCAATCATTTCTTTGAAAACTTTAAATTTTTCAAAATCTTTAGGTTTTTCTTTGAGAAAAGTAACCCAAGTCATTCTAGAATAATCATCTATAAACAGCATGAAGTAGCTTTCTCCCTAAATGCTCTGAGTTTTGGTCAGGCCACATAAATCAGTTTGAATAATATCGAATGGTTTTGAAGAAGTATACCCTTTTGATTTGAAACTGGTTCTGGTTTGTTTTCCATGTCGACAGGGACCGCAAATGATATTATGGTAACTGCTTCCTTGTTACTAATATTGACAAGATTATCAAAGCTCAAATGCCCCAATATTTTATGCCATAGCCAACTCTCATATTCTTGAGTTAGAAAACACTTTTCCCTTTTTATCACACTCAGGATGTAAAGATTGTTTGAAGTTCTTGTAGCACTCGCAATGAGTTTTCCATTTTTTTCTTTACTTATCTCACATCTATATAAAAAGAGAGATACTATGTGCCCTTGATCACAAAGTTGACTCACACTTAGAATATTATGGCTTAGGCCTTCTACATAAAGCACATTTTTTGTTTTGGATTTCCCATCCAAACTAAGAGTCCCTTTACCACATATTTTAGCTGATCTATTATCTCCAAAACTGACTGTTCCTATGTTTGTTTCTTTTAAGACCAAAAACTTTTCCTTTTCACTAGTCATATGTTTTGAACAACCACTATCAAGATACCATTTTTCTACTTTGTCTTGAGCATGAAAATTAGTTTGAACTATCATTGACTTAGATTTGATCTCATTTTTCTTTTTAGTGAACTCAAGGCTAGAACTATCCAAACTGCACATCCTTGCTATATGCCCAAAATTCTTGCACTTGTAACACATGAAATTTTTATTCATAAGAGGTGCAAAAGAGTTAAAATTTTCCTTACTAAGGCTATTCAAGGATTTATTGCAATGCATAGCTTTGTGACCAAAATTCTTGTAGAAAAAACAATAGCCATGGAAGGTATTATGTAACCTATTTTGATGCCTTGGATGATTGTTCTTCTTGTGACCAATTGGAATCCACCGTTCTTCAGGATGAAGATTGGTCTTGCTCAAAGACCCTATTTCATGAATAGTGCAACCATACTTCTTTTTCTTTTCATACGAAATATTCTGTCTCAGAGCCAATTGTTCCAACTTCACTCTAAGAGACATAACCTCTTCTTCTAGTTTCTCACAATCAACTTCTTTTCCTTTTAAAGCCTCTGTTAGAACCTGTTCAACCTTCTTCCCTTATTCAGCTAGAATTTTGAAGTCTATAACTATTTGGGGCAATTCTGATCTTGCAATCTCTTCTTCCTGACAATGATGCTTGAGAACATAATTCTCTTCCCTGAATTTCTCAAGCTTGCTTAAAGCCAAGAAGAATTCACCTTTGAGATTGAACTCAACCCCTTCATCTCTTTATGAATCTGTATGTTCCTCTGATAGATCCTTCTCCAAGATATTAGGCTATTTCTGGAGAGACCCACTCTGATACAAATTGAATAACACAAGCTTATACTGAGAGGGGGGGTGAATAGTATAAGACTTAACCAATTAATAATGTTAACTTTAGATAACAGTGGCATCAATACAACATTAATCAAGATAGAAAGCATCACACATTGAAGACCCATTTTAACATGGTTCACCCAAAAAGGTTGGGCTACATCCATGGATAAAATCTTTCATTAAATTTTATCAATCCAAATTCTGGGAATACCTTTTCCGATTACAATTTTTATGGGCACCAACCCAAAGGAGACACCAATCCCCTAATCTCGAGTTCGTGGGCACCAACCCACAGGAGACACCAATCCCCTAGCTTTGCTCTAGCTGGTGATCCTCTAGAAAACCTCTACCTCTGTTGCCCATAACAAATGGAACTCTATCCATAGAAGACACCTGTCATCCCTGTTATGGCTAGAGACCTCTGTTCTTAACTCTATCACCTCCAAAGATGGTCCTCAAATTTGCACTAAACATAGTCCTTCGGTTTAGCATAAATGTCCTTGTTCGTCTTTGCCTGTTGTGCTCTACGCCCTCTGCTCTCTCTACGAAAATACAACAGCACCATCTTCATGCACTCTGATTCCTTGCGATCTCTCTCACTTAGATGATTCGACAAAATGCACTCTGTACACTGCTATCAAATTTTGCACTCTGCTCTCGCCGATCAAACTTCTTCTCTTCGCACTATTTCTACAAGTGTCACACTTCAACCATGCATTCGATTACCCCCTCAACTCTCCAAATAGCCCTCCTTTTATAATAGAGTTTTCATGAATAAAAACTTTGATCTTAGTTGGCTGTTATGCAAATGCAAACCCTTATATCCGTCAGCTGCAATCCCTAATCTTCGTCGACTAAAATTTGACTCTGTCGGCTTCACTGCCTCTATAACCCTTCTGAGCTTCTGTCGCAAAAATACATGTCGCTATATCGTGACACTTTTCACTTTCTTAACCCCTTCTCGAATTGCAACCGTGAAAGTAGAACATGTTGTGAAATCATAAAAAAATTTCTTCCTTGCACTTTGCTCTACTTGCACTAGCGAAAATGGAACATGTCACAAAATTGTGACACTTTCGCTAGCTTATGCTTTTCTCTCCTTTACGCCCGCGAAAACGAAACATGTCATGAAATTGTGACACTTTCGTTGCCTTATGCTTTTCTCTGCCGTACGCCCGTGAAACCGAAACATGTCATGAAATCGTGATGCTTTCGCCTTTGAGCTCTTCCTTCTTGAATTTGTTGTGAAATTGTGATGCTTCTTCCATGATCTTTCGTTTTGCTTCTATCATGAAATCGTGACTCTTTCTCCAATTGTATGCTGTCATCTCAATCTATCATGAAATAATGACACTTTCTGCATCCATAACCTTTCTCTTCAACCTATCGTGAAATCGTGACACTTTTTGCATCCGTACAATTTCTTTGCAGCCTGTCACGAAATTGCGATGCTTTCAGCTTCCATACATCTTTGCAACCTATCGTGAAATCGTGACAGCTTCTCATTTCAAACTCTTCCCTTTGCTACATGTCACAAAATCATGATAGTTCTCATTTTGTCTTTTGCAGCATGTCACGAAATCATGATAGTTCTCACTTCGAACTCTATAGAATGTCAAAAAATCATGACACTTTTCGAGTTACTTTCTCTCTCTTTGAACTTGTCGCAAAATCATGACAGTTCACACTGTGGACTCTCTCTTCTGCATCATGTCACGAAATCGTGACACTTTTTCATCCGTATAGCCTTCCTAGCAATATGTCGCAAAATTGCGACATTTCTAACTCCATACATTCTCTCCTCTTTGAGTCGCAAAACTACGACATGTCGCGATATCGCGACACTTTTCTAACTTGCTTTCTTTCTCCTGCTTAAGTCACAAAAATGCGACATGTCGTGATATCGTGACACTTTTCTAAAAATATTTCTCTCTCCTGCTTAAGTCGTGAAAATGCGACATGTTGCGATATCGCGACACTTTTCCAACTTACTTTATTTTGAACCTATCAACTTGGGGTTTGCAGAAGACCTTTGAAACTATCATGCCGTAACCTTCATCAAAACAAATAATTTTGACATCAATTCAAATTCCTTCGAAAGCTTCTTTACATCAATGACAACTTATTCACTTGAGCAAATGCAATGTACCCAAAGTACCCAAAATTGCCAACAATCTCCCCCTTTGTCATTGATGGCAAACCTTTACTAAAAATGCTTCTTAAGAGCCAAAACTGAAACAAACTGTGCTAACAACTAACCAATGTCCTTTGAAGTTTTGCTCCCCCTGACTTGAAGCTTTCCTTTTCTCTTGAAGCTCTCCCCCTTACTCATATCTCTCCCCCTTTGTCATCAATGTCAAAGGGCCACCTTTGGGGCTTGAGACTAAGAATGAGCCTCTTGGCTTAGTCCCTCCCCCACCTTTTGATGAGGTGATTAATTCTGGGGTGAGAGTACAACTCCCAATTTCTCTCTTAGATACTCAAACGTATCTCTTGGAAGAGGTTTTGTGAAGATATCTACAATCTGCTCTTTAGTAGGCACATACTCTAGCTTGACCTGCTTCTCTTGCACTTTCTCCCTTAGAAAGTGATACTTGATGGAAATATGCTTTGTCCTTGAGTGCATTACCAAATTTTTGGAAATACTTATGGCACTTGTATTATCACAAAATATGGAGATGGGTTGTTCATGCCTGACTTTGAAATCCTCCAAGGTGGTTTTCATCCATAAAACTTGTGTACACCCGACCATCGCTGCTATGTATTCAGCCTCTGCTGTAGACAAGGAAACTGAAGGTTGTTTCTTACTTAACCAAGAAACCAAACTCTTTCCCAAAAAGAATGCTCCACCACTAGTGCTTTTTTTGTCATTAATACTGCCTGCCCAATCTGCATCTATATAAGCTGTGAGGGTGAAATCGTCACCTTTGGATACCAAAGCTCAAAGTCCATAGTGCCCTTCAGATATCTGAATATCCTCTTAACTGCTATAACATGAGAATCTTTTGGATCTGCCTGAAATCTTGCTACTAACCCAACTGTCTGCATGATATCTGGTCTGGTAGCCATAACATATAATAAGATGTCGATCATTGATCTGTACAATCTATGATCTACTACTGGAGATTCATCATCTTTACTCATCTTGCACCTTGTAATCATTGGAGTACATACTGGTTTGTTGTCCATCATCCCAAATTTTTTTAACATTTCTTTGATATACTTTCATTGAGAGAGAAATACACTGTCTTTTGATTGAGCAATCTAAAGACCTAAAAAGAATGATAGCTCTCCAATCATATACATCTCAAATTCCTTCTGCATGGTGTTAGCAAAAACTTTGCACATCTGAGTATTATTTCCCCCGAAAATAATATCATCAAAATAGACAACCATAATCAACATATCATCATCTTCATTATTAATATACAAATTGCTATTTGCCATGCCTTTCCTGAAGCCTTGCTCATGAAGATAACTGTCAAGTCTTGAGTACCATGCCCTTGGTGCTTGCTTTAACCCATATAAGGACTTTTTCAGTTTACACACATAGTCTGATTGTTCTATGAGAGACACTCCTTCTGGCTGTTCTATGTAGACTTCTTCTACCAACACCCATTTTAGAAAATCTAAATTTGCATCCATTTGATATACCTTGAAATATTTGAAGCTTGAAAGGGCCAAAAAAATTCTGATAGCTTCAAGACAAGCAACAGGAGCAAACGTCTCTTCGAAATCAACACCTTCTACTTGAGCATAACCTTTGCAGACTAATCTAGCTTTGTTTTTGACAATCTTTCCATCCTCATTGAGTTTATTTCTGAATATCCATTTTGTGCCAATGACATTCTTGTCCTTAGGTCTGGGAACCAAATCCCAAGTTTCACTTTTCTCTATTTGATTTAGCTCTTCATCCATCACTTTTATCCAAAATTTATTTGCACATGCTTCACTGAAATCTTTTGGCTCAATCTGAGAAAATAATGAAACGTTTGTAGAATCATGTGAAGAGATGACCCTTCTTGTTTTCCTATTGTTTGGATCACCAATGATCAAATATTTTGGATGATGTTTTTGAACATATCGTGAAGGAGTTTTGGGAAGCAATTGTTGTCTTTCCTCTTCTTCATCTGAAACCTCTATGAATTCTTCTTGACAAATTTCATCACTGAGTTCCTTGACTGGTTCTTTTATCCCTGTATTTTCATCAACTGTTACATTTATGCTCTCTATGACTATATGCGTTCTTTTATTGAAGCATTTGTAGGCCTTGCTTCTACTGGAATATCCAAGAAATATTCCCTCATCACACCTAGGATCAAATTTACCCAAATTCTGATCTTCCCTTCTGATGAAGCACTTACTCCCAAACACTTTGAAGTATTTTACTGTAGCTGGTCTTCCTTTCCACAATTCATAAGGAGTTTTATGATGATTGAATCTAAGTTGGGCCCTGGTGATAATGTAGAATTTTGTACTAACTGCCTCTTTCCAAAAGCCATCTAAAAGTTTTTACTCATTTAACATAGCTCTAGCTATATTTTCAATAGTTCTATTTTTCCTTTCAACTAATCCATTTTGTTGAGGAGTTCTTGCTGTTGAATATTCTATTTTGATTCCTTATTGCTCACATTATTCCACAAATTCATTTGAAGTGAACTCTCCTTGTCTGTCTGATCTTAAGAATTTGATTCTCTTGTCAGTCTCATTTTCAATCATTTCTTTGAAAGCTTTAAATTTTTCAAAAGCTTCAAATTTTTCTTTGAGAAAAGTAACCCAAGTCATTCTAGAATAATCATCTATAAACAACATGAAGTAGCTTTCTCCCTGAATGCTCTGAGTTCTAGTGGGGCCACATAAATTAGTATGAATAAGATGCAATGGTTTTGAAGAAGTATACCCTTTTGATTTGAAACTGGTTCTGGTCTATTTTCCATGTTGATAGGGACCGCAAATGATATTATGGGGCCTTTTTATTTTGTGCAAGTCTCTAACTACTTCCTTGGTACTAATATTGACAAGATTATCAAAGCTCAAATGCCCCAATATTTTATGCCATAGCCAACTCTCATCTTCTTGAGTTAGAAAACACTTTTCCCTTTTTATCTCACTCAGCATGTAAAGATTTTTTGGAGTCCTTGTAGCACTCGTAATGAGTTTTCCATTTTTTTCTTTACTTATCTCACATCTATTTGAAAAGAAAGATACTATGTGCCCTTGATCACAAAGTTGACTCACACTCAGAAGATTATGTCTTAGGCCTTCTACATAAAACACATTTTTTGTTTTGGATTTCCCATCCAAAATAAGAGTCCCTTTACCACAGATTTTAGCTGATCTATTATCTCCAAAATTGACTGTTCCTCTGTTTGTTTATTTTAAGACCAAAAACTTTTCCTTTTCACCAGTCATATGTTTTGAACAACCACTATCAAGATACCATTTTTCTACTTTGTCTTGAGCATGAAAAGCAGTTTGAACTATCATTGACTTAGATTTGATCTCATTTTTCTTTTTAGTGAACTCAAGGCTAGAACTATCCAAACTGCACATCCTTGCTATATGCCCAAAATTCTTGCACTTGTAACACATGAAATTTTTATTCATAAGAGGTGCAAAAGAGTTAACATTTTCCTTACTAAGGCTATTCAAGGATTTATTGCAATGCATAGCTTTGTGACCAAAATTCTTGTAGGAAAAACAATAGCCATGGAAGGTATTATGTAACCTGTTTCGATGCCTTGGATGATTGTTCTTCTTGTGACCAACTGGAATCCACCATTCTTTAGGATGAAGATTGGTCTTGCTCGAAGACCCTATTTCATGAATAGTGCAACCATCCTTCTTTTGCTTTTCATACAGAATATTATTTCTGAGAGCTAATCGTTCCAACTTCACTCTAAGAGACATAACCTCTTCTTCTAGTTTGTCACAATCAGCTTCCTTTCCTTTTAAAGCCTTTGTTAGAACCTGTTCAACCTTCTTCCCTTATTTTGCTAGAATTTTGAATTATATAACTCTTTGGGACAATTCTGATCTTGCAATCTCTTCTTCCTGACAATGATGCTTGAGAACATAATTCTCTTCCCTAAATTTCTCAAGCTTTCTTAAAGCCAAGAGGAATTCACCTTTGAGATTGACCTCAACCCCTTCATCTCTTTATGAATCTGTATGTTCCTCTGATAGATCCTTCTCCAAGCTGTTAGGCTCTTTCTGGAGAGACCCGCTCCGATACCAATTGAAGAACACAAGCTTATACTGAGAGGGGGGGTGAACAGTATAAGACTTAACCAATTAATAATTTTAACTTTAGATAGCAGTGGCATCAATAAAAATTTAATCAAGACAGAAAGCATCACACATTGAAGACCCATTTTAATGTGGTTCACCCAAAAATGTTGGGCTACATCCATAGATAAAATCTTTCACTAAATTTTATCAATCCAAATTCTGGGAATACCTTTCTTGATTAGAATGTTTATGGGCTCCAACCCAAAGGAGACACCAATCCCCTAATATCGATTTCGTGGGCACAAACCCACAAGAGACACCAATCCCCTAGCTCTGCTCTAGCTTGTGATCCTCTAGAAAACCTCTGCCTCCGCTGCCCTTAGCAAATGGAACTCTATCCACAGAAGAAACCTGTCCTCCCTACTCTGGTTGGAGACCTCTATTCTCAACTCTATCACCTCCAAATCTAGTCCTCGAATTTGAATTAAACATAGTCCTTTGGTTTAGCACAAATGTCCTCGTTCGTCTTTGCCTGTTGTGCTCTACGCCCTCTACTCTCTCTATGAAAACACAACAGCACTGTCTTCACGCACTCTGATTCCTTGCAATCTCTCACTTAGACGATTCGACAAAATGTAGTCTGTACACTGCTATCGAATTTTGCATTCTGCTCATGTCGATCAAACTTCTTCTCTTTGCATTATTTCTATGAGTGTCACACTTCAACCATGCATTCGATTACCCCCTCAACTCTCCAAACAACCCTCATTTTATAATAGAGTTTTCATGAAAAAAAATTTGATCTTATTTGGCTGTTATGCAAATGCAAACCCTAATCTCCATCGGTTGCAAGCTCTAATATTTGTCGGCTAAAATTTGACTCTGTCGGCTTCACTGCCTCTGTAACCCTTCTGAGCTTCTACCATGAAAATACATGTCATGATATCGCGACACTTTTTGCTTTCTTAACCCCTTCTCGGCTTGCACCCGCGAAAGTAGAACATGTCGCAAAATTGTGACGCTTTTGCTTCCTTGCACTTTGCTCTGCTTGCACTAGAAAAAATGGAACATGTCGCGAAATCATGACACTTTCGCTGCCTTATGTTTTTCTCTGATTTACGCTCGCAAAAACGGAACATGTCACGAAATCCTATAAAATTTTGTATGTTTATATGTCGTAGAAAAGAGTTTGCATGTTGCTATAAAAAACTGGAATACATAAATCTAGTTTGCAAAGTGCTATGTGAACTGGATCCAAACAGTGAATTTGAAAGAAAATTGAAAGTGATAGGTTGTAAACAGCTAGTAGATGGGCTGCTAATAGGTGAATGTGTTGAAACCAGTTTTGTGAGCATGCAAACAAAGCGTAACTTGAATCAGTTATAAATATAGAAAAATGAATGTTTGTTTGTTTTGTGTGTTTTTATTATGATGATATATGCTCTATAAAGTATCATAGGAAGTGGTGTGAAACTCTAGAAATAATAGGAGTGTTGTCAACACAAAAACTCCTACAAAACATAAGGGTGCACAAAATAGAACAGTGTCTCAATAGGTGAATGACAACCTGAATGGAGAGGTGTAGTAAAATTATATCCAAAGGGAAGGAACTCAAAATTTGCTAATGATTCCATAATCCTCTCATGAGAAGATCTAGCATTGTCCAAGACCTGCAACGGGCCCATTCGAGTGGTCGCTTCACTCTCGGGAAAGCTTAGTCAAGAACAATAGTCACTTGTTCACTAATTATGTGAGCCTTATGAACAAAGGAATCTAATCCTATCCCAATTTGAAGATCCCTTTTGATTATGAAATCTAGAAAATCAATCTCAAGAGTAGGGTATTTTCTAGTGATGAATTCCATAAAATCACTCTTGGGGGCTACTATGGTGTCTAGGGGGTGAGTTGGTTGAAGGAGATGAATTCCAACATCACCAATATCAAGTGGTGATTTGTGATAAATTCAAATATGAACATCATGTATGCCATGTAAGTGTGTGATAGTGTGTTTGCTATCACTGAGCTGAAAGAAAAAAACAACTAGCTAGATACCTTTTCAGAAATGAAACTAACCCTAGATGTGTTTTCAAAATGAAACTAGATCTGTATGCTTTTTGAAATGAAACTAAGCTTAGATGTTTTTTTAGAAATGAAAACCTACTCTATGAAGCATGAAAGCAAACAAAACTAAGATGCATTAAAAATAAATTTGATAATTATCTATGTGCATCAGAAAGTAATTGAAATTCTAATTTAATGACATAAAAAGAAAGTGCAAGTTACCCAAGGGATTTGTGAAAGAAATGGAAAATTTCTAATCTAAATGATATAAAGAAATTTGAAACCCTAATCTAATGACATGAAAGGTAAAATGCAAGTTACCTAGGGGATTTGTGAAATAAATGGGAAATTACTAATGTAAATGATATAAAGAAATTTCAAACCCTAGTTTAATGATATGAAAAGGGAAAATGTAAGTTACCTAGGGGATTTGCGAAAGAAATTGAAAATTTCTAATATAAATTATTTTTGAAATAAATTTTAAAAATATGATCTAGGTCTAATGAATGAGATTCAAAGTCCTACTCTAAATGCTTTTTAAAAATATACTGGAAAATCTAATTTAAATCACACGAAAGAGATTCAAAGTTCTATTCTAAATGATTATAAAAAGAGATTTGAATGATATGAAAGAAATTTAAAAAACTATGCTAAATTATTTTTAGATGGATGTAAATGACATGAAAGAAATTTAAAACCCTATTCTAAATTTTTTTTGACAATAAATGAAAAAATTTGATCTAAATGCAAGTTTGGAAAGAGATTTCAAAAATATATCTAGTGCATTGAAAGACAACTTGAAAGTGATTGGAAAAATGGAGGGAAATCAAAATGTACTCTAATAACTTGGAAAGGGAGTGAAATTTTAATCTAAAGGACATGAAAGATATTTGAAATGATTCAACCTAAATGATTTTGAAGGGAATGAAAACCCTAACTAATGTGCTTTGAAAAGGAAATTTGTAAAATGACTTGATGCATTTGAGAGGGAAATTTATTTGCAAAGAAGTGATGAAAGAGTGTGGTCCTGAGAAGAATACCTAAATCATATGGTGTCATATGAGCTTATTTCTATCTCTGTTGTAGATCTCCATAATTTAAATTTGTTCTAGAGCCATTTGGCAGAGTTTGCATGGTGGGGTGCAAATTGGACTATTGGTTCATAGGATGGGGTGAAAACCGAGTTTGGAAGCCTAAAACACTGATCTAAAAGCATGAGGTGTATTTTAGGGCTCTTTAGGGCTCGATTTTATTTTCACACCACATGAAATAGCAAAATGAAGTCGTAAATTGAGTTAGACTAGCTAGAAAACTATTCTAAAACAATTTTTTTGTGGGGTCCCACTAGGCGTGGCAGAATGTAATATACAAAAAGTCACCAATTCCAAAACTAATAGAATATGTTCAATTTTTCATTTTACTATTGAATTAAAAAGAGTGTTACAATATAGTCTCCTTAGAGATAACTTTTTCTTTCTCTTTCAATGTAAGTACAGGTAAACTTGTGAAGGCTTTTCGATGCCCTTAATGTAGGTGGGTTTCTATGTGCATGTACCATCGGTATTTATGTTTGATGCTATCCTTTTTTACCTACTTTAGGCTTGAAAAAATGGTTTAGTTTGTTTGTGCCCTATCCTTGATCAAGTATCTCAATATGAAAATGAATAAAAACATGCTAAAAATACGAAATAATATTGTAGAAACTATTTAGAATTGATGTATACCTGATTTGATGCTACATAGTTGCTATAGGTTTGGTTTTCATGGAGGGGCGTGAACTAGATCTTGGGTTCACATGGAAGGGTGCAAACTAGACTACTATTAACTATTTTTCAGAATTTTTTGTTTGAATAGTTTTTAGATAATTTTTGTTGCTATCTATCAGGTGCAAAATTGTCAGAAAGGGTTTTGGTACAATTTTGCTAGATTCTAGGTATGTTATCAAAAGGGAGAGAGAGATAATATGAAGTAAATGGCCCTATATATATATATAGAATTTTACAATGTTAGGGGGGAGTTAGGTGTCCTAAAACCATAGGTTTAGTTGCTACCATGGTGAATTTAGGGTTTATGAAGTGGCATGCCTCATTGCCTAGTCATCACTTCATGTGCCCTGAAGGAAATATCCTAGGTGCACACATGTATGAGCTAGGATTAGTATTAACCTTAATTAGATAATCATTGGATTATATGAGGGTTGAGTTAGGTCTCCTATAAAATATCCTAAGTTGGTGCACACATGTGTGAGGGCATAATTAGGGCTAATTTAGATTTTTGACCCTAATTAAACCTGATTAAGTGATAAAGTGCCCTTAAGCTAAAAGTCACTTGAAAATCAGAATTGTAATTAGAATTATTTAGATTTCTATATAGGTAATTATCCCATGGACTCTGTAATTAGGTGTAGTGAAGGGCTTAGGTGGCCTTAAGGGGATTGTAGGTGGCCCTCTTGCGAATATAAGGCATTTTGGATATGTTTTGTGTAGTTTTGTAGGTTTTTGGCATCTACAGATAGCTATGATGGCCTACATGGCCTATGATGGTCTATGATAGACTACGATGGCCTACGATAGTCTATGATGTCCTACAATGGCCTACGATGGCCTATGATGGCCTATGAGTATCTAAAAATATGTATGTAAGCCTACAAGTGTTTATGCAAGCCTACAAGAATTTGTGGGTGATCATGTGCAACTTTTAGGTGTGTACAATATCCATCTATCCAATCATACCAAGTCCTTGGTGCTTGCTTGAGGTCATACAAGGCATTCTTCAACTTGTACGCAAACTCTTCTTTACCTTTAAACTCAAAATATTATTGTTGTTATACATATATATCTTCCTCTAAGAACCCATTGAGGAGGATATTTTCACATCTAAGTGATGCAAACTCTATCTATTGTGGGCTTCCATAGCAATAACCATTCAAATTATTTCTTGTCTTTCTACAAGTGCAAATGTTTCTTTATAATCAATTTCATACCTTTGTGTGAATCCTTTAGAAACAAATCTATCCTATGTATTTCAATGTTGCCATTACTATTATCTTGTAGACCCACTTGAATCCCACACATTTCTTACCATCAAGTTTCATAATCTCCCAAGTATTGTTATTTTAAATAGATTTGATATCTTATTTCATTGCTTGAACCCACACATTATTAGTACAAGCATATTTAAAAAAATATAGTTTAAACTTGGATTGATATATCAAAGCATAAATAATAAAATCACCTTTATGATTATATTCATTATATCCAAATATTTATAGCCTTTCCAATCTAGAAATAACTTGATCAACTTCTTAAAATTGGCATCTTGTAATCCTACTTTCAAAATTGCTATCAAGCATTTGACTTGGTGGGTGATCTTAAAAAGTCATATTTCCCTTCTACATCTTCACAACATCAATAATGGGTGATGAATTACTTGAATAACTTGATGAAGTAGTTCAATTAATGGAGGAGAAGGCACACTAGTTGGTTGTTCACCATAAACAATACCATTACTAAAATTTATGATCTTATTGGCTTGGCCTCTTTGATTACCATATGCACTCCATTATAAATCATACCTATAGAAACCAAAACTTTGCTATTCTTTGAATTATAGAAATTATAAGATTTGTTATTTTCATAATATCCAACAAAAATGCAAGGCTCACTTTTTGGGTCAAGATTATTTATTTTCTCATTAACAACATGAACATATGATAAAGAACCAATTTTTAAAAAATGATTAGAATTGGGTATATTTTGATGGAAAAATTAATTTATTCATTGAGGCAAGATGTTATTTAATACATGATTTGGGGTTACAAACTGGAAGATCAATACTCCTGATTTAAGAGGTTATCATGTAAGAAATATTAAAATACAATTTCAACTAATAATAATATTCTAGCTAATAATGCATGATCTAATAATATTGTTAAAAAATATCCTAATGTACCTCCTTATTATATTTGACATAACAAAAAAACATGCACCTATCTACTGTATTAGTCTATAATCATCATAAAAGCGTAAAAGCTTGACACATTGCATAAATTCAACAAAATGATATTTCTTGTATTGATTATGAATGAATCTCTATTACAAATATGCCCCTCTTAGGGTCACTTGAATGATGATACAGTCTATACAATTTCCAATGCCCTCAATAGGGTAGGTGCATTAATATTGCCCTTTGACTAGTCACAAACTGCCTTGGGGTGGATTTGACCCCCTTCTTTGCAATGTGGAAGGATTATGATATAGAATCCTCTTGTACCTGTCTTCCTACGATCAAGAAACAACATCACACAATCAAAATTATAGATAGCCTCTCATGATGAGGCCCTTTAAAGAAACATACATGATAATGCCATTAAACTAATGATCAAGAAAACATAAAGAAAAACCTTTAAACTATGCTAATTGAATCAATATTTGTAATATAGCATAAAGGAGATCATTAGACAAATAATGCATGGATTAGACAAATATCCTAATTAATACAAAGTATAAACTATCTATTCTAACCTAATTCCCACATTCAGAATTCTTCTAAATTGCAATTAAACCTAAGAAATGATTAATCTAACCTATTTAACCAGACATAAATGAAAAGAGTAAGGTGATCTATCACCTGTTGCAAACCATAGATCTGGTGAGTGGTCTACATTGTGAACTATGGCTGACAGCCGCAGTTTAACCTCTGATAGATTTACCCTCAAAATCAAGGGTAGTGCATTTGATCTCCTTGTCCAAATTGATGTTCAAGGGTCACCTTAATTTTCCTCAGACTTATTTGGTGGTCAATTCGATGTGAAGGGCCTTAATTTGCTTGAATTTGTGCTTCTTGAATCTCCTAAGCACCTAGGGCATCCATAATGCAATTCATCATGAATGTTGGCAAAAGGGTCGAGGATTAAGTGTAATAGCTCTATCTCTTAGTATACTCAGTTTGAGTGTACAATTCACCAGGGCTTCATTTCTCAAATATCCAATGCTTACTTCTCTTATTCTCCCCATTTGGAGGGGGTATTTATAGCATGCCCCTAGGGCTAGGTGTGGCTTCATGGAGAAGCCAATACCAAGAAGGGTGGTTAGGACAATTGGGATGGAAGCCTTTGGAATCTTCTATACTTCAACTACCTTCTTCTAGATCTATTGGTTGTTACAAAAAATTTGGATTGGATGGAAGGCCTAATTGAACTTTAGTTAAGACCACAGGTCATAGTTGCGGTCCAGACTGCAGACCGCAGGTGTCAACCATGGTTTAGATTGGATATCACAGATTTGGGGTGCAGTTTAGAATGATTAGGCCAAAATGCCTAAATTGAGTGATTAGAACTACTACTCTATCTTGGAGTCTATCCAAGATCCTCCATATGGTCTTGTAGCATGTCCATATGAGTATTCGCCCTCAACATGACATGTTTTATGTGTCTACAAATGTCCCTTTTGAGATGCATTGTGAGATTGAACAATGTTGAGTAAAAATATACATCCTAAAATGATGCCTAAGGTTCTATGATGATCATTATTTGGATCAAAATTAGATGCCCCAGGTCCAGCAAAAGGATGCACATCTTGGAATCATTGCTTCCAACTTGTGAAAGGCTTACATTTTGACAAGTTTGCACTCGTCATCAGAAATTCGGATAGCATCAATGCCAAGTATGGGTATCTTTTGACCCATAAATCCAAAGGATGAGAGTTACAAACCAATTATCATATTTGTTGTTTACCCCAAGCAAAGGAGGAAGCTTATGATAGCTATTGACAATGATTCGCAAGAACAAATGCAATTTTGACAAGAGTAGGGGATCTACGATCTCAAGGATCTTCTATTGACTTTGATTATGATTATGAAATTATGACTACCCCCTCAAGCGACGAGTAGATGAGGGTAATGACAATGTATGAAGTGACGAAATCACTTGACCATAAATAATGATCTTAACAAATTTAGATTCAAGCCTTTTAATGCCTTGGATAGGCCTAGTTCAGCTTATGATTGCAACTCTTAGTATTATTTTCACATTTCTATCCCATGGAGAATTTAGGCTACAATAGCCATATTAAGGAATCAAAATGATACAAATGCAATTAGACTTGTGTTGAATCATATTTGCCGATGATTTGCTGAAAGATGTCATAAAAGAAATGACAATTTTACCCCAAATGTCCTTATGGTGAATTACTCATCCTGCCAGATTGCATGGATCGCAACTCGCTGCAATCATCAAGTGTATAGGAAAAATCACTGAATACGAGGCACATTTGGTTTTTAATTATTTGAACTTTTTGTTTTAATTTTGCATTTATTTGATTGATCTTGGTGCTTTTAACATCACCAAATTTGCAATTTTGATCATTTATTTTGAATTTTTATCTAATGGGAGTCATTAATTTATTTTTTAGACCTTCCCACGATGGGTTTTGAGTGCATTACATGCTAGTTATAGACCATGGGTACAGTCTGTGGTTTAATTTTTCAAATTTTGGGAACTGTTGGTCATACCTGTGGGAAAAAAACCCTAGTTTCAAAACCACAGGTGTCATCTGCAGTTCATCAAGATAGGAGAACCTATAAATTGAATTCCCATTTGAATTTTTTCATTATTTTCTTACAATCACTAGCAACTTGAGAGCTCTGAGAGTGAGAGAACAGTCCTTGATCTGAAAGGCTACCACACTCTACCATAATTACACTCGTCTACCTTGATGGTAGATCCTGATCAGCCATCTACTAGCCAAGGCTAGGGTGTGGGTAAGGTAACTAAAAACTGAGACCTCACACTCAATACCAATAAAATAAACCACATTAAGTAATGCAGATAATGAACCTCACTCAACTGCTGGTAATGAACCCCCACTAGTCTAGGTTAGCTTAGGTTTTAATTGTTTTATTTAGTGGACTAGGATGGTACTCGAAATGGGTGCTTCTCCTTAACTGTAGCTAGTAGTTGTGGTCCACAATTGGAAAATTGGGAACTACAGGTTTTAGCTGCGATTAGGATTCAAAAATCCCAACGATAAAAATTGACCGCATGCGAACCGCATGGTTGACCCACGGTTCGATAAATTTATAAAATTTTGAATTTTTTTTTTTTTATAGATGTTTTTTTCATTTTTAGAATTGTTTTTAGCTCTGTTTAGCTAGATTTTGTCTTACATTATGCTTTTTATTTCAAAAATTTACTTATAGAGCCTGGGAGCCTAACATTCTGAAGACTCTCTATGAGGATCTTTCTGATGACAACCGAGATTGGTTCTAAGCTGTCAGGTTTGGCTATGTCATGGATCTACCCACTATTAGGATAGATCAATCCTACCTGACTGCATTGGCCCGATGTTGGAATACGTGGACTAACACATTTCACCTGCCTATTGGAGAAATTACTGTTACCCTGGAGGATGTCTACAGGATCTTTAGGATCCTCATCGATGGTGAGACCATCATCTCCTCTACCTCTAGGGTAAAGGAGGTTGTTTTCAATGCTATCTTCAGTGACCAGAGCGAGGATTCTTAGGAGGCAATTTACCATGGAGAGGTGCACATTGGTGATTGGTATCGCGAGGATGTATTCTATGCATGAGAATCCCTCTTCATGCACATGATAGTACAAATTGTCCTTCTAGACTCTTCGAGTATGAGGATTACTTGGAACCTCTTGTACACTTCTAGGAGGGTTCTTCAAAATTCTATAGAGGAGCTATTACTTTTATCATGGGGAGCACCCTGCTATGTCAACTCTATAGGGAGTTGTATCAGATTACTGAGCGTAGCTATAAGGGCATTAGCTACAATATTTTGTTGCAAATATAGGGGTGGTAGCACATCCGAATTGAGCATCCTATAGATCTTCCACTACACATTACTAAGATAGATGTCGATCATTAGTGCTACGTCACATGTTGGCATTATGAGGGGGAGGATACCCATAGCAAGATCCATGTTGGTGACATCAAGCATTATATTACTCGATTTGCATCACTTGGGCTAAGGAATGTTGTCTTGTGACCCTACATGGATTTCCCCGCATGGCTTGAGGTAGACGAGTGGCTTCGATGGGCTTGTCAAGATAGGCAACTTATCGGATGAAAGGCTGATATTAGAGAGTATTAGTTCTACTCTCGTTTCCTGTGATAGTTTGGCATGGTGCAAGAAATTATAGAGATACATTTCAGATACTGGTGGATGGTCATGGAGAGTGATCTAAAGTGGATCATTCTTGAGCCTCTGGGAGATGCTCCGAATGACTACTAATATAATGGAGTTGAGACTGTTGGGACCACACCAAAGTATGATGGGTGGTGGTCCATGTTTATATGGTATGGGTGAGGGCCTCTAGGTTGAGATCCATATTAGGAAGAGGTAGAGGTGGATCCCGATGGGCATAGGGTGCACTAACGAATAGAGGGTGGTTGGGGCACAAAGGCCACTACTAAGGAGACTCCCAAGATTGAGCTGGAATAGAATGCTCCAAAGGAGGGTGAGGTACCTCTCGATAGTGTAGATGGACTACTCTTAGCTCAGGTGGCTAACATGTAGAGTCAACTTGGATGATTCCATACACAGTAGCTAGAGTGAGATACTACTATCACCACTCTGGAGGTGAAGGTAGATAACAAGGATAGGTGCTTTACGGAGGCATAGGATTAGATACAAGATCTCACTACATGGGACATAGATGCAGAGACCTAGGTTTAGAGACTATAGACTACATTGGAGTTATCACAAGCACAACAAACTACAATAAAGGTAGAGAGAGATATCCTCCAAGCATCAAGGGGGGCTATGCTACCTCCTTAGGTTACTATGGGGCCTTCGGTAGCACCAATGGTAGATTTAGCAGGTGGTCAAGATTCGATGGCCGAGGTAGAGCGACTACGCAGCATGGTCATAAGGACTAATGAGATGCATGCAACCTGGCTTACTCACGTTGATCAGCTAGTCAACTACATTGAGATGCATGGGCTATAGGTTCTTGAGGATCCTTTCTCTTTAGAGTCTCAATGGACCAGGTCTAGGAGCTTCGGATAGTCTATGGTAAGCTCAAGTCATAGGACTCATAGGACTGAGAGGATGCATAGATCCTCTAGCACACATGGTGCGACATCACATGCCAGGACTAGAGATGTAGGGCTGACTTCAGGGGCCATCAATCAGAGGACCAGCCTACTTTAGTTACTAGTTTCTTGTGTGTTGGATGCCTTAGGATTTGGAGGTAGGCATGATCCACAGTAGGACCCATTACGGGTTCCAGAGCATACATGAGAGCAGACTCTAGAGCATAGTGCTAAGGGAGGCAATGAGAGATCCGGTACAGAGGGAGCATACTAGATATGGGTTTTGCTAGATGCAGACTACATGTTTGATATGCCATATTTATATTGGATGTAAGGTCGAGGACCTACACACTTTGTAGCTTACGAGAATTTTGATACACCCCCCATGTACTCTTTTGGACACATATATATGACTTGATCATTTATGGCTCATTATGTGTACCGATATTTATTTTTGATTTTGTGTTTATTTGATGCACATGGATGCAATGCTTATGTTGATGCTATGTTTATATGATGTGATGTATGGATGATAAGCACTAGATAGATATCTTATTTATGATTATGTTGATGAGATGCAGTGATCTAGATGATTAGATGTGCCATATATGATGTATGCATATGAATGCACTGTTTATTTTTAACACATATTTGTTTTTACTTTTTGGGCATGCGTTTATTTTTATGAAGTTATGGTATGATATGCAATGTATGGTAATGCATTATGTACATAATTCTAATATAATAGGAATGAACCTGTATGCTTTAATCACTTAAAACATAAGGAATGAATGTAAACTATATATATCAATTTTAAAATATGACACCACAGAATGTATAACAATCATGCAAAATAATTAATATTTTTCATTACAAGAACTTAATCAATTAATCACCCATATATGAAATGCAATAAAATGTATTGGTATAATGCTAATGAATGAATATGTTATTCTGTATATTTTTCTTTGTTGCACTATATAGTCAGTGGTCATCTAAACATAATTTTTGATATTCATGCGGTATCTATCCTATATGTTTGATTGTGCTTTGTAAAATATATTCTGATAAATGGATATTAATATTTTTAGTTTTTTTCTAGTGGTATTTGATATTTTGTTGCTATGAGAGAACTTTTTGAGGTTTTCCATGAGACTCAAACACCCTAGTAGACTTCTCCAAAAATCACATACTAACTGTACAAGGATTTTATTGGATAAGGCTTTTGTCATGATAGACCCAACTATTCATTATCCCTATGTATGCATGTGAGTATTTTTAGATAGACCATAAGCATACCCCGTATGTCAGTCGGGACTCTTTCAACCCATATGTGAGATAGGGTTCCTCATACCATCCTTATTTTAGCTTTGATTAGACTTATACAGCTAGACAAACCTAGGCACCTAGAGCTAGCTCATCTTGTAAATTGATCAGGGCTACCCCTCCAAATGCAGGTGGGACTCTTTCAACCCATTTCTACGTTTGGGGATCACGCAATAGAGCTACCCCTCCGATTGCAGGTGGGACTCTTCCAACCCATTGCTGTGATCAGGGATCACTCTATGGATTTCAAAAGGTGGAAAATCTAGGTATTCAATTTCTCACCCTTCTTACTTGCTCATATGCAGTGATAAAAATCACTGTAAGTCCACGTGTTACCGTTTTCTTTGAGCAAGGTATTTTTATAGTGCTTTTGATTCACTATGTCACTTTACAATTGATTTGAACTTTGTACTTTGAAATTTGCACTTTGTAACTTGGGATTTAAACTTTGTAACTTTGGGATGTATAGGGGAAATTCTTGTCCTTTTTCCAAATTCACCTCTCTAGACCAAAATATTTGCAAGATAAGCAGGTCATGAAACACATCTCTATAGATACCTAAGACTGCTTTTGCAGCTTTCATCATCTCTTTTCTTAGCAGGATTTTATATTCTTTTGCTTAGTGACGAGATTCTGATATGTTGAAGCACTATCCCAACTAAGACCTCGTCTATAAAAGCAAAGTAATATTTCTACAATATCTGAAGAACCCACTAGGTATGTTTGAGTGACTAGAAAACTTAATATATATACATATTTCTTTGCAACAGGTATCATGTATGAATGCAATGAATTATGATATATGCAAAGGTGCATGATTGAAACACAAACGTGCGACCATTTGTAAGATTTTGATAGACATATTACACTCTACTGTGGAATGCAATGGATGACACCTGCCTAAATGAAATATGATGATGTGAATGCATGTATGAAAATGCAAATTGCAAAAGCAAATATTTTTGGATTCTATGCTTTACTATTTTTTTGGGAATTTTATATATTTTTAAATTTTTATAAATTTTTGAGATTTCATATTTGACCAAACGATGAGTATATATGCCTTTGGAGATTTTTGCGGTTGACCACGTGATTTTTAGAAATCCTTGGAGCTTTTTGGATTGACCAAAGGGCTTACAGACGCCTTTGGAACCTTTTAGTTGACCAAACTCTCAACAAGAGAGCTTGGAGTCTTTTTAATATGACCTAGAAGCAATAGGAACTCTTAGAGCCTTTGGGTTGACCAAGTGATTTTTTAGAAATCCTTGGTGCCTTTTTGGGATGATCGAGTGGCTTTAAGTAACCCTCGGAGCCTTTGTGTTGACCAAGCAATTTTTAGAAATCCTTGGTGCCTTTTTGACTAGCCAAAGGGCTTACAGATGCCTCTGGAGCTTTTTCTGGCATGAAAAAATCACTCAAATGAGAGCTTGGAGCCTTTTGGAATGACCAAGTTGTTTGAAAAAAACTCTCAAAGCCTTTGGGTTGACTAAGCAATTTTTTTAGAAATCCTTGGTGCTTTTTTGACTGACCAAAGGGCTTACAGATGCCTTTGGAACCTTTTCTGATACACTCTCTAAGAATAGAATTCCTTAATATGGATGATGTTGAGAGGTTTAGGCTCTTCAATACCCACTATAAATGTTAGGCGATAGGTACCCGGACCAATATTTTTAGATATGATATAGGGTCCTAGCCAATTAGCCACCAATTTGTCTCACATATCGGGAAGAAAATTCAAGTTCTATTGGTTTTATTTCAGCATAATATCCCCAAATTCAAAGTCTCTGGTGTACTTTGATATTGTAAGATCATTTTAGTCACTCTTGATAGATGTGGATATGCTCCAGTAAATTCACGCGATGTTCATCCATTAGAATCAATTGATCTAGTCGAGCTTGTCGCACGGTGTCATCATTGATAAAATATTTCAATGCGACGCATAGCATTGGAATTTCCAACTCTAAGGGCATAATGGCCTTAGTGCCATATACTAGTGAAAATGGATTTGCCCTAGTGGGAGTCTTAATCCTAGTACTATAAGCCCATAACGCAAGGGGTAGTTGTATATGCCAATCCTTGTGGTGTTCTTGCACTATCTTTTCAATATGGCTACCACAGTCTTGTTTGAGGCCTCAGCTTGCCCATTTGTCTGTGAATAATATGGAGTTGCAAAAATATGTTTGATACAGTACTTAGATGTTAAAGCTCGCACAATTTTGTTCTTAAAAGAAGATCCATTATTCGAAACTATTTTGGATGGCATCTCGAAATGACTTATGATATGGTCCATTATGAACTCTTCTATGCGAGCTCCAATGTTTTTTGTTAAGGGAATGTCTTCCACAAACTTTTTAAAATACTCAATAGTCATAATAATGAATGTATGTTGACCTGATGATGGAGGAGAGGTCTTGCTAATTAGATCAAACCCCCACTGAGCAAATGGCCAAGCTTCTTGGATGGGCTGTAGGACCTGTGATGGTAAGTGCATAATATTAGCATGATGCTAATATTTGACGCATTTCTTGACATACACATTGCAATCCTTCTCCATAGTGGGCCAATAATAACCCATTAAAATGATGCGCTTAACGATGGCCATGCCACTGAAATGGACACCACGCGTACCATCATGAGCCTCTACAATTTCCCAATATGACTCTTGGGCCTCTAAGAAATGAAGGAGAACTCCATAATACGATAAAATATGTCTCCTATTAATACATATTTAGTTGCTTTCTATTTGAAAGTGTGTCTTGCGGTACGTGATAGTCCCTCTGGGACAAGACTAAGTCTTAGGAATTCTTGAATCTATGACATCCAATTTTGATGAGCCTTAGCTTTGACTGCTAAGACAACTTGTACCCCTTGCATATTTACCTTTGTAAATGTAGACTAGGAAATAACCTGGTGGTGAATGGTGGTGCCACTCCCCGTAGGACTCTAGGAGGTTAAAGACCCCTAGGGTGCCTTCTTGAGAAAGTCTTTAGCTTTTTAGAACCAATCGACTTTTGGCTCGACACTAATCATGTTGACTGATTATTTGTTATCAAAGGCTACACACTCTATTGCAGGATGTGAGAGTGTATTTACGTGGATGGTAGTGAAGTCGACAGATGAATTCTGAGGGATTAAGGATCCCAAATATGTCATGGTGTCTGTGAACCTATTTAACGAATGAGGGATTGCCTTGATTTCATATCATTCCATTTTAGCTAGATATGTGGCAACAATATCTTTGTAGGCTTTAGTACTAGACATCGAAACTAAAATAGTCTCTTCACTTGGTTAATTATGAGCAAGGAATCACCAAAGATGTTTAGTCTCTTGATATTCATGGCGATGGCTGTATGGAGGCCCAAAAGTAGGGCTTCATATTCAACATTATTGTTGGTGCATGGGAAGTCTAGTTTGAATGACAATGGCATTGGAGCTCCTTATAGCGTGAAAAACACTATCCCTACGCTAGCTCCTTACTCACATTTTAAACCATTAAAGAACAAAGTCATATCAACATTGTTCTCTGGTTCTTCAGGTTTGGGAGCTTCGGATACTACAAACACTACATCATCCAAAAGCTCGATTGTTAAAGGCCTACTATTGGACAGTGGCACCTCAGCTAACTGATCTTCTATGACCTATCCCTTAATGGAATTATGTCTTATCAATTCCAAATCAAATTCTGTAAATAACATGATCCACTTTACAGTACATGTATTATGATATGTCTTGCTCATCATATACTACAAAGGATTTTATTTTGATATCACATATGTTGTATGATTCAACATGTAGTGCCACAATTTCTTGGTAGCGAACACTATTGCTAAACATAGTTTTTCCACATATGTATATCCTAGCTCGTAACTCAACAAGGTTCGACTAATGTAATATATGACTTGCTCTTTGCCTTGTTTGTTCCTTTGGGCCAACATGATCCCTAATGCAAAGTCTGTTGTCGATATATAGAATAAAAGGCTCTTTTGGCCTTGGTGGAGCTAATACTGGTGGTGTCGCTAGGTAATGCTTATCTCAGCAAAAGCTACTTGGCAGTCCTCGTCCCAATTGAATGGGACTCCCTTATTTATTAGTCGATTCATGGGTCGATATTTATCCAATATTTGAGTGATAAATCACTTTATGGATGCTACTTTGACCTAAATGCTTCTTAGTTCCTTAATATTTGTGGGAGGATGCATCTCTAAAATAGCCTTGAACTTCACTGGGTTGACTTCGATGCCTTGCTTTGAAATAATGAATCCTAAAAGCTTTCCTAAAGTTACGCCAAATACGCACTTATTAATATTCAATCTTACATTATGCTCGATATGGTGATTGAAAACATCCCTTAAGACATTTGCATGCTCGAAACGCAGTAATGACTTGGCTAGCAAATCATCAATGTAGTCCTCTAATATATTATGCATATAGTCATGAAAGATGTATGTCATAGCTTGTTGATATGTGGCACCAGTATTTTTATGACCAAATGGAATAAATTTGTAGCAAAATATTCCCCATGGTGTTATAAACGTGGTTTGTGTTGGTCTTCGGGCTTAATCCAAATTTAATTGTAACAAAAAAAATCGTCCATTAAGGAGAGCATTTCATGACCTGCAATATCATCTACTATAGCATCGATATTGGGCAAGGAAAATGAATCTTTGGATGTTGCCTTGTTGAGATCTCTAAAATTCGTACAAATACAAATCCTTCCATCTAGTTTTCCTATAGGCACCATATTGGAAACCCATACTGGATAGTCGATGGAAATGATAAATTCTACATACAACAATTTTTGCAATTCATATTTCACCATTAAGGCTACTATTGGATGCATATTTCTAAGCTTCTTCTTGACAGGCTTCTTGGACGGGTCTAGCGAAAGGTTATGAGTAACCAATTTCAAGTCTAGATTGGGCATATATTCGTATGTCCAAGAAAAAAGGTCAGGTCTCTCTTTCAGTAGAGGGATGATGTTAGTGCACTCATCTGGAGTGAGACTCATTCCAAATTGAACCTTCATTGGATTGGTGGGGTCGTTACCAATATCCACTTCGAAGGTTTCCTCTACTGACATATGGGATCCCTCAAGCTGATGAGGCATAGGGATCAAATGGATGTCATCAATTGGATTTATATGTTCTTCATTGGAAGCATGTTTAGAATGATAGACATCATAAGCACAACCTGGTCCAAAATTAAATGGTTGCAGCATCTCTTCATTTGGGAAGAAGTCTTCAGGCTTTACTAGCGAATTAGCATGATCCCAATCAATAGCATCCATGTTTAGATGCAATGGTTTGGATGGATCTAATGGATTACAGAATGGAATGGTCAAATAAATGGATACCATATTGATGGAATGGAATTGATCTCCAGGACCACACGGACTGAACTCTACATCATCTATGTAGCTTTCGTACCCAAGATATGGCTCATATGGTACGAGGATTAACGGGTCCTCCCTATGGGATGCCCAGAAAACTAGATCCTCCCTATGCATTAACTGCAAAATAGGATCTCTTGGCTCAAGTAGCTCAGCATAAGTAGGCATATGAAAAAGAGTATTTGATATTCGTCTTCCAGATTTAATCTTTCCCTAAGACAGTGATGGAGATTAATCTCTCGATGCAATCCCACAACTGTGATAGGTGGTAGACCCCAAGGTAGATTCTGATTACGTAGGTGATAAGGCCCCAAATAGGCCATCTCCAATGAATCCTCATCATCACTATACAGATATAATCCTTCAATTCCCCCCATATGCAAGGGGTGATCTACCAAATGTGGCCCCATGTATCTGATTCTACGGTCACTATCATCACTATCTGTATAAACTGGATAGAATGATTGTATATATGACACCAATGCAAAAAATGGATCTACTTTTTCTTTAGAATGATAAATTTTAAGAGGCACTTCTTCTATAACATACTTTGACTTCGTAGAAAATAGATGTAGTAGATAAACAAGCCTCAGATAGCTCATCTCATCCTCATTGCTATGATTGCTACTATGAGCAGACCACTCTATCATGTCCACAAATATTTGGAGATTAGCTGGACAAGGCCTTAAGTAGGCTTGTTCTATCTCATCTTCATAATCACTATAGACTATGAAATGCTCTTGTATCTCATCTAATTGCTCTCTAGGCAACAAATGGCATAGAAATACCGAAACCATGAAGGATTGTTCAACTTCCTCTTCATATTGATCATTATTTGAGGACTCACCATCTGCATCATAGCTCTATCCACATATTTTGGAGGTGGAATCCTCTCCATATTCTCTACAAAGATCTCCTGAGTCAAGATTGCCTAGGATGGTGAGATTGTGCCCCTACATACCAATATATTCAGTTGTAGTATGGTTTTGATGACCCAGGTTGCCTCTATGGTTCTGCTCTAAGAAATCTTCATGTTCAAGCTCTGGTATCTCAATGGTGATGACTGACACCATTGGGTTGCTACCTCGAAGACTAGACATGTTAGGATGATATGGATTAAAATCCACATCATCCCCCAGACTCAGGTATAAATGATCCAGTGATGTAGCGAGTAAATCATCATGTCCTTGAATATACAATCCCAATCCGAACCTATCAGTTGCCAACTGATAACGTAGTTCAAGAGGGGTTCTTCATCCTTGTTCAAAAAGACCAAGGTTGTATCCATGCCAATGATAGAGCTCAAAAATGCGCATGGCGTACTCTGGTTTGGACAAGTACCGAACATTCACCATGAAATTTTCCTCATCATCCATCTCCATGGGTGCTCACGTTGGAACTTGATCCAACCCATCGTAGATGAAATTTTTTTGGTTGTGTGGCTCGCCCAATGGTACTACAAATCCAACTGGATATCGATGGGCCTTCGGTCATTCCATGTCTTGTGTAGTCTCTAAAATAATATCAAAGGTCATATTTTGTACAAGATACTCACCCAAACCTGTACTAGGTAGGTGAACAGTCACCCGCAGTGTAGATGACCCTGCTAATGATGTAGGATAAGCAGGTTGAGGTGCCTCCTTGACTTGATATTTGGTTTCCTCCATCTCCATGGGAGTGGCAGCCTCAATGACGACTAGTTAAGGTGCGTTCTTTTCTTCTTTCCTTCCCAATTTCACCTTTAATTTCTCATTGTCCTGATGCATTGTTGATGCACTCAGTATTAGAGAAGTTGTAGTGGTATGTTTAGATCAGTTTGATACAGATACTGATATTTGAACATGCACAGCTTGTTTACCTCTTGGAATCCTTATCGATGATGTGGGCCGTATGTCCAAGTGTATTTATGGGAGTACGAAGCCCCCCTAGAAAATCTGCTAAGTTCATGAACTTGAATGGTTCTTCATCTTATGAAACCACATAAACTTACCCCTCATGTATATACTTGACACACTGATGCAATATTGAGGGAAAACAATGCATTTCGTGAATCTAAGGCCTCCCTAGTAGGATGTTATACTGCAAAGTGCCCTCTATCATGTGACACATTACGGGAATGGTCTTTAGTCCCACCTAAATAGGTAGGACAATCGTGCCAACCATAGAGCATAGTGCATCGTTAAACGCTCTCAATGTAAAGGTGGTTGGTATGACAAGTGATTTAGGCAATTTCAAATGGTACAATGCCTTAGTCATGATTATATTGATCGAAGAACTAGTATCAATCAAGACCCTTTTGAGCAGTAGGTGGTTAACACATGCAATGATATGTAGTGGTAGGTTAGCCATGCTTGCAAAAACCATTTTAACTTCATGATCGTAGAATTGGATCATTGGTTCTTGGCACTGTTGTATGTGCCCCATGAAGTTAGTGAATGTTTGTGCATCCTGGGACTATACCTTAATGGACCTCATAATTTCCATAAGAGTCTCCCTATGCCTAGGGGACTATTGTATAAGCTCATATATCAAAAACTTCATAGGAGTCATCTGCAGGTTTTGAACCAACCTACTCCTAATGGTCACCACCGGTCTTGTTGGTGGACCTAGAATATTTGGTGCCTGTCGCTGTTGGGGCATAGTCTATATTTGAATGGGAGCATGAGGTTGATTTAGTTGTTTGTACCTCCCATGTTTGGTAACAACATTTACCATGTTGACAAAATCCTAGGTAGTTGGTTCAACTCACACTTGATTGATGTGGTCAGCGTGGCTATGGAGCACCTCATGGTTTGGTAATTTTTTTTTAAAAATACCCATGTTTTGGTTGTTCAAAACCTGGGAATTTCCTGGTACCACAAGATCTCCCTTATCTATCAGATTTTGCACAATATGTTTGAAGGACCAACATACATCGATTTCATGGCCTTTCACTCTATGAAATATGCAAAACAGATCTTCATGATAGTCTTTGGGCTTAGGCTGATTAGGATCAACCATCTTGACTTAGGGTAATATTATTACCTTGGCCTCGTAAAGCTAACAAAAATTGATGTCAATGATTCTATCAATGACATAAATATGTAAGGTGGGCATTACTCTTTTTTCTTGCCCCTGTAGTTATTCTTGCACTGGTCATATTATGAAGGGGGAGGATGGGCTTAATAATTCTATTTCTTTCACCCCTTATCCTCATTTTGGAGATTTAGTACCACCTAATTCACATGGGCCTACTTGTCCTGTTGCTTTAAGGTACTCTTCTTATATCCCTCTTTCCTAGTTTTGATTTTCAAGTTGCCTTCCTACACCTTGATGTCCTCAATTACCTTGGCTTGCACCAAATATTCTTCGAATGTAGCATACTGCTGCAGCTACAATAGTTGCGAGATGTGCTTGGCACAAATATTTGTAAAAATTTGGGCTAATTCTGTGGTAGGAATCAGGAATGACAAATTTACCATTAATATCCTCCACCTCTTCCTTTACTATTTTATTGGATTGTCATCGCACTGAGCTAGCACAACCAAATTGGAAAGGTTGGCCTATTTCTTGATTCCAAAGGAATAGCATTCAAGAAAGGTATCAACTAATTGCTCTAAATTTTTGTATGCTATGTTTATTTAGCTGATTGAACCACTCTTGGGTTGGACCAAAGAGTGTCATGAAAAATGTATGCAATAACAGTGCATCATTGTTCTCTATCTAGAAGCAAGCATCCAGATATATCATGACATGTTCTTGCACCTCTTCATCACCCTTAAATTTATCCAACCTGGGAATCTCTAAATGCTCAGGGTATGGGGGCATAGGCATCGAGGGATCTAAAGGTTCATTATGAATTTCCTTAGTATCGATTTTTGGACAACCATGTCTTGTTTCTCAATTACTTTGACCTTCTCGGCCAAAGCTTTGTAAGCCTCAAAAGAGATAAAGTCCTCCTCCCTAAGTCGGTGCAGAGGCGGTCTGGGAGGTACAATTTTCTTCTATCAAGGTAGAGGGTATTGTTCTTCCTCCTCAGCTTGAGAAATCTTAGGATATTCTTGGTTGTATCTGTTTCTCTCTTATTCCTCATAATGTTGTTGCCTCTGATTTTCGACTGAAGGCGGTCGCATTATCTTATGGGCAGTGATATGAGTGTGAACGCTTATGCGCTCATGGTGCATGTCAGCTTGTAAAAGAGCCTTCATGTGTACATGCTCTCTATGCTTGTCCTGAGAATATAGGTCAGTCCTAGCCAACCTATCTTCCTGCTCTACATGATCCTTCTAGATGAGGATGCGCTCCTCACACAAGCACTGTTCATACAACCTCTATCTAGTAAGCCTATGTGCCTGAAGATATTCATCTTCAATACAATTCCTCTCTAGGTGAGTATCCTCAAATTGATCTTGGAGGAGTTGGAATTTTTGTTCAAAGGCCAGTCGATATGATATTTCAACCTAGTCAGCCATAGGAGGGCTTTGGTATGCTTACTCTATACAAGCAACCTTATGGATTTTATACCCATCGAAATGATGTGTTGTGCCTTTACCTCTGTCTATGAAGATGACATCCATATCATGCTATGTCCTGTGTTGCATTTCATCATGCATATATGGTGGACATGATACATGAGGGTGCTTAGAAGCCTCTCCATGCTCTCTAGTAGTTCTAATGGTGATACCGCTATGCTCACTTGGAGCACGAGTGGGCAGAGCTGAAGGCTTGTAGCCTAGCTTCTCTAACACACTACCTAGACTGTCTAGTTTTCTAGACCTCCACCTCTCATGGTGCGATGTTCCATTAGCTCCCACCTTTGATATATCAATGGTGATCTTGCGTGCTATATTACATGTGGGAGTATGGGTAGACTTATGCTCATCAAGGAGCCCATCTACTTGACCTTGAATGGAAAAATATCTATTCCTTATATACTCAAAAGGTGGGGTATAGTACAACCTGTAGACTTAGTGCAAATGGGTACCAATCTGGTCCCCTGCATGACATACTCTTTGGCCGATCCCGTGGATGCGCATGCACTGTGGTCTTGATAATGGCTTCTGAGTGGAGCACCCTCAAGCTGAGAAGACCCATGTTCTAATATACATCTAGTAGAATGCACTAATACTAGTCTATTAGGGGTATGCTCAATGGGATCCCCTTATGTTGAGTTATCTCCTCTAATGCTCATCGAACGATGTTTTGTTTGCTTATGTGGTTGAGGACTAGACACGTGTATTTGTGAATCGATTGGGGGTTGGTCATTGGCTTCAGGCTTGCACCTTTATCGACCACTTCATGTATCCACCATAGTGTACCTAACATCTAAATGTATCTTTTATTATCAAACAAGATATACAATGATGCTTATCTTATTTTTAAATTTTAAAATGAGCCCTAAACTATTTGATGTTGTTTCAAAATATGTTGTATCAGTATGAGAAACTCTCGTATGTTTTGCAAAATCCTTGGATTTTATTCTCAATTTATTTGTCTTTCACCTATACACTCATAGCTTGATAACTTGGCTATGAACTCCAAGTCATGTAATCCAACCTATAATGTGTGGTAATGAATCCAACACATGGATAGGGAGCATAGGTACTCCCAGATCCTCACTCGTTTTCCCCTAGTCAGTGTTATACCTTCCAAAGAAAGTACATGCAATTTTTTTTGGGTACAAAAGGTTCTCAGATCTAGTATGGTCTAGTTACAAAGGGTACATAGGATTTGGGCCAACTGATGGAAATGATGCCCACTGTCATTGAACCCTACTAGTGGTTGGATATGAGGCCCAACTCACTAGCGTTTAGTTGCATGTGGTGTGTGTGGTTCCTTTTACTTTGCATAAAGTCAAATTCATAAAAGAGCATTCATAGGATCATTCCTACGTGATATGCATAAAAAGAAAAGGAACGTTTCAAATTTAGAAAGGTATGCATGTTATGTCCTACACGATGTTATGATAATGTGATTACGATGACATGGCATCTAATTGGGCCTCAAGAATACAAATGACCACTCAATTTTTATCAAGGTCATTGTATTCTAGGGCGAACTACAATCAGAGGTCCGTTGTTCCTAGCAGTGCCTTTCTAATGGAAGGAATGTGAAAGCAAACTAGGACTATTCATTCATCCTTTTTCTTTAGTGTACCTAATTTGCAATCGATTTAACACTTACTGTAAAAACACAAAGAAGAAAATATAGAACAGAGAATAAAAATAGAGCCTACCTTAGCTCCTGATCTGATGCCAAGTGATTTCTCTATTGTCTGCTGCTTCTGTTGTAAACCGCAACTCTAGTCTATGAGCTGTAGTGTGAACCATGGATGAAAGTCGTGGGCCAACAAATAATCGTAGCTATTAGTTGCAGTTAGCACCTGAGATAAGAAAATTTTTAATAATGTCAGCACTCAAGGGCTACAAATGTGGAGTTCTTCTGTGATCACCTTTTGACATAACCAAAAAGTATGCACCTATCTACTGTATTAGTCTATAGTCATCATAAAAGCATAAAAGCTTGACACATTGCATAAATTCAATAAAATAATATTTCTTGTATTGATTATGAATGAATATCTATTACAAATTTACCCCTCTTAGGGTCACTTGAATGATGATACAGTCTATACAATTGCCAATGCCCTCAATAGGATAGACACATTAATATTGCCCTTTGACTAGTCACAAACTGTGTTGGGGTGGAGTTGACCCCTTTCTTTGTGATGTGGAAGGATTATGATATAGACTCCTCTTGTACCTATCTTCCTACAATCAAGAAACAACAACACATGATCAAAAATATAGATAGCCTCTCATGATGATGCCCTTTAAATAAATATACATGATAATGCCATTAAACTAATGATCAATAAAACATAAATAAAAACTTTTAAACTATGCTAATTGAATCAAGATTTGTAATATAGCATAAAGGAGATCATTAGACCAATAATGCATGGATTAGATAAAAAATAGAAGCATAAAGGTGCATAAAAGATCCACAAATGTCCTAATTAATACAAAGCATTAACTATCTATGCTAAGCTAATTTCCATGGTCAAAATTCTTCTAAACTACAATTAAACCTAAGAAATGATTAATATAACCTATTTAACAATACATAAATGAAAATAGTAAGGTGATATTTCACCTATTGCAAACCATAGCTCTAGTGAGTGGTCTGCACTATGAACCGCGACTGACAACCATGGTTTGACCTCTGATAGATTTACCCTCAAAATTAGGGGCAATGGATTTGATATCCTTGTCCAAATTGATGTTCAAGGGTCATCTTCATTGTCCTCAGACTGATTTGGATATCAATTTGATGTGAAGGGCCTTCATTTTCTTGAAATTGTGCTTCTTGACTCTACTAAGCATCTAGGGAATCCATAATGTAATTCATCATGAATGTTGGAAAAAGGGTTGGGGATTAAGTGTAATAGCTCTATATCTTAGTATACTCAGTTTGAGTGTACAATTTGCCAAGGCTTCGCTTCTCAAATATCCAATTCTTGCTTCTCTTATTCTCCCCATTTGGAGGGGGTATTTATAGCATGCCCCTAGGGCTAAGGGTGGATTCATGTAGAAGCCAAGACCAAGAAGGGTGGTTAGGAGAGTTAGGATGGAAGCCTCTGGAATATTTCATCCTTCATCTACCTTCTTCTAGATCTATTGGTCGTTCCAACCAATTTGGATCAGATGGAAGGACTAACTAAACTTTAGTTAAGACTGCAGGTCACAATTGTGGTCTAGACTATAGACCGTAGGTGTCAACCGTAGTTTATACTGGAGACCGCAGGTCTAGGCTATGATTCAGATTTATTAGGCCAAAATGCCTAAATTGAGTAGTTAGAACCACTGATCTATCTTGGAGTCTATCCAAGATCCTCCATATGGTCTTGTAGCATGTCCATATGAGTAGTTGTCCTCGACATGACACGTTTTAGGTGTCTACAATATTATTTGATTTAGAAAATATTAGGACCCTCCTTAATTTAGAGGAGTCTAGGATCATGCTCTCAAATCTGGTTCTTGACTCTTGGCTCTAGCTCTGTCTCTTGGCTTTAGCTCCAACTACTTTGGATCTTGGCTTTGGATACCTTGGATACATTGGAACTATTCTCTTAGTTACTATGGCTTTCACTATTTTAGATGTTGGGTAACCACATATGGGTTTGCCTATGGGTCTACCTCTAGATCTATTACCTATGGATCTATCTTTGGGTCTACCATTGGGTTAGCCTATGGCAAGGCCACTAGGTCTACTATTGGATATACCTCCAAGTCTATTACCTATAGGTTTGCCTTTGGGTCTTCCATTGGATCAACCTTTGGGTCGGCCACTAGGTCTTGTTGTTGCACTTGCACAACATGCCCTAATCCACATAGAATGGGGACCCAATTTTTAAAAAAATTGATGAATTTTCTCTTGTTTTCTTGGGCTTGTGCATAATAATCAACCATTCAAAAAAACTCAAGTTTTCAACTAAAAGCTAACCATAAAATGCCCAATTTTTACATGTTTTGAGTTTGTTATGATGCTTATTACCATTGTTGTGTATGGTAAAACTTTTAATAATTGAAAATAGCTTGTCCTACTAGATATGGCCCGAAATAATATTTCCAATAAGCACCCACATGCCTATGTACCATACCCTTAGCACCCTAAAACTACTTAAAATAAAACATTGTATTCTTGGACTTCCCCCTAGTAGCACAAATGGTTTCACTTTTAGACCTTATATCTCTTTCAATACTTAATAGAATTTAGTAAAAACATTTTAATTAGATGCTTCTAAAAAATAGCTTTCTCAAAAGTATAAACTTTCCTATGCTTCAAGAAGAATTTACTTTCTAGATGGCTTATTTTTAGCAAGCTATTTCGATGCCCTATTAACCATAAATTTTTGCCTAATCTCATAACCCTCACTTTAAGGCCCTATATCTCTTAAAATACTTAATTAAAATTTATGAAACCACTTCCACTAGATGTAGATCAAATATAGATTTTCAATTAGCATAAATTTTCCTATGTTTCAAGAAGGTTTGAGGCTTCAAATTAGTTGTTTTCTATAGGCTATCCAAGCTACTGCAACCAAGGAAAATTTAGATGTGTAAGTAATTTAAACCCCAACTTCATTCTAATTAGAGTTGTCAATTGCTTGAGGGGGTAAAAATTAAAAGAGATGTCAATAATAAACTTTTGGAAAATTAAAAGAAGTGTGGAAGCCCGTAGGAAAATAAAAATTAAAAGAAGTGCCAATGAAAAGTCCCAATAATTGGAAGTTTTAAGGGAAAATATATCTTGCTAAGATCTATAGACCAAAATAGAGAAAAAATAAAAATGTGGTTATTAAAATCAATGGCTAGAAAAAAAATTTGAAGTTATAAGAAAATCTTAAAGAGAAAGCTTTCAAAAGTTCCAATTAAAGGTTTTAAAAAAATCTTAAAGGGAGGGCTTTTAAAAGTTCCACTAATAAGAAATTCAAAGGTTTTAAAAGAAAATATTAAAATGTGTTTTCCACTAAGTGAAAATTTAGAAATTTTAAAGAAAAATCTTAAATGAAAGAATTAAAAATAAATAAAAATAATATTCTGCTTTACATGGTGAAATCTGAGATTTTGAAGAAAAAGGCTAAGGAAATAATTTAAAAGGGGTTTGACAAGTGGAAAGTCGAAACTTTTAAGAAAATATTTTAAAAGTTCTGATAAGAGATTTTAAGAAAATATTAAAAGGGAAAAAATTTAAAGTTCCAAAAAATCTTTAAAAGTTTCAAACAAAGTTATTATTAATAGGAAAATATTAAAAGGGTCTAACAATCTAAGATTTGTAGAAAATATAAAGTTGCAGATGAAATTAAAACCTCTTCAATCAAAGAGTTGTGGAAATTAAAACTTGACAGAACAAAATGTCACAAATAAGTGAAAATTTATCCAAAAATTGAAAGCCTATAAATATTTTTTGGAAAAGAAGAACTCTACTAACTCATAACCCTCTCAATTGGAACAACTTGAACAATGTAAAATTTGTCAATAAAATGGGAAAATTGCTAGAAGATGCAAAATAAAGCTGAAAACTATAGAATTTTATTAACGAAGGAAAATTTTTCTAGGAAATTTAGAGATTGTTTAAAAATGCATAAAAAAGAAAGAGAGAGGTATAGATATAAAATAAATTATTAAAAAAAATTAAAAAAATATACAAAATCAATAATAAAATTTTATATATATATATATATATATATATATATATATATATATATATATATATTGTATTTTTTAAAATTTGATGATAAATTCTAACACTTACTATATTTGAATTTTATAGGATATTAATCGTAGATGCTTGGAGTTCAAAGGTGTTGGACGTGGGGTTTTTAAGATTAACCATGAAGGCAAGAATGCATAAGATGGTGAGCATGGTGATATTAATGATCAACCTAGAGTTTGTAGATAATTAATGAGGTATGGTTGATATGTTGTAGAACCAATCCCAAGGAGCACATGTCATGGCAAGAGAATAAAATTTCAGATCTAATATGCCCCATGAAAATGAATATAATGATAATTTATTGTAAAAGTAATGCTAGGTGAAGAGCCACCAAGTTGTATAAATATTGGCTCACTAGCTAGTTACAAAGGTTGGAAACCATCCATTACCTAGCCCTTAGTCTGAATTAGTTTCTTTTTTGGTTTTTTGTTTGTAGTGGGATGGACTTTTTGAACAAATATTAATATTGTCTAAGCTCTATTCTTGTAATTCTCCAAAGTGGTTAGTTTTGAATCATATGTACTCCACGATTATGTTTTTGATACAAGGATTTTGAGTTTTTTTATGTTAAATTTGTGCATGTTGATGGTGGTTGCACTTAGTCTATTTGTATTCTATTTCTTATTTGAAAATTGTACCATATTAGACCTTAGGGAATGTGAATATTGGTCAATATGGGATTGAATTTAAGTTGGAATTTTTTCTTTATAGGATGGGAACTAAATTTTAGGGTGGTATTATCTTGTTTATTTTGTTTTTATTTTCTCTTCCTCTTAAACCCTTGATCTTATTTGGAAACATATTTATATTAGGAGTATATTAATGCATTTCTAGTTTACAATAGTTTAATTTCTTCTTAGCTCCAATAAATTGTAAAACAAATGCAACAAAATTATTTTTTAGATAGTTAAGCACATTATTTTAAAACATTGTGCCAAAGAAATTTATCTCTTTGAGTCATACCAAAAAATACCCCTTTAAGGAATAACTATCAATGATCTTTAATTTTATTCACATTGGCCAAGACTTGCATACCTAAACTTTTAAGAGGGAATATATCATATTTTGTGCATGTTGTCTCACCCTTGATAATATGTCATTCACACGCTCAACAAAATTGGTTCTAGAAGGTGGATAGACTCTAAAATTAAGTTTTATTGGTACAATATTTATGTTACACATCTTGACTATGAAAGCTAGAACCTACATTCCTCATCACTAGGTCCAAGTAATCTATAGGGATATTGAGGTTCTAAACATTTTACCATATAGAAGACCCAAAGTTGATAAATTTAGATCTAACACTTAGAATTCCAATAGTTCTTGTAGAGATATTATCTCTTTTGTTTATCGTTTTACCATCCCTTAAGGTCCAAAAATTGAAGCTCTTTCTCCCTAGTTTGTAGGAAGTAGTACTTTGAACATACTAGTGCTTGCACATGATAAGCCTAAGAATGTTGAAGGATGCCTTCTTTGGTATAGCCATTATGGAATGAGGTTAGCTAAAGAACATATTCAAGCATCCAAAGACACCATAATATATTTATAAATTGAGCATAAGGATGTTTCCACATATATTAGATGAGTTTGCATATGATTGGTATATCAACTTACCTTCAAACTCAATTACTTCTTGAGCTCAATTAGAGGTAACATTTATTAGTCATTTTATATTACCTATTTACCTAATTGTGATGTATTATTAGTTTTCCTCTACCAATAGATAACCTAATTAACCTTTGAGACATTTCAACACTAGATTCTATAAGTTATACACTAGGTTGATGATACTTTACATCCTCACAAAGGAAGCAACCATCCAAATATATGCTAGATATTTGGACCCATTAACTTCCATGTTTGTGAGTAGATATCTTCAAATAATATCCTTGACCATAGCATATAGTGAGTCTCTAACAATTGAACAACAATTAATACCTCAAGATTTTGGGTTGGGTTAATTACCTTCACTTGGACAACTAGGAGCTTATAATCAAATACGACTAATAAACCAAGGCCTTGTGATGCAGGAGCATCCGATGACAATAGAGCAATCTTGCATCAAACAAATTTTTTTAAGTGTTGTGTTTTATTTTTTTTACAAGGCAGAATATTGGTCATGAAATCATGACGTCGCAATTTCGCGACGTCGCAAAATCGCAACATAAAATTGAAACCCAAGCTCGAAGGCGGGGAGGTTATGATATCGCGACATCATGACGTCAGGGAGGTCATGATATCATGACGTCACGATATCGCGACATCAAAACAAAGCAGAGGCTCGAAGATGCGAGGAGGTCGCATCGCGATGTTGTGATATCGCAACATCAAAACAAAGCAGAGGCTCGAAGAGACGGGGAGGTCATGATATTGCGACATCGCAATATCATGACGTCGTGATATCGTGACATCAAAACAAAGCGGAGGCTCAAATGCGGGGAGGTCATGATATCATGACGTCAAAACAAATCTTAGGCTCGAAGGCAGAGAGGTTGTGATATCGTGACATCATGATATTGTGATATCGCGACATCAAAGCAAAGCATAGGCTCGAAGGGGAAAAGGTCATGATATCATGACATGTCACGATATCACGACCGAAAGAAGACAAACAAGAATTAAACACACGGATGGCCACGTGCACGAAAAAAGAGGTAGCAGTTCAGAAGAACAGTCTGACAAAATGGTGGTTGCAGGTCAAGGGTCTCTTTAAATGCATGCTTTCATGGCGGATTGGGGCAGTTGCCAATTACGGAAGGAAAATTGAAGACTCGACGGGGGAAGCCAACTTTGCAAGTTTTGTTTAATGTATTTTTCCAGAAGGGTCATTAATGGCCTAGAGGGTCGAGACCTCGATAAAAACTCGGTGATTGTAAGAGAATAGGGGTGGATTAGGAGAACGCACTTAGAGGTTAGAGGTAGGGGAAAACCAAGCCGAGTGCTGGTTGTTGTAAGCCTGCGGGCTATTACTGTAAAAGAGATTTTCAGTGAATGAACAATTTTTTTTGGAATTTTCTGAGTGTGATTTTCCTGGTCCCCCATCACCTTGCATAACACACTTTCATGCTAAATCTATTACTAGGAGTCATGTACGTAAATATCGATCAATCCTTGAATATGGCATCCTTGAATCAAATAATATCTAATATGAGCATTAAGCAAACCATTCCAACATAATAGAACAATCAGATAACCACAAACAATAGCCTTAATCATACACCTCTAGAAAATAATCAACTAGTTCTACCCATATTTATGAACACATATGCACCCACAAATAATGTAATAGCTCAATCAGGACCAAGTCCACCTAATAACCCAAATATTGCATTAGATAACTTAGAAAATATGCTTAAAATATTGAGCAATAATATGCTTCAACTGTAAAGGGAAGTTCCTTAAAACCCACCTACAAATAACATTCAGAATAGGAACATCAACTTCCAAAGGACTAATGCTTAATGTTATGTTTTTCTAAAGTGAGCGACTGTGTGAAGGTTTCATCTATGTTGAGTGTAAGCATATCTATAGGTTGTTTTTTAGGATCTTGTGGCCCTAGTGGCCATCATTTTTGTGGCTTCTACTCAATATTTTAGCAGTATATATTGTAGGGGACCCAAGACGAGTTAGAAATTTGTCTTTCAATAGATATTCATGTTGCAAACTTGATTGACAATGAATTCCAAATTTTTGCACAAAACAAAAGTGAAAAGCATACCTTTCCTCGACGTCCAAGGCATGGATTAAAAAGATATTAAAATAAGTTTCAGGTAACTAACCAAAAAATGTTTCAGATCTCAAGTGAATCTAGTGCTAAGAAACATCCCTAAAACAAATCCATTGTAGAAACACCTTTCAAGGGCAAGTATTTCAAAGACTCAATCCAAAAAATGAATTATAGAGATGCCTCCATGGTGGAAATCCTCAAACTAATGCTAAAATTATTCTTAGGGATTCTTGTAAACATCTAAGAATACTTAATAATGATCCTAGGAAAACTAAGTCAGGATGGCTTAAAGCAGCTGATGGAACTCTAATTGTTAATCTAGACATCGGTGAAATTCATACTAGCATAAAATATTTATAAGAAAGAGGACTAATTTATCATTTATTGGGTTTTTGTCTAAGCCTATCCACTTTCAAAGTTTGGGCTACCAAAAACTAGAAAAAAAAAGGTGAGTTACAAATCTCTATTTATCCAAATTGTTATTTTCTTGTTTTATTTTCTAATAATGAAGATAGAGAGAAAACATTTCAAGGGGGTCCTTGGTTCTTTGGAAGTATGGGGCTTTTCATAAAGCCTTGGCATACTAAATTTAAATCCAAATAAGAGATGCCTTATACAGGTCTTGTGTGGGTTAGAATCTTTGGCTTCCCAACTGAATTATGGAATTCAACTATTTTTTCTTCAATTGGAAACTCTTTGGGAAATTTTTAATTGTTTTGAGATTCTCAACAAGACATAAAAATTCATTCATGAAGATATCCCATAAAGGTAGTATATTTTCCTTCTTTAACTTCTTTGAAGAATAAACTCAATTTGTCTTTTTGAACATTAAATATCTAATCTCCATCAATGTTGGGTATTAAGCCATGTGAATAAAATCTAAATGCATGTAATATTTCTTCACTATTTATATTAAATACTTTCTTCAATATTTAATCCATAGATTTCATAAATAACATAAATTTGGTAAAATACTTAGCTTTCTAATTTTTTCTTTAAATTGAATCCCTTATTTCTCCCTAATTATAAATAGAAAGCTAAAGATAATTTTGGATGTAATTTCAAATTCTCTTCTTTTATTCCTCTTTAGTTTTGGATGATAGACTAAGAACAATGTTCAAAATTTGACAACCTTTTATCTCCCTAGTTATACTTGTCAAATAATACGTTTTGAAGTAATTTCAAAATTTCAAAAACTTTAATCTTTATATCTCTTTAATTTTTGAATAAGAGACTTAATATCAATGCAATTTTAAGTTTTCCAAAAACTTATTTTGAATTCCTTTTATCTCCCAAATATCAAAAGATGTAATTTCTTTAATTCTAAATTTCTCAATCCTACGTTTTGTTGAATTCCTTATAACTCCAAATTTAGAAATTTAGAAATTCTATAAAAATATATTTGCAAGTTTTGTATTTCTAAGTTGATGTAGGAAACCTTATTTCTCCAAACTTATAAAATTGCAAATATTTTAATTTGTTTTATAAACTCAAATAATCAAATTAAAAAACTTCAAATTAATTCCTTCAGTTACTCAAATCAATTTTCAACTCTTGATAAAACTTTAAAATATAAATAATTAGGTTTCTAAGGTTTCAAATATTACTTCAATATATTATCTCTCCAATAATCAAGAAAATAAAATAATTTCACTTTAACCTTAGAAAATAATAATTTCATCCAACCTTATAAATCCTATCTTAGGCATATAATTAATTTCAAATAAAATAAATTACCTTCAATATTGAGGTGCTCCTTCTTCTTTACTATATGTATGGAGCTCTTACTCCTATTAGCTCTCTCTCTCCTCTTTGATTGGTCAACTATCCTCCAAAGCTTTTGAAGATGCTCAAATATGTTAGCCTAGTCATAGTAGTTGTGGTGGTAGTGGTGTAGACTTATTTTTAATCCCATGCATTAATAAGAAGTCCTAGACGTTGCACCTTCCTCCAATGACAATTGGCTTATTGAATATCAAGTGTCAAATGAAACCAAATATCTCTCTCTAACTTAATTATTTGTGTACACACTTAATAATGTATTTTAAAATGATTCTTATTCCTTAATTACTTATGGCACTCCTCCTCTCATGTTCCAAGTGGCATGAATAGTCTTACTATGATCAATCCACCTTATGAGTGATAATTTCAATACTTCACACTCCTTGTAATGTTCTATTCTTCTTTGACTATGTTCTTATTTCTCTCTCAACACTTGGTTGCCTGTGTAATATCTTTTACCTTACCAACGAAGCAATGCAATGTTGTCTTCTCTACAATGAATGTTATGAATGCCAACTCTTCACTTCTCTTCTTGGTAGTTTCAAAACCTAAACATTTGATTTTCTTTTTTTGCCTTTTCAATATTTGAATGTTGTCTCTTTTGTTGCTTACATTTTAGAATTTTCAAGTCGTGATTCTTCGTATTTAATAGTGGCTCTTCTCCACTTCGGTGCTTCTTTATTCGTCCTCCTAAACTTGGTGGCTCCACATTTCAATGGTGGCTCTGTAATTCAACACTTCTTAGGTGGCTAGGCATGGTGGCTCTTCTCCTATAGACGACGACTTATTTCTTCTACCCTATGGCTCTTATCCTAGGAACTACTTGGATGCTTGCCCTCCTGTGCTTTGATGTCACCTTGGATCCTCTCCTATGACACTCATAATTTGTTGTTTAGTGGCTCTTTCTTCAATACAATGGCACTTCCACTTGCTTAGTGGCCTCTCCTTTCTTATTTGATGGTTGCTATTCCTTTGTTCTTTGACTATCACTCTTGAACCTACAACTCTTCTCCTTACCTTGGCTTGATGCTACTTGGCTTATCCACTTTGTTTGGATTTCTTTAACACAATTTTTCAATGCTTATGCTCCTCTTTTGGCACTAATTTTTTAACTTTTGATTCTAAAATTTGTACAATTTTTGAATATGAAACGTAAAATAAAACTCCTTAAAAAACCTATAAACTTTGCACAATATTTGAGTTATTTTTTGTAACCTATTTAATTGTGAGATCTACCTTCAATAATTCTTAAAAAAACATATAAATTATGATTTTAAAACAATATATTATTTCCCTTATTACTCCTTATTTATGGAATCTCTAAATCCTATCTTTTGTTGTTATATTTTCAGATTCTAATATGGCAATGTCTCCTTATCTAGCTTGAAAAAACTATATTTCGACTTCCTTTTTGATAATTTTAAAACTTTAATATGTAGCTATTAAACCAATTTCTATTGTACCTTAATAAAATACTTTATAGCTACCTTTTTTATTTCCAATTTTGCTGCCCTGAAATGGTGAAATTGCAGCTCCTCTTTCTTTTTCCTTTTCTATCTAAAACTCTTCTCAAAACTGCCATGAAATTCTCCAAAATGTAGCTCTCTTTTCTTCTTCTAATGCTGCCCATAAAATCTGGGTTTTGTAGCTTCAAATATCCTCCAAATTCATTCTCTCAAACTTTTAAACTTGTAGTTATTAGTGCTGCTCAAATGCTGACCTCTTACTATCTAAAAAACTATAATTTTGTAGTCAATTCCTCATTTGTTTTACTATCCAAATATACCTTGAAATTACCTAGGTTTTGTAGGTGAGTTGAAGAGGAGAGGGCAATCCTCCAAGGGAGGTCCTAGGTTCAAATATACACCCTACAAAAAAGCTGAATTGGGTATCCAAAATCCAATTGATAATGTTGGTGCGGGCAGGGTCGGGTGCGACCCCCGGGTGACTTTGACTGTGTAGAACCCCCTATTTGTGGTCTCTCATACCAAGGCGGCCCTGCAAGGGGTTTTTTGCTTTAAAAAAATAATATATATATACCTTGAAATTCTCCAAATTGCTACCTTATTTTTCTTTCAACTCTTCCTTCAATTTTTTGTTCAAGGGAACTTCAAAATCTGCCCAAATCTTCTCCAAATTGCAGCTTTGTACCTTCTTCAATTTGTTGTCTTGTGACCCTTCAAATTCTACCTAAAAAATCATCAACCTCCTTATTTGTAAATAAACCTTCAATTCCTTTTTCCCTATCTTCAAAAATTCAAAACTGGTGGTCTCTTATAGATTCTTTCTTCTCCAATCTTCTCATCAAATTCTAACTTCAAATCTGATATATTTAAATGTTTTATTCCTCAATAATATAAGTGTCTTCATATATTCAAAAATCTTCTTAAAAATTTGGCAATTTTTTTACCAAATCCTTCTTCCTTTTGAGCTTGTTGTTGGATGGCAAAAATTGTCCTGAATCCTTCTTATCAGAAGCTTCTTCTTGCTTGTAATATTCTGACTTGATCTTTATTCAAATCTTCTCCAATGGCCACTTATGCAAATTTGCAATGAGGATTTCTATGGCCTTCTTCATATTCTTCTCAAATACTTTGTTTGAGACTTCTTCTCTTGGGTCTTTAAATTATGCAAATCTTTAAGTGGACCTTTTCTTAGTCCTCCTCTATATTCTTTCTCAAATATGCAATGGGGAACTCTTTATTGGGTATCATCAATATTCAATATTCAATATTCTATGGGGAAATCCTTCATGGGTCTCCTCAATATTCAATGCCTACACTTTTGCCACAATAAAGAACTAATCCCTCCACAAGGAAAGCACATAGACTTTCAAGAAATCAAAGATGAAATTCTTCTTTATTCATTATAGGAAGCTTCTAAACTTCTAAGAACTAATTTTTTTCAACAACAAACTTAGATAGTATCAACCAACTACATTCACATTTCTATAATTATAAAATCAATAAAATTCACTAGTTATTCTCAAAACTAGTGGAAAGAAATATATGTTGAGTCCTAGTCTTCACGAGTTTTCCTTCAACCCTATGGAAAGACTCTAGCCAAATAGCAATATAAAATCTTCAATCTAGCAAAATTTTTAATAGTACCTCATTTTTGGGTCTCTTAATCTCATAAATATCAAGGTCTATCTTCAAGACCTGTAAATTTCCTTCTATTCTGAATTTGCTCTTGGAATAGGCAAATATTTAAACTTCACTAGTTTTCCTTCAAAACAATGAAAAATATTATCTTACCTAGTTTTCTTTTCCAATGGTAATTTCTTCAACTTCACTAGTTTCTCCTTAAACAATGGAAAATCCTTTACAACTTTAAAATTTGTGCAAGACAAAACCTTGTTGTAGCTCTAATACCATTGTTAGCTTTTGATGCTAGATACTTAAGATAAAATAACTATAATATCTAAAATAAAGTTGCAATATGAAATATAAGATAATGGTAATATTATAAACATATAAAACTCATAAATAACTTCAATAATAAATTATAGAATTTACATTAGCAAATGCTCACAAAAATTTTATCTCCATTGAATAAAGAATTCAAATACACCATACTTCCATACTCCCATTCTACAAATATGTATCTCACACTCATACTCTAGATACATATATAACAAAATGTGACTCTTCATATGGATAACTCTTGTCCTTCACTGTTATATAGACTATTCATCTTCCTATTCTATGGACTCATGTACAAATGGACTACTATGCACATTTACATTACCAAAATACTTTTCACACTTGTGCATTTATTACATTGCATAAAGTAAATACTCACACTCTAATCTAGGACACTATCCTAATCTAAATATGTATCCAATTTGGTACATTACCATGCAAAAAATAATGTAATATATTCCAACATATACATACACTTTGTTGAAATAAAATGGAGCATTGATTTTAGGTTAATTGCTTAACCCCATATTTGGATGGATGCCAATTTTTTTAATTTTGTTGGTGTTGAAGGTTCATTGATTTAGAGAAGGTTGTTTCTTTTTCCAAAATTCCTAGGAGAATTTTATAGTAGATTCATCATTTGTTGTTGTGCTATAATAACACACCCTATTCTATATAGACTAAGGACACACTTTTTAAATTTTTTTATAAAATTCTTATTGTTTTCTTGGGCTTGTGCATAATAGTCAATCACTAAAAGATCTCAGAATTTCAACTAAAATCTTCTAATAATAGGTTTCTCATGAAGTGTATGTCTTGGAATGTCAAGGGTTTGATAGATATTATGCACAAGTACATAGTGCATTAGGGTTTGGATGAATTCAAGACCAAATTTGGTAGTATTGATATCATTTACCTTTAAGAATTCAAAGTTACTAACTTTATTTTGTCAAGTACTTGCTCCTTTCTCTAGCCTTGAGGCCACACCTTTCATACTATGCATGACATAGATAAAGGAGGGGTAGTCATTTACCTTTCAAAACCTTGTCATTCTAGGTTGATATCTTGGGGTTGTGACTCTTCTAATTATATCATCTAGGTTGTGATGGAGATTGATGGCCATCTTCTTGGTGTGCTCAATATTTATGTGTCTAGCGATGCTAATGACCATTTTTCACTTTGGTGGCGGGTGGTGCTCTCTCTCCCCCTTGCTCTCTAGTTGCTTTATAGATACTTCAATATGATCAAATTCCCACATTACAAGGTGGGTCTTCTTCCCATGAGGTGGTCTACAAGGGAAAGAGAAGCATGGATTTTCATGAAAGAAAATTTAGGGTTCTTTGACCCTAATGGCTCCCTTTTACCCTCTTCATTCCTAGATAGTTTCTGGTTCACATAGTCTAACACTCAATAGGGTGAGATTCATGTTCTAAAAATATTGGATAGATCCATGCTCTCAAATTTTGGTATTTTCTCCTTTGAGTGGCCCTCATATTCTTCTTCCTTTATCTTTTTCCACCCTGAGCTCTATGTGTTTGACTATTATTCCATTTCCTTTTCCATTATGATTTATTATATCCCCACTCCTCTTTCTCAATCACAATTTTACCTTAATACATCTATTATACAACACCCCATGTTGAGGGCCTATGTTATCAAAATTTGAAGCCTAATACCCAAACCAAAAAGAGACTTTGGTTGGATTGATTGGTGGAAAGTTGATATCCAATGCCCTACCAATGTCCTACACTTTATTGGATGTAATATTGTTAAGCTTCATCATTGCTCCAATGCTGCTCTTAAGAAATATTTGGAAGTGGCCTCAACTCAGCTTCAGTCCAATCCTTTCAATGATGAGCTCTAGAGGCACCTTGCTATGGTTAAAAACCATATTTTGATGGTAAAGCACTATGATGCCAAAGGGGTGCAAATCAAGGTGAGGTTGCACTAGCTCAAATTTGGAGACAAGATGACCAAGGAGTTCTTTAAAAATTTGCATTATTGCAATAAATTTTTAGCATTAAAGCCCTTAAAATTAATGGAGAGTGTTCGTCTAAATTTTTTATTATTCTCTCTAATTTTAAAGAGCACTACTAGACTGTGTTTGCAGCTCAAACCAGTTCCCCATAATGTAACGAGGCTCTTAAATCCTTCCTTTATATTGTCATGGAGTATATTTCTTAATCTCAAAGAGTTAATAATGAAATGCCCTCTCTTTGAAGGATATAAAGGATGCTCTTTATCATATGGAAAATAATAAGTCTCCTAGTCTTGATGGATTTCTCTGTGAATTCTACAAGTCCCTTTGGGACACTGCTGGGCCCAATATTCTCAAAGCCTATTAGGAGGTATTCTCTAATGGATATCTAGGCCTTAGTATTAATCAAGGGATTATTAAATTTATCCCCAAGGTTGGTGATCCTAAAATCATAACCAATTGGAGACCTATTACTCTCCTTAATGTTTCTTATAAGATCATTGCCAAAGCATTAAATTTACGCATCCACCATCTCCTTTCTATTATTGTGCATACAGAGAAAACTAGCTTCATTTGAGGCAGATTCATCCTTGACAATATTATTACTATCTAGGAAGGCATGGAGTGGGATTGCAATTCCAACCAACAATCACTATTCATAGAAATTGACTTTGAGAAATCCTATGATAGGAATGATTGGTCATTCATTCTAGCCATGCTTAAATATTTTGGATTTGGGCTCTACTTCATTAGCTCTATGGAAATATTTTTTGTTGAGGCTTCAGCTATTTTTTTCTATTAAAAGATACAAGTTCTCAACCATTGGGTTCTTTCGATCCATTAGACAAGGTTTTCCATTGGCACCATCCCTTCTTATGTTCACTGCTAAAGGGTTTGGCTATTTACTAGCTCACCATACTTCTCAAGGGTCTATTCGGGAAATTCATCTCCCTAGAGGTGAGACTTAGTTAATAAATGATCATTTTGTTTATGACTCTTTTCTCACTCTTATTGAGGAAGAAGTTTTCATTCAACATGTGCTTGTCTTCTTGGATACTTTTTGTCTAACTTTTGGATCCTCCATTCAATGGAGAAAGACTCAATGTTATAGGTAGTCTCTCGACCCAATACCCCACTAGTTTAGTTAATATTAGTGGAAGATAATTAAAGAGGTGGAATATTTTATTTTTAATGCATTCCTTTTGAGTTTAATACTTTGTTGTCAGATTTGTGGAAGTATTTTATTAATAGGGTGGAATAGCAACCTATCTACTAGTCCACCAAGAATCTCTCCCTTGTTGGTAAATTCCAAATTTGCACTAAATTCCTTATGACCACCATGTTTATTATTATTTTTGTTGGATCCCATCCAAAAACTACTATAATAAGCTTTATAATCTTCTGTGAGACTTTGTATGGTCCTCTTCCAATAATGGCTTGGGATTTCACCATGTTTCTTGGAAGTATTGTTCTCTTCTTAGAAGCCATGGTGGGCTTGGAATTCACAATACCTAGCATCAAGGTTGGACCCTTTGTGTTAAGTGGGTCATCATAACCCTAATAGGTAATGAGGATTAGAATATTTTCATTCATAACTATAGCAGTGAAGGTTCCCATTTTGGCTGTAAGAGTTGGAGGCTCATGGGGTTCCCTTCTCTCCTTGTTGCCCTTGTTTCTATCAAAGTGTTAGGATCCTTTGTCATTAGGAGTATTTGGAAAGTCTTGGAGAGTGTTAAACCTTAGATTAGGTGGAATAGATAGAGCTTCAAGCATGGAATATCCATAATCCAAATGAATGTTTGGTGGTCATCTATTATCAACTACCAAGGTTCCCCACTTATAGAGATTCACTGGGTTCATGCGCTTAGATTATTTTGAAAAAGTGTGTGATGCATCACTAATTTCTTTTCTCATCCTACTAAGTATTGTCTCCCTTGGGATGACTTCAGAGTCAAATTTAGGCTTAGTCACTCTGACAAGGATACTTTTGAGGTTGTCAAGGCTACTCTCCCTGACTCCATGTTACACAAGATTTTAGTGCTTTCATAATGACCTTGGTGGAAGTATTGGAAGTGGTATCCAGACACTTTGGTACATAATTATAAGGCTCTATTGAGGTATGAATGGCTCTATCATTGTCTCCCCATGATTTATAAGCTCAATGAAGGGTTAAATGTCTCCTCCCCTTGACCTATTTGGATGCACATGTTCCAGACTATTTGGGATCCATTATTAGAGCCCAAAATTTCCTATTTTTCCTAGAGGTTTTTGCACCAAGGGCTTCCTATTGCGGATGTTATCTAGAATTTAGGAATCCCTAACCCTTCTTGCCATTTTTGTCTTCAATACAAAGACTTTATCCATATTTTTTGGGTTTGTTCTCATGCTCATTCCCTTTGGGAGTGGATTTTTTTTCCCTTTTAAACCCTATTCCTTCACCATATTTTATTGGAAGCATATAATTTTGGGATACCCCACCCTTTCCAATTATTTTCTTTGAAGTATGGCACTTTTTTCATATGGTGACCATGTTCAACATATGAAGAGCTAAAACTAGTTGTATCTTTGGTAAGTGTTCTTCCTCTTTGCACATATCTACTTTTGATAAGTCTAATATTATTTCATCTATGTATTTTCAAATTATAGCTCAATCCAATAAGGTTGACATGGAGCTCACTCATATTTAGGAGCTTATTGGTTAGTGGAAAAACACACCGTGCATAGTCAATTGGGTTCCTCTTGAGTAGGATACTTCTTAAAGTCGATCCAAGTCTAGACAACAATGTTGCTTGCTCCTAAATTGCACTTCTATCTTAGCTCAAGGTCCTTATAAAAATGGTTGTGGCTACTTGACTATTCCTCTCTCCCCCCTAACTCCTTGACTTGATGCTTGGGATAATTTAGGAGCTTCGATGATTGATATCAACCAAGAGCCACTTATTTATGGCTGGGAGGATGTTCCTAGCACTTCTGGATAGGGGAGGGACTCAGTGCCAAAGTTTCTTGATGGTACTATTGGATGAGATTCAATCTTAGGGGTAGCAAAATCCATATAATGGAGACTCATCATTATGTAATCAGTTAGTTTTGTTGTCCATCATATCTCTAAGATAGTATTAATTAGATACAAATTGTTTTCTTGGGTTCCCACTCTATTTTTATGGGGATGGTTTTTTGACTGATGGTGTTAGCCATGTGGTGTGTTTATTTCCCTATTTTTTTTGTTTGTAAAAATATAATCTATTAATTTTTTAATATAATATATTTTTTACATAAAAAAATTGCCTATGTTTTGGAGAGGTTTGAGTCCCAAAATTCATTGATTTCTACAAGCTATCCAATTTATCATGACCAAGGAAAATTTATATGTGAAATTAATTCAAACTCCAACTTCTTTCATTTTGGTTAGAGTTGTCAACTGCTTGAAGGGAAATGAAAAAATTAAAATAACTATCAATTGGAAGTTGCAAGGAGATTAAAGAAGTGCCAATTGAAATTACATGAGAAAATAAGAGGTTATCCCTATCATAAATAAGGTTACATTTTGTTTTGAGGAGTCCAAGCCGATTGTTGAGTCTAACACTCCATCCCTTGAAGCTCTCACCAAAACATTGACAACCAATTTAAAGATTTCTATATTTGATCTCATGAAGGTGGTGATCTCTTGTCCTGAAGCCATCAAGGATTTGCTGAATGAGAACTAGGCTAGTCCAAGGAATGGGACCAAAGTTACTCATGATATAAAAAAAAATTATTATTTTTTGCATTCCTGATGATCTTTTTTTGCCCTTATCGGGTGTTGGTTTTGTATCGCTCCAAATTTTTCGCATCCCTACCTTCAGGCTATAGGATCCACGCCCGAAAGGAGGATGGGAAAAGGATGATGCGGTACCTCGGACGAGAGGACTTTGCAAAGGTCCCGCCTCTTAAGGGAGGTGTATTTTGGTGATTTTTCGACGGATGGTGGGTTCACCAGGAAACATTTAATGGCAGTTTCCATGCCTAGGTTTTTGGAATGTGTTTAATGAGTCTGTTTTAACCTTAAACATACATCCTAGGTTTGGCCGAATGAAACTAATTTAAACTATATGAAAATGCAAGTTCCATGAATACAGCAGACAGATTTGAAAGCAAAAAACAGAGAATTTTACAGAATGCCAATGAAAAATACCTGATCCGAATGTCTGAAGAAGATTCTGACGTTTGAAGTAGTCTGGATCATCGAGAATTCTACAGAATCGCCTGCAATCTGACAAGATCGTCTGCAATTTGACAGAATCGTCTGAGATTGACAGATTCATCCGAGATCTAACGAATTCATCAGAAGAATTCGTCAGAGACCTGCAAGACAAAAAACAGATGTAAAATACAAGAAATTCTATTGTGCTAACAGAGGCAAATTACACCAAATAGTAATATGAATACTGAACAATATTTAAGAACATAAATTAATGTAAATTACAGTACTTTAATGGCAAATCATGAACTTAACATGCATTCTAAGCTAAATGGGTGAACACCAAATGCAAAATAGCATAAACACTAAATAAATAGTCTAATTTGTAGAATAAAAAGACGGAGAAAAAGTTAAGAAGAGCAAACTTCAGGCACTGATTGCCTCGATGTAGACTGTAGTCGAGATCGTCTTGCATCAGTACGAAATCGCCTCAAATTCGACAGGATCTCCTACGATTTGAACAGGTTCATCGACGATGATGGGTGCTAGCTCCAGCTAAAAACCAGTGATGTACCTACAACAAAATGGTTATGGGACTAGTGCAAAAGCAAAATTAGGATCTGTTGACGTAGAGGGAATCAGTTTGCAAATAAATTCAGCCAGGGGTTGGGGAGGGAAAATCCTAGAAGTTAAATAGGTTTAGGGGGAGTTGTTGGGAGGTTGGAGATCATCCCAATTTGGGAGATCTCCAACGGTGGAGGGTCCCAACGGTGCAGACATGCTTCTGCCCAGATTGGAGACCCGTTGGAACAGATTCCAACTATGCAAATTCAGTTTTGCGACAAGATCGTCTGGACGTCCTAGTCTAGACGAAATCGTCAAATCTGGGGTGATATCGTCTGATCAGCGACGATATCATCAAATGGTCAAAAAAACCTCTAAAATTGGCACGAAAAAGGGGGAAACGGAATACCCGACGGTTAACGGGCGGTTTGGGAGGTTAAATTTGATTTTTAAATTATTTACTAAGGTGAATGTAATTATTGTAATTTTAACTATGCCAATTTTAGGGTGCTACATTTTGCCCCCTCTTTAGCGAATTTTCTGAAGAAAATGCGTTAAAGATGAGTTCTTCTCGATCTACGAGAAAGCAAAAAAATTATACCCATTTTTAGGCGACGATTCTTGGTCGAATCGTACGACAGCTTACTATGGTGCCCCCTCCGTATTTTTACCCAAATCGAATGCTTGAGGTAAAAACGCGAAAAAGCAAAAAAATATTGTTGAATAAAATTAAGAAAAATAAGGTAAAACCCTAATTCATTTTTACTGTTCATTTTTACTGTTTTTAGAGCTCTGAAGCAGAAAATGGTGGAGACGACGCACAGATCAGCAGAGGTCCAGCGCGGTCTACGGGTAAGGGTCTAAACTTAGTTTAGAACTAATTTAATTTGAATTTACATGCTTTTTAGATGATTTTTAGATGAATTTTGAGCATCACGACCGTTTTTGGGCCGTCGACGTCATCGGGACGAAATCGTCCCGATTTCAACAAAATCGTCTCAATTTTGCAATTTTTCCCGAGGGCGAAATCGTTGAAATGGGGACAATTTCGTCAAATTAGAGACGATTTCGAACTACGAAATCGGAGACGATTATGCTCAAATTTGGGACGATATCGTCCAATAGTGGGCGATATCATCAATTGCAAAAAAAATTAATTTTTAACTTGCATTATTGATTATTTGAATTATTGATTAATGATTATTTGTTGTTTATTGTTTATGTTGCAGAGAGGATTACTAAAGAGCAGAGAATGGAAATATGGAGGATTGAGAGATGACTTGGCCGCGCTCACACGAGCGGAGCGAGATCAGCTGGCACTGAGCCGAGCTTACGGCATGTGGCGGAGATGCCACAAATATCCACAGATATGGGGCTACTGACAGCCCTAGTAGAGAGATGGTATCCGGGGTCTTCCTATTTTTGGCTACCGACAGGGGAGATGACTTCCAAACTAGAGGATGTATGGAGGATTCTAAGAATCCCCATACAAGGACGGATGATCACTCCTACGGCCAACCAGGACCATGCTATGGGACGGCTGTGTGGTGACCTGAGATTTTCCCTGGAGAAGGGCAGAGTTAACATCGAGGCACTATGCTAGATGCCTGGGGCATCCAGACTCACACGAGTTCTAGCAGGAGTGGTTGGTGGACTTCTGTTGTGCCACCAGAGCGGGTGTAGGGTACCATGGGTGCTCATAGATGTGATCTACGATATGCGGTACCATGGGTATAGGTTTTGCTGGGGTAGCTTTGTTCTATGCTGATTATATAGGATCCTGTATGGGGTCGTGTACAAGGGCAGCCGATGTCTGGTGATGACATCACTACTACAGGTTTGGTGTTGGGAGCACATTGCGGTGCGGAGGCCGGTAGGGCTTCCACTGACAGGGGTAGACGGGGAGAGGCCTCGAGTCTTCTATTGGTGGCTCCGAAGAGGGGCACAACAACGGATCGACCTGCCTATGTCCCGAAGACTACTAGATGAGTTGATCCTGGATCAGATCACCTGGAGGCCATGGCGAGGGCACCCAGGGTGGGTCGAGGATGGATAGGAGCTGGATCACATCAGGCGAGTTTGCTAGTTGAGTATGGAGAGGGGAGAGGTGGAGCTCCACCGCTACGACCAAGTTTTGAGGCAGTTCGGTCTACAGCAGGGGATCCCATATCTTAGGGATTATGAGTTTTCCTGGACTGTCCAGGATAACACCACGGTTAGCGGGGATCCAGATATGCAACGATTCTGGAGTCAGGATGCGGATGATGCCCCCATCCAGCCAGTGGATGGAGATGACACAGGGGTGGCTGATGGCTATGATTCTTGGTATGCAGGCATCTGCCCTCCTCGGATGACGAGGGATTAAGGTCTGATCCACGTGATCGTGCGTCGGATAGGGAGGCGGTGCCAGGCAGCGATAGAGGCGGCCCAGGGTCGCGATGGGAGAGAGCAGAGGAGGCCACAAGAACAGGAGAGGCCGCGGCAGTGGGAGAGGAGGGAGGAGAGACCCCCATCTCCATAGAGGCCACCATCGCCCGATAAGGGCAAGGATGTGGACACAGGAGAGAGTAGCGAGATGGCTACTCTCCGGGCATAGAGAGATCATTTGTAGGCTTAGTTGCAGACGCTACAGGCTGTGACTACACGACACCATGCTGAGGTGTCACATATCAAAGACGAGATTGCATGCCTCAGGGCACGGGGCGGAGGGGCGAGCTCTGGAGAGTTGACACGGGCTATTGCCCAGTTGAAATTCTATCAGACACTGTACTTCCAGCTGGTGCCAGAGGTAGATAGACTACCCTTGCCAGCTAACATCGCAGATCCGATTAGGATCGGGTCATCGAGGACCATGTCCCGGTCGAGGACTAGGACTACACAGACTACGATGGGGCCACCTCGTCCACCTCAGGGCGGGGGAGGAGATGAGGCAGAGAGCTCGAGGGGCTCTCGAGGTTAGAGGGTTGGACATTGATGTTGTATTATATATATATTTTTTGTTTGATAGAGGATTGAGTATGCCGAGGTACAGATTGTGGCATACCGATCCAGTTTTGATGATGTACATATATTTGTGACATATAGATGAGCTATTTTTGATCATATGACTTGTCTTATGTGATGCTTATGATGTTTTTATGTTTGATTGATTGATTTCATGTGATTATGTCGGTGGATATATTATAATTGGAATGTCATGCTTGTAATATTTGAAATGAAATAATCTGATGTAACAAATTGGTTGTTTGTAATGAAATGTGATAAAAATAAAAATAAAAAGAGACTTCTAACAATAATTTCAAAGGACATTGTCGCTATTATAGACCATTTCATAGAGTCACTGCTCACTCGGTCGTCAAGCTAATCCCAGGATAGAAATATTGCAAAAAGTAAAAGAGTGCTTAAGAGACTGTCTTAAGACTTTGGTGCAATGATGAAAAATGATGGTGATGATAATGATTTGTTTTCAAATTTTCATGAAAAATATTTGTACATGAAATAATGTTAAAAATGATTTTTGCTAGGCATAAATTCTTAAGTGTGATAAAATTTTTGGATAATTCCCTAGGAATTATACCATCATTGCAAAATTTAAAGGTTGACATAATGATATGAAAATGTGTTTGCTGTTGAAAATCATAATTTGTGTAACATAATTAATTTAAGTCATATGGTTTTCATGATTTTTAAGAAATGGGGAATAAAAATTGTTACAATTGTTTGCGCTAGGCATAGAATATGTAGGTATAGACTTATACCGTCATCACGAAAATCCAAAAAAGGTTATTTTTATTGCATTATTGATGTTTGATGAACATGAAATATGAAAATGAGGACTTGCGCTAGGCATACAATTCCAATTTTGGTTGTGGAACTATACCATCATCGCGAAAGTCGACACGATATACATGATATGTTTTTGAAAGAAATTTTTGATTTTTCTATGATATAGTTGTCTTTGTGTAAACAATTGTACTTGATTTATTCCCAAACAAGTTGCAAAAATAATATTTCAAAGTACTTTGAAGACAAAAATTAGATTTGTAAGGAATCCCTATGTGCATATGTGAATTCATTTCCGATCTTGATTTATAATAATGATAGACAAAATCTCTCAAATACAAATGTGTGTGCAGTTGCATTGTTCATTTACCAGATTTGAGCAAGATACTATGATACAAGTGATTTGAAGAAACCAAATAAGTTTTCATTAACCATGATGTAGATGCATATAACCATATTAGACCACTATGTAGATCATATTATCAAGAGCTAGCTAATCCATAATTAGACATAGGTCTGTACAAAAGAAGGTCGCTAATGTGACAGACATATCGCCACACTAGGAGTTACCCAAGGCCAAGCAGGTTGGGCACAAACCACCTGTTATGGGGCTTACCTCACAGTTTTCGAATAATTGAGAATTCCAGGGATTCAAGCTCATCAACCCTTCTTTTCTTTTCAAAGGGTAGGGAAAGGGATTTTATTGCTTTCTTTCTTTCTTTTGAACTTTGCATATTTGTATTTCTTTTGCTTGATAATGCTTGGAACATTGCTATAATGATATAAAAGAACATTTTTCTTTTCTCTTTTTCTTGAATTTTTATTTTTCTTTTTCTTTACTAGGGATACACTCAGATTAGCTGTAAAGCAAGGGATTTTTATTCTGGGTAGGGGTGAGCTTGTCCTTTTGCAAATTCTCAAAGATTCTAGACCTGTGCATGATAGGATAGCAGGGGAAACTTTTCGCTCAAGAAATCAGTTCTACTATGTAGCAAAACATGGAAATTACAAATATAATCATTTTATTGTGAAAAGATGTGCTTGGTTTAAGTAAATAACAAGATCAATTCTCTATGCTCAAACTTTATTTAATTGAATTTTGTGAACTTTGATATAAGAGAGATTAGTAATCATGCCAGATAAAATCAAGATATTTATTGTTGTGAGTGTGCTAGTGAGGGATGCCAAATAAATGCTAATTTTATCCAAAATAAGTTGAAAACATATAACTGCAATAATTGTAAGAAAATATATATAAACACTTTTGAGAAGTTTTGAGAATGTTGACTCTCTCTTTCTTCTGTATATTGTTTTGGTTTCGAAAGAGTCAAGCATATAGCTGTTTTTATATTTTTATTTTGATTTTAGTTTTTGAGCAAACAATTTAACAAGTGCTTTAAATAAATGCAATAGATAGTTTTTGAAGATTTTTGGATATTTATGAATTTTTTTGGGTGTTTTTTAATAAATTGAAAGAAATACAAGATAGTAATTTTGAACAAATATATACATGGATGAAATGACCAAATTTATGCATAGTAACGTTTAAGATGCAAAATATTCATGGGTTCTTTAAGTTCTTTACCATCTAAGGTAGATAATTTATATGCTCCTGATTCAAATTTTGCAGTAATAATGTATGGTCCAAGCCAGTTGGGCTCAAATTTACCTTTAAGGTCCTTAGTTGCATTAGTATTTTTTTGAAGATTTTGAGGATTTTGATTTTTTTGTATTTTGATTTTAATTTATGAATTGAAATTGGTGGTATATACAAGATGATCTATATACACTATACAAGGTTATGTGAGTATAGCATGTCTAAGGTTGCTTCAAAATCAAAGGAGGTTTTGAAGGATAATCTGGTTGAGGTGAAGGTAAGAACAAATGGTGATGAATAAAAGGTAGTGATAACAAAAGATTTATTATAATGTAGAATAATGTAGCAAAAGATTTTACTTTTATATGTGTAAAATTGATCATATTACAAAATAAAATGTCATAAATATAAGAAAGTTCTTCATTCTTATCACTATCTTCCAAGTCTTGATAAGACGAAATATATGCATGGGTGTTATTTGGTAAACGAGGATGATCATATATGAATGAAGAAAAGTGATGGATAGAAGATAATTGTGATAATAGAGAATGTATAGAAGTTGATGTTTCAACCGTTAAATATTCTTCAAATGGTGTTAAGTCACCATGTATGGTAATAATTTCATTTGTAAGTTCAAACTTCAAACATTGGTGAAGAGTGGAAGGGAAAACCCTCATCGTATGAATCCAAGGACTCTGGAGAAATAGGTTGTAAGGTGAAGGAAAATATCCTACATATAATAAAATATCCAGGATCTTGGATCCAATATTAAAGGGAAGAATTATAGTATCTTGAGCTTCTTGAATTTCATTGTTAAAAGATTTTATAAGAACATTTGATTTATTAATATCTTCTTCCTTTAATTTGAGTTTTTGGAATAATTGATGAGTGCATAAATTAAGAGAGGAGTCATTATCTACCATGATAGTTCTAACAAGTGTTTCTTTACTAGATTTGATAATGTAAAGATAGGAGTCTTCTTGTGGAGTAGAGGAAGGAATATCCTCATCATAGAATGAAATAGGGTTAACCTCAAGAGGGTTTACACCATTAGTTATGATTTTAGAGAAAATATGACGAGGAACAAATTGTTGGCTAGGTATTTTGAACAAAATGTCCTTGTGATAAATTTGTAATACTTCTAAAAGGGATATCTTTGTTTGAGAATTAATCACTTGTTGTTGGCTATCAAAGTAGATTTCAGATTGAGATTTTAATTCTAAGGATGAGCTTTCTATGTTTACATTCCATTTTGTATCATTCTCTAGAGCCAAAGATAGTTTTGAAGGTTGGTCAAATGAGGAATCCATATCTTGAATATCAGATTGGGTTGATTGAATTTGAGGTTGCTCATTTGTAGTTTTTGTTACAATATTAATAATATCATCATGATGGGACACATTAACATGAAATATTTGATTGGTCTCTTGTTTTTGATAATTGAATAGGGGTTCTTGGGAGATCCCCATGTCTTTATTTATTATTAGTATTTTTGTGTAGGATTTTGATTGTTTACTGGAGATTTATAATCAGTTGTAGATTGTAATTCCTTATTAAAAAGATTCTTATCAATCAAATCTTGAATTGCACATCTTAAATCTTTACAATTTTGTGTCATATGTCCATCTACTCTATGATATTCACAATGTAGCTCAAGTTTAAACCAATCTGTTGTGGTATTAGGTTGTCTTATGGAAGGGAGTTCAATATTATTTGTGTCAAGTAAATACTTGAGAATTATATCCATTGGTTGATTGAGCTTAGTAAATTTACGTGATGAATATTTTTGAGAGGTTTTTGATATGTGACTTAGAAATTTCATCATAAAAGGGCCTAATGGTTTCTCACCTCTATTTTATTTATTATGGGTTGAATGATGATAGGAATATTGTGAAGTAGGGGGTGAGTGTATGGTAGAATTGGAAGAATAAGTATTTTCTTGTTGAAATGGATGTGTTGTATTGAAAGAAGAGTATTGAAAAGGTGGAGGAGGATTATATGTGGGTTGATAGACATAATATGGATATATGGGAGAATAGATAATATCATTATGAAGAGGATTGGAAAAGGGATTGTCCTGTTGGGTTATGGATGAAAAATGAGAAGAGTGTGATGGAGGTGGTGTTGAATAGGGATGAGGTTGGTCATAATCAACAAATGTATTTGGCTGAATTCTTCCAACATTACTAATGGGATCATATTGATTTGAGTAAAAACTCATGGTTTCTTTAGTACTTCTAAAAGTAATATTTAGCATCTATTATTTAGAATTGAATCTAAAACATATAAACATGAAATGATGATTTTGTTTTTGTTTTTCTTGTATACATATATATATTTTTTTGTTTTTGTTTTCAAAAGGTTTAAAATGCATTCACGTCGGGTTCACCAAAATGTATCGCTCCAAATTTTTCGCATCCCTACCTTCAGGCTATAGGATCCGTGCTCGGAAGGAGGATGGGAAAAGGATGATGTGGTACCTCGGACGAGAGGACTTTGCAAAGGTCCCGCCTCTCAAGGGAGGTGTATTTTGGTGATTTTTTGACGGATGGTGGGTTCACCAGGAAACATTTAATGGCAGTTTCCACACCTAGGTTTTTGGAATGTGTTTAATGAGTCCGTTTTAACCTTAAACATTCATCCTAGGTTTGGCCAAATGAAACTAATTTAAACTATATGAAAATTCAAGTTCCATGAATACAGCAGACATATTTGAAAGCAAAAAACAAAGAATTTTATAGAATGCCAATGAAAAATACCTGATTCGGATGTCTGAAGAATATTCTGATGTTTGAAGCAGTCTGGATCGTTAAGAATTCTACAGAATCGCCTACAATCTGACAGGATCGTCTGCAATTTGACAGAATCTTCTGAGACTGACAGATTCGTCCGAGATCTAACGAATTCGTCAGACGAATTCATTAGAGACCTGCAAGACAGAAAACAGATGCAAAATACAAGAAATTCTATTGTGCTAACAAAGGCAAATTACACCAAATAGCAATATGAATACTGAACAATATTTAAGAATAGAAATTAATGTAAATTACTGTACTTTAATGGCAAATCATGAACTTAACATGCATTCTAAGCTAAATGGGTGAACACCAAATGCAAAATAGCATAAACACTAAATAAATAGTCTAATTTGCAGAATAAAAAGACGAAGAAAAAGTTAAGAAGAGCAAACTTCAGGCACTGATTGCCTCGATGTAGACTGCAGTCGAGATCATCTCGCATCAGTACAAAATTGCCTCGAATTCGATAGGATCGCCTCCGATTTGAACAGGTTCATCGGCGACGATGGGTGCTGGCTTCGACTGAAAACCAGTGATGTACCTGCAACAAAATGGCTATGGGACTAGTGCAAAAGCAAAATTAGGATGTGTTGACACAGAGGGAATCAGTTTGCAAATAAATTCAGCTAGGGGTTGGGGAGGGAAAATCCTAGAAGTTAAATAGGCTTAGGGGGAGTTGTTGGGAGGTTGGAGATCATCCCAATTTGGGAGATCTCCAACGGGGGAGGGTCCCAACGGTGCAGACATGCTTTTGCCTAGATTGGAGACCCGTTGGAATAGATTCCAACTATGCAAATTTAGTTTTGCGACAAGATCGTCTGGACGTCCTAGTCCAGACGAAATCGTCAAATCTGGGGCGATATCGTCTGATCGGCGACGATATCGTCAAACGATTAAAACAACCTCTAAAATTGGTGCGAAAAAGGGGGAAACAGAATACCCGACGGTTAACGGGCGGTTTGGGAGGTTAAATTTGATTTTTAAATTATTTACTAAGGTGAATGTAATTATTGTAATTTTAACTGCGCCAATTTTAGGGTGCTACAGGTTTCCCCTTCATGGTATTTGTTTATTTCCTGGTTGTTTATCCTATTTGGTTTTAGGGTAGGCCTATCAGATTTTTATGTGTTAGTTCCACCTAGATTATTGGAGGTACATGATTGTTGGTTACGTCTCAAGTCTCTCCTAGTTCTGGAGATGGGTTTCTTTTGTTGTTTTTGCTTCATGGGATCTTGGCCAATTTGGCCTCTACTCATTAAGAAGTAGTTTTACCCTATAAAAGGTTTGAGGACCATTTAAAAAACCCTTCTTTCATCTTATAAAAACAAAGTAACTCTAGGTGAAGAGCCACAAATTTGTATAAATATTGGCTCATTGGCGAGTTATAAAGTTTGAAAACCATCCAATAGCCAACCTTTAGTCTGAGTTTATTTCTTTTTAATTTTATGTTTGTAGTGGGATGGAATTTCTAAACCAAGCTTAATATTGTCTAAGATTTATTCTTGTAATTATTCAAAGTGGGTAATTTAAAATTATATTTACTCCACGATTATCTTTGTAATAAAAATATTTTGATATTTTGTGTTTTTAATTTGTGCATGATGATGGTGGTTGCACTCAATCTATTTTATAGTCTATTTATCCTTTGAATATTGCATCATCTCAGACCTTAGATTGTTTGAATACTGGTTAGACTAGGATGGGTTTCGAATCAAATTTTTTTCTTTATAGGATTGGAACTAAATTTTAGGTAAGTATTAGCTAATTTATTTTATTTTCTTTTATATTTCCCTTAAACCTTTACTTTTATTTGGGAATATTTTTAGAATAGGAGTAGATTAATGTGTTTCTAGTATGTAATAGTTTAATTTCTTCTTAGCTATTGTAAATTTTAAATGCAACAAAATACTTTTTAAGATAATTAAACACATTATTTTAAAGAATTATGCCTAAAAACTTATCTCTTTGAGTTATACCAACAAATTCCTCTTGAAGGAAATTTCAATGACCTCTATGTTTATATACATTGACCAAGACCTGGAATACCTAAACCTTGGGGGAAAAATATTTTCCTTTCAAGGGGAAACATATAATGTTCTAAGTATTTTGGCTTACCCTTGACAATGTGCCACTTGCATGCTTAACAAATCTACCACTAGATCCACCTTTAGGTCTACCACTAGCTTTGGGTCTATTTTCTTTAGGTATGCCATTGGTTCTACTTCCTTTGGGCCAGCCTTTGGATCTATTCCTATAGGCTTACCTCAAATTCTACTGCTTCTAGGCCTACCTATAGGTCTACCTTTGGGTGTAGTACATATAGGATTGCTTTTGGGAGATTATAGTTGTCTTGGATGCTAATAGTGCTACATTGGGAGTATATTGGACATCTAGAGTAAACAAGTCACTTTTATAGGAATCAATGGCTATATGCTTACTATTATTAGTGATAAAACACCTCTTATGGCTACTCTAAAATATAAAATCAATCTTCATATTTCTATCTAGTAGTGGTGGTACAGACAATATGTTTTTTATCAAGCTTGATACATATAATACATTTTTAATGGTGTATTTCTCATCTAAAATATGAACCAAAATATCACCTACTCCTTTGACCTCACAGAAACAATCCAAATGAAGGTCCTCTCATGGAATGTGAGAGGCCTCAATGGCATTCCAAAACACAGGGAAGTCAGTGTAATAATAAATCAAGTGAATCCAACTATTATCATGTTGCAAGAAACAAAAATTGATGAGATTCAGTAAAAAAAAGCAGCAAATAAAATATGGAATCAAGGGGAGATGGTTTGCAAATCAGCAAGAGGAGCGTCTGGAGTCCTTATGACTTTGTGGGATCCTCAGATAGTAGGAGGCACCATTATTAATAAATATGATAGGGTTCTTAGTGTTTTATTTAAGGAAATAAACAACAACAGGTCATGGATCCTTTCTAATATTTATTCTCTGAATTCAATTCAAGGGAGAGATCTACTGGTGGAGTACTTAGGCATTCTTAGTGAAATATTCCATAATGTCCCTTGGATTTTGGCTAGGGATTTTAACACTCCTCTTTACCATTCAGACAAAATGGGTGGAAATGGACCACCTATCAGGAGCATGGATGAGTTCAATGACTTTGTGAACTCCAAAATGTTGATGGATGTAAAAATTAGAGGAGCGAATTATACCTGAGCAATCAGTTGATAGGGTGTCATCTCATTCAAGAAAGGATTGATAGATTTTTTCTATCAAAGGAGGCTACAAATTTGTTTGGTGATTCTACCCTGCAAGCCCTTTATAAAATTGCCTTTGATCATAAACCCATTTTGTTGGAGATCCCTAACTCTTTGTCCTTCAAGAAAATTTTCAAATTTCAATCTATGTGGATGAAATATTCTAGTTTCAGATATAACTTAATTCAGTGGTGGCAGCAGCTTGTCAGGGGTAGTGTAACTTTTAAACTTGCTCACAAATTAAAGTTTGTTAAGGAAAAACTTTGAAATTGGAACAAAGAGGTCTTTGGGAACCTATTTGAAAATAAAAAATAGGTTGTTGAAAGTTTGAATATAATTGATCAGAGGATTAAACATGGTGATGCTGATGAAACTACTAGGTAGGAGGAACAGATAAAACTAACAGAGTTTCATAACATTTTGTCTTGTGAGGAAATCTATTGGAGGCAAAAATCAAGGGATCTTTGGTTGAAATATGGATATTCAAATTCCAAGTTTTTTCACATCACCATGCTTAGAAATAGAAGCAATAACAAGATAAAAATTAAAAAAAAGCATATGGTTCTATTACTCATGACTTAACAGAAATCAGAAAGGAGGCAGTAACTTATTTCAATTCTATCCTTGGTCAGGAATCACAGTGTAATGAGGAGGCCAAAGATATTCTCTTACAATCCATTCCTAGCATAATAAATGAGGATATAAACCTTAAGCTTCTAGATCACTTTTCTGATGAGTAAATTAAGGAAGCCTTGTTTAGCATGGAGCCAGACAAAGGCCCAGGGCCCGATGGCTTTCCCCCTCACTTCTATCAAGATTTTTTGGACATTGTAAGTGAGGATGTAATTTTTGCTATCAAATAATTCCAAGAAAGCAATCATATACCAAAAGATCTGAGCTCTACTTTTATTTCTCTAATTTCTAAGAAGTAAATCCCTGAATCTATGGTTGACTTTAGGCCAATCAACCTGTGCAATATTTCTTACAAGATCCTAACTAAAGCCATTGCAAATAGAATGAGAGATGTTCTACCCCACATCATAGATCCATGCCAAGGAAGCTCTATCCAGGGTAGGTCAATATTATATGGAGTTATCAAAGTTCATGAAGCTCTGCACTCTGCTCATAAGACTAACAGGTCTATTTTTGCCCTCAAGCTTGATATGAACAAAACATTTGATAGGATAAATTGGGAATTTTTGATTGTTGTCCTCCTTAAGTTTAGTTTTCACCACAAATGGGTTAATTTGATCAAATAATGCATTTTTAAAGCATGGTTCTCGATTCTAGTTAATGGAACAACTGTTGGTTACTTTCAAAGTCATAGAGGAATTCGGTAGGGGGACCCTATCAACCCCATGTTATTTATCATTGTGTTAGGAAGAACCATAAAAAATACTTGCAGTTCAAGGATAATATTAGGAAACAAGGCAACATCTCTCACTAGGTATGTTTCTCACCAAAAAATCATTGATGATACCCTTTTATTGACTAAGGCATCGATGGTTGAGGCCAAAATAATTAAACACATCTTGCAACTCTATGAGGACACTGTTGGTCAGAAAGTTAATTTCAGTAAAAGCAAGTTATATTTATTGAACACCCCCATTCAGAGGTAACGAAGGATTGCAAAAATTTTAGGGTGTGATATAGCAAACCTCCCCACTTTGTATCTTGGTCTCCCTCTTTTCAATGGTTCTCCGAGAGAGTCAATGTGGGACAAGGTTATTGAAAGAATTCAAAAAACTCTTTTTGGATGGAAAGGTCATCTTCTATCTCAAGCAGGAAAGCTGACCCTCACTAAGGCCTCTCTTCAGAGCATTCCAATATATTTCCTCTCCATTTTCAAAGCCTCTATGAAGGTTTTCCAAAAAATTAAGAAACTCCAAAAAGAATTTTTATTGACTGGATCAGAGGAGAAAAAAATCATACATCTTGTAGGATGGACCAAAGTGTGCAGACCCAGGGAAAATGGGGGTGTAGTTCTGAGGATAATTGCTCATATGAATTTAGCTTTACTAGCTAAGCAGGCATGGTGCCTCATTTATGGTGAAGAAAATGAATGGACAACTATCATCAAATGAAAGTATATTCAAAATATGGAATTTATAAGTGACTCGGTTCTAATCAAAGGTTCTACTTTTTGGAAAGTAATTCTCAATTGTAAGGAAATCATCAAAAAATGTTTAAGATGGGTTTTAGGCAATGGTGAGAGGATAAATTGCTGGAATGATAGGTGGGCTAAGGATGAACCACTGATGCAATATCCTAACTTAACCCAAATCAAAGATATCATGGAAGAACTCATTGGAAGAAAAGTCTCTGATTATATGGTTGAGGATAGAGGCAGAATGAACTGGAAATAAATAAGGATTCAGGGATTTCAAGTGGAATCAAATGATCTTTGTAACATTCTCGGGCAACATTTTATCCCCATGATATCCAAGGAAGATCAAGTGACCTGGGCTCCTACGAAAAATGGGCAGTTCACTGTTAAATCGGCTTACAAGCTTCTTCTTGATGACAAGAATTTTGTCCTCCAAAAAGACTTAGTTTGGATAAAAAATTTAATTCCAAAAATTGTAGTCTTTTCATGGCTAGTTATCAAAGGAAGAATTCTAACCATTGATAATATGATGCGTAAAGGTATTTGTATCACTAATCACTGTTATCTGTGTAGGACTAATTGGGAGACCATTTATCACATTTCCTTGAGTGCCCTTTTTCCTTGATTGTCCTAAGTGGGGTTTTTTAGGCCTTCAATATTTCATGGGTTAAACCAACCATCATACTTGATTTGTTCATCCAGTGGCCTTACCCCTTTTCAATCCAAAGACTTAGATACATGTGGAAAATTTGTCTCAATCACTATCTTTGGTAGGTGTGGTTAGAAAGGAACCATAGAGTCTTTAATGAGTCTATCCATTATCATAAAACTATCATTGCTAGGATCCTATCCTTTGCCAATGAGAATGTGAACCTTATCCATTTTGATAGTCGTAAACCTCATATGCAGGAGACCACGATTGATCAATATTTAAGATTAACCTTGTTAGATGAGTCTGTGCCTAGGGTAGTCAACCCTAGAGCCAATGTTAAGTGGCCCCCACATCCTACAGGTTGGTTTAAGCTTAATTTTGATGGAGCGACTAAGGAAAATCCTGGAAGAGCAGGCACTGGCGAAATTGTGAAAGATCATAATGGGAATATGATTCTTGCATTTTTTGAATATTTGGGAACAAGGACGAACAATGAAGCTGAAGCTAGAGCTATGTGGAGAGGCCTTCAAATGACTCAAGACTTAGAAGGCAATTTGATCATACAAGGAGAATATATGCATGTTATAATTATCCAAAATAATTGAAAAATACCTCCTTGGAGGATTAAAATAATTTTTGAAGAGGCTAAGATCCTTTTCCAGGGAAGACAAGACAAAAAGGCCCAACATGTCTTTCGGGAAGCTAAAAAATTTGTTGATAAGCTGGCCAATTTGGGTGTCGATGGTGATGAAATTTTCAAATGGGAACACGGTGTCTCAAGTGAAGTAGATAAGATTATTCAACAAGAATACCAATAATTATAGTTGAATTTACCAATAGGGAAGGCACTATAAGTTCGAAGGCTATGAGTATTCTCGTATCTTTTTTGAAATGGACTTACTATAAAAATTATTCGAGCTATCAGTCTTGGTGGATGTTGCTTGGAAATACCACAAAGACTAATGGGGACAATCACATGTCAGATAACATGGCTCCTAGTCATCTTAGTAATTTGAGGTTGGTTGATAATCATAGGGCGAGAAAGAAATGACAATATAAGACTTCGAACCAGAGCCACATGAACCACCAGATAGCCACCGCCATAAATCTAGCCAAAAGGTTCACTTCTCCAAGGCTAATTGGCCAAGACGGGATGTGGTCCCAAAGCATGTCATATATAGAAGAAAACAATTACCAAATAATTATTAAGAGTAACTATCAATACAGAGCTTGTGGGAGTTTTTTTCAGTACTCTGCTATGTGTGTCTGTAGCTTTTTGTTTCTCCACTGTTTCAAGGAAGGGATCTATGTCTGTTTCTTTTTTTGTAATTATGATGTAGGTGTGTTTTCTCAAGGTATACCCAAAATTTTGTATGGGAAGTTTCTTTTTGATAACAAGCTATGTGCCTTACCGGATGTAATGGCTTTGGCAACATGTAGATTTTAAATATATAGGATCCTTAGTAACGACATGTTTATCAATAGTCCTGGGCTGATTTTTGTAAAAGGTTTTGGGTCAACTTGTAAAAATCGGTATTAATGCTATATTATCTTATCTACAAATAAAAAATAGATTTTATCATCACTGATGGTCACTAATTTATCTTCTTTGTATTTGAAGATATTAAACTAATATTTATCCCATGTCATGTGCTCGCTATAACCAAAATCAATGTGCCAAGCATCATCCTTGGTTTTGGTTATAGACTTTGTTATGAGAATATTGTATGCCTATTCAAAATATGTATCTAACCCTTCATGTGTCTATTTATAATCTAAATTTAACTCTTCATGTCCTTATTTATAATACAAATCTAAATTTTCAATGAAAACATGTTCTTTCTATTTCTTTTGTTGGGTTCATGGCCTATATTATTGCTACTTCTATTAAGGTTTGCAAACCTAATCACCTCATGAGGTAACATTGTACCAATAATATTTGGTATCTCGTTCATCGCGTTCACAAATATGGCAATGCCTATTTTGGTTTTGAGGTTGTTACTGTGATGAGGAGGAAGGGACTTTGTTTAAAGAACCCTTTTGTCTTATTTATTTCCAAAATTTTTGACTTATAGATTTTTGGCTTATGAGTGTATTGTTTGACAAATAGCCCCTTAATTTTTTGATATTGTATTTCTATTATAACATATTGGCTAAATCCTAAAATTAAACTATCCTATTGAAGACCTATAAGGATGTAATAAGCATGTGGAAGAATTTGGTAAAGCTCAAAGTATGATGGAAACTAGGAGCTTGCCATTCATATTTTCACCCATAGCATTCAGTTTCTCTTCAATATGTACAACTTTACAAAGAAATTACCCCATAGTCTATCCATCTCCCACTCACAAGGTGTGAATTTGGGATTGAATATTAAGAATAGTGAACCAATTCTTTGCTTCATAAATAGTTGTAAGAGCATCCCATGCTTGATTAGAATTTTTTCATCACAAATGTGTGGTTGGATCTCATTAGTTGTAGCAAGGGTGATTAGCATCAATGCTCATTGATTTGCTTCATCATACTTCTTTCCTTGGTCCATACCTCAAGGTAGAATTTTTATGCCTATCACAATGTCTCATAGCTTATCCACTATTAAGATAGTATACATATTTCTCTTCCAAGATTTGAGATTTTGTCCTTTGAGGAGTTGAGAATTTGTCATAAACACTCTAGGAGTGGCCATCTATCAAAAGCTATAAAATATTGCCTACAAAACTTGGAAAACATGGAAGAAATAATGAAGGTGTTGGGATCCATTAATAATGCACCTTTTTTACAGTCACAAATCTTACAAAATAGGATAATAATTCAAAAGAAAAAAAAAATAGTATGGGTTTTGCTATTTTTTAAGAGCCCCCTCTTAATAAAGGTGTTATTTTTTATTTTAAAATAAATAATAGCACTTTATACATTATTAATATCCTCTTTTAATAAAATAAAATTCCTTATTAAAATTCCTAAATTTAGATAAAGACCACCTATAAATATTAAAGCACCCAAAAATTGTTGCACCTTTATTTTTGGAAGCTATCAAGAATTGAACTCAGACAAAACCTTCTAGAGGGCATAACTTTTGATCTAGATCTCTGATTTTAGATTTTTTTCTTTTCACATTGAAGATCTTGATGAGTTGGATGCATTAAATAGATCAAACATCAGTTTGAATCTTGTTAAAAACCTAAAAAAAAAACATCAAAAGACCTTGGAGACGAGCTCCAAAGTATTTGTAGTGTGATACATAATAAAAAATGAATAGAAATATAGCAAGGGTAATATGTAGAAACTCATAAGGAAGCTAGATATTTGGCAACCCAAGATGATAGATTTAGTAAATATTGAGCAATTTTTTTTAGAAGAACAAATCCAAGGCTTCAATTGCATAGGTTTTGATTATCAATGGATATATTTCCCATGAATTGAACCTGCAAATACTTAAACTTGCACACATCAAACAAATGGAAGGGTTTGTCATTAGATATTGATGATTGTCCCTTACCACACTTGGTGGTGGCTTAGATCAAATAACCTTTTTTGATAAAATACATCATATTCATGTCATAGTTTTAAAGTATACTTGAATTCCTTTCTCTACTACCAATTATGGTAAAAAACAATTCATTCATTAAGGCAAGAGTGTATTTAATACATGATTTATGTTATAAAGTGGAAGACTAATAATCCTAATGTAGGAGATATTTACATGCAAGAAATATTAAAATTAATCTTCGAGCTAATAATGCATGAGCTAATAATAATGTAATAAAATATCGTAACATCTTCTCATACCATGCTTCATAAGGAGTCATCTTATCACGAGTAGTTGTGAAACTCTTATTGAGAATGTATATTATGATAGTGCCTACATTAGTCCAAATTGTTTTTTTAGCCCATTAGTTTGAAGCATACTCTGTTCCATTTCAACTATATTCCAATTCTTTCTTTTAGTCATCATATTTTGTTAAGGATTATAGGCAATTATGAGTTGCCTCTTGATTCCATTCTTATCACAAACCCATGTGAATACCCTTGAATATTATTAATCATTATGATAAGTTTTTAAACACTTAATTATATATTTGCTTTCATTTTCTAAAAAATATTTAAAGCTCTTAAAAACATCCAAAGCCTCATATTTATTCTTCGAAAAATATACCCAATATTTTCTAAAAAATCATCAATAAAAGTAATAAAATAAGATGACTTACCCAAGATTTTGGTTTCCATTGGGTTAGAAATAATAAATATCAAAATGAATTAATTGAAGTGGATGCTAGGCCCACCACATTTTTCCTCTTAGAGACCCTTCTCTAGCATGCTTGCATTTTGGAACATCCCTCATAAAAAAATTTGTGTTCTTCAACTTTGGGTAAACCCAAAACTAAATCTTGAGAAGTTAAAAACTTTAAAATTTGAAAGTTTAAATGGTCAGACCTCAAACGCCACAACTAGATTGTATATTTAATAGCAATATTTTAAAAATTTCTACTATTACCTCCAAAATTCAAATAAAATATTTGGTTACTTGACATGGGAACAATAATGAATATTTAATAGCAATATTTTAAAAATTTCTACTATTACCTCCAAAATTCAAATAAAATATTTGGTTCTTGTCATATGTGATACATTGCTTATCATTAAAAACAACTTTGTAATTTTTTTCACAAAGCTACCCAACAATCAATAAATTATGCTTAGTATTAGGAGTGTAATAAATATCATAAATTTAATTTCTACACTCCTTACTATTTACATCCATTATGCAATTTACTTCCACCTCCAAAAAATTATTGCTCATCATGTGGTTGGAATGACAAGAATAAATATATCAAGTCTTTGAAGAGTATTTTTAGCCTTATCAAAGGATAAGAAATTACTTGAAACTTCCTCATTTCCATTTTTATAATTTACTCTTTTTCCTTTATTTGTTGCTTTTACTCTACATTCCTTTTCAAAACATCCATACCTCTTATAGTGATAGTATTAGACATTTATCTTCTCAATTCCTCCTCTTTATCTAGTAGCATGGTTGCCTCATCTTCCTCCTCTTCCTCTTAAAATATTTTATTATTCCCTTTGTCCTATCCTTGTCCTTGTCCTTGGTTGCCTTTCCTAGCACCATCACTCTTTGAAACTAGGAATAGTGGTAAGGATAAACATTTGGAAGATGACTATCTAGAACTAGGTGGATTGCAGATTATGTGTGATCATATAGGAAATATACATGGGGTTTCAAAAGATGTCTACATAATTATTTATGATATATTTCAAGTCTGAAGGAAGAGCTAGAATAAGTGGCTCTAAAGACTGAACATCCATGCAATTGAACTAGCTAAAGACTCTATTACTATCTTTCTTCAATATATTTTCTATGCTATGGGAACTAACCACATTAGAAAGAGTATTTAGGATTCTTTAGAGATAAATTACGTCTCCATTATTCATCCATATGACATATAGTTCCCATAGCATATAGCTAGGATATCTATAGTTCTCCTAATATGACATCTACACTTTCCATATTCATAGAAAAATATGGCCAAACCAACTATAATAACCCATTTTGATGTTAAAATCAATGTTTTGACCCACACACTAAGTTGTATCACCATTTGTAATTAATACTTGAAGTGTATTCTTGGTCAAAATATTGATATATAATCCCAAAGACTATTGTTTTATTGTCAATTAAGTATGTATTCTACTTGAATCAATCAATACATTAATGCACTAAAGTTTGATGAATCCTCTCACCTTGATGGTATGTTATGCCTAGATTCCAATTAGGTAGAATATAAATATATCCATGGTATGATACTCATGTTAAAAATCTGCTACTTCATGTGGTGTCTCCTACTATGAGGAATCTAAATCTTTATCCTTTGACATTGCTACTTCCTTGTCTTCAACTAGAAATTTATAATGTTCTTCATAGGATTGATCTTGAGGATGGAATTAGTGATATTTATAACAAAATAATACATGAGGATTCTCATTATTATTATTAAAAAAGGAATGCCAATGGCTTAAATCATGTTGTAGTTGGTAATGGGACAATAGAAGATTCTTTTCTATCCTTAGAGCTACATGTTTAACATCCTTGATGGTGTATGAATCTTGCATGTTAACTTCCTATTATATGTTATCCTTAAGTCTATGGCAAAAGGCAAGGCTAGAACTACTAGATTTTATTGATAGATGTAGGTGAGCAAACATGTGAACACTATGCAATAATATTTAATTGATGTAGTTTGATTGGTTTACATCAAACATACAAGATTTACTGTTGAAATTATAGAGAAATAATGCTTTTAATTCAATCCATATAAGAGAGGACTCGTGTTGGCAAAGAACCTATAATGACCACTAATGAGCATTGGTTCCAAACTTAGTAAGAGCCAATGTAACATATTCTTATTTAGGCATATGGTGTAGATGGGTGATGCTATCCATTTTGGCTAGCCAACCACATGGATCCATACACTCAAAGGTTGGGATGTTGATGTATGGAATATGATCATCATGAGGCCAAGAAAGGAAATTAGTAGAATCTCTTATAAAGGGATCAATATTAGTAGAAAATCCTAGATTAAAACTATCCATACCTAGAATAGTGCCCATCGTAGCATAGAAAACCATGTGACTACCATAGGAAACTAGAGGTCTATGATCTAGTGAAGGCTACTAGTATATGTTAATGTCCCTTCAATTTTGGTGATTGTTCTATTCCTTAGGGATGTGATACATTGACTTGTTTAAACTCTTGGTCAAGGGAGCACTCAATAGGGACAATACCAAAATGGGTTTGTATATCTTTATTTGGTATTTATATTCAACAATGGAGTTTAGTTTCTCTTGGTGCTCAAGATATGTTCATAGAAAAGAGTCAAATGTACTGGGTAGAACAATATAAATTGAAGTGCTAGATGAAGGATGAATAGTAGGAGTAGAGGAGCCATGGCATTTAAATGAAAAAATAACATGTTGGTCAATGCTATTGATAGTTGGTTGAGTTTTTTGAAGCTTACCAAGATCTTTGGATTGATTAATGCACACATAACTTTCTACTAATGCACACATCCTTTGGATGAACAATGCACTATATATGACCATTAATTCATAACTAGCTAGTAGACATAGATGGTTCATTCATAAACTAAGAGTAGAAGGAAAATGCATAAGAATCCCTTTGATTATTTTTTCAAAATTATTATGATTAGTAGACCTTACTTTGATTGGTTTAAAGATATGATCACAATGAGATAGTCTCCCACAAGGGTTCTAGCACACCCAATTTCTAAATAAGTGTTCCTAGAGATACCCCTTATTTTGACCAACTCAAAGAGATGATTGCAATGATATGGATCTCTATAACGGTCCTATCACACCCAATATCATTTTTTAATCAGGTTCATAAAAATAAAAACAACCAAGTCATAATATTATAAAAGAAAAAGTGTCAAAATATTGAACCAAAACAATTATTAAAAATTTCCTAGGTAGAAAAAACTATGAATAATTTTTAGAGGTTTTGGAATGGTTTGCATTTATTTATGCTAGATTTTTACATTGTTATTGGGAGTCAAGTTTTATGTTCTAATGCAACTTTTATGAAAACAAATTCTAAAAATACAATAATAATAGCAGTAATTCAATAATGCATAAAAGTAAATATCCATTCGAATAGTAAATTATATTTAATGCCAAAAAATAAATAATGCAATTAACATATTCTATATTATAAAACAAATATAAATCATATCCACTTATAAGAGGTCAAATTATCATAGCCATTTAGAGAGGGGAAAATCCCATATGCATAATAGAGGCAATGGATATTTGAATATGAAAGATGATTCCAACTACAATATAACTCTTCGTATTTATAGACTAAATAATTTGTAACCCTACTGATAGGGATTACTAATGCCCAAGGGATCATTCCCTTATACATGGACTCGATATTATAATAAACCACATAGCTAATGTGGCTACAATGGAGCCATTACATGTTGATTTATCCAAGGAGCATTGGGAACTCTCCTCACAATTGGAGAATATAGAATCTTGGTTAGGAAAAGTTTGAAAATCATATTTAATGCTACAATTCATGGGATCAAATATCACAATATCCATTTTGTGTGGTGTTTTCATGATGTCAATGATTTCAATATGCATGGGCATGGGAGATTATATTACCTCCAGTAAGCAAGGTGTTTCTTTGTAACATCAACACTATTCATTTTGTTGGCTAGAATAAGGTGGTGTTGGTACTATATTTTTGGGGGTTGTGGATTTGAATTAAAATGGGATTTATCTCAAATCTAAAGTTATGTATTCTTCATACAAGAATGCATTGTCTTTGTATGATGGTATAAAGTGCATTTTTTGTCAATGAATGTTTATTTTGGGTGTTTAAAGAGAGGATTTCAAGGATTGACTCCCATCATATATTTTGTAGAATTATTTGTTCTTTGTATAGTACGGAGTACTTCCATTCACCTAGTAAATGAAATTTGTTTGTCCTCAAGGATAAATCTGGGATCCTAGTTAGTCTATCTAGCCTAGGGATTCTTTCTACTAGATATTGCAAGTTTTATTCTTGCTACCCTTTCATTTCTTGTGTTATGGTGCTTGTTTGTCAATGATTGTTTATATAGTAACTCATGTAAATTATACCTAGAACTAAAATAAATTTTACCTATATATAAGAGTGAATGATAAATCAACCAAGTATAAATACCATTATATAATTTGTTCAATACACATAGTAGTAAATAGGTGGCAAAAAATTAATGGATGAATTTGTACAATCCATGAATGATAATTGGAAAAGTCTAGTTTGTTATAGTGGTATGTATAATTTTTGTGTTTTGAAAATTAATTAGGAAAATATTTTGAAATCCATAACATTACCATAAGAATTTTTTTATTATCTTAATTTATAGAACAAATGATACTTTTGAGTTTTTTATATCGATAACATCCATTCAAGGACTTGTTATAGTACAAGTGAAGAATTTAGATGATTTTGGTTATCCAACCTGTTTTACTCATTTAAGTGAGTGAAATTATAGTATTTAATCAAATTAATATATTAAGAAGTAAGATCATTTGGTGCATCTTCAAGAAATAGAATATAGATTCTCTTAATCAATAAAGCTATATTACTGAGCAAAAATAGGCTTTTGGTATATTGAAAATGTTGATTAAAGAAAATATGCTTTTTATTAGAAATAAAAGTGATCACACCATGTTGTTGATCAAGTTGAAATATTTGTTTGGAAATGTAAATGTCATAAAATTTAGTCAATAAGAGTAGAACTTTCATCTCTCAAAATATGAGAGTTCAATAATATTGAGGACTAGATTATGATATTTATGGCTCTAATGATAGATATTGCATATTTAAGAGGTTAGAAGAAGGATAATGTAGGATGTGTTAAATTTTCATTTTAAATATCTTCTCTTTTTTAGACAATCGAACTATTAGTTCATGTGGTTCCTATATCCCTAAGAGATCACACATTGTTAACCCTTAATGCTCTCTTTTTCCCTTATCTTTGCTTTCAAGTGTATTTCTGAAATTTTTATGATTATTATCAAGTACAAACTCATGCAAAATATTTAAATTTGTTAAGGCAAAGATAAATTATCCCAAGGGTAAGTTGAATACTTAAAAGAAGTAAAAAATCTTACAAATACTACAAAAGAGAAGTCCATCCTACCAAAAATTATTTTGTGGTATTACATAAGATTGAAGTTGAGTTTGAGAAGGTGGGAGATAAATAGATAACAAGGGATTTATATTTATGATCCTCACATCATAGTGGAAAAACACAATAGATATTCTAATAAATGTGGGAACAATACTATTTTATCTTTTTAACTTGGCTTCTCAATTTAAATTATGGGGGATTTTGAAATATGTGATATGACCTTATTGGACAAGGTCGACATTATATGATGTAATCACTTGTGTATGAGTATGGGTATATGGTTTAACCTTATATACCCTAAAATTAATGTTATGTTAGATAATTTTTGTAATTAATAATATAATTGTTGAGGTATTTATACACATCTTCTACTCAATATATTGTGTTGATGTGTGATCTCTATCTCAATCATTTTGTATTTGATTCTTAGGGATATCCTATCATATATTATAGGTTATCACTCATTATTTTTTCTCTAGATTTATCTTACTATAATATCTGGATAACATTTTTTTCTAATTTTTCTTGTAAATGATTGTGAAATATAATAAATTTTACTTCCTCTTATTCATGATACCTCTTTTCACACTAAATAACACAAGCTTATACTGAGGGGGGGGTGAAAAATATAAGACCACTTTTTACTTTTATTTTCAATTCAATATTATGCAGTGTATAGATAGCAGTATCAACAGAAATAATCAAAGCAATACACAAAACACCATACACAAAAGTGACACAACAATTTAAGTGGTTCACCCAATGTAGGCTACTCCATGGAGAAAATATTTTGCTAAAAATTTCTCAATCAATCTCTTGGTAATCCTTCCTAATTACAATGTTTATGGACCTCTGTCCAAAGGAGATGTTGATCCTCTAAATCTCAAGTTCATGGATCTCTTCCATAGGAGAACTTTTTTAACTTCTACTCTGGCTAGTGATCTTCTAGAAGACTTTGTCTCTATGTTGCACTGACTTATGGATCTCTCTCCACTTGAAGACTCCTCACTCAGATTTATATTCAATTTTCTTGACTACTGGATCTCTATCCACTGAGAATCTATCCTCTATAATCTATCACCTCCAAAGCTCTGTCAATAGCTCACTCAAAACCTCTTCAAATCTGCTCAATAGCCTCACTCATAACCTGCTCAAATCTGCTCAATAGGCTCAATCGGAACCTACTCAAATCTGCTCAACAATCTCACTAAGAACTTGTCCAAATATTCTCAATAAGTCCTCTCTAGGACTTGCTCAAATTTGCACCTCAAAACTTGTCCAAATCTGCTCAACAAGCTCACTCATAACTTGTTCAAATCTGCATAGGAAGCCTTCACAAAAGCTTACTCAAAATCAATCCATAAGCCTTCTCAAAGACTTGCCTCAAATTAGCTCAACAAAAACTCAACTCAATATCATAGAAGCATAAATAGAATTGTTAGAGACTCAATATGTTCTATACTCAAGTCCCAATCTCAACTTAAATCAATATCAACTCAGCAATCTCATATAAGCATAAAGAGAATTGTTAAGGACTCAATATGTTCTATACTCAAATCCCAATCTCAACTCAAATCAATCTCAACTCAGCAATCTCATAGAAGCATAAACAAAATTGTTAGAGACTCAATATATTCTATACTCAAATCCAATTTATTTCTCAACTCAACTCAAATCTAGTTTTTTTTTATGGAACTTGAACAACCACTTCACATAATCACTTGAATTGGCTCAAACAAATCTACTCAACCAATAACCACAAGGAACAAATATTTCTCACAAACCCTAGTCCAAGCATGTATCAACCAACTCAAAATATTTCCAACAATGTTCAACAACAAATCTCACATAACAATGATACTCATGTTCTTCTCAAGTTCAAGTTATTTTCACAATAAATGGGCTTCAACAACAATGCTTATAAAAAATTCCCCACAAAACAATGGTACTCATGTTCTTCTCAAACCCTAACTTAGTTTTTTCACACAACTAATGGCTTCAACAACAATGCTTATAAAACAAGGTTTTAATAACAACTCTCAAACCAGAAAACCTTGAAGCATTAACTCAACAACTCTCAAAAGGAAACTACAATCAATCCTTTTCACTCCAATGATATTTTCAGAAATCAACCACCCAAATAAAGTCAATGGAGAATATTACCCATACCTTTTTGATGCCAAGAAGTTGTTCACAAAATCTGCCACACTCAACAAAACTTTCCTTTCTAATCTCAATAAGGGTTAGTGGACTTCAAATAATAATCACAAGATCAAGTATAACTCAATTTACACCTTTTTACTCCAACTCAATAATCACATCCACCAAAGTCCATCTATAGAAAAACCCTCTAAAAATAATAATCAATAAGCCACAATTCAATTTCCAATTTATTCAAAACCCTTATTTCTCCTAAAATAATGCTCTCAAAAATTCAAATCAATACCATAAGGCTCAAATAATATTCTATGGTTTTCACCAAGAAAATAATTATTTAACCTTTTAAACACAACAAGGGTTTTACAAAAAAAAAAATTCCTAACCCTTATCACCCCAAACTTTAGAGCATAAATAAAATTTTAATAAAAAATCGCATACCTCCTTAATGGGTTTCGACCCCTTGACGTGCCCTCACTGTGAGCACGTTAGCCATAGCTAAGGTATCCAAACAAGCTACCCGCTCGTTCGTATTGAAAAATGGACATGACTTACCTTTATATGCTACAGGTCCACATGCCTTAAATAAACCTAGCGTCCTTGGTGCTTCCACCACAAAGCACAACAAACGAACCTTGCCAAAAAATGAACACACGACCTTGTGCTACCACATGCCTTTGTGCTACCCAATTTTCCAATAGGCCCCACTACCCAATGTGACTTGGGTTTCACATGTCGTCCAATTTATTTGTTGCTTCTACCACTTAAACCTTTTTTTCATGAGCTCTATTCGCTTTCCAACAATCACATTAACCACAAGAGCAAGGATAATTTAAATTGAATAATTTAATGGCATATATATATATATATATATATATATATACACATATATATATACATATATATATACACATATATATATACATATATATATATATACATATATATATACATATATATATATATATATATATATATATATATATATATATATATATATATATATATATATATATATATATATATATATATATATATATGCCTTCCCTCCGCTTGGAAACATCAACACTTCCTCATGAAATTGGTGGATAAAATTTTACTTTTAATTTTAAAATTAAAATTAAAATTTTAAATAATTTAAACTTTAAACTAAATATTTAAAATTAAATATCTCCATCACCGGGGCACATTTTTCGATGAAAAAAAAGTCAACTTGGGTTTTAAGAAAAACCCATTTCAAATCTGTTGTCCATAGTTTTAAATAAAACCTTTAAAATTAAATATCTTCATCATCGGGGCACCTTTTTCGATGAAATGAAAATCCAACTTGGGTTTTAAGAAAAACCCATTTCAAATTTGCCATCCATGGTTTTAAATAAAAACCCTTTGCTAAGCTTCCCTTGAAGATCATATTTGGAACCAAATTCCATGCATCCTTCTGATCAAAACCTTTGCTTCTCATGAAACTCTTTGTGGAAAAAATCATAGTGCTTACTTGCATAGGTCCTTTTGACATCAATGACAACTTTTTAGATTAGGGACTCAAAATGTCCAACACACACTACTACCTTTTTTTTTATCAATATACATGTGAAAAATTCATACGTACAATATATCCTTTATTTTCCTTAAAATAAATTTTACAAATAAATCGTGAAGAATACCTCTCCTTGAATAGCCACAAAAAATAAGGCAAAATCCTTATCAAAATGAATAAATTTACATACATTGCTATAATGTTCATATGTTTAGACAAATTATAGACAACATTAATAAAAAATGATTTCATTCTTAGAATTAAATTAAATCCTAATGATCAAAGTGCAACCAACTCAAACAACCACTCAACATGATAATATTTATCAAATTATAGCATCCTCAAGTTATCCTTCTTACCATTATTAAGATAATTTTACATAAATACTAAAACTCTTCAAAGTATTATTTAAATTATAATGGTTTATAATATTATGCAATTTCAAATTCTATACATTGTAGTCACCATGTTTAAGGAAAATTAAGTTTATAATACATAAACATTTATTCTCAATTCATAGAATTTACATCCTTATATTATTTATTAGTTGAGGATCATTAAAACTATTTAAGATTTTTATTTCTAATGCACGATGATAATATAAGTATATTTGTTATAATTTTATCTGAATTTTAGTTTGAAAATTTAGAAATTTCATACAATTGTATGAATAAGTATGTTGTAGTATTCTAAATAATTATGAAATATTAATGCAAGAAATAATTAATACAACAAAATGGAATAAACAATGAGCAATAATAATCAAATCAATATGATGTTTATCAAATCTAGCCACTCAAAGAGGGTAAAGTATCATAGACACTTAGATGCTGAAGTCTCTTGTGAAGACACACAATTAAAAAAATGATTCGATGATGAAGTAAATCAAATAAATCTATTCCTATATATAAATGAAATCAATGAAAAGTAATTACAATTGGAAATATAGTCGACTATGCTATATTGGGGTTGTAACATGGGTCCCCCCCTCAAAAATATTTATCCTCAAAGCTGTAAAAGACTGGAAAATACTTTCAAGATCCCATGTAGCATCTTCTTCTAGAAGGTCCTACCACTTAATTAGTAACACTTGAATTTGTCATGATTGAAGATGATGTATTATGGATTGTAGTATTTCTTTCAGATGAAGAGTTATTTGACCTTCTTCATATAATAATGGTTGCTTTTTCTGGGATTGCACCTTCTAGCCAATCACTTGTTTGAGACAAGATAAATGAAAAATTGGATGTATACCAGAATACGGTGGAAGCTCCAATTGATATGCGACTTCACCAATGCAACAAACTACTTTGTAGGATCCATAAAATCAATGAATCAACTTCTAATTAGACTTGATCTTTAAGGACAATTATTTATAAGGATACAAGTGCAAAAATACCATATATCCTACATTGAATTAATTTTTTAAACGATGTAAATCATGTTGCTCCTTCATACGATTATGTGCTTGGGTCATATTATCTGATGTTTTTGTAACAAATCATCTATTTGATCTAGTTTGGAAGATCCGGGAACATAGTCTGCGATTGCTGGAGGATTTTGACCATACAAATCTTATAATGGAGACATCTTAAGGGAAAAATGATATGAAGTACTATACCACCATTCTACTAATAAAAGCCATTGAATCTAATGATATTATTTATATTGAGAAAAAAAATGAAGGTAAGTACCCAAAAATTTGTTAATTATCTTTGTTTGACCATCATACTGGGGGTGATTTGAAGAAGACATATTCAAATTGGTACCACTAAGATGAAACAATTCCTTTGAAAAGTTGCTAGTGAAAATAGTATCATGATAACTCACAATAGTCTTGGGCATACCATGTAACTTGAAAATGACATCAAGAAATACCTTGTCCTCTTTACTTGCTAAGTAGGGATGTTGTAGTGCACAAAAATGAGTATATTTGTAAAGATGATCCAGAAACACAAAGATCAATATTTTACCCTCTGATTTAGGAGTAACCTCAATGAAATATATGGATATGTGATCCCATTTGCGGTCTGGAATAGGTAAGGGTAACAACCTTGGATATTTAACTGTTTCACTTTTTTTACATTGACATACCTCACATTTAGCCACAAATGTCTTGAAATCATATTTTAAAACTTTCCAAGAAAATGATTGTTTCACCCACTGGTATATTTTGAAGAATTTGGAGTGTCTTGCTAAATGGGATGCATGAAATTCTTGGAGAACCATAGATTTAATAGTGGAACCCTATGGAAGATAGATGTGATCTTTATTGTAAAGTATTCCATTTGAATATGAGAAGTAAGAATGCAGTGATGATCCTATTTTCATATCTTGAATAATTTGAGCAGTTTCCAAATAAACCAACCATTATTTTTGAAGTTGTGACAACCATTGGGGATAGGGAACTAAAATAGAATTTATGTTCACCTCATCCTCGTATTTTCAAGGTAAGGCATCAACTACCATATTTTCTTTACCTTTCTTATACTCAATGATAAAGTCAAACCCAATAGTTTGGTCATCCACTTATTATATTTAGGGCATGAAAGACATTGTTCTAAGAAATTCTTAAGGCTACTATGGTTAGTATTAATTATGAAACAAGTACTTAATAAATAGTGCCTCCATTTATGTATGGAATATAAAATAGCTAGCATTTCCTTCTCATAAGTATATCATTCCAAATTCTAACATAAAATTTTCTTGCTTTCAAAAGCCAATGGATGACCTTTTTGCATTAAAACAACACCAATACCTATACCAGAAGCATCACACTCAATGACAAAAGGCTTGTTAAAATTAGGAGTGGCTAAAATTGGAGTAAAACACATAGCATCCTTGAGGTATTGGAAGGCCTAATAAGAAACATAATTATAAATAAAAGTATCCTTTTTGGTAAGAGAAATGAGAGGTGTTGCAATCTTGCCATAGTTACGAATAAATTTTCTGTAATATCCCGTGAGTCCTAAAAATTCATGAAGTTTTTTGAGAAATTTTTATAAGGGCCAATATTGAATAGCTTTAATTTTATTAGGATATACTTTGACTCCTTCATGAGATACTATATGACCCAAATATTCTACCTCTTTGACCCCAAAGGCACATTTGGATCTTTTAACAAAGAGTTTTTCCTTTTGTAAAATATGGACTTTGTCAACATGAACTAGGTGATCCTTCCAAGATTTGTTGTATATTAAGATATCATCAAAGAAAAATAGGATAAAATTACAAATAAAATGATGAAATACATGGTTCATGAGACTTTGAAAAGTAGAAGGGGAATTAGTGAGACCAAAGGGAATGACTAAAAACTCATAATTACCCTCATGTGTATGAAAAGAAGTTTTAGGGATATCCTTGACTATAAATATTGGAAATAGAGTCTATTCCATCATTTAGTTTATGTAAATGTATCCACCAAGATACATATCTAGATTAATTCATGTGTAAGTTATCTAGTTACTTCATGCAATGTAATAAATGCACAAGTGTCAATGTGCAATTTGTACATGTGCAAGTTATCCCTTGCACAACTAGATAGAGTGTTGGCCAAGTATCCTATTTTTCATATGTAAGGATGACCTCGTAGATGGAAGAGAGTTGTGGGACATATTCAAATAACGTAGATTAGTGGATAGTGTAGTTTTGTGTGCCTCACCATTCATTGGTGATGGATACAATGTAGACCAGTAGATTTGTTAATGGAGTGCTCACTTCCTCCATAACTACATTGAAAATTTTTATATGATTTATATTTTCAGCATACTTCAGTCATCTAGCAGATTTTATTTCTTTCATTTTATTCTACATCTTGTGATTGTTATCTCCCAAGGCTCATTTATCAAAAGCTAATAGTGGTATAAAGGTCACCATAGATCTAGTATTTGTAGGTCAATAGTGAAACCACCGTTGTTGGTTAGCCTGAGATTTTTGTCAAACTGACGCACCACTAGACCAGCCACTATCAAAATATCTCAAAAGAATCTAATTGGTATATTTTGGGAGAATCACAAAGAGAGGACTAAAAGGAATCTCAATTTTAGAAAATACTAAGATTATTTTTATCTAGAGTCTATTCCACAAAGTTTTTAGAAAATCTCGTGAAGACATGGACTCAACATTCACTATAGTAGATTGACAAATCATATAGTGAAGATCATCTAGATTATCTGGAATTTACTAACTGGTGCCTAAAGTTTCTTTTGTTGTAGGAAATTAATTCTCATAGGATTGGGACTCCTATGAAAGAAATCTAGGAGACACCAACTTCATTACCTGAAGGTCAGAGTGCCCTCATAGTGTAGAGGTTAGTTCATCATGCAAGATAAGAATACTATGGAATAAGACTTATAGTGAAGTATCATGGTGAGTATAGGAGACTAAATATATCCATTGTTAGATTATAAAATTTCATAGTTGAAGAACAGGCCATAGGAGCCTTGATACAGAAAGGCTATAGATGCCTTGAAGAAGAAGCCACATAATTATTGATACTGAAAAGGCCACAAAAGCCTTGATACTAAAAATACCATAGAAGACTTGATACTAAAAATGCCATAGAAGCATTGATACTGAAAAGGCTACATAAGTTTTAATATTGAAAAGTCCAAAAAAGCCTTGATCCTGAAGAAGATTTTGAGAAGAATATCTGATTCAGAAGCAGACAATAGATTTTAGTGTTAATATCTTTGTTGCAAGAATAGAATATTTGGTGAGTTGGAAGACTTCCTACATAAATTTAGGAAGATTATATTCTTCAGAATCAGCTCAGCCCTAAGGTAAAAGTGAAGATATCAGGAGAAGATCTCATTGGAGAACTTCTAGTCTTGGAATAAGAAGAAATACTAGGAGATTCTTGCTCGAAGCCAAGAGCAGAAGAATCAAAATATCCAGGAGAAGATATCACCACCAACACTTTGAGGAGTAGAAGTTTGAAGAAAATATCTCAAGGAAGACCATAAAAAATTTCCAGATCAAAGACCTTGTGAAGATCTTATCAAGCATATAGGAAAGGCTAGGAGAGCCTTACTAAAGATCAAGAGAGTTCTATGAGAACTCATTTGAGAAATCCACTATCTAGGTGAAGTCCATAATAGTTAAGGACTTGGGATAATTATCACCATCCAAAAACAATCCCAAGAGGAGAATTTGGCAAGGAGTGCCAAATCTGTAAAGAAGAATTTAGCAAGGACTACCAAATATGAGAAGAAGAATTTGGCAAGGAGTGCCAAACCCTAGAAGAAGATCCTACTTGAAGTCGAAATTCAACAAGAAGACTTGAAGAAAAAATAATCTCACCAAATCTTAGAGATTTTAAGATTACCTCTTACAACAATAAGGCACCACTTTATAGAAATAGAATTATTTAAATCTATAGCAAAATGAGGAGAAAACAAGAGGATAATAATCCACCAAATTAGAGGCTCATGAAAGAAAGTTCGAGACCATCATTTTGTGAAGAAGGAGTTGTTTAGGACATCCTACTTGAAGTAGCAACTTGATGTTTTTAGACACTAAGGTCTACATCCTCCACAATGGTGGGAGAAGAGCTACAGAAATATATATGCAACTTATGGTGCAAAAAAAACATTAATTTGATTATTTATCATATTTATTAGAGCATCTAAATTTGGATTAAAGTTGCAAAAAGGAAATTAGATTACCATCTTCTAAAGTGCAAAACGAAATAGAATATTTTTAAGGATTAATTTTCACATTTAATAGGAGTTGATTACTTTCCTGATTAGATTCTATCAACTACCTATTATCTACTTTTGAAAAATAATACTAAGTCCTACAACATTGATTGTAGTGAAATTGCAGAATAACTCCTAAAGATTCATTTTAGGTTATTCTTGATTACCTGCAGAAAATTATTAGTGCATTACTTTGAGAGTTTATTGGAGTGATAAGGTGTAATATTAGTGCATTAAAAAAGTGAATAAATTGTAGTACTATACCACTCAAATAAAATTAGTTTTGTGTTTCTTGAAAGGCACAAAATCTGATTTGTATCAAGTGTCTAAAGACACAATTGAAGCACAAAAATCTGCAACTTGAAGTGGCCAATAGAATCCACCAAAAAGGGTTAGAATCCTCTAGAATTTGAAGATGAACCTAACTAACAAAAAACAAAAATAGAAGCTTATGAAAGTGAGACTTGATGAGTCTCAAAATAAAAAATCTTTACAAATTTGAATTCAAGGAAAGTGCAAAAAATTGCATCTATTGAAAAATATTCTATCTACTGCTATTGAAGCTTGGATTTGTTATCAAAAGTGTCCAAGAAAAAATGGAAAGGTGTATCTAATATTTAAAGAAAACCTCAAACCCTTGTATTTCAGGAAAAATATGCCACCAAACTAGAATTTCAGATATAGAAATAGAGTTCAAAAGAAGGTATATTAAAAGCCTTAATATACAATATTATAATACATTATATGCACTACTCTAATGTGGTTTTTGATAACATAAGAGAATATTAGGAGGTTCCACAAAAGGACACATTTACTACAGGGAAAATAGAAAACAAAGATCGAACATCAGCATTCTTCTTCCCAATATAGAAGGAGCCACTCAAGGGATCATCTTGGACGTATGTACCTATAGAAACAAAGCTCATTTTAGATCATTCAAGAGTTACATTTACGTAGACAAGTGAGCAAATGCCAATTTCTAGAATATTCCAAATCGACAAGGGATTCAACACGATTGGTGGTATAAAATAAATAGGTAAAGGTGTTACATTCATGGTCTCTAACTTGGATAAGACCATCCATCGAAGGAAGATCCAAATCATTGTCCAATCTCTATAGCGCATTGTCTATCCACCTGCAGGAAAATATATTGCTTGCTACTTAAGAAACCTAGAATAAAAAAGGGATTATGGAGTTCTAATATCCATCTTCAAAGACATTACAAGAATGGAATCCATGCAAAAATAATACTTGGAATTATGGTCATCATTTCTCTCTCAATGTTCTAGAAACTCCCATTGAGGAGTTATAAGCAAAGCAATGACACTTGGTATTCTCCACAAAATTCACATGAGTGCCCATATATTTTTCATTTAATTTGAGAGTGTTGAACAAAGGACTTGGAGTGTTACATAAATAAGGGAGCGCTCACTTATAATGAATTTGAAACATGTCACAACATCCATGATTAACTATCTCTAAAAGGCATTTGAAGTCCAAGTTCAACATGTGTGAGTGAAGCACAGTCAAATACATCCAAAGAGGGAGAAAAGAACAATCAAGGAAGGAGTGTAGCACATCAAAAATGTCTGAATTACATCTAGAATATAAGGGGAAGGAACATTAAAGGCTCTCCCTTTTTTGAAGGTCAAACCTTCAACACCTACGTACCAGCATTCAAGACCAACTACTCCAAATAATATCCATTAATTCAAGCACCTAAGGTACCGGTTATACATTTTTATAATCAGACGTAGAAAGCACCAAATATTGAGGAGATATTGCATCTAAAAAGGTAATGTCTAAATCCCATTTATTATTGCTTTCATAAGTTGGAGATATAAGGGTTGTAAACTAAGGTAAAAAAACTTAAAATTTTGAAACCAATAAGGGGTGGCTTATCTTATTAAATTAATATTTGCAATATTACTTAGGAGGAATTAGGAATTCAAATTGGATTAAATTATTTTGCAAATATTATTATCATTTCTCTAATTTTCCAAACTTGGGAGCCACAAGGATTACTCCATAAAATTTTATTTTATTGGAAATTAAAAATAATCCAAGGGATATAAAAGAGGTTATTAAGGGTTTCTATTAAGGTTGGATAAATATATCTATACTTGTATCAAACCTTCAAAAAGGGATAAAATAATTCCAACATCAAAACCTCTTCAAAACTGAAAAAATGTTAAGTTCAATTAGAAGTAATAAGGTGTTAAAAAGTTTATTTTTGATTCTTACAAAATTTGTACAAAATAAACAAAAATTGAACTATATTTTTTTACAAAAATAACTATATCATACTTCAAAATATTAGGGAGTTATCCCACAAATCTAATGATCTGTAAATATTTTATAAAATCAAACTTATATACTTCAATCAAGGAGCACATATCTTAAGACCTTGGGGCTATAAGAATTTAGGTCATACAAATGTCTATTGGCATACTTGGTAATGCTCTTAGAAGTGGAATAAGAAAAATACCAATATGGATCAATAACCTAATGGAATGAATTATGAAAACAAGAATGAAAAGTAAGAACCTCTACAATATGATATAATTTTTGAACTCAACAACCATTCAAAGGAAGATTCATCTAATGAATCAAATGAAAAAAATAGGGAAATATTGATCAACAAAATTTTATGCAAAATATAATAGCCTCAATTGTGCACATATGGTTTGTAGACCTTATTAATGATATAGAAAAACATGTTATTACTAAAATTGATTACAAAATTTCTAGATCATCTCTACTGTACACCCATTGCAATCAATATGGTCAAGAAAAAATGAATTTTTGGAGTTTACATCCATGCAAATATTGTGATGGAACAAATCACTCATATTTTTCCTATCACTCCAAATATAGATATTATACAAAATATGAAAGAATATTATTTCAAATATTAAACTGTTATCTTTAGAAATGTATTTCAGATAGATCTATTAACATTGATCTCAAGGTTGATACTTATGAAGGATAGAGAACCAGGTCTTACCAAGGTACAAAATAAGGAAGAAGGATAAATTCAGATCCACTCAAGACATGCATCATCATGAGAGTAATGAATCACCAAATATTATTGACATAAAGGAGCAAAGAATTAAACAAGACAAGAAGCATTGACATGAAGACTGTAGCAGCAAAAAAAACTAGATCAAGCTGAATATGAAGAAGATCCATATTGAGGACTAAATTATTCAATATCCAAATAATGTAATACAAGGGTGTGTTGGAAATAGAGTATATTCCATAATTTGGGTTATGTAAATGTATCCTCCAAGATACATATCTAGATTACTTCATGTGCAAGTTATCTATTTACTTCATGCAATGTAATAAATGCACAAGTGTCAATGTGCAAGTTGTACATGTGCAAGTTATTCCTTGCACAACTAGATACAGTGTTTGCCAAGTATCCTCTTTTTAATATATAAGGATGGCCTATTGGATATATAGAAAAGAGTTGAGGGACATAGTCAGATAGCATAGCTTAATGTATAGTCTAGTAATGTGTGACTCACCATTCATTGGTGATGGATACAATGTAGATCAATAGCTTTGTTAATGGAGTGCTCACTTCCTCCATAGCTACATTGTAATATTTTATATAATTTATATTTTTAGCATACTTCAGTCATCTAGCATATTTACTTTATTTCATGTTATTTTGCATCTTGTGATTGTTATCTCCCAAGGATCATTCATCAAAAGCTAACAATAACTCGAATTTGGTGAAAACCAGAGCGTAAGTCTATTTTGGTAAAATAAATAACATTATGTAATTCATATAACAAATCATCTATAATAGGGATAGAAAAATTATCTTTGATAGTGATTTTATTGAGAGGATAAAAATCATGATACATGTACCATGAGTTATCTTTACGATGTACCATTACCACTGGCAATTAATAAAGACTAATGCTTGGATGAATGATTATGTGCTCTAACATATCTTAAATCAACTTCTCAATTTATAAATTTTGGGGTTGTGGATAATTATAGGGATGCACATTAGGAGGTACGCTTCTCAAGATCATATGTATATCATGATCATGAGTGCCCCTAGGAGGTAGATCCTTTGGTTCATAGAAGAATCCTTCATATCGATCCACTATGTTTTGAATATCCTTTGGAAGAGTTGTAATAGATGAATCCAATGATTGAGCCTCTATGGAATTTACTTGGGCAATAAAACCATAACCACCTTTCTTCAGTATCTTCTCCATGCTATGTGAACTCACAACCTTGGAAGGAGGAGGTTGAATTCCTTGAAGACAAATTACCTTCCCATTTTTGTCCACTTGATGTATAATTTTTGTAGATTAATAGTGACATCGCCGAGTTGAGATAACCATTGTGCTCCCAAAATGACATCGAAACTCCCTAGGTTCATAACAAAGAGGGTACCTCACCAATTATAATTCTCCATTTGCATAGTAACTTGAGATGTTCAACCCACACATTGAGCATTTCCTCCATTTGCAATCAGAACTTGAAATTTATCATGAGTGGAAGTATTGATATGCAAGTTCAAGGATTTGGTAGTTTTGAAATCAATAAAGTTATGTGTACTACCTGAATCGATCAACACATTAACATGTTGGTGCTTAATAAATCCTTGTACCTTAATCATATGATGAGCTTATAAATCCATAAGTGCATGAACCAAAAAAGCAATAGTATCATATTCCTACATTACTTCATTTATATCTATTGTTTGTTATCCTGGATATATGAAGGACTTTGATTGAGGTAAGTATTATTTATCATTAATGTCATATTTCATGAGAACTTTTTGATGTTCTGCACAATCTTGATCTCTTGAATGATATGAATGATATTTAAAGTAGAAAATTTCTAAATAATGATCATTATTGTGATAAGGACAATGAAATTTAGAATCACGTCTATAGGGAACAACATATTAGAGCTTATTTTTGGTTTCTTGAACTATACATGTTGCATCATAAAGAGTATAAGGATCATTCATATTGACCTCCTCTTGAATATTATCCTTGAGACCATGGTGAAATGTGTAAACCACAGTCTAAGTAATTTGAGGTTGGTTGATAATCATAGGACAGGAAAGAAACAACAATATAAGACTTCAAACCAGAGCCACATGGACCACCAGATAGCCACCGCCATAAATCTAGCCAGCAGGTTCACTTATCCAAGGCTGATTGGCCAAGATGGGATGTGGTCCCATAACATGTCATATACAGAAGAAAGCAATTACCAAAGAATTATTAAGAGTAACTATCAATATAGAGTTTGCGGGAGTGTTTTTCAGTACTCTGCTATGTGTGTCTGCAACTTTTTGTTTCTCCACTATTTCAAGGAAGGGATATGTGTTTGTTTATTTATTTTAATTATGATGCAGGTGTGTTTTCTTGAGGTATACACAAAATGTTGTATGGGAAGTTTCTTTTTGATAACAGGCTATGTGCCTTACTAGATATAATGGCTTTGGTGGCATGTAGATTTTACATATATAGGATCCTTAGTAAGGACATGTTCATCAACAGCCTTGGGCTGATTTTTGTAAAAGGTTTTGGGTCAACCTGTAAAACACAGTATTAATGCTATAGTATTTTAACTACTAAAAAAAAAAAAGTGTAAACCACTACTATTGAATTCAATTCATCTGTATAGGTGAGAAGACTTGTGAAATCAATGACATAGTCTTCTACTAAACTTGTTTGCTTGAGTTCCATGAGGTGAACCATGTATGATGAGGAAGAACATTTATCAAATATTTTAAGGAATATTTCCCTAAATTCGAGCCACATAAGAGGGTGATTATATTGATGAATTTGCCATAGAAACCATTGTTAGGATTGGATACCTAGTTTAGAAGATGCAAATGTGATATGACTTGTTTATGGTATATGGTATAGATGAAAAATACCATCCATTTTGGAAAATCATCCCCTAGGATACTATCCTTTAAAAGTGGACATGTCAATGTGATGAAAGTGAACATCATGAGGCTATTCCAAAAATTTTGAAGCACCACCTACCAAAGGATAAAAATTGGAGGCATATTTTTCAAATTCTAGTGTTTTACGAACAAATGATAGCCTCTTCTTTGTAGTTTCTCTTTTTTAAGAACCTTACTTTGAACTAATAACATAGTGAATGTTGAGGCCTTAGGGAGGGCCTTTGGTGACCAATAATTTTTCCAAGGGAAATATTTGGGAGTATGACCTTTTGATTGCTTTAAACCTTCATATTCCAACTTGACCAAGTGTCCACCATATTTTGATGGATTATAAACTGGCTTATCTATTTATGTAAAATAGTGAAACAAAACTCTTGAAGCATAGTTTTAATATCATATATGAAATCCATGAGATGGAGTTTTTGCATCATGGAATTATTGTTTGTATAAATATAATCTTAATATTTGGACCTATACTAGCTAGGAATTCCTAAGCTAATGGTTGTTTTAAATAAAAGTTAAGAAGATAAGGCTTCAACTACGCATAAAAAAATTTACATGAATCCCCTCATTGACTGATCATATACAATACCTTTTCTTATATTTCCTTTGGAAGAATCATAAAAAATAATACTGATAAACCTAATTTTTGGACATTTCTATTTTACCCTATATTGAAGAAAATTCCTTGTTTTAATGTCGTTATAACATGTGATACTTCTATGTATGTTCAAATAATGTAACTAAGCTATTACCACCTCTTTTCTATACTTGATATTTCCCATGACAAGCATGATATCTATAAAAAATCTACAAGAAAGGAAATAATAGGTTCCAAACATGGTTATGATCATGAGAATTTTTTTTTTTAATTCTAATATTCCTTTCATGCCATAAATTCCAACAAATATTGACATGATCAATCTTGCATAGAATACGTAATGCCACAAATTTGAAATAATTAATCCAAATTTTTAATCCCCTTTCAATGTCGATGGATCTACCCAATATATTCTCATTTTAAAAAAAAGTAACCCCAAATTGAGTGATCAAATATATAATGAGGAAGAAAATCATCTAATATTTCTAAATCCTTATCATACAAGGCACATCTAAAAGGTCCATGATACCCTCTTCTTTGTAGTCTCTCTTTTGTAATAACCTTACTTTGAACTACTAACCTAGTGAATGTTGAGGCCTTAGGGAGAGCATTTGGTGATCAAACATTCTTAAAAGGGAAATATTTGGGAGTATGAAATTTTGGTTGCTCTAAACCTTCATATCCCAACTTGACCAAGTGTCTACCATATTTTGATAGATTCTAAACTGACTCATCTATTTGTGTAAAAATAGTAAAACAAAACTCTTGAAGCATAGTTTGAAGTTCATCTACTATTTATTTGAGTTCCTCTACTTTAACCAAGTTATTAATAGAAATCCATGATATGTATTTGCTGCATCATGGACTTATTATTTATATTAATATAATATTAAACTTTGGACCCATACCAGCTAGGAATTCCTAATATAATGCTTGTTTTTTTGAATTAAAGTTAAGAAGATAAAGCTTCAACTAAGCATAACAAAAATTACATGATTCCCCTCCTTGACTGATTATCTAATTTATTTCTTGATCAATTACAAACTATATGATATAGAGTTCCATTTTGGTGATACTTTAGATAGGGTTCTTTTTCTAAATAATTTAATTGCATCAAAAGAACCTATATATTTTTGAATTTTTTTGCCCAATTATTTTCTTGATCTCTAAATAATCTCCATCCAAGTTTTGACTCTAAGGTCAAACTCATAATTTTATAATTTTGCAAGCATACTCCTCTAATATTGTTTCCTTTGAAAAATTTATCCTAATTACAAAGAGAAAACTTAAAATTTTCCTTGTATCCTTTCCAAAGAAAGTCTCTTTAAAAATTTGTCAATTTTTGATGCTATACTTATTAGAAATATTGAAATTATTATCATATAAATAGGGATGGATTACTATGTAGGCTTTATGAGTTGTAGTCTTCATACCATAGTTAATAACTTACCTTTCCAATATGCCAAACAAGAAATCCAAATATCCTTTTTGTTTCTTGTAGATACCAAAATCTAACCATTTATCCTCCATCCATGCTTTCCCACAATATTCGCCACCAAAACATAGCCACTTGTCCTCCATCCTAGCATTCCTACCATTTTCACCCAGTATTTATATATATTTATAAAATTTTATTATATATATTTAAATAATAATATTTTATATATATTTAATAAATATATATTTATATAAATAAATTAATCCTATCCATCCGATTTCATCTAATCTCATCCATCCATCCACATCAATCCATGCCACACCCTAAACTTAATATCCACCCTTAGATATGCTTAATCTCAGCCACACGATTAGTGTCGTTGAAACCATAAGTGTGCCCTAAGTTGGATTATAAATAGAGGCCATTTTGATGGCTCAACCCATAAGTATTTTGATGATTTGCTTGATACCCTGAGTTCCATAACGTTCCTCGAGCTTTCAAAGTGCCTTATAGTTTCAATCCAACATTTGTACCTTATCCCCACTCCATCCATCATATTCCCCATCCACTTGCATGCCACCATCATCATTACATCCTTCACCATAATTAGATATATTTATACAAATATGACCTAAACTCCTAAGCACACTACTGCTCTTCGCCATAGCCCCGACCGCCTTGCCGCTCTTCACCACAGCCTTGAGCACCCTACCACTCTCCATGAGTGTCTTATTTCTCTTCTTGAGATCCCTTATACATTTCAAAGTCCTATTATAATGATAATAAAGATCTTTGAGTGTCGCTAGGGCACACCCTTGCCATCGACCTACAATAAATCCGGTTATCAAAAGACAACCAACAAGGAGTAAGGTAAATCATTCTTTGTTTTGTTAATTTCAATATTTCCTTATTTTATTGCAGTAGTATTACATGATAGTTAGGGTTTTATTAATGTCTTAGGGTCTTACATAGTGGATCCCTCTCAGTTATTACTAACTCTCTTCTTTCATCTTCTGTGTGTAGATTTGGATATTCATCAGCATTGGATAGTTGTTTAAGCTGGAGTGGCCCAACATCGGAGATACAGAAGCCTACTCACACATTTTTTGAGAAGAACACAACTAATACACCACAATTTGTTGCAACTAGGGTTTTAAATAACCCTATAAGTCTATGTAAAAATTGTATCAAAGAGGATTCTTAAATTCACTATTGTAACAACAAAGTTTTTAGGCTCCCCTTGTTTAATATAAATCTTATTTGTTGTGCAATATATGGTTATTTGAATATTGTTTATTTAGTATTTCTTGGTGTCATGTTTTTATATCTACAAATTGTGATCATGGTGGGACCCCCCAAGGGTTTAATTTTTTTATTTATCTTGAATTCTAACTTGCTGTTTGTTGTCTTATTTTACATATTTTTAGAGCAAAAATTAGGTGTTTTTCATCTATTAGGGTTTCTTAAGAGTTGCAGAAGGTTGTAGGAAGTGCACGGACACTTTGTGACACTTAGGGATCGTCCAAAAATATCTAGAGGTGTTCCAAAAGCACCCTTGGGGCATTCCAGAAGTGCCCAACTATATTTTATAGTGATTTGGAGCAAATACATAGGTTCTTCAGTAAGTCTGCTGTTCAAAATTAAAGTTTCTATTTTTACGTATTTTCGGTTCTCTTCTATATTTTTTAGATTCTAAGCATGAAATTAACAATAATTAAGTAATCTAGAAAATAACTCATTCTAGTTTACATTTTATGTTTGCATCCATTCACACATTCTAGTTAGGGTTTCTATTTTTAATGTATTCACAAATACAAAATGTTGCAATTTGCTTGCATATGAATTGAGAAATTGCATAACATAGTATTGCATTTTAGGGTTAGAAGCACATTCTTTTTTTATCTAAGTAGGAATATCATTAGGGTGCCAAAGGTATCCCTGAAATTTGGTGATTCCAATCAGAGGGATGGATGAACCCTCCGATTGTCTTTGATAGGGGTCTTAACTAGTGTACTTCACACCCTTTGGAGAGATTGGCATTATCTTGTTGGATTCTAACTTAGATATATGAAATTATTTGTTTCTAACACTGTTTGTACACATTAATAAACAAAAACTTTAAAATAATTCACACACAACATGTTTCAATCAAAACTGTAGTGGTTGGATTTCATCACCAACCATTGCTTGAGATTTGGTGATGGTGGTATTCATATACATCCACCAATATCTACCCATAGAAACCATAGGATACCCCCAAGAAAACTTGTTGGATTTCATCACCAACAAGAATCTTATTGCCCTATATTCACCATAGTTTTTAAATTTGTTTCATTAAGCAATATTAGAACATCAAAACACACAAGGCTGACACCTAAAATGAATACACATTAAAAAGGAGATAATAAATGAACAAGGTAAGCCACATTGGTTGAAACCTAGCATTGATTATTTTTTTCCTTTTTGTGTTACATTTGATAGTTTAATCTGTATTTTGATTTATTTTCTTATGTTATTAACTAGAAACCAAAAGAAATCTATAGGTCAAGAGAACTTAATGGAATATTCATACACCTTACCCACCACTTCTATGGTAAATTACCTAAATGTGACATAGGTAAACTTTTATACAGGTCCCTCACATTCCTTACCATCCATAGCCTTCCATCTGGCCATGCTCTAAGAGGAGTCAACCTCCCTTACCATTGACAACCACATTACCCATATAGACATGGAAAGAGTAGAATATTTCATGAAGTCTTCTAGTTATGTCTTAGAGTCCATTCCAAATTCACCTAGACATGATTCTACTTTACAGTAAGAGCCTATTTATGTCCAACCTCCATCCACTTTTATCCAAGTGTATACTTACCCTCTTTTTGAGGCATCAGTTGCACCTTCTTCCCTTATGTCCATTCCCCAATCTTCATGTTCTCCTAGAACCTCATATACCTCCACTTACACCAACCCATTGTATGAATCACATGTCAATGTTGTTTCACAAGTTCTAGCCTCACAAGTTGCCATACCTAGTGGAACTTGTACCCAAGCCAGATATTCCATACCATATACCTTCATACCCTTAGCCTTTGATAAATAAATTGGTGAGGCATGGGAAAACCTAAAAAAATTGCTTAGACAACATAAAAATGCTCAACAGAAAGTACAGGTGACCCTAAGCCCTTACATAACTCTACTCAGACTATCCTTGTCAACTAGGGTCCATCATGGGCACCACAATCTTCTATGGTTTCTATCCTTGTTCCCACATCAAGCCATACCATTAATAATCCTATTATCATTGGCTATCCTAGCCATAATATTCATCCATCAACATCATTCCATAATTCCCCATATTTTCACCAACAATCTCCCAGTCATCATATTCCATCTAATTCACCTAGACGTCAATACCAATATCCTCATCATTTAATCACTCAATAAAATTTCTCCATGTCACCACAAAATTATCAGGTAATTCAGGGATTCCACATTTCTTAATAAGACCCTCAAATTAAGACCATGCAAAAATAGATAGATCAATTCATACAATTTACTCCTGGTTTTTCAAACCAGAAACCAACCTTATGCCAATTGATCAATCAACCAATTCATCCTTCGGTACCATCACCGCCATATCCGACAGACTTTATGGTACATAAGTTTAAAAAATTAATGGAACTGAGGATCCCAAAGAACATGTGACCACCTTTGTTCATGCATGCTATAGAGTTCAATATGACAATGCTCTCATGCTTCAAAATTTTCCTCAAACATTAGGAGGGGATGCCAAAGAATGGTATAATCAATTTCTAAGCCATAGTATCTATACTTTTGAGAAATTTATTGATCATTTCATCCTAAATGTTAAAAAGAAGATCTCATTGTCCTATTTCTATGCTTTAAGATAAAATTATGATGAATCTATCTATGATTCTAGAAATCGTTGGAGGGTTTTTATCACTAAATTGCCATTGACCCTACCAATGGATGAGCTAATTAAGTTATTCACCAAGATTTGCTTAAAACATATCTCTTGGATGATCTAACTACAAACTTATAAATAATTTGAAGAGGATTTATCTTAGGATAGTTTCATTAAGGATATCAAAATACAAGAAGGCATATTAAAGCCTAAAAATAAAGAGTGGTAAAACAAGGACCAATATAAAAGTAACTATTTCAGCCAACAAAAATTAACACAGGCTACCTCAGCCACCCAATCCAATGAAGTCAATTGATGAGGCCTAGAAATGCCTCAATCATAACATGTTTTGAAAACTGAAATTGCCTACAAACTCTTATGTTTAATCTAATATGCTAGTTAAGTTAATTCAATATACCGTGTATTAACTATTTGCATGATGAATGTATCTGAAATACTATATTCTGATTTTTATAGCTTTTTGCATAAGTTTTATGTTGTTTTGTTATGACTTGCTAAATGAGATATGCTTAGATTGATAGCAAAATTTCACTAATCATGTTTTTATATGTCTCAAGCATTCATTTTACCTAAATCTGGCAACATTTCAAGAAAACTATTACTGTGCAACAAAAACTAGGTTTTCCCATGTAAATTCTAGCCAGCTGCCAATGAATGGCAAGGCATGGAATTCACATGTGGAAAGAGATGAAGACCATTGGAATCTAATATTGAGAAGTAAACCACATGAGAAATGCAGAGGAAATAATTTAAGGAGCCCACATTTGTTCATTCTGAAGTCTCTTTGGAATGAAAAGATATCTTCGAAATGAGAAAACATAGTGTCTTCGGAATGAGAAAACATAGTGTCTTCGAAATGAGCGGATCTTCAGAATGAGAAAACATAGTGTCTTCGAAATGAGTGGATATTCGGAATGAGAATTGTAGTATCTTTGAAATGAGAATTGCAGTATCTTTGGAATGAGAAGATCTTCAGAATGAGAATTGCAGTATCTTCGAAATGAACCACTTATCTTTGGAATGAAAAAAGAATGTGCTTTTTGACTTGTTGACCGAATTATGACACTGGAAAAAGGGAAATAAAGATTGAAAAGGGTAAGGGAAAATATCTCAGATCTGACTTTGCCATCCTTGCCGACCAAAGCCACCATTTATGGAAAGATCAAGTTTGATCTTCTTCTAGGATAAAAATAGGAATTGCTGTAGCATAATAGGATTAGATCTTTTGAGATATTCTCAGCTTGTTAGTAGATCTTAGGACATATATAAATATGGCTCCCATTTAGGTTGATTTTAGTAGTAAGAGGAGTAGAAGATAGAGAAATCAGAGAATAGAGAAAATAGGTGATAATCAGAAAGTGACTGTTACAGTCCTGTAACAGGTTTTCAACAGAATTATTGTAATCATGTTCTTGAATCAATAAAGTATACTATTTCTATTTCACGTTGCTTGTAAATGAGTGTGAGTAAGATCTAAGAGAGAGAGAGACTCATACCTTCTTCTGGACAAGGAGGCTAGCCACTTCCAAACCTAGGAGGAGGACTAACAACAGGTTTTTATTCTAATTTTGCTACAACAAAATGAGTTGTAGAACTTGTCATTTCATTCCTTTGTAAACAACTAATGATATTTGCAATATTATATTATTTTATGTTTTGTGATTAATGGTTTGGTTGTAATCCCCACTTTCAGCAAAGCTTTCAATTTATTGCAAACTGTCATTTCCAGAATTTACTATTTTTTGTAATTTCCTCCATTTTATGTTTTGTTGTCAACCCCTGCATAGAATATTGACAACCTTCTATTATAGAGCCTTGACAGGGTTTCATTTCCATGTTAGAAGTAGGTTTTCATTGCTGCAAAAGTAAATATATTTCCTTTCTACAATTATAATTAGACTTTTAATTTTGCAACTGTTATTTCTGCAACATAATTAGGTCTCATTCTGCAATTGTAATTAGAACTTCATTTCTACAGTTAATGATTAGTTTCCAATTTTTCAACTTATATTAAGGTTTAATTCATGCAATTTAGAGATAAGAATGTCCAAAATCCCCCACATAATTAGTTTTATCAATAAGACCTGTTGCTCTAAATTGACCTAAGTTATAACTCTGTTCACCCCTTCTTTCACAAATAGTCTTGTACACTGCCTTGGATTGACAAATTCATTAAGAATGAATGATGTGTATAATGACTACGCATCATTTTGGCATCATTGCTGGGGAATTGTGTTGATAGAAGGTAACAACAGTCCAATAGCTGTTAGTTAGACTGAATTATGAAGATTCAAGATAAAATCTGAATAGAACAGCTGGTTAAAATAATAACTATTGACCTATAATTTATGTCATTTAAGAGTAAACATGAATGCGTAAGTCTAGGGATGAAAAAGGTAGAATTACCCAAAAGGATACCTTTCTTGTTCCATTAAGAAGATCTTCATGCCTAAGGGGTGAATCACTTGTGTTTGAATTACCAAAAATATTGAAAGAAAAATCACTAGTATCACCATCATTAGAACATTCTGAGAAAGGAAAATCACCAGTTTCACCATCATTAGAACATCCCGAGAAATAAGAATCATTAGACTCATTATCAACAGAGGATCTTGGACCTCTTGAGAGAGAAATTTGGATAAGTTTAACTAAGAAATTAGAAACTATGGCAGAGGAAGGCAATCTAGATAGAGATGTCCAACATGGCTATGTCCATGATGAAGGAGATGATCAGGATATTCCTCAACCTTCCAGAACATTTGAATATCCTATTCTTTTGAATCCAACACAAAGCTCTCCCATGAAAACCATTTCACCTTTAGTACTTCCAAACTTTCGATGTGTTGTATCTGAAGATCCTAATCAGTTTTTGTTTGAATTCAAGGTAGTGTGTCAAACCTATGATTATGTAAATGACAATCAAAAACTTAAGGTCTTTCCCTAAAAACTCAAGGACTCAGTATTACGCTGGTTCATGAGCTTAGAGAAAAATTCCATCCAAACCTTGGATCAAATGGAAACTATGTTTTTAGATAAATATCAAGAGTATTTCTGTATAAGGAATAAGAAAGATGAGTTATTCAGGATTAAATAGGAAGATGATGAAACATTAGAAGACTATCTTGATAGGTTCTCCTTTGTTCAAAGGAGATGTGGACTTGTAGAACCAGAGTTATGTAAAACCATATTTTTGAGAGGATTACAAGATGAATCCAGAGAAGTATTGGATTTGATGGGAAAAGGGGATGTAAATACTCTCAGTAATGAGGAAATTATGGGTCTCTGTAGAAATTACTCATGCAATAAGCAGAGAAGAAGAAAAAAGAGTACAAATAGCACTGATGTGAAGGACCTAATAGAAGAACTTGCAAAATTTAAAACTGATATTCTAGTGCAATTAAACAAAACTTTGGGGAAATGTCTGCAAAAGCAAAAAAAATAGAACATTTGGCAATTTATTGCCTAATATGCAGAAATAAAAATGCTTTACAGGAATGTCCTTTGAATAAAACATCTATCTTAGCTATTTGTAGTATCTGTTCAAAGAAGCATTCAACTGATCAATGCCACCTGCTACCATAGCTCAAAAATGTGTTAAAAAGTCAGACTAAGGAACTCAACTATGTTGGACCAAAACAAGGAGGAAATTTATCTCAATACCAAAATCCCCATAATTTTCCTACAAATTTGAGGCATAATCCTGGGACTATGCCTTGGGGATAATCAGAACCACACCAACGTCCTTGGAATTATCCTTAATGGACAAATCCCCAAGAATGGCCACAAACAAATTGGATTAATTCATCCTGGAATCAGAATCAAAACAACCCATCATGGAGTCAAAAAAACCCATCATGGAATCAAAACAATCCATCCTAGAATCAAAATCAGACTAATCCACATTGGATGCAAATTCAACCATAGTGGAATCAACAATACCAGTCCTATCCAAGGCAACAAAGAAATCAAGGTCAAAATTAGCATTTGCTGCTTGCACCTAATCAAAACTTTCAAGAAAAATAGAACCAACCACAACAAACACAATAGGTGAAACAACCTCAACTTCCAGCTCAATCAGTCACTAATCCAAATAGCATGAGATAGGCATCTCCTGTCTATATGGCTGAAGCTGAAGAAAATGTTGAAATAAATGTTATTGATTGTAGTAACATCCAACTTCATTCAGAAAAAGTTGTACCTAAATCAGTTTTAAATGAAAGAAAAGAAAATGAAGAGCAAGAACCATTGGAACCAGTTAGAGTTGAACCAACAATAGAGAAATAAGAAGAACAAACAGAACCATAGGCAAAACAATTACCTTCATCAAGGATAATTCCATATCCTAAAAGATTCAATACCACAACAAAAAATTATGAGTCATACCTGGTCAAGGAACTTAAAAATTTAACTATATCATTGCCCTTATTGCAATCCATTAAGGATATACCAGTGATTAAAATTACTATCCGATATTTGTGCATTAGAAGAGTAGGAAGAAAAAAGAAAGCATTTCCCAAGACTATTCAGGTTGAAGGAAAGATAGCTGATCTCTTGTCCGGAAAACTAGTACCTCTAAAGTATAGTGACCTAGGAAGTCCGGTTATCATAGTTACCATAGGTTCAGTACCAATATCAAATGTCTTAGTATATCTAGGAGCTGCAATAAATGTCATGACCAAGGATATAATGAAACAATTACAGCTCAAACATCTCAGCCCCACATTTACAGTTTTAGAAATGGCTGATAGGTCAGTTGCAAAATCTGAAGGTATCATTGAAGATGTTCCTATAAAAGTTTCTTCTTAGGAATTCCCTGTAGATTTTTTGGTTTTACAACCAAAAAATTCAACACATGGATATCCCATCATTTTGGGAAGACCTTGGATTACAACTACAGTAGCCTTCATAGACTGTAGATCTGGAAAAATGACTATTTCAAATGGTATTGATCTAAAATAGATCTCTCTGTATCCTCCTACAAGACCCTCCAACAATTTTTTAGGTCAGTTATGGTTTCCTGATTCAGATGAAGAATTAGAGGAGGTTATTTCCACACTAGCCACCTTGGTAGTAAGGGAACACACAAACCTCCATGACACAAAAAACTCAGAAAATGAAACTATCCTAATGATTGTTCTGCATGAACAAGGGTTAGAAGAGGAAGCAGGAAATATCCAGCAATTGTTAAGGAATGAGGAGAACCAAAACTCTGAAGGTGAACCATCTGTACTATTACAAGAAAAATCTGTTTCACTACCACATGGGTGGCACCATCACCTAATTTTTCCTTCTCACTGTTCCATACAGGATATGCTTCCATCATAAAACAATGAAACATAAAATTCTTATTTCCTTCCATATCAGCAATTTCCTCTTAACTCCCTAATCACTAAGTATGAAGAAGTGAATTCAGTCCTTACAAATACAAAACAAATAGAAGTCCAGCCAGGCAAATTTTTGAATATTTACAGCTGGCTTACTAGGGAAGAGGAAGACAAATTGATAGTTGTCTTGTAGAAGCATGTTCATGCTTTTGCTTGGGACTATAAATATATGTCAAGAGTTCACCTTGATATATGCACCCACAAAATTTATACTAAAGAAGTCAAGCCAGTAAGACAACCCCAAAGAAGATTGAATCCTGCCCTAAGGGATATTGTAAAAAAAGAAATTGAAAAACTTCTGGAAGTAGGATTCATTTACCCAAATTTCTGATAGCCAGTGGGTCTCTCCATTGGTTATAGTTCCTAAGAAAAATGGAAAAATGAGAGTATGTGTAGACTATAGAGAGCTGAATAAAGTGACATACAAAGACAATTTTCCATTACCTTTCATAGATCAGGTGTTAGATACCCTTGCTGGAAAGAGATACTCTTGTTTTCTTGATGGATTTAGTAGATATAATCAAATTCAAATTGCACCAAAAGATCAAGAGAAAACAACCTTTACCTGTCCATGGGGAACATTTGCCTATAGGGTTTTACCTTTTGGTTTGTGTAATGCCCCAACAACATTTTAGTGAGCAATTTTAGCAATTTTTTTGGATCTGACTACCAACAGTGTTGAGATATACATGGATTATTTCACAGTATGTGGACAAACTTTTGACTTTACATTAGAAAACCTTGACAAAGTTTTAACTCATTGTGAAACATACCAGTTATCTTTGAATCCAGAAAAATGTTTTATGATGATGAAGGAAGGGATAGTTCTTGGTCATCACATCTCTCTTCAAGGGATCCAGGTTGATCCAAAGAAGGTGGAAATTATCAAGAACCTCCTTCCTCCAAAAACTCAGACTAATGTCAGAAGCTTCCTAGGACACATTGGTTTTTACCGTAGGTTTATTCCTAGTTTTAGCACAATAGCCAATCACATGTTTGCCCTATTGAGTAAAGATTCTGAATTTTCCTGGATTGTAAGGTGTCAGGAATCATTTGAAGCTTTGAAAGAGAAATTAGTAACTCCACATATGTTAAGAGGACCTAATTGGACATTACCATTTCACATATAGGATGATGCTTCCAATACTGCAATTGGAGCAACATTAGGACAAATTGAAAATGGTGAACACTATGCCATCTACTACATTAGCAAGAACTTGGCAGGAGCTAAGAAAAATTATACTGCAACTGAGAAAGATTTTTTGGCGATAATTTATGCCATCAACAAATTCAGGCATTACATCACAGGTTATCAAATATTTATTCACACAGATCACATAGCCATTAAATATTTGATGAATAAGCCTATGGTAAGTGCAAGAATTATTCGTTGGTTACTGTTGCTACAAGAATTTGATATCACTATAATCAACAAACCAAGAAAATCTAATGTTGTAGCAGATTTTTTGTCTAGATTATAGAACACAGATGAAAGGGAATTAGTTGAAGACACCTTTCCTGATGAAAAATTATTTGCTATATCAGTCCAATCACCTTGGTTTGCAGATATGGCCAATTACTTCGTCACAGGGAAAGTTCCTCCACATTTCACTTCAAAATAGAAAAAATAATTGATCAAACAAATTTCTTCTTTTGAATGGATCAAGGGTATACTTTTTAAGTGCAGTATTGACCATGTGTTATGTAGGTGCATCCGAAAGGATGAGGTGCATGATATCCTTAAGTCTTGTCATGATGAACCCTCAGGTGGACACTACTATGTAAAAAGCACAATTAGGAAAATCTTAGGGATAGGATATTATTGGCCATCTCTTCACAAGGATGTGAAAGAGTACATCAGGCATTGTGATGCATGCAAAATAATGGGGAAACCCACTCATACAAATGAAATTCCACTACAGCCTCAATTGGTTTTAGAGCCATTTGAGAGGTGGGGGCTTGATTTTGTAGGACATATTGATCCACATTCTCAATAAAAGGTGCATATTCTAGTATGCATTGATTACTTGACAAAGTGGGTAGAGGTGCATCCTTTCAAACATACTCGTGAAGAGAAGGTCACTAATTTCTTGTATACTCAGATTTTTCAGAGATTTGGAGCTCCTCGGTCTATCACCACAGACCAAGGACCCCAATTTGCATCTAAAGTCATTGAGGCATTTACAAAATTATATGAAATCAAACATAGAAAATCATCACCTTATCACCCACAAGCAAATGGCCAGGTTGAGGTAATAAACAGGGAACTAGAATGAATCTGAACAAAAACAACAGCTTTTCATAGGATAAACTAGCTAGATAAATTACCTGAAGCAGTGTGGGCTTACAATACTACTTGGAAATCCACTACTAGATTCACACCCTATGAACTAGTCTTTGGTAAAAATCCCCTCTTACCTATTGAATTTGAGCTACTAACACTGTGCACAACATTGGAAATTGGAATTGAATTGTCATAGGCACAAACAGACAGGATTCTGTAGTTGAATGCATTGGACGAACTTAGTTTGGATGCTCTGCACCAAACTGAAGTAATTTAGGATCAGAGGAAGATGTGGCATGACAGTCACATTCAGAAAAGGAAACTTCAAAAAGGAGATTGGGATTTACTATTTGATTCTCGCTATGAGGACTTCCCTAGAAAGCTGAGAACTAGATGGCTTGGACCTTATCGGATTGAGGAGGCATTTGATAATGGAGCAATTCATTTATCTCCTATTGATGGGTCACAGAGAAAGTTGGTAGTGAATGGACATCGCCTCAGGGTGTACCATACACCTTTGACTAAAGAGGAATTATTGCAGTAGCTTGACAGTTTTGATACACAACAGGTGGAAGGAATTTATTCTTCCACTTCAAAATGATCAGCATGATCATGGATTTCAAGAAAAAATAGAAAAATACAAAAAAAAAATTAGAAAAAGCAGAAAACAAAAATATGAATAAATTCTACTTATGAATTACTTCATGGGCATTATTTTAGGGAAATCATGAATTCCTTCATGGGCATAGTCATAATCAAGAAAAAAAAAAAAAAGTGAGAGAAAAGGAGAGGTAAAAAATAAAAAATAAATAAAAAAAAGAAAAGAAAAGAAGAGAAAAATGAATAAATCAGCAGTGAAAACCTTTTCCAAGGCACTACTGGGTTGGTATACATGAAAACCAATTTTCTGGCATGCATAACCTTGAAAATTTCTAAACCTTCATTGTACAAATTCACCAACTGCACTTGTTTTGAAATATTGTAGAAAATCTCAGTAGAACATCAACGAAAGCAGTCATCTTTCAAAAACTTGCATTAACTTGTTTTAATCAGGTATATATTTCTTACATTTCTTCATTGTAAATGATTGGTATATAGTATATAACAATTAACCATTAGCATAACATGTATCCATAAGAGTTGGCATACTTAAAACATGTTTTGAGAATGGGAATATTGATTTATGCCTAATCTTCGAAACAAGAATGCCAAAAATAGTGCTTGCTATCTTCTTCAGACTAATTGCTGTATTATCTTTGGATTGAAATTATCTTTAGAATTACAGTAGAATGAATGTTGCACTTTGTCTTCCGAATGAAGCTTTGTCTTTGAAATGACGATTTGTCTTCAAAATGAAGCTTTGCCTTTGGAATGACGATTTGTCTTCAGAATGAAGCAAGATTTGTTTTCAGAATGCAGCAGGAATTGTCTTCGAAATTAAGTTCTATATTCAAAATTATTTGCATTTGTAATACAACCTAATATTTGAAAAGAGGATTTGTCTTTGAAAAGAGGATTTGTCTTCGAAATGAGGACTTGTATTCAAAATGAAATCATAAACTTTGAAATGAGGACTTGTCTTCAGAATGAAGTCATAATATTCGGAATGAAGTTTTATTTTTGCAATAGATCATAATCTTCAAAAAGAGCATTCAATATAATATCTCCATGTGGCATCCAAGGAAGAAATAGCTGTTATAGAAGATGTTGCAAAAGATGAAACAGAAACTACTGCAGAAGTTGTTGCAGAAAAAGAAACACACCCAATAGCAACAACAAAACACCTTGCTCCAAAACCTTCAACTTTGCAAGCCAAAAGGCAAAAGAAAAGAGGATCTGGAACTGGAAGTAGAATAGAAAAATAGAAGAAAATCCATTTCTATGCTTTAAGATAAAATTATGATGAATCTATCTATGATTCTAGAATCTGTTGGAGGGTTTTTATCACTAAATTTCCATTGACCCTACCAATGGATGAGCTAATCAGGTTATTCACCAATATTTGCTTAAAACATATCTCTTGGATGCTCTAACTACAAAATTATCAATAATTTGAAGAGAATTTAGCTTAGGATAGTGTCATTAAGGATATCAAAATCCAAGAAGGCATATTAAATCCTAAAAATAAAGAGTGGTAAAACAAGGACCAATATAAAAGTAACTATTTCAGCCAGCAAAAATTAACACAGGCTACCTCAGCCACCCAATCCAATGAAGTCAATTGATGAGGCCTGGAAATACCTCAATCATAACATGTTTTGAACACTAAAATTGCCTACAAACTCTTATGTTTAATCTAATATGCTAGTTAAGTTAATTCAATATGTTGTGTATTAACTATTTGCATGATGAATGTATCTAAAATACTATATTTTGATTTTTACAGCTTTTTGCATAAGTTTTATGTTGTTTTGTTATGAATTGCTACATGAGATATGCTTAGATTGATAGCAGCATTTAACTAATCATTTTTTGATATGTCTCAAGCATTCATTTTACCTAAATATGGCAACAGTTCAAGAAAACTGTTACTATGCGGCAAAAATTGGATTTTCCCATGTAAATTCCAGCCAGCTACCAATGAATTGCAAGGCATGGAATTCACATGTGGAAAGAGATGAAGACCATTGGAATATGATCCTGAGAAGTAACCCACATGAGAAATGTAGAGGAAATCATTTAAGGAGCCCACATTGTTCATTCCAAAGTCTCTTCGAAATGAACAAATATATTTAGAATGAGAAAACACAGTGTCTTCGAAATGAGCGGATCTTTGAAGTGAGAAAACATAGTATATTCATAATGAGTAGATCTTCAGAATGAGAATTGCAGTATCTTTAGAATGAGAATTGCAGTATCTTCAAAATGAGTGGATCTTTGGAATGAGAATTGCAGTATCTTCGAAATGAACCACTTATCTTCAGAATGAAAATAGAATGTGCTTTTTGACTTGTTGACCAAATTATAACGATGGAAAAATGGAAATAAATATTGAAAATGGTAAGGGAAAATATCTCAGATCTGACTTTGCCATCCTTGCCGACCAAAGCCACCATTTATGGAAAGATCAAGTTTGATCTTCTTCTAGGATAAAAACAAGAATTGTTGCAACATAATAGGATTAGATCTTTTGAGATATTCTCAGCTTGTTAGTAGATCTTAGGACATCTATAAATATGGCTCCCATTCAGGTTGAGTTTAGTAGTAAGAGGAGTAGAAGATAGAGAAATTAGAGAATAGAGAAAATAGGTGATAATTAGAAAGTGACTGTTATAGTCCTATAACAGGTTTTTAGCAGAATTATTGTAATCATGTTCTTGAATCAATAAAGTATACTATTTCTATTTCACGTTGCTTTTAAATGAGTGTGAGTAAGATATAAGAGAAATAGAGACTCATACCTTCTTCTGGACAAGGAGGCTGGCCACTTCCAGACCTAGGAGGAGGACTAATAGCAGGTTTTTATTCTGATTTTGTTGTAGCAGAATGAGTTGTATAACTTGTCATTTCATTCCTTTGTAAACAACTAATGATATTTGCAATCTTAGCTTATTTTATATTTTGTGATTAATGGTTTGGTTGTAATCCCCACTTTCAGAAAAGCTTTCAATTTATTGCAGACTGTCATTTCTAGAATTTATTGTTTTCTATAATTTCTTGCATTTTATGTTTTGTTGTCAACCCCTGCATAGAAGATTGACAACCTTCACAGAGCCTTGACAGGGTTTCATTTCCATGTTAGAAGTAGGTTTTCATTGCTGCAAAAGTAAATATATTTCCTTTCTGCAATTATAATTAGACTTTTAATTTTGCAACTGTTATTTCTGCAACATAATTAGGTCTCATTCTGCAATTGTAATTAGGACTTCATTTCTATAGTTAATGATTAGTTTCCAATTCTGCAACTTATATTAAGGTTTAATTCATGCAATTTAGATACAGGAATGTCAAAAATCCCCCACATAATCAGTTTCACCAATAAGACCTATTGCTCTAAATTGACTTAAGTTATAACTTTGTTCACCCCTTCTTTCGTAGATAGCCTTGTACACTACCCTAGATTGACAAATTAATTGAGAATTAATGATGTGTATAATGACTACGCATCATCAATCAAGTGGTCATGAGCCAGATGGTAATGGCTCAACAAAAACCTATGCAACAAACATGACAAAAAATTCATATCATGTGATCCCCTCAACAACACAAGCTCCAACAGTGCAAAACATAGTGTTAGCTATGGAAATCCATCCCTGATGATAGTCTATGTGACAAAATTACCAATATACCCCTTTATCCGAGTCATATGCTTCCATTTTTAGAAGGTTGTATGATACAAATAATATTTCTTTACCCGATATTAGGTTAGATGCTCCCGCTAAATGTGGGAAAAAATATTAAGAACATCTATTTTGTCCTTATCATGGGCGAAATAGGTATGAAATTAACAACTACAATGTATTAAAGATATAGTCCAAGACCTAATTGACTTGGGGGTGATCAATCTTGATAATCCCCTCGCTCAAAAAAACCAAAACCTTGGTATATTTCAAACACCACTTCCTCATCATGAGGAGTTACAACCAATTGTAGGGGGAGCTAACATCAAAACTCCTCCTAATCAAGTCAATCACATTCAAAAATACCAAGGGTTTTTAGGCTCTGTTAATGTGGCCACTAGAGGTCAACAAAATAACCAACAAAGACAACCACCTTAGGCAAGTGTATCATAAAATTATACATCATCACCCATATAAGTTTCTCCCAATCCTTCATCACCCATCCATATCCCTAGTCAATTGGATCCCTCAAATCCACCCATAAATCGTCCACCTCCACTAGTCATATCCTTGAGTAGTCAGTTAAATACAAGTCTAAAAATGGCTTCCACCAAATTTTTGGTCTATGAGCTAATCCAATGATCTCCTCCACGTCGTGATACATTAATGGATATTTTAAAATCCATCGAATTGCAATCGTAAGATCCTAATGCCTTTATCAACTTTGTGGGGAACACCCAAACATGCATGGAGAATTCCATAACATTATATGACTTTGATATTAATCCAATCTCATTGGAATCAATAGACCCTCCATTGCATATCATGGCTCTAATTGACAAGAAGCCTTTTAAAAGTGTCCTAATTAATATTAGTTCCTCTATAAACATCATCACCACATCCACTCTCCATAATATGAACCTTTATCCATCTCACATCACCAAGTCATCCTTCATCCTCAAAGAATTCAATGATGCTTTGTGTTCCACATTTGGCACTATTATTTTACCCTTCGAAGTAGGTGTTAAAATGTTGCACACAATTTTTCACATATTGGAAGGATCCATGGTATACAATGTACTCCTTGGAAAACCTTGGATGAGGAAAAAGAGATGTGTCCCTTCAATACTACATCAATGTTTGAAATATTTTCATGAGGGACAAGTACATTGCATACCAGTGGACGTAGAGTTGTTTAAGTATTGTAATTTCATCTCAAATCCTTATGAGTCCATGCTTCCTTCCACCCATATTTTTATTTCACCTTCATCCAATCCATCCACAACTTCACAAATATCTTCATCAAAGTATCCCATTCCTAAAGAGCTCCCTATCACCAATCCTCATCAAAGATCCATATCCCCATCATTGTCATAATTGACTACATGCACATGTGGTCATAGTCATTCCACATCATCATCATCAACTTAGTAGCCTTACCAATTCAATACATCTCCTTCACCTAATGTTTCATAAGTTGAATTTACATATTGTGAGATATCTCCATTTCCACCATTTCCTGATCCATCACCTAACCATTATTCTCCTATGTCATCCCAACCATCACACCCCTCACCATTCCTAGTGCTAAGAATTTCAATCACCCACATGACCAACATTTAGCAATAGGAGTTGTCTATAATATGGGTTCAACTCCAAATAGCATAAATTTTGTAAATGGGGGGTTGATTCTTCATCAAGTCCAGCTCCCATAGAACCCAAAGAGCCCGTTATTGCCAAAATTCCAAACATGATGGGATTTCCATATCAATATATCCACATTTTTAATTTGCAAGGCCATGGCCTAGGATTGCATGAACAGGGAGTGCATCAACCTATCGATATTCCATATCAAGAGGTGCATGAACATTCAGGTCTAGGATACTACCCACTTTCTACCACATTTTCTCTTGAATAAGCCTTCTAAAGGCTTAATCTCAATTCAGGAGAAGAATCCCTCCATCTCAATAATTTTTATGAGGAAATATATGAAGAATTTGAGCTTATGTCAATAATTTTGGATGAATCTAAAGAAGAATCAAAGCTCATAATTCCCCATTCTGAACAATATGAGTTTTATCTCAACATGTTCCTCATCCATGAGCTCATTTTTTACTTACTTCTTCCACAAGAGTGAGTCGCCCCTACCAATGAACCACCACCTCCATTCCATTAAGCCATTCCATAATCCAAACTTGTAACATATGTACATAACACAAAAATAGTGGTTATCAATACTACAAAAAAAAACAAATAAATAAATAAATTCAAATATAATTTTATTTATTTATTTATATTGCATATGTAAATATATCAATACATTTATTTGTGTTGCTTACTGCTATTCAGGTTAACCAATACCCTAAGAATAAATTAAAAAGTTCCATCCATTCCATCCACCTTTGTTCACCTTTCCCATAAGTCAACATGAATCCTGTTGATTTATTCACCCCAATTTATAACCCATATGATCCAGCTAAGCCAATTCCAATTGATATAAGCCTCATTGATATGGATCAAATTTTTTCACCCCCAAAATTTTCCAAATTTATCTTGTTTGAGGAATTATTTTTTTTGTTTTTGTTTTTTTGAATTTACATGGTGGAATCGGTAGCCGCCACGAATCCGAGTAGGCTATCTAGATTTTTTTTATGGCTGCCACAGTATTCTGCGCTACCCACCTTAGAAGCCACCACACAGATCTTCGTGTAGTCCGCCCCTATAACCACCATGCCACAATCATTTTAAACCTTTTATGCCACTGAAAGCACCAGGAAAGGGACAAGCGTTCAGTCCAATGAGGCCCGATATTTGAACCTTGGACCTTTGCCCCCCTTATGGGGTTTGGATGAACCAATTGGTCTACACCTCGAACTTGTTTGAGGAATTATTAAGGGTTTTTAACAACTACATTCTTCCATCCCCTCTGCCCTTGCCTTCACCCTCACCTATGGATCCTAAGGTTTTCCAAGTAGAAATAGATGAGGATAATCTAGAAGAGTTTTATGACATATTATATGACATTCATTGGATCCCTATGCCCCATCAGCTTGAAGAATGTTCCCACATGTCTACTGAAGATATTATCAATGTGGACCTTAGTTCAAACAAATATAATCCCCAAATTATCAAGATTGGAAAAAGTTTATCACCCAATGAACAAGAGAAATTTATTGCTCTCCTCAAGAGGAAAAATGATATATTTGCATGGTCCTATAAGGACATGCCGACCCTAGTTTGGTTTTTCACAATCTCACCTTATAGCTTGATGCTAAGCTAGTTAAAAAAAAACATAGGAGAATACCATGGCCCTCTTGGTAAAAATAGAGCTTCAAAAACTCTTAGACATGAACTTCATTATTCCTATCAAATATCCTGAGTGGCTTTCAAACATGGTACTCGCAAGCCTAACGGGGCGATACACGTTTGCACTAACTTTTGAGATCTTAGCAAAGCGTATCCTAAGGATGAATTCCTTCTCCCAAACATTGGTAATATTGTCGATACCTACGCTGGCCATGAAATTCTTTCACTAATGGAAAATATTTCAAGATACAACCAAATTTAAATAAATCTTGATGACCAACACAAAAAAATATTCACTACACCTTGGGGAACTTTTTGTTACAAGGTGATGCTCTTTGGCCTCAAAAATGTAGGTGCCACTTATCAACGTGCCATGACATACATTTTCCATGACTACATGCATAAGATTATTGAAGATTATGTGGATGATCTCTTGGCTAAATCCAAAACTTGACAAGAACATATTGGTGTATTGGAGAAAGTTTTTGACAGACTCCTAGAGCATAATGTAAGGTTGAATCCCAAGAAATGTGTCTTTGGTATTACCTCAAAAAAAATTCTAGGATTTATTATCTCCAAAAGAGGCATTGAGGTGGATCCTTACAAGGTTAAGGCTATCTTGGAGATGCCTCCCCCAAATAACTTAAAGGAATTGCATAGTTTACAATAAAATATCCAATTGATCCATCGTTTCATTGTGCAACTCACTAACAAATGTAGTCATTCAATCACCTAATACAAAAGGGGGTGTCATTTTGGTATACCCTTGAAAATAATTTAAAAAAATGTAGAGTATTTCAAGAAAAAATATTTTCGAGCACTCTGTGAGAAATACAACATTCAACATAGTTTCTTGACTCCTTATTACCCATAAGAAAATGGATAAGCTGAAGCTTCCAACAAGACCTTAGTTATTATTCACAAGAAACTTGTCAAAAACAATCATAGATATTGACACAAACAAATTCCCTTGGTATTATGGGCTTATCTAACAAGCATCCACATGCCTATAGGGGCAACACTATTTTTATTGGTTTATGGAGTTGAAGTAATCATGCCTCTTGAGCTCAATATCCCTTGTGAATTTATTTACAAGATTTCATAGATGATGACACAACTAGAAAAGCACGTCTTGACAACTCACACTTATTTATGAGAGGTGATTTAATGCTTTAAAGCATTTATGAGTTTATGAGGACCACCTCAAATGTGCTTACAACACCAAAGCCCATCTATGTGAATTCCAAATAGGAGATCTTGTCCTCAAGGAGAACCAACAAAATACTAATGCATTATTGCATATTCGTGATAAATTCATGATTAATTGGTTATGTTCATAGCTTGTCACACAAAGAGTGGGTAATGATACTTATCGTAAAACCCTAAAATTAAAACATATTAATTTATCTTAAGTTGAAAATATTTAAATTTTTATTAAAACAACCTGCTAACCTCTTGCCTCTATTTTTGTCCCTGCATTAAGTTAGTTTTAAACTTCTTCATGATATCGACTCTATTTTACTGATATCGGATGTTCGATCCTAGATAGGACATGAACTGCATGAGATCAGATGTTCGATCTCATCCAAAACTAGAAACTACCTAGAACAATAAAATGACAAATCTATTACAACTACTTTTGTATTTATATGTCTAACCATACAATGGTTACGAGATAAAATTTATTTCTCACCTAGATTGGAAGAGGTTGTAACTCCTACTATTTTTGGCCCAACCCCTTCAACCTACCTAGCTTATTTAATCAAGCATCCTTCCCTTGATTTCCTCCTGGCCCCTAGCTCTCTCTGAATCCATAACCAACTAGTAATTACTTTCTCACTCTTTGCACTTTTATTTCTTGTTACTTATCGTAAGAATTTGCAGGCTCAAAAGTATGGTAGCTACACATCGATAGGTACGATTCGGGATTGGAAATTTGATCTTGCTCAGAAGCATCTGATTTGGCTCTACAACATCTGATCTTATCTACAAGTTGCTTAGGGGCACCTTCAAAATTTGTTTTGCATTATTTCATCTCAAATTTACATTTAAAGCATCATATTTGTCATCTGCCATTGTATTTAATATAGAAATTATTGTCTATTATACTTGGAGTTCACCATCCTTGCATTAAACTGTGTTATTTGCATATCATAGCTTATATTCATAGTTTTTATTTACATATAAAATACAATAAGTTTTTATTTATCCTAATCCATGCTTAACAAGATTCATATTGCATTGCAAGTTCCTATTTTATTCTCTATCTATGAAACTACAAGTTTCTGATCAGATCAGATCAGATGATATCAAATTTGATCAATTGATCACATATAAGACATCCAATATTGCCCCGCAACATTCGATCTAACATGCAGCAAGCAAACATACTCTACATCAGACATCCGGGTTGAGTAAGAGTGTCAAATTTATTTATAATTAAGCATTGCATTAAGTTTACCTTTTGTAATTCACTATCTATTGTATTCATTGAAATCAAAATTGCATTTAGTATAGATTAGTTGCATTTGGCCAAACTAGGTGATTGTGAGCAAAATAAAAATAACACATAAAAAAAAATCCCAACCTAGGCGTGGAAACTACCATAACAAATATTTCCTGGTGAACCCACCCAATTCGTCAAAAAATCACCAAAGAGGGCACGGCCTCAAGTGCCTCTCCTTTGAGGTGTAGACCTACTATTTTTTTATTCCATTCGAGGCACTAATCCATTAGCCTAAAGGAAAGGAGTGAGAAAAATTTAGAGCTACATTCTTTGGTGAACCCAACGTGAATAACATAGGCATGTTTCTGACTCATAAAAAATAATAAAAAATAATATATATATATAATACAAAACAAAATAAAAATATCATTAATCAAAACTTCCATATTTTAAATTCATTTCATAGATGTTAGATTTCAACATAGGAAGAGCTACAATCATAGATGTTAGAGCATTATTAAATACATAGGAAATCTCTCTAATAGTTGAAAATTATAGTATTCCATCTCAAGAACAGTGGACTGAACTTTGGAAGAGACTAGAAATTATAAAAGCCAATACACCAAGACTTAGCCAAATTAAAATATTTGACATAGCTAAAATTGTGGATCCCGATAACTCTCCTCACTACTTTGATATTCAAAGGTCATGTGAGAGGTGGTTAGTAGATAAGAGAGCAAGTGTTTCTTCATCTATGTACACTTTTGAATATTATCTTGAAAACACCATAACAGTACACATATTTCTAGCACACATAGAGGATAAGAAGATAGTCTTGGAAAATAAAATAAGATATCACAAAACTCCTAGGGCAGTCCATTTTCATGAGTATTGTCACGAAATACATTTTTATGCTCAAGACTCTAAAATTGATAGTATCACTATAGCTCATTTTGTCAAATTCTTAAAAGTCAACTTTCAATTTGAAGAAGAGCATTATATGTCACCTGAAGAACTTGAGCCTATTAATGATATTTATAAACTTTTTCAAGAAAATATAGTATCTAGAATATTATAATATCTATTTCTACTTTATTTTCAAAAACACAAAAACCCAAAAATATATATATATATATATATATATATATATATATTATTCATATAGGTATATATATAACATATATACCCAAGAATTTAAAGCATATATATACAACATATATATATCACTAAAAGATAAAATATTCTAAAAGAAAATACCTAGAATTTTGATAAATGGTAAACAAATAGAATCTGATGCACCGGATCAAGAAAACCTTGATGATATGGTAATTATTGAAGATGATAAACTCACAAAACAAGGTGAGGATGATAATGGAGAAGGGGAAGAATAAGAAGATCCTAACCAATTTTTTGTGGATCCTCAAGATAATTTTAGCTTTAAATATATCCAACAAAATACATATTTTTTAAAAGAAAATATAGATGAACTTAAACATGTAATAAAGATAGAATATTTACTCCCATCAAGAGATTATTCAATGGAGGCTGTTATAGAAGCTGCTCTCCAATTAAATGCACATCCAATGAAATACATAAATAGAATAGATCAATATCAAGCTAGACCATCTCAAAACAATAATCAAAACATAGATTCTAACAATAAAAAACTAGCAAAACAATCAAACTCTAAATAAAAACAACATTCTTATTACTCTCAAGCTCCTAATCAACAAAAATCTACATTAAAAAAGGCTAAGAAGATACAAAATGCCAATCATAAATAGAAAATACAATAAAATATGATCCCATATAAGCTCCATAACACTGTTCCCATGAACACTCTACATAATAGCATTTCTACTAGAAATCCTTATATGACAACACCATCATATCATCAAAGACACAACAATATGATACCACAAAATAAATTTGGTGGGAAACCACAAGGACTTGAGGCCTTGGTTAAACAATTAGCTTCACGTCTAGATCAGATGGATCCCTACCGTCCCTCATACAGTTATAGAGAGATGTGTAGTCAACCCTTGGATCCTATCATTGTTGCTCAACCTTACCCCAAATATTTACCTATGTTGGTCCTCTCGATATATAAATGAAACAAAGATCCTATTGAGCATATTCTCATGTTTAGGATAGCATGTCATGATATTTCCTATGATTATTTGTTGTTACTAAAAAAATTCCCTAAAAGTCTCGTGGGCATGGCCTTAGAATGGTATTATCAATTACCAATTAATTCTTTGAGAAACTTTGAAGAGACAACAAAAATGTTTGTTCATAAATTTAGTGCATACATAGAAAGACATGTCACTATTAAGGATTTATATAATTTGAAACAAGGGAAAGATGAAAACTTTGCTGAATTCTTGACTAAATGGAGATAAATTTTAGGAAAATTGCATTTTGCCTTACCTCACCAAGAGATTTTAGAAATATTCATTGGCAATTTACAAGAACAATTATCTTATGAATTGGCTATAGCTACAGTGACCTCTATTGATGAAGATATAGACTTAGAAAGAAGGGTAGAATATGCCCTTATCAGAAGAGGACAATTAAAGAAAAAGGATGAGGATAAAAATTCCAAAAAATACATAAGAATAAAAAAGTAGTAGGTGATGGAGTCATTGATAGTAGAAAAACCTCAAACATCAATACTATAGAAGTTGTGAAGAAGTTTTTATTAAAAATTCCTGATAAAACACCAAGAGAATTCACAAGACTGAATCAACCCTTAACCATGATTCTACCTCAATTATTAGAACAAGGTTTAATACGATTACCATAAATAAGACAACTAGATACTACTGCAACTAGATATAGGTTTGATCTACATTGTAATTTTCATCAAGTAGATGGACATTCCACAAATTCTTGTAAATGATTGAAACATATGATACAAGATCTGATTGATAAAGATAAAATGTAAGTAGAAAAGTTTCCTTCAAACAATAATCCTCAAAATAAACTAAAAAACAACCAACTCAAAATGCAAATCAAACTTTAGATATTTTTCAACATCCTTTACCCAAGCATGGTAAAGAGGTTGTGAATCAACTAGAACATCATAATGTTCCTCCTCCAACTCGATATGTGGGGACCATTAGCAAATTTTTACCATAATAAAATTTGTAAACTTTATATGTGCCTTTTCAATCTACAGTTACAATTTGGCCCATACAATATTTTCAATCTTCATATTCAAAAGATACAAGAAGTGAGATAGAAAGTGAAACAGAAAGTGAAATGGACATCACCTCAAATAATTCAAATAGTTTTGAAGACGAGTCAGCTCAAATTCTTCCCATCACAGATTTATTAGTTCCAGAAGAATCATTCCCTAGAAGAATTACCACTCGACCCTCATCGTGACAAACACTTTTGAATGAACAAACAGTAAATGGTAGACCCCACTTTGGTTACTTATAAAATAATAACATTGTGGGAACTATTGGAGCCATCACTAGACAACAATACCAAAGTCAAAATTCTCAACCACAAGCTCAAACTCAAAATTAGAAATCACCTTCATTTGTATTAAAAGCACCCACAAGGAGAAATAATGTATCAAATACACAACAAAAATCTTCTTATGACATTAATGAACAATTGGCAAATATCACAGCTAGAATTTCTCTTTTGGATCTTCTAAGAACTTCATATATACATAGAGAGGAATTAATGAGTACCTTAAGAAAAATTATGGTACCTCAAAATATACAAACTGATGTTGTGGTAAATGCTATGATTTCTCATGGAATAAATTATATAGATTTTCAAGATAAGGACATTCCTCCTAAAGAATATAGAGATAATCCTCTATACATTACAAAATTAATTGAGGATGTAGGTGTTAAAAGAGTTTTAATTTATAATGGATCATCATTAAACATATGCACATATGATTTTTTTCAAATATTTGGGTTTAGAAGTGAAGATTTAAAAATAACTGAAATGATTATCAAAGCATTTAATGATGAAACCCAAGAAACATGTGGAGTATTGTCGATACCATTGCAAGTTGGTCCAAGAATTTTGGATATGATCGTGTTTGTTGTATCTTTCCCCACATCATACAACATCCTTCAAGGTCGATATTGGATCAATGTGATGAGAGCAATACCTTCTACATTACATCAATGTGTTAAGTTTGAGTTTAAAAATCAATTGATCACTATCCATGGAGACCCTAGACAATTTGACATGTGTGCTATGGTAGAAGTAATAGGAGTCCCATTCTGTCCTGCCATGTCTTCAACAAACCCTAGTCCTAAAGATTATCCTTCATCATCTAAACCCACACCATCAAAACCTAGAAATAAAATGGATAGTCCTTCTACTTCATATCCTCTTTTGGATGAAGTATTACCGCATTTATCTTCAATACTCACAACTTCATAAAATACTAAATTTGCTACCCAAGATTCCCTTGTATTATACCAATTATCGCCATCTCCCAAATGATGGGCTTGCCACAAAATTTGGGAAGCATCTACCATATAGGGAGTTGTACCTTTATCTATGCAGGGTATGATATTAACAATATTAATATTAAAATAAGCTTTACTTTGGATCAAAATGGATTTTCTAGGTGTTATTTTTCTAATGGATATGTAAAGTAAAAACAAATGATGTGCAACATGGGTTATAAAGATAGAGGTTTGGGACCTCTCAAAAATGGTATACATGAACCTTTAGAAATAGAGTAATGGTATCCCTGATGTGGAATTGGTTAAATCCCTACCAAAACTCAACCATTCCCATTAGAGGATGATGACCAAATAATAACATATCAAGATTACTTAGCACATCAAGAGTATTTAAAAAAAAATAAAAGGATACATTCTTGTAAGATGTTATCAATAGCATTTTTGGAAATGATGGCTTCCTCAGATGAATGTTTAGGAGACATTTTTCATGACATTTCTATTGAAGAAATTTTGAGAAACGAATTTTTCTTTGATGGGTCTATACCATGCATAGCCCATGTTCAAACAACAACCCCACAGGAAGAATTAGCTAAGTTAACCTTAGAAGAATTACAAGAAATGGGTGTGTCACCCGCTCCTCCCAAATTTGAAATAGATTTAAACATTGTAGTAGAATATGTGCTAAAATTCAACAATAGGACTGAAACCAACCCTCACTTGGTTAAAATTAGAGCATAATTAAGTGAAGAGAGACAAAAAAAACACATTGCATTTCTCATGGAATATGGTAAAGTTTTTTCTTGGACATATGCAGATATTACAGGCTTAGACTCTTATGTGGTCATGCACCATTTAGTGGTGCACCCAGATGCAAAACCTGTTAAAAAAAATCTTAGAAAAATGCACCCAAAAGTATCATTATTAGTCAAAGATGAATTACAAAAACTTTTGGATGTTGACTTTATTTAAGCCATTGATTAAGGTGATTGGATATCAAATGTTGTTCCAGTAACCAAGAAATAGGCCACTAAAATTAGAGTGTGTATTGATTTTAGAGACATTAATGTTGCATGCCCTAAGGATGATATTCCTCTCTCAAATATGGATCAGGTTATAGATTTTATGGCTGGAAGTAGGATATTATCCATTATGGATGGTTTTTCAGGATACAACCAAATCCAAATAGCTCCTGAAGACCAACCCAATACTTCTTTCATTACACCTTGGGGTACTTTATGTTGGATAATACCCTTTGGTTTAAAGAATATAGGCACAACCTATCAAAGGGCTATGACATACATATTTCATGATATGATGTATGATATTTTGCATGATTATGTAGATGACATCATAGCTCACTCAAAAATAGAAGAATATCATATCATTAACCTAAAAAAAGTGTTTGATAGACTAAGGGAATATAAGATTCACCTAAACCCAAAACATTATGTATTTAGAGTCAAATCAGGAAAATTATTAGGAGTTATTGTTTCTATGTGTGACATTGAGATAGACTCCATTAAAATTAAAGCTATCTTTGATATGCCAAAACCTAAAAATATATCAAAATTAAGGAGTTTACAAGTTAAAATTCAGTCTATTTGTCGCTTCATTGACAAATTGGTAGATAAAACCCGACATTTTCTTAAGATACTTAAGAAAAACATCCCATTTCAATGGGATAATGAATTTCAAGAAGCATTTGAAGCCCTTAAACAATATATTCTTACTCCTCCTGTGCTTGTTCCTCCTAAACTTGATTGTCCTTTTATTTTGTATATTTTTGCTTTTGAACTGGCACTTGGAGCCAGGGTTATGGATAGTGGCGAATATTCACAAACTGGGTGAATATTAGGATTTACGAAATTGGAAATTAGTGAATATGAGGACCCTCAACGTCAACCCATTCGCCTAAAATTTTTGGGATCAATTTATTTTTAGGGTCAATTCACCACAATATATATCTAAACATAGGCATATTTGTACTTGTTGGAAAGCTCTTTTCGAGCTTGATCTAATGGTGGTATTTTTATGAAGTTATAATATGATTTAATAGGTGAAAATTGACCCCAAATATGAAAATAATATTTAGGGCTTCAAATGCCCCAAATTTTGGTATGAAGATGATTTATTTGATTTGTATAGGATTCTCCATGATTCGCCTTGATTTTGATTAGTATTCACCATTTTTTTACAAGTACATTTTGAGTCCAACCCCTTATGCATAACCTTGCTTGGAGAAATTTTGGCTCAAATTGATGATGATAAGAAAGAATGAGCCACCTATTATATAAGTAGAACATTAATAAGTTATGAAACCTGATATACACCTATATAAAAGCTTTATCTGGTGGTTGTGTTTTCTACATAAAAATTATGCCACTACATGCTCAGTCAAAAGACATTTGTTATTGCTAAGTCTGATCCATTAAGGTATTTTATGAGTAGGCCTTATTTATAAGGCTACACAACTAAATGGGTTCTTGCTCTAAGTGATTTTGAACTCACATTTATTGGCCAAAAATCTATAAAATGCCAAATTATAGCTAATCAAATCATTGTTGCACCTCTTGAATCTACTCATCCTATAACCATTGAATTTCCATATGAATATCTTAACTTAGAATAGGATATTTCTGTATCTTGGTCCTTTTATATTGATATCTCCACAGAAGCATCTTATTACTTTGTCATTTGAACTTCAATTTTCTTGTACTAATAATACTACACAATATGAGGCTCTAATCCTTGGGTTATGAGCAGATTTAGCCTTAAAAATTAAAGTTCTATTAGTCGTCAGAGATTCTCAACTTGTGATAAATAAAATTAATGAAGTATATCAAACACAATATGAGAATATTTGTCTCTATAAAGAATATGTTCTTAATATTATATACTTATTTGAGAAAGTAACTTTAGAGGCCATCCCTTGCACTAGAAACTATGTTTTCGATGCCATGGCTACTACTGCATCTTTATTGCCTTTGGTGTTCGATTATGAATATGCTACAATCATTATTCATCAAATCCAAGAACCCGCTTCATCTAAATCTTGTCTAGAACCACTACATGTGTTTTTTATTAATGAAATACATAGACATATTTAATTTTCTCCAAAAAGGAACCTTCTCAGAAGGATTAGATAGAAACCAATGTAGGCTATTACATAAGCAAGTTGTTCGCTTCGTAATTATTGGTAATATCATATGTAAAAAACATTTTAAAGGCACCATTTTAAGATGCCTCAATTTAGAAGAGTCTAATAAAGCATTAAGTGAAGTCCATGATGGATCTTGTGGAGGAAATTTTAGTGGAAGTTCCATTGCTAAAAAAATTCTACGAATGGGATACTTTTGGCCTTCCATGGAAAAATATGCTAATGATTATGTGCATCATTGTGACAAGTGTCAAATACATTCAGACCTTGTTCATGCTCCTACTTAGGAACTTCAAGCTATATCTTCTCCTTGGCCCTTTTCTAAATGGGGTTTAGACATCATTGGTAAAATTAATCCTATCTCTTATGATGGTCATAAATTCATCATAACAACAACAAAATATTTTAAAAAATGGGTAGAAGCTATGCCATTAGCCTCTTGCACAGGAGTCCAATTGTCCAAATTCATATTTAATAAAATTATTTGTAGATTTGGTATTCCGTCAACTCTCATCTCTAATAATAGAACATGCTTTAAGAAAAAATACATTAAATTTTTTTATCAAAAATATAAAATTCAACATCGATGGTCCACTCCATACTATCCACAAGGAAATGGTCAAGCTGAAGCTTCTAATAAAACCTTAATTAATATTTTAAAAATATTGATTAATAAATTAGGCCATGATTGGCATATGTAATTATATCCTGCCGTATGGGCCTATCGAACTAGTGTTCGTACTCCCATGGGTACCTCACCTTTTGTCTTGGTATATGGTGCTAAAGTAGTTTTTCCATTTGAGTTATAAGTTTCTCCTTTAGCTCTTCTACTTTAAGATGTCAATGTATGGGATGAATATCATGCTGGCAGACTAAGTCAGTTGGAGCTTCTAGATTAGAAGCATATTCATGCTCTAGAGCATCTTCGCTCTTACCAATATAAACTGAAAAGATCATATACAAATAAAGTCTACAATCAATATTTTGAAGTTGTTGATTTAGTACTCAAATAAAAATATGAAGAACACAAGCTTATACTGATAGGGGGGTGAATAGTATAAGACCACTTTTTACTTTCTTTCCAAACCAATATCAATTAATGTCCTTAATTGCAATAACCAAATATAGCGAGTGTGCATTAATAACTCAGATAGCAGTAGTAAGCAAGAGCACAAGTCACCACACACAATTGAGACACAAGATTTAACGTGGTTCCCCCAATGTGGGGTACTCCACAAGCTGATCTCCTTATAATATTTCACATAGAAATATCCAATACAATGATTTCTTTGATCTGCTCAAAGCTAGGCAATAACAAGTTCACACAGAACTTGTCCAAATATGAATAACAAGTTCACATAGAACTTGTCCAACTCTGAATAACAAGCTCACACATAACCTATCCAAAATTGAATAACAAGCTCACACAGAACTTGTCCAATGCTGAATAACAAGCTCACACAGAACCTATCCAATGTTGAATAACAAGCTCACATAGAACCTGTCCAATGCTGAATAACAAGCTCACACAAAACTTGTCCAAATATGCTCCAACAAGCTCACTAAGAACTTGTCCAAATCTGCTCTAGCAAGCTCACCAAGAACTTGCCCAAAATCTGCTTCAACAAGCTCACCAAGAACTTGTCCAAATCTGCTCTAGCAAGCTCACCAAGAACTTGCCCAAAATCTTTCCAACAAGCTCACCAAGAACTTGTCCAAATCTGTCCCAAATCTATCCACAAATATGTCCACAAATCTATCCTCAAAGCTGTCCCAAAACTTTCCACAAATCTGTCCCAAAACTATCCACAAGGGCCTTCTCAAAGGCTCAATCAATCATACACAAACTGCCACAAATCTATCCAAAAATCTATCCCAAATATCTTCTCAAAGACTCAACCAATCATGCTCAAGTAGCACTCAAAACTCATCCATAACTCTATCAAGGCAAAGCTCAAATATGAACTCAACAATGAATGGCAATGTACTCTTCAATGGATAACAACAATGATCCACAATGATCTCAACTCAAATCAACTCATAGAAGCATAAGGAGAATTGTTAGAGACTCAATATGTTCTAATCTCAATCTCAACTCAAATCAATCTCAAATCACTCAACTCAACTCAAGTCAACTCATAGAAGCATAAAGAGAATTGTTAGAGACTCAATATGTTCTAATCTCACTCTCAACCCAAATCAATCTCAACTCAACTCAAGTCTTATAGAACCATAAAGAGAATTGTTAGAGACTCAATATGTTCTAAAATCAATCACCACAAGGGACAACTCTCTCTCACACAACCCTAGTCCAAGTATGTATCAACCAACTCAAATATTTCCAACAATGCTCAACCACAAATCTCACATAACAATGATACTCATGTTCTTTCACAACCAATGGGCTTCAACAACTATGCTTATAAAACAAGGTTTAAACACAACTCTCAATTCAAAAAACCTTGAAGCATTCAACCAACCACTTTCGAAAAGGAAACCACAAACAATCCTTTTCCCTCCAATGATATTTCAGAAATCAACCACCATAAACAATCAATAGGAGAATGTGCCCATACCTTTTATGAAGATGAAGAAACCCCTTTGGAAATCTGCCACACTCAACACACTTTGAAAAGAACAAAACAACCTTCACTTGAACCCCTTTACAAAAATAGAAATATCTCTTTATGTACACCTTATTTCTCCTTCTAAGCAAGATAATCAAATAGCCCTCGAAATAAGCTTTCCAATGATATATAACATGATATACTTTTATAAAAGGAAAAACCAGAAATATCTCCTTTTCTAAAAGTGCACTATAACTCTTAAACTTGCCTTCCGATTAAATAAAAAATATTTAATCAAACATTTTCCTCAACCACACCTTATTCCTCCAACATTAGGCAATAATAAAAAATTGTTTTAATAAAATGTTTACTTGCCTCTAGAGGGAATCGAACCCTCGTCGCTGCCCACACAACACCTCAACCGCGGTGCCAAAGACCACGCGAGCTACTCGCTCGCATAAGATGGAGAGCGAAGACTCTCCCCTTATCTCGCTGCCCTCTTGCTCACGTCAAAACGTGGGCCAAGACTTTCCTTCCTTACTCCTCGCAATTTACATCCGATGGGAATCGAACACATGCACATCCACTAGCAAAAACCTTAACACTCCCAAGCTCACCGTTGGACCACGTTGTCACGTCGAGGAAATTCGGCACCTACGAATAAATGTTCTCTTCGAATCTTGCTTAGGGGCTTTAAAACAAAAAGCCCTTTGCATATATATATGCAATATCCTTTGTAAGATAATAAACGTCGATGCTTTTAAATTTTAATAATTACCTTTGATAGCGCATGAAATTTATGACGTCGGCAATAATTTTAATTTTAATTTTAAAATTTAAACTAAATATTTAAAATCAAATATCTCCATCACCGGGGCACCTTTTTCGATGAAACAAAAGCCTAACTTGGGTTTCAAGAAAAACCCAGTTCAAATATGCCATCCATGGTTTTAAATAAAACCTTTATTTTGCCTACCTTGGTTCTCACAAAAACCCTATATATATCCATGCTCTCCGAAATATGAATGCTTTGGTCATCAAAACTCAATGTGTTCCTTGGGACATTAATGTGACATCAATGACAACATAAAACAACTCAAATTGCCAACAATCTCCCCCTTTGTCATTGATGGCAACACCTCTAAAGAAAAAACCACAATCACTGCAAAAACCATCTTTGAGAATCAAAGCTGCTCCCCCTGACTCAATAATCTCTTTGGAGGCTGCTCTCCCTAACTCAAATCTCTCTTTGGAGGCTGCTCCCCCTAACTCAATGCTCTCCCCCTTACTCAAATCTCTCCCCCTTTGACATCAATGGCAAAAGGGACACCTATGGGGCTAAAAGATATGACTCTTAAGCTTAGCCCCCTCACCACCTTCTCTCTTAAGGTGATTAATTTTGGGGTGGGAGTACCTTTACTCACAACTTACATTGTTTCTTTCCTCTATCAACTTCCTTCCATATTTTTCTGATATCCTTTTCTTGATGAGTTACTTGATCTTCTTGTCTTGAACCTGTTTGACCTTCTTGTCTTGAACTTGTTTGGAATTGAGTCCTACACCAATTTGCAATATGTCCAAATTTATTGCAATTAAAACACTTAATGTTGTTATTCCTTGGATGGTGCAACTATCTTAGGACTTCTCCTAGTGAAGCCATATCCTCTTCTGTTATGAACCCTACAATTCATTGCCTTGTGACCAAACTCATTACATGAGTAGCAATACCCATGGAAAATTTGTCCTTTCTTGTATTCCTGTCTTTCATGTGTCCTGCACTATGAAGCCATGTGCCCAAACTTGTGACATGAAAAACATCTTCCATTGAAGAAACCTTGTCTAGACCCCATTGGTCTCTTAGTCTCTTCTACCTGTTTTCTGTTCCATCTGTTCCTAACTTGTGCATTGTTCCTTTCCTTGTTGAACTTTCTATTGTCCAACTTATCCTTAGAGGTCTCACTTTCTCTTTTACTTACTTCTTTCGACTCTTCTTCTTTTCTGGTGTTTGAGCTTGATTCTCCTTTTTTTGCTTCTTGTTCCCCTTGTTCTTCCTTAGAACTAAGTCCTGTTATAGTGACTGATGACTTTTGTGCATTGATAGTCCTTTCCAAGGTCTTTGAATTTTCCTCAAACTTGTGTAGCTTTTCCTTAGAACCTTTTACTTCCAACCTTAGTAAAACTATCTCATGCTCTAATATTTCACACTCTAGATCTTTTATTTTTAATTTTTTGACCATACCTTCTTCAATTTTTCTTGTCTCTTCAACTTTGATTTTGAAGTTAGTGAGTTCCTGTAGAAACCTTGCTTTTTCTTTCTCATCTTCTTGAGCTTGATCCCTTAATCATGAGTTCTCCCTTTTTAGTTCTTCAAGAGTAATCATAAGCCTTTCATATTCTATCTCTTTTGCCTTTGACTTGTTTAATCATACCTTCTTCAACTCTTCTTGCTTTTTCAAACTTATCTCTCAAGTCAGAGATATCTTGTAGAAGCTTTGTCTTACATTTCTCATCTTCTTGTATTTGAGCCTTCAATTCTAAATTCTCTCTTTTCAATTCAATAATCTCCTTAAGAGTGGATTTCTCCTTTTCTTTATCTGAATCTTCCTCTTCTTCAACATCACTGTTGCTGAAATTATCACTGGAACTACTGCTAGAACTATTACTAGAACTGCTGCTTTCTTTTTCCACAAATAAAATTTTCTTGTTGCAATTGTTGTAGTATGTGCAATCATCATCTAAATGCCCAAAGTCTCCGCATATGAAGCATTTTAGTATTCTTAGACCCTTCTTGTACCTGTTTGCTTGCTCAATGGCTATAGCAAGCTCTTCATGTCATTCTTCGATAGATGTATCCTCTTCTTTAACTTTGATACCTAGGAATAGGTGTTCTGTTTGGAGTGGAAGTTCTTCTTCTACTTATTTTATCCCATAGAAAAACCCTTCTTCATCTTCATTGTCACTAAGATCATTATAATCTTCTATAGCAAACAAACTCTCAAGATTTCTTTGACCATGCTTGTTTCCTTGATGTGTCATCTCATCTTCACTATCACTGAAACCATTGCAATATCTTGATCTATGATCTCTTTGACCACACACAAAGCATTGTTCTCTTTCACTTTCTATTCCTAGGAATAGATGTTCTTCCTTTTCATCATCTGACTTGTCTCTATCACTATAATCTGAGCTATCACTTGCTTCTACAATGTAGTAAGATTTCTTTGCCTTACAAAAATTTTTCTTCTTCTCATACCTGTTTTGCTTGTATCTATCATCTTTGTCATGCTTATGCTTTCCATATTCTTTTCTTCTATGACCCTATTTTTCATCATCACTATTTTCTTCATGTGGACACCTATATGCATAGTGACCAAGATCACCACACTTGTAGCATCTGACTTTCCTTATATCTCTGAAATTCCTTGAGTCCTTATTCCTTTTGATGAAGTTAGCTTCCTCATCATTTTCTAAAACTCTATCTATTTTTGAAACTTTCCCTTTCTCTTTTTTTGAAGCCTTGAATGCAATCTCTTTTATTGGAGCTTGATGCTTACTTACCCTCATCTCATAAGTTGTGAGAGTACCTTGCAATTCTTCCATTGTTAGCTTGTTGATTTCCTTTGTTTCTTCTTTTGCTTAAACCTTTGAATCCTTTTTCATGGGAAGTGATCTCAAAACATTTTGAGTAACTTCTGATTCTTTCATCTCAAAACCTAGGCCTCTCATGGTGTTAGTAATCTCATCAACTCGAAGTAAAAACTTTGCAATATCTTCAGAATCTTCCATTTTCAATTCCTCAAATATTTTTCTATGAGTTTGTAGTTTTGCCAACTTTACCTTGGAATCTCCTTCATAAGTATTCCACAACTTGGTCCACATTTCATTAGCTGAAGTACATACCATGACCTTTGCAAAATTTGTCTCACGTAGCCCACTCAAAATACAATTCATTGCTCTTGCATTGATCTCAACCAATTTCCTGATAGTCTTATCTTCCTCGGGATCACCTTCAACCCTATACTCTTTTTTCAACCATTTGCCATACCTCATATCCTTGTGATATCAAGTAGTTCTTCATCCTCATGCTCCAGAAAGCATAATTGTTACCATCAAACAATGGAGCCTTATTTGTAGATGATCCATTCTATGAAGCCATTTGTGTTCTTATAGAATCTGCCCTCAAGTTGTTAGCTTTTCAGAAGGAACCCACTCTGATACCAATTGAAGAACACAAGCTTATACTGAGAGGGGGGTGAACAGTATAAGACCACTTTTTACTTTCTTTCCAAACCAATATCAATTAATGTCCTTAATTGTAATAACCAAATATAGCAATGTACATTAATAACTCAGATACAAGTAGTAAGCAAGAGCACAAGTCACCACACATAATTGAGACACAAGATTTAACGTGGTTCCCCCAATGTGGGGTACTCCACAAGCTGATATCCTTATAATATTTCACATAGAAATATCCAATACAATGATTTCTTTGATCTACTCAAAGCTAGGCAATAACAAGTTCACACATAACTTGTCCAAATCTAAATAACAAGTTCACATAGAACTTGTCCAACTCTGAATAACAATCTCACACAGAACCTATCCAAAATTGAATAACAAGCTCACACAAAACTTGTCCAATGCTGAATAACAAGCTCACACAGAACCTATCCAATGCTGAATAACAAGCTCACATAGAACCTGTCCAATGCTGAATAACAAGCTCACATAGAACTTGTCCAAATATTCTCCAACAAGCTCACTAAGAACTTGCCCAAATCTGCTCTAGCAAGCTCACCAAGAACTTGCCCAAATCTGCTCTAGCAAGCTCACCAAGAACTTGCCCAAATCTACTCTAGCAAGCTCACCAAGAACTTGCCCAAAATCTATCCAACAAGCTCACCAAGAACTTGTTCAAATCTATCCCAAATCTATCCATAAATCTATCCACAAATCTATCCTCAAATCTATCCCAACACTATCCTCAAATGTGTCCCAAAACTATCCACAAAGGCCTTCTCAAAGGCTCAATCAATCATACACAAACTACCACAAATCTGTCCACAAATCTATCCCAAAGATCTTCTTCAAAGGCTCAACCAATCATGCTCAAGTAGCACTCAAAACTCATCCATAACTCTATCAAGGCAAAGCTCAAAGATGAACTCAACAATGAATGGCAATGTACTCTTCAATGGATAACAACAATGATCCACAATGATCTCAACTCAAATCAACTCATAGAAGCATAAGGAGAATTGTTAGAGACTCAATATGTTCTAATATCAATCTCAACTCAAATCAATCTTCATAGAAGCATAAAGAGAATTGTTAGAGACTCAATATGTTCTAATCTCACTCTCAACCCAAATCAATCTCAACTCAACTCAAGTCAACTCATAGAAGCATAAAGAGAATTGTTAGAGACTCAATATGTTCTAATCTCACTCTCAACTCAAATCAATTTTCACTCAACCCAAGTCTTATAGAACCATAAAGAGAATTTTTAGAGACTCAATATGTTCTAAACTCAATCACCACAAGGGACAACTCTCTCTCACACAACCCTAGTCCAAGTATGTATCAACCAACTCAAATGTTTCCAACAATGCTCAACCACAAATCTCACATAACAATGATACTCATGTTCTTTTCTAACTCATGTTCTTTCACAACCAATGGGCTTCAACAACTATGCTTATAAAACAAGGTTTAAACACAACTCTCAATTCTAGAAAACCTTGAAGCATTCAACCAACCACTTTCGAAAAGGAAACCACAAACAATCCTTTTCCCTCCAATGATATTTCAGAAATCAACCACCATAAAAAATCAATAGGAGAATGTGCCCATACCTTTTATGAAGATGAAGAAACCCCTTTGGAAATCTGCCACACTCAACACACTTTGAAAAGAACAAAACAACCTTCACTTGAACCCCTTTACAAAAACAAAAATATCTCTTTATGTACACCTTATTTCTCCTTCTAAGCAAGATAATCAAATAGCCCTCGAAATAAGTTTTCCAACGATATATAACATGATATACTTTTATAAAAGGAAAAACCAAAAATATCTCCTTTTCTAAAAGTGCACTATAACTCTTAAACTTGCCTTCCGATTAAATAAAAAATATTTAATCAAACATTTTCCTCAACCACACCTTATTCCTCCAACATTAGGCAATAATAAAAAATTGTTTTAATAAAACGTTTACTTGCCTCTAGAGGGAATCGAACCCTCGTCGCTGCCCACACAACACCTCAACCACGATGCCAAAGACCACGTGAGCTACTCGCTCGCATAATATGGAGAGCGAAGACTCTCCCCTTATCTCGCTGCCCTCTTGCTCACATCAAAACGTGGGCCAAGACTTTCCTTCCTTACTCCTCGCAATTCGCAGCCGGTGGGAATCGAACACATGCACATCCGCTAGCAAAAACCTTAACACTCCCAAGCTCACCATTGGACCACGCTGTCACGTCGAGGAAATTTGGCACCTATGAATAAATGTTCTCTTCGAATCTTGCTTAGGGGCTTTAAAACAAAAATCCCTTTGCATATATATATGCAATATCCTTTGTAAGATAATAAACATCGATGCTTTTAAATTTTAATAATTACCTTTGATAGCGCATGAACTTTATGACGTCGGCAATAATTTTAATTTTAATTTTAAAATTAAAATTAAAATTTTAAATAATTAAAATTTAAACTAAATATTTAAAATCAAATATCTCCATCATCGGGGCACCTTTTTCGACGAAACGAAAGCCTAACTTGGGTTTCAAGAAAAACCTAGTTCAAATATGCCATCCATGGTTTTAAATAAAACCTTTTATTTTGCCTGCCTTGGTTCTCACAAAAACCCTGTATATATCCATGCTCTCCAAAATATGAATGCTTTGGTCATCAAAACTCAATGTGTTCCTTGGGACATTAATGTGACATCAATGACAACATAAAACAACTCAAATTGCCAAAAAAATAGAAAAATACTAATTCTTGAAAAGATCTTAAAGGTAAATTTCAACCTAATTAGCTTGGACCATTTGTCATCACTGCTAAATTTGGATCAGGTGCATATCATTTGGCTAATTTGGATGGAAAAGATATCAAAGAGCCAATGAATATCATGCATCTCAAAATATATTATGCATAAATCAAAAGTTCCATTTTTATGTATATAATTGTAAATAATTTCTTCATCATTTTGTAACCATTATCACAAAAACAACAACAAAAAATTTAAAAAAATAAAAACATGAAAATTTTCCAAAAATATTTCAAATTGTTAAGTTCTTATTTTTTGCATCAGTGTGTGTTGTCTTCCAAAATTCAAGTTATATTTTATTTTCTTTTGGATAAACTCAAAAGTTATCTTGAACCACTCACTTAATTTACATTTTTAAAAAATTTTGAATTTGTCGTTTTGATTATGAATCTCTCTTGAACCAAAATCACTATTACTTCACTAAATATTTTTTTTATTTTTTGGAATCGGCCTTGCTACTTATTAAACAAAGAACACTTTTTCACATCTTAAAATAATTTTTGCAAATTCGAAAAATGACACTACATAGTAGTCTTAGTTCCTTAAGCAAAATGTTTCCCCTACTATCATATTATGCACATGGTCTAGAATACTAAGAATTGGCAAAAGGACAAGATCCCCCCTACCCGAATAAAATCCCTTGCTCCTTGTATAATATGAGAAAGTATCCTAAAAAAGAAAAACAAAAATAAAAGAAAAAGCAAAAAAAAAAAAAAAACAAAAAAAAAAGTTCTACTACAAAAATCAATAAAATCCCCTTGTTCAAAAATGGACAAGAATCCCTACTCTAAGAAATCAAAAGAAAAGAAGGGGATAATGAGATTGAATCCGTAGAATTTTTTATTTATTTGAACACCATGGGGTGATCCTCATTACAAGTTTGATGGCATCAAGTAAGCTTGGCAATGGAGGTATCCTTACGCGTGGTGACATGTTTGTCACATTAGCGACCTTCTTTTGTACAGACCAATGTTCGCTTGTGGATTAGCTATATTTTGGTAACTTGACTTACATAGTAGTTCAGTATAATTGCATGCACAAAATCATGGTTAATGAATCTTTCACTTGCACACACATTGGTTCATAAAAGTTGTCTTGTATCATTACCTCACTCAAAATCGATAAATCAATTTCATGAGCATACACATTTGATCCTTGAGATATTTTGTATCATTATGACAAATCAATAAGGATAATGAACTCACGCATCACACACTAGTTTGTCTTTCTTGGAAATAACTTAAAATATTTCTTTGAAATTTTTTAGAAAACGTTAGTTTATAACTATTCATATTAATCCATATCAATTCCTTTTTTTCAATTATCTATCTATATATATATTATATTCAAAATCTTCAAATATGTGACAAAATGATTTATTCCAAAAGAGATTGCATTTCTAAAAAGTATACATTGTATTATCATGCAGTGCATTTTGACATCGCGATGATGGTATAATTCCTAATAATTTTTATCAACTTTTACACTAGGAATTATATGCCTAGTGCAAGTCATCCTTCCTAAATTTTCATGCTTAAATCACTTTATATCCATCAAAAAAACAATATTTATCAACCTATTTTCTCAAACTTAACTTCTTTTAATCAATATTTTCTTTCATCATCATAAGCCTCAAGGTCATTCTTGAGCCCTAAAAACTTTCTTATTATTAGAAATAAAAAAATTCCTCACAATAGGACCTGTTTCATGATATAGCAAGAATTGATCTCCACCAACGGTCATATAACATCACAACATCCTTTGAGATTCATTTCTAATCCATCAATTTTATTATTGCACAAAAACATATTTTTCAAAAACACACTTTACAAAAATAAAATAATTTTCTTTTATGTTAAGCATGATCAAAATATTTAAAGCATGATTACAAGAAATTCAAACATTATAAGCAAACACAATAAATCACGCAAAATTACATAAAGACAAATAATATCAATATCAATATATATATATATATATATATATATCAAATTCTATATACAAAATGAGACCGACTGATATGCCACAATCCTCAACATCGACATACTCAATCACTGCAATATATAACAACAAAAATCATCACATCACAAGTCATCCTCTTGAATCCCTTGACCTCTTTGCATCATCATCCCTACCAGGGGGTCGTAGTGGCCAAAACTCCATCACCCTTGTAGTAGTAGTTGTCCTAAAAATTGAGTGAGATACTAATCTCAAGCGACTGAGAGGCTTAAATGACTTGGGGTATGGTTACCTATGATCTATTGGCACTACCACAAAATATAAGCCCTCATATAAGCTTGCCCACTTGACAACCCACATAAGATCATCCTCTGAGCCACTCCTCCCAGATCAAGTTGACTAGGAAGATGTCAAAGTAGAAACCATCACTCCTTGAGCTGCCTAAGCTCATGCCTATATGAGATCCACCTCTAGAGTCTGAATCCTAGCCTTCAAAATCACATCCTCCTCTAGATTCTGAACATGAGACTTTAGGATTACATTCTCACCCATAGAGAAACCATCTCATTTCTCTATCCCTCCTCTATCATGGTGTCCTTCTCAGGTGAGTCAAGTCTCCTCTCTTATTGATAGGATGCTCTCCTCTCCTCCATAGTATCCCTGTACCTCTCCCCTATCCCATAAGTCCTCCCTTATCTAGATGCCACCTGGATCATATGTCATCCCCTAGTGTGATATATATCTCTCCTATGGGGTACCAGTGTCCTCTATTGTTTTTTCTGGATAATTGGGCATTGTTGTTATCGAACCCACTCAAATACCTGCTCTACTAGACTCCTTTTTCTGGTAATCCATGCAGGTCGAATCCTAGCATACCACTCTCCATACATATTTGTTATCCCAACATAATATCCATTAGCTGTAGCAACCACCTCATCATCTGGTTGTGGATCCATAAATTGAGCCATGTTGGGAGCATCACTAACTATCGTGTGGTCTCAAGTCACCCTAGATAATGTAACATCCCTAGTCCTAGGGATGTTCTACTACAACCTAAATTTACCTAAAACCTAGTCCACACGATGTAGCTCCAACTCTACCTGATCCATCCATAGCCAAATAACTCACCTCATGCAATCCAACTCAAATTCATCCTCTCCCCACCCTGGAAGCTCTCTCCAAGGTCTCCACTAGATATCCTCTATTGTCAACTCATCATGTAGCCTCCTCCCTGTGTCGAGGATGATCCACCTATGGTGCCCTTTGCACAGGTGCTAATAGAATACCCTGGACCTCTCCTCCTCCACCTTGGGCATCCCATCCTCTACTCGTCTCAAAGGTAACCTTGCAAGTCTCCTTATGGTCATGTACTTCCAACCCCATATCTATAGAAAAGAAGTAAGTACTAAAGCCTTACCCCTCTTGTAAATAACCTTGTAGAGTATCATGTACAATCAACAAAAGACATACGAACCCCATGCAAAGTGTATACTCTAGTCCCACATATCACAAATGACCTAGAGGTAATCCAAATTAAATGGCAACCATTGAGATGGCATAATAATAGTCCTACTATTGTACCACTCAACATAATTGTTAGTCTGGGTACCCTCTCTGTTTGACTTAGCTTGTCAATACTAACTTTTCCCTTATTAAGGATGAAGCTAGGATATCCAAACAAGCACCGCAATGCCTAGCCTTGATTACCAGATAGAGCTATGTAGGCAACCTAATAATCCTCTAGACGTCCTCTAGTGTAGGGGTCATCTCCCCTATTGATAACAAAAAGCAAGATGAGCTTGAATACCATATCTCAGCCAATGTTGTAACAAGCCTCAATTCAACTAGTATTTGTGGCATATTTGCCACATGCCTCAACCTAACTGCCTCAAGGGTGGTCCTCTAGCCATATGAGAGTGCACCCAAGTCTATCTAGAGACCACTATATCTCTATTCCCTATTATTTAAAATTGTTGTCTGCAAACAAAATAAAGCAACAAAAAATTAAAGTTAGATCAAACCTAAATCTACATAATCGGATCTAAAGCTACAAATCGGACCTAATTGTTCAATATCGAACCTATTTTGATGATATTAGACTTCCTGATATCTCCAAAATTTTCTCGATATTAATAATATCGAACCCCTTTTGATGATATCTGATGTATGATATTACCAAAAGAGGATCGATATTGCCAAAATTAGTCTAATATTACAAACACAACTACGCGTTAGAAGTCGTGCCCTAAAAATTCAAAAATTAAAAAAAAATTAAATGCAAAAAAAAATGAAATTCCTAGTCTAAAGAAGTTCAATATCCTTACCCATATGCTCCCCTCCCTCACTTGCACCTCGTCTTCTTGATGTGTGACCTCTGCCATTTTTATCCTCAGAGTAAAATCCCAAGTAATAGTGAAAATGCAAATGAATTAGGGTTTTACCCTAAATTGTTCTTTTTATTTCATTTTACCCTCAATTTAGAAATTTTGAGTTTTCCACCAAATGCAAAGTTTGGCATAAAAACTTGAAGGGGGTATCACACCTAATGCAATTTGTAGTAAAAAATTTAAACATCAATAAATTTTTGCTTTCTCGAAAAGCATGCCATTATTTTCTTTAATGCATTTTTCTAAAAAATCACTAAAGAGGGGGTAAAATGTAACACCCTAAAATTGACACATTAATTTACCCTAAGTTAAAAACATTCAAAAATTGATTAAAATAACCGGATAATCTCTTGCCTCAAATTTTGTGCTCGTATTAAGTTAGTTTGTAACTTCTTGACGATATCAACTCTATTTGACCAATATCGGATGTTCGATCCTAGATCAGACCTGAACTACAAAATATCGGATGTTCAATCTCGTCAAAAAATAGAAACTACCTAGAATAGTAAAATGACAAATTTGTTGCAACTCATTTTGTCTTTATCTACCTAACCATATGGTGGTTACGGGATCAAATTTCTTGATCTTGCCCATATTGGAAGAGGTTGTAACTCCTACTATTTTTGGCCCAACCCCTTCAACCTACCTAGCTTATTTAATCAGGCATCCTTCCCCTAATTTCCTCCTAGCCCCTAGCTCTCTCTAACTCCATAGATGACTAGTAATTACTTTCTCGCTCTTTGCACTTTTATTTCTTGTTGTAGGTTCGTAAGTACGATAGTTGTGCATTGGCATGTATGATATGATATCATACATTCGATCTTGCTCAGAAGCATCCGACGTGGCTTTGCAACATCTGATCTTGTCTTCAGGTTTCTTGGGGGCACCTCAGACTCTAGTTTGCATTATTTCATCTCAAATTTGCATTTCAAGCATCATATTTATCATTTATCATTGCATTTAATATAGAAATTATCGTTTATCATACTTGGAGTTCACCATCCTTGCATTCAAATGTGTTATTTGCATATCATAGCTTATATTCATAGCATTTTATTTACATACAACATACAATAAGTTTTTATTTATCCTAATCCATGCTTAACAAGATTTATATTGCATTGCAAGTTCTTGTTTTGTTCTCTATCTATGAAACTACAATTTTTTTATTAGATTAGATTAGATGATATTAGATCGGATCAACCAATCATAGATCAGACATCCGATATCACCCTAAAATAGTCGATCTGGCCTGCAACAAGTAAATAAACTCTACATCAGACATTCGAGTTGAGTAAGAGTGTTAAATTTCTATATAATTAAGCATTACTTTAAGTTTACCTTCTGTAATTCACTGTCTGATGTATTCATTGAAATTGAATTTGCATTTAGTATAGATTAGTTGCATTTGATAAAACTAGGTGATTGTGGAAAAAATAAAAGAACACATTAAATAAACTCCCAACCTAGGTGTGGAAACTGCCATAACAAATGTTTCCTAGTGAACCCACCCAATTCATCAAAAAATCACCAAAGAGGGTAGGAACTCAAGTGCCTCTCCTTTGAGGTGTAGACCTACCATTTTCCCATTCCCATTCGAGACGCGGATCGATTAGCCTAAAGGAAAGGAGTGAGAAAATTTTAGAGCTACACTTATAGAATTTCCATTCTAGAAGGAGAGGAAGAATCTGAACCACTTAATTTTATACACTTGAGAGCATTCTATGCATGATTTTATTACTATATATGTATATATACATGGCTAATAGACACAAAAAATTTCATATACTTCATTCAGAACATTACATTTCACTTGCATTCACATTCCAAAAACAATGCATTCACCCACATTGCATATTGCATTTCATATTTCATAAAATTACATGTCATACATTGCATTCACATTCACATCCACATTTCACATTTCATATAGGGATCAGTTATTAAGTTCAAGGTATTAATTGGTCCAATAAAAGTCATGTTGTCTTAATCAGGGGCACCTTCACAATGTCATCCACACAATTCCACCAAGTCAATTACCATTAGCACAAGCGACATTCACAACTCCTAGGTGTTTTTGGTAACTTAGACACTCCTAGTGTTTTAAGAAACCTCCAAAATACATGTTGAGTTCTTTTAGGGCTATTGCACATATACACTACTAATATCTTGAGTTTTGGAAACTGACTCCAAAATATTCTTGAATGAAACATAAATTTTACATCTTGAAAACATCTTGTGTCAAAGCGAGATAACACCATACTTGGTAGAACCTTGAAGTGAAAAGGTTCAACCTTGCTAGTCCCATCATGCAACATAGTCCTTAAAAATAGTGGTTCTTACCACTAAAAAAAATCAAAAAATAAAAGAAAGAGTAGGGAAAAATCCCTAAAAAAAACTCTAAATATTTTACATTACACACCACTGATCAATTAAATTGTATGAATTATACTACATTTCTAGTCATATGGTTAGGTAGTCATCCCTAAAACTTAAGAGATCAACAAAAAAAGTCATGGACTATGGATTTAGCTTCCATCGGAGCTATAGACACTTTACTGGCAGTGGAGTAGGCTCATGTGTGGCGATATGTCCATTTTAAAATAGACAACTGATCGCTCATATGGATAAGCTAGCCTCTTGGTTTCAACCATAATAGGTTTATCCAATTTACTCAAGATGAGTTAATGAAATCACTTGCACACACACTAGTTCTTGATTACCTTGAGTCATTACAATGCTCTTGATTAGGTAAATGAATTCATTGCACACACATTTTGTCCTAGAGGGATTAGATAGTTTTAGTGAGTTTGTTTGATGCCACTAGGATGTTTAAGGCTCTACAAAATAGACAATATTCTATATCAACATCCATGTATTCTTCCATATCAAACTCCATATCTTCTTCCATATCAACATCCATGTCTTCTTCCATATCAACATCTATATCTTCTTCCATTGGATGTATGTATAAATGTCGCATGTACAATGAGTTCCCAAAGTCTACATACAATAGAGCACCAAGGCTCATATACAAAAAGTGCATCTAAGCACTAGCTAATGCCCATGAGTGGACCCTTGGGACCTACTAGGAGCCCTAGACCTAGAACTCTACATAGAATCAATTGGCCTAGTCGAATGCATCATTGAGAAATATGGAGGATCTGGAAACATGATATTATTAGTCATACATAAATCCTACAAGGAGTGCACATATGCCTTGCTCACCCAAAGTCACCGAAATTCCAATCCATGCCAATGTTCCTTACCTAGATGCTATACCTAGAGCCTCGTGATTGTATCTCAATCATAACAACTAGCTCCTCCAACTTCTTGCTCCACCTGCATCTAAGCTATAGTCATATCTTGCGCACTAAGCTCCATCCATAGATGTGCTACAATCTTATCATGATACTGCACCAAAGCCTCTAACTCCACTCATAGCTGCTCCATATCAACTCATAGCCTTGCCACAATATATGTCTCCCTCATATCATCCTCCTCCTCATCCTCCCATCTACAAACCATAAGATTCTGCTACCTCGCAAATCTCAAATTCTTCCTTCGACTACTAGCTCAAATGGGTCTTGGTCACTTTGGAGTTCCATAACACTCCTCAACATCATCCTCACCATCGGCCCCCACCTTAGGTACCCATACTGGTTGGGTACCAAACCATGCTGCATACTCAGGGTCATCCATGCATCATCCACATTAGGGTCCTCCAGCTCCTCATACTCCTTGATCACCACCTTCCATGGCTCTGCATATGGAAGCCCTACCTCCTCTTGGTACCTCATATAAAGCATCAAATTCTTTGATACTCCTTGTGGCAAGCTGAACTATCACAACACTCATAAGAATTAGAAATAATCCACCTCGTCCTATTGCCTCCCAACCATCTGCCTTAGCTACTTGACCTACCATAAATTCTCCCTATCTCTAGTCCACCTAGTACCCTGCAAAGGCCTCCACATCATTTGGGTGGATGTTAGTCCAGCACACGTATCCTGGTACCACTGGATTAAGTGCACTAGATGACTTGACTATACCTCCTTCGCTACTGCCCATATCCTAGCAACGGGTTACACACCATCCCACTCAAGATAGGGTAGAACCTCTGGTCATGCCACATTGAAGTGCTCCCATCCCAACACTAAAGAAGAAAGTTGCACCCCAAACCCTTCCTCTTCGATCATGTCACCTCATACAACTCCTAGTACACTTGTGCCAACAAAGAATACATCCATGCATATGGCTATGGTGTGGTGATAAAATCACTCACCAATTCTAATAGGTTCCATGGGAACCTACAACTAGTACTTTTGGGAACCACTATGTTCACCAACATGAACATCATCAAGGTCGTAATGGGATCTAGCTCCTTGTCCACATACATGGTCAACTATGAAATTCCTTCGCTCTCCACCTTCACCTCCTCATATATGTCCCCAAAAATTCTACTCATATGGGTCTTCTTATCATAGCCCACCTCCACCTTCACCCTCTCCACTAGCACCTTGAGAATGTGATACACATACTTAAGGCTAATGGTGACCTTCCTGATCAACAGCTAGAAGGTTCCCCTATCTACATCCCATATTTTAGCCAAATATGAAATATACCCCTCATTCGTCCTCACCAAATCAAGTTAGGTCGCACCCTCTACCCCCACCACCTTTAGTACACCCTAGTATACCTTCAACAACAATTTACTCATCCTAGGAACAAGGGGAGAAAATAGTTGTCAGGGCTCCAAAATCCACAACTGTAGCAATCAACACAATTCATTAGTTAAGAAAAAAAAAACAAAATTTTGCACAACACAAAATTATTACCTTGGAAAACCTTGCCTCCACGCCAGCCACAACACTCATTCCCTTTGTTGCCACAACTTTTATTTCAAAAATAAACTACCTCACTTCACTCCTCACTCCACTTCACTCCTCAAAATGTAGCTTCTCAAACTTGCAAACACATAAATGAGTTACATTTTCCAACTTAAAGGCTATTTATAGCAAATGCAGGTGCATTGAAGCACCTTGGGGTATTTTAGATAAGCTTAAGCACACATGGGTACTTGCCAGAATGCTGAAGTGCACAAGGGCATTTCCAGGTGCCCTGAAGTGCAGTCGGGCGTTTCTTGCATCTCAAAAATGCACACGGACGTTTGATGCATAAATCCAAAAAAGGTAAAATTGATCAAATTGGTATCTTACTTCCTCCAAATTTCACCAAATTCCACACACATATCAATTCCATCACAAAATCAGGTTTTGTGAAAATAGAAATCAGTTTGGATGCATAATTTATTTTATGACCAAAAGTCATAAAAAGCACAATTCCAATTACAAAATGCATCAAATTGGTCCAAATTTTCACAAAAAAACCATGCTCATCATCTGCATCATAATCCTCACTATACCACCAATTTTTTTTTAAATTTGAGTTGATTTAGCCCAATAAATTAAATTTTGTGTCCAAAGATGCAAAATTGACCAACATGGTACCCAATGTTCACCAATAAGTTCTATTTTCACAAATCATCACATTTTTTCCTCTAAATTTTAAATTTCACCAACATCACACTCCATCATCTATTTCTTTCTACATGTGCCACATTTTGATTGAATCTTGTATATAGTGGTTTATTCTATATACTTGGCGATTGCAACGATTTGCATCCATGCAATTCGGTAAGATGAATGAATCACCATAAGAACACTTGGTCATCATCATAATTATATATCTCCTAGTTCGAAAGCACAATCAAATTTGCTTCCTCACATTTCAAGTGAACCTTTGACAATATTAATCTTTCTAAAAAGAAATAATTGATGACCTAGTTCATGGGGATTAAAACATGAACAACATCAAATCAAATCATTCCCAATTTTCTTGACAATAATCATAGTGATTGGATCTAGCTAGGGTGATTGGTTCTATTGAGAGGAGTTATTATACAATCACTAGTAGACCTTCTGAAGTTGACTTATTTTTATTTTTGCATCTTCATATTGCATATCAATGAGGTCATGAGGTAAAATTTATTCAACATCATGGAATCACACCAAATTTGGGGTAACTAAATTTGATTATGATATTCCCACAATGGGATACATATTACATGATCATGACATCTACATATGACACAAAACCCTTCATCTCTTGGGGAAAAAACAAACACAATCATCATCATAATTTCTCCTAAAACCCTTCATTTTTTAGGGAAAAAATGGGTGCACTCATCATCATTGTTTCTCCTAAAACCCTTCATCTATTGGGGCAAAAATAGATGCATTCATATTTCCCATTCCACAAATTATCCTTCAACCATTGGGATCAAAAACGATCACACACTTCATCATTCCCATTGTCTTATTTACAAAATATTTCATTCTTTTTCAATTGGCTCGTGAGATTCATTTGCAACTCATTCACCAATTGAGGGGGTAAGCTATGCAATAACTTCAAAATTCTTTATTCTTTTTCCTTCAATTTTGTTCCACATTCCAACAAGAGATAGAAACTGCTTTTGTGCCTAGCCTGATTAGGTGTCTCACATTTTTGTACCTTATTGTGTTTCACGCAACATGGTACAAAAAGGGGCATATGTACACACCAAAATCTAGCCATTTGTCCTCCATCCATGCTTTCCTGCCATCTCCACCACAAAAACATAACCACTTGTCCTCCATCCTAGCCTTCTCGCCATTTCCACCCAATATTTATATATGTTTATTATATATATTTAAATAATAATATTTTATATATTATATTTTATATATATTTAATAAATATATATTTATATAAATAAATTAATCCTAGCCATCCGATTTCATTTAATCTCAACCATCCATCCACATCAATCCATACCACACCCTAAACTTAATATCCACCCTTAGATATGCTTTAATCTCAACCACATGATTAGTGTCGTGTAACTCTAAGTGTAGCCTAAGTTGGATTATAAATAGAGGCCATTTTGATGGCTCAACCCCTAAGTATTTTGCTAATTTTCTTGATACCCTAAGTTACCTAAGGTTTCTCGATCTTTTAAAGTGCCTTCGAGTTTCAATCTAGGATTTGTACCTTAGCCCCACTCCATATATCATATTCCTCATCCACTCACACATTTCCACCATCATCGCATCCTTAACCATCATTAGATATACTTCTATAGTTTTGATCTAACTTACCAAGCATCATGCTACTCTTTGTGAGTGCTTTGTTGCTCTTTGCCATAGTCTCGAGCACCCCCCCCTCTCCATGAGCACCCTACTGCTCTTTGCCATAGTCCTAAGTGCCTTGCCACTCTCCACGAGTGCCATACTACTCTCCCTAAGAGCCATTTCACATTTCAAAGTCCTATTCTAATGATAAGCTAGATATTCAAGTATCGCTAGGGCACACCCTCACCATTGACCTATAATAGATCTAGTTATCAAAAGACAACCAGCAAGGAGCAAGGTAAATCATTCTTTTTTTTTGTTAATTTCAATATTTCCTTATTTTATTTCAGTTGTATTACATGATAGTTGGGATTTTATTAATATCTGAGGGTTTCACACAGTGGAGCCCTCTCAGTTATTACTAAATCTCTTCTTTCATCTTCTATGTGCAGATTTGGAGATTCATCAACATTGGACAACTGTTTAAGCTGGAGTGGCCCGACATCGGATACACAAAAGCCCACTCACACCTATTGGGAGTAGAACACAACTAAAGACACCACCATTTATTGCAGCTAGGGTTTTAGAGAACCCTAGCAATCTATGTAAAAATTGTATCAAAGAGGATTCTTAAATCCATTATTGTAACAACAGAGTTTTTAGGCTCCCCCGTTTAATATAAATCTCATTTGTTGTGCAATATATGGTTATTTGAATCTTATTTATTTAGTATTGCTTGGTGTCGTATTTTTATATCTACATTTCCTTTATGAGACAAAGGAATAGCCAAGTAGGTTGATATAAATTTTTAATTTTAAACCATAAAATATCCATAATAATTTACAATAAATATAAGGAATTATTAATGAAAAATCCTTGTATTTGTAATACCAACTGAACAAGAACCTTCTCATAGAATGATAATATTGAGTTAAACTCCATAGCTTCACTAAACAAGGGATGATCCAAAAAAGTAAGATATTTACGTTTTATATTATAGAATCATATAAAAGTTAAATATAGTAATAAAAAAATTAAAAGGGTAAATTAATCAAATTTTACAAACTTATTAGTTTCGTATAAAAAACATAATCTTAGACATTCTTAATTTATTTCAAAAACATGAAAACATAGATTATGATAATGAGATTATAAGGCATTATATAAATGAAATTTTTTCCAAGTGAGAGTCATAAATTTAATGTTTAGCATGAACCTTCTCTTCAATATTAGTTTCACTCAAGGTACTTGAGTTCTTCATGGATTTCTACAAAATATTTTTTAAAAAGAGTTATATATTAAATAATAAAGATTGCAAATTACAATTAGTTTATCCAACAAGAGACTTTGAGGTCACAAGATTACTATCAAAAATGAGGGACAAGAAACAAAGCAAAATAAAAGACTTCCAAAATATTTCCAAAGTATAAAGGGAACCTAAAATATAAATATAAAATTTTCAAAAAAACATATACAAATGGCACTAAAAGTACAAAGGGTGTCATAATAACCAAGAAAATTGAAAAGCAAAAAGCTCTAGAATCACCCAATGTTCCAGGGTTGTCTAGAGGTGTTTGGATCTCCAAAGGTGCAAGAATATTCAAAGGCTCTAGAATCTCCATCAACTCTATTGCTTTCCCTATATAATTTTCCATCACATCTTCATTGAACTATTTTCCATGTAATTCTTAGTTTGGAATGCTCTCTTCTTATAGCACTATTGGCAAGTACATATACTACAATGTTAAATTTTGACAAATGTGGAAATATTGCACATGTGTGAATTTTTGAATCAATTATTTCATTTTTCCCAATATGATATAAAGTTGTATTGAACTAACCATTTTTTTGCTTGGATAGAACATTTATAATGAGGACAAAATCGACATATATGTGTGGGTATTTTATCCATTGTTCTATTGCCACTTCAGTCCAATCTCACATGCCAATGCCTCCACCACATTGTTGGAAGCAATTCCTAGGTTGATACAATACTTGAGTGCAAGTGTCTCATCTTCTTTCATGATTACTCCCCCTATAGCTGCTATGCCTGGATTTGACTTAGATGCCCCATAAAAGAACAAAGTAGGATAATGTATCTTTGGTGGCATTATTACTAATACATTCATGTTGGTTGAGATGAAATATTTAAGTTCTAACTTGTTAATTAGATTTAATTCTTGCACATTCAAGCTTTGTTGATTTTGCTTATGTTTGAAGGTGACTTTCAAATTAGTCAATAGGTTTATAATGTGAGAATATTATATTTTCTCCTTTGCCTTCAAAGATCAATTTGTTCTTATCCTTCCAAATTTTTCAAACAACAAAGAAGAGGATGGTTTTCCAAAGATATTTTATTAATGAATTTCTCTTTAATCACCATTTATATATGTATTTCCAATTAGCTAGACAATATTTCATGTTCTTCATGTTCAAAGGTCTTGATAGGGGAGATCCAAAATAATGAACTATCTAACTAGATAGAAGTGGTTGTGCTACACTCAAAGAGTAAGTGGATCATAGTATCATTGTACTTCATACATATAAAACACACATAAATACTAATAATCTTGTTATGTAAAACTAACCAAAAATAATTAAATACTATTTAAAATATTATATTATATTATATATAGATATATATATCACTAAAAAATTATTTAGATATATAACTAATATTAAATGTAATATTATTGTAATAAAAATAATATATATATATATATATATTTTCACCCAGGTGTTGTAGGTGAGTTGGAGAGGAGAGGAAAATCCTCCAAGAGAGGTCCTAGGTTCAAATCTCCACCCTACCAAAAAGCTGAATTAGGTATCCAAAATCCAATTGATAATGTTGGTGCGAGCAGGGTCGGGTGCGACTCCGGGTAACTTTAATGGTGTAGAACCCCCTGTTCATGGTCTGTCATGGTCTCTCAGACCAAGGCAGCCCTACAAAGGGTTTTTCGCTTAAAAATAATAATAATAATAATAATAATAATAATAATAATAATAATAATAATAATAATAATAATAATAATAATAATAATAATAATAATAATAATAATTTTCTTAATTTAATAATTTTATAACGATGTTCTTTTTTTTCTAATGAATTTAGGACATATAGTTGTACTTATTTAAATGTGGTATGCATGTTGTATTACATGTTGTTGGTGCACTTCTTCTAACTTCAAATACTTGTAATAATAATAATAAAGCTTTAATTCATGATATAAAAATACTTATATAATACTTATGATTTGGAATCTCTTCCTCATCATAGTCTTAACCGTGGAAAGGATTGTATGACAATAATATATTTCATGAGTAAATAAAATATACTTAGATATTTTAAAATTAGAACCATTTAATTATTAGAATTAATTAAATATAATTAGATTTTTAAAAAATAAGAACAAATATTCAAAGGTAAGGTAAGTTAGGCATATTTATCCACTATGACCTTTCATAAATGTAAGATCTGATCTTATCATCAATCAGGACCAATCACAATCATACACACACCTGCCCCTTCACACATTCACCCATGTTGTTGTTTAAACCTTAAACCCCCCAAAGAAGTGTCAAAGCTCACCATTGTTTAAACCTTAAACCTCGTGAAAAAGAGCCAAAGCTTGAATTGATAAAATTTGTAACACCATTGGAAGCTATCTCTTTAAACCCTAGTCATTAGGTAAAATGAAGTCAACAATACATAAGAAAATTTATAACACCATTGGAAGTTTTCCCTATAAACCCCAACCCTGTCTCTATCAACCCTAATATCCTCAATAAAATGAAGTCGATGATGCATAGGGAAAATTATAACACCATTGGATGTTTCTATAAACCCTAACCCTGCCTCTATCAACCCTAATATCCTCAATAAAATGAATTCAGTGATACATAGGGAAATTTGTAACATCATTGGAAGTTGTCTCTATAAATATTAGCGAAGTAAAATGAAGTTAATATCACCTCGTAAATATTTTTTTGTGTTCTCCTTCACATTGCTTCAATGTGTCCCCTTCACATTGCTCCAATAATACAAAGCTATTTTTTTTGTGTCCCCCTTCGCATTGCTTCAATGAGACCAGACTTGCTTTCTCTCCCTGATAATGTATTATTTGTTTTATATATAGGATTTGGGTAGTGGAAACCCCATTCAATGGGACTAGACTTGTGTTCTCCACGTGCGCTACAAACGTGGACTTGGTAATGTATTATTTGCTTTGTATATTTTTTTTTAAGTTGTCTTTATAAATCTTAGTCGGGTAAAATGAACTTAATATCACCTCGATCCTCAAGAGATTTTTTTGTGTCTCCCTTGGCATTGCTTCAATGAGACCAAGCTTGCCTTCTCTCCTTAATAATATATTATTTTCTCTATATATAGAATTTAGGTAGTGGACCTCCCATTCAATAGGACTAGGCTTGCATTCTCCACGTGGCTAGAAACGTTGACTTGGTAATGTATTATTTACTTTGTATACATTTTTTTTTATTATTATTCAAGTAGTGTGATAAATAGCTACTCTTACCCATAGGGCTAGCAATCCCCTCCTAGCCACGACCCTTCTAAGAATAATAAAGAATTAATACACAACCACACATATATAATGGTTTGAACTTTGAATCTTAAAAAAAAAAATTACTTGTATTATTATATAATTTTTATCATAAGTGGCAAAATATAATAAATATAAAAAATATAAAAAATATTATTATTAAAAAATCATATTCTATATGTATGATTGGGCTTCTAAGACAAAAACTTGAATATATTATCTTGAGTTTTTAATAAATAGATTATTAGTAAATTTTTAATATACCTTTAATATAATTAAATATCCAATCCATTGTATTTGTATTTATTTTTCAATATGAAACAAACGAAATATATAGAAATATATATATATATATATTTATTTATTTATTTATTTGGATTTGGATTTGGTTATGGTAAGAAATCTCTATGACTAATGTACAGGGTTTAACAGTCTCCTCCCAACCATGAACCCTTCTAAAGTTGAGGGCTAACACAAAGTCACCATACACCCACCCCTCACACTCTCGCCCACACCACATTTTGAACCTTGGACCTCCAAAAAAAGGGCGCTACATCCCAAATGCAAACAAATGAAATATTTTTATTTTAAGTAATTTATATTTGTTTTAAATATTTTTATATTTTTATAATATAAATAATTATAAATATTTTCGTTTATTCACAACATAATAATAAATTAATAATATACTATTTAATACTTAAATTTATGAAAATGGTATATTTTCAATTAAAATAACAAAATTTATTATTTTATATTTTAATATATTTTTTATTTTATATAATATTATATTTTTAAATTGACAAATATGTATTTAGGGTACAAGACCTCCTTAAATATCCTAATTCATAAATACCATATTGAACTCTACTCACTAATTATATAAAATATTTTAATATTTTTAAAATAATATAAAAATATATTTAATAAAAATAAGTTTATTAAATAAAAATCAATAATTATATTATTTAATAAAATAAATATAATAAATTAATTTAAAAAAAAATAGATAATCACAATCCAAATTTTATGTTAAAGAAAACTATTAAATCAAAATTATCAAACACATAGTGGATCAACTACAAGTTATTTATGCACCAAGAACCAAGGAACCACAAGGAGGTGATGAATCATTGTCTGAGGGGCCTCTCCATCTATAAGTGGATCCTAACTATATAGTGGAAAATCTCAACCCGATTTGACACATTCACCAATTGGTTCATCCACTAGGTTGTCTTTTGCATCCCTACTCAAGGAAATAACAAGAATCAGATGGGAAAATGTTAGGATCCTCAATCCTAACATTATTAGTTAGTATTATTAATCATTTAATTATTAAATTATTAACTTATAAAGTGAACCATTACAACTCTTCATAATGTGAACCATCACGTCTCTTCATACGTGAACCATCATGTCTCTTCACCAATGTATCTTTAGGGTAGATATATATAATAGGTTGGTCATCCATATCAAATCATCTAAGAAGAAGAATAAGAAGCATAGATTCTAAGAAGGGATCCCCCTATAGCGACAAAGCGATTAAAAGGGAGCCCCCTTTGAGTGGCCTATGATTACATTTACATTAGTTTGTTAATAATTTTATAGTAAGACCTTGGGGTCTTACCATTTGGTATCAGAGCCATGTGGGACCCAACCATGTGGGATTTGCTCAAAGATCTTCATCAAATCACTTCTATGCGTGAGTATCAAACTCGATTTGAGGATATCACCAAACACAACACAATATTGGATGAATCAATTCTCATCAATGGCTTCATTAGGGGATTAAAAGAGGAAATTAGAATGGAGGTGACAAGGTTCAATCCCTATACCATTATGCAGACCTATGAATTGGTAAAATTAGCTGAATATAAAATCAATGCACAACAATGATTAGGGAAACCACTTATGGAAAAATTGTCGACCACTTACATCACTTCCAAACCTATGCATAATGGAAGGGCACAAAGCGCTTACACAACCTCCAAATCTAACCGAAATTTATGAATTAAACATCTTAGCTTTGAGGAGATGAAGGAACGACGAGCAAAAGGACTCTGTGATAATTGTGATGAACAATTTGGACCCCACCATAAATGTCCTACACTAACATTGTATTTATTGAAGGAAGTCGATCCATGTCTCTCCATAGAGCAAGCAAATGAGGTAGTTGTGTCCGAAGCAACCAGTGCACCTACTCACCGCAATGAAGACAATGAGGTCGATGTGCAAGAAGTGATTGATGTACCAAGCAAGGATGAGGTATACATACCCAAAGTGATCAATGCTAGCCAAACATGCACTCTACAAGACCTACACATACCTTCCTCACCAATAGTGAGTTCTTGTCATATGACCAAACCTGTTCGGAACAAACACAGAGTGACTACACACTCCCTCTCCGTTGGCTCTACCAAGGAACAAAAAAAGGATATGAAATCATTACCATCACTTTTGATGCATTATTCTGAAGTATTTGAGGAACCCCAAGGGTTGCCCTTCCATTTTCATCATGATTTTCCTAATGAAGATTCTACTATTGTTCTTGGAAACCCCCCGCTAATGCTTCATCCTTCTCGATATCCCTGCCTACAAAAGGATGCCATTAAAAGAGTCCAAGAACTTACACAAATCCTTCTTGAAAAATAAAGAACAAAGCTTCTCACTTTGAGCTTTGAGGACAAAGCTCTTTTTAAGGATGGTGGCATGTTAGGCTCCTCAATCCTAACATTATTAGTTAGTATTAGTTAGTATTATTAATCATTTAATTATTATATTATTAACTTATAAAATGAACCATCACAACTCTTCATAACGTGAACCATCACGTCTCTTCATACATGAACCATCATGTCTCTTCACCAACGTATCTTTAGGGTAGATATATATATTAGGTTGGCCATCCATATCAAATCATCCAAGAAGAAGAATAAGAAACATAGATTCTAAGGAGGGAGCCCCCTATAGCGGCAAAGCCATTACAAGGGAGCCCCCTTTGAGTGGCCTGCGATTACATTTATATTAATTTGTTAATAATTTTATAGTAAGACCTTGGGGTCTTACCAAAAAACTTATCTTTGTTATGTTATCCTTAAACTTCCTAAACATAGGATTGAGAGGGACCAGGTAATAAGTGGTTCTTATCCTCACATTTGTGATAAAGACTAATGATTAGCTTGTGAAGTCTAACTATAATAAAGCTACAAAGAACAAAAAAAAATCGAAAATATTTAATTATTGTAAAATTAAAATATTAAGATCAAGATGTTTTTTTTACAATGTACTTCCTTTTAAAATTTGTGAGATCCCTAATGTGAAAAATATTGATCCAGAGATATATCCTTGCTATCAACCTAATTTGGTAACAGATGAGGCGAACCATGCATCCAAAACTCTTCCAATACAATCTGCATTAAAGTTTTCATAAAAATAATTTTTTATATAATTTATTTTTTAAAAGATCCATAAGCCAAAAAAAATCATATAAACAACACGTGTTCCATATGGAACCATGAGTGAGGCTTTTTCCAGATTATGGACTTGTACTTGAATGACTGATAGAGTACCTATCCTCTATATCACAATGTTCATGGGCTTCAAAGAGTTTATTATAGTTCAACATCTTACTCTTCTCACGGACAACACTATATTGGAAGGATTTGAAAATCATTAATCGTTTATCTCTAAAACTTAATTGTTACTATAATAACCTCTATTCACTTTAATGCCTTTCAATTTCCAAGCCTTTGAAGATATAGATTCCCAATCTCCATGACCATAAAAGATGTGGTAGAAATGAAATTCACAGTATATAAGAAACCCACTTGAAGAGTCATTTTGATAAAAAAATTTGTGAATGTCTAAGTACAATTTTTTTATTTTTGATGTTTTAAATGTATAAATGTTACATGAAGTTTTTTTTTTTAATTTAATGGGAAAGGAGAAGTACAAATTGTTGCAATATTACAATAAAATATTTTACAATACATCTCCTACGTTTTATAGCCATCTTGCTTGATTTTATACAATTTTTTTTTTGTTGAATTAAGAAAAGAAGTTTTAATTTTTTTTGTTAGATTAAGAAAGGAAGTTTTAATGGACCTTGTACATCAATTAAAAAAAAAATCAAAACAAAAAAAAGAAACTTGAAAACTAAAACAGAAAGCCACCGAAAGAAGAGAACTATAACTCAACACACGAATCGAGCCAACAAAAACAAAACAACGAAGGAAAAGTGGAACCAACAAGCCCAAAACTAGAGGGAAGGCAATGGGAAAATTACACAATTCTAGACATCCAACTTTTTGGCCTCCAATTTCTTTAGAATATCATACATTAAATGATTTACCTCGCTGCCAGGTTAACCACCATTTTAATAGAGCTTTGTTGTCTTAACTGCTTTATGAAGCTCCTCATTATCAGAATAAATCAGATTAATATAAGTACTATGAATAACTTGATGATCTCTTAGAAAATGAATGGATAAAATAATTGATAGCATATACACCAATATATCAAATTATTACAATGCTAATAATTTTTCTAACCTATTTTTTTCTATTTTTTATTTTCTTTTATTTATTCTTACTTTATTATCTTTTTATTTTTTAATGGTCTTCTAATTTTAAAATAATGTTTTTCAAAATGTGATTTTCCGCATTAAACATTACTTATCTTAAAGAGGTTTTTTTAAGGCTTAAAGGAATAATACATTGACAAAATTTAGTACTTGAGAACTGATTTGAAAGGATTTAGTGCATGGAAAAAGACAAACGCCCTAGATACCTTCATTTTGCATTTTTTAAGGCTTCAAGGGAATAATACATTGACAAAATTTAGTGCTTGTGAACCGATTTGAACATATGATCTGTTGGTTGAAGTGTCATGTAGGATTAGTCGTATCCAACATTTTTGAGGATTGTAAGGCATGGGGGAGGAGTTTCCTTTAAGTTGAAGACTAACCACTCTACTCGTCAATCAATCAATCGTGTTTGAACTCTTGGTCTTTCTTTGAATCATCCATCTTCACATGCGGGCTTTGGATCCATTCTATTGAAAGCATCTTGTCTGTACACTGTTCCAGATTAAGATATACATCTACAAGATACATTGCTTTTGCTCCCACGGATTGAAAATAAAACTAACAAACATCATTTAAGAATGCATTCCTGCCCTTACGAATAGGTTAGTTGGTCCTGAGTTGATTGTGGTTAAATGTTCGTCAACGAACAATCTTATTTGAGGTCTTTGATACATCTTACAGTTTAGTTTAATGTTTAAGGATAGTGTGAAGGGTTTATAATTATAAAATTCTTAAATTAAATCTTAAATATCAATAAATAATAACGAGTTATTACAGATTCCCTTATCTAATGGATTCCTCGAATGTGGCTGTCCCAGGCTTTGTTGCCAATATACCCTTGTGCATCCCTTTATCATACCCAAGAGTACCTAGCACTGCATCCTATCATATGGGTGTTGCCCTCATCAAACTGTCAAATCCTGAGAAGAAACGGATCAATTAGACTTTTCTCCCTTCTCAAAGGTCCCACAACTGGTGGATATAGTCAGGCCTTATGACTTATTCCATCAGACTCTTCACATGTACAGCCAATAAATTATCATCACGTCTCTGGGACATATGGTGTTCCCCATGGTTGAAGAGTAATGGAATGTGGGTCATCAATTAAGCACATGAGAGGAGCAGACCGTATGGTTTGGATTCATGTCCCTTGGAACTGTCCTCACAAAGCCTGTATTGTCATGTCAATACGTGAATAGGAGAAATCCACTAGCTGTACCTGGAGGCTTGAAATACAGGGAAAGTTCTTGGTTGAATGACGCATTATTGACATGCAGACACTTGACCAGCTGTGATTTCTGCACACTTTCTATACACTCCGAGCTATCATGGTCATGAAAAGTTGGAGAAACCCACTAGCTGTACCTGGAGGCTTGAAATACAGGGAATGTTCTTGGTTGCATGGTGCATTATTGACATGCAGACATGAAAAACTGGTGTAAGTTCAATCATTTTCTGTAGACTAGAACGACAGCATTGATTGTTTCGGTAGCTACCGATCCAATCATAATTTTCCAGGTATTTTAGTTTCATTCCCAATCTAATTAGAGATCATAAAATGTAAATGCACTTAAAAATATCTTCGGGGGTGTCACAAACATTAGAGTTATTGAACAACAGCCAGAGGTCCAGCCTGTTATTTTTATCGTATTCATGTTGAAGTTGGGTCTTGTTGATGGATATATCAAATAAATCTCTTGGGCTTAAGAAAGAAACTTAATGTCTATCTCTGTAACTTGTTTAAATAGGGTAGTTTTTTTTTTATCATCTTCAACTTCTCCCTTCAATTTCAATATTACTTAACTTTTATAATATTTATTATAAATTATTATTACTATATTTACCTATACAAAACAACCGCTCATTTTTTAAAGATTTCAACGATAATTATAAGCTAACAAGCACTTCCATTCAAAGACTTAAATTATAATTATACCTAACAAAATCTCACACAGCTTCCAACAACTCCACTTCATCAAACAAAATGATTTTAAGTTATTGAGATTATTGTAGTGTAATGGCAATGCTTTCTGCATCGACAAAACCATCGCCTCAGTTTTAAAGATTTAAATTATAATTATAAGCTAACAAACACTCCCATTCAAAGACTAATATTATAATTATACCTAACGAACACTCACACAGCTTCCAACAACTCCACTCCATCAAACAAAAATGATTTTAAGTCATTGAGCTTACTGTAGGGTAATGGCAAGCCTTTTTACATCGACACGGAAGGCATAGTTTTAAGCCCAGCCGACCCAGCACTTGTATTGCAGCTTTATCGTAATATTTAATTAAAAATGATAGAAAAAACTTTTATAAGATGACTTGAAAGTTTTTTTATTAAAAAAAAAAATTATAACAAAAAGGTGCTCCTAATAAGTGTTAGAGTAAATCACTATATAAAATATATTTATATAGAAAAGCAATTATAGTGTTTCAAACTTTAATGGTAGAATTAACAAAAAAAGACAAACACACACAGAAGAAGAGACAACGATTTTAACGTGGTTCACCCAATGCGGGTTACATCCACCGAGAATTTTCAGTCCTTCATTTTCTCAATCCAAGCAATAGAGGGTTACAACCTACAGCAAACATCTGCTGTAATTTCCTCTCTATATTTCCAAGGAATTAACACAGTAATTTTCTTTGTCATAGTCTTCTTTGTTTTTCCTCACAACTATATATAAGAAAAAAACAGAAAAAACAAACTGCTTTTCTTAATACATTCCAATATTAACATTGAGTTCCCAACATCTAATTTTGGGATAAAAACAAAAAAACTTTCCCTGGTTGTCCTGTTGTAAATCCGGAAACTTTCTCTGGTAGACTAACAAACTGTAAATCTGGAAACTTTCCCTGCCCGTCCTGCAGTAAATCCAGAAACTTTCTCTGTTTAGCCTCCTCATAATTAGGCTCCATTCCTAACAATAAGAGTTTTCAGTTGTTTCAGTAGGTGTATGGTGGACAGGTCTGCCAATCAATTTCTGCTTTTTGTTGAAGTCAAACTTCCTTTCAATATATATATTTATTGTGGTTAAAAATAATTTTAACATAAATAAAAACAAAAAAATATATATTATTAAAATATTTTTATAAAATAATTTTAACATAAATCTCTTAAATACAACCCAAAAACTTATTTCCCTTTATTTCTGTGTTTTATGCCGCTTCTATTGCAATTTTTTCATCATAGATTTACATTTTATTGAACTATTCTAAATTAAAGACGAATGAAATGAAAATATTGTGAGAAGTTTGTTGTATCATTAACACACGCACACATGTGGTTAAGGTTCTAGGCTTACTTAAGTTTGTTGTAATATGAGGGCATTTCATATGGTATATTTTGAAAACGTGTCTGGGTTTCTTACTGAACGAAACTGCCTTTTCACTTGTATGGGTATTTCCCTTTAATTCTGAGCAGCCCAACTCTCATAGACGTTAGTTTCGGTTCAGCATGGACAGCAAGGCCCTTTCAAAGCAATTTTATTCTTCATAGTTTTACATTTTATCTACGGCTCATTTGAATTTAATGATGAACAATAACCTTCCCAAACAACTTGAAATTTTTTTCTTTTCTGAAAATGTGATTGTATTATAAGGAGATTTCATTTGGTATATGATGGTTTTAGGCTGGCCTTACCCACATGCGAGTTTGCAAGGCAAAAGTATACCAATGGCAGATATTGTTAGGAAAAAGTTAAGGGCATTAATCGGTCAAAGTGGACGTCGTCGTTAATTGGAAGCAAAGAAAAGTAATGAGGTGGATGCTTTAAAGAAATCAATGAAGTTACCACATAAACTTTTAGAATCATGAACTTTTTGAGAGTTTTAGCTCCCTTTTTAGCTATAAAGTTGTCCATTTCAAGGGTATTTACTAAAGCAAGCAGGCAAGAATCCATAGGCGGTGACATTTTTGAGGTGATCAAACTTTGCAGTAGGTATGTCCATACTTACTGTCTACTCTATACAGGACTTTTATGATAAGGAAATATGTGTCAATAACAATCAAACTTTACAGTAGGCATGTCCATATTGTCTTCTCTCTAAGGGACTTTTATGATAAGGAAATATTTGTTAATAACAATCAAAATTTACAGTAGGGATGTCCATATTGTCTACTTTCTAAGGGACTTTTATGATAAGGAAATATGTATCAATAACAATCGAACTTTACAGTAGACATGTCATACTTACTGTCTATTCTGTATGGGACTTTTATGATAAGAAAATATGTATCATTAGCAATCAAATTTTACTGTAGTTATGTCCATGCTTATTGTCTACTCTATATGAGACTTTTATGACAAGGACATATGTATCAATAACAGTCAAACTTTACAGTAGGCATGTCCATATTTATTGTCTACTTTTAAATGGGACTCTTCTGATAAGGAAATATATATCAATAGCAAACATTTCAAAGATTTCAAAGGCATTACAAAGAGGCAACAATGTTAGTATTTGACTAATTTTACAATGACATTTATAATACAATTACAGACATGTTTGAGAAGAAAATCATTTGTATGTTTGAAGAGCCAATATTTATTTCTTGTAGGCATAAGATGGTAGGGATATGTATGGACATAGCAACTTTAACGACTACCATGTTAGCTTATGCTATGCATTAGATTTTTTATAATTCTTTTTTACTTGCAATGGATTATGCTGGGTTGAGATTTTTGCAGGTATATGGAATTTTTTTTTTAGGAAAACATAAATTCAATTCTTAAGTAATGTTGCAGAAGCGTTCATAATACATGTTTTAATATAAATAGTATAAATAATTTAAATAAACCTTTATCATTTAAAAAAAATTGTCAAACATGTGAAACCTAATATTATGGAATGTTAGATAGGCTATTAATATAATTAACTATATGTTAAAACAATTTCAATATTAAGTGAACTTTACTTTTTTTAGTTTTAATTGAAATATTAATCTACACTTATGGCCAAGTAGATAGAATTTCAAAAAGATACCAAATATAGCGAGAAATAAAAGCATGTGATGTAAAATAGAGGGCTTCCATATTTTTTTGTAATAAAAGTAATTATACACTATCTTTTATATATATGTGAAATTTAAGTTATAGAATTATATAAAACATATTGACGAAATTTATTTGGATAGTTTTCTCTGTATATTATCTTAAAGTTTACTACCACTGAGTGTTATCTAGCGATTGAGTTAATTACATATATAGGTATTAAGAAATATAACAAAAATTAGGATGTTAAAATTTACATTAAGAAGGATATGTTGCATTTATTTTATTTTGATTTAAAATATTATTTATTTAGCAATCCATTTTATTAAAAAAATTGTTGTATTTATTTATTTATTTTTAAATTGTAAAATTTTATTAAATTAAGAAGTTTTACAAGAACTAGAGAATCTCATACCAATAACCCTTATAAGGATCAGAAGAAAGAAACCTCCAATAAAAAGTTTCAAGAATTTTTCCTTTCATTAACCATATAATTTTTTTTTTGTCATAATTCTTTCATGATGTATGGTATATAAAATATAGCATTGATAAGATTTTTTTTTCTTATCATAAAAAAATATTTAATAGTTCAAATAATTTATATATATATATAAATATTTCATAAATGTATATTAAAATATATCGGAATTCATATAAAATAACTCTAAATAATTTTATTTTATCACTGTTAGGTAATGGAGACAAATTGATAAGAAATGAATTAATTGCCAAGGAGTATTGTTGATGGGCAATGATAAAAAATAGGCCCTTGAATGGGGTTCTAAGGGGCAGCATTAAATATTTAATTACTATTAAATATTGTTGATGGAGAAATTTTTTATTGAAAATTTATGGATGATAATTTAATTGTATTTTCTTGGTGAAAACACTTTTCATAAGCATATGGATGGTTATTAGCCCATGTTTTTGGCTCATTGTATTCCGAAACCACTATGTGGTTTCGGATAGAGGAAAAGCCATGAATCTCTATATATTTTGTACTATAAAGACTGCCTTTATGGCCAAATTTTCTTTCCTAGTTTGAAGGAAGAGAGGGGAGGAGACATTATACAAGAGGAGGAGATTATTGTATTGTTAATAATACAAAGGACTGATTGTTTCTCCGTGGACGTAGGGTACACTGCCCGAACCATGTATATCTTGTGTCTCTTACATTTATGTGATTGCTTATTGTTTATTGCACTACTTAACTAGGGTTTGAATTGTTTTTCCATTGTCGCTATTATTATTTGTTTTTCTGCATAGGTTGTGTATTGTTTGTACATGGTCAATTCCAAACAATTGGTATTAGAGCTATCTTGTTGGGAAATGACACTCACAGAAAAGTTTTTTGTGCGAGTGGAAGAAATGGAAGAAAGTTCAAAGTTTAAAATGGAGAAGTTTACTAGACAAAATTTTGGTATGTGGAAAACCAAAGTGGAGGATTATTTGTATCATAAGGATGATCTATACTTGGCTCTAAAAGGGAAGACTGATGGTAAACCTAGGATGATGGATGATGATGAATGGGATCTAATAGATAGGAGGGCACTGGGGGTGATACCGTTGAGCCTGGTTGATTCTGTTGCATACAACATCGAGAAGGAAAATCCCACCAAAGGAGCCATGGATATACTAGCTAAGTTGTATGAAAAACCCTCAACTTCAAAAAAAATCTTGATTAGAAAGTTATTTACTATGAAGAGGGTGGATCTATCTAAGAACACCTTAATGAGTTTTATGTTATTATTGGTTCTTTAAAATTTGTAGGGCTTGATTTCGATGATGAGGTTATGGCTTTAGGGTTTCTTTATTCACTACCATACTTGTGGGGTAGCATTGTAATGACAGTAAGTAATTCTATTTCTAGATCTAGAAAATTGTTGTTTGATGATGTGGTTAGCACAATCCCTAGTTAGGATATGAGGAGCAAATCCTTAGGGGAAGATTCATCATCTAGAGTAGCACTATCTACATAAAGTAGAGGCATAAAAAGATAAAGAGGAAAAGTCCAAGCTAAAGGGAAAATCCATAATAGAGGAAAATAGAAGGGTAGATCTAAAAGCAGAGATAAAAGCAAGATTGATTGTTGGCATTGTGAGAAGAGTGGACACTTCAAGAGGGAGTGCAAAGACAAAAATAAAAATGAGGACAATAGTGGAAATGATACTCAAGAGGTAAACATTACAGGAGCAATTTATCAGGATGCCTTAATTCTTGCAGCAAATTGCACGAGTGAGTATTGGGTTATGGACTCTGGAGCTTCTTATCATGTCACTTCTCATAGGGAGTACTTTGCTGATTATACTCCATGTCATTATGGAGAGGTTTTTTTGGGCAATAACTATCCATGTGATATTGTGGGTATTGGCACGGTGAATGTAAAGTTGCCAAATGGAAATATTTGGGTGCTTAAAAATGTTAAGCACATTCATGATTTGAAGATGAACCTAATTTTAGCTAGTGCACTTGATTTGGAGGGATGAAACACTACTTTAAAAAATCGATAATGGAGAGTGACAAAGGGTTTAATGGTGATTGCAAAAGGTGAGTTGACTGTAACTTTGTATTTATTGTAGAATTCATTTTATTGTACATTGAACTATGCTGCTCAGGATGATGTGAAAGCATGGCATTTGTGGTTGGGTCATATGAGTGAGACAAGGATGAAAATCCTTCACTCCAAAAAACTATTGCAAAAACTCAAGGAGGTTGATTTGGGTTTCTGTGAAGGTTGTGTATATGAAAAATAAAAAAGGGTAAGATTTCTAAAGGTTGGTCCAAAAAGGAGAAAAGAGAAATTAGAGTTAGTTTACTCAGATGTGTGGGGTCCTTCACTGGTACTTTCTCTTAAGGGCTACTCTTATTATGTTATCTTCATTGATGATTTTAGTAGGAAGACATGGATCTTCACAATCAAGCATAAATATGATGTTTTCAACATTTTTCAGAAGTGGAGAGCATTAGTGGAGATTGAGGCAAGTAAAAAAGTAAAATGACTTAAATATGACAATGGTGGTGAATATTGTAGCAAGGAGTTTGAGGACTATTGTGTAAAGGAAGGAATTAGGAGAGTCAAGACTACTCATAGGACACCACAGGAAAATGAAGTCTTAGAGAGGATGAACAAAACTATAATGGAGTGTGCCAGAGCCATGATATTGCATGTAGGGTTGCCATTGTTCTATTGGGCTAGTGCAGTTGACACACCAATTTATTCGATAAATAAAAGACCTTGTACTGCATTGGATAGAGGTATTATAGAGGAGACTTGGAAAGGTAAACTTGTAAACTACTCTTTCCTTAGAGTATTTGGTTGTGAGGCTTTTGCACACATAGATAAATAAAATAGGATTAAGGTTGATGCAAATTCTAGAAAGTACTATTTTCTTGGTTATGATGCGGATGATATGGGATATAGGCTATGGGATAACATTAGCTAAAAAGTTATCAGGAGTAGATATGTCATTTTCAATGAGGATATGTTGTACAAGGATATGCACATATAGGTTGAAGAGGATGCACCTGAGTTTGTTGACTTGGATGCAATCCTAGAGCATGGTGTAAAAATACAACCTCTTTTTCAGAATGATGAACATGGTGCTCATGTTGAAGAGCATGGTGACCAAACGAATAAGCAATTTGAGAATGAAACACCTCAAACACCCCCACCACCACTAATATTGAAAGGTTGAAGATCTACTCAAGTAAGAAGAGCACCAAATAAGTATTCTCCTTCTTTGCATTACATTATATACACTTATGCAGGTGAGCCCGAATGTCTTCATGACGCTTTGCAATTGGAAACTAGGAGCAAGTGGGAGCATGCTATGAAGGATGATATGGACTCATTAAATCAAAATCAAACTTGGGATTTGGTTGAGCTTCCCAAGGGAAAAAGGGCATTGCATTGCAAATGAGTGTATAGGGTGAAGGATGAAGTTGATGGAAGCAAGAGGTACAAAGAAAGACTTGTTATGAAAGGATTTACACACAAAAAAGGTATCGACTATGATGATAATTTCTCACCTGTAGTAAAAATGGCTTCAATTCAGACTAGTTTGAGTATAGTTGCAGTAGAAGATCTTCATCTTGATTAGTTAGATGTGAAGACAACATTCCTTCATGGGGATTTGGATGAGGAGATCTACATGCACCAACTAGAGGGGTTTGAGGTCAAAGGCAAGAAGAGTCTTGTGTGTAAACTAAAAAAGAGCTTGTATGGTTTGAAGCAAGCTACAAGACAATGGTATCTCAAGTTTGATAGTTTCATAATTGAGCATGATTTTACTATGAGCTAGAGTGACCATTGTGTTTATTTTTGGGCTACAGGAAATGGTAACTTCCTTATTCTCTTATTGTATGTTGATGATATGCTTATGGCAGAATCCAATATGTAGGATATTATGAAATTGAAAAGGGATTTGGCAAGTAAATTTTCCATGAAGGATTTAGGGGAGGTAAAAAAAATCCTTGGCATGATAATCACTAGATAAAGGAAGGAGAAAACACAAAAGTTATCTTAGGAGGATTATGTGGAAAAGGTGCTTAAGAGGTTCAGTATGCATGATGCAAAATTGGTAGCCCAACCTCTTGCAAAGCACTTTAAGCTCTCAAAGAAGCTATATCGCAAGACAAAGGAGGAGGAAGAGTACATGAGGAAGGTACCCTATGCTTTTGAAATGGGGAGCTTGATGTATGCTATGGTGTGTACAATACCGAATATTTCCCAAGCAGTGGGAGTTGTGAGCCGATATATGAGTAATCCAGGTAAATCTCATTGGCAAGCAGTGAAATGGATACTTAGATATTTGAAAGGGACTTCAAAATTCTATTTGAATTTTGGAGGTTCCAAATTTGAGTTATAGGGCTATGTGGATTCAGATATGGCAAGTGATTTAGATGGTGGGAGGAGCACTACTAGGTATGTATTCATAGTTAGAGGTGCAACAGTGAGTTGGATATCCAAGCTACAACATATTGTAGCTCTTTCTACTATGGAGGCTGAGTATGTAGCCATCACAGAAGGTGCTAAAGAGTTCATATAGCTTTACAGGTTGATTGAGGAGCTAGGTCAGGAGCAAGGAGATGGGACACTTTGGAGTGACAACCAAAGTGCCATTCATTTAACTAAGAACTCTGCTTTCAAATCACGAACAAAGCACATTCAGTTGAGGTATCACTTCATTTGATCAGCAATGGAGGATGGTTTGGTAAAGTTGGGTAAGATTCACACTTCCCAAAATTTTGTTGATATGCTTACTAAAATTGTAACCAGGGAGAAGTTGAGCGTTTGCTCTAATTTAGTTGGACTTAAGGAGTAAGGTCATGTTATGAGAAAATTTCAGTCCTAGGGTGCAAGGATGTTGCATCAATATTGTCTCCAAGTGGGAGATATTAGGTAATGGAGCCAAATTGATAAGAAAGGAATTGATTGCCAAGGAGTATTGTTGATGGGCAATGATCAACAATAGGCCCTTGAACAGGGTTCCAAAGGGTAGCATTAAATATTTAATTAGCATTAAATATTTAATTACCATTATATATTTTTTATGGAGAAATTTTTTATTGAAAATTTATGGTTGGCAATTTAACTGTATTTTCTTGGTGAAAAACACTTGTCATAAGAACGTGATAAGAGTATGGGTGTTTATCAGCCCATGTTTTTGGCTCATTGTATTCCGACACCACTATGTGGTTTCAGTTAGAGGAAAAGCCATGAATCTCTATATATTTTGTACTGTAAAGATGACCTCTATGGTGGAATGCTCTTTCTTGGTTTGGAGGAAGATAGGGGAGGAGACTTTGTACAAGAGGAGAAGATTTTTGTATTGTTAATAATACAAAGGACTGATTGTTTCTCTGTGGATGTAGGGTACATTGATCGAACCATGTATATCTTGTGTCTCTTACATTTGTGTGATTGCTTATTGTTTATTGCACTGCTTAACTAGGGTTTGAACTATTTTTCCATTGTCGCTATTATTATTTGTTTTTACACATAGGCTATGTATTTTTTGTACATGGTAAATTACCAAAAATCACTCGTGATCTAAATGGATTAGCATTAGGCTTAATAATTTATTTAAGTGAAATCACCCCTTAAAAATTCTTTTTTCATTAACTTTATTACTTTGATAAGTTTCAAAAAGGATTGAATTAGGTTTCTACTTTGATTTAGCTTATGACATAGCTATTACATTGACTCTATTAATTTTTTCTTTTTTGGTTGAAGAAAGCCCCAAAATTTCTTGCAATAAACATTGATTTGTCCATGAACATCATAGTATATGATACATTTGATTTAGAACTAAATTTAAGATATTAAATGTTTTTACAAAAAGGAATATTAAACTTATATATTTAAAAAGTTGTTTGTATGAGTAATCTATTTGGTCAAATAAATATTGGTAGTTTTAGCAATTATGTTGGATATAACCTTTTAAAAATTACTACTTCCAATGGTTTGAAAAAATAAGTATTTTATAAACAAAACATGTTATACGTTTTTAACTATAGATGTGTGGATGAAATATGGTAGAGGCAAAGGGCAAGATAGCGATGGGGGAATCCACCCTTGTGGAATAGTGGATGCAAGACCTATACTAGGTAAGAATGGTTATGTTGATGGGGAATCGAATTACCACGAGAAGCTCCTCAAGGGCCCTTGGGACAAGGAGTCTCCTGAGAAAAGACTTATCGAGGTCCGCATCCCCAAGAAGGAACCTAATTTTGGGAGCCCTGGTGGGCCTTCATACACAGTCATATCTGATAGGGCAATCTCACCAAAAGCCTCAGATGCCCACCTTATCCCTATCATATGGGATATTATTATCCTAGAAGTATTTTTCTCTAGCTATGTTTCAAAGGTATCTTATTCCCTAATAGGCAAGTTCATTGGGGGATGATCAAACATGGAGATAGTAAGGCACTAGGCCTTTTCCAAGTAGAAAATCCCAGAACACATGGAGATTATTGCCCTCACCAGATGATTTTTTTCCATAAATTTATGCAACCATGATGATGCAAGCCAAATCCTAAAAGGGGGCCCTGGTTCCTAGATAGGAGGAGCTTGTTTCTCAAGTGGTGGTCGAAAAATTTCAATCCCAATACCCAAAGTATCAACTTCACTCCCATTTGGTTCTGCATCCCAAACCTGCATTTCCATCTATGACACAAGGGCATCCTGAAATCCATTACAAGAACTTTTGGTGAACTAGTGGCTATTGGTTCTACAACCAAAGCACACTCTAGAATGGTCCATTCCTGCATCTCCATGAATTTCAACCTCAAGTCTGAGTTGCCCACATTCGTAAACCTAATTTTGGGATCCTTCAGGTGGCATCAACATGTAGAATATGAAAACAAACCAAATTTTTGCATCCAGTGTCACATGCATGGCCACCTCAAAAACTAGTGCCATCTTGTAGAAGCTAAACCTTCAAAGAAAATCAAGGATGGTGACTCTTTCTTTTTGATGGATCCTCCTAGATCCCATAATCGGTTCCATCCTACTCAATTAAGGAATAATCATCCCAAGAATGTCCCTACCTTCCCCAGGAAGAACAACTCCTCTACGCAAGCAATCCAGGCCTCAAATCAAAAGAGGGATGGTTCCTCAGAAGACAGGAAAAAAGGGTTGATCCTCCTTAGTCCCTAGAGACTGTTCATGTATGTATCTCTATTAAATATAACCCTATTTTATTTAAGAAAAATATGTACCCTCTTGCGGGTGACCCCCTTCCCCATATCCACTCCAAATATCCCTAGGATGTTTCGACAAAAATAGTTCCTTTCGATTTTCCATATAAATTTGGTTCTTCCCACCCCCAATTGAAAACTTTCAAACTAGCATCCATTCACTCTGATGATGAATATGAGGGAAGTATCATCCCATCCCAGTCCCTCCTTGAGAACTTCGTCCCCAAGGAAACTCATACTAAAACATCCCCCATTGACTATGGGAGCGAAAAAAGAGGAAGGCAATCCCTTGTTGAGTACAGAAGGAAGGAGGTCGAAGAGGATATAGAAAATGACTTCCAAGCCACCTTGCTATCTGAATATCTCAACCTAATAAGAGAAAAACCTAAGAAACCCAAACCTCCCTCTAAGAAGGTTATAGGAGGAAAAAAATCCCTCAAAAATTTTTAAATGAATATTCTTACTTGGAATGTGAGAGGGATCAATGGTGCCCCCAAGAAATTTTTGACTGCAAATCTAAGGAAATATTACAGCACCATAATTATCATACTGCAAGAAACTAAAGTAGATGAGATCTCTTCCACCAAAGTTGCAAAAGCAATATGGAATAAAAGTGAATTTATCTTCACTCCCACCCAAGGAATGTCTAGAGGGCTATTATGCGTGTGGGATTTGACTAAAGTTGAAGGAAGGTTGATTTTCTCCTCTAGCAGGATCATTAACATGGTTTTTCACTACAAAACTGACAACAAAACTAGGATCCTTTCCAATGTCTATACTCCTAATAACCCTCTCAAAAGAGGCTCGTTGTGGAACTCAATTAGCCATGTGTGAAACTCATTCAATACCATCCCATGGATCTTTGCAAGAGATTTAAATATCCCCTTTTTCCCATATGACAAGAAAGGAGGTAACACCCTACTCACTAGAATAATGAAGGAGTTTGGGAAATTTATAGATGCAAATGAACTCATGGATGTTTAGCTGAAGGGAGCAAAGTTTACATGGAGCAATAGAAGGACTGGGAACAATCTCATCTAGGTCAAATTAGATAGGGTTCTTATTTCAAGAGAGGCCATCCCTATTTTTAGGGATGCCACCCTCAAACCTCTCCCCAAAATTGGCTCTAATCATAGTACCCTTCAGTTTGAATTAGCCAAATATCTCTCCTTCAATATCCCCTTCCACTTCGAGGCAATGTGGTTCCACCATCCACACTTTAGGAACCAAGTATATCAATGGTGGAAACAACCCTTCAAGGGGTTCCCTTCGAGGTAACTATACCAAAAACTCAAATTAATTAAGAAAAATCTCAAGACTTGAAGAAACCTTTGGTAACATATTTGAGAACAAACGGATAATCAAATAGAAACTAGAGATCATAGAACAATAAATTTAGGAAGGTAACCAAGACAACAACATTAGAGCTGAAGAGAGCAAGCTCCTAGATGAGTTCCATAACATCCTGGTCAATGAAGAAACATATTTAAGGTAGAAATCGAGAGCCCTTTAGCTCAGGGATGGTGACTCGAATACCAAAATATTTCATGCATCTACCCTAAGAAACAAAAGCTCCAAAAAAATTTTAGAGCTCACCTATAGTGATGGAAGGGTCACAAGAGTCTCTAATATCAAGAACGAGTCTATCAATATTTTCCAGACCCTTTTGGTCACATCCTCTCTTGGATTCCCTTAGGTTGTAGAGTCTCTCCTGGAAAATATTCCCAACTCCATCTCCTCCTCCACTAGTGAAATGCTCATCAGAACTCTCTCCATTGAAGAGATCAAAGGAGCTCTATTTTTTATGCAACCTGACAAGGCCCCCAAATCATCTGGGTTTCCTTTGTGCTTATTCCAAGCATTTTGGGAATATATTGGGCCCAAAGTGTGTCTAGTAGTTAGATACCTCCAATCCTTCAAGGCCATTCCTCGAGGGATCAACTCAATCTTCATTGTCTTGGTTTCCAAATTATCAACTTACAAATTTGTGTCTAACTTTCATCCCATCAACCTATGCAATGTTCTCTACAAGATCCTAACCAAAGCCTTAAAAACAAGTTCAAGGAGGTCCTTTTCCTTATCGTTGATCCTTGTTAGGGCAGCTCTATCAAAGGAAGGATCATAACAGATGGTATGATAACCATCCATAAGACCTTGCACTCTACCACTTTGGCCAAGAAACTAGTTTTTTTGCTAAATATAGACATGAATAAGACGTTTTATAGGGTAATCTGGGAGTTTCTCATTGATGTCCTCCTCAAATTTGGCTTCCACCTAACATAGGTTGATCTCATCAAAATATGCATATCCTCTCCATGGTTCTCCATTATATTCAATGGATCCCTTGTTGGGTTCTTCCCTAGCTCTTGAGGTTTGAGACAAGGATATCCTCTATTACCAATCCTTTTAATCATCCTGGTTGAGGCTTTGGGGAGGTCCATTGCTAGTTTCGACAGGAGAGGGATTATTTTTGGGATCAAAATATCTTCTGGTCTTAACCTTGTTACTCACCAACAGTTTGTCAACGATACCATTTTGTCCACTTCTACTTCAGTTGCTCAATCCAAGACCATCAAACACATCCTCCACCTTTATGAGAATTCTACTAGACAAAAGATCAACCTCCTCAAAAGCAATTTTTTTCATGAACACTCCCTATATCCGATAAATCAAAATTGTGTGGATCCTGCTACTCCCTGAAGGCTCTCTCCACTTCCTACCTTGGGTTACCCCTATTATCTGGCACCCCCACTACCCCCATGTGGAATAATGTCACTGATTTTTTTTTAAAAAAGTTGACCTCTTGGAAAGGCTACCTCCTATCCTAGGCAACCAAAGCCATCCTTACTACAACCTATATTTAGAGCATCTTGGTGGACTTCCTATTTATATTTAGAATCCTAGCATTTGTGAGCTCCAGTATTGAACAAATCCAAAAGAGGTTCCTCTGGTCTGGGAGTGAGGACAAGAAGACAATCCCCCTGGTTGCTTGGGACTTGGTTTTCCACAGCAAAATAAAAGGAGGCATCGGACTTAAGAAAGTCACTCAAATGAACCTCACTCTTCTAGCCAAGCATGTGTGGAAGGTTTACACCAACAATGGTGCATATTGTGTCAAGATAGTAAAGAAGAAATATATGTAGAACCACTAGTTCTTGAGTGATCAAGGGCCTCAAAATGATTCAGTGTTTTGGAAATCCATCATCTAGACTAGAAGTCTCATTCAGTAAGGTAGCAGATGGATTTTGGGAAACAAAAATACCATCAAATTCTGGCATGATAGGTGGTTTCAAGAGGAGCCTCTCAATGAAAAAATGGAGCTTCTGGTCCTTAAATAATTCACTGACACCACCTTGGGGAGCAATATTGTAAACTTTATCATCAATCACAATGGTGGTCCCAAGTGGAGAACCATTGATGGGGCCAACTTCCCTCATCAAGTGGTTGCCTTATCTAGCTTGCTCAATGCCACCATTCTGATGGAAGAAGCAAAATATAGGCTCATCTGGAGGGGAACTGATGAAGGGTTCTTTTCTATAAATTCAGCCTACACCTTCCAAGAGAAGGCCCAGGTTACACCCATGCCTTATAACCTCGTATGGAAGAAGAAACTCATCCCAAAAATTAGTTTATTTTCTTGGATTACTATCCAAAATAAGATCCTTATGATCAAAAATTTGGCCAAAATAGGATTCATGATACCCAATCGTTGCTACATGTGCCATTCAAGTTGGGAATCTATGAATCACATCTTTACCAGCTATGCTTTTACCTCCACATCCCTTGGATACTTTATCAATTCCTTCCACATATAGTAGGTCTAACCGAATTCAATCATTGACCTCTTCTCCCAATGGCCAAACCTGTTCAACAATCACATGCTTTGATACCTCTAGTCCTTCTACCTCCATCACTTTAATTTTTAAATCTAACTAGAATGCAACAACAGGGTCTTTTCATCCTTCCATAGAGACCCCTTGTCTCTAGCTTCCAAATCCACTGCCTATGCTACTTAAAATACCCAAATCATCCCCTATTCCATGGTCCCTTCCTAGGATCTTGAATGTGCCCTTTTCAAATCTCTTGGTATCCCTAAAGAGGATCCCAGAGCTCAGCTAGGGCCCAACCCCAAAACCAATCTCAAGTGGATGTCGCCTTCGGGTGGGTGGATCAAGCTAAATTTTGATGGGGCTTCTAAAGGAAATATCGATAATTTTGGGGTAGGAGGGGTCATAAGAGACCATAAAGGCAACCTAATCATTGCATTTATAGAGTTCCTTTGGCCTGAATCTAACAATGTTGCAGAAGCCATGGATCTGTGGAGGGGGTTTGTCTTGCTCCAAGAGGACCCCAAAAAGATAATCATAGAAGGTGATTCCTTAAATATAATAAACTACATGATGAATGACAAGAATCCTTTTTGGAAAGTCTTCAATACCATCCAATAATCTAGGTCTTCCGTAGACAACTATCCACCATAACTACATAAAGACCAATCAACTAGCCGATCTCATGACCAACCTAGCAGTATCATCCAATAGCCTCATAGTTTGGAGAGATAACATTACCCAAGGCATAACCAATGCAACAAGCCATGAAAAGTATAATTCTCAAAATGGTAAGTCCCAATTAATTGAATTTTAAAACAAAGCTTATCTTAGGAGCTTTCCTCATCATTGTATTTCTTAGAACTTCTTCCAAAAATATGAGCAATTGCCATGTGTGGATTGGGTATGCTATTAGGATCAAGCTCATAGGCAAAAAAAAATAGGAAATATTTCTCACTGCCCATTGGTTTGAATTATGGCATTGCCCAGACCTCAAGACCAATGGTACACAATCCATCAAGGAAGCTATGTTTCAAATTATCAGAGCTTGGCATATTTTCTGCTATGTGGCTAATCACAAGAATTTAAGAAGGAATTTATGCCCCTATCATGCTAATCATGGTGAGTTACTTTGGATTTGACTTCCATCCCAAGATTTCATTTGATTTTCCCAACACCCCTCATTTTCCCACGCAAAGTTTTTTGTGGAAGCTTCTTAGGTTTCGCATGCGTATGTTCCAAATATCAAGTGGGTCGAGGTCGATCTTGCCACATTTTGGAATGATTGTTTTCTCCTTTCTATTCAATACCAAGGGCTAAGCCATGCCTTCTCCCATCGTAGTATCACCCAACCTGACTCTATCGCTTTTGGATCTATCCATATGCCCCACTCATTTTTGACCAGCAAGGTATCCTGCCCCTCTACTTGCGCTCCTTGCTTAGCCAACCCTACCTTTGCTCTATAGAACCTTTACTTTGACTCCCTCTACCTCCCATATCCTTACTTCCACCCATTTTCCCTTGCTAAGAGCATGTTTTCATTGAACCAACTCAATTGATCCTTGATCCAACTGCCCATGTATTCATGGATGTCAAAGAATTTGCTCATTTCTTATTGAAATTCTCTAGAGCTGAGGATCAAATAACCAAGGATTTTATCGTCTCTTGGAACCAGGGTGAGGTCACCATCCAGGGAATTCACTTCAATGTGACAATCGAAATGCTTGTAAAAATCATCGACTTTTCACTAACAGATCACTTTATTCACCATGATAAGCACAACTAGGAAGGAGATGGATCAATTCCCAAACAAAGGTAAAATTTTGGGTTGGGATAAATCCACCCTTCATGTTTCTTCCCTCCAAGCTCCTTGGAATATTGACATTGTTCTCATTATGTAGTATGTGACCTACGATGACCTCTAGAAGCCTCTATGAAGCTTCCATATAGCCTTCATCAACCACCTTCAGGATGTCAAGGTATTCTGCATCCCTGATTACCTCCTGTACTCCCTTTCCTTGATCCTTAAAAAATGTCATAATTTGAATGGAAAGCTGCTTCACCAGGTGCTCTTACTTATCATCTTCAAGCATGCCCTAGCCAATAGACCCCCTATCCATAATGTCAATCTTGTGCCTGCAAGTCCCCCCTTCATCCAGTCATCCTGTCGAATCCCCTATTCGCCCTGGTCCATTTAGGATCCGCTCCAAGCCTTCCCCTATCGAGAGTGCTAGGCAAAGCGAGCATAAGAAGTGTACAATTGCACCAAATATTTCCTTTATGGTTAGATCCTCAGCTAAGATTAAAATACCAAAAGTGAAGCCTTCCTCATCCTCTACTCACATCATATCTGATTCTGTAAGTGACAATGAGGAACCGTGCTCCCATATGTTATTTGAGTTTGTGGCTTCCACCATAGGCACATCTATAAAGTACCTAGAGGAGGTTTCCAATATTTTGTCTTGTTATGCTACAAGGAAGAAGGATGATACCAAAAATCAATAAGCATGGGACCCTCCCTCGAAGTCGGAAGCATGCATGATGGACGTGTTCCTTCACTAGCGAATATGTATTAACAACTCTTTTTGGGTGTGACAATGTTTGGGAAGAATTTTTGAAGGTGATACAGCTGGTTTTTAGGTTTTACCTTTGTCTGATCGGAATTTGGTTTTCTATTTTTTTGGTTTTCTATTTCAGCTGGTTTCTTGTTTCAAGTGGTTTCCCCTCTGGGTCTTAGAGGGTTTTGTGATGGTTGCTAGTACCTTTGTGGGAATTTTGTCCCTGTGTATGGCTTTACAACCCTGAATCTAATAAGGTTTTTGGGTCCTTACAAAACTCGCAATGTAAATACTAATCAAATTACTAAAAAAAATGAATCATTTGTGTGCTTTGGATGAGTGTCGAGGGGGCACAACCATGACGTCAAAGAGCGAGGAGGCATACGGGTCTAAGTCTACGCATGACACCAAGACAAGTGGCCTTCCTTCGAGCACATGCCCTATTTTATCGATCAAGGACTCAAATGCTTTGAATATCAAAAAAAATAATCCCGAGAGCATCGATGGAACTAGGGTTTCAACTACAAGTGGAGGCCATGGGGGAAAAATATCGTTCACAGAGCTACTCTAGAACAAGCAAAAAATGAAACCCAACACTATTTTTGAGTTCATCACTCAGGGCTATAATGTCATATGCCCCAAGAGCCTCATGGAAGATTATGAATCTCGCGATACTTATTCCCTGGTGGGGAAGTTCATAGGAGGGAAGCCAGACATGGATTCAATTCACATATGGGCAGTGACCAAATGGAAAATACAGGGAAACATGGACCTGTCGGCCATGACCCGAGGGTTTTTTATGATTCAACTCAATGTCGTAGAGGACACAGAACACATCTTATCTAGGGGACCATGGTTTTTTGAGAGAACTCTATTTCTAAAAAAATGGTAGCCAAATTTTGTACCAAATTCCTAGAATACACTCTGGGTGAGGCTTCCAAACCTCCCAATCCATTTATTCTATGAATATGCTTTGCGATGGTTAGCTAAAGCCATAAGGAACCTCATGGACATCAACCCAGCCACACGAGTGAGAACACATTTAAACCAGACACGCATCTGTGTCAATGTGAACCTGGAAAGTCATCTCTCGGAGCACCTAAACCTCATCTACAAAGATTTCAAATGGATGAAGTCATTGATATATGAGAAAAAATTGGCTTTCTACCTTGAATGCTAGCCTCAAGGACATTTGCAGTCCCAGTGCCCCAAGACCCAAACAACGAGTGCGGACAACCAACCCGAGAACCGCCCGAAGAAAATTTATAGATGAGTCCCAAAAAAATAAGCAGCAAATTCTAGACATCAAGCCACAATGTGGGCAAACATTCCTCTCCAAAAGTCAAGTGATTTTGTTACTATTGTTAATAAATTTGATGCACTTAAATATTATGGCATTTCTAAGGATTTTGAGGAGGGTGAAATCCCTATTGATTTAAACCTAGGCCCTAATCCTGAACCTTCCCAATGCCCTAGACCTGGGTCTTACCAGACCCACAGGGCTGCCTCTTAGCCAAAACAACCATCCAGCTCCCCCTCCTCCCGATCCCCATGTAGCTCGCCCTTGAAACCCTCTGCCCTCCCCTAAGGGTTATCTACCACCAAAATCCAAAAATCTAGCCTCATCCACTTTCTACGATCTTGTGGACTTTAAGAGTGAAGACCTGGATCAACCTCCCCCTGAGAAGTGGAGCCCTAAACAAACTCATAGATTTAGGAAATCCCAGATGGATGTTTGAGGGGAGAGGAAAAAAGGCAGGCCGTCGAAAGCAGACATAAGGTTTGGGGATACAACAAAAGAGATAGCCAATGGGATCCAAAAAATCCTTTTCCAGGGTAACGAAATTAGTGCTAAGGAAGAAATCCGAAGACCCAAACCCCCTACACAACAAGGAAAAGGGGGCAAAATAATTCCCAAAAGTTCTAAATGAAGCAAGTTGTAAATCCTAGAAGACTGGGAACTGAGGCGTCTGGTTCGTGTGAAGCATGGGTGTGATGGTGTTTGTTTTTGCTTTACTCTATAATTAGAATTTTTTGTACGTTTGTGGAAGGACGCCTATGGAGGTGATCTGTGATACTTTTTGGCTAGTTGTTTCGTGTTCCTAGTTCAATACCCCCTTGGTAATGGACTGTGGCCTTCCAGCCATAGCTGATTCGAATGTAAAAATGGTCGGGACCCTTCAACCCATAAAGTAAATAAAATTAATTTTACCTACCAAAAAAAAAAATACTAGTTCCAACAATTCCTATTTTAATGTAGTTAAATAATTTAACCAATCTTGTAAAACTAAGATATCATATGGATTTCATAGTATGTATTATATGAGATATTTACTTTAGAGCTAAGTTTAAAATATTCAAATTGATCTCAATAAGGACATGTTATGTTTATATATTTCAAAACTTGCTTGATCTAACAATATTTTTGGTCAAAATTTTTGGTAGATCTAATAATTTTCTTGGATCCAACCATTTTTAAAAATGACTAATTCTAATAATTTTTTTATTTATCTAGTTAAATAATTAATGACAACCTTGTAAAACTTATTTTAACTATCATATATTCTAATTGAATAACACAAGCTTATACTAAGAGGGGGAGGTGAACAATATAAGACCACTTTTTACTTTTATTTCCAATAAATATTATGCAATGTATAGATAGCAATATCAATATCAATAATCAAAGCAATGCACAAATCACCACACACAATAGAGATACCAATTTAACATGGTTCACCCAATATGGGCTACTCCACGGAGAAAATATTTCACTAAAATTTTCTCAATCAATCTCTTAGGAATCTTTTCCCTATTACAATATTTATGGACCTCTATCCAAAGGAGACACCAATACCCTAATCAACTTTGAGGATATATATCCATAGGAGAACTCTTTTCTACTCAACTCTGGCTAGTGATCTTCTAGAAGAACTATTGCCTCCACTGCATTGGCTAATGGATCTCTATCCACTGAAGACTCATGTCCTCACTCAAAAGACATGTCCTCATTGCCCTAGCTAATGGATATCTATCCACTGGAGACTGTCATCCTCTATACTTTGTCACCTCCAAAGCTTGCTCTTAGCTCTATCTCAAATCTATACTAAACACAGTCCTTCGGTCTAGCACAAATCTGCTCAATCTATGTCTCTGGTCTAGCACAAACCTGTCCTCAAATCTACACCAAACTCTATCCTCAAATTTGTACTAAACATAGTCCTTTAGTCTAGCACAAATATATCCTCAATCTATGTCCTCTAATCTACACTAAACATAGTCCTTCGGTCTAGCACAAATCTATCCTCAATATTTATCCTCAAGCCTTAACACAAAGCTTGACTTAATCACAAATCAACTCTGCTGGATCTGCCCCAAACCTTAACTCAAGGTTTGAACAAATCAATCAATCAACTCTGCTCACAAGTCTTCTCAAATACTTATCTCAAATCTACCTTGTAAGCTTCCACAAAAGCTCACTCTAATCTGTCTACAAGTCTTCTCTAAGACTTACCTCAAATCTACTCAACAAGTCCTCACTAGAACTTGTCCAATCTACTCAATAATCTCTATCTTCAAATATCTGTATTGTAAGCTTCCACAAAAGCTCACACAAATCTATCCACAAGTCTTCTCTAAGACTTGCCTCAAATCTTCTCAACAAGTCCTCACTAGAACTTGTCCAATCTCATAGAAACATATAGAGAATTGTTAGAGACTCAATATGCTTCACATTCACAACAATGCTCAAATACTTTCAATCTCTCTTTTACCACAGAAATATATAGATAATTGTTAGAGACTCAATATGTTTCACACTTACAAACACTCAACCTATTTATTAAATCAATTTAGAATATGTAACCTCTTTCTCAAATCAATTTAGAATATGGAACAATTTGTTTCATAGAACTTGAACTATCACTTCAACACATCCACTCAACTAAGCTCAATCACTTCAACAACAATGCTTATCAAGTAATCCTCACATAACAATGATACTCATGATCTTTGCAAACCCTAGTTCAAGTTCTTTACTCAACCAATCACTTCAACAATAATGCTTATCAAGTAATCCTCACATAAAAATGATACTCATGATCTTTGCAAACCCTAGTTCAAGATAGTTCACCACTTTACATAACAATGATACTCATGTTCTTTGCACAAACCCTAGTTCAAGCATATGAAAGCTTTACTCAATATTTCCAACAATGCTTATAAAACAAGGTTTTTAATCATCAACTCTCACTCAAAAAAAACCAAACTCAACAATGCTTATCAAACAACCCTTTTCACTCCAACTTAGCATTCACAACATTCAACAATCACTCACTAGGAAGATGTGCCCATACCTTTTTGTTTGATGAAGAAATGACCTCAAAACCTGTCTTAAACACAATTTTCTTCTTTGCCAATTTCAATGGTTAGATGACAAAAATATCACACTAACTCTCTTCAGAAATATTTCTCAATCACAAAAATAATCAAACTCAAATACACCTTATTACTCCTTTGAAATTAGCAATCATCAAAGCATACAAAAATTAATTACTCAATTACTCCTTATAATCTCCAATATTTTAATTAACAATATCCAAAATCAAACCCTCAAAAATTAATGCTTCCTATCCTTTTATCTCCCTCAAATTATCAATAATAAAACTTTAAAAAATAAACTTTATAACCCTCAAAATATTTATTTTATTCAACCTTTAGCAAATCCAAAATTGCAATTAACCTTGGCAAATCATGAGCGCATACCTCTCTCTATGCAAAAAGGGCCTCGATGGATTTCGAACATGGAACCTCTCCAGCCGAGCACCTTAGCAAGGTGCTAGCCCACCACGTGGGCTACATGCCTTCCCACAAAGGGAAAAGCTAGCGCTTTCCCTTTGTGTCTTCTCCAATGGTGCAACGCTCAAAAAAACAACTCACCCCTACTTTGCAAAAATTGAAGCCGACGGGTTTCAAACCTTGCACCACGAGCCTGCCACACTTAGTGCCTCCCACGATTGCCAGCTATGCTACACTACACTGTGCGATGGAGAAGGGACTCTGCTCCCCTTTGTCCTTTTGCCTACCACTAAAAGCTTTGAAAAATGTGAATTATCTTTTCCCTTGCGCATGATATTTTAGAGCTTAGCACATACGAATGGTATGGATAGGTTTTGATAAAGTCTTTGCCCCCTTTTTATATGCATAGACCAAACTTTGCAAACGTCGATGGATAATTCAAATTTTTGAATTCGAATTATAAAATAAATTTTATAATCCTAACTTTAGGATTATTTTAATTAACATAAATTAATTTTATAATTAAATTATAATTAATTAATAATTAACTTAATAACTTTAGAAGTTAATTAAATTAATTAATAAATTAATTTATAATGAAATTATTTAAATTAATTTATAATTAATTTAAATCTCCCCTTTTAATATTATAATAAAATATTATAATATTATTTTTCTTGGGCCTCTTTATTTCTCTTTGAACCTCATCTGACCACCTGGAACCAGATCTGACCAACTAGGCATGGATTTTCCTTTGCACTAATTTTAGAATTGCTTCTTCTTGCATTGCTCACTGAAACTAACTCTTGACATCAATGACAACTCAATTACTCAAAATGTCCAACAATCTCCCCCTTTGTCATTGATGGCAACCCAATTACCTTTTATCATTTCCTTGACCTTTTCTATCTTGCTCCCCCTGGGAAACTACTCCTCCTGACTCAATGCTCTCTTCTTTAAATCAAATATCTCCCCCTTACTCAAATATCTCCCCCTTTGACATCAATGGAAAAGGGTCACCTTTGGGGCTCGGGGCTAAGAATGAGACTCTTAGCTTAGTCCCTCCCCCACCTCCTCTTGAGGTGGTTAATTTTGGGGTGGGAGTATTTCTACTCCCAGCATACACTGATCTTTACCTTTGTCCACTTTCCTTCTCATCTGATCCTTCTGATTCCTCTGACTATTCTTGTTCCTACTTGTCTCTGGAATTTTTTCTCTACACCACTTTGTTGTATGTCCATCATTATTGCACTTGTAACACTTAATATTGTTATTCCTTGAAGGTGCAAATATCTTGGGATTTCTTCTAGTGAAGCCATATCTATTCCTATCATGGACCCTGTAATTCATTGCCTTGTGACCAAAATGATTACATGAGTAGCAATACCCATGAAAAAGTTATCTATTTTTGAAGTTCCCATATTCTTATCTTTCATGTGTCCTGCATTGTGAAGCCTTGTGCCCAAATCTGTGACATGAGAAACATCATCCATTGAAATTTCCTTGCCTTGACCTCATTGGTCTTTTAGTCTCTTTTACCCTATGTTGGTTCATGTTCCATATGTTCCTATTTTGTGCATTGTTCTTTTCCTTGTTGAATTTTCTATTGTCCAACTCATCCTCATAAGTCTCACTTTCTCTCACACTATCTTCTTCTTAAGTTTCTTCTTCTTTAGAACTTAAAGTTGATTCCTCTTCTTGTTTATTTTGTACTTGTTCAAAACCAAGATCTATTTTATTTGTTGACCATATTTGTACCTTGATCATCTTATCTACAATATTTGAGCTCTTTCCAAACTTGTGTAGCTTATCCTTAGAATTTTCTACTTCTTCCCTTAGTAGAGTTATTTCTTGTTCTAATATTTCACATTCTAAGACCTTTGCTTCTAAATTATCCTTGAACTTCTTAGTCTTAGCCATTGACTTATTTAGATCCTCTATAAGCTTTCCTCTCTCTTCATCACATTCTTGAAACTGAAGCTTAAGTTGGGAGTTTTGCTTTCTTACCTTCTTTAATGTGTTAAGAGCATAAATAAGCTCTCCCTCAAGATCAACTTCTCCTTTCTCTGATTCTTCCTCTATTTGTTTGCCTTTGAAAACATCTTCATTCTCTTATGAATTGTCTTCTATAGGATCACCTTCTTCTTCTAGTGCCATTAGAATATTCTCTTCTGGTCCTTCAAGTGTATCTTCATATTCATCATCACTGAAACTGAAACCATTCTTTGTACAACTATCTTCAAGATGTCCAAAATTACCACATCTAAAACACTTGAGAATTATTGGTGACCTTTTCTTAACTTCTTCCTTTTCCTCTATCAAAAATAGAACTTCATCTTTATCATTATCTGAGAAACTATTTTCACTATCACTTGAGTACTTACTTGCCTTGTCTACATAGTAACTCCTCTTATGTATTTGAAATAACTTCTTTTCTTATTTATTTTGGTACCTGTATTTTTTTTATTCCCTGTTCTTATGATCCTATTTTTCTTCATCATTGTTATTTTTAGCTTCTTGACAATCAGTTGCATAATGACCATACTTTCCACAGTTGAAGCATCTAACAGATTTTGCATCTTTAAATCTTCTTGGATCCTTATTCCTTATGCCATAATTTGATTCTTCATCATTGGGTGACTCATTGCTTGAATCTGACTTCTTGCCCTTTGTCTTATTAGTATATTTGAAGGTTGCTTCCTTTCGGAGATTAGGTTCTTCTTTTGTTCTCATCTCAAAAGTTTTAATAATACCAAGTAATACATCTCTTATCAAAATATCACCATATTTTGATTCCTCTATAGTAGATATCTTTTCACTAAATCTTTTTGGGAGAGATCTTAAGATATTATCACAAACATAAAATTCTTCAATCTCAAGTCCAAGTCCTTGCATGGCGTTAACAACCTCATCTACATGAAGTAGATAAGTACTAATGTTTTTCTCATCCTTCATTCTTAATTCTTCAAATTGTCCTTTGAGATTTCGTATATTTACCTTTTTGACACTTTTATCTCCTTCATATATGCTTTGCAACTTATCCCAAATTCCTTTTGCTGATTTGCAATGCATAACTTTTATGAACTATGTTCTATGCAAACCTCTCAAAATTGCATTCATTGATTTTTAATTGTAATTATGTAGAAGCTTACCATCTTTATCTGTAGGTGGAGTAGTTGGTGGTGTGTATCCATTTTCAACTGCTTCCCATATTTCATTGCCAAGTGTCATCATGTGAATCTTCATTCTCATACTCCAAAATACATAATCACTTCCATCAAATATTGGTGTTGAATTATCTGAGGACCCATTCTTAGAATCCATTGTGTTCTTGTAAGCTTTTCCTTCAAGCTATTAAAATATTTTGAAGGAACCCGCTCTGATACCAATTGAAGAATACAAGCTTATACTGAGAGGGGGGAGTGAATAGTATAAGACCACTTTTTACTTTTCTTTCCAATCAATATTATGCAATGTATAGATAGCAATATCAACAATAGTAATCAAAGCAATGCATAAATCACCACACACAATAGAGACACCAATTTAATGTGGTTCACCCAATGTGGGCTACTCCATAGAGAAAATATTTCACTAAAATTTTATCAATCAATCTCTTGGGAATCCTTTCCCTATTACAATGTTTATGGACCTCTATCCAAAGGAGACACCAATCCCCTAATCGATTTCATGGATCTCTATCCATAAGAGAACTCCTTTCTCCTCAACTATAGCTAGTGATCTTCTAGAAGAAATATTACCTCCACTACATTGGCTAATGGATATCTATCCACTAAAGACTCCTATCCTCACTCAAAATACCTATCCTCACTGCCTTGGCTAATGGATCTCTATCCACTAGAGACTATCATCCTCTATACTCTATCACCTCCAAATCTTACTCTTAGCTCTATCTCAAATTTATACTAAACATAGTCCTTCGGTCTAACACAAATATGCTCAATATCTATCTCTGGTCTAGCACAAACCTGTCCTCAAATATACACCAAACCCTATCCTCAAATCTATACTAAACAAAGTCCTTTGATATAGTAGAAATCTATCCTCAATATCTTTCCTCTGATCTACACTAAACATAGTCCTTCGGTCTAGAACAAATATATCCTCAATATCTATCCTAAAGCCTTAACACAAAGCTTGAATTAATCACAAATCAACTCTATTGGATCTGCCCCAAACCTTAACTCAATGTTTGAACAAATCAATCAATCAACTCTGCTCACAAGTCTTCTCAAAGACTTATCTCAAATCTACCTTGTAAGCTTCCACAAAAGCTCACTCTAATCTATCTACAAGTCTTCTCTAATACTTACCTCAAATCTACTCAACAAGTCCTCACTAGAACTTGTCCAATATGCTCAATAATATCTATCTTCAAATCTTTGTATTGTAAGCTTCCACAAAAGCTCACACAAATATATCCACAAGTCTTCTCTAAGACTTACCTCAAATATGCTCAACAAGTCCTCACTAGAACTTGTCCAATATCATAGAAACATATAGAGAATTGTTAGAGACTCAATATGATTCACATTCACAATAATGCTCAAATAATTTCAATCTCTCTTTTACCATAGAAATATATAGAGAATTGTTAGAGACTCAATATGTTTCACACTTACAAACACTCAACCTCTTTCTCAAATTAGTTTAGAATATAGAATAATTTGTTTCACAGAACTTGAACTATCACTTCAACACATCCACTCAACTAAGCTCAATCACTTCAAAAATAATGCTTATCAAGTAATCCTCACATAACAATGATACTCATGATCTTTGTAAACCCTAGTTCAAGTTCTTTACTCAACCAATCACTTCAACAACAATGCTTATCAAGTAATCCTCACATATCCATGATACTCATGATCTTTCCAAACCCTAGTTCAATATAGTTCACCACTTCACATAAAAATTATACTCACATAAAAATGATACTCATGTTCTTTGCACAAACCCTAGTTCAAGCATATTAAAGCTTTACTCAATATTTCCAAAAATGCTTATAAAACAAGGTTTTTAATCATCAAATCTCACTCAAAAAAACCAAACTCAACAATGCTTATCAAACAACCCTTTTCACTCCAACTTAGCATTCACAACATTCAACAATCACTCACTAGGAATATGTGCCCATACCTTTTTTTTTGATGAAGAAAATGACCTCACTAGGAGTTATCCTTGATTGGATAATATCCTAGGAAATACCTTATTTAGTAGATTCTACATCTCATTTCTTAATTTCTCAATAGTTATTTTGAGAGCATAATAGGAAGAATGCATCATTGGAGTATCCCCTCATTATGGGATATTTCTTCCCTCAACTATGTGATTACCATATATTTACTTGAAATACCTATCTACATCACTTTTTCATTAGATGAGGAATTCTTTTGTCCACTTTGTCTTAGATATTACCTCATCTTCCACCTGCTTGATCTCCTTTGGGTTTTGATAGAGTAAGGTATTTCACTTATTTTAAATATATAGGGCATGCTTTAGCAAAATTGGTCTCAAAAGGACTTATCTTACCTAATCACTAAGCTCTTAACCTTCATATTCTATATTGAAAGTTCCTTGATGGCCAAAATCTCTACTTTTCCTTTCATTATCCAATATTGGTGGATCATGAATGTAGTTGAATCTAATTATGTTTTCATTAGTGTTTTCTTGATCAATCCATTTTATTTTATACTACATGCATAGTACCTACTATTACCTCTCTATATTTCTATGCAAATGTCCCTTTTCATGAAGTGAAAGAATGATTGATCATAAGGATGAGGTGCTCCTTCATAATGTGTATTTCCTTGAAGAGTTTTAATGTTATTGGAGGGAAGAGTATAATTGTACCTATACTAAATAATGGACCAATCAAGATGAGGATACTAGTTTGGCATAATGAAATGGATGATGGTGTTAACTTGGTGGTACTATATGATGAGAAGGATTAAGATGGTGATACATGGGAAAACACAATTAAATTTATGGTGTAGGGGGGCAAAAATATGGGTGTAAACACATGGAATAATTTCTTAATATGGTTTGAATAATTATAGGAAAAACTAGACGAGAGATGATGTGTGGGATGACCCTTCATCATAAATAGGTAAACCTATCAATGACACTAAGACTATAGTTGAACCTTTTTATGTGGGATATGTGCAGAAGAAGAATTTAGGAGGATTAAATTAGTGGTAGTAGAAGAAATAAGAAGGAAATATAATAGAGAGGAGAGTAGAAGATACAGGTGGTGGAAGTGAAGTGAGGATGGTCATGGGAAGATGCTGGAAGAAATTTATGCTTCTAGATTAGCAACTTCCATTCTTACCACTATTTTTGTTATGTATAAATCGTCTTCTTATTCAAAGCCCTACTCCTTAGGGTTGTATATCCTTTATTTAGTTTTTCATATTTCATTTCCTTAAGTCATCAAAGGTCTCATTCATTGAGTCAATTTTATTGACCTTCACATTGATAGTCATTCTTGTGAGTACATCATAAACAAGGTCTATCTTAGATACTATCTTACCCATTGGTGTTATAGATTCAAGAAGAAAGAAAACTTCTACTTACCCTAAAAATAATTTGGACCTCACACATTGCCTTGTTATCATCATATTCCTAGGTTAGCATCTCATATTATCATCATTATGAAAGAAACCATTAATCTTAGAGATATATTCAACCATTCTTGAAATATAAGGATGGAAAGAAGTGGGAACTAGAGTGTCTCTCGCAAGATTGTTTTTCAAATAATATGGGACTTTTCTCTTTATTCTTCATTTTATTATTTTTTATTTTTTCCTCTTGTTTTCTTTTTTATTTTTTTAAATTTTGAAGAGATAGTATATAGAGGAATGAGAAAAGGAGATTTATAAAAATAAGTTTTATTCCCTAAGAAAAAGATATTCTCATTCACAGTCTTAGGAAATTAGCTATCCACCCTTTTGATGTTGGTGTTCTATATTAGGATTATCCAACACCTATGTAAACATAGTAAGTCTAGTAACATTTATGGTACATATGGAGGACCTTTTCGAAGAAGAATTTTCCAATTTAAAGCCTAATAAATTTCTTTTTGGAGATAGCATATTTCTTTATCCAAATAATCAGAACCCTAACAACGTTTGATGGTATAGGAAGTTAGAGCAAATTTTCTCCTAACACTTATGATCCACTTCTTGATGTTAAATATCTTCAAAATGCTACCTTCTATTAACTTTGAAGTAGTTGCAAATATGGATGAGAACTAAAATTTCTATAACTATAATATCCTCCTACCTTTTATGTCATTCCATTGTGTATTTTGATGTTGACTATTATATTGGGGCCCTACCTTTATACAACCAGGCAACATAGTAAGACTTAGAAATATGATTGCTTTTTTTTTCTGCTCTCCATTCCATCCTTTAAAGCATTAGACTATTGGACTACAAATTTTACACTAGATATTTTCCCCAATATTGTATAAAAATACCTCATTTCTAGAATCATAACCTCTTTGTTATTCAATATAACCCATTTATCTAGAATAATCTTAGTAATCTTAGAAATTGTAGGTAATTATTTCTCTTTTGGTTGACTAGTGACTCTTTCTAGAATTCTTTAAGAGGAGCACTTCCTCACAACAAAATTCTCATAAAAGTTATCCAAACCCTATGAACTTTTCTTCATTCGAAAAAAATTTGTACAATTCATATTCTACCATAGTATCTTCTACTTCATCTATGGTCTCCAATATCAATGCTAGATCTAATAAAAATATCTCATATTTTACCTATAAAATTACCTTTACTTGTTTTAAATGATTCTCTTCCTCTAAAGGGAAATCAAAACTCTCATATTCTAGAAGAGCAAATATTCCACCTTCCTTTAATGATTTTCAAGGATTGCACATGATAATATCTTGTTTAGAAAGATAACATTTGTAACCTTAGGTGCTTAAAGTATATTTTCAATTTGATTTTCATGTGAAATCCCAAGAAATTGATAGTTATATTTTAAAATATCTTCTTCAGAGAAGTAATATACCTTTATGAAATGGGATTCACATGTTAGTTATTTATATATTGTAGTGTTTCCTTCTTTATATTTTGATCTAATTTCTCTTTCCATTTTCTTTATATGATTCAAATCATTATTTAAGGAAAGCACCTATGTTTAATGGCTTGATTGTGAACTTACCCATGTTATTCCATAGGAAATACATTATTTTTTGATACTATGTTTGCATAGGGAGGCAAAAACCACCCATTTTAGGTGTTTTGGGCCTCATGTATTCTTGTATCATATTGAATGTGATGCAATCATCTAATTTTCCATTGGTCAACTTATCATGGGTTAACTAGTCATTATTGAATTGATTGTAGTGAATGTATTTGCTACTATAGCCTAAATTATCACTTCTTATTCATCTTATGATAAATCATTACCATGTTTCCCTAGTGGAGCACTCTAACCCAAAGGGACTCATTATAGATAAAAATGTTCCTCAAGAATGGGCTGACAGGTCTTGTTATTGAGTCACCAACCATTGAGATTTATGTATGTTTTCTTGTTGACAAATTCTCTAGTTCTCTTCAATATCATCATCTTGTTCATTTATTTATTTAAGGACTATAAGCTGATGGGAATGAAAGATATGAGATATACTGATACAATAATAAGTACAATTTATAGGCATGAGGCCTATATGAGAACATGACAAGTATCAAGGACACATGTCATAGCATGCAAAATATAAAGCACACATTAATTCTAACATCCCACTTAATGTGTACTAAAACACAGTATCATCAAACACTCCTTAGGCCTTGTGCGCACGGTCTCCATTTCTAAAATATATTTTTTTTTATTCTCTACATATGCCCTCCATCATCCACATGGAGAAAATTTTCCACATCTAGTGAATGGCCTCTCGTGGACGTTCAATAGGAAAATTTATCCCTAGTTGGAGAGTCTTGAATTTTATTTTAGAAGAGACATCACCCAGGCAAACAGACTTTCAATACTTTACTTCCATGACATCCTTGGTCAGCCACACCACAATGGGAGTGCTAGGAACTATGGACATAGTGTGGGATTGCAAAATAATTATTCAGATATGTAGATACCACATATCATACTAGGGCCATAAAAATGAACTAAACTAGAGACCAAGAAACTTGGTAAAACCCTCAAAAAAAAAATTACACCATTAAAAAAATGATAAACTGGTGCAAAATAGAGAAACTCTACTCCTCAACATCTCATGGCTCCAAGAAATGAAGCTTCAAGGGCAGCCATGAGTTCTTCTCCATTGTTTTTTGGTTTCTGATCCACAAGAGTGGAGAGCATACTCCCTAAGCAATGGAGAAAAAAAATGAGGGAGGAAAAAATGAGGGGAGGATTTCCATGAGGGAAATCCCCCCTCAAGGGTTTACACAGGGCAGGAGAGTGACTAAGCTCTGATACCAAATGTTGGGATTAAAAATAGATGAGATATAATATTGATACAAGAATAAGTACAATATATAGAAATGAGGCCTATATGAGAACATGACAAGTGTCAAAGACACATGTCATAGCATACAAAAGATAAAGTACACATTAATTCTAATATAATCATACCCTTGAACTGGTCTAGGCCTATTTAAAACTCTTGTATGTACTTCTAAAGTTGATGATCTTCTTGATGAAGTTGGGTCACCTATTACTAGTAGACTCGGGTCAAATAAATTAGATTGCTTTACTTCATAGAAACCATTGGTTTTTGTTATTTATTTAACTAAGGTTGTTAAGATGCTTATCCATACTATATTTTCCCATTCAACATTTGGTATGTAGGTATTCTTATTTTGGTATATAATAGTCATTTTTAAGGATATTGGATCCATTATTGGTTTTGTTCCACTTGTAATCTTAATGTCATCTTCTATTGTTGTATGAAATATTGCATTGGTTGATGAGCCTACATGTTTGGTGGTAAAATTTTTAGAAACTCTTGTTGAATTTGGGGAATTTGCATGCATTGGGCTAATTGAGAATTTTGATTCCATTACATATTTTACATCATGTTAAGACTTCCCTCTAGGTAAGCCATCATGACACTACCCGAAGTCTAAATATGTTAAAGATAGAAGTAATTTTTGTATGATTCCCTTTGTTTAGGGGATGAGGTTGAGGGAAGCATGCTAGAAAATTTTGAGATTACTTTTAGTAAAAAAAGCAAATTTTCTAGAGTGAGTCACTCACATGATTTTTTCTAAGAGTAATTCACATTATTGAAAAACAAATCGCTCTATTAGGAATCAAATCATTCACTTCATTTGATTGAGTTTCATAATAGAGTTTCCATACTACAAAGCATAATCTTAGTTCACCTCACATATATACCTAGAAGGATAGAGTTTCAAGTTAAAATTCCTAAATATTCTAAAATTTTGAATAGAGAAGTGAATTGCTTCCTATATGGAGCAAACTACTCTAAAAATATGATAGATAAATTTTACAAAATGTGACTCACAAAGTGAATCACTTCCTAGTTAGAGCAAATTGATACCTAACAAAAAATAAATAAATTTCAAAAATTTAACTTGAATCAATCAATCATTGAGAATGAATTGCTTTATTTTTTAGGTAAATCACTTCCACTAGAGAAGTTAGAAATATTTCTTGACCTTTCAAGTGAATCAATCCTTAGAATCTAAGGTAAATAACTCAGATTCTACTTGGAGTATTTTTACTTTCTACAAGTGAATCACTAGCTAATTGGATTGAATCACTAGATGGATTGAACTTTGAATATTTTTTACATTTCGAGGTGTTAAACCTCAAATGGAGTGAATCCCATTATGATTCAAGACTTAGCAAAAATTTTAATATTCATTACAACTATTTTATGCCCATGGCATATGCAAATTTGGATCCAACGGTGAGAATTTATTTTCAATCTAGAGCCTACTTACATGCTTGCCTCCATAGAAAATTATATTTCTAAATTTCATAATGAAATCACCATTCACAAAACACTTGTATAAATTAGACATGATTAATAAAAAGTATGTGAAATTAAATTTTAATTTGGGGTTGGGATAGATATATCAAGTCCTTGTTTCCATCTATATTAAACTTATAAAATTGCATTACTTTTAGGTTGAATCACTAGCTTAATGAAGTGAATCGTTCCATAATTCTAACTCATATTAAACTTATAAAAGTACATTACTTTTAGGTTGAATCACTAGATTAATAAAGTGAATCGCTCCATAATTCTAACTTAGAAATATTTTGTTTATTTTTAGGCAATTGGCCCCAAGTAAAGTGCAATGATCCATATTTGGAGCAAACTACTAACTAAATGGGGACTTGGTAAAATTTTCCTAAATATGGACCAACTACTATCTACCTATTGGCAGAATGTAAATTTATTTCCAAAATCAAGAAAATCATCAAATTAATGGACTAAAGTACTAGGGCTCCATCGAGCATGCCAAAAACTATGTTGAATTCACATGTGATGGGTGTTTGTTTATAAGGTGAATAATCATTTTTGTCCCATTAAACATGCCAAAATCTATGTTTAATTGAAGAACTATTTAACTTCTTATATACCCACAATTCTAGTTTCAAAAAACTTGTATGGAAGGAAAAATGCATATTTCAACCTTTGAATTTAAGTCATATCCCAATATCCTTACTAATTTCTAACTAATCTACCCTAAATGCATGAAATTAAATGTGACATTAAAATACAAAAAAATAAAATGAAAAAATAAAAATGCATGAAAAATAAATTGGTAAGATTAAGGGTGTAAGAGATTAAAGTAATTATGGTCATAATAATAGCAAGGAGAATGTTGATCAATCAACCGATAAGGAAATCAAATCTATTCCCATTCATATGAATTAAATTTTTTGAAATGAATGACAAGATGGGCAAAAGGATTGTACCAATGATGAAAATAAAATGACATCAACTTCTCATCAATATCAATAAGAAAGAGCACAATGTGAGCTTTAAAATGTGTATCTATGACTTCCTCAAGACCAAAATATGTTTACAATGGAGAATATGGCTCCTATTTATTGGAATAAATCATGTGTAAGTTTTGGTAAGTGATAAATTCTCACTCCTAGTAAAAGTAAATATTTAGTGGTATATTTAGAAAAATGATACACCCTCTAGTTATTCCTCTAAAAGACTTATAATCTCTCTAAGATGAGTAATGGTGCCAAAAAAGACAAAATATCACTTTCAAGAGACCCAATACCCTCCTCAATATATGTGTGTGCTTTTCTTGCTTGGCCTTCTCATGAGCTAATTTCTCCATTGTTAGACCTCTCTTGAAGAAAACTAGCCCTCTTAAACAAATCATCCCACATTAGAGACAACCAAATTTTGCTAATTTCATAAAATTTATTATTCTAAAATATTGGTTCTAGGTTTACAATTAAAAATATATATATTTTCATAGTTAATGTCTTGGAGGAATTAGAAGGTAGTAGCCTAGCTACTACATGTATCACCTATAAACATTATTCAAAAGCTTTAATAATTAATCCTTTGCACTTAAATTCAACATGTTAGTTCATGTTTTAACTTGTTACTCATGCATGAACATATTAAACACAAAATATTTCAAATAAAAACTATATATATATATATATATATATATATATATATATATATTTATTGAGTAAATATTTCTTATACAACCAGGGTCACATCACTGATAATGCATAAATAAAATTATTGTGATCACATAAAATATATATTTTTATATATTTTTTAATAATATTATTTTAAAACTATAAACTAAAATTTCAATTTCTTAAATAAATTTTAATATTTTTTAAATAATATTAAAATAACTATATATTGCTAAAATATTAAATTCTCCTCGTACTACAATCTAATTTAAATAATATCAGAGTCCACATAAATTCTTTGCTTTATCACTTGCAAATCAACATACAATTATTTAACCCACAATCACAATAAGGAAATTGTTCACATCCACAATCTTTTTCTACTATCAAGAATTAAATCTTGGGACTATTCCAATAACATCTATTCTGTCTTATTATTATTTAACCCCACTGAGAAGAGCACCTGATACTGATATATTAATTTTTTATTTTAATAATAAGTAAATTGGTTACATCCACAGTCCTTTTCTACTATCAAGATTTAAATCCTAGAACTGTCCCAATAACATTTATTCCACCTTATTATTATTTAACCCTTTGTAAAAAAGAACACCCAAAACTGATATAATTAATTATTAATATATGAGAAGTGCAGCAACTCAAATTTCAAACCAGAATGAAAACTAATTAAGATTACACCTAAAATTAGGTAAAAGTGCTTGTAAATTATAATACCCTAATTCCCTCCCAAAAAATATCAAGTTGGAAACAGGCAGGGTAGCAGTAACGAATGGTGCTGCAAAATAATTGCTGATTAGTCACAGGATAGCAGTAACGAATAACAAGACATATGCACATGAATGCATGGGCTACCATAATGATATCCGTGGTAATAGCGACCACATTATGTGGTGATCCAACAGCAGACAGGGAGGTGACAGAGACTAGAGAGTAAAGCCGGATCTCACTCCTACGATTGTCAAACATGGAGGCCACAGCTGCAATTCAACAGACAGGTAATAGCGACCACATTCTGTGGTGATCCAACAACAGACAGTGAGGTGACGGAAAGGAGAGAGTAAAGCCGGATCTCACTCCTACGATTGTCAAACATGGAGGACACAGCTACAGTTCAACAGACAAGAAGATTCTCTACACGAAACTTGCCGGCAAAGGACTACATATTAACAATAAAAAATAATGTATAGATAACCAACAATAAACGAGCGCGTTTAACACTTTAGACGACCATTAATGTTATTTTTATTAAACACATGGCGGTAGTGACAATTAATCGACTTAAATTTGTTTCAAACGTCAACGCTGGATTTTAGCACTCTGAGTTTTTTTTGTGATGGTTAAATTGTTTTACTGATTTTTAGGTTGTTGTTTAAAATTTTATTTGTCTTTTAATTTTTTTTTGTTAGCAAGTATTTATTTCAGGGGTATGAAAGTTTTTAGAGAACATTTTTGGGACTGAAAATTCATTCTAGGGGTATGAAAGTTTTTGGAATTCATGGACCTTTTCTTTGAAGAGACATAATCAGAGATTAAATTTATCATATCATAAGCAAGATCCAACAATTTTTACTTTAAAAACAATGAAATATTTAATGTTATCATGTCATAAGCAAGATCCAACAATTTTTACTAAAAAAAAACAATAAAATATTTAATGTGGTTAAAAGACATAACACCTTTTATCAAATAAATTGGTGAATGACTAAAGAAGAGTTTTTATAAAGCATCATATGAGCTTTCTAGGCTTTCTATAAGGACAAACTTGGGCTTCCAAGAAAATAGCTATTGTAAATTTTGGAATAGATTGACTTTGTGTAGTAAGTGAGATTTCCTAAACTTTTTTTTTTAATTGAAAATCGGCTAAAATAAAAGAGTAATACAAAATAGCCCGAAGACAGAGTACTTGAAATAAGATCAAGACTAAGAGCCGACCAAACTACACAAAAGTCCTTAAAAGGATGTTAAGTACATATATCACTAGTATTATACAAAGGATTATATTTCTTTTGAAACATATTTATACAATGTTGGAATAAGGTAAAATTTAAAATCAATAAGTGTTTGTATCCATCCACAACGTTGTTGTTCACACTATGATTATGCTCCTGGAAAGTCTGAAGAAAGTGTTTGAAAATATCCTTAAAGCAAAGCACAGACCTAGCAACCTGTAAAGAGATTTTGAAAACTGTGAGTCTCCTAAGAGGCCCAGTAAGAATCCTCTAATTATCCTAAAAAATGTCAAGATTTCTAGTCAACCAAATATACCATAAAACTTCAATCAAAAGCAATAACCAAAAATTATTATAACACCTCTGCATAGTAGGAATATAGCCAAACAATATATGCTGCCTGAAAACATTATCATTAATAGTCCAACCTAAAATATTAGAGCAAAATAATGACCAAATTTATTTAGCAAAAAAGTAATCAAAAAATATATGCTTGATAGTATTAGGAACTTTGCATAAAGTGCAACTCATTGGTGATTGAGGATCTTTACATACATGAAGCCTCTGAAGAAGTAATAACCAATGAAAACATGCCTTTTTAGGCTCAAGAAATCTGGACTAGATATGCTGGAAAATGCTATGCCCATGATTAGTGAAAACTTCCATAGACCAACTATTATCAATATGGAGTAAAATCTAATTAGTATCAGTGAGCAAATTATAAAGAATTTTTGGCTTGATTTTGAATAATTGTGTGCCATCATGCCACTGAATCTTGCTATAAAAATTTTGATCATCATCAATAAATATAGGACTGTTACCGTGGGACACCCATGTGGATGGAGCTTTGGGATTTCTTTCAAGAGACACATGTTCAAACCACCATGGGGTGTGTGCGTGTGTTAATGAGCTTTGTATACAAAATAAATATTTTGAGATTTCCTAAACTTGATGTTTGCTTTTGGGTTTATGGAGTAAAAGTCATTTTTAAACTTTGATCTTATTTACCAAGCATATTGACACTAAAAATTGATGTCTCGAAAGATCAATATGTGCAATGGGATATAGTGGGCCAAGATGATGAAATAATAGATGCAATGTTTTCTATGCAACCTGATAAAGCTCTTAGACCTGTTGGCTTTCCTCCTAGGTTCTTCCAACACTTGTGGTATATAGTGGGTCAAGATATTTTTGTAACTATTTTAGATTTTCAATGGAACAAATCATTACCTAGGGATGTTAACTCAAATTTCTTAGCACTCGTTCCCAAATCCCATAATAGGAAATCCATGTATGCTTTTAGACCAATAAGTCTCTGCAATGTATTTTATAAGCTCATCTCAAAGATCATTGCTAATAGGCTCAAAGAAGCACTCCCAACCATTATAGATCATTACCAAGGGAGCTTTTTCCAAGGGAGATATATCACAGATCATAATAACAATCCATGAACTCATCCACTCAATTGCCAAGAGCAAGAAACTTGGTATTTTCTTGAAACTTGAAATGAATAAAACTTTTGATCAGGTATCCTGGGAATTTATCTTTGTTGTCCTTACCAAATCCAGATTCCATGATGAGTGGATTGCCTTAATTAAAGAATGTTTAACTTCTGCCTCCTTGTTAATAGTTTTGCTGCAGGTTTTTTCAAGAGCTCTAGAGTTTTAAGGCAAGGGGACCCACTCTCTCCCTTCCTCTTCATCATTATGGCCGAAGCCCTTGGGAGATCTCTTAAACAAGTCATCTCTCTTGGTCTTCTCTCTATCATCAAATAGTATTCAAGGTCTGGGGTTGTTACAGACCAAAAATTTATAGACGATACTATTTTAGCCACCATTTCCTCTGTTCCTAATGCAAAAATAATCAAAACTATCTTAAACTTTTACAAAAAAGTTGTTGGCTAGAAGGTCAATTTTGACAAGAGCAGGATATTTTTTCTAAACACCCCTATTCATAGCTACCAAAATATAACAAGAATATTGGAATGCATCATTTCAAGTCTTCCTTCTATATATCTTGACATGCTTATTAGGTGACAGAAAGGAGATAGCAAAGTCGAATCTCACTCCTATGATTGTCAAACATGGAGGTCACAATTCAATAGACAACAAGATTCTCTACATGAGGCTTGCAAGTAAAGTACTACTTATTAACAATAATATATATATATATAACCAACAATAAACAAGTGCATTTATTAAACACATGGCAGTAGTGACAATTAATTGACTTAAATTTGTTTCAAACGTCAACATTGTATTTTAGCACTCCGAGTTGTTCCTTGGCAGAATATCAAATGATTTTCATGTGCAAGTAAAATGACATGGAAGCAAGGCTGTAATTTGAAAAACAATAATTTGTTTGTGAAGGATAAATTTTTTTATTGATTTTTAGGTTGTTTAAAATTTTTTGTCTTTTATTTTTTTGCTAGCAAGCATTTATTTCAGGGGTATGAAAGTTTTTGAAGAACATTTTTGGGACAGAAAATTCATTCCATGGGTATGAAAGTTTTTGAAATTCATGGATCTTTTATTTGAAGAGACATAATCAGATATTAAATTTACATCATGTCATAAGCAAGATCCAACAATTTTTACTAAAACAAAAAAAATGAAATATTTAATGTGGTTAAAAGACATAACACCTTTAATCAAATAAATTGGTGAATGACTACATAAGAGTTTCTATAAAGCATCATATGAGCTTTCTAGGCTTTCTATAAGGACAAACTTGGGCTTCCAAGAAAATAGCTATTGTAAATTTTGGAATAGATTGACTTGGTGTAGTAAGTGAGATTTCCCAAACTTGATGTTTGCTTTTGGGTTTATGGAGTAAAAGTCTTTTAAACTTTGCTCTTATTTACCAAGCATATTGACACTAAAAATTGATGTCTCAAAACAACAATATGTGCAATGGGATATAGTGGGCCAAGATGATGAAATCAGAGATGCAATATTATATATGCAACCTGATAAAGCTCCTAGACCTGATGGCTTTCCTCTTAGGTTCTTCCAGCACTTCTATGATATAGTGGGCCAAGATATTTTTGCAACTATTTTAGATTTTTAACAGAAAAAAATCATTACCTAGGGATATTAACTCAAATTTCTTGGAACTCATTCCCAAATCCTATAATATCAAATCCATGTATGATTTCAGACCAGTAAGTCTCTACAATGTCTATTATAAGCTCATCTCAAATATCATTTCTAATAGGCTCAAATAAGCACTCCCAACCATTATAGATAATTTCCAAGGGAGCTTTGTCCAAGGGAGACATATCACTTATCATAATAACAATCCATGAACTCATATACTCAATTGCCAAGAGCAAGAAACTTGGTATTTTATTGAAAATTTAAATGAACAAAGCTTTTGATCGGGTATCCTAGGAATTTATTTTTGTTGTCCTTACCAAATCCAAATTCCATGATGAGTGGATTGCTTTAATTAAAGAATGTTTAACTTCTTCCTCCTTGTTAATAGTTCTATTGTAGGTTTTTTCAAGAGCTCTAGATTTTTAAGACAAGGGGACCCGCTCTCTCCCTTCTTCATCATTATGGCTGAAGCCCTTAGGAGATCTCTCAAACAAGTCATCTCTCTTGGTCTTCTCTCTGTCATCAAATAGTATTCAATGTCTAGGGTTGTTACAGACCAAAAATTTATAGACGATACTATTTTAGCCACCATTTCCTCTGTTCCTAATGCAAAAATAATCAAAACTATCTTTAACTTTTACAAAAAATTTGTTGGCCAGAAGGTAAATTTTGACAAGAGCAGGATATTTTTTCTAAACACCCCTATTCATAGCTACCAAAATATAACAAGAATATTAGGATGCAACATTTCAATTCTTCCTTCTATATATCTTGACATGCTTATTAGGTGATAGAAAGGAGATAGCAAAGTTGAATATCACTCCTATGATTGTCAAACATGGAGGCCATAGCTACAATTCAACAGAAAACAAGATTCTCTACACGAGGCTTGCAGGCAAAGTACTATTTATTAACAATAATATATATATATATATATATATATATATATATAACCAACAATAAATGAGTGTGTTTAACACTTTAGATGACCATTAATGTTATTTTTATCAAAAACATGGTGGTGGTGACAATTAATTGACTTAAATTTGTTTCAAACGTCAACGTTGTATTTTAGCACTCCGAGTTGTTCCTCTAGCAGAATATCAAAGGATTTTCATATGCAGGTAAAATGACGTGGGAGCAAGGCTGTAATTTGAAAAAAAAGAATTTTTTTGTGAAGGATAATTTTTTTTATTGATTTTTAGGTTGTCTAAAAATTTTTATCTTTTATTTTTTTTGCTAGCAAGCATTTATTTCAGGGGTATGAAAGTTTTTGAAGAACATTTTTGGGACTGAAAATTCATTCCATGGGTATAAAAGTTTTTGGAATTCATGGATATTTATTTGAAGAGACATAATCAGATATTAAATTTACATCATGTCATAAGCAAGATCCAACAATTTTTACTAAAACAAAAAAAATGAAATATTTAATGTGGTTAAGAGACATAACACCTTTAATCAAATAAATTGGTGAATGACTAAATAAGAGTTTCTATAAAGCATCATATGAGCTTTCTAGGCTTTCTATAAGGACAAACTTGGGCTTCCAAGAAAATAGCTATTGTAAATTTTGGAATAGATTGACTTTGTGTAGTAAGTGAGATTTCCTAAACTTGATGTTTGCTTTTGGGTTTGTGGGGTAAAAGTCACTTTTAAACTTTGCTCTTATTTACAAAGTATATTGACACTAAAAATTGATGTCTCAAAACATCAATATGTGCAATGGGATATAGTGGGCCAAGATGATGAAATCAGAGATGCAATATTATATATGAAACCTGATAAAGCTCCTAGACCTGATGGCTTTCCTCCTAGGTTCTTCCAACACTTCTGGGATATAGCGGCCCAAGATATTTTTGTAACTATTTTAGATTTTTAACCGAAAAAAATCATTACCTAGGGAGATTAACTCAACTTTCTTGGAACTCATTCCCAAATCCGATAATAGCAAATCCATGTATGATTTTAGACCAATAAGTCTCTACAATGTCTATTATAAGCTCATCTCAAATATCATTGCTAATAGGCTCAAATAACCACTCCCAACCATTATAGATCATTGAAAAGGGAGCTTTGTCCAAGGGAGACATATCACTTATCATAATAACAATCCATGGACTCATCTACTCAATTACCAAGAGTAAGAAACTTGGTATTTTCTTGAAACTTGAAATGAACAAAGCTTTTGATCGGGTATCCTAGAAATTTATCTTTGTTTTCATTACCAAATCCAAATTCCATGATGAGTAGATTTCCTTAATTAAAGAGTGTTTAACTTATACCTTCTTGTTAGTAGTTCTACTACAGGTTTTTTCAAGAGCTCTAGAGTTTTAAGGCAAGGGGACCCGCTCTATCCCTTCCTCTTCATCATTATGGCCGAAGCCCTTGGGAGATCCCTCAAAAAAGTGAACTCTCTTGGTCTCCTCTCTATCATAAAGTCATCTTCAATATATAGGGTTGTTACAGACTAAAAATTTGTAGAAAATATGATTTTGGCCACCATTTCTTCTGTTCCTAAAGAAAAAATAATAAAAAATATCTTAAAATTTACCAAAACGTTGTTGGCAAAAAGGTCAATTTTGACAAGAGCAAAATATTTTTTCTAAACACCCCTATTCGTAGGTAGAAAAACATAGCAATAATATTGGGATGCAATATTTCAAGTCTTCCTTCTATATATCTTGATGTGCCCATATTTCATGGCAATACAATAGTGTATCGCTCCAAATTTTTTGCACCCTTACCTTCAGGCTATAGGATCCATGCCCGAAAGGGGGATGGGAAAAGGATGGGACAATACCTCGGACTGAGAGGCCCTTTGAAGGTCCCGCCTCTCGGGGGAGGAGTATTAAGGTGATTTTTTGATGGATGGTGGGGTTCACCAGGAAACGTTTAGTGGCAGTCTCCACGCCTAGGTTGGGAATGTGTTTGATGTGTTCAGTTTTAGCTTTAATCATTCAAATCCTAGGTTTGGCCAAATGAATCTAAACTGTTCTATTAGGAAATGCAGATTTAAATGAATACAGAAAACAGAATTAAACAGAAAATACAGAGAACAAGCTAAGTGAGAAAAACCATACCTGATCCGGATGTCTGATGGAGGTTCTAATTTTTGAAGCAGTCCAGATCGTCTAGAATTTGACAGGATCGTCTCTGATCTGACAGGATCGTCTGAGATCTGACGAATTCATCAGAGACCTGCAATCAGAGAAGTAGACACAGAATACAGAAAATGCAGCTATGCTTGATAAAGGAAAATGATGTGAAATGATAATAATGATGTTAATAAGATAATCCCAAATAGAAATGCAAGTAAATTATCATGCTTTAATAGCTAATCATGATTTTATTATGTATTTAAGCTATATGGGTGAACTCCAAGATGCAGGAATAACAGGAAATAATAATAAAACTAACTAGATGCGAGAATAGAATAGCAAAAAGGTATAGGAAAAGCGCAAACTCTGGGCACTGATTGCCCCCAATGTTGACTACAGTCGAAATCGTCTCGAATTGGGGCGTGATCGTCCGAGATTGTACAAGATCATCTACGACGATCTGAGCTTGCTCCGACTGAAAAACAATGAAGTTCCTGCAAACAAACTTGGAAAAATACGAAGGCAAATGGTGATTTAAGATGGTCTAATGCAAATAGAACTCGTGTTACAGGAAATTTCAGCCAGGGGAATGTCAAGGGGAGGGCCTAAGATTAAATAGGCATAGGAAGGAGGTTGGGAGGTTGGAGATCATCCTAATCTGGAAGATCTCCAATGGGGGAAGTCTCTAACCGTGTAGACACGCTTTTGCCCGAGTTAGAGACGTCGTTGAAACAGAAGCTAATTATGAAAAATCAGTTTTGGGACGAAATCGTTTGGACGTTCTGCTCCAGACGAATTCGTCCGATCTGAGGCGATATCGTCTGATCGGCGACGATATCGTCCAACGGACAAAACAAATCCTAAAAATGGCACGAAAAATGAGGAAACGGGTAGCAGGCGGTTTTGGAGCGGTTTTGGGGTTGAAATTTGAATTTGAATTATTACTAAAGTAATTTTAATTATTTGCTAAGGTTTACTGCGCCAATTTTAGGGTGCTACATTTTGCCCCCTCTTTAGCGAATTTTTCAAAGAAAATGCGTTAAAGATGAGTTCTTCTCGATCTACGAGAAAGCAAAAATTATTCCCATTTTTAGGCGACGATTCTAGGTCGAATCGTACGACAACTTACTATGGTGCCCCCTCCGTGTTTTTACCCAAATCGAACGTTTGAGGTAAAAATGCAGAAAAGCAAAATTTTAAAATGTTTTTAATTGTTTTTGAATAAAATTAAGAAAAATAGGGAAAAACCCTAATTCATTTTTATTGTTCATTTTCTTGGTTTCTAGAGCTCTGCAGACAAGATGGTCGAGACAACGCACAGATCGACAGAGGTCCGGCGCGGGCTACGGGTAAGGGTCCAAACTTAATTTAGAAGGCTTTAATTTTGAATTTCATGCTTTTTAGATTAATTTTGAATGATTTTTGAGCATCGCGGCCATTTTTGGGCCGTCGACGTCGTCGGGACGAAATCATCTCAATTTCGTCGAAATCGTCTCGATATCGCCGATTTCGTCCAAGGGCGAAATCGACGATATGGGGACGATTTCGTACAATAAGGGACGATTCCCTCTTGCAAAATCGGAGACAAATTTTGCTCAAATTTTGGACGATATCGTCCAATAGTGGACGATATCATCATTTGTATGAAATTGAACTTGTTTTACTTGCATTTTTAATCACTGTTTTATTAATGATTTTTATTGTTTTGTTGTTTATGTTGCAGAGAGGATTACTAAAGAGCCAGGAATGGAAATACGATGGGCTGAGGGATGACTTGGCCGCTCTATCTTAGGTAGAGCGAGATCAGTTGGCTCAAGTCGGCTTGCAGCATGTGGTAGATATGCCACAGGTTTCTACGAGATATGGGGCTATTGACAGCCCTAGCAGAGAGGTGGTATCCGGGTTCTTCTTGTTTTCGGTTACCGACAGGGGAGATGACTCCCACATTGGAGGATGTATGGAGGATTTTGAGGATCCCCATACAAGGATGGCTAATAACTCCCATGGCCAATCAGGGCCACGTGATGATGCGACTGTGCGGAGATCCGAGCTTCGCCCTGGAGAAGGGCGGAGTGAACATCGAGTCGCTACGCCAGATGCTCGGGGCATCTAGACTGACATAGGTTTTGGCTGGGGTGGTAGGTGGTCTGCTGCTATGCCATCAGAGTGGATGTAGACTACCATGGCTACTGACAGATGTGGTCTACGACATGAGAGACCACGGGTACAGGTTTGCTTGGGGGAGCTTTGTACTATGCCGATTGTATAGGATCCTGCATGGGGTCGTATACAAGGGCGGCCGATGTCTGGTCATGACATCACTACTACAGGTTTGGTGCTGGGAGCACATCATGGTGCGGAGGCCGGTAGGGCTCCCACTAATAGGGATTGATGGGGAGAGGCCCCGAGTTTTCTATTGGTGGCTCTGGAGAGGGTCACAGCGGTGGATAGATCTGCCAATGTCCCGGAGACTACTTGATGACCTTGTCTCCGACCAGATCACCTGGAGGCCTTGGAGAGATCATCCAGGGTGGGCCGAGGATGGACAGGAGCTGGCTCGCGTTAGGCGAACCTGTTGGCTGAGGATGGAGAGGGGAGAGGTGGAGCTCCACCGCTACGACCGAGTTTTGAGGCAGTTCGGTCTACAACAGGGGATCCCATCTCTCAGGGACTACGAGTTTTCTCGGACCGTCCGGGATAACACTATAGTCAATGGGGCTCCAGATATGCAGCGCTTCTGGAGTGAGGACGCGGATGATGCCCCCATTCAGCCAGTGGATGGGGATGACGTAGGGGTTGCTGATGGCTATGATGCCTGGTACGTAGGCATCCGCCCTCCTCGGATGACGAGGGCTCAGGGTCCGATTCATGTAGTTGTGCATCGGATGGGGAGGCGGCGCCAGGCGGCCATTGAGGCGGCACAGGGTCACGGCGGGAGAGAGCAGAGGAGGCCACAAGCTCAGCAGAGGCCACGATAGCGGGAGAGGAGGGAGGAGAGACCCCCTTCTCCATGGAGAGAGAGGCCACCATCGCCCGATAAGGGCAAGGGTGTCGAGGTAGGAGAGAGTAGCGAGATGGCTACTCTCTGGGTGGAGACTGTCCGTCTCCAGGCTCAGGTGCAGTCCTTGTAGGATGAGGCTGCACGACACCGAGAGGAGGCCACACAGCTCAGAGATGAGGTCGCACGCCTCAGAGCACGGAGCGGAGGGGCGAGCACTCGGGACCTAGCATGGGCTATTGCCTAGATCACATTCTATCAGATGCTATACCACCATATGGTACCATAGGGGCAGAGGTTACCATTGTCGGCCCACATTGTGGAGCCTATCGTGATGAGGTCATCGAGGACATCATCACGATCAGAGTCCAGGACTCATAGCACCACATGGACTACGATGGGGCCACCTCGTCCACCTCGAGGCGGGGGAGGAGATGAGGCTGAGAGCTCGAGGGGTTCTCGAGGCTAGCTGCTACAGACTGCACTGCATAGATTGATACATAGTGTTTATTATTTTTGATAGAGGATTGAGTATGCCGAGGTACAGATTGTGGCATACCGATCTAGTTTTGAGATGATGTATATATTGTTGATATATATATAGATGAGATATTTTTGATCATATGACTTGTCTTATGTGTTTGTATGATGCTTTAATGTTTTGATGTGATTGATTTGATGATTCATGTAATTATGTCATTTGGAAATATTATGGTTTGAATGTCATGCTTGTAAAATTTAAATGAAATAATCTGATGTAAACAAATTGGTTGTTTGTGGTGTGATTTGATAAAAAAGGGACTTTTAACAATAATTTCAAAGGACATTGTCGCTATTATAGACCATTTCATGGAGTCGCCGCTCGCTAGGTCGTCAAGCTAATCCTGGTATAGAAATATTGCTAAAAGTAAAAGAGTGCTTAAGAGACTGTCTTAAGACTTTGTTGTGATGATGCAAATGATGATGATGATGGTGATTTGTTTTCAGATTTCCATGAAAATATTATGCATGAAATATATATATAAAAATGATTTTTGCTAGGCATAAATTCCTAAGTGTGATAAAATTTTTGAATAATTCCCTAGGAATTATACCATCATTGCAAAATTGAAGTTTGACATAATGACATGAAATAGAATAAGTGTTTGTTTGTTTGTAAAGCATAATTGTGTAACATAATGATTTAAGTCATATGTTTTTATGATTTTAAATAAATGGGAAATAAAATTAGTACAATGGTTTGCGCTAGGCATAGAATATTTAGGTATAAACTTATACCATCATCGCGAAATCCAAAGAAGAAAATAATAGTTTTATTGCATGGTTGATTTTTAATTTTTGAAAATGAACAGAAAATATGAAGATGAGGACTTGCGCTAGGCATAAAATTCCAATTTTGGTTTTGGAACTATACCATCGTCGCGAAAGTCAAAAAGTTATATATAAATGTAACTTTATTGCATGTTTTTTGAAAATGATTTTGATTTTTTTGATAATGCATGTAGTTGTCTTTATACTAAACAAGCTGTTCTCGAGAGAAGAAAATGAAATTATTCCGGACAATTTGCAAAAATATTTCAAAGTATCTTAAAGACAAAAGTTAGATTTATAAGGAATCCCATGTGCGTATGTGAGTTCATTTCCGATCTTGATTTATCATAATGATACACAAAATCTCTCAAATACAAATGTGTGTGCAATTGCTTTGTGCATTTACCAGTTTTGAGCAAGATAATTTGATACAAGTGATTTGAATTAACCAAATAAGTGTTCATTAACCATGATTTAGATGCATATAACCGTACCAGACTACTATGTAAGTCGGGTTATCAAGAGCTAGCTAATCCATAAGCAGACATAGGTCTGTACAAAAGAAGGTCGCTAATGTGACAGACATATCACCACGCTAGGAGTTACCCAAGGCCAAGCGGGTTGGGCACAAACCACCTGTTATGGGGCTTACCTCACGGTTTTCGAATAATTGAGAATTCCAAGGATTCAAGCTCATCAACCCTTCTTTTCTTTTCAATGGGTAGGGAAAGGGATTTTATTGCTTTTGCTTTTGCTTGTTTTGCTTTTTTTTTTTGTATTTTTCTTTTTTTCGTATCTTTTGCTTTGATATTTGAGATAATGCTGAAATAGTGCTAAGAGAGTACAAAATGATTCTGAAATAATGCTTCTTTTTCTCATGATTTTGCTTGATTTTTCTTTTCCTTTTGCTTCCTATTCTAGGGATACTTGCTCGGATTAGCTGTAGAGCAAGGGATTTTTATTCTGGGTAGGGGTGAGCTTGTCCTTTTGTCAATTCTCAAATATTCTAGACCATGTGCATGATAGGATAGCGGGAAACTTTTCGCTCAAGAAACCACTACTACTATGTAGCATAGCATGGACATTACAAATATAATCATTTTATTGTGAAAGGATATGCTTGGTTTAAGTAAATAACAAGATCAATTCTCTGTGCTCAAACTTTATTTAATTGAATTTTGTGGACTTTGATATAAGAGAGATTAGTAATCATGAGAGATAAAATCAAGATATTTATTTTTGTGTTTGCAAAAGTGAGAGATTCCAAATAAATGCTAATTTATCCAAAATAATTTGAAAATATAACTGCAATACTTTAAGAAGAAATATATACAACAAATATTTGTGAGGAGTTTGATAATTTTGACTCTCTCTTTCTTCTCTTTATTTATTTATTTTTTTTGGTTTCGAAAGAGTCAAAAATATTGTTGTTTTTACTTTTATTTTTGTTTGTTTTTGTTGAAACAGTTATATATATATTTTTAAAATGAGACAACATGCAAAATATATACAAATGATGAAATGACCAAATTTTTATGCATAGTAACGTTTAAGATGCATAATATTCATAGGTTCTTTTAAATATTTACCATCTAAGGTAGCTAATTTGTATGCTCCCGATTCAAATTTACGAGTGATAATATATGGTCCAAGCCAGTTGGGCTCAAATTTACCTTTAAGGTCTTTAGTTGCATTAGTATTTTTTTTATTTTCTTTTAAAACAAGGTCGCCGACCTCAAAGGATCGATGACGAACTTTCTTAGCATATGATCTTTTAAGCTTGTTTTGGTAGGCACGAAGATGCTCCAAAGCATTGATGCGCTTTTCATCTAGGAGTTCCAGTTGACTGAGTCTGCCAGCTCGATATTCATCTCCTACTTCGGTATCTTGAAGTAGTAGAGCCAAAGAAGGAACTTCTAATTCAAAGGGAAAAATAGCTTTAGTGCCATAAACCAAAACAAAAGGTGAAGTACCTGTGGGAGTATGAACACTAGTGCGATATGCCCACAAAGCTGGATATTCAATGATTTGATCCATGTTTGGAAGAGGAAAATCATCTTTAGGGCATGCAACGTTAATATCTCTAAAGTCTGTGCAAACCCTAACTTTGGTAGCTTCTTTCTTGGTGATTGGAACTACATTCGAGATCCATTCAGCATAATCAATAGCTTGTATAAAAATAACATTCAGGAGTTTTTCTAACTCCCCTTTGACTAGCAAGGCCACTTTGGGATGCATTTTTCTAAGTTTCTGTTTAACAGGTTTAGCATCTGGATGGACTACTAGGTGATGCATGACTACTGAAGGGTCTAAACCTGGCATATCTTCATATGTCCAAGCGAAGACATCTTCATATTCTTTAAGGAATGCAATGTATTGCTCTTGTTTTTCTTGACTTAATTCTGATCCAATACTGATGATGTGAGGATTATCCTCAGGTCCAATGTTAACCTTAATGACGTTTTCTACTTCCATGTGTAGATCTCTTTCAAAATTAGGTGGGGCAGGTGAAACGCCCAATTCTTGTAATTCCTTTAAGGTTAACTTGGATAATTCATCTTGAGGAGTCGTGGCCTCAAGCTGGGCTATAGTAGGTATAGAACCATCAAAATAAAAACCATTGTGTAACATCTCTTCCATGGAGACATCATGGAAAATATCTCCTTCCAACTCATCGTCGGATTCAACAATCATTTTAGGATAGGCTATGGATAGCATATTGCAGGTAGAAGAATTATTCTTTGGATACAAAGAATCTTGTTTATCTAGATAATCTTGATAACATATGAGATGATCATCATCCTCAAATGGAAAGGGTTGACCCTTACTAGGAAATAGGCCCACACCACATCGGGCGGGCCATGGTTCTACCTCAAAGGGTTCTTTCATACCATTTTGGAAAGGTCCCAAACCTTTCCCTTTATAGCCCAATTTAAGCATTATGGGTTTAGCTTTAATATATTCATTAGCAAAATAGCATCGAGCATATCCATCACAATGCGTCTTGATGTTTCGGGGTATTCTTCCCCAATCATATCCTTTATAAATAAAAGCACAACTCCCGACTTGGTAGATACTTCCCATAGGTTGTGGGAGGCCCAAGGTACGAGGAGAAGGTGGGAAATTACTTAAAATAATGGAAGTCTTGCATGGAAGCATTTGTTCTCTTCTGATATAAGAATTTTAGATAAATCGGGTAAGAGCTCATCAGTGAGAGCATAAGAGGTAGAAGGAACATTTCCTATATCTTTAGATGTGGAAGGTATGATAGATGTAGATAATGTGGAGGTGTTAATAAATGGGTCTATAGGTTTTGAAATTATAGGGATGGAACATGAAGGATTGGTTGTGGATTTAAGATCTTTTTGAGGTTCTAGTGTGGTTTGTTTAGAAGATTGTTGAGCTATATATGAGGGTGAAATTAATGGAGGAGAAATAGATGAAGTTATGGGTGTGTGTTTCACACGTTTAGATGAAAAATAAGAATTAGGATGTGTGGATGACAGAGCAGGGCAAAATTGAACTCCAACGGGTTCTGCCAAAGCACACATATCAAAGGGTCTAGGATCACCATGGATAGTGACCAACTGATTTTTAAATTCGAATTTAACACATTGGTGTAAAGTTGATGGGACAGCCCGCATTGCATTGATCCAAGGACGACCCAAGAGTATATTGTATGATGCGGGGCAATGTACAATAAACACGGTCGTGTCTAAGGTTCTCGGACCAACTTGCAATGGGATGGTGATAACTCCACACGTTTCTTGTGTTTCGTCATTGAAAGCTTTTATGATCATGTCAGTTTTCTTCATTTCATCACTTCTAAACCCAAATCTTTGGTAGAAGTCAAAAGTGCAAATGTTTAGAGATGAACCATTATCAATCAAGACTCTTTTAACGACTACATCTCCAATTAGGGCAGTAATATATAAGGGGTTATCCTTATGTAAACTATGTTGTGGGATATCTTTATCTCGAAAGTCAATACAATCGACTTCTCGAGTGATGATAGTATTGGACATGGCTTCAGGTTGAATATTTTGAGGTACCATCATTTGGCTTAATGTGAGCATTAACTCATCCCTATGGGTAGGAGAAGATCTTAACAAGTCCAAAAGGGAAATTATGGTTGTAGTATTGGATAATTGTTCATTAATATTGTAAGGAGGCTTAGGTTGAACATTAGACATATGATTCCCTTTATTGGGATTTTTCAAAATAAATGGAGCTGATCCATCATTCTGAGTTTGATCCTGTTGAGAATTGTGAGCCTGTTGTCTGGTAACAACTCCGATGGTACCTACAATGTTATATTGAAGACGCTGAATTGGTCTCGGTCTAGCGTTTATGGCTTGTTCATTAGGAAGGAACTGATTAGAAGAGGGTCGAGTAGTAACTCTTCTAGGAAATGGTTCTTCCAGAACCATAGCATCTATGATAGGTTGAATCGGATCTGATTCATTTTTAGAACTATTCGATTGGTTTGAGGTGATGTCTATTTCACTTTCATTATCCGATTCTACATCACTAGGATCCGGTGTTTGAGTATTATATAGGGGTCTGGACGTAACCATGGAGAAAGTTGTGCCAAATATTTGAGGATCCTGAATAGATAATTGTCCGCTAATAGTCCCTACATATCGGGTAGGAGGGGGAACATTATGATGTTCAATTTGATTGGCCACCTCTTTACCATGTTTTGGTAAAGGATGTTGAAATATATCTAATGATTGATTAGCATTTTGATTCTGATTTTGGGGAATGTTCTTTTGAGCATTATTAGGAGGATTTTGTTTAGGTTGAAAGGCTTGCACCTCCATTTCATTATTATCAATCAAGTCTTGTATTTTATGTTTCAATATTTTACAAGAGTTTGTAGCATGTCCAGGTCCTCTATGAAAATCACAATGTAAATCAGCTCCGTATCCGGGTATAGTTGGATCGAGGTTCCCGGATAGCTGGTAATTGAATCAAACCTCTTTCGAGTAATTGGGGTAGAATAGTTGATAATGGTTGATTCAATCTAGTAAACTCTCGAGATGGTTTATCGGGAGGTTTTAATATAAACTTCTCCGTTGTTTTCGTAGTATTAACATTAGCAATGTTTCTACTATCAGTGACTCCGTCACCTACAACTTGTTTGTTTTTATATTGATTTCTGGATGTTTTCTCATCATCTTTCTTTTTGAGCTGACCTCTTCTAATGAGAGCATCTTCCACCCTTCGAGCTAAGTCTATAGCTTGATCGAAGGTGGTCAAGGTAGCAGTTGATAATTCATAGGATAGTTGTTCTTGCAAATTATTAATAAAAATGTCCAACATTTCCCTATAAGGTAGCACAAAGTGCAGTTTTCCTATCAACTGCCTCCATCTAGCTAAGAAATCAGCAAAACATTCATCTTTGTCTTGTTTTAAGTTGTATAAATCTTTAATGGTCACGTGTCTCTCGATGTAGGCACTAAATTGATGGACAAAAGATTCAGCTGTTTCTTCAAAATTTCTCAAAGAATGAGTGGGCAATTGATAGTACCACTCTAATGCCATTCCTCCTAAACTTTTTGGGAACATTTTTAGTAATAGCAAGTCATCATGTGATATATCATGACATGCTATCCTAAACATGCGAAGATGCTCTATGGGATCTTCGGTTCCTTTATATATAGGCAGGACGGGCATGGGAAAGTGCTTAGGGTATGGTTGTGCTACAACTATGGGATCCAAAGGCTGACTACACATCTCTCGATAATTATACGAGGGACGGTAGGGATCTATCTGGTCCATGCGGGAAGCTAACTGTTTCACCATGGCTTCCAGATCATTGGTTTGCCCACCATATTGGTTCGGTAGGGCATTAATATGGGATTTGTGAGCATATGATGGAGGGACATGAAGATTAGATGCTATATTGCTATTGTGTAAATTGTTGGTAGGAAGGGTGTTATGAAGAAGTTTTGAAGTTGTATTATGTTGTGATTGTTGAAAATTGGTGTTTGGCTTCATTTTAGGTTTTTGTCGATTTGAAGCATATTGATCAATAGTTTGGCGAAATAAAGCAGTGAATGAAGGTCTCTTTTGTGTGGGAATGATTTTAGGCTCAATAACAGGTTCCTTAGGGGGTTGGGTAACCTGTTGTTTTTGCATGTTCTGAATCATAGTGACCATATCTATATTGGATGGTCCAGCTTTATCACTTTCTTGATCAACAAAGGACAAGGGATTAGTGTGTATGTTAAACATATCTTCCATGGCTGCTTGAGTGTCACTAATTTGTCCTCTATCAATACGAACTGCCATATTAAATAGATTGAAAAATTCTAGAAATGATCTAAGTTATCAAAATTAACATTTAAGTCTGGAGCCATTCTAGGGGATGAGGATCCTTCCTCTTTAACATTTTCTTCTTGTTCATCTAAAACCAGCTCATCTTCTGGCTGTTCTAGAGTTTCTCCTTCTGGAATTGGATCCTCAGGAAGGGCATTTGATTTTTTTGTTTTCTTTCCTAACCAATCTTCTTCTTCTTCTTCTTCAGTTTGTTTACCATTCCTAAGTCTAGTCATTGTGCTTAAATTTAGATTTCAGCAAATATATATATATATATATATATATATATATATATATATATATATATATATTTTTGCAACAAGCTTAAGAGGTATATATTTTAATTATATACCTACTATAGTATTTAAAATAAAATGTTTTTTTTTGTTATAAGGTAGAGGTGGTTATAAGGTCCACAAACCTTTTACAAAGTCAAAATGGGTTGGTTCTAGCATCAAGCCCGTATAATCAAAATATAAAATGGATCTTTCTAAGACTCACATTAAGCCATACTTAGAGTCAACAAATCCTATACTTGTCGCTTGACTATTCAGGATAAAACAAAAACCAAACAACACCTAGCACTTACTAACACTAGGTTGTTGTACTGTACACTTGTCACCTCCTAGGCCCAAAAAAATGGGATGCCCTTTCTCGCCTAATTCCATCCGTCGGATTACTCATCATCAGCCCCTCTGATCTCCTGATGCTCTAACAGGTTTGATCTTAGCTCTTCTCTAGCAGCCAACACCAATAGTTCTTGAGGGAAGTTATCCTTCCAAATTTGCATCTCCCCAACAAAAACTGCAATATTTGCCATTAGATCCGCCGCCTGGTTCCCTTCTCTGAAGGTGTGTTGGATTCGGGCATTAACTAAATGAGATTTATGAATCTTTGCTTCTAGGATAAGCTCCAATATGGTCCAGCTGGGGTCTTTATCCTCCTTAATTGCCTTGATTATATTAAGTGAATCCACTTCAAAGATAACTTCCTTATAACCCTCAAGTCTGGTAATTCTCATTGCTCGCATGCAGAGCTCGGGCTTCCGCAAAATGATTTGTTTGAGTTCCCAAAGGCTCTGCAAAGGCAAGGACCACTTTTCCTTCCTCATTTCTCAAAACTCCTCTCGCTCCTGCAGCCCCGGATTTCCTTTAGCTGCCCCATAAAAATTAAACTTAACCCTCTTTTGTGTGGGGGGTATCCACTTGACACCATCCCGTGGGTTGGTTGTAATGTCTAGGTCTAGAAGTTCCTCTCCCCAGTTTCGCAAATTCCTCCTTTCCCTTAGAGACATGGTCTCATTTTTGAAGAAGAAAGTTTTCCAGCTTTTCTTTCAAAGCTCGATTATTTTATTACCACATAACCCGGGATCTTTCTTACGTCCTTTAAATACTCTCTTATTTCTCTCATTCCATATCCCCCATAAAAAATGGGGTAAGTCTGAGCTTCCGAGCCAAGTCAAAAGCTTTTCCCGGAAGGGGGAAGCCCACTTGTATGCGTAAGTCGGACATGCTATTTGGACAGACCCAATCTATATGAAATTTGGACAGGATCATTTGGAAGACTGTACAAGAAAAATCACAAGTTAAAAATATATGACTTACATATTCTATTGCTTTCTCACACAAGATACATCGATTGATGAATTGGAAACCTCTCCTTTGCAGATTATCTATTGTCAGGATCTTATTTTGAACTCGCCAACCAAAAGAAGAAAGCTATTTTTGGGGTTAAATTATTTAACAAAATAACAGAAGTCGGAGTCCAGCCATTGAATCCTAAGTGGATTAACTTATAGGCGCTTTTACTTGAATAGATCCCACTTGTAGTTTTGCCCCAAATCGCCTTGTCTCTTCCTCCCCCCGGAATGATCGGGAACACCCTTAAAGCATCATTGAGTTTGGTTAGGGCCACCTTCTCTTGCTTTGACAGATTATGAACTGTGATTTTCTTCCAAGAAGAAGTTTCCTGTGCTACAGTAATAAAATCCCCTACTTTTCCTCCCATTTCCTTCGAAAGTTTATGTTGGAGGACCTGAAGGTCTAAGTTATCTTTCAGAGGGGCCTCTTCCAACCACGGGTCTTTCCAAAAGTCCACTTGTCTTCCATTACCAATTCTCCATCCGATGTCTTTCCCGACTACCTCCCCGACATTCGAGCAAACAATTCCAAAAATAGGATCCTCTAGGAAGATTATCAGCTTTCAGGAAGTCCTGATTATTTTTGATATATTTTTCCTTAAGAAGTTTTACCCATCCCAATTGATCATTATTGATAAATCTCCATACTTGTTTGCAAATCAGAGCTTGATTCATTTCTTTCATTCTCTTTAACCCCAGGCCCCCTTGATCCTTGCTTGTACACACCTGATTCCATGCTACCAACGAAATTCTCTTTCTCTCCTCTGAACCTGAACACAAGAAGTTGCGCTGAATTAGCTCCAATGTAGCTCGGACCTTTGCAGGCATTCTAAATAGAGACATGCGAGAAATTGGAATGCTCTGTAAAGTAGTTTGAACTAATAAGGCTTTTCCTACGGAGCTGAGAAGGCTGCCCTTCCACCCTGCTAACTTTTTGGAGATCCTATCAATGACTGAGTTCCACAAAGTAGCCTTCATTCCTTCGAACATAGGCATGCCTAGATAAGTTGCTGGTAGAAGCTCATTTCCACAACCGAAGAGGTTAGCTATTCTTTCCTCCCCTCCCACCAGGCGTGTTAAAGAAATAGATGCTACTCTTCTTATAGTTTATGTATTGTCCTGCTTCTGTCTCATACTTGGTTAGAATTCTCTTCAACTTCCTAGCTTGAGGCACCGAGGCTTTGGACACAATGATTGTATCATCCACAAACTTTTGGTGAGACACTGGCTCAGCTGTTGAGGCTGGTTTAAAACCTTCCAATTGACCATCTGCCACCGCTGCTGAAATGTTCCTACCCAATGCTTCCGCTAAAATAATAAACAAGTATGGAGACAAAGGATCTCCTTGTCGCAACCCCCTTTCACTCTTAAAGTAACCGAAGGGTGACCCATTCACCATGACAGAAAATATTGTAGTAGAGATACAATTAAAAATCAACTTAATCCACTGGGGACAAAAACCAAACTTACCCAAAATCTTGGTGAGGAACCGCCATGAGACCCGGTCGTAGGCTTTATTCATATCAAGCTTTAGTAACATACCTACTTCCTTACTAGTCACCATTGAATGAATAACCTCATGAATTGTGATGATACCATCCAATATTTGTCGCCCTTTCACAAAGCCACCTTGGTTCATATCAATGATGAAAGGAAGGATAACCTTCAGCCTATTGGCGATTGTTTTTGTGAGAATCTTCATCAGAGTGTTACATAAACTGATAGGGTGAAAACTGGAAAATTCCATTGCTCCCACTAGTTTAGGGATGAGGACTAAAAAAGTAGCATTAACTCCTTCTGGGATTTCCATGTCCTTTTGAGCCTCAATTATAGCTTCCACTACATCATTGCCTAGGATATCCCAAAACTTCTGAAGAAAGTTGCAGGGAAGCCATCCGGTCCTGGGAGCTCGTTACCATCCATGTCAAAAATGACCTTCTTGATTTTCTCCTTTGTGAAAGGACTAAGTAAGAATCCATTAAGATTATCGATTACGAGGGGTGGAATGGCTGCCAACGAGAGAGTCCTCTTCTTCAATAGACGGATTTACATCTTCTAGCAATGATTTAAAGTACTCAACTGCTTCCCTCATTATGTCTTCTATATCTTTGGTGTTATACCCATCGGCCATCTTGATCTCCTTAATTTTGTTAGTACTCCTGTGGCGAAGAGTAGAGACATGGAAGAACTTTGTATTTCGTCACCCCTCATTTAACCAACGCATACTGGATTTTTGCCTCCAAAAGGTTTCTTCAAATCCTAGCATCGTGTGGTATTCGAGCTAACGACTCCCTCTCCCGGTTTCTCGGATCCTCTCGTAAGTCGCTCCGACTTCAGCCTTCTCCTCGTAGTTCATTGATCTTGTCTTTTAGTTCTGCCTTTTTAACAAAAATATTGCCAAAGGAAGTTTTGTTCCACTCTCTAATGTTAGCCTTCACATTCCTTAGTTTACATGCCACTTGGGCAGTTTCGAACCATTATACTTTTTGTCCCACCATTGGGCAACCAGATCCTTGAGATCCTGATGTTGGAACCACATAAGTTCGAATCGAAAGGGTCTGATGTATCTTTTCTTAGAGTCCTCCCCTATTTCCCACAAAATTGGGTTGTGATCAGACCCGATTCTTGGGAGTGTCGTTAATGAAGAGTCCCCAAACCTCTCCAAGCATTCTTGAGAAAGAAGAAACCTATCTAATCTTATCTGAATTTGGTTTTCCTTCAATCTTTTGTTAGACCATGTATAGGAGAATCTACGCAGTCCACATCCATCGACTCATGTTGCTCAACAAAATCTCTAAACTCGTAGATATCGCAGCTTATTCTTTGAGAGCCCCACAATTTATCTACAGGATTAAGGTAGCAATTGAAATCCCCCGCCACAATCCAAGGGTAGTTGGGGACCGTCTCCCTCAATTCGACTAGTCGACTCCAAAGAACCCTTCTCGATCCCTCGTCTAATCGGAGCATATACATTCGTTAAGATCCACTCTTCCCGCGTGGTTTTATCCACACATAAGAGACAAATAAACCAACTAGACATTCGAATCACTCTACTATCAATCACATTTTTGTTCCACATAACCGAGTAACCCTCCTCGCTGTTCCAGGTGGCCTCTTGGCCTACTACTTCAACTTCTCGCCAAGTCCTATTCTTAAAAGGAATAACTCTACTCTCCTCCATTTTAGTTTCTTGCAGTAAAATAATATCCGGTTTGTGTTCTTGTCTAAGAGCATACAAAGCTCTTATTTTTGCAGGATTACTCCCACGAATATTCCATGAAAGAATCTTCATTTATGGGCTTTGGATCCTCGAGCCTTCGCCCCAAAGAGCAATACTGCTTGAGTGCCATCGACCACTCCTCGCTCGCTTCTTTCTCGCCTTAAGGCAAGCATTGCTAGGTTTCCCTCTTCCTACCAAACCATATCCCCATACATCCGCTCTAGGTTGAAGTTCCTTGGGATTCACTTGGCTTCTAGTAACCATCTTGGGTAGGTCAGTCTTGGTCTTTGGGGTAAAAATCTGGCTTTCTAGGTTAACTGGTCTTTTTGACAGTGGAGATGATTCCGTGCTCTTAGCTTCTTGATTAGTAGATTCATTTTTCCCTGCTTTGGGGTTACACTGATCTTGGTGGTTCACCTCTTCCTCCTGAGTATCCTTGCCCGTATTATTAGTTTCCTGCTCCTTCCTTCGATTTTTCTCCTCTAAATCCTTCTCTTGAGTCTCCTCTACCTCGGATTCCACTTCTTGGTCGTCCATCCGATCTCCCTTCAAATGATTTAATGCATCAAAGCCTGTTCTCCATCGGTATGTTGATCTCCTTGGAATTTCTTCCCATAAATTCCTCTACATTACATGGGACCACTTCCACCGAGCCTCCATAGGCCTCCCGTATCACCCAATCAAACTTACTTGCCCCAGGGCATTGATCTATGGGGTTATTTCCTTTGTGATTTGGCTCTGAGGCTTGCTGTATCATCTTAGGAGCAGGTTGAGCTTGAGGGTTCCCATCAAAGGGACCAACTCCCCTGTGAGAGGGTTTCGGGGCATAGGAATTTTTGGGAGGAGGGTTAAAACGTTGCCTCTTGCTTACAATAGGGCGAACAGGGTCTCTGATATTCAGATTTCGAGCTCCATGTCCTTGAGGCCCAGATTGGGTAGGAATGGAGATCTGCAGGGGAGGGATATTATTCTGGGTTTGAGGATTAGTATTTTGGAGTGGGGGCTAGTTCTTGGAAATGCAGTGGATACCCTGGTGCCCTACCTTCCCACAAACACTACACTTAAAAGACATATTTTCATATTCAAAGACCTGAGTATGAAGGCCAAACATAGACGACAAAATAATGGATTTAGGGAGCTCTTTACTCATGTTCGCCAACACACACATGCGAGCAGACAGGAGTCTTGTTTTGCTCAAGGTTGCAAGATCAATAGCTATTAGTTCTCCAATATCTGTAGCTATCCCAGCCAAGATTTGTTCGTTCCAAAAAAGCAGAGGTAATCCTGGCATCTTAACCCAAATAGGAGCCAAATCCAAGACTTCGAGTCCGGGGGTTGAAATCGGGGGACCAACGCTTCAGATACAAGCCCCTTTTCCCAAAAAACCAAGGACCTCCTTGGAGAGTCCTTTCCATGTCCTGTTCACATTGAAATGTCACCAAAAGAAAACTCTTGGGTAAAGCCTTAATCATCATATCGGCCCTTGGCTGCCATTTTTGGATGGCCCATCTCCTTATGACTTCCATGTCTGGCCTCACCCCCATAAATTTAGCCACCAGAGATGTTCTGCCCTCCATAGCCACATGCCGAGCTAAGGAATCCGGACGTGCAACCTACCATTGACAGATTTTAGATTAAAACAAGAGTCGGATAATTTTTGCTTACCGCGAAGAGCATTAAGATATGAAGGTCTCCAGTTGCCAGGTTTCTCTTTGTCTCCTTCTTAGGTCTTCCTTTGATCTTGATGCATAGAGTCCTGGTCCCCCTTAGAGAAATCTTCAACCGCATCCGCCCAACGCCCTTGGACCGGTTCCAATAGAACTTCCTTGTCCACATCCTCCGCCTGGGGGCCTACTATCTCGCCAGAGCCCCCACCTGCCGTGTCTGCTGATCTGCCCTCTAAAGTCCCACACCTAGGGTTTGATGCCCCTAGACCTCTCACTCCTCCTCCTTGCTGCTCCATCCGTCACAACTTGTTGCCTCCAAAATCTGCCATTTTTTTTTCTTTTTTTTTAGGGCCAAATTTTTTGTGATCGCTACCATGCACGGACTGCTAAAGTGGCGGTTGCTACAGTATGCAGGCTTCTACAGTTTTGACTGCTATAGTGGCGACTTTGATGGGAGACTGCTGCTCCCCTCTCCGATTGATGGCCAAAATAAAATGTTTTGGTTTTGTTATGTTTTTGGTTTTTCTTGTTCTTTTTTGTTTTTATTTTTGTAACAATATTATAAAGATAAAAAAAAACACACTAAATGCAAGAAATAATAATAATGAAAGCAATGATCTAGTTTTCTATGAACAATTTATAAATATGATTAACGGGCTCAAGTTCTACAGGAGTCATGAAATGTTCTTCTTCAAATTGAAAATTTTCTTTCAAGAATTTGACAAAAAGTGCTATAGTGATATTATCTGTCTTAGACTCTAGTTGGTAGAAATAAAGTTCATGGCAATACTCTCGATATAACACAACTCTAGGAACTCTCCTCCACCTTTCCCTATCCATAAGAACGACCTCTTGGTCTTCTACATGACCTAGGAATTGGTGTATAATAGTTGCGTTCTCGAGGTATTCCTCGAAGGTGAACAATTCTGAAGACACAAGAGCTCTCCTATAAGCTAACCACCTATGACAAGCTCTCTGAAGTTCATGATAAAAAATGAGTTTATGAGGATCCAAGATTCTATCTAGGGAAAACCTCTTAATTTGCCTAAGTTCGATTGATCTAGATGAAATAATACCCAATCTCCTATTAAGTTCATCCCACAAAGGTGGAACTCTATATGTTTGAGATAGTCTAAGCAAAGAATTAAAATCTATGGCTATTATTTGATTTTTAACATTAATGGTGACAACTAGTCTTTTCTTAGGAGCTACCATCTAAACATGATATGCAACTTAGTAGTTTTCTAATGATTTTAAATGCATCTATGTTTTGTTTTTTTTTGTTTTCAAAAGGTTTTAGTTTCATGTCGGGTTCACCAAAATGTATCGCTCCAAATTTTTTGCACCCTTACCTTCAGGCTATAGGATCCGTGCCCAGAATGGGGATGTGAAAAGGATGGGACAATACCTCGGACTGAGAGGCCCTTTGAAGGTCCCGCATCTTGAGGGAGGTGTATAAGGGTGAATTTTTGACGGATGGTGGGTTCACCAGGAAATGTTTAGTGGCAGTCTCCATGCCTAGGTTGGGAATGTGTTTGATGTGTTCAATTTTAGCTTTAATCATTCAAATCCTAGGTTTGGCCAAATGAATCTAAACTGTTCTATTAGGAAATGTAGATTTAAATGAATACAAAAAACATAATTAAACAGAAAATATAGAGAACAAGCTAAGTGAGAAAAACCATACCTGATCCGGATGTCTGATGGAGGTTCTGATTTTTGAAGCAGTCTAGATCGTCTGGAATTTGATAGGATCATATGAGATCTGATGAATTCGTCAGATGAATTCGTCAAAGACCTGCAATCAGAGAAACAAACACAGAATGCAAAAAATGTAGCTATGCTGATAAAGGAAAATGATGTGAAATGATAATAACGATGTTAATAAGATAATCCAAATAGAAATGCAAGTAAATTATCATGCTTTAATATCTAATCATGATTTTATTACGTATTTAAGCTATATGGGTGAACTCCAAAATGCAAAATAACAGGAAATAATAATAAAACTAACTAGATGCAGAATAGAATAGCAGGAACGTATAGGAAAAGCGCAAACTCTACGCACTGATTGCCCCCAATGTTGACTGTAGTTGAAATCATCTTGAATTGGGGTGTGATATTTCGAGATTGTACAAGATCATATGCGACGATTTGAGCTTGCTCCGACTGAAAAACAATGAAGTTCCTGTAAACAAACTTGGAAAAATACGAAGGCAAATGGTGATTTAAGATGGTCTAATGCAAATAGAACTCGTGTTACAGGAAATTTCAGCTAGGGGAATGTCAAGGGGAGGGCCTAAGATTAAATAGGCATAGGAAGGAGGTTGGGAGGTTGGAGATCATCCTAATCTAGAAGATCTCCAACGGGGAAGTCTCTAACTACGCAGACACGCTTTTGCCCAGGTTAGAGACACCGTTGAAACAGAAGCTAATTATGAAAAATTAGTTTTGGGACGAAATCGTCTAGAAGTTCTGCTCCAGACGAATTCGTCCGATCTGAGGCGATATCATCTGATTGACAACGATATCATCCAACGGACAAAACAAATCTTAAAAATGGCATGAAAAACGAGGAAATAGGTATAAGGTAGTTTATGGGTGGTTCAGGGTTAAAATTTGAATTTGAATTATTACTAAAGTAATTTTAATTATTTGCTAAGGTTTACTGAGCCAATTTTAGGGTGCTACAGATAGATGTGATGTGGAATAATATCATTGAAAGAATTCTCAAGAAATTAACTATCTAGAAAAAAATCCTATTGATTCAAGCTGCCAAGGCAACTCTTTTCCAAGCAATCCTCTAGAGCATTATAGTCTTCTTCATGTCCATCTTCAAAGTCAGCCTCAATATATCATAAGATTGAGCAAATACAAAGAAAATTCCTTTGGTTCAGGAATAAAAAGTACAATAGACTTCCACTGGTAGCTTGGGATAAAGTCTTATCTAAGAAATATAAATGTGGACTAGGCTTCAGGAAAGTTCACCAAATGAACCTGGCCCTCTTGGCCAAACAAGGATGGAGAATTGCCAAAGAAGCTCAAGCCTCATGGTGGATATAATAAAAGATAATATCTTAAGTCGAAGAGAGGGCAATAATGGAGGGATCATCTGGAGGGGGTTTAACCAAAGGGATGCCCTCGGGGACCAAACATGATCCTAAAAATCCTCACATGCAACCTTTTGCGGATGCAGTGAAAGGCAATAAACCCAACAAAGAAAATATAGAAGGTCAAGCCCAAAATTTTTTGCAGAATTTAGAAAAGAGAAAAGAGAAAGAGGTAGATCAAGCAAGAAGAAATGGTTGCCTACCTAAGATGGATTCAATCCCAGTCTTGGAAATAGTAGAGGAATTGGTAGCAGATGACATTGTTTACAGATCCATGCATGCCCTGATTTGTAGGTTTGTAGGTCTTAGACCTTCTCCTCGCTTCCTATACTCATGGGCAAGAAACCATTGGAACCCTCAAGGGGAAGTGGACATCATAACACTTCCAAATGGATACTTTGTAGCAGAATTTACTCTAATTTTTGATAAGGATAAGGCTTTTGAGGGAGGACCCTATAACATCGAGGCAGTAGGGCTATTCATGCAGCCATGGCGACCGACTTTTGATCCCCATGTTGAACCATCAACAACACCGATTTGGCTGAAATTATATGCCCTTCCTTTGGAATTTTGGAAAGATGAAGTTTTGGAATTGATTGGAAATTTTTTGGGCATATACCTAGGCAGATCACGAGAATCAGTGGGAGGGGGATCAGGTTTTGTGGTTCGAATTTGTGTGGAGATGGACCTGAGCAAGCCACTACCAGCAAAAATGGAGCTTAGATTGGGAGGCAACATATGGAAACAATAGTTGGATTATGAATCAATCTCATTCCACTGTAGAGCATGCCATGAGTATGGACATTTGTTTTGAAACTACCCCAAGATCACTCAAGAGGAGATACCACAAACAGTTCAAAACCCAAAGGATCAATCTTCACTTAAAGAGACTACAATGGGTTTTCAAATAGTAACAAGAAGAAGAGCGAGAAATAATATCCAGACAAGGGGTAGGAGTCAATTCAGAGGAGGAAACATGAACCACCACCAGGAATGGAGGGCAACATCTAACAAATATGAGCTTCTCAGGCTAGATGAACCAATGGAAGGAGAAGAAACCCCGTTTGAAGAACAGGCCAAGAATCAAGATATGTCTACAGAAGAGGAAAATCAAATCCATCAATCTACAGACAAGGGAGACCATAATCCCTTAAAAGGATTGGAGGACCAACAGGGAAGCCAAAACTCTCCAAAACAATCTCATCCAGATCAAGAAAAACAAGGGGAGCTACAGGGGCATCAACAACTGGAGACAGGAGGTGCAATGATAGTTTTTAATCAGGAACAAGAACCAACTAAGGATGTCATCATGGGATTAGCAGAGAAAAATAGAGAAAAACCAATTCTAGGAATTAGTCAAATGGAGAAACGACATAAAAATGCTAGTTCTCATGGAGCAGGAAGAAGATCAAATAGAGAAAGAGTGCAACAATAGGGGGAACAGTTGAGAGAGTCAGGTATGGTTAAATCCATAGCCAACTTCTACAACACAGAACCCCAATGATTATAAATACCTGGAATGTAAGGGGATTAAACGACCACCCTAGACAATTGGTTGTTAAGAGAATGATCTCAGAAATAAACCCAGATGTGGTGCTATTATAGGAAACTAGAACATCTCTTGAAATAATGCAAACTATTTCAAAAATATGTTGGAGGTAAAGTGATTATGTGGCCCAAGCCTCTCAGGGCTACTCAGGAGGGATGACAATAATGTGGAATAGGGACACCTTTCAGTTACTGAGTTCAGCAGCTGCTCGAGGAGTGTTGATGACTAGATTAAGAGATAGAAACTCAGGGAATGTATGGATGATCATTAATATGTATGGAATGCAAGGAGTACGAGAACAAAAAATCCAATGGAAAGCAGTCCAAGCAATCAGGGAAGCCTACCCCGAAGACCTCTGGATGGTGGGAGGGGACCTGAATGCCAAGATGTCAGTAAATGACCAAGAAGGAGGTATAGCACAACTCAACGAAAAGGATAGGCTCCTCATAGCCCAATCTGACTATTTAGAGTTGATTGATATACCCCCACCAGGTTGCAGCAACACATGGACAAATAAAAGGAAAGAGAGGCAAACAATAAAATCCAGATTAGATAGGTTTTTAGTAGGGGAAAAAGCTTTCACTCTATGGCAATGTCAATCTGAGACCCTAAATCGGTTGGCTTCAAACCATTTTCCAGTAAGCCTTTCCATAGCAAAAAGAAGTCCGACTACAAGAAAACCCTTTAGATTTGAGAACTTTTGGCTGCAAAATGAGGATCTCTATGGTTTGGTACAACAATGGTGGCAGCAAGGTAAACCCGCATATGGAACAACTCAGTACCAACTCTTCTGGCAATTAAAATTTGTTAGACAAAGCTTGAAAAAATGGAGCAAACTACAGAGAACTGACTTCCAAAAATAGAGAGCAGTGATCTCAACAAGTATGGAACAAGTGGCAGCTCAGATTCGACTTGGAATTATCTCAGAAGAACTTCTACAGAAGGAAGAAACATTGATGAAATAGGAGGAGGAGATAGATAAGAAAGAGGAGGCATACTGGAAACAACGGGCAAGGGTGACATGGCTAAAGGAAGGAGATAGAAACACTAAATTCTTTCACCATACAGCTACTGCTCGAAGCCTTCATAACAGGATGGATGCCTTATCAAATGGCCCAGAGAATAGGCAAACAACCATCCCAGGTATGCAAGATGTAGCAAATTCTTATTTTAGCTCCTTATTTTCTGCAGATCCAAATATTTCTGTCCATCATCAACAAGAAATTCTAGCTAGTATTCCTGAGATGATATCTCAAAATCAGAATGAGGAACTCCTAAAAGAAATAATAGAGGAAGAAGTCAAAAGTACTATCCTTGCTTTGTAGACAGGAAAGTCCCCAGGACCGGATGGGCTCCCAGTAGAATTTTACAGAGCTTTTTGGGACATAATAGCGAAGGATCTAACTAAAGCAGTGGAGGAAGTCAGAATCAATAGAAGAATCCTCAAAGCCACCAACCACACCCATTTAGCCCTTATCCCAAAAGGAGGAGAGGTGGAGGACATTGCCAACTATAGACCAATAGCACTCTGTAATGTGGCCTACAAGCTCATGACCAAGCTGATGGCAGAAAGGTTAAAAAATATCTTACCAGATATAATATCACCAGAACAGGGAGGTTTTGTGCAGGGTCAATAGATTCTAGATGGAATAGTGGTGGCCCAGGAATCCTTCCATACTCTTAACCAAAAAGGGAAGAAGGGGATGTTTCTCAAGCTGGATTTATCCAAAGCCTATGACAAGGTCAGCTGGAAGTTCTTGGCACAAATTCTAAGAAAATTTGGCTTCAAAGAAGAATGGATATCATGGGTGATGGAATGTATATCCTCGACTTCCTTCTCAGTGCTCATAAATGGAATCCCCTCCCAACCTTTCCAGGCATCCAGAGGTATCAGACAAGGTGATCCTCTTTCACCATATCTATTCATTCTCTATGCAGAAGGATTGGGAAGACTAATAAGAAAAAGGAAAATGGAACGAAGCATTACAGGAATCAATATCTGCAATGAGGTGGACCTTACCCATATTCAATTTGTGGATGACATAGGAATGTGGGGTGAAGCATCACTACAAGAAGCAATCAACATTCGTGATCTCTTGGATTGCTATATAGCAGTGATAGGCCAATTGGTAAATGAAAAAAATCCAAAGTGGTCTTCTTCAATGTAGCTAAAAGAGTAAGAGAAAGGATATCCCATATTCTCAGATTCTAGGAAGCCCATATGCCCCTAGAATACTTAGGGATCCCCCTTTCAGCAAAGAGGTTAAAAAGCAAATATTGGAAAACTATTAAGGATAAAATCCATTCAAAACTAGCTCATTGGACAAACAGATGGTTGAGTTTTGGAGGTAGGGTAACTCTCCTTAAATCTGTCCTTCAAGCAATGCATGTGTATCAGTTCTCTATCTTGGCTGCCCCAAAGAGTGTGTTGAAGGATCTTGATAAAATCATGTAGAAATTCTTATGGTCAGGGGCAAAGGGAGATCAAAAAATGGCCCTAGTCAGTTGGGACAAAGTATGCAAACCAAAGAACCAAGGAGGCCTAGGAATTAGAGCAGCAGAAACAAATAATCAGGCTCTCACTACCAAATTATACTGGAGATGGATATCCAATCAGGACCAAATGTGGTGCCAAGTATTATCTTCAAAATACTACCCAACCCACCCAGCAGAAGAAATTCCCCATCTTCCAGTCATGGGGGAAGGTTCAGAGATCTGGAAAGCACTAAAAAAAGGAGCCCCAATCATTAAGCAGGGTCTATTCTAGAAAATTGGGGATGGGAAAAATGCAAGATTATGGGAGGACTCATGGGAGCAGCACCCACCAATAGATAATACTCACCCTCATCTAGTAGGCCTCAAATTGGATTTGCACAACCATGGATGGTATCAGGTATTCCACTATATCAAACCTCCACATCCAAAAGGACCTAGAGCCAAGTAGTGGAAACCTAAGGAGGAATGGTCGAGTGAAGAGTGGGAAGCAGAGAAAAGCGAGCTACAAAATATTTTGGAAAATAGACAGTGTTTAAAAAGGAATGAACCAGATAAGATAGCATGGGGTCATGGAACTATGGGAAATTATTCAGTGAAGGAGGGCTATAAATTTATAACTTCTCCCAACCACCCAATACAACAACCCCCTTGGTCAAAGTTGTGGCAACCTAAGGGATGGATAAAGATAAACTATTTCTCTTGGAAGATGGCCCACAATAGTATCTTGACCCAAGACAATTTGCGCAGAAGAGGATTTATTGGGCCTAATAGGTGTATAATGTGCAACCAATATGAGGAAACAGTTTCTCATCTCCTTTTTTAATGCACTTTTGCCCAAACAGTGTGGAAGGAATGGTATATTACTTTTAACCAAGTGGAGGTCCAAATTCCAACCATGGATACTTTCTGGGATTATTGGAAAGCCAACAAATTCAGAACAAAGAGGATAAAAACTGCATGGGATTTGGGTTTAGGATTTATTTGCTGGTAAATCTGGCTAGAACGAAATGGAAGAACTTTTAAGGAGGAATTCAAACCGATAGAGAGCATATGGAGCACTATAGCAAGAAAGGTGCTTGAAACTATTGATGCAAGAAATATGGAGGCCTCTCAAATACACACAGAGGAGGAAGAAATTTGGAAAAAATGAGGATGGGGACAACTCAGGATAGGGACAACACAAGAAGTACAGGAAGATGAAGAAAAACAAATTGTACCAGAGGTGGATGAGAAGAATAACTGTGAGCTATTACATGTATCTATTTATGGGTTACATAGTGCAGAGAAAGACAAATTTGAAGCAACAGAGAAGCCTAAGGGAGATAAAGGAGAGGTAGAGCAGGAATTGGGGAAAACCCCTTATGATCACCATGATCAGGAGGATTTGCAGAGACAAAAAGCAGAAGCTGATTTGTATCCTGGCACTGGCCAAGAGAGGCAAGTTACCAGGAAAATAATGTAATAAGTGTTTTTTTTAATACAAATTTTTAACTTTTCACTCAAAAAAAATAATTCCTTCTTGGAAGAATTCCCCATTTCCATCGGATCTTATTATTGGAATTTAGTCATCCATACTAGATAAATTATTAAAAAGTCTAAAGGTGATGACATAGATCTGGTAGGAATATTAAATTATGGGATAAATCCTTGCTAAAGGACCATCCACTGATTAATGAGCTAAGTATTTTCATTCTAAAACCTATCACAGAATAGTTGTTTGCAGATAGTGTGTCTAATTTTATTTCTCAAACGTCCAAATATAGGCAATGGAAAATTATTTCTACCAATAACCTTAGCAATGAACTTAAAAATGTTGCAATAGAAATATCAAAACTACTAAGGATTTGTGTCATTCAAAGCATCCAATCCAGAGACACTCGTGTCTAAAAACTTTGCAAGGATGGTCAATTTATAGTTACAACTACATATCACATTCAAGATCCTCCAACAGAGACATGGGCCTATACAAAGCTTGTCTATATTAAACACTTGATTCCAAAGGTGAGTTTCTTTTCTTGGCTTTCCTCTTAGAATAAAATTTTAACTATTGATAATCTCATTAAAAGGGGTATGTACATCACCAATTTTTGTGTTCTCTGTAAGTCTAATTGGGAGTCAATATTTCATTTGTTCTTGGAATGTTCATTCTCCATTGGCATATTGAACTCTCTCTTTGATCTCTTTAGCATTGTGTGGGTTCAACCATCATACCTTTATCAAATTTTAGAAAAAATGGCCAAATCCCTTTTCCAATCCTCAACTAAAGTTCCTTTGGTCCACTTGTCTACATAATTACCTATGGTAATTATGGGTCGAGTGTAATAATAGAGTGTTTAATAGTTTCAGCAAAAATCCTTGGTCTATCTTCCACCGTGTCATCACTCTTGCCTCAAATAATGCCCAACTTGTTTCTACATATGAAGTCCCTAAAATTGGCCTTGAAACTCACTTTTTTAATATGTTTAATTTTAAGTGAAATCCTTATGTGGCCTCCCAAACCCACATTGATAGATCTATTATTAAGTGGACTCCTCCTCCGGTTGGTTGGCTAAAAATAAATTTGGATGGTCCAGGAAAAGAAAATCTTGAGATGGTTGATATTGGGGGTATTATCATAAATTATGGGGGTCAAATAATCTTTGCTTATGTAAACAATATTGGAATTCAATCCAACAACCTTGAAAAAGTGAGAGCCATGTACCAAGGTCTAATAATTATGTAGGAGTTTGATTGTAACCACATCATTGTTGAAGATGATTCCATGCTTTCTATCAATTGGCTCAAAGAAAATCAAGTCCCACCGTGGAGTGTTCACAATATGATTAATGAATGCAAAATATTATTGGGTAGGTATGCAAACATCATTATCCAACACGTGTATAGAGAAGGAAATAAAGTAGCAGATTTACTTGCAAACAAAGGAGTTTTGGAAGAATCCCTTCACATTTGGCGGTATGACTTCCCGGTAGGATTCGTGGAGGTAAACCATGGTAATGGAATTTGTTTAATTTATAAAGTATGGTGATCCAAGTAAACCTATTGGACCCCAAATGAGACTCCCTTGCCTATGGTCTGGGAGTAATCACTTCTCAAATGGTATTTTGATTCCTCATGAGAATTTTGAGATGTAGGTCAATGTCATCTCAAGTGACAGTTATGGTTTCCTATTCTAGTTTACATGGTTCATGTTCATGGTTTGCTTATTTTGATAGTTTCTCCTATTCATTTTCTAGGTTTTCTAGGTTTTTTGGGAACTTCTAGGTTTCTATTTTTATCTTTTTGGATGGTTTGGCTGGGTTTTCCTAGATGCTTTTTTGTCTTTTTCAGATTTTGATGTTGATCCTAGTTGGGTTCAAACCTGTTTCTCCTTGTAAAATATTTTGTATCCTTTTAAAACCCCTTTATCAATCAAAAAATGTGCAATAGGAATTCTTAGAAATAAAAACTTGATAGTAGTAAATTAAAAAATGAAATCAATTATGAGATCGTAACTATGCTACAAATAATAATCAGATATTAAATATACAAATAATATTCATAGATATTAAATATTCTTATTCAACTTACAGGGAGATGACTTTCCCATCTACACAATACACTCCATACCACTTGCAGGGATCTTCATCATAAGGGTTCCAATTTGAGAAGGCACTATATGGATCCCTACTCACCCAACCTCGAAATGCCAATAATGTTAGGCCTACATTTGTAATCCTCTAGTAAATTCATCTGAAATACCTCAACCTAAAAGAACCTAGAAAAGCCATTCCTAAACATAATATAAACTAATGCAACATTGTGGCAAATTCCCATTTACAGAATTGGTAATAATTTTCTAACTTTAAAATAATCATCTATTAAAAGTGCACTTGACTATATTATTAATGAACTATGGATGAACCATTTCAAATCCATATAACCAATTAAAATAAAAAATAAACTGAAAAAAAAACATAGAAAACAAATAAAAATAATGTGAAAAAGAATCCCAAAATACCATATGCATAAGTTATTGGAATTTGACAGTCTGTGGACTTTAAGTCTACAAAAACCCATTGTTTCATATTAAAATTTCAAAATAAGCTGTTAAAATCATGGACTTTACAAATTATAGAGAAGTTATTGTAACATCGTGATGGGGTCACAATATACTATGGATGAACCATTTTAAAGCCATATAACCAATTAAAAATAAAATAAAATAAAAAATAAAAATAAAATGAAAAACCTTATAAAACAAAGAAAAAGAGTGTGAAAATAAAAGGTTAGATAAAAATTATAGATAAGTTGTTGTAATACCACTATGGTGTCACTAATTCACAATGTACTATATATAAACCATTTCAAATCCATATAACCAATACCCAAGTGTTGTAGGTGAGTTGGAGAGGAGAGGAAAATCCTCCAAGAGAGGTCCCAGGTTCAAATCTCCACCCTACCAAAAAGCTGAATTGGGTATCCAAAATCCAATTGATAATGTTGGTGCGGGTAGGGTCGGGTGCGACTCCCGAGTGACTTTGACGGTGTAGAACCCCATGTTCGTGGTCTCTCAGACCAAGGCGGCCCTGCAAGAGGTTTTTGATTTAAAAAAAATCCATATAACCAATTTCAAGAGGTTGGACATGGATGATATTTGGAGTCAATGTATGGTGTCTACTCTTTTCCTTGTGTTTTCTATGGTGCTTGAAATTTAAAAGGAGAGATTCAATGAGATGCAAGAGTTGATAGCAGAGTGCCTTTAAAATCGAGAGTTGTGAGGACCAAAAGACCATAGCGATATCAATATTAATATTTTATTTTTTATTTACCTCCAAAAAAAATCACCCACTGTAATTAAGCATAAGTCACCCACTATAATTAATCAACCTCATAGAAGCATTTATAACATTAGCATTAGCACTCCATGCCCAGTAAATAAACTAAACTAAAAAGGAGGTAATTATTATTGTTTTAAAAATATAATTAACTAATCATATATATATATATATATATATATATATATATATATATATATATATATATATATGGTTTTAGAACCAAGTCAACTCGTTTTTTATATTTTATAATTAATTAAAATATTTTGATACGAAGAATAAGTGTAATATCAAAGCTATTCGTATTATGTTTATATATATATATTTTGGTAAAATTAAGGGAAGAGGGTTTTGAAAGGGCCCAAAAACCTTTTACAATCGAAAGAAGACAACAAACCAAAACAGTGCACTTCAACACTTAAACAAAAGAGTACAGAAACTGTACTACAACACTAACCAAAATAAAACAGTAACTGCATAAACCGGCACCACAAACCATAGGATCCAAAGGGTTAGGATATCTGAGAAATCCTATGAGATATTCGAGGTAGTTCTACAACACAACATGTAACTCCGATATAATCCCATCGGATATTTGAGCCGCATCCCAACGGTCCCCAGCAGATAACCACTTCCCAAGGTAGGCAAACGAACCAAGGCAAAAACATATTCTTGATTCCTGCTCCCCATTTTCTAAATAATTCTTGCTCCTCATTTTCAAAATAATTTTCACTTCTCATATTCGAAATAATTCCCGCTTTTTTTTTTAATTAATTAGGTATTTAAAAATACCTTCATTAATAAGCTTCATTAATTAATTAAATGGGGTATTAAAAATACCTTCATTAAGGACCAATAATTAATAAATTGATTGGGTATTTAAAAATACCTTCATTAATGAATTAAATGGGGTATTTAAAAATACCTTCATTAATGAATTAAATGAGGTATTTAAAATACCTTCATTAATGACCCATAATTAATAAATTGATTGGGTATTTAAAAATACCTTCATTAATGACCATTGATTAATAAATTGATTGGGTATTTAAAAATACCTTCATAAATGAATAAAATTGGTATTTAAAATACAGTTCCCATCCAGAAAAACAAGGAAAAGACAAGCCACATAACTAGCAAAGAGATACAGTTGTCCCACCTCTTTAAAAACTGCACCAAATATTCTAACCAAAATAACTACCACCACCTGAGACCAATTAACCAACATCAAAATGAGCACATTTTATGAGGTCCTCTGGAAAGTCCTTTTGCCATATCCTATATCAATGAATATTCACTCCAATATTCGCCATCACGTTAATAGCAACATTTCCCTCCCTGAGTGTGTGACAAATTTGAACATCTTCCAACTCTCGATACAACTTCACTCCTTCATCAATTAGATTGGGGACCTTCCAACTAACATGGCATGCTCCAATAACTAAAAATAAGAGGTATACATGACTCAACCTCCAGGATTTTCTAAGGAAGGCCATGAGCAACAGGTTTCTAAATTGGTCAAATCATTATACGGGCTAAAACAAGCCCCAAGAGCATGGTACATCAAAATGGATAGTCACCTACTATAGCACAAATTTAAGAGAAGTCCATTAGATGCAAATATTTATATCAAGAACATAGGTTCAGAAATAGTGATTCTTGTACTATATGTAGATGATCTAATCAGCATTGGCAATTCAGATAAATTGATTAACGTCATGAAATATAACTTGAAAGAGTCATTTGATATGACAGATCTTGGACTTCTCCACTAATGTCTTGGCCTTGAGATAGAATAAAATAAGAATCATCTTAGGGTGACTCAGAAAAAGTATGCCAAGACTTTAGTAGAAAAATATCATATGACTGATTGTAAGCCCAAAGCAACACCGATGGAATCATGGCTTCAGTTATCACGATATGATGACTCACCACGGGTATATGGCATGCTATATCGACAGATGATTGGAAGCCTCATCTATATAACCAATACTAGACCAGACATTACTTATGTTGTAGACTATATTTCTCGGTTCATGCAGGAACCAATGGTCTCACACTAGAAAGTAGCTAAAAGGGTTCTTCACTACATTTGGGATAGTGTAGATTATGGTCTAGAGTATAAGAAGAATAACTCATTATTCTTATAGAGTTACACTGAATCTGACTATGTTGGATCCCTAGATGACAAAAAATAAACATCAGAATATGTATTTCATATTGGATCTGGTCCTATCTTATGGCATAGTAAAAAGCGGTAGGTGGTTGCTTTATCTTCAATTGAAGCAGAATATCATGTTGCACGTGGAGCTGTGTGTGAAGCGATATGGTTAAGTCTCATCTTGGCTACCATGGGCCTACCAAAGAAACTTCCTATTCACATGTTTTGTGACAACTCAGGTGTTTTGAACTTGTTTAAAAATCCAGTCCATCATGAATGCACAAAGCATATTGACACAAATTGTCATTTCATTCGTGATGAAGTTCCTAAACATAGGATCAAACTACAATACATTCCCAGTGACGAATAGATTGCTGACATCTTCACAAAGGCACTTGGACGTGTCAAATTTGAGTTATTCTGAAGTAGACTTTGTATATCAAAGTAATGTAATAAAGAGGGGATGTTAGGGTAAAATAGGTAATATATTGCATTATATTACATAGATTATTACATTTACTTTTTACTACATACCATGAGATATTTACTATTCTAAATATCTACTGGTTAACCTAGAGTAAATACCTAAATATCCTAAGTTAGATATTTAGGTTAGCTATTTAGTTAGAACTCTCTACTTAGGTTAGTAGTTAGCTACATGTTTCTTCTAACGTGTATTGTTAGCACATTTCATGCTCAATCAGTTGTTATGTAATCTATATAACTAGCTTAATTTTTCTAAGCTAAGTTAGTTGATATTAATCAAAGCTTATTTCCTTTGAATTATTTGAAGAGTTTTGCTAACTACATTGGCATTAGAGCCAGAGGGAGTAGGAGAGAGGAAGAGTGAGCATCAGGATACCTTCGTTCCATTGGATAATGTGAAGGCAAACCTTCGTTCCACTAGAGAAGGCAAAGGCAACTGGTGACTTCAATTATTTTTTTCTCCTATAGTTTGATGCATAGTTTTGATTAAATTTCTCGGAGGTAGAGGAGGTGGGATTTTCCCAATTTTTTTGGGCCACCTCTATCTCAGGAGGACTATCCTCATAGATGCTAGAGCCCACAAAATCGGGCATGGATCCCGAGGCAGGGGTTATTAATTCCCTAGACTGTGATCGTGAACACCGGAGGGCTACAATACCCCCATCGACGATCCCAACAATGGGTCCACCGATAGCCCATAGGATCACCTCGAGGACAATAGTGCCCTCACGCTTCCTGTGGTACGGAGACAGTCTCTAACGACGACTGGTCGACCATATTAATCAAAGCTTTTTTCCTTTGCATTATTCAGAGAGTTCTGCTAACTACATCAACCGTATTATGTTTATATTTACTCAATACATTTAATGTATATTTATATATATAAATATTACATAACTTTGTATATTACAAGTAAAATATATGGTTTTCAAATATCTTTATTAGTAAATTTATGATTTATAAAAAAAAATACAAATAAAAATATATGGTTGATATAAAATTAAAACGTAATTTACAGTTTCAAATAAAAAAATGATCATATGCCCATCAAATTCTAGACTTGTGGGGGAGCATCCAATTGGAAAAAACCAACTAACAATAGCTATAATTTCTATTTGAAGGGATGACATCCATTTGACAATTTGAATTTCCATTTAGAGGACGGGATAAATGATAAGCATATTGGAAGTTTTACGTTTTGAATTACATGATTATTAAAGGTTTAATAAAAATAAACTTGAAGTCTCATCGTGGAAATAGATGGCAACTCAATATTTTCATAGTTATAAATAAGAGGATATCCTCAAACCTGGAAGAGAAAAGAAAATATAACTCTAGACGAGTGGAAGGGAAGTTTATCATGAGAACATTTTTGTGTGATTTGCATTCGACAAGATTAATAAAATATTAATTTGTGCGTGTATTAAAATATTTGAGACTAATCTTGTAGAAGATACTTGTGTTAAAATTTTTTTAATTTGGTTGTAGGTTATTGCAATCGGTAAATTCATAAATGAGGGTGATACCACCAGAGAGAAGGAGCATCATCAAAGTGAAGGAGGAGGGAGACACCAATGAGAGATATTTTTAGAGTTTCCAACACCATCTAAATAACCTACCGATAAGGGCTTGCTATCAAGAATTACTACCAACATATCATTATAACAAATTGTCCAAAATCGTGACATGCAAGAAAGAGTGTCGCGATATCGCGACATGCAAGAAAGAGTGTCGCGATATCATGACATGGTGAGCAAGAAGGAAATAGTGTCGCTCTTTGGTGATGTGTTGAACATGAATGAAAAAGTGTCACAATTTCGCCATATGTTGGATTTTCACGTCCAAAAGAGAAGAGAAAGAGCAAGAAGGAAAAAGTGTCATGATTTCACGACATGTCGGTTTATCACGACCAAAAGAGATGAGCAAGAGCAATATGGAAAAAGGGTCCCGATTTCGTGACATGTCATCCTGTCGCGACCAAAAGAGAAGAGAAAGAGCAAGAAGGATAAGTGCCACGATATCGCTACATGTCGCATTATCGTGACCAAAAGAGAAGAGAAAGAGGAGGAAAGAAAAAGTGTCACGATATCGCGACATGTCGCTTTTTCATGACCAAAAGTGAAGAGAATGAGCAAGAGGGAAAAATTGTCGCGATATCGCGACATGTCATTTTTTTGCGACCAAAAGAGAAGAGAAAGAACGGAAATAAAAAGTGTCACGATTTCGTGACATGTCGCTTTTTCACGACCAAAAGAGAAAATAAAGAGGAGGAAGGAAAAGTGTCATGATATTGCGACATGTCGCAGTTTCACGACCAAAATAAAAGAGAAAGTGTTAGGATGCACTAGTGTCGACTGCCTGTGTTCTAAAGTGTGTGTAATATTTTGTAAGGGAGTTGCTCTTTGTTGGTTGTGTGACCCCAGTAGGGGGCTAAGGACAGACTGTCCCTATTGAGATCTTGGACCGTTTCAGCGTTGTGCTATTTTTGTAATAGCTTTTGGGTCAACCTATAAAACCTGATTGTAATGATTATGTTCCTTAATTACCAAAAAAACAAAAAAAAAAAACAATTTGTCCAAAATCTATCATTTAAGACGATTGAAGATTGTTGTCATCATTGTTGATAGTCGACATAGGATACTTGTCATCATAGATAGTAGAGTTGTTGATTTAGAAAGTAGTTACCATAAATATATTGTATCATCATAAATATATTGACATGGATGTGTTGGAGGGGATAAAAAAATTCTTCCATCTTTACTTGTTGTTGGATCCACTACATTATTTCCATCATAATCAAAGGGGATAAAATTATTTATTTTTCATCTTTTCTTGTCATCAGAGGTAATAGAGCAAGATATCTAAGGATTAATTAATGTACCAAAGGAATGATGGTACAATGGGCAATAGGATGACCAGAAGGACCTCGAACTGTAGACATAGCTAAAATGTTGAGGGGAATTACCACCTAACTTGAAGTAATTGAAACCTCTCAAAGAAGAGGCATTCATCTTGAGGAGATTAGTGGCAAGACCAATATGAAGAGCGAGAGGGAGACCTAGATGAAGAATTGATTTAGGTGATTTATAATTTGGGTAAAAAGCCAAATATAGAAACCCCATTATACAATGGAAGCTTTGATCCAGGGGAGCTCATACACTAGATTCTTAAAATGGAGAAGTATTTTGATTTTGAGTCAATAGAAGACCCCAAAATGATGAAGTTCACTAATACAAAGTTGAAATGGTATGTGTCCTTGTGGTGGCACCATATGCATATTTAAAGATAAATAAAAGGAAAGGAGAGGATCAATACATGCAAGAAAATTTTCACCAAACTAAAGGCTATATTCCTACACTTTGACTACCAACTAGGTCTTTTAAGCACATTATGGAACCTAAAATGGAAGTATGTGAGTGTTAAAGAGTACACAAAATTCTATAGGATCACTATTTGGGTTAATCATGTAGAAAATGATAAGAAAAAGGTGCTAAAGTGCATCAATGGACTACAATTTTCTATACAAGATAAAGTTAGTATGATAAGGATGAGGATAGTATAAGAAGCCTACCATTATGCCTTAAAGGCAAAGGAGAATTTGCTATGAAAGCAACAATATAATAAGATAGGAAGAGAAAGGTTATCATGAGGATGAGGACAAACAAATGGTAAAAGAAGACAACAAAAATAGGATGGAGAAGCCAACACTTCACATAGTAAATTTAGCTAGAACACAAAAGAAGGTGGAGACTCCTCACTAGGATGAGGTGGTTTTGGTCGAGGAAGAGCTAGAGGATTCTTAAAAAAATATTATAGATACGAAGAAGATGGTCATCGAGTATTTGAATTTCCAATCATGCAAAAATGCATCAAAGAAACAATAACGGAAAGGAAATCAGAATTCATATTAAATATCTTAAGAAAGGAGGATCTCTCATGATGAAGAGAGTGCTATTGAATCCATAGAAGAGAGTGTGTGAACGTATTCACAGGTAGAGTCTTGTTAGAATAGTATGTAAATTAGGAGATAAAATATTGCAAGGTAATAGTAGAAAGTAGAAGTACGGATAACCTAGTACCTATCAGATGGTAGAGAAATTAGGATTGAGGAGGATAATACATCCCAATTTGTACAAAATATCTTGTTTGCAAAAGGGAGACCATATATTATTTAGTGAAGAGTGCAAAGTGAATTTCCAAATAGGATCATATAAGGATTATATCCTATACAATGTTAAGCCTATGGATGCTTGATATGTTTTGTTGGGGATACCTTGGCAATTTGAAAGAAATGTAATACATGATGGTAGGGAAAACACCTACACCATTATGAAAAATGGTAAGAAGTATGTACTAAGTTCATTTAAGTACAAGGATGAGAAAGAGAACAATGGTTCGAAAGTATGCTTGACTTTTGGAAAGAAATTTTTGAAGGAGGTGATGAAGAAGACATATTTTTCCTTGATTACTAAACCCACATAAAATGAAATGGTGGACAAGGAAGATATTTTAAGTGAGGTGAAGGATTTTGTAGAGGAGTATGTAGAAATTTTATCAAAATAATTACCAAATAGGTTACCACCGATAAGGAGTATTAGTCATCACATTGATTTCATTCCTAGATCAAGTTTACCAAATAAGGTAGCATATAGAATGACACCAATGAAGAATGAAGAAATAAATAGATAATTTTAAGAGATGTTGGACAAGAGAATAATCAAGGAAAGATTGATCTCATGTGTAGTACAATTTATGCTTGCATAGAAGAAGGATGGAGAATGGTGCATATGTACTTATTTTGGGGCTATGAATAAGATTACTAAAAAGTATCCATTTTTATTGCCAGGTATGAATGATTTTATGGATTGTTTGAGTGGAGCAAGGTATTTAACAAACATATATTTGAAGAGTGGTTAACATCAAATCCATATTAGGGAATTATATGAATGGAAAACCACATTCAAAACAAAATATGGGTTATATGAGTGACTAGTTATGACATTCGGCTTGGCAAATGCACCTAGTACCTTTATGCAGTTGATGAACAAAGTGTTGAAGCCATTTCTCAACAATTTTGTGGTTGTATATTTGGATGAAATTTCAATATTTAGTAAGATCAAGGTAGACCATTTAGCACATTTAATATTGTTCTTGAAAAGGATAAATGAAGAGAAGTTAGTAATCAACTTGGAAAAATGTAGTTTTATGAAAGAGAAATTGGTATACTTGGGTTTTATGATTTCCCAAGAGAGGTTACATATGGAAACTGAGGAGGTCAAGGACATTGTGAATTGAACATCACCTAGAAGTATGTTTGAGGCTAGGATTTTCCATGGTCTAGCAACCTTTTATAGAAATTTTATCAAAACAAATTGTGGAATTTGTGCTCTAATCCAAGAAACTATGAAAGGAGGAAAGCATGAGTTTCATTTAACAGACACAACAAAAATAAGTTTTCAACTTTTGAAGGAGAATATAAAAAAATAGTTGGTTCTAGATTTGTTAGACTTTAGCAAGGTCTTTTAGATAGATTGTGATGCAAGTGGGATAATAATAGGAGTCTTGAGCCAAGAAGGTAGACACATTGCCTAATTTAGTGGGAAGCTAAATGAGGCAAATAAGTACTCAATCTATGACTAATGTTTTTATTCTCTTGTTTAAACTTTAAATAAATGGAGGCACTATTTGTTACCAAAGGAGTTTATCTTGTTCATAGATATCCATGTTTTGTAGTTTATTAACAATTATATTAAGTTGAATCAAAGGTATATGAAGTTGGTGGAAATTTCGTAGAGATATTCATTTGTATTGAAGCACAAAATTGCTCATTAAAATTGAGTCACTAATACCTCAAGTAGAAGAAATTTGTTACTAAACATGATGTAGATTAAAGTTTTTAGTTTTTATGCCATGAAGGAGCTTTATTCTAATGATGTAGACTTCAAGGAAGCATGGGAAATGTGTAGTAATCCTACTACAAGATATAATATTCCATGGTTGGATTACTTCATCCAAGAGGGTCTATTATTCAAAGGCCAGTAGAAGTGAATACTATGAAGTTCTATGATGGAGAATCTGGTAAGAAAGAAGCATAGTGGAGGACTAGTTGGACATATTAGAGTGGACAAAATAATGAGTCTAATTTGTGCAAGTTATTATTGGCCTGGAATGAATACAAATGTAAGAATATTTGTGCAATATTATTTTGTTTGTCAACATGTGTAATAATCCTCCTTGGTAGGACTTGATCTTGACACTTGATTTATGTATTGATGTGTGGATATCTAATGCATAATATAATTATGCTGGCAATATGTGTTGGTAGATACACTTTATATTTTGACTATACTACATTTGGAATATGGTACTAATGATATAATTTGTGGTTGCAAGAGTAGGTACTCTCATGGGTTGATTGGTATGACATGTGGATTGGTATGGGACAACCACCAGAGTTGAGAGAAAATAGGAAATGATGGATGACATTCTCATCAACAAATTAAGGATAAAAGAAACCCTTCATGTAGGTGCATTGAATGTGTATGTTGTTTGAAATGCACCATTGGACAAGAAGGTTTCTATTAATGAAAGATAAATATCCTTAGTAGGAGGGTGGTAACATTACAATTATCGTAAAACCTTCTACTCGAGGAAAAACTTGTGCATATTAATGATTGCATCTTAGACTAGTATTTTGTTATGATGGTGCATTCATGTTTGAGGTATAGAATATTGTTTGGTTATTAATTATATATAATTAATAATGGGTATATATTAATACCAATATTAATAGTTAATATTTTTTCAATCGGTTATATGGGATTGAAACCATCCCCACTGTATTACATCATCACCACATAGTGGTATTACAACAAATATTAGATAATATCCATGTACCACTTGGCAATATTTGAAACTTGGTCTCCTCCTTAAACATTGAGGAATCTAACCGGTTGAACTAAGCCACTTGATAATATTAATAGTTAATATTAATATTAAGTATTAAATTAAATTAATTAATTAATTTGATTGTTATAATGTTAGTAACCTTAGAAAATAATAATATTATTTCATGAAAAGAGCAAAGGATATGGTTATCAATACTGATCTATATTTAATATATTTAATATGTTACAACCAAATCATGGGAATATTGAATTGATAATTATTTTCTAACATTGCATTTGTTTTTTGGATAAAAATTATGGGTTATGTTATCTTCTTGTAACTATTGTATTGGTTCCAGAAGAATGCTAACATGGAGAGGAAACAAGAGAAGATTTCCCAAGCTTTATTCTTCTATGCTTTTTGGTGTATATGGGTTGGTTTTGCCCAGTTTGGTTGATCACAAGTGGAGGAAGTTTTGAAAGCATTGTAGAAGAGGTAATCTCCAATTGATAAGCTTGTATTTTTGTATTCTAGTTAGAATATATGTACTATATTTTGAGCCTTTAAGAGAACCTTAATGATTGTGTTAGATATTGGGTCTTTAGTTTTCATTGAGCTCTTCCTTGGTGTGACCTTTAATTTGAGATAGGTATTTTCTTTGTTTCATTTGCTTGCTTAGATAAAGTTTTATATTAGCACTATTTTTATGTTGATATTTCTATTGCATTCATTTGTTGTACTATTGATTTGGAAATAGAAATTGTAGGAGCTTTATTTTCACCTAAATTTTCTTTGGGATGGCATTTTCCTCTGGTTTAAAGGCATACTATGATCCATGCACTTTAGGAAGCTGGGTTGGAAGAAACCTATTGTCTTTTTATTTTGTTGTGTTATTGCTTGATTTTGTTTTAAGGTTTGAACCAAATAATTATTCTTTTTGGGTAACCTTTGAACATTCAATTTGCTTCAAGAGATATGATTTTTTTCTCTATTTCTTGACTCGTGTATTCGATTGCTTAAGCACATGGTTAAGTTTAAGGTTTATCTTTTAGGTATTATTTGATTGCATGAAAGTGGAGTTGTTTGCATTTTGTAAGTTGGTTGTTGTTGGTTTTTTTGGTTTCTTGGTATTTATTTTTGAATATCATTTTCTAGTGCTTGTGATTCAAGTCATGAATAATGATCTTGTGGCTTAGAATACTTTATGTTGTTTTTTTGAAGAGCACAAGATTATACTGAGAGGGGGGATGAACAATATAAGACAACTTTTTATTTTTATTTCCCAAAAAATATTATGTAATTTATTAATGGTAATATCAATAGCAGTAATAAAATCCATGCACAAATCACCACATACAATAGAGACACCAATTTAACGTGGTTCACCCAATGTGGGCTACTCCATAGAGAAAATATTTTACTAAAATTTTCTCAAAAAATCTCTTGGGAAACCTTTCCCTATTACAATGTTTATGGACCTCTATCCAAAGGAGACACCAATCCCTTAATAAAGTTAATGGTTATCTATCCATATGAGACACCAATACCCTAAACTAGTTCCTATATCTCTATCCATAGGATAACTCCTTCTCCTCTACTTTGGATAGTGATCCTCTAGAATAATATTGCCTCCACTGCACTGGCTTGTGGATATCTCTTCGCTGAAGACTTTGTACTCACTTAGAAGATCTCTATACTCACTACCCTAGCTAATGGATCTATATCCACTAGAGACTATTGTCCTCTGCTCTGTCATCTCCAAATCTTGCTCTCATCTCTATCTCAAATATGAACTAAACACACTCCTTTGGTATAACATAAATCTACTAAATATCTGTCTCAAATCTATACTAAACATAGTCCTTCAATATAGCATAAATATTCTCAGTCTCTATCTCAAATCTACACTAAAAAAAGTCCTTTGGTCTAGCACAAATCTTCTCAATATCTATCTCTAGTCTAGCACAAACCTATCCTCAAATCAGCACCAAAATCTATCCTTAAGCCTTCACACAAAGATTGATCCAATCACAAATCAACACTGCTATATTTGCCCCAAACATTAACTCAAGGTTTGAACAAATTAATCAATAAAATCTGCTCTCAATTCTTCTCAAATACTTGCCTCAAATCTATCCACAAGTCCTCTCAAGGACTTATCCAATATACTCTCAAGTCTTCATGAAGACTTACCTCAAATATGTTTAACAAGTCATCACTAGAACTTGTCCAATCTGCTCAACAAGGTTTCACTAGAACTTGCTCAATTTGTTCAATAAGTTTTTACCAAGACTTACCTTAAATATGCATTGTAAGCTTCCACAAAAGCTTACTCAACTCAACTCAATCTATCACAAAAATTTCTTCAATCACACAAACAAGTTTCACATAGAATCTTGTTTAACTTAGATAAACATATAGATAATTGCTAGAGACTCAATATGCTTCACACTCACAACACTACTTAATCACTTTCAATCTCTCTTGTTTTACCATAGAAACATATAGAGAATAGTTAGAGACTCAATATGCTTCACACTCACAACAATGCTTAATCACTTTCAATCTATATTGTTTTGCCATAGAAACATAGAGACTCAATATGCTTCACACTCACAACAATGCTTAATCACTTTCAAACTCTCTTGTTTAACCACATAAACATATATATAATGGTAAGAGACTCAATATGTTTCACACTCAATCACTTTCAATCTCTTTCTCAAATTAGTAAAGAATTATTTATTTCACAAAATTTGAACTATCACTTCAACACTTTCAATCAACTATTTCTCAATCAAATCCACTCAACCAATCACTCAATGAAACACAACTTGGTTACAAACGCTAACCAAGTGTTTCACAATGCTTTCAACAACTCACACTATGGAACTTCAACCTTGACTCAATATGATTCCAAATTCACATAATAGTGATACTCATGGTTTTTTTCACAAACCCTCATCAAGCATATGAAAGCTTACTCAATTATTTCCAACAATGCTTATCAAACAATCTCACATAATAATAATACTCATGATATTTCACAAACCCTAGTTTCAAGATAGTTCTCAACTTCACATAAAAATGATACTCATGATCTTTCTCAAAATCTAATCATGCACATGAAGGCTCACTCAACAATGCTTATCAAATAAAACCTTTTCACTTCAACTTGCATTCACAACATTCAACAAACAATATTCCACTCACAAGTATGATATTCCCATACCTTTGTTTTGAAGAATATTTAATATCAAAACCTGTCTCAATCACACTCAACCTCTTTGACAATATTAATGGTTAGATATCACAAATTTGTCCTTAATATTTTCTTTCAAAAATATTTCACCATGCCAAAATATCAAAAATCAACTATGCCTTATTTCTCCTTTCAAATCAATTTTTATAATATGACTTTATTTCAACAAATAACATCTAACACCCTTGGCACACCTTATTACTCCTTTTACAAACTTTAATCACTTAAAAATAAAACACAAAAATTAAAAATTTGCATACCCTTTAATCTCCCTTTTATAACTCATAAACCCTTTTAAATATGTAATTTCCAACTAATAAAACTTTAGGAAATTATAAAATTAATTTCCACCCTTACAATTTTTAGGTGCAATGTTAAACCTTGGCAATCGAGTGTATACCTTGTAAATAGCATCAAAAGGACCTTCGTAGGATTTGAACCTCGATCCCCTTCTTCCAATTGCCTTCGTACAATGCACACCCACTAAGTGGGCTATGTGCCCTCACACAAATTTTTAGGTGCACACCTCCATTTTCACCTTCGTTCGATGGTGCAAAAGCTAAAACAAACTTCTACCTTGCCAAAATAATGAATGCACGGATTGAACCCACAACTTGTCACCTATGAGTGACTTAGTGCAGCCCTGGCTACCAACCGTGCTATCCAGTACCTTGTGATTTAAAGTGTGCTCATATCACACTTATTCCTTGGCCTGCATCCTTAAGGGTCTAAAACACATGTGATTCTTCCCTTCCAAGCCTTGGCACACAATTTCCTTGAGCATTCGATAATTTGCATGGATAATGTTCTAAGGTGGGATCTTACCCCCTTTTATATGCTTTGTAATATTTCCAAAAACGTCGGTGCTTAGATTAATTCAATTTTTATTTTAGCGCACTTTTAAATTAATTTAAATTTAAATTTTACCTTAGGGTAAAATATTTAAATTTAAATAATTTAAAAATAAAATTTTCACATGGGTATTTTGGAGGAATAATAATTTTATCATTCCTTGGCCTTCATTTTTATTCACACCAACTTGTAACTAGAATTATAATATTATATATTATAATATTATTATTTCCATTAACCTGCTTCTTTGCCTTGTTGGAAAAACCACTAGAAGATATTAATAACACCGAAACTTGGACATCAATATTTTTATATAAATGCATGGATGAAACAGAAACTTGATCATTATCTTCTTGATATTAATGGCGATAAACCTTGCTCTCTTCTTGACATCAATGACAACAAACCTTGATCATATTTCCAACAATATTCCCCTTTGTTATTGATGGTAACCCATTTTTATTTTACCATTTTATTTACCTTTTTCTATTTTGCTCCCCCTGAGAAACTGCTCCCCCTGATTGAATGTTCTCCCCCTAACTCAAATATCTCTCCCTTTGACATCAATGGCAAAGGATCACCTTTGGGGCTCAAGGATAAGAATGAGACTCTTAGCTTAACCCCTCCCCCACATCCTCTTGAGGTGTTTAATTCTAGGGTGGGAGTATCTCTACTCCCAACATATACTGATTTTTAACTTTGTCAACCTACTTCCTCAACTGATCCTTTTGATTCATCTGAATATTATTGTTCCTACTTGTCTCTAGAATTTTTTCTCTACAAATCTTTGTTGTATGCCCATTATTATTGCACTTGTAACACTTAATTTTGTTATTCTTTAAAGGTGAAAATATTTTGGGGTTTCTCCTAGTGAAGCCATATTCATTCCTGTCATGAACCCTACAATTCATTGCCTTGTGACCAAACTAATTACAAGAGTAGCAATACCCTTGAAAAATATTCCTATTTGTAAAATTCCCATATTCCTATCTTCCATGTGTTATGCATTGTGAATCCTTGTGACCAAACCTATGACATGAGAAGCATCATCCATTGAAATCATCTTGCCTTGACCCCATTTGTCTCTTACTCTCTTTTACCCTGTGTTGCTTCTTGTTCCACCTATTCCTTATTTTTGCATTGTTCCTTTTACTGTTGAACTTTCTATTATCCAACTCATCGTCATAATTCTCACTTTCCCTTATACTGTCTTCTTCTAAAGCTTCTTCTTCTTTAGAACTTGATATTGACTCCTCTCCTTGTTCTTTTTGTACCTGTTCAAAACCAAGTCCTATTTTGTTTGATGAAGATATTTGTACCTTGATAATCTTATACAAGTTCTTTGAGCTTCTCCCAAACCTATGCAATTTTTCCTTAGGCTCTTTTACTTCCTTCCTTAGTGAATATACCTCATTCTCTAACCTTTCACATTCCAAAACCTTAGCCTCTAACCTTTATTTAAATTTCCTTGTCTTAGCTATTGAGTTGGTTAGATCCTCTATAATTTTTCCTTTCTCCTCATCGTATTCTTGAAATTGAAGCTTCATTTTTGAGTTCTACTTTCTTACCTTCGTTAATGCATCAAGAGCAAAAATAAGTTCACCCTCAATATCAACTTCTCTTTCCTCTAATTCTTCCTCTATTTGTTTACCTTTAGGATCATCTTCATTCCTTTCTAATTTATTTCCACTAGAAGTACTTCCTTCTTCTTCTATTGCCATAATAAGACTTTCTTTTGGTCCTTCAAGAGCATCATCATATTCATATTCACTGAAACTGAATCCATTCCTTATACAACTATCTTCAATATGACCAAAGTTACCACATCTAAAATACTTGAGAATCATTGGACCTCTCTTTCTAACATTTTCTTTTCTACTATCATAAATAGATTTTCTTATTCTTCATTATCTAAGGACCTATCATCACTATCACTTGAACTCTTACGTGCTTTGTTAGCATAAAAACTCTTCTTATGCCTTTTGAAAAACTTATTTCCTTGTGTACCTTATCCATCCCTATTTTTATTTTGGTACTTTTATTTTCCTGCTTCCCTGTTCCTATGATCATGTTTCTCATCATCATTTCTATTTCCAGCTTCTGTACAATCAGTTGCATAATGACCATACTTTCCACAATTGAAACATATAACTGATTTCATACCTTTATACTTTCTCGGATCCTTGTTCCTTTTGCCATAATTTGCTTATTCATCACTGGATGACTCATTGCTTGAATATGACTTTTTAGCTTTTGTCTTCTTAGAATATTTGAAGGTTGCTTCTTTTTGGGTAATAGGTTCCTCTTTTATTCTTATCTTAAAAGCTGTGAGAATTCCATGTAACTCATCCCTTGTCAAAATTTCAATATCTTTTGAATATTCTATAGCTAAAATATTTTCACTATACCTTTTTGGGAGTGACCTTAAAATTTTATCACAAACATATGTTTCTTCAAACTTAAGCCCAAGTCCTTGCATGGAGTTAAAAACCTCATATATACAAAGTAGATATGCAACAATGTTTTACTCATTCTTCATATTTAGGTCTTCAAACGTTCTCTTGTAATTTTGAAACTTTACTCTTTTGACCTTTTTGTCTCCCTCATATATACCTTTCAACTTATCCCAAATTTCCTTTTTTAATTTGCAATGCATAACATTTGTAAACTTTGTTTCACGCAAACCCTTTAGAATTCCATTCATTGCCTTTGAATTATTTAGATGTAGGATCTTACCATATGTATATGTAGGTGGAGTAGCTGGTGGTATGTATCCATTCTCAATTGCTTCCCATATTTCATTACCAAGTGTCATTAAGTGAATATTCATTCTCATACTCCAAAGTTCATAGTTGTTCTCATAGAAAAATGGTACTAAATTCCTTGAAGATCCATTTTAAGAATCCATACATGTTCTTTTGAGCTTTTCCTTAAAGCTATTAAAATATTTCAAAGGAACCCACTTTGATACCAATTGAATAACACAAGCTTATACTGAGAGGGGGGTGAACAATATAATACCACTTATTACTTTTCTTTCCCAAACAATATTATGCAATGTATCAATGGGAATATCAATAGCAATAATCAAAGCAATGCATAAATCACCACATACAATAAAGACACAAATTTAACATGGTTCACTCAATGTGGGTTACTCCACGGAGAAAATATTTCACTAAAATTTTCTCAACAAATCTCTTGGGAAACCTTTCCCTATTACAATGTTTATAGACCTTTGTCCAATGGAGACACCAATATCCTAATAAATTTCATGGATATCTATCCACGGGAGACACCAACCCTCTCAGTTGGTTCATGGATCTCTATCCATAGGAGAACTCCTTATCCTCTTCTCTAGTTGATGATCCTCTATAATACTACTACCTCCACTATACTAGTTAATGGATCTATCTCCACTAAAGACTCTATTCTCATTGATAATATATATATCTTCACTACCATAGATAATGGATCTCTATTCACTGGATACTACTATCCTCTGCTCTGTCACCTCCAAATCTTGCTCTTAGCTCTATCTCAAATTTGCACTCAACATAGTCCTTCAATATATACCAAATCTGCTCAATCTCTACCTCAAATTTACACTAAACATAGTCCTTTAGTATAGGACAAATATTCTCAGTATCTATGTCAAATATGCACTAAACATAGTCCTTTGGTCTAGCACAAATATGCTCAATATTTTTTTGTGGTCTGGCACAAACCTGTCCTCAAATCTACACCAAAACTTGTCCTCAAAGCTATCCTCAAGACTTAACACAAAGATTAATCCAATCACAAATCAATTCTGCTAGATCTACCCCAAACCTTAACTCAATATTTGAACAAATCAATCAATAAAATTTGTAGTCAAGTCTTCTTAAATACTTCCCTCAAATTTATCCAGAATTCATCTCAAGGACTTATCCAATATTCTCTCAAGTCTTCACCAAGACTTGCCTTAAATCTGCTTAACAAGTCCTCACTAGAACTTGTCCAATATTCTCAACAAGTTTTCACTAGAACTTGCTCAATATTCTCAATAAGTCTTTACCAAGACTTACCTCAAATATGCATTGTAAGCTTCCACAAAAGCTTACTCAACTCAACTCAATCTATCACAAAAAATTCTTCAATCACACAAACAAGTTTCACAAAGAATCTTGTTTAACTTACATAAACATATAGAGAATTGTTAGAGACTCAATATGCTTCACACTCACAACACTACTCAATCACTTTAAATCTCTCTTATTTTATGACAGAAACATATAGATAATTATTAGAGACTCAATATGCTTCACACTCACAACAATGCTTAATCACTTTCAGTCTCTCTTGTTTTACCACAAAAAAATATAGAGAATGGTTAGAGACTCAATATGCTTCACACTCACAATAATCCTTAATCACTTTCAAAATCTCTTGTTTAACCATAGAAACATATAGATATTGGTAAGATACTCAATATGTTTCACACTCAATCACTTTCAATCTCTTCTCAAATTAGTAAAGAATAATTTATTTCATATAACTTGAACTATCACTCCAACACTTTCAATCAACTATTTTTCAATCAACTCCACTCAATAAATCACTCAATGAAACACAACTTGCTTACAAAACCTAACCAAGTGTTTCACAATGCTTTCAATAACTCACACTATGGAACTTCAACATTGAAATAAGATTAATCCAAATTCACATAACAATGATATTCATGGTCTTTTTCACACACCCTCATCAAGCATGTGAAAGCTTACTCAATTATTTCCAACAATGCTTATCAAACAATCTCACATAATAATGGTACTTATGATATTTCACAAACCCTAGTTTCAAGATAGTTCTCAACTTCAAATAACAATGATACTCATGATCTTTATCAAACCCTAATCATGCACATGAAGGCTCACTCAACAATGCTTATCAAACAAAAAATTTCACTCTAAATTGCATTCAAAACATTCAACAAACAATATTCCACTCACAAGGATGATATGTCAATACCTTTGTTTTGAAGAAGATTTAATATAAAAACCTATCTCAATCACACTCAACCTCTTTGACAATATCAATGGTTAGATATCACAAATTTGTCCTTAATATTTTATTTCAAAAATATTTCACCATGCCAAAATATCAAAAATCAACTATGCCTTATTTCTCCTTTCAAATCAGTTTTTATAATATGAATTTATTTCAAAAAATGACATCTAACACCCTTGTTACACCTTATTAATCATTTTACAAACTTTAATCACTTAAAAATAAAATAATAAAACTTTGCATACCTTTTATCTTCCTTTTATAACTCATAAACCCTTTTAAATATGCAATTTTCAATTAATAAAACTTTAGAAAATTAAAAAATTAATTTCCACCCTTGCAATTGTTGGATGTAATGTTAAACCTTAGCAATCGAGCGCATACCTTGTAAATAGCATCAAAAGGGCCTTAGTAGGATTCGAACCTCGATCTCCTTATTCTAAGTGCCTTCGCACAATGCACACCCACCAAGTGGGCTACATGCCCTCACGCAAAGGTTGAGGTACATGCCTCCATTTTTACGTTTGTTCAACAATGCAAAAGCTAAAACCAATGTTTGCCTTACCAAAATAATGAATGCACGAATCGAACCCGCGACCTGTCACCCATGAACGACTTAGCATAGCGTTGGCTTCCAACCATGCTATCCAACATATTATGATGTAAAGTGTGCTCCAGTCACACCTGTTCCTTGGTCTGCCTCCTTAAGGGTTTAAAACACATGTGATTCTTCCCTTGTAAGCCTTGGCGCATGATTTCCTTAAGCGTTTGATAATTCACATGGATACTTTTCTAAGGTGGTATATTACCCCCTTTTATATGTTTTGTAATATTTCCAAACATGTTGGTGCTCAAATTAATTTGATTTTCATTTTGGCATCCTTTCAAATTAATTTAAATTTAAATTTTACCTTAGGGTAAAATATTTAAATTTAAATAATTTAAAAATAAACTTTCACCTTGGTCTTGTGAAGGAATAATAATTTTATCATTCCTTGATCTTCGTTTTTCTTCGCACCAAGCTGTAACTGGAGATATTATAATATTATTATTTCCATTAACCTGCTTCTTTACCTTACAAGAAAAACCATTGGAGGATATTAATAACACTGAAACTTGGACATAAACCTTTTGACATAAATGCATATATGACACTGAAACTTGATCATTATCATGTTGACATTAATGGTGATAAACCGTGCTCTCTTCTTGACATCAATGACAACAAACTTTTCTCATATTTCCAACAATATCCCCCCTTTGTCATTGATGGAAACCCATTTTTATTTTACCATTTTATCTACCTTTTTCTGTTCTACTCTCCCTAAGAAACAACTCCTCCTAACTTAATGCTCTTCCCCTAACTCAAATCTCTCCCCATTTGACATCAATGGCAAAGGGTCACCTTTGGAGCTCGGGGCTAAGAATGAGACTCTTAGCTTAGCCCCTACCCCACCTCCTCTTTAGGTGGTTAATTTTGGGGTGCGAGTATCTCTAATCCCAACATACACTGATTTTTAAATTTGTCAACCTACTTCCTCAACTGATCCTTTTGATTCCTCTGAATATTCTTATTCTTGCTTGTCTTTGGAATTTTTGCTCTACACCACTTTGATGTATGCCCATAATTATTGCACTTATAACACTTAATGTTGGTATTCCTTAAAGGTGAAAATGTCTCAGGTATTCTCCTAGTGAATCCATATCCATTCATGTCATGAACCATACAATTTACTACCTTGTGACAAAACTGATTACAAGAGTAGCAATACCCTTGAAAAAGATACCTGTTTTTTAAATTCCCATATTCTTGTATTCCATGTGTCCTGCATTGTGAAGCCTTAGTCCCAAACCTGTGACATGAGAAACATCGTCCATTGAAACCATATTGCATTGACCCCATTGGTCTCTTACTCTCTTTTATGCTTTGTTGCTTCCTGTTCCACCTGTTCCTTATTTTTGCATTGTTCCTTTTCCTGTTGAACTTTATACTGTCCAACTCATCCTCATAAGTATCACTTTCTCTTATACTCTCTTCTTATAAATCTTCTTCTTATTTGGAACTTGAGATTGACTCATCTCCTTATTCTTTTTGTACCTATTCAAAACCAAGTCTTGTTTTGTTTGATGAAGATATTTGTACCTTGATAATCTTATCCAAGTTCTTTGAGCTTCTCCCAAACCTATGTAACTTATCCTAAGACTCTTTTTACTTCCTTCCTTAGTAAAGCTACCTCATGCTCTAACCTTTCACATTCCAAAACCTTAGCCTCTAACCTTTCTTTAAATTTCCTTGTCTTAGCTATTGAGTTGGTTAGATCCTCTATAAGCTTTCCTTTCTCCTCATCATATTCTTGAAATTGAAGCTTGAGTTTTGAGTTCTACTTTCTTACCTTCCTTAACGCATCAAGGGCAGAAATAAGCTCACCCTCAAGATCAACTTATTCTTCCTCTAATTATTCCTCTATTTGTTTACCTTTAGGATCATCTTCATTCCTTTCTAATTTATTTCCACTAAAAGTACTTCCTTCTTATTATATTACCATAAGAATACTTTCTTCTGGTCCTTCAAGAGCATCATCATATTCATCTTCACTAAAATTAAATCAATTCCTTGTAAAACTATCTTCAAGATGACCAAAGTTACCACATCTAAAATACTTGATAATAATTGGACCTCTCTTTCTAACATTTTCTCTTTCTATTGTCATAAATAGAGTTTCTTCTTCTTCATTATCTGAGGACCTTTCGTCACTATCACTTGAACTCTTACTTGCCTTGTCTGCATAAAAACTCTTATGCATTTGGAAAAAAAAATTTCCTTGTGTACCTTGTCCATCCATATTTTTCTTTTGGTACATGTGTTTTCCTACTTTCCTTTTCCTATGATCATTTTTCTCATCATCATTGCTATTTCTAGCTTCTGGAAAATCAGTTGCATAGTGACCATACTTTCCACATTTGAAGCATCTAACTGGTTTCATACCTTTATACTTTCTCAGATCCTTGTTCCTTCTACCATAATTTGCTTCTTCATCAATGGATGACTCATTTCTTGAATCTGACTTATTATCCTTTGTCATATTAGAAGCTTTGAAGGTTGCTTCTTTCTAGGGAATAGGTTCCTCTTTTATTCTCATCTCAAAATCTATGAGTATTCCATGTAACTCATCCCCCTTGTCCAAAGTTCAATATCTTTTAACTCTTCTATAGCTAAAATATTTTCACTATAACTTTTTGGAGTGACCTTAAAATATTATCACAAACATATGTTTCTTCAACCTTAAGCCCAAGTCCTTGCATGGAGTTAACAAACTCATCTACATGAAGTAGATATGCAACATTTTTTTCCTCATCCTTCATATTTAGGTATTTAAATGTTCTTTTGTAATTTTGCAACTTTGCTCTTTTGACTTTTTTGTGTCCCTCATATATACCTTTCAAATTATCCCAAATTTCCTTTGCTTATTTGCAATGCATAACCTTTATAAACTCTATTTCATGCAAACCCTTTATAATTCTATTCATTACCTTTGAATTATTCAGATGTAGGAGCTTACCATCTTTATCTGTAGTTGGAGAAGCTGGTAGCATGTGTCCATTCTCAATTGCTTCCCATATTTCATTACCAAGTGCCATTACATGAATCTTCATTCTCGTTCTCCAAAGTGCATAGTTGTTCCCATTGAACAATGGTGCTGAATTACGTGAAGATCCATTCTAAGAATCCATGTGTTCTTGTCAGATTTTTCTTCAAGCTATTAAACTCTTCTGAAGGAACTTGCTCTAATACCAATTGAAGAAAACAAGCTTATACTAAGAGGGGGGTGAACAATATAAGACCACTTTTTACTTTTCTTTCCCAAACAATATTATGCAATGTATCAATGGCAATATCTGTAGCAGTAATCAAATAAATGCACAAATCACCACATACAATAGAGATACCAATTTAACGTGGTTCACCTAGTGTGGGCTACTCCATGGAGAAAATATTTCACTAAAAATTTTTCAACAAATCTCTTGGGAAATATTTACCTATTACAATGCTTATGGACCTCTATACAAAGGAGACACCAATCCCCTAATCAAGTTCATGGATTTCTATCCATAGGAGACACCAATCCCCTTAGGTAGTTCATGGATCTTTATCCATAGGAGAACTCCTTCTCCTCTACTCTGGCTAGTGATCCTCTAGAAGACTATTGCCTCCACAACACTGGATTGTGGATCTCTCTCCACTAAAGACTTTGTTCTCACTCAGAATATCTTTATCCTCACTACCCTGTCTAATGTATATCTATCCACTGGATACTACTATCCTCTGCTTTGTTACCTCCAAAGCTTACTCTTAGATCTGTCTCAAAGCTGTACTAAACACAGTCCTTCTGTATAGCACAAATATTCTCAATCTTTGCCTCAAATCTACACTAAACACAATCCTTTGGTCTAGCACAAATCTTCTCGGTCTCTATCTCAAATATACACTAAAAATAGTCCTTTGGTCTAGCACAAATATTCTCAATATCTATCTCTGGTCTGGCACAAACCTATCCTCAAATATGCACCAAACTCTATCCTCAAATCTGTTCTTAAGCCTTAATACAAAGCTTGATCCAATCATAAATCAACTCTACTAGATCTACCCCAAACCTTAAATCAATGTTTGAACAAATCAATCAATCAACTCTGCTCTCAAGTCTTCTCAAATAATAACCTCAAATATGTCCACAAGTCCTCTAAGGACTTATCCAATCTGCTCTCAAGACTTAACCAAGTCTTACCTCAAATATGCTTAACAAGTCCTCACTAGAACTTGTCTAATCTGCTCAAAAAAATTTCACTAGAACTTGCTCAATCTACTCAATAAGTCTTTACCAAGACTTACCTCAAATATGCATTGTAATATTTCACAAAAAATTACTCAACTCAACTCAATCTATCACAAAAACTTCTTCAATCACACAAAAAATTTTCACATAGAATCTTCTTTAACTTACATAAACATATAGAGAATTGTTAGAGACTCAATATTCTTCACACTCACAACACTACTCAATCACTTTCAATCTCTCTTTTTTTCCCACAAAAAAATATAATGGTTAGAGACTCAAAATGCTTCACACTCACAACAATTCTTAATCACTTTCAATCTTTATTATTTTACCATCGAAATATATAGAGAATGGTTAGAGACTCAATATGCTTCACACTCATAATAATGTTTAATCACTTTCAAACTCTCTTGTTTAACCACAAAAACATATAGAGAATGGTAAGAGACTCAATATGTTTCACACTCAATCACTTTTAATCTCTTTCTCAAATTAGTAAAGAATAATTTGTTTCACAGAACTTGAACTATCACTCCAACACTTTCAATCAACTATTTCTCAATCAAATCCACTCAACCAATCACTCAATGAAACATAACTTGGTTACAAACCCTAACCAAGTGTTTCACAATGCTTTCAACAACTCACACTATGGAACTTCAAACTTGACTCAAGATGATTCTAAATTCATATAGCAATGATAATCATGGTCTTTTTCACAAACCCTCATCAAGAATATGAAATTTTACTCAATTATTTTCAACAATGCTTATCAAAAAATCTCATATAACAAAAATACTCATGATCTTTCACAAACCCTAGTTTCAAGATAGTTCTCAACTTCACATAAAAAGTATACTCATGATCTTTATCAAATCCCAATCATGCACATGAAGGCTCACTCAACAATGCTTATCAAAAAAAACCTTTTCACTCCAACTTGCATTCACAACATTCAACAAATAATATTCCACTCACAAGAATGATATGCCCATACCTTTATTTTGAAGAAGATTTGATCTCAAAATCTGTCTCAATCACACTCAACCTCTTTGAAAATCTCAATGGTTAGATATCACAAATCTATCCTTAATATTTTCTTTCAAAAATATTTTACCATGCCAAAATATCAAAAATCAACTATGCCTTATTTCTCCTTTCAAATCAGTTTTTATAATATGACTTTATTTCAACAAATAACATATAACACCCTTGGAACACCTTATTACTCCTTTTAAAAAATTTAATCACTTAAAAATAAACACAAAAATTAAAACTTTGCATACCCTTTTATCTCGCTTTTATAACTCATAAACCCTTTTAAATATGCAATTTCTAATTTATAAAACTTTAGGAAATAAAAAAATTAATTTCCACCCGTGCAATTTTCAAATGCAATGCTAAACCTTGGAAATCAAGCACATACCTTGTAAATAACATCAAAAGGGCCTTGGCAAGATTCAAACCTCGATCCCCTTCTTCCAAGCACCTCCACACAATGCGTGCCCACAAAGTAGGCTATGTGCCCTCATGCAAAGGTTGAGGTGCACGTCTTCATTTTCACCTTCGTCCGACGGTGCACAAGCTAAAACAAACTTCTGTCTTTCCAAAATAATGAATGCGTGGATTGAACCCACGACTTGTCACTTGTGAGCGACTTAGCATAGCCTTGGCTTCCAACTGTGCTATCTAGCACCTTATGATATAAAGTGTTCTCCACTCACACTTGTTCCTTGGTCTGCCTCCTTAAGGGTTTAAAACACATGTGATTCTTCCCTTCCAAGCCTTGGTGCATGATTTCCTTGAGCATTCGATAATTCGCATGGATACTTTTCTAAGGTGGGATCTTACCCCCTTTTATATGCTTTGTAATATTTCCAAACACGTCAACGCTTAGATTAATTTGATTTTTATTTTGGCACCCTTTTAAATTAATTTAAATTTAAATTTTACCTTAGGGTAAAATATTTAAATTTAAATAATTTAAAAATAAACTTTCACCTGGGTCTTTTGGAGGAATAATAATTTTATCATTCCTTGGCCTTCGTTTTTCTTCACACCAACTTGTAACCATAGATATTATAATATTATTATTTCCATTAACCTACTTCTTTACCTTGGTAGAAAAACCACTAGAAGATATCTAATAACACCAAAATTTGGACATCAACCTTTTGACATAAATTCATGGATGACACTAAAACTTGATCATTATCTTCTTGACATTAATGGTGATAAACCTTGCTCTCTTCTTGATATCAATGAAAACAAACCTTGCTCATATTTCTAACATTTTTACCATGTGTATATGGTGGTAGTAGTTGTATGATTTTGTTTCTTTTAACCATAGTCTCAATATTATGGTTTTGCTACGTTTAAGAACAAGTATTTATAGATACATATATGATTATAACGCTCTTAAGATTAGTAATGATACTAATGGAATAATATCGAATGCATAGTGGATTAAAGTTATTATAATGGTAGAAGATGGTTATTTGAAATTGTTTACTTCATATTGTTAATGAAATAAATACAAATATAAGTATATAAATATATTCTTTGTATTTTTTGTAAATCATTATTGAATTTAAGATTTGTTGAAAGCTAAAAATATAGTCGGATTTTGTGAAGTTTTGTTGCTTCGAAAGAAAATATTTGATTTGTTGAAATTAAGTAGAAAAGTTTTGTAGAATTATTATATAATGGTTTCTTGAGGCTTATGTAGACAAGAATCCCATTATAGAGAGAAGTATGGGATTCTCTCATTGTTGTTGTATGTTTATGTTGCATGATGTTCTTGCATTTATGGTATGCATCTTGCATGGTTGTTTGTGTTTATGCATGATGCATGTTAAGTTGCATATGCATATAAGAGTTGTTCTTATCCCTTAATTATAAACTAAGTTCAAGGGAAAAGAGCTATCTAAAGAAAGGATTTGAAAAGGAATGTGATGCTTTGGATCCGTGTGTTGCTATGTAATAATGATATTTAAGAAAAAGTTGCTTGAAATTATATGTAATATTTTTTGAAAAGCTTTGATAAATGTATTTGAATAACATTGCAAGACTTGTGCAAAGTTCCAATATTATATGTTGCAAATTATTTAATGTAATATTGATATGTGTCTATGGTTATGTTTCTTTAGAATGTAGGTCAATTCTTTTCATAATTTTAATAATGAAATTTTCTAAATGCTAGTGGTATGTTATGGAAATCTTGTTTAAAATTTCTAGTTTAAAAATGTGCTATATTGAGTTTATAAATGCAATAGCACTTTAATTCCTATTGAAGAAATGTATTTGATTTATTTGTGTGATTCTTGGGTTTGTGGGGGGTTGGCTAATATTAAAATATTTGAGTCAAGAAGATAACCCAATCTTGGGAGGAGTTATAATGATGTAATAACTAGGTATTTACAAATATGGAATGAGTTGCAGTGATGCAATAACCAAATTATTATGAATAATATACCTTGAATGGTGAGGCTTGAGTGTTCCAAAATAATGAAGCTTTGGAGTCATTCACAAGGTAGTATAGTGATGGTACCCTGAACAATGAGGATAAGGTGACCATGCTCATTACCATATGAGTGGTAATGATCTTAGTTAACCTGTAGATATGTGGTAACTAAGCACTAAGGCATTATACCAGAATAATCCTACATAGATAGAGTAATATAGGGTTAGGTAAAATGGAGTCCCCTTTAAATTTTATGGGCCTTAAAGGATAATTCCTACATTGTGGTCAATTTTTCCTCTATCGATGAGGATATAGGAAAGGTGGAGAGAACCATTATTGTTGTCCTTTTGAAATGCTGGCGTTTAAAAAGGTGAACCTTATAAATATGGGATCTTGGCTACTCATGTCCACTTGAGTGTCATCTACAATGATATTGACTCAAATTTTGGTTATGCCTTACAATATTTGGAAATATTGAGACTTTTTTTTTAACCTTGTGAATAAAATATTTATATTTCTCTTGGTATGGTTTGGTGGGTTGTTATAGTTGGTATTAGAGCTCTAGGTTATAGGACTAGAAGTTTCTATGGAGATAACCTAGGATAAGCCTTGACTTGATGTGATACTTTTGGGAGAATTCCTCTTCTAGGGACTTTAACTTAACTTGGGATAAGATGGGTATTACACATTATTTGGACCAATCAAACCAAAATGTAAAAATCCTAGAGAGTATAGCTTCTTATTGGAAATGGCACCTTGTAGGTAGACAAGTGTGACCAAGATCATTATCAGGTGAGTGATAATTGTCATACTTGAGATGGTACCTTGCAAGTAGCAAAGCATGGCCATGATCATTATCAAGAGAGTGATAATATTCCAAGTTAGTTCATGGGGAAATGAATGTAACTAAGTATGAATACAATTTGGGATAAAATTATGACTAATCCAACTCCTTTGTGTGGATAGGAGATAAAAACTTGTTTTAATATCATCTAAGAACATGGGATCAACTATGCAAGAGGATTTGTAGAGATTTTTCAAAAGAATATTGGAAGAACAATGGACTATATTAAGAGGACTGGAAGAACAATGGACTCTAGTAAGAGGCCTAGAAGAATAATGGACTCCAGTAAGAAGTCTGCAAGAACAATAGACTCTAGCAAGAAAGCAAAAAGTATAGGGGATTCCACCTAGAAAATGATAAGTGTTAGATATATTGTCAAGTTGCTACAATAGGATATAGATCAACATACGTCATTAGTTATGTTTCTTCAAGAGAAAATGGAACAACAACAAAAAATGTTGGAAATTATTGTTAAACAAGAATCCAAAAAAAGAGTAAAGAAAACCAAGAGAACTATATGAAGAATTTCCAAAAGAAGGATAATTCAAAACCTCAGCCTTAAAAGCAGAGAGATTCAACTCAAAAAAGAGATACAAATTATAAAAAGTAGAAAATATGTTAAGCACCTAGGATAGGTTGTTTCATTTGTGGTGGTCCTCATTATGTAAATATGTGTCTCCAATGGCTAGAGTTGAGCAACAAAGCCAAGGCTCAACTACACCAAATCTATGAAACCATAGGAAGTCATAATCTAGATGGACAAGCAACTCCCATGTTACTAAATGATAATTTGATTAATAATAATGTTAAATTTTTAATTAATAGTGGAGGTACAAATAGTTTTATTTCCACTTAGTATTTTTTGGGATATGCCAAAAAACCTAGATTCTTGGTACAAGGGTAGAGAGTTCAATTTGGGTTTGGATAAACTTACTTAGTGGATCAATGATTGCCTATGACTAAGATCACCCTACCTAATGGATCTATTATTTGGTATTTATATGTGACACTTCTACATGCCTTTGATATTATCCTAGGGATGGATTGTTTAAAGTATCATGGAGCCCTAATCAACTTCCAAGAAATATGGTTGGACTATATTGATAAGGACAAGAATATAGTAAGGGTTCAAAGTAGGCAAGGATATTCTCAACCACATATGCTATCAACTATGTAGCTAAATAATACAATCAATAGAGGTTGTATGTTGTATGTAGTAAAGATAAATTGCAAGACATGTGATAATGAGGATGAGAAAATGTTTAGGAGACATTCAATTCTACATGAATTTAGGGATGCATTTACAAAATATATCCTAGGCCTACCACCTTGATGTGAGTTTGAATTCACTATTGATTTAATGCCTAGAGTTGAACCTATTGCAAGGATACCTTATAGAATGACTCCTATTGAGTTGCAAGCATTAAAGGTGCAACTCAAATATTTATTGGAGAAATGTTTAATTAAACCTAGTGAGTTACCCTAGGGTTCTCTAATGTTATTTATGAAAAATAAGGATGGTTCCTTAAGGTTATGCATTGATCATATGATGCTAAATAAAGTGACTATCAAGAATAGGTATCCTTTACCAAGGATTGATGATCTCTTTGATTAGATAAAGGATGTGACTATATTTTCAAAGATTGATTTGAGATCAAGATATCATCAATTGAGGGTTCATGAGGAGAATAATCATAAAATAACCTTTAAGACTAGGTATGGACACTATGAGTTCATAGTATTTCCATTTGGTTTGAAAAATGCACCAACAACATCTATGAGTCTAATGAATAGTGTATTAAGAAAATATTTGTATTAGTTTGTTATGATATTTTTGGATGATGTCTCGATATGTTCCCACACCAGAGAAAAACATGACCAATATTTGAGGTTTGTGTTAGAGGTGTTGAGGAAAAACCAACTTTATGAGAAGTTATCTAAATATGAATTTTATGCCTCACAAGTTTAGTATTTGGGGCGTATTATATTTGTAAAAGGGATTGTTGTAGATCCTAAGAAAATTGAGGCCTTTTTAAGTTGTCTTTCACCCACTAATGTGTCATAAGTTAGAAGCTTCATGGAAATAACTAGTTATAATAGGTATTTTTTGAAGGACTATTCCAAGATTACCTACTCTCTTACCAACTTTCAGAGAAAAGGAAAAGAGTTCAAATGGATGGATAAGTGTGAGGTCACCTTTGAGACTCTAAAAAATAACCTGACTATTATGCCAATTCTCAAGATACCATATCCTCTTGGGAATGTTATAGTATGTATATATGCTTACTTGGAAGGTTTTGGTGGAGTGTTATCCCAAAATTGAGCTATAGTATCATACGAATCTAAGAGACTAAAGAAGCATGAGTTGAATTATGCTACACATGACCTAGCGTTAGCAGCATCTATGCATGCTCTAAAGGTATGGAGGCACTATTTGTTAGAGAAACATTCTGAGCTAAGAACAAATGACCAAATCCTAAGGTATATCTTCACCCAACCTATGATGAATGAAAGATAGAGAAGGTGGATAGAGTTCCTATAGAAATATGACTTTGGTATTGAGTATATTAAAGGAAAGGAGAACAATGTTGTTGATGCCTTAAGTAGGATAAGACACATAGCAACATTGAATCAAATTCACATAGACTTGATGGACAAAGTCAAGGAAATGTAGATACAAGATCAATATTGCATCAAAATCCAGGCTAAAACTGAGAGAAATCTTGAGCGAAATAAGTATTTTAACATTAAATATGGACTTTATGTTTCAAGAATAAGGTTCTCATACCCAAAACTAATTATTTAAGGAGAATTATTATGCAAGAGGCACATAGTTCTCCATATTTTTCTCATTTGAGAGGTGCAAATATGAGAGAAAACATGAAAAATACCTTCTATTGGTTAGGAATGAAACATGATATCACTAGTTTCATTGCTAGATGTTTGGAATGCCATAAGGTTAAGGTAAAACATCAACATCTGACAAGAAAATTATGCCCACATGATATACCCACTCAAAAGTGGTAGGTTATATTTATGGATTTTGTGGTGAGTTTACCTAAGACTAGGTACTAGTATGATGCAATACTTATAGTAGTAGACAAGATGACTAAAGTTGCACATTTTATACTAGAAAACATAAATAATGATGCATCGGTTGTGGCAAATAGATTTAGCAAGGAATTTTTTAGGTTACATGTTTTTCTTAAGGTGATCATATCAGATAGATATTCTAGGGAACTAAATTGAATATTAGTTTTGCTTACCATCTAGAAATATATGGGCATATAGAGAATGGGAACCAAGTCCTATAAGACATGCTTTATATGTATTGCATGGATCAAAATTCTAAATGGGAAGACTTTTTGCATTTGGTTGAATTTACATATAATAATAGATATCACTGATCCTTGGGAATGGATCCATTTGAAGCCTTGTATGGTAAAAGATGCAAAAAACCTATATCATGGGATAATCTAGAAGATCAGGTAGTGATTGGTCTAGATATTATCAAAGAGATAGTGGAGCAGCTCAGAGTGATTTTATAGAGGCTTAAGGAAGCAACCAATTTTCAGAAGGGCTATGCTAATATGAAAAGATCACCAATAGAATTCTCTATGTGAGATAGATTTTTATTGAGGGTAACACCCATGAAAAGTGTCATCAATTCAACTATGTTGGATCCTTATGTTTTGGGCCTTTTGATATCTTTGATAAAATTAGTCTAGTAGCCTATAGGCTTTCCTTAGTGTTCAACCTATCAAAAATCCATGATACTTTACACGTATCCCTACTTAGGAAGTATGTTGTTGATCCTTCTTATGTTTGGAATATTTAAAAATTGCAGATGATATATCCTTCAACCAATGAGGCATGATCGGTAAGGATTTTGGGGTTTTTTTCTAAGCAATTGAGAAAACAAACCCTAGATTAATGTAAGTTCCACTAGGACCATTATTCTAAAAATTGTGCCACTTGGGAAGATGTTAAAGAAATGAGAAATAAATTCTCATATTTGTTTGAATGAAATATATGTTTTATTTTTAGAAAACACAAGGGATTGTGTTTAGTCCAAGGGGAAGCATGTAATAGAACTCCTTGGAAGGACTTGATTTTGACACTTGATTTATGTATTGATGTGTGGATATATAATGCATAATATAATTTTATCCTATTATGTGTTCGTATATGCACTTTATGTTTTGATTATACTACTTTTGAAATATGGTATTGCTAATAGAATTTTTGGTTGTAGGACCAAATAGTCTCATGCGTCGATTGGTATGGGACAACCACCATAGTTGAGAGAAAATGAAAAATGATGGATGATATTCTAATCAAAAGCTCAAGGGTAAAATAAACCCTTCATGTAGGTGCATTGCATATGTGTATGTTGTTTGAAATGCACCATTGGGTAATAAGGTTGCTATTAATGCAAAAGAGCCATCCTTAGTAGGAGGGTGGTAACATTACAGTTATCGTATAACCTTCTACTCAAGGAAAAACTACTTGTGCATATTTATAATTGCATCTTAGACTAGTATTTGTTATGATGATGCATTCATGTTTGAGGTATGGAAATATTTTTGGTTAATATTAATTATAACATAATTAATAATGGGTATATTTTAATATTGACATTAATAGTTAATATTAATATTCGGTATTAAATTTAAATAATTAATTAATTTGATTTTTGTTATATTATTAGCAACATTACAAAATAATAATATTGTTCATGAAAAGAACAAATGATATAATTATCAATATTGGCCTATGGTTAATATATTTAATCTATTAGAGCCAAATCATGGGAATATTGAATTGGTAATTATTTTCAAAGGTTGCCTTTGTTTGTTGTATAATGATTTTGGATTACGTTATCTTCTTGTAACAGTTGTATTCGTGCTAGAAGAAGGCCAACATGGAGAGGAAACAAGAGAACATTTTCCAACATTTAATCTTCCATACCTTTTGGTTTATATGGGTTGGTTTTTGTTGAGTTTTGTTGATCACCAGTGGAGGAAGTTTTGGAAGGATACATTGCAAAGAGTAAAGAGTTTTGGAAGCTTTGTAGAAGAGGTAGTCTCTGCTTGATTTGCTTATGTGTTTTTGTATTCTATTGTTAATGAAATAAAGGCAATGATTAGTAAATAAATATATTATTTGTGTTTTTGGTGAATTGTTATTGAATTTAAGATTTGTTGGTAAAAATATAGTTGCATATTGTGAAGTTCTATTGCTTCGAAAAAGAAGATTTGATCTGTTCGAATTAAGTAAAATAATTTTGTGGAAGTATTATTTAATGGTTTCTTGAGGCTTATGTAGACAAGGATCTCATTATAGAGAGAAGTATGGGATTCTCTCATTGTTGTTGCATGATGTTATTATTGCATGGTTATTTGTGTTTATGCATGACGCATGTTAAGTTGCATATGAATTTAAGAGTTGTCCTGATCCCTTAATTCTAAATTAAGTTTGCAGGAAAGGAGCTATCTAGAGAAAGGCCTTGAAAAGGAAGACAATGCTCTGGATCCTTGTGCTGCTATGTAATAATGATGTTGAAGAAAGAGTTTCTTGAAAGTATATGTAATATTTTATGAAAATCTTTGATAAATGTATTTGAATAACATTGCAAGACTTGTGCAAAGTTGCAAGATTATATGTTGCAAATTATTTAATATAAGAGTGATATGTGTCTATTGGAAAGTAATTGTTACCTAGAAAAAAATGGTGGAATAAAATTCCTATTTTATGGTTATGTTTCTTTAGAATGTAGTTCAATTATTTCCATTAGTTTAGTAAAGGAAATTGTTGAATGTTAGTGGTATGTAATGGAGAGCTTATTTGAAATTTTAGTTTAGCAATGTGCTATATTGAGTTTATAAATGCAATAACACTTTAATTCCTTTTGAAGAGATATATTTATTTATGCATGTGATTCTTGGATTTGTAGGGGCTTGGGTGAGAATTAGATCCATATTAGAACCCTTAAGTTAAGAAGAGAACCCAATATTAGGAGGAGTTGTTGTGATGTAATAACCAGGTATTTACAATTTTAGGAGTTTTGTTGATGCAATAACTAGATTATTGTGAATGATACACCTTGAACAATGAGACTTGGGTGTTAAAAAATGGTGAGGTTTTGGAGGTAATCATAAGGTAGTATAGTGGTGGCACCTGGAACGATGAGGATTGGGTGACCATGTTCATTACTAGGTGAATGGTAATGGCCTTAGTTAACCTACAAAGGTCTGGTAACCAAGCACTAAGGCATTATGCCAGAATAATCCTACATAGACTAACTTATGTAGGGTTAGGCAAATATACGTCCTTGATAAAGTGTTATGAGCCTTAAAATATAAAAGGTGGGGAGAAAAATTGTTGGCATCCTTTCTAAATAATGAGGTTTAGAAAGGTGAACCCCCAAAATACAATATGTTGGCCACTCCTATCCACTTGTGTGTCATCTACAATGACATTGACTCAAAATATGGTTATGCCTTACAATATTGGAAAATATTAGGACTTCTTTATGATTGTGAAAAACAAATTATATATCTCTTGGTATGGTTTAGTGGGTTGTTACAACATGCTAAGCGGAGAAGTCAAAATACCAAATTATATCAACTATTACCAATACCAAAGAGGCCATGGGAGGATGTCAACATGGATTTTGTTCTTGGGTTGTTGAGGATGCAAAGAGGTAATGATTCCATTTTTGTCATTGTCGATAGATTCTTGAAGATAACACATTGTATAACTTGCGAGAAAACGAGTGATGCTACCTATATTGCTAATTTGTTATTTCAAGAAGTTGTAAGATTGAATGGTTTGTGAAGAGCATTATGTTAGATATAGATGAGACATTTGTTGGTTATTTTTGACATACTTTGTGGAAGAAGTTAGGTACCAAATTGAGCTTTCGTTCAACATATCACCCTCAAATAGATGGATTGAAGCCTTGGGAATTTATTGTGATGTCTCATTCGTAAGAAGCCAAAGTTGTGGGATACTATATTGGCACAAACATTTGCATATAATAATTTTGTGAATAGAAGCATAGCCAAAAGTTGGTTTCAAATTGTGTATGGAACGTGTCCTATGGAAGTAGATGAGTTACAAAGTACAATTGAATTGCATGTATAACGTGTCCTATGGAAGTAGATGGTTTCCCTGGAGATGGAAACCATCTGCTTCTTGGGATCGTATCGTCCTCAACATGGTATAACGTGCACTCAGCTTCTCCATACCATCTGCTTCTCGGGGTTCGTATCATCATCAACCATCAGTTTCTCGGGATTTGGTATAACTGCACGCAAAGGATTCAGCAAACTACTACCTTTACAAAGAGTTGACTTTCCCTCAAAATTTGAACTTAGATCTCTTCTTAAAATACTCAACGAGCACTTACCAATCTACCTAAACCTCTAGATTGCAGGTTCCGCTGCATCATTTTTCCGTCAGAGTGAGAGGAGGTAAAATTATTATTTTTTTCCCTCTTTACTTGCCGTCCTAGACGGAAGTATGGAATGACTTTTTAATAGATATCCCATTGCAATTTCCCACACACTCGGGTGAAGTAAAATCTAACGCTTGATTCTTGGAATTTCTGTAAAGACTGGGGACCAGCAATACAACGACACAAACATTTATGGAGAAATACAGACATCATTTGAAGGTTAAGGTTCTGAGGCGCTCCTGCAGTGGTGGAATGTACATTGTACGACGGTTGCATTCTGTGGACTCAATGTGGATACGTAATATTACGTCAGGTGGAACCCGTTATTGTCGAGACCTCATGTTCGAATCGCAATAATGCCCGAAAATTGAGTTTACAGGTTGTTTCTTCGTCTTTGAATCTCTCCTTGGATGTGCTCAGCAATGGCCATTACCAAAGATTACATATCGACGAATCCAAACGATGTACATGCACGATCGATCTGTCACTTGTATTTCTTTATCTCGCAACAGGCTAGAGAGCAAATAATTCCACTCATAATTGAAAGTGAATTGCTCTCCATAAACGTTTTTGTTAGAAATTCTCTGTCGTCTTCAATGCTTCATCAAAAATTTATTTGGATAGGATGTCTTTTTTTGGGTTACATAGAAGAATTGGTTACAATCACAATTTTTAGTAACTGTCACCGCAGCTAAGGTTTTCTATACACCCACTGTCTCATGGTAACCCGACGCGAGATGGGGACCACTGGACGCACAGGGTTCACACCGTCTTCGTCAATTTGGTTCAACACGTGGCATGAAGGGGACCACTAGACAAGTAGGACACAGATCGCCGTATCAGTCAAATGAGATGGCGACCACCGGATGCACGAGGGTTCGCACCGTCTTCGTCAATCTGGTTCAACACGTGGCATGAAGGGGACCTTCAGACAAGTAAGAAACAAATCGCCGTATCAGTCAAGTGAGATGGGGACCACCGGACGCACATGGTTCACACCGTCTTCGTCAATCTGGTTCAACACGTGGAATGAAGGGGATCACCGGACAAGTAGGAAACAGATCGCCGTATCAGTCAAGTGCAACACACAGAGGAGTTGGATCGGACTACTGACTATGCATGGGCGCGCTGATGGGATTGAAACCTAAAAGTTGGATCGGGCTACTGATTATGCATGGGCACGCCAGTGGGATTGGAACCTAAGTCTCCTCACAGTAAACGCCCCAACTTACCAATCCACCTAGACCCATGGATATTGGATGGGATGTCTTTGTTATAACATCATATTCCAATCTCTGTTACCAACCCCAACAAATTATTTATGTGATGGCAGTATTAGTCACAAGTGTTTATTGGTTGATTAGTTCAGTTTTGGAAGATCCTTTTGACTTTATTTTAATCAACAGGTTAAAATTTATAAAGACATTTTTGAGGGTTAGGTGGATTGTAAGTGTTTGAAGACACCTAGGTTAAAAATCTGGATGGTCCCCTTCACTCAGAATCAATAATGACTGAGCAGAATAAATTTAACGAAAACAGTTTTATAATTTAAACTTTGTATTTATCAATTACTAAAAATAATTTAAACTCCCTATTAGTTACTTAAAAATAATATAATTATAAACGATTCGCATTGCTGACAGTGAGGCGTCAGTATGTGAAGGTTTGCCTGAGTAAATTTAAGCGCAAGAGCAAGACCATAAATGGATCAATCATTCTGTCAAGCAAAAACACGCCAAGTGGGCCTGAATGATGCCAGGAATGATCTGGTTGTAAGTGTACCCGCCACTACAGACTTGTGTCCTGCACTTTTGAGCAGCGATGTTGCTGGCAATTACGTCGCTGCCGGTTGTTGTTATCCTGCATCTCTGCGCCCACCCTAAAAGTACGTCTCGTTCTCATTAATTAAGACTACAGATGTTAGGGAAATTTTTAATATAACGAATTTAAAGGAGAAAATTTTGTAGTTAAAAACATTCTCATTATGCATAAGTTACTTGTTCGTCAATATGGTCCACACCAAGGGTTTGTGCTCTAGGAGAGGACGACGAGAGTCAGCTATTTGCTTGGTGCTAATGGAGGCAATCTGCAGGATGAGTCAGGTGGAGGTTCTTGGTGCCAATGGCGGCAATCTGCAGGATGGGTCGGGTGGAGGTTTGATTGCAAATGCGGTGCAGAGTTGCAGGTTGCGGGTCGCGGTTGGGTCTTGGCAGGGTTCAGGGCAGGGTGGCGGACAGGGAGACGATTGGTGTTGGCGCCGCTAGCAGTTTGGTTTCTAACCCGTTGGCGGTGGGGTTTGAGTCAGAGGGTAAGGCGGGGGACCCTCTCGTTTCCTTGGTTGGAGGGGGCCGTGTTTGAGGTGGCAGTCCCGGTGGGAGATCCTCTTCCCTCGGTTTTCGAGATCCTTGGTGTTGGCTTTTCTTGTGGGTCCTTGATCTCTGCACACTGCATTGTGCTAAAGAAACCTTTCTTTGTGTCTATCACCGCTAAAGGAGGCAGGCTTAGAAGCTCTGAATCTTTTTTCGATCTTTGCCTTTTTTGGGATAAATTGTCTATTCCATACGGGCTAGTGGATTCAACCCTAGGAGCAGGATCTTGGAACCTGGTCAGAAAGCTCCTTGGTAGCAGACTAGATATGGATGCGATTCTGAGGTGGGCTTTGGCTAGGTGGAAGTTTACGGGATCTATGGAAATCATTGCTATTTCGAACGGGTTCTTCATGATTAATCTTGTTTGCCAGGAGGATGCTAAAAGGATTCTAGGTGGGGGGCCCTAGTTCTTTGGAAGAAGGGGGTTCTTCTTGCGGAAATGGGATCCTGACTTTAACCCAAGAACCCAAAAATTCAACTTGGCTTCCCTGTGGGTTCGTCTCCCTGACTTGCCCTTCCAATTATAGCACGCCATTGTCATTAGGGGCATGGGTTTGTCTCCCTGACGTGCCATTCCATTTATAGCATGTCAATGTCATTAGGGGCATTGCAAAGGTGATTGGCGAACTGGTTTAGTTTGATTTTACCACTTGATCACAATCCTGGATGGTCTTTTCCCGGATGTGTGTTTTGGTGGGCCCGGATTTCGACTTGCCAGGTCATATTGACCTGATCTCCAAGGTGGGGGCATGGACCCAATCTAGTGTGTATGGAAATAGGCCCACTAAGTGCATGATGTGCAAAAGGGTAGGCCACAACTTGGGGGCTTGTGTGCGGAAGGCCCAAAAGTCGAAGGAGGGTATTAAGAAAAGCTAGCAGAAAAAGGTTCAAGTGAACCTAAGTTCCAAATCCACCCTAGGCAATATCAAGAATTCGAACCAAGAGTCTTTCCCACATGAAGAAACTTTGGTCAAAGAAATCCTTGAAGTGGATATTAGCAGCCTTAGTAGGGCAGTGGTGAATAGACAGGAGTATTCAGTCTCGAACCTTCTAATGGATGGGAAATTAGAAGCAGTGTATGTGGCTGATATCATGCAAGATTTTCTTCAAAATTCTTTCCAAGGTCTCTTCTCTGAGGAGGAACCTCCGGTGGAGGAGGTGCTTGCCCTCCCAGCCCTTGAAGGGGTAGATTCAGAAGCAAATACTAAGTCAGATCTTGGTAATTTTTTGGGCCTGAGAGAAGGGACCTCAGAATCAAAGGTCCCCCCCAAAGACGCGAAGTCTACATAAAGGGTCGACGGATGTTGGAGTGGCCAAGGAGGTGGGGAGATCCCCGAATAGGGTGGTAAGGATCAATGATGTGGAATCAAATGTAGCAGACGACCTATAGACCCAACTAAAATTTGAGGAGAGAGAATCTAAAGGAAAGAAACTAAAGATGGACTCTTTTTGTCGATCCCCTAAATATTCTTATGGAGGAAGCCGATCCATACCCCGTAGATGAATATTATTTCTTGGAACATCAGAGGCCTTAATGGGGTGACTAAGCAGAGAGCCCTAGCCTCCTTGAGGAAAGATCACTGGCCCGATATTATTTTAGTCCAAGAAACTAAAATGGACGTGATTAGTGTGGAATTAGTCAAAAGGAGAGTTTGGAATGAGGTATATTTTATGGATATTCTGGAATGTGGTTTCTAGGGGACTACTATGCCTGTGGTATCCTAAGTCTATTAAAGGCTTAATCCTATTTCCTTAAAAAAGGGTAATTAATATTCTTTTCTCATCCAAATCTTCAGGTTTTTAATGGATCCTTTCGAACATTTATGCTCCTAATACACCTCAGAATATGGTGCTTTTGTGGAATTTCATAAGCACAATGCGAGATGTGTTCAAGGATGAGGTTTGGCTTCTTGTAGGGTATTTCAACACCCCTTTATATGCCTCAAAAAAAAGAGGGGCACCTATGTCCAAGAGTATGGAATATTTTGCATTTTTTGTGAATTCTCAAGAGCTGATGGATATGCAGTTGAAAGGGTCTAGATACACATGGAATAACCGAAGACTGGGAAATCAAAACATCTAGATCAGGCTTGAATGTTTTCTAATTTCTAAGGAAGGGATTCCTTTTTTTTGCGACGTGTATAACGCCAGCTGATCCGCTCTCACAATATTTATTTATTCTGGTGGTAGAAGCTCTGGGAAGAGCCATCCGACATAATGCTGGCATTGAAGGTTTAAAATTGACCCATTTGATTGATCCCATCACCAGTATATAGATGATACTCTGCTTTCTTTATTGGCCTTGATTCCTCAAACTAAAATTGTTAAATCCATTCTTGAAGATTTTGATAAGGCGACGAGGTAGAAAGTCAATTTTAGAAAAACTATGCTATTTTTTCTTGACACTCCAGTTGGCCAGCAACAAAGGATAGTTGGGATATTGGGGTGCCCAGTTGGTTCTCTCCCTGCACCTTATCTTGGCATGTCAATGTTTAAAGGTGCTTCAAAGCCTTCTCTGTGGGATGTGGTTGTGGAAAATCTTAAAAAGAAACTCACCGGTTGGAAAGGCGACATTTTGAGCCAGGCAAGAAAAATTTTGCTTTTAAAATATTCTCTGTAAAGCATACTGGTTTATTTTCTACCCCTTTTCAAACTTCCAGGGAAAGTTATAGAAAAAATGGAACAAATTCAATGCATTTTTTTGTGGTCTAGGGATGAGACCAAAAAGCAGTTCCACCTAGTCTCGTGGAATCAAGTTTTAGCTCTAAAGAGGCAGGAGGTTTGGGTCTGCGGAGGATGAAAACTCTTAACAAGACTCTCCTTGCTAAGCAAGCTTGGTGGCTAGTTAAAAATGAAGATACTAGTTGGGTAAAAATTGTTAAGGCAAAATACTTAATCGATAATAATTTCTTAACTTCCAATGCCTTCCCATAAAGTTCTGCCTTCTAGTCTAGTCTTACTATTTGTTTTCTAGGTCTCTATAAAGGTTTGAGGTGGTTGGTGGGAGATGGCACTTTTATTGATTTTTGGTGAGACACTTGGGTATCCAACTGTCCGTTGGCTCAATGTCGAGAATATGTGGACCTGAAAACCATAACAGATAGACATTTCAGCCCCAAAGTCTACGGTTTCATCAAAGTTTCAAATGGGTGACATTTATGGAAATATTTTGAAATTCATAATATTCCTCAAGCAGTTAATGGGACCCTGAGGTCTCTGTTTTATGAGATTAAGTCACTGATTACCCTAAATACGGATCTTAATAACAAATTAATCAGGGGTCTAGCGAAGGACAGTAATTTTTTGGTCAAGTTGGCATATCAATGTGTGGATTCCAAAGGTGTCCCTTAGTTCCCTATCAAACAGATTTGGTTAAAAGGTCTTACACTCAAAATCAATGTTTTCTTTTGGTTAGTTGTTCAAGGTAAATGCTTAACAATTGACAACCTCCAAAAAAGGGGGATGAGCACCCCAAATAGATGTTTTCTTTGTGAGCGAGATTTAGAATCTTTGAGGCATATTTTTATGGATGCTCCTTCTCCATTGAAGTCTTTAGAGCCTTTTTTAAATATATGGGGGTGGCATGGGTTCTTCCAATATCCCTCATGGATATGGTAAATCAATGGATCTCCCTTTCCATTCACTAATTCTGAGAACCTTGTTGCAGTTTGGGCTGCCTCATTTATGATGGAGAATATGGAAAGAAAGAAACTTTCAAGTGTTTGAAGGAAAATATAGTTCAGTCCACTGTGTCACTGCAAGAGGGGTGAGTGATCTAGTGGAAAATGTTAAAGCCTTGAATTTAAATAGAATTATACGTGATATAAAGGTCGGCTTGGAGCATAGATTGGGTCTATTTTTGCCCCCTCCAACTATGGAAATCAGGTTAACTCGGGATAGGTCTAGTATTTTGGGAACCCCCTCGAATGGTTGGTTGAAACTCAACTTTGATGGGGCCTCTAGATGGAACCTAGGTTAGGCAAGAATAGGGGGTCTCTTTAGAAATTCTAGGGGGAATTCTACTTGCTTATGTTGAATGACATGATCAACAAATAAATTATTTTGCGGAGGTGCGGGTGTTGTTTCAGGGAGTTTTATTGATTAGTAGGATTAATTATAAGAAACTGATTATAGAGGGAGACTCCATGAATATAATCAATATGTTTAAAGGCACCCAGACTCCATATTGGATGGTTTCAAATTTTATTTGGGAATCCCAGCGTTAGATCCAATATCTGGAAGAGGTTCAAATTCATCATAAGTTTAGAGAAGGTAATAAGGCCACCTATATTGCAAATCATGGTCTTCAAGTTCAAAACCTTCAGGTGTGGATGGAAAATTTTCTTGAAGATGTGTGCAGAGTGGATATTAATGATCAACAATGATAGGGGTATTTTTGAACTTATCATTGGTATTATGAGGGCTTTGGCTGTTTGCATCTCAGATGGGCAAGACCGCCAATTTTTAATTTGAAATATCAAATTAATTTTAAATCTCATATTGGCTGGAGTTTTCTCTTTTGTGTATAAATGGATTTTTTTCCATCTATCAGGTGGAATTCACTACAAGATCTATGATCATGTTATGCAGGTGAGGTAGGAGATTTATGACTTGTGTTTTAAAGGAAGTGGTCAGGATCATGCTCGTGTGGAGTTATGTGCCTCGAGTGGACCCCCAAGTTGTCAGGATGATAGGACTTGGGAGTTGAAGGAGTGGAAATGTCATAATGGGTAGGATCGAAGTTTGAGTGGGCTGATAGGTATGGAAATCAAATCGTGTGTGGAAGTTCTCACCCTATTTGCCAATAGAGCCCTCAATTTTTAAGGCTCCAGACTTTGGGATCGACTGCATAATATTTTGGATGGTGGTTAATTTTTCAACCATGGTAGCTTCCCAAATTATACTTTTGCTCCAAAAAGGTTTGTGTTTCATCGGTGGGAGTCCCAAGTGCTGCGGTGGTAGGATGGTGGATACTCTCTTTCCTATTTTTTTGCTAACTTTGGTAGTCTCATGTGGGAGCTATGGTGGTGTCCCAAAATTGTGAATAAGGAGAGGTCACATGTGTATTTTATTGGTTGAATAAACAAGCAGTATGAGTGACATTCTGGATACTTCAATATCTTCCCTTATGATCGTTGGATGGATATGTAGAAAATTATTTATTTTGCTTTTACTTAATGGTGAAGCGATTGGTAGAGCATCAGAATGGAATCAATAATTGTGGAACCCCACTCTCTCATGGTGGATGAGGAGGTTTACAAAATTTTTAAGAGAGAAAGTGTGTTACAATGCTTGTTGAAGTTCAATGGTTTTCACCGAGATATGGCGAAACACATGGCTTATTCATGGCAGGTGGTTGTAGCAAGTAAGATCATCTTTATCCAACATCCAATTAGTTAAAGCATGAGAAATATTATTATATTCTCTAACCACATAATTGTATTCAAATTTAAAAAAAATCATCTAGATTAATTGAATCTTCTCAACAATTGTTTTTCTCCTATCAACCTTATGATTCTTAGAAGGAGTTTTCAATAGATTAATCATGACTTGGGAGTTAGATTCAACCAACACCTTTTTCCATCCAACCTTAGCACCCTCTCAAATATCTTTGAGGATACCATACCCCTCAATATGGTTATTGGAAAGGATAACCAAATTTTTAGGAAGAGTGAAAACCAAGGAACCATCTAAAATTCTACCAATTCCTCCCACACTAGCTTTTCCAAGGTTCCCCGTAAAGGCTCCATCCATATTGACTTTTTCAAAATATTTTGGAGGAGGTTTCCAACATCTTGTTTTATCCATATTTTTATTACTCACATTCCTTTTAATATGGTTTCCAATAGTTGAGCGAATCTTCTATATTTGCATAACTTGATCCCATCATTAGTGGGAGTGATGGGGGTGATTAAGAAGTTGTTGGGCTGATTCAGCTAAGTTAGCAATGGTATTTTTACAAATATAGTGAATATCCTTCCTTTCTTGTTTGAAAAACCATTTGTTTATTTTCTTCCATATATTCTGAGGTAGGATGGTAGTTCCCATACAAACTATCTATGTAACAAAATGATCAACAACCTCTTGTTTAGGTAAATCCCTCCAAAGTTGTTCAAGAGTACAAAAATTTAACCACATTAAACTGAGTAAGGTAGCCATTCTCCTCCATAACTCAAAGGCTAAGGTACACTCAATAAAAATATGGCTAATAGTTTCCACATTCTTTCCACATATCTCACATCTAAACAAGCCATGAAAGCCATGTTTTATAAGTTGCTCACTAGTGAGAACCCTTCAATGTAATAAAATCCAAATAAAAAACCTCATCCTAGGCTAGAGCTTTTGAGCCCACAACTATGTAAGTATATCATAGGACTAGTTGGGAATATTGTGGTATAAGGTCGAAAAACCTTGAGCAACAATATTCTCACATGTAGTAGTGTTTTTCCATCCAAAATAGTCCTTATCATGGGACCAAGAGAGAGATATCATATGAAGGATGCATTGGATATATTTCTTTTTATTTTTGGAATTTGAATAGGCCATTCCTCAATAGGGATCCAATATATACCAACCTCTAAATTACCAGTCTAGTTATTGATAGTAATTAGCTACCTTTATCCAATTAGCTTGGTGAAGCTTCTCCATCCAGGGCCTCCAATAAAGAAACTAAGTTATCAAAAGTTGGTGATCATCCCAAGAATCTATCCAAAAATTAACCTATTTACCATTATGAATGATCCAAAATAACTTCCTTTTTTATCAAATTCTCACTAGTCCTAAGAATCACCAAAATGGGAGAACCTCTAATAAGAAGTTGATAGCAAATAAGGTCTTTAGGACTTTTTTTTCAAAATATTTAGCATGAATATTATTGGCCCATAGAACATTGGGGTTATTCAAAATCCTCCAATACAATTTTGTAGCTAAAGCCTTATTATTTTTTATAATACACTAGAATCCTAACCCGCCTTCATGATTGGGAAGCCATCAAGTCTTTCTTTTCACCTAGGTCCATCTTCTTTTCTCCTTAGTACCACTCCAGAGGATCCATTGATCGATTTGATCTAGTTCTCGAAGAACTACCTTTGGGATATTCAACATTGTATAAGCATAAATAGGTATAGCTTGAAGAATTGATTTTACCAAGGTAATTTTCCCCCATATGAAAGCTACCTATTGGTCCACTTTCCAATTTTCTTCTTTACTCTATCCAACAACAAATTCTAGTCTTTTTACTATCTCTTGTTGATAGGAATTCATAAATAAGTGATTGAAAGGGAGGTCTTCTTATATCTTAATTTATATAGAACCACAGATTCCTATCTGGCAAAGAAATGAAATAAGATGACTTTTTATTTATCTTCATTGATTAATTACCCTATAGCATTAGAGAAATAACAACTAATTTGATTAATCATAGAGGCTTCCTTAACCGTAGAATTATCTAGTAGAGTAGATTCATAAATAAAATAATTATGAGAGAGAGGCCTTGCTCCATGAGCAATGGTAACTCCATCAAGGATTATATTTTCTCTATTTTTTGTCATAGGCCTACCCAAGCATTCAATAAGAATGATAAATATATAATAGAAGATGCCATCACCCTACCTAATAGCTTTGGAAGGTAGGAACACCTATGAATGACAACCATTGATAAAAAATAAGTAGGACATTGAAGAGATACATCCTATAATCCAACCAGTCCAATATTGAGATAAGCCAAATTGCCTCATAACTTTGACAAGGACGTTACAATCCACTCTATCATAAGCTTTGGATATGTCTAAATGGATGAACATAGAATGATATTTCTACACTTCCATAAAATGGATGACTTCATGAACAAGAACTATATCATCAATAATTTGATGCCCTTGCACATAGCCTCCTTATTTAGGAAAAATAATCTTTATGCAAAATAGGTTTCAACCTCTCCACCATGATCTTGGTAATGATTTTGAGAAGAATATTACATAAATCTATTAGTCTAAAAGTTGATATATGTTCTACATATTGATCCTTTGGGACCAGAGCTATATAATTTTTATTGATAACCTTCAAAATATTTTTGGTATTCCTAGCTTCTTCCACCACCCCTAATAAATCAACATGAAGAATATCCCAAAAATTCTTGGTAAAATTTGATGGGAAAACCATCAAGCCCTGGGGCATTCTATTTTTAAATTTAAAAAACCACTTGTTGAAGCTCATTGATAGTACCTGGAGTAGTCAAAATATATTTATCCTCATAAGTGATAATAGTTGGGATCACTTGAAGGACATTCTATTGAGAATCCAAGTCAAGACATGCAATAATGAACAATTTGAAAAAGTAGTTGATTGTGATAGACTTCATGCCATCCCAAGTGTGGATAGAGTCTCCAAAATTTTAATTCAAGGAAGAAATAAAGTTGTGGGATCTATGGGCTAGAAGATATTTGTGGAATAATTCCATGTTTCGATCTCCTTCATTGAGCCATTGGATCCTAGATTTTTGCTTCCATGAGAGCTCTTCTTTTTTACCATTCCTCCAAATGTGCTATGAGTCTAATTTCACTAATACTTCTACTCTCGGTGAGTCCATCTAAATGGATTTAATCATTCAAATCTTCAAGCTGAGCAATCACTTCTTGTTTTTTTTCCTGACATCTCCAAACTCCTTCCAATTCGAAATCTTGATTTTGGATTTGATGTATTGCAGCATTTTGATAAAATAAAACATCTTAGTTCCATACCCTAGTTCACCTTACTACCACCATTCCCACACTTAGGCTTTGAAGGAACTATCTCTTAGGCACATTAACTAAAAATTAAAAGGTAAATAAACTAAACTTGGTTTTTCACATTTCAACCATGATTTGCCAATTATTTAAACTAATATTGTTAAGAGTTTTCAACTTAGGAATATGACCATGGATTAAGAAATTGTCAAAGAACAATAACCTATCCAATATTTCCATGATACAAGCAAAGCCTTACCTTCTATTAGATAAACTTATGAGGCCATTATTTTATTGGATGTCCACAAGGTGAAGGTTTACAATATATTCACTAATGAGGTTTGAGCTTCCATGTAGATTCCTATTTTCCCCTTCTTCTCTTCCAAAAAGAAGATAGTATTTAAGACTCCTTCGATCAAGACCCAAGCTTCAAAAAATGGGAGATAATATTAGTTATATCATTCCATTATCTTCACTTTTCCTCCAAAGTAATTGGATCATAAATATTCAAGTAGATAAAAATTTGGTTAGATTGTCTACTTTGTGCAACCACAACCAAAAGATCCAATCTACCAACCATATGGTGCATAATGATCTCTTTTGGATCTTAGAGGTAAGCAATACTTCTAGAAGCCCCATGGGAGCTAAGTAAAACCACTTTTCCTATCAACCAAATTTTACTTGCAATAGACTCCATTTCCCCTATAGACATCTTTATTTCCTAAAGGAAAACCAAATGTGGTTAGTTTGTCTAAATTGTTCTTCTAATTTTATTTTAATTTGAAAGACTCCATTTGAGCCCTCTAATATTCCAAGTGATGGTATTCATTAATAATGGGGATAAAGATGTTGATAAGAGCATTAATATTACCTTCCTCTACAATATTTTCACCTTGTTTTACCATATGATGCTAATTAGTCTTGTGGCATACCTTTTGGTTAGTGTCCATCTTTATTTATTTTTTCTTGTTTCTTTTCTTACCCCAATTGAATATGTGATATCTTCTGACCCTGAAGTATTTGCATATGAAACTAAAACATTATTGGAAGGTTCAAAAAAGACTTTCTTGGGTTTGAATTTTTTGAAGTTTTAGCATTTAAAAGATTGTTCTTCTTATCTATGTTTTATTCCATATTTTTTTTATTGAAAACCTTTGATTTCCTAGTTTGTCATTGAGTCCTTCCTTACATATTTAAACTATGTTTCTAATATTTCTATCTCCATTATGTTCTCTTCCTCACCTATGAGGTTATTTATGGAAAGAATTTCAAACATATAAGTTGACAACATTGTTTGATCCTTCATAACTATATTTTTAGTGTTCTTCATATTAGAAATTTGGGATCCTTCTAATTTTATGTTCTCTTTATTTTTATTTTGAATCTTATTTGGATAGACACTAGCCAAATGACCATATTGATCACATATTCTCCAATGGAAAATAATGTTCTCATAGTCCACCACTTGCTCCCAAGTATTCTTCCCAAATTGTAATGAGATATTTTGTGGAAGGGTTTTGTTGAAATCCATTAAGACATAAATTCAAGCATAAATAATATGTTAAAATTTAAATGTATAGTTAGTAGTCATAATCAAAATTCCAATGGAGTTTCCAATTGTAGAAAATACAATCGAATTCCAAAATTTAATTGGGAAGCCAAAGAGTCTAACCCACTCAGGTCCTATAGAAGGCATATCTTCTTTGGATTTAAATTTAGTGTACCAAGGGTTCACAAAAATCCCTACACTTCCAAATAAATAGGGACCCCATTGAAATATTTTCTCTTTATCTTCATCATTAGCAAAAACAATAAGAAAATAACCATTGGGATAAATAGATATTTGTAACTCACCTTGTATTTTCTAGTATTTTGTAGCCCACACTTTAAATGTAGATAGGATCAGACAAAAACCCAAGAAATGATAAGTCAAACCTCTTCTTTCTAGATCTTCTATGCCATCTTGAATGTCACCTATGTTTAGCTTAACAATTGGGGTTCCATCAACTACTCTTAGACATCCTAACTCAATTTTTCTAGGATGAATATTAGGTATTCTTAAAGGTCTATGAGGTGCCTTAAGTTTAATATTAGTATTAGTCTAGGACTTCCCACCATAGAGGACATCCCTAAAATTTATTTTGGGGTCAAATCCCTAAAATCCTTACCCTTGAAAGGGGTTTCCATAGTGGATTTGTTTTGGGGGCGTTCCTTAGTAGCAATATTGCTTGAGTTTTGAATAATTTTTTCTTTTCCTAAAGAGAGTTCTCTTATTTTATCTATAACTTGAAACTTGTTTCTAGGTCTCTTTAATCCATGCCTCGAACATCAAAAAAATGTGTGATTTTCTCTTTTTTCCTTAGGCAATAAATTGAAAGTAGTTTTCAACCAAGTTCGTAGCATAAATATTTTTTGAGTGAATAATTCCTAGCCATCACAGGTCTCCTACAACATATCATGCATTAATATTAGGTAAAAAAACAAAAAAAATGGTCACTAGGGCCTGTAGGCCCCAAAAAATAGCCTCTACTAGCCTCGATCCATAGAAAAAATCCTCACACAACTACTTTCAAAACCCTCATCACTTTTCCAACATGTTTCTCTATTCTCCTATTAATAATCAACTTAAATTAAAATACATTAAATATTTAGAGCAAAAAATTCAAGTTTTAAAACCCTTAGGATAAAATTCAAAGGATTTTCTAAAAAATAAAAATACAAGTGCTTAGATTTTAAAAAACTTAGAATTACAAAGATCGAAAATCTTAGATTTTAAAATTCTATTTTTTGGATCATCTTTAGATAAAAGTGCTTTAACATACATCTACTTACCCAAATTCAAGAATTACAAGTGTTAGCTCTCATTTCCTAACCCTGTGTTGACATATTTATGTCCTACTTGATGAGACACATCTTCAAACAAGCGAATTATAAGCTTTAGACCCATATTGTGCATTTTTCTCTTTTGGTTTGAAAACCAAACTAAGTAGATGTGAATAAAAATTAGTTTTCCCAATTCAGTAGAGATAAATTATTTTGAGTATCTGATTCATATTAGGAAATGAAGAGAGCTACTACAAGATAAAATTTTAAATGCTTGATACAATATCACTCATAATAATGTAGTACCCTATCTATTTAAATATTTGCAACCTGTGCTACTAGAGTAAACGTAAAGAACCAAATTTAGAAATTGCAACCAACAAGATACATAATTAAAATAAAATTTAAAAACAAAAATTGGAAACTCAATGCCAAAACTTTAAATACATATTTTATTTGCAATATAATGATGATGCTCATTCCATTAAGGTTTGTATATAATGGTTTAATGCCTAAATTTTAAATAAGTTATTCCATGAATTTATTTGCAATATAATGATGATGCTCATTCCATTAAGGAATGCATATTATGGTTTAATACCTTAGTTTCAAAGAAAAAAGTAATTCCATGAATTTATTTGCAATATAATGATCATGCTCATTCCTTTAAGGAATATATATTATGGTTTAATGCCTTAATTTTAAAGAAAAAATCCATTCCATGAGGTTTCTAAGAAGCACCAACTTTTTGATTAGTAATGTTGTGACTTGTTCATCAACTTATATATTTATGCCTATTATGGAAAGATAAATAAGAAATGTTAAAGATAAGTACTACTCCTCATCAAAAGTATTACCTTTTTCCATATTCAAACTATATGAGCCTTTTAATTTCCCAAGGATTTAGAACTTCCCACAACATATCAAATACTTAGTGAATACTAGTCACATGATAGAGAAAACATTTGAGTTTTCATCATTAAAAAGCTAAGAGGGATCTAGTTCTACACTTTCTACCCACTCCAAGTAAACATATAAGCACATATGAATAATTTATTAAAAACATTAAAAAAAAGAGAAAAATTAGTTATCAAGATTATCTCTAATAATTGAGATAGATAGTTGGAAAACAATTTAATAGTAGAAATATATGACATTTTTAAAAAGTTTAACCTAAGTCAATATAGTAAGAGGGGTTAAGGTTAATTATAAGTTATAATATGAGTTTAACCAGAACATGATTAACCATGACCTATAGGGGTTATATAATAAAATAATACAACAAACGAAATACTTTTGTATAATGATTTTCCACAAGCCTATAAAATATTACATCATATAATATTGACCTTGACCATAAGTTAGATTACACATTCAACATTCTCAACCTTATTTTCCTTACTCTTTAGATTTTGTTCCTTCTTCTTTTTCTCCCATCATCTTTCTTGGTAAGGGAAGAAATAATATTAACCTTTTTTTGGGTCTTCTTCTACACTATATCACAAACCATCTTGGGCTCTTCCTTCTCAACTATATTCAACTTGTTACTAGAAATATTTATTTTGACATCCTAGTCATCTATAACCATCAAACAAACTACATCAATATTACAACTCAATATATAGTACAAAACCCCCCAAAAAAAGAAAAATCCTCTCAAATCAATTTCTATCTCAATCAAAAATCCCTTAGGATATCTTTAATGGACTTTTTGACCTTCCTAGTACACCCTTCATGATGCATGTCCACCTTAAGCTCTAAGATGGTATGTTTTCAAAAATGATAAAGGCAATTGTCTATCCTTACAATTATTTTCCAAGAGCTAATATTAGAAAAGCATAATAAGAGGCTTTTAAATTTTAACCAAACTATAAAATATTACACCTACTAAAATATTTCTCTTTAAGGTTACAAAATGACCATATCAAGGATGCTACAAATATTTCCATAGTTTCCATGTTCTATCTAAATTATTTTATTTTAGTATATATCATTTTATGTATTCTCCCTATTTCTAAGAAGTGTCTTCCTTTATCATTCAAGAACTAATGTGGTTTAAGATCTAGCCCAGCTTAGCAATGCCTCATTTGTTGAAATAGGCAAGTCAAAAAGTTGATAATACATATAAAATTCTTAATGACTAAGGTGGAATAAAATAAACAACAAACATGATAAGTGGCAAGTTTTAAAAATTTTAGTTTAAAATGATTTATTTATAGCTAAAAATAAGACATTGAATCAATTTTAGATAGGCTTACAAAAACCAGACTACTAATAACATCCAAAACTATCCCTTTCAATGTCCAAACTCTAAATGATTATGAGCTAAGGTGAAAACGCCATCAAGAGGTGTATGTGTGATTTCTATAATTCTTAAAAATATTATTCTCAATAAAAAAGGGGTATATTATAGCCCTTAAAAATTTATCCTACCTATCTTGTGTTCAACATTATTGGCATCTTAGGCAAAGTTATGCATAAGGGGTTGGACTCAAAATATACTTGTAAAAAAATGGTGAATCCTAATCAAAATCAAGGTGAATCATGGAGAATCCTAAGCAAATCAAATCGAGTATCTTCATACCAAAATTTGAGGTATTTGAAGCCCTAAAATATAAGGTTATTTTTAGAGCCACTTTTGACCTATTAAATCATATTATAACTTCATAAAAATACCACCATTAGATCAAGCTTGAAAAGATATTTCCAACGAGTACAAATATGCCTATGTTTGGATATATATTATGGCAAATTGACCCTAATAAAAAATTGGTCCTAAAAATTTTAGGCGAATGGGCCAACGTCAAGGGTCCTCATATTTGCCAATTTCCAATTTTGAAAATTCTAATATTCACCCAATTGGCTAATATTCGCCACTATGCATTACCCTGATCTTAGGTCAATATAAAAAAAATTGTAGTTGATTTTTTTTGTGTCTTCATTGGTTTATAGGTTGAGCTCTAGAAATAAGATTTTCCTTGTATTGAAGTAAAGATGCTATGAGGTTTACCAACATCTAAATCATCTATGATTAGATTTTTTGGGATTAAAACTCAATGAAAAAACTTATATGGTAGTCCCTATCACACCCTAGTATAGGAGTATTCACCACTGTCATTATCTCCCTTAAATCTTATTTGGGTCTATCAAAGAAAGGAATGTCTATCATAGTTGTGTTTCAACATTCATAGCAGTTTAGAAGACTAACATAGTACTTGTTGCATTCTTAATATAAGGGTTTGTGAGTGCTATTAAATTGAGACAATGTAGATTACATTTTATTTCCAAATAGATCCTTACAAAACAAAAAAACTCTAAATATTTTCTCCCACATCTTCTCTTTCACATGATATGGTAATTTTTAGAACTAAAATCTTACTTTTTAGGTTTTCAAATTTGAATTTCATTCATAACAAAGTATTAAAATAATAGTTTTGATCATTAAAAAAATTATATATGAGTTATCACTCAAAATTTAGATTTTTCTTGTAACCTCTCCTCTGAAGACCTTGTTCTTAATATTTTTTCATAATGCATGATCCTATAAATTTTGAAAATGGCTATGCAACTATATTAGATATCCATTGATGAATGCAAGGACTAGAATGTCTTACACCCATCTCTTATGATTTCTTTGGATCAAATATTTTAGCACACGTATGTTTTTCATTCCTAGCATTTTCTATTTATTGATAGTATGACTATTAGGATATGAATTTATCTACTCACTTTTTTTTTTTTTTTTGTAAATATCTAGTTTAAATATAAATATCTTGCTTATTATTCAAAGAAAAACACTTTAGAAGTTCATCATATATATATTTATTAACCATATTGATCGTATATATGTAAGATCCCACTTCTAACTAACCTTTGAATAATGTACAAGGTAATGCTCTTATGAATCATAGAAATCGTAAGAAACAAAAGATTTAATATGGAACACTATGAAAATAATATCATTAACCCATTTATTGGGTTTTTTTATATACATATTTACAATAAAAACTGTAAACTAAAATTCATATAGATAATATCACTAAATCTATATAATTATAAAAAAAAAAAAATGAAAACAATACATTGTAACTATTAAATATAACTAAATATATATTTTTAGTTATCTCTTTGCAAGAGTTATGCATAAGGGTTAAGGAAAAAATAAAATATATTAAAAATTTAAAGAGACACCTGCGAAGTTTAAAAGAGGAAAAGAGAAAAAAATACCCTATAATATCAAGCAGTGTTAGAGCTAGAGTTAATGGACAAAAACAAGAATAAACAATTGAAGACTAAATTCTTCAATAACCAAATAATTTAATATAGATTGTGTTGGATAATATTACATTATTTGATAGATGCAAAGTGCCCCCATGGTACCATTATAAATATTGTAAATATTAGATTAGTGTGTGAGTTTATAGTTTAGGGTGTGTGATTTATATTTCCCCTAAAGTATGTGTCTATGTGTAGGATGAGTACAAGTGTCATGTAACAATGTGTGCAAGTGTGTAGAGTGAGAAAGTGTGCAAGTATCATGTAGTTAAGTGTGCAAGTGTATGCAATGTTTCATATAGGTTAGTTAAGAGTCATGTGTGTATACGTCAAGTATACAAGTGAAAAGTCACATGTATACGGAAATACGTAAAGCCAAGAGGCATGAGAGGTTTGTCTTATGTGTGGAATATGAAAATATGCATTTCCTATATATGTGAGGAGAGAAATAGACAAAGTATTCAAGGGTCACCTTCTAAGGTTATATTATGGATATAAAGCTCATTGCATCAAGAAATATATCAAGCATAGACGAAAATATCTAGAGATATTGTAATATAGATATCTTGTATATTTGATTCATCAATATACAATAAGTTTATTTAGTGTGTTATATTTGTTATTTTATCAAGAAATATATCAAGCATAGAAGAAAATATCCATAGATATTGTAATATAGAAATCTTGTATATTTGATTCATCAATATACAATAAGTTTATTTATTGTGTTATATTTGTTATATTTGTTATATTTCATGAATTTTATATTCATTGGTATTGATATTATGTTATGATTGAGCCTTCATATATATTTTCTATTAATTATATTTGATCCTAAATATTAGGACTTGTGATTAAATACGGTTAAAAACCAACATAGATATAGATACTGATATTGTATATATTTTCTACAACACTCCATACTTCCTTTTGAATCAACAATGCCCTCTTATTTATGCAACAATAATCTTAATTTTATCCTTTAAATGGTTAGATGGATTGTAAGACATTACCATGTGCCATGATATCTCTAATAAAAATGTATACAAAAAATCCAATATAAAATTAAATTTTATCAGTGATTCCTTTATGTCGTTCAACTATCACTAGGACCCCTTCTTGATTATAGTAGACACACTTTACTAAATAAATAGATTTGGTTGGATGAAACATCCATTATTTGGTTAAATTTAATCAAAGGTTTAAAGTCTTCACTTCTCCAATATCTAATATTCAAGCTCTTATACAAATATGTGATATATGGTGGTACTCTAAAACAAATATTAAGAACATAAAAATACAAAAATGAAGAAAAAAATAAAATTGGACAAAAACCATCCAAAAAGCATTTTATCAATCTTCAAACCTACCTATTCTATTTCAATATAATTCCTTGTGATTATATATATATGCAGTAGAATCTCTTAGTTTTCTCGAGAGACTCTTGGGCTTCAGATTTTCTCCAAATCTAGGTGAGAATGTATCTTTTTTATTTTTTATTTATTTTCACTTTTAATTCTAGTTTGTCTTGTTCGAATTGTTGTCTTATTATTATCTTTTGATTTTTTTCTTATTCTTGTAGTGTTCTATTTTTTGTCTCATTCAGTATCATAATTTTCAATAGCTCTTTATATATAGTTCTTCATTGTCCCTAGTCATTATATGTTTCAAGTAGTTTTTTGACCAAAAAAAAAATTCTTATTTTGATAACTTTATACCTAAATGATGAAATAATGGAATAAATAACATTCTTCAAATAATATCTTATATCCAAATAATTTGATCATTAATACTTTCAAGAATTTTTTGGATATATGGTTATATATAATTCCTAAAATGACTTAAAAATAAAAATAGAACATTAAAGAATTATATGTACAATTACATGATACTTTTAATAAAGTGTAATAGCAAGGCCTTTAAAATAATTCAAAGGAATTAACCTTACCAAGAAAAAGAAGTGGTGTATTATTCAGTAAGCTTAATATTTCTTTATATTCTGAATTGACCAATGTTCAAATCTAGTATAAAAATGAAACATACTTTATGTTGAGGAAAACTAGACAAAATAAAAATTTCTATGGGTGTATAAAAAGCAAGAATGGTGGATGATACATTTTAAAAAATTATAAATATAAAACTATGCTAGCTTGTAAGAGAGGTGTAATAAAACTTCAAGTAATTTGTTACAATTAATAGCATCTCTATTTGTGGTAAGGCTAGCAGTAGAAAAAGGATGGAATTATTTACATGAAGAAGGTGGTTTATTAAATATTATAAGTGTTTAAAGAATAAGATTTAATGTAGATCAAAAATTGAATCCAATTATGATGGATTTTTTAAAGTATAGTTTTACTTTCCAAATTCAAGATACTTTCATATATAAGGTGAAGGCAATACATTCGTTGATTGTTTTAATAATATTATGTGTTGACTAGATATCAATAAGCAAATATGATTTTTATAAAAAAATTCTATCCATTATAGAAGCAATTATATCCTCTTACAAGTGATATGATGTCTTTATATAGAGTATCCATATTATTAAAAATGAATAATTTTGATTTGTAAATAATTACATATATAGAACCTCAGCAATTATAATATTAGAGGTTTTTGTTTATAAGGTTGTATAGACATCTTAGAAATGGTTTATTATAGATATGTCATAATCCTTTGGGTTAGACCTCCTTATAAATACCCATTTTCACTAATAATATAAATTAGATTCTAATATCTAGTCTTATTATTTGTGCTTTGCATTCATTATTATCTATCAATATCCATAAACAATATATCACATGTTAAATGATATATATTATATGAATAAAATATACTATTAATAATAGCTAATATCAGACATGTTGAAATTATAATATGATTCATGGCCAAGAGTTAACATTATGTGATATTTTGGATAGGCCTAAGGGTATTTCATTATACAATGTATTAATTATTTTGTAATATTTTATAATGTAAACCCTATGGGCCATGGTTAACCTTGTTATGGATACACCCTATTTATAACTTGTAATTAAACTCAATCCCTCTTGTTATGTTAACTTATATTAAACATTATGATGTTGCTAGGGTTTTGGCATTGTTGTAAATACCACCCTCACACTCCTCATTTGTTTATTGGAGTGTTATGCAATATTATCTATGGAAATAGTTTGAAATTCATTAAAGAAAATATTGATACCTCAATACACGTAGGTCTCAGGAACCATTATAATAGTTTCTCTTTCAAAACCAAGATTGAACTATTTTTCCTTAAAAGCAAACCATCACTTACAAAGAATATTTCCATATAAAAAACTAAAGTACAAACTGAAAGAATTCACTCATATGAGTATTAGGAACCAAAATAGTTTCTCTTTCAAAACCAAGATCAAAAAACCAATTTATAAAATATAATCCCATACTTCTCTTTATAATGATCCCTTAACCCACATAGGTCTCAGGAACCATTATAATAGTTTCTCTTTCAAAACCAAGATCAACAAAATAATTTATAAAATAAAATCCAAATATTTTTTTATAATGATCCCTTAACCCATATAGGTATTAGGAACCATTATAATATTTTTGTGCTCCAAAATCTCTTTCATCCTTCCTTTTATTTTTGTAAGATTTGAATAAATATTTTGGTTTCCTTTATTTTTGTAAAATATTGTGAATTACAATATGGTATCAAGGTAGGTGTGGACATGCTTTGCTTGGTCATTCATAAAATAAATTTTATGCCTTTGAATCTATCTAAACCTTAGGAAATTTTTACATAAATTTCTTTGTTGAGATTCTATATTCATATTTTTCTACTTGAAAAAATATAAAAACCTTATTTTTCCTTCAAAAATCATCCTCAAAAGAATAACGTTCTTTAGATACCATTGGATTGAAGGTTTTACCCCATAATTTAAATTTTGAAACATTATGTTTCTCTCATTATGGATTTATTTTGGTACCCATTGATCTTAAGGCATATTGTCCCCTTCTTCATGAAGAAGGGATGCAGCCCAACTCACACCATAGGATTACTACTACAACCAAAAAAAGGGGCCAAAATGCTTTATTGTTAGACCAAGTTTAATTCATAGGGAGCAAACCCTTCAATCATCCAGGGTTGTATTTTAAAGATAGATTGCTTTTTTAGAATTGTGTGCCCTTACTTGATAACCAATGTGGCGCTATTATTAAAGCTATGAGTTGGAAAAGAGATGGCACGAAATCAAATAACGCTTCTCACTTGTGCAACCATTCATGATTGTAGTCATATACATGAGGCTAGGTCCCCTAAACATGGTTGCATAACATGGATGGATGGACAAGAAAATGGTTTTGAGAAGGTAGGGTCACTAGTTTGAATCATAAGTGCCATTCTTTCTTCACAAATAACAAAAATATATGAGGCTTCTAAGTGGAATTCAACTTCCCATATCAAGTGTGGAATAAAAGAGTTGGATAGTGTTCTATGTTTCACACTAGAGAGACCTCAATTTGAATCTGTCTAAAACTTGTAAATTCTTTTTTGAGTATCTTGGATTCTCTTGCCCATGTGGTGACTGACATGGTAGTTGATGTGGATAACGTTTATGCCATGTCAACCTACTTTTTGAATATTTAAACCAACTCAAAGAATAATATTAAGATAAGTGCTAATGGCTAAATATATTAAAGGATCTAAAGTGGTAAAAATTAATTGGATCTCATCAATGAAATAGATTATGTCAAGTGATAAGTAAATATTAGTCCTTGCAGCTCTGAGGTCAAAGCCTTTTTTTTGGGGGGGAGGGGATGTTGTTAAGGAATAACAATAGAGCCATAAATTTTGCATAGAAATGCTTTTTGAGCCCCTTTTATTTTAAATATCATGATTTCAATCTCTACACATTGGTGACATTAGTTCATAGACATGTTATGGTGTTAAGGGTTGAATTATGTAATATGGACTACAAATCCCTGGTTACTTACCTTAATGGGTGAAATTACAATATTTGGTCAACTCATATGATCCACCTACTATGAAGTAAAAACCTATGGTTAATCTTATAGGAGGATAAAGTAGTTATTCTTGATAATGAAACTTTCCATCAAAATATAGAAGAGGCTCTAGGTCTATTTTCATTTCTAATTGAACTAGAATTTATTTTACACATCAAATAGGAGTGTGATATTACTAAGGTATGATTAAAACTACATGAAGTTTTTGGGAAGTATAACACTTCTCAAGTAACTCATTGGAATTGAGTCTTTCTTCTCCTAAACTAGTTGAGTTTGATAATGCTTTGAAGTTATCTTTCTTTCTACAAGGCTTTGAAGGTAAACATTTCATCTTCTAGAGGTAAAAAGAAAGATGATGCAAAGTGTGTCCAGATTGTCCTTGATAATATTTCCCCCTCCTTTTAGATGTTGAAGCCAATCGGTCATATGATTCCTTTGTTCTTGAAATTCCTAAAGACTCTTACTCTTGATAATATTTTTTCTCTCCTAGTTTACTTTATGGTGTTAATGCAAAGTCATAGGGGGACTCAATAGATACCAAATAATGCAAAGGAATTCAAATATAATGAGCTAATATTGAGGGTCTCAAGGTATAGGCTAATTATTCAAATAAAATTAAGACCACTTGTGGATACTATTAAATGGAGGGACATCAAATGAAGAATTTCTTATTGGGGTTGTATTAAAGTTGAGTTCTTGAAGTTAGATGGGTATCTTCTAGATGATAAGGGAGACTTAGAAGGATTTACCTCAACTACAAAATCCAATTAGAACATCTATAAGGGGGAAGCTATTATCGTCACTAATATCTTCTATTTTGTGGCCCTTAAGTTCATATTATGAGGGGTGTTGAAATTATAATCTGATTCATGGTCAAGAGACAATATTGGATGATGTACTCGAAAGGTCTAAGGGTATTTCATTGTAAAATGTATTAATTATTTTATAATATTTTATTATGTAAGTTTTATGATCCATGTTTGACCCTGTTATGGTTAAACCCTATTTATGACATGTAATTAACGTAAATTCCACCTTCTATGTTAACTCAGGTTAAATATTCTAATGTAATTTGGGTTTTGGTATTCTATAAATACCCCCACCCTCTCCATTTATTTATCGAAGTATTATACAATATTATATATGGATATAGTGCTTATTTATGGTGCCTACAAATTCCCAAAAATATATTTTTTTCTTTAACTTTCTGGTATAATATTTGAGTAAATATTTTTCTTTCCTTCATTTTCAATAAATGTTGTGAATTCTAAAAAGATAAGATATCAACAGGTTCTCATAACACTTAGAATACATAACACTAGTTAAATAATGGAGGTAATTATTGAATGCATGTATTAATTTAAGTAATATAAAAGGATAGAAGTGAAAATTAGTATAGAATTTTTTATACCAAGCACAAATCAATAAGAGTAGAAGTGATTATCTAAATTAAGGTCATCCTACTAAATTGTGTCTCTACCAAACTATAAAAGAATTAAATTATTATTTTTGTATTAATGAAAATTGAAAACCCATTATTATATGGCTATGTAATCATATATCTAAGGAAAATATTTAATTATCCTAAGTTAAGTTCATATATCTAAGAATTTTTTTTATTAATTTAATATTGCAATTTGGAGCATTAACTTGATTTCATTCAAATGTAGAGAAATAAATAGTACAACGTAATTAGTTCCTCCAACCTCCGAAGGTAGTTGATCAACCAATTTAGGTCAGGAATAAATTAGTTCAAGAAATGAACTACCCCCACATATTAGCACTTATGAATAATGTAATAAACTAATATAGCATGTCACCTATGCTAACATCCCTCCCTTATTACATTATTTAGAAATACAAAGAGCATTACGAAATAATTCAAATTTGACATGTGCAAGTACCTTAGTGAAAATATCTGCAACCTGTTCATCAATGGGAATGTACTAGAGATGTATGTTGTGTTTTGGAACTTCATCTCGAATGAAATGACATTGAGTGTCAATGTGTTTGGTCCATTCATAAAAAAATGGATTCTTGACAAGCCTCAAAACACCTTGGTTGTTGTAAAACAAGTGAATTGGAAGATTATTTAGAAGAACCATACTTAAGATAATTTGACTCAACCATATCACCTCGCAAAATGCTCCACATGTTGCACAATATTCTACCTCTATAGAAGATAAAGCAACCACCTACTACTTCTAACTATGACAAGAGATAGGTCCAGATCCAAGATGGAAAATGTATCTAGAAGTTTATTTTTTATCATCAATTGATCTGACATAGTATGAGTTTGTGTATCCCTATAAGAATAAATTTGCATTCTTCTTGTATTCCAAGCCATATTATGTACTACCATGAACATAATAAAGAACCCATTTTTTTGCTTTCCAATGACTCACCTTAGGTTCCTGCATAACCCACAACAAAACTGATATCTGACCTAGTGTTTGTCAGATATATGAGACTCCCAATAAGCTGGATATAGAGAGTACCATATACCTATGGAGAAGTATCATATCATGATAACTAAAGCCCTGGTTCCATTGGAGTTGGTTTCAGCTTGCAATAAATCATGCAAAATTTTTATCAATCAATATCTTGGCATACTTATTTTGTGTCACTCTAATATGATTATTTTTTTGATACACTTCTAAACCAAGTTAATGGTGAATAATTCCTAGATCTGGCATCTCAAATGATTGTTTCAAATCATATTTCACTGCATCTATCATTTTCTCTAAACTGCCAATGATGATCAGATAATCCACATAGAGTACTAGAATCACTATGTCAGAACCATTGTTCTTGATATAGATATTAGCATTTGAAGGACTTATTTTGAATCCATGATATAGTAGGTAATTGTCCATTTTGATGTACCAAGCTCATGGAGCTTGTTTTAACCTATACAAGAATTTAACCAACTTGCAAACTTTTTGCTCTTGGCCTTCAACCACAAATCATTTAGGCTGGTTCATATACACTTCTGGTTGCAAGTCACCATTCAAGAATATAATTTTGACATCCATATGATGTAACTTCCACCCAAAATATGTTGGCATAGCACAAAGTACACAAATGGTAGTTATTCTTGTAGTGGATGCAAAAGTCTCTTCATAATCAATTCCTTCTTTCTAATTTGAAGAACATGTGCTTATACTGAGAGGGGGGGTGAACAGTATATGATAATTTGTTTTTATTTTCAATCCATATGATAACATCAACAATATCAAAGTAGTAAACATCACACAAAGCATCACACACATGAGAGATATGATTTAACATGATTCACCCAATGTGGGCTACTCCACAGGGAAAATATTCCTTATAAAACTTTCTCAAATAATTTATTTTGGAATCCTTTCCCTATTACAATGTTTATGGACCTCTATCCAAAGAAGACACCAATCCCCTAATCAAGTTCAAGGATATCTATCCATGGGAGAACTCCTTTCTCCTCTGCTCTGGCTGGTGATATTCTAGAAGTACTACTACATCCACTACACTGGCTAATGGATCTCTATCCACTGAAGACTCATATCCTCAATCAGAAGACCTATACTTATTGCCCTGGCTAATGGATCTCTATCCACTAGAGACTATCATCCTCTATACTCTATCACCTCAAAATATTACAATCTTCTCTATCTCAAATCTACACTAAACACGATCCTTTGATCTAGCACAAATATGCTCAATATTTGTTTCTGGTCTAACACAAACCTATCTTCAAATATGCAGCAAACTTTATCCTCAAATATGCTCAACAAGTCCTCACTAGAACTTATCCAATATCATAGAAACATATAGAGAATTGTTAGAGACTCAATATGCTTCACATTCACAACAACTCAATCACTTCCAACCTCTCTCTCAAATCAATTTAGAATATAGAATAATTTGTTTCACAAAATACTTCAACACTTCCACTTGACTAGGCTCAATCAACCCCACTCAATAAATTACTCAATGAAATACTCCTTGCTTACAAACCCTAGTCCAAGCATATGAAAGCTTTAATAAAAATTTCCAAAAATTCTTATCAAACAAGGTTTCAAAAATCAACTTCCATATCATAAAAACCAAACTCAACAATGCTTATCAAACAAACCTTTTCACTCCAAATTAGCATTTACAACATCCAACAATCACTCACAAGGAAGATGTGCCCATATATTTTGTTTGATGAAGAATTGTCCTTAAACACTTGTCTCAATTATAACCACTTTCTTTTCCAAACACAAACGTTAGATGACAAAAATATCACTCTAACACTCTTCCAAAATATTTCTTCAATACAAAAATAATAACACTCAAATACACCTTATTACTCCATCTTGATTTTAGCATTCACCCAAAATGTACATAAAAATAATTTACTCAAATATACCTTATAATCTCCAAATTTAAAATTATATTCAACAACATTCAATCTAAAAAATAATAAATTTCCTTACTACCCTATAACTCCTCAAGTGCTTCCGCAATGGTCGCACCCAACAACTAGGTTGCATGGCTCCACGTGAACCAAAAGGCATCAAGGCACATTTGACTTCCTCCTACTCATGTACCACAATGAAAATAATCCTCCTCTTTAGAAAAAATAGAACACACATGGTTTGAACCTGTGTCTAGCATTCCCCAAACACTCTAACATAGCCTCTAGCTTCCAACTGGACTGCAAGTGCTTCGAGTATATTTTGTTGGCCACAAAACGTTGTCCTCTTCTCAGAACTGAAACACATGCAAATTTCACATGAATATTTCTCTTGGCACATGTTTTTAAATCATTCGCAAGGATGATTTAATGCCAAAGGTTTTGGCATTATATATATGTAATCCATAAGTTTCTCCAACATCGGCAGAAAGTAATTCAAATTTATTAAAACTCAAATTATAATAAAATAATTTTAGGCCTTAAATTAAATATTATATAATTTTAAATTTTAACCTTAAGGTTAAATTATTTAAAATTAAACAATTAAACTCTTAACCTTTCAAACTTCCACATGGGTTTTTTTAAAGCTCTTACAAGATGACACCTTCTTGTATTTAAATTCCATGAATCAACTTTGGATATTATAATATTAAATATTATAATACTAGACTTTTTCTTTTACCTTTCTGAAAAATACTAGAGAGCATTAACCTATTTGACATATTAGACCTTTTCTTTTGCCTTGCTGAAAACCACTAGAGAACATTAACCTATTTGACATCAATGACAACAAAACCACTCAAAATTTCCAACAATATCCCCCTTTGTCATTGATGGTAACCCAATTTCCTTTTATCATTTATTTTTGACTCTTTCTGCTTTGCTCCCCCTAACTGAATACTTTCCTTCTACCTCATATCTCTCCCTCTTTGACATCCATGGCAAAGGGTCACCTTTGGGGCTTGGGGATAAGAATGAAAATCCTAGCTTAGCCCCTCTTCCATCTCCTCTTGAGGTGGTTAATTCTTGGGAGGGATTATTACTCCCAATTTTCCTCGAATATACTCAAAATTCTCTTTTGAATGTGGCTTAGTAAATATATTTGATATCTTCTCCTTCATAGTAACATATTCCAACCTGACCTATTTATCTATCACCTGTTCTATCAGAGAATGATACTTTATCGAAATGTGCTTTATTCTGGAGTGCATTACTGGATTCTTTGATATACTTATAACACTTGTATTATCAATAATTAGGTTGTTAATTTTGTCATATAGTCTTTTTATAAATATTAAAGATATCTAATATTTAATAGATTTTTATTTCATGATTAAGTATTATCATGTTCGAGGTGTAGTCCAATTGGTTCCCCCAAAACTTGTAAGGGGGTGGAGGTCCAAGGTTCAAATCTCGGGCCTTGTCGGATTGAACGCTTGTCCCTTTCCAAGTGCTTTCAATAGTGTAAAAGGTTTAAAAATATCGTGGTATGGTGTTTATAGGGACACATTGTACAAAAATCTATGTGGCGGCTTCTAGGGTGGACAACATAGAATATTGTGGTAGCCATAAAAATGAAGTTGGACAAACCTTCCTGGATTCATGGTGGCTACCGATTCTACCATGTAAAATAAATAAAAAATAAAAAATATTATCTACATATTTGTCAAATAGTATTATAAAAGTAGGAATACACTATATGTTTACCAAACAATGTAAAATATATATGGATGTTTGTCATATATTTTTTTATATATTCATGCCATGATGATAAATATTTGGTATATGAATATTCTTTAAATCAAAATCATCCTATAATACAATATATATATATATATATATATATATATATATATATATATATATAAAATTTAGTTTTTACAATGTAAAATATATTAGTCAATGATTATATAAGATCTAATTTAACAATATACTATCAATTATGTAAAAAGTTAAATATAATAATATTAATATGGAGAATTAAAAAATAAACTTGTATTCCAATATACAATTACTTTTTATTTCATGTTCCAATGTTTTCACAAAACATGTTGTCATTAGTTTTGAAAAAGATCACATAAATTTTGCTAGACATTTCATCCCATCACTATATTATTTTTACAAAATAGAGAAAACCTGGATATTAGAGAAAAATATAAAATATATACAATTTAAAATATATCCAACTCCTACAATTAACATTACTTTTAGTTAAGAGCTTCGTGAAGGATTAGGTTTTTTTTTTAAACATCTCATATTTTAGGAGCCATATCTTTGTGAAGGGTTATCCTCTTTAGCTAATTATTGGACCAACTTGTGTGGAATTTGAATAGCCTTAAAGTGAGTGGTCATTTAAAATAACTCAAGAAATATTAAGGGATATACGACCATGTGAAGTCAACCATCTAGAAAAAAGGTAGTAATGATTTTTTAAGTTACGTAAAAATGAATATCTAGGACTTCAGTGAGACAAGATATTTTATCTGGACAAAGAATTTTCAGCTAAGTTTTTTTCTCTTTCTTTATCTTAGAAATTGTGAATGCAAATTTTATAAAGTTTTTATCAAATATTATATTTGCTATAGGATATTTAGATTAATTTCAATAGATTTTGAGTTTTAGTTTCCTTTCCACGGACCGATTTAGAGTTAAATCCTTAGAATCATCTCTAGTGGTATATTTTAGTGAGCACACCTCAGGTATATCCTCATTGCTCCAAGATAGGGCAGTTTTTGGTAAATTTAATGGGTATTGGCCAGGGGCTTCAGCATTGAGAAAATGGATTGATAGGAGTTGGAAGTCTCTAGGAGTGATTCTATTATTTCTTCCTAGATAATTTTTTTTCTAGGGAAGAAAGAGAAAAAATCCTAAAGGAGGGTTATTGGTTTATGGGAAGAGCATGACTCTTCCTTACTCATTGGTACAAAGGCTTTTCACCTAAAAATGTAAATTTATCCCTAGTACTAGTTTGGGTTAGAATGTTTAGGTTACCTAATGAATTTTGAAAAATAGATACCTATGAGGCAAGAGGCAAAACTCTAGGAGAATTCCTTGAGATTTTAGATATGACAAAATATGGATTCTTGGATATTTATGCTTGGATATTGGTCATTATTGATATAATTAAAGATTTTCCAGAATCAATCACTCTTAAGTATAAGAATACGATGTGGATCCATATCATAGATTATGAAAATATATCTTTTAGATGTAGAAGATGTCATGAGGTGGGGCATGTTGAGAGATCATGCCCTATGAACAACCTAGCAAAATCATATGTAGAAAACCATAAGAGAAACTTACAAATGGTTATGGATGAAGATGGTTTTCAACATCCAAAAAAAATATCTAGAAAAAAATAGTGGAAAATAGTAAGGAAGAATATTGGAAGAAATACCAACTCTTTTGAGGCTTTAGCCTATAAAGAAAAAGTAGAAAAAAATTAGAGGACACAATACAACAATTTCAACATATTAACAAGGAACCATATATTTAGTATGATCCTAAATTAAGGAAGAACATTCTCGATGAACCTAATAAATATGTCTCATCAAATTTTGAAGAGAAAATAAAATGGTAAAGAAAATGCAATTTTAGAAGTTAATACCTCTACCATTAATAAGAAAATGCCAAAAAATGAGTGGTATAAGTCAAAATATTTTGTAATAGAGTCAAGAGATAATAAATATGTTGAAAAAAAATTGTGAAAGAATATTGACAAATAGAATAATAAGATCTACCCCAGATGTAGGTAAGGAAAAAATAGAAACATCCGTAAATTATCAAGCAAGATATATGGAAACAAGAGAAAACATAGATAAAGGAGCACACACTAAGTTAGTTGAACTTCTCTTTACTAAAGAACAAAATGATATCGATAATAAGTAGGCAAGGGAAAAATCCCCTAATGATACATGATTATCATCTCATGGAATATAAGGGGTGCTAATGCCCCCTCAAAGTAGAGGTGTATTAAGGACCTATGTTTAAGTAATAAACCTGATATTATTTGTATCTATGAAACTAAATTGACAAAAGAAGAAGTTTCAAAAACTATAAAAGAAGTATGGGTAATATGTGAATGGGGTGCTACGGATTTAGAAGGAGCATCAAGGAGAATTTTATTAGGACCCCATCCTAACTTTAATTTTGTAATTTTCATTTGATTATGTAATGATACACTTCCAATGTTGGGACCTCCCTTATAATTTTATTTTTCAATACTTTTGTAATGGTATGTGTGATAGGGATTAGGTGTCTTAGGTGTGGTATATTTTATGTAATAGACTATTATCTTTTAATGATCATTTATTTTTAATTAAATTTGTTGCAATGGATAAGGTGCACCGTAATCATTGAATGCAACCTTATCCGTAATATGTGTTGTATTTCCTATTTATAGGCTTTTGTTATCAATGAAAACTCAGTTTTTGGATTATCAATTGTTTCCTTTATTTGTTGTAATTGCTCCCATATCATTGGTATCAAAGTCGATTGCAAAAACAAGGCTAGTATCCTCTTCCCTTAGATCGAGATCGATTTAGACATGGAATGAGAATGCCTTCATAGTCAAATCCGTGGAGCAATTCCATTTTCAGATATTTTTTATTGTAGGATTTTATGGAATTGTTGATTCCATTTTTTTAGTTTTGTCCCACTTCTGCTTCATAATTTTTGACAATCACTAAATCCATTTATATCCATTTTAATTTTCGTACGAGTTCAATATTTAGAGTTATTCATTTACGGCATTGATTTGTGCTTTTCGAGAAAAAATTGGATTTACGGTGTTTGTGCATCTCACCGTTTGGCCAAGAACTACAAATTATGGCCATTTATTACTATTATACAATGGTTGTGGTAGTTACTCAATATTGTCTTACCATTTTTGGAGAATACGACTTCGTTGTTCTATGGCTTCTCACATCTTTCTTTCATTGATCTAACGATTTTGAGCACGTAGTTGCCGATTTGTGCATTGATTTGCACATTTTCTCGTATTTTTTTGGCCAACCTGATCTATGTGTTTCATCATTATTGGTTGTGTTCTACATGAACATATGACATTCAGTCTACTCGTAGTGCCTATTTTAGTGATGCCTTAATGCTATACAATACTGTCCCCACTTTTTAGTGCCAAAAATCATTCCCCGACCTCTTCGATATCTTCCTAAACCAGATATGTGATTTTTGAGGCTTTTGCATATCATTTGTAGGTGATTCAATGCATTCTCAACAACGGTGATCCATTTTGATTTGCATCATCATCCATTATTTTCCACCGTACACCTTCAAACACAACCTATCGATTATTGCTATTTAGCCAGTCTTCCAACTATTTCGATGCAATTAATTACCCTTTCTTAGTGGTGTATTCTCACTTTCGAAGGTATTCTCAAGCCAACATCAGTGATCAAATTTTTTGGTTGTTCATATATCTCTCTATGACATATATTTTTTGAAGGCATGACTATTTTTTATGCTACATTGATTCCATTTCTTTTCATCACCATGCACACAAGATGATTACATTTGTTCAATTTTAGTGCCACTCTCTATACTACACAAATCTAAAGCCACAATTTATGGTGGATACATACACCTCTAGCAATGTCTATCTGATGACAAACCACTTTTTTAGGAATACTCAAGTTTTTACCCATTGCTTCAATCGTGCTTGATCGTGGTTTTAACTGTGTCATTGCCATGTTGTTCTTCGATGCAAGATCCACATTATCCAATATACTTCTACATATTCTTCCCATGACTACCATTTTTAGTTGTGGTCCTATGTTTCCCAATAGCTTCAATTATTTTCTAGTGATCCAATGCTTTCCGGGAGGCCTAAATTTTCATGTTTGGTAAGGTTTTAGTCAATATTTTAAATTTTTAGGCCTGGTTCATATGTTCTTTGTGATAAACAGTGACTCTTTTTTTTTTTGAATCAAAAATTACCATTTCTCCTAAATTTTTAATGTTTCACAGTGATCTCTTCTTTTTTTTGGTATTGATAGTCATTTTTTGGTCGAGAGGAACCGTGCGATTTGGTTTTTGTGTTTGGGGGTATAATCCCACATTGGTACTATTTTTGCCTTGGGTGGTTTATTTTCACCATCACACCCTTAAAATATTAGCTAGCACCTAGGCGTTACCTCTAGGACCTTTACCCACTCCTTGCTCCCTTCGCTATCCACCCTTTGTTGCCTCACCTTTCACGCCATCCTTGTGGTCACTTCTCTAGAAAGCTTTGAAGGCCGTATTTTATCCATCTCATTATGATGTTTATTTATAGATTCATTGGCTTCATATTCACCAGGGATAGAATTAGTCAATTTAGGATTATGTGTATTAGTTCAATAGGTTACGTGTTTTATTGCACATTATTGATCCTGTAGATTCCATGGTTCTGAAGTTTATGAGTGGTCTTCTTGCACATTTGTTCCATGAGTTGAAATATACTCCATGCTAAACTTGTGGAGGAGAAGTTCATTTTACAGCACCAAGGTCCTCGCTACTCGTCTAGTGGATCCACAAAAAAGTCTCATCATCAGTCACCAACACCAAGGCACTCTTCTTCTTTCTCTCCTTCTACTACTAATCCTAGTTCTAATAACTCCCATGTTTTTAAGAAAAAAAATTATTTTTCTTCTACTTTTCAGCATTTCTATCTATGTTGTAAAATACCAGGGCATGACAAATCTACATGCTCCAAGTTACATAATTCTAACAAGAAGAATTTTTTTGTAAAGTCTCATGAGGGAACATTTGATAACCCCATCATGGCTACTGGTGAGGCAAAAATATATGAGGAGTTTTGGGGAAATTGAATTATGTCACCTTGATACATCATAATTCTACAGCCTGTGATCATGATAATTTATATGTAACACGTGCACATTTGCTGCATAATATTGATGTAGACTGTATCATTGATAATGGTTCATAGAAAATTTTGGTTGCACAGTCCATTGTTGATAGGCTTAAACTTCCCACCAAACCTCATCCATTTCCATACACTCTTTGATGGCAGGATGATAACAACACATAATAGATCACACACATGTGATCAATTACCTTTGCTTTTGGCCTTAACTTCCAAGATAGGGTCACTTGTTATGTGACACCCATGGATTGTTGTGGGTTATTATTGGGGAAGCCATATTAGTATTATAAGCATACCACTTATTATGTCTATCACAATCCTTACACTTTGTAGCATGAGAACAAATCATTTCTTATCTATAGTGTTCCACCCACTACACATTAGGCTTGTAGAAATTTACATCAGGTTTGACCCATTGCTTTGGTTTTCAGCACACCATAGCTGCAAGACATATGGCCATAAGTACTTTTGTCCACTCCACAACACATACATTGAGCTTCTACTCCTGTTGTACCAATTATTGCTTCTTTTGTACTTGTAAGTGTTCCTATTGTTGCACCAATATATCTTCATGTTGCTCCTACTCCTGCTCTTGCCCCAGTTGTAGCTTCTCCTTGAAATATTCATTCAACCAAAATTTTGCTTCCTGTCTCCTTCACATTGTAGGGCTTTCAGTATTTGGTGGTATATCAAATACTGTCATTCATACACACTCATATTAATAGTCCACATTGCATCTACATGGAGCCACATTTTGGATAATTTCCACAACCTCCAGGATTCACACCAAATTCCTTCCCTTTTGTACTCATTGGAGTCCAATGCTTCTATGGTGGGAAGGAATTATAGGGATTAGGTGTGTTAGGTGTGGTATATTTTATGTAATAAACCATTATCTTTTAATGGTCATCTATTTTTAATTATGGTTGTTGTAACGGATAAGGTGCACCGTAAATATTGAATGCAACCTTATCCAAAATCTGTGATGTATTGCCTATTTATAGGTTTTTTGTTAACAATGAAAACTTAATTTTTGATTTGTCATACTTTTCATTGTCCTTGTGATTGCCATTCCACATAATTTGGTGTTAGTTTCCAATATACCATCGAATGCTAAAAGTCCACATTGCATCTTCATGGAGCCTCATTTTGGAGCCTCTGGGATTCACACCAACTTTCTTCCCTTTTGTATGCATTAGAGGCCAATAGTTCTATGATGGGGAGGAATGATAGGGATTAGGTGTGTTAGGTGTGGTACATTTTATGTAATAAACTGTTATCTTTTAGTGGTCATTTATTTTTAATTGTGGTTGTTGTAACGGATAAGATGCACCGTAAACATTGAATGTAACCTTATCCAAAATATGTGATGTATTGCCTATTTATAGGCTTTTGTTATCAATGAAAACTTTATTTATAGTTTTTCATACTTTTCCTTGTGCTTAAAATTACTTTTTCTAGCATCGTTAGTCATTTTTCCATACAGGAGGAACCATGCAATTTTATTTTTGCATTTGTGGTATAATCCCACATTGGCCCTGTTGCTGCCTTGGGTGGTTTATTTTCACCATTGCACCCTTAAAATATTAGCCAACACCTAGGAACTTTCTTTGGTACATTCACCCACTCCTTCATCCCTCTACTATCTATTATTTGCTACCCCATCTTTCACACCATCCTCGTGATCACTTCTCCCACTTGTTGATCATCCCAACCCCATCTAGTGCTTGCCCGTTTTGTTGGTTCTTGATGTCATCTGTTGGATATCCATATATTGGCTCAACTATTGAACATCCATTCATTTCAAGCTCTTACTCACTTCCCACAACATTTCTAGCCTAATTTTCCTTATCCATCATCTGATTTGATGTTCATAGTATTCCCTTTGATTCTCACATCAGCCTACTTTCCTTTGGCTTCCATGTGTCCCTATATGACCTTTCCTATTGATGTGATCTGTGTACACTAATAAAAACTACCAACTACCTTGCTGATAGTCATTAGAATATTAAATTTATCTATCCTTATTGAATAGTCATTGGGATATTTTATATTATTTCCTGCTATTCGTCCAACATTTGGTAGCCATTGACATTTATTTTTGTTGAAACCATTAATGTCGTTGGCATTGATGTCATTTCATTATGGCCATTCCAATTGAATTTGGCATTACCCATCATTAATTCCATACATGCAATTATGTTGGACATATTTATTATTGAAGAATAGTTTGCATTGTGCATAGCCATTGGCTCTCACCCGTGGGAGATTGTAAACCAATAAACATTTTGTTATTTCCTCATTCCAAAATACCTTCTATAAATTTTTATATAATAGGGCCATTATTTGTCCAAGTATACCTTTGCATATACTCGTTGGAAAGCTTGTTTCAATCTCTACCCATATGCCAATATATTTTTACCATTTACCCCTTATTTTGTATCTCTATTTGTGTCCCAAAGTATTCCTTCTTATTCATCCTGCATATTTACATTTTGACTACCATTTTGTCTATCAGCTTTTCTTCCTGGATCGCACCAGACATATGGCTGGCAACATAGCCTTAGCTAAAAAATTGGATAGAATCTTTGCTAATTAGTTCGCTGAATTGGCCACCATAGTCAATTCTTTGATAGATAAACTTTAGGATGTCACACTCACGTCCTCCTCATATCATGCAAAATGTGAAGTCCATATTTATGAAGGTTCCTAAGATCCTACTATTCTAAATACTTGGATCCTCAACATGGAGACCTAGTTTGACTATAGTCAAATAACAAGGGATGACAAGGTTTGATTTTCCAAAATGAAACTTTCTAGCATGGCTAAATTCCTGGTAATTTAACACCATATTGTCACATGGGATGACTTGGTTCAAGATTTGAAGACCATATTTTATCCATCTCATTATGATGCTAATTTGTAGATTCATTGGCTTCATCTTCATCAGGGATAAAATTAATCAGTTCAGGATTATGTGTATCAGTTTAATAGGTTATATTTTTTTATGTATTGCTAATCCTATAGATTCCATGATTCTAAAGTTTAAAGGTCGGCTTCTTGCACATTTTTTTCTTGAATTGAAATATAATTTGTGCACTACACTTGATAATGTGTTCAACCATGCTCAACTTGCAGAGGAAAAGTTCATTGCACAACATTGAGGTCCTCACTACTCGTCTGGTGGATCCAAAAATGAGTTTCATAAAAAGAAAAAAGCACCAAGACACTCTTCTTCTTTCTCCCCTTCTTCTAATAATATCTCTTCTCATAATTCCCAAGCTTCTAAGAAAAAAATTCATTTTTCTTCTACTTATCAACCATTTTTTCGCTATTATAAAAGACAAGGGTATGACAAATTTATATATCCCAAGTTACAAAATTCTAAAAAGAAGAATCTCATTATAATTTTTTATGAGGGAACATTTGATAACCCCATCAAGGCTACTAGTGAAGTAGAGATATATGAGGAGTTGAGGAGAAAATTAAATGATGTCATATTGATGCATCATCATTCCATATCTTGTGATCATGATAATTTATTTGTAACACGTGCACAATTGCTGCATAATTTTTTATAGGCTTAAAATTATTACCAAATCTCATCCATTTCCATACACTCTTGGATGGAAGGATGGTAAAAAAACTTCAAAGATCATCCACACGTGCTCAATTACCTTTGATTTTAGCCCTAATTTCCAAGATAGGGTCACTTGTGATGTGAAACCAATGGATTTGTGTGGGTTATTATTGGGTAATCCATATCAGTATGATAAGCGTACCACTTATGATGTCTATCATAATAAATACACTTTACATCATGAGAACAAATATTTTATTTTTTGTAGTGTTCCACCCACTACACATCGAGCTTGCACTACTTTACAGATGGTACGACCCATTGCTTTGATTTTTAGCTCACCACAAAAACAAGAGGTTTATCCATGAGCACTTTTTTTTGCTCCACAAAATATTCATCAATCTCATATTCCTATTGTACCTATCATTATTCCTTCATAAGTTGTTCCTGTTGTACCTATAGTTGTTGCTATTCCAGTAGTTATTCTTGTGGTTCCTGCACCTTCTCCTATTGTTGCACAAACATTTATTAATGTTGCTTTAGCTCCTTCTCCATTTGAAGATCCTCCTCTATTTGTAGCTCCTCCTCTAGATCTTCATTTGGTTCCCACCATTCTGCATCCTACCTCCTTCACATTGTAGGACTTTCAACATTCGATGGTATATCGAACACTGCCATTCATACACACTCATATTGGTAGTCCACATTGCATCTACATGGAGCCTCATTTTGGAGCATCTCCATAACCCCCAATATTCACACCAATTTCCTTCCCTTTGTATGCATTGGAGGCCAATGATTCTACAGTGGGGAGGAATGATAGGGATTATATGTATTAGGTGTGGTATATTTTATATAATAAACCATTATCTTTTAATGGTCATTTATTTTTAATTGAAGTTGTTGCAATGGATAAGATGCATCGTAATAATTGAATGCAACCTTATCCATAATATGTTTTGTATTCCCTATTTATAGGCTTTTGTTATCAATGAAAACTCAGCTTTTGGATTATCAATTGTTTATTTTATCTATTGTAATTGCTCCTATATCAATGTGGCAAGTAAGACACCTAGATAAGTGGAGCCACTTCATGCAACCATTATTAATAATATAACTGATATTTTGTAGAAGATTCAAGCTCGAGTGACATTTTACATGTAAGCCAATTCTTCAGCATAGGGTTAGGGTTGCATTAAGTTTTTCTTTAAAATACATGGAGCCATGTACAAATGTATATATTTTCCAATTAATGAAATATTTAAGGAGGTTGCCCCCTTGAAGAGGCCCATGATTTTGTGTTATTGTAAGAGTGTTTATTTTTGCATTTACTTTCTGTATTGTGATATTGTGTTATTGCATGAATCTTTGTTTAATTTTATTATTTTGTGTGAGTGAGCTTATTTTTAATAGTAGGTTCCTAACAAGTGGTATCGAAGCACTTTCTAGGGCTAAATTCTGCTACAACTACAATAATTCTTGTCCATCCAATATAACTATTAGGTGTAATTTTCTTGTTTTTTTCATTTTCTAGTATTGCTTATTTAAAAAAGATAGCAAAACTAGGAAATAATATAGTATTTTTGTTTTTATAAAATAGATGAGTAGGTTAGAAACCCTATGCTAGAGGTTTTAAAATATCACAAAGGAGCTATCATTATTGGCTAAGCTAGATATCCCATAAAACATCTAGTGAAGTGAGGGGTGATCAGGCTCCAATTCCTAGGCCTTAGACAACACCCACATATGAAATCAAGCTCCTCTATATCATCGAGTATTTAGGGAGACCATCTAGGGTTAAATAAAATTTTATCCATTAGGAATATTTTTGACCTTGTATTATCCATAGTACATGGGACAAAACATCTTGAAATACTACCCTCCTATACTGTTAAAGATGCAGATAGTGTATTCAAGTGTATCTGTAGAATCCTCATTGGGTAGTTGTCTAAGATATTTGTCCCAAAACTATTATTCATCACTACGGTATAATAGAGGACCTATGGGTATTACATAGTCTTTTTTCTAGTGTACCTTGGTTAATTCAAAAAGTTAAACCTATAAAAATAAAGCCTTCCTATTTTGCTAAAACTATATATTTTCCCATAAAATTGAGCATATGGAGGAGACTTCCCTATCACAAAAAAAATTGCATGCACCAAATAGTTAGGGTAAAATCTTCAAGTGTCTGTGATAGTCAAGAAATATTTTAGTAACATTCAGGCCAATGGCGGTAACAATTGGATCGATAGTGGTAGTAAAAATCATCTATAATAGTTAGTAATTATAAGGTGGCCAGTGATAGAACCAAAATAGATAATGTTAGTAACTACATAAAATCTAAGAGTTAGTGACTGAACAATGTTAGTGGTCATACTACAAGTGATAAAATAGTGTTAGGATTGGTCAATAATCATAATAGATAAGGTAGAGTCTGTTGACATAGTACCCAAGTTTTGAACCCAACCTCTAGAGGATAAACTAACCTCACCAATAGACTCATCAAAAAAATAATAAAAAAATAAAAATAAAAATAAAAAATAAAAGTTTAGGTTTCCCAAAACCAATGTTGTGGGATATACCTCATTCTACTATATTTTCGAGCTCATCATTTTGATATATAGCACCCAAGCACTTTTTTGAACTTATTACTAAAAATAGTAACCCCGAAAATCACATTTATATTTTTAGTAAATCATTAGTAGTCATTCAAATCATACCAAAAAGAGATTGAACAAACCACGTCAATGTTGGAGACCATCACCAAACAACTTAGTGCCATTCTCCAAGATAATAAAGCAATATATGATGACATCCAACACTTTGGAAGTGAAAATATTACCTCCAAAATAAAAATTCAAGAACATATTCTAGAGGTTGAGTCTAAGCTTCAAGGTGATCCACAAGTATTTGAGTATCATGATACTGAATAGTCAAATTGAGGAAATAACACCATAAGGAAAAAGAAGTTTTCACACCAATTTTGGCCATGATACTACCTTCAATATGCCTAAATTGGACTTTCCTAAGTTTAATGGGAAAAACACAAATGGATGGTTATTTCATGTTGATCAATTCTTCCAACTCCACAATTTCCCTAAATATTACTGGGTCAAGATGGCTTCTTTCAATATTGAATCAGAATATTTATAATGGTGCCAATGGTTGCAACATACCATTCCTAATCCTTCTTGGGAATATTTTGAGTCCCAATTACTCACTCAACTTGGACCTAGTGAGTATGACGACTTATAGGGAGCATTCAAAAAGTTGAGATAAACCTCTATAGTTTAGGATTACCAAATCTAAATCATAAAATTGCTAACAAAACTAAGGGGTTGAATGAAGTAATTTTTATGATTTGTTTCATCAGTGGATTGAAGGATGGTCTCTAGGCCAAGGTCAAGATGTTCAAACCATAAACAATGATGCAAGCTATCAGCTTGGCATGGTTGGTTGAATCCAAATTCTCAACTCAAAGGAGGACATCTAAATTTATGCAAACTAAATCCTCATTTCCTCCCAAGTTTTCAACTCATAATGGAAATAAAATTGTTCCTCATAAACACTTGACTACAAAAGAAATGGATGCTCGATGTGCTCAAGGCTTGTGCTACAATTGTGATGAAAAATATATTTGAGTGTATAGGTGCACCCAAAATAAGTTGTTCCTCATAGATATTGAAGATCATGATGAAACAAAGCCAATAGAAGACCCACTCCAAAATGAGGAAGAAATACAAGAAAAACCACAGGCAAAATTTGTTGTCCATTCTCTTGTTGGGATTACTACACCATAAACCATGAAAGTTATGGGTTTTTTCAAAGGCCAATGTCTTACAATCCTTATCAATTTAGGAAGTACACTTAACTTTATTGATCCCTAAATCACCAAGCAAGCCAATTTTTATATGCACATGTAATTCCTTTGAGGTTATGGTGGTCAGTGACAGGACTTTACCTTACAAAGGTAAATATCTTAATGTTAAAGTGAAAATAGGGGATTATGAACTCAAAAATGATATGTTCACTCTACAATTAAGGAAATGTGATATTGTATTGGGAACTCATTGGTTAGGTACATTGGGAACCATCTCATGGAATTTTGTAGAGCTATGGATGCAATTTTCACAAAATGGAAAAGTCATACACACCATGGGGTTCAAAAGTAGAGCTTCCTCAGATTATCAACTCAAACTGTATGGAGAATTTGTTAAAAAATCTTCTTGTGGGGTCATCACACAAAGATTTAAAATCTAGCTATCTACTTTATAAGTGGACAAAATTTATAAAGATTTATAATTTGTTTTGACAAAGCACATTGTAATTTTTGTTGAACCATCAAACTTGCCACCACATCACTCCCACGACCATGCAATTTCATTGGTAACTAGCAATGTACCATATAACATCAATCCATACCAATACCCTTATACCCTTAAGTCATATATAGAGAAGTTAGTGTAAAAATTATTAAATGTTGGAGTCATTCACTTGAGTAAAAACCCTTAATCTTATCCTATCTTATTGGTGTGTAAGAAATATGGATCCTAATGATATAACACGCCATAATTTAAAATATTAGGTCTAAAATTAAGGTATAACAAAAGATAATAAACTTCTAACATTCAAAAAAATCCAAAAAACTCAGGAACCTATTCTAAAAGCTAATTTTGGGACACTAGATGGAGTAGTTAGGTCTCGAAAACATGTTTTTTGGAGGGTTAGGTGCATCAAAGATGAGCCTAATGCAGAACATGCATGTGGAACCACCTATTAAATTTCAATGCAAATGGGCATATAGTTCACAAGTTATGGCTTCAGCAAGGTGCATCATTCTCCTTTGGTGAAAAGAACTCAGCTCCTACGAGTTCAGCTGAATTGAAATCCTGTAGCTTCTGGTTATCAATTTTCTTTAGCTCTAAATCTGAAACCCAAGTTTTATCTAACTATGGTAATCCTTCACACTGAACCAGGTATCTATTGTAGCTCCCATGTCTGGTGGTGATCACATTCTTAGCGAGAACCTATGCAACTCTGTATTTTTTCTTAGGCATCTATCACACCCAATTTACTATCTCCTATAATTCACCATCCTCAATAGTACAAAGATACTAAGAAAATATTAAAAATAGACAAAATATCAAGTTCATTGGGAAGCTCCACTTCATAGGCATTATTATTGATCTTCTTTAAAATCCTGCATGGCCCAATTTTCTTAAGTTTCAGTTTGTTATACATCCCCTTAGGAAATGTTTCTTTCCTAAGATGAACCATGACCATATGACCCTCTTCAAACACTTTCACCCTTCTATGTGCATCAACAGACTCTTTGTAGTGAGCATTACTACCCTACAATTTTTCCCTCACTAACTCTTGCACTTTCTGGATATGCTCAGCAAATGCTTCTGCATCATCACTAACTTGTTCCCCAATTGGTAACTCAACCAAATCTAATACACCTTTGGTATTTCAACCATAAATAATTTGAAAAGGATATTTACCTGTCGACCTATTCACTGAACTATTGTATGTGAATTTGGCTTGTGATAAGGCTAAATCCCATTGTTTTGGTTTTTCTCAAACTATGCACTGTAATAGGTTTCCCAAGCTTCTATTCACTACCTCTATTTGCTCATCAATATGTGGGTGGTAAGCACTACTGAACTGCAACCTGGTGTTCAAATTCTTTTGCAACATCCTCCAAAAGTGACTCAAGAACTTAGTATCCCGATTAGAAGTAATAGTATTTGGAACACCATGCAACCGCACAATCTCATCAAAGAATAATATTGCAATCCTAGTTGCATCATTAGTTTTCTGGAAAGTAATAAAATGCACCATTTTTGAAAAAAATTCTACCACAACAAAAATTGAATCCTTACCCCTCTGTGTCTTGGGCAACCCCAACATGAAATCCATACTCAGATCGGTCCATGGTCCTATAGGAACTGGCAGTGGCATATACAACCATGTATTTTCTGCATGGCCCTTAGCCATTTGACATACTCTGCATCTAGAGACAAAAATTATTATGTCTCTCTTCATTTTCGGCCAATAGTACTTCTCCTCTACAAGAGTGGTAGTTTTAGCTACTCCAAAATGACCAGCCAGACCCCCACTATATAATTCCCTCAAGATGTTCTCTCTCATAGAGCCATTGGGAATGAATAATCAATTACCCTTAAACAAGTAACCATTCTATAAAAAATAATCTTCAAAAATAGTACGGGACTCACCCTCTACTGCACTTTTACACTATTGCACAATATTCCCAAATTCTGCATTAGATTCATACAGATCTTTAATCCCCTCAAATTCTACCACTTCATTCTTCATAGTGGTCAACAACAAGACTCTCCTACTCAATGCATCAACAACCTTATTTTGTTTCCCGACTTGTGCTTGAGGACAAATGTATATTGTTGTAAAAATGAAACCCATTTGGCATGCCTACTATTTAACTTTTTTTGAGAGTTGACATACCTCAATGCTTCATGATAAGTAAACAACACAAACTCCTTTGAGAGTAAGTAGTGCCTCTAATGTTGCAATGCTTGCACAATTGCATAAAATTCCACATCATATGTAGAATAATTCTTCCTTGCGTCATTCATATTCTCACTGAAAATGCTACAGGTCGGCCCTCTTGACTTAAGACACCACCAATTCCAACAAATGAGGCATCACAATCAACCTCAAACACCTTACTGAAATTTGGTAACACTAGAACAGGGTCTTCCAACACATTCTTCTTCAGGAGTTCAAAACTCTTAGTTGTTGTCATAGTCCATACAAACTCTTTCCCCTTCATACACTCAGTTATAGGGGTAGCTATACTACTGAAGTTCCTAATGAACTTTCTATAAAAGGTAGCTAGGCCATGAAAGCTCCTTACTTCTATTATAGTTCATGGAAGAAGCAATTCCAGAATTACCTTCACTTTCTCTTCATTCATCATCATGCCATCTCTTGAGATTACAAATCCTAAAAACACTAAACTATCCTGAAGAAATCTACATTTCTTCAAGTTGACATACAATTTCTCATTCCTGAGCACGTTTAACACTAATTTCAGGTGTAACAAATGCTCTTCTTCACTTTTACTATAAATCAAAATATCATAAAAATACACAACCATAAACTTACCATTATATTCTCGTAGTACTCTATTCATAAACCACATAAATGTATTGGGTACATTAGACAACCTAAATGACATTACAATCCACTCGTACAACCCATATTTTGTCTTAAAAGTTGTCTTCCATTCATCCCCTTCTCTAATTCTTATTTGGTAGTAGCCACTCCGTATATCAATTTTACTAAAGTATTTATCTCTAGCCAATCCATCCATCATGTCATCCACTCCCGGTATAGGATATCAATACTTTATTATGATCTTGTTTATGGCTCTACTATCCATACATATCCGCCAGTCACCATATTTATTTAGGATCAACAATGCTAGAGTCACACATGGACTCATACTCTCCCTAACTAATCCCTTATTTATCAACTTTCTCACTTTCCTACTCAACTCTGCATTCTGTGTTGGGTTCAACCGATAAGCTGCCTGATTTGGGAGTGTTGATCCTAGAATCAAATCCATGTGATGCTGGATATCCTTCTTTGGTGGTAGCCCATATGGTAACTCCTTTGGTGTGGCATATTTATACTCACTTAGCAACTTAGTTGCTACTGTAGGCATAACCACTTCCTCTATTTCTATCTTCCTAGATGTTAAGGCATAATATAAGCTAGCATCCATGATCTCTACAAGAAAATACTTTATCATCAACAAGCTCTCACTCGGCCCATCCACCTTCAGAGGTACAAGAACTACCTTTACACCATCCTTCCATAATGTGTAAGTATTATTTCTCCCATTATGGTTAGTATCCTTGTCATACTACCAAGGTCTTCCCAACAGAATGTGACATGCATCCATCGAGATCACATCACACCACACTTCATCCTTGTAAGTGCTCCCAATTGAAAATTTAATTAAACACCTATGATATACCTATTACCTCATTCCACTTATTAACCCATGATATGTGATATGGATAAGGATTATTTTCACATTCCAGGTTCATTTTATCAACCATGACATTTGACACCATATTCTTACAACTACCACCACCAATGACAATGTTACATACATTCCCTCCTGATGTACACCTTATTCGAAAGATGTTTTTTTGTAGCCCAGAATCATCACCATCTATGGTCTACCCCTTCATTTTTCTCTGCACCTTCTCTTTCTTAGGAACAATCAACATCCTCCTTATCATAAGTTCTTCCCCCATGTCAACAACAACTTCATCCTCATCCTGCTCTTCCATATCAACTATATTGACCCTTCCTTGTCCTTCTTGACCCCTTTCTTGGAAATCATGTTGGGGACACTCAAATGCTCTATGACCATCCTGACCACATCCATAATAGGTATATGACCTTCTTGGATAAATCCCATTTCATCTACCACTGTAACCTCTACCTCGTTAGTATCCTCTTCCTCTTAGATTCTGCCCATCTTCTTCTTTTTTAGCAGGTATTGAGGATTCTCCCTTGAGAAAATTAGATCCACTTGGATCTTGATCTAAAGAGGGTTTGAATCCCTTCTTACCTCTTCTATTAACCCTTTTTAATTTCTCCTTTGCCTTGAGGGCCATTTGATACGCATCCTCCACTATAAGAGTGTGATGCATGCTCATCTCATCTTGAATAACAAAACTTAGGCCATTTACATGCCTAGTAGTCTTTTGGTCCTCTGTCTCATTGTGCTCCACTCGAATGGATAAATTATAGAATTCATTAGTATAGTCCTCAGAATTCATTAGTATAGTCCTCAATGCTTTGATCCTTCTGTCGAAGATTCTAAAATCTACGAAATAGGTTTTGGTAGTAGTCTACAGGTATAAATTTTTCCTGTAACTTCTTCTTCATCTTTGTTCAATCCCTGATATTTTCCTTTCCATTCCTCTATCATGTAGTATGTAAATGATCCCACTAAATCAATGCATGTCCCTTCAAATTTGTGCATACGAGCTTAACTTTCTTTTCTTCAGCAATGTTACTCCATTCAAAATATTTTCCAGGCTATTGATCCAATTGATCAACTCCTCTATTTTCAAACCACCAACATACTCAGGAACCTTAATCTTGATCCCATATCGATTCTCCTTAAGCCCCTCTAGATCTCGTATCAACCGATTTTCAAAATTGTACCCTTATTCCTCTGGGCCCTCTTGCTTCTGTGTGGACCTCATATCCATGTTCCTCAGGTACATTTTCATCATCAGATCCTTGATCTACACGTGCCCTGGGATGTTTCTCTCCCATGCGATCAATCACACCAGTCAACCGTGCTATTTTTGAATTCATATCCTCGATATTTCTATTCATATGGGCATATATTCTAGGCGGCATCTTCCCTTCACTAGCGAGATCACACTCGCTCTGATACCAAATGGTGTAAACTCAGCTACAAGAGACCAACAAAATGGACTCCAATCACATAACACAAATACAATATAATGGAAGAAACCTAAAAATTGATATTCTTTTCATTCCTGAATTCACCCCTTCTCCAAAATATTACAATCTATCATATAGCAACCAAAAACCAAAGAAACCCTTAAAAACATTTTTTTCTAAAAACTACTAAAAATATAAATGAGTCGGATTGCACCCAAATTCGGTGCACACATCCCTCTTACAATAACGAACCTTAATTTAAAATATTAGGTCTCAAATTAAGGTATAAAAAAAGATAATAAACTTCTAACATTCAAAAAAATCTAAAAAAACCCAGGAACCTATTCTAAAAGCTAATTTTGGGACACTAGATGAAGGAGTTAGGTCCCGAAAACATGTTTTTTGGAGGGTCAGGCACATCAGAGATGAGCCTAATGTAGAACACGCATGCAGAACCACCTATTAAATTTCAAGGCAAATGGGCGTATGGTTCACAAGTTATGGATCCGACAAGGTGCATTAGTTACCTTTTGAAGCACCATCAAAATTTAATTTGAACCAATCAGAAGGTGGGGGAATCAACAGGTAAAGCTAGCTCCCTAGTTGGTCTAAAATCCAACATATTCTCCAATATTCACTCAGAATCCTTGGGTTTATCTTCTATACAACATGAGGATACATTATCCACAATAGCCACCAAACACCTACAAAAGATAAAGCCAATTGAATTAGAGGTGTTGTTAAAGGCTCGCTCGTTACACTCCTTACAAACTCCCCATAGAAGTTGGGCCAAACTAAAATACCCAAAATTTGAAGGCACTTGGAGGGAAAAGAAGATGACCACTGGGTCAAAATATCGGGAATGGAAAGGGGAAGGACCCAAGAGACTCCTAGAAGACCAAAAAAGGAGTCAAAAACTTCCTTTGTGAATGGGCAAATATTAAAGAGATGGACTAGGAATTCATTAGAGGCGCCACATAGATAATAGCGGATGGGTAAGATCAGACCATAATTTCTAAGGTTGTCCAAGGTGAGGACTTTATGTTGCACCAACAACAAAAAGAAGATATTTATATTAGGGGTGAGAACTTTATGCCAAACCAAGTGGTAGAGGGTCCAAGGAAGAATTGGTTCCTCAAGCAGGTAGAAAGTAGATCTAACTGAGAAATAACCTAAGGGTTTTGCCTTCAAACAAAAGGATCATCATCCGGATCTAGCTTGAGCACATAAAAATTTAAAATATTAGCGATGATGTTTAGGGAACAAGCTTCAATTGAAGAAATATGAGGGTGGGATAAGGATCTCCATATTCTGCAATTCGAAAGAACAATAATGAAATTAGAAACTCTAGAGTCGAAAAACCTTCTACACAAGGCTTCAGTCATAGCCAAATCAGGGTGAGAGGCTAAGGGATCATCCATCAACCAAGGATCATTCTAGAATTCGAATGTTTGTCCATTCTCCACTATCCATTTCTCTCCCTTATAGATCAAGCCTTTGGAATTACATAGATTCAGCCTGAAGATCGAACCAAAGGGCAGAAATGACGAGGTCAACAGATTGTCCTCCATACCCAAATATTTTGCCTTAATAATTCTGACCCATTCCACATATTCATTTTGGACCAGCCTCCAACCTTGTTTTGCAATCAAGGCTTTATTCATGAGACTAGTTTTTCTCAAACCCAGGCCTCCACATTATTTTTTTTAGCAAATTTGATCCCAAGCCACCAAGTGAAATCTATGCTTGATCTCAGAGCCAGACCATAAAAAATCTCTTTGAATCTTCTCAATTATTTGGAGGATCTTGCCAAGCATTTGGAAGAGTGACATAAAGTATATAGGAATGCTCTGCAGGGAGGTCTTAACTAAGAGCACTTTTCTAGCCTGGCTTAAAATAGCTCCCTTCCAGCTAGTAAGATTTTGTTGGATCCTTTCAACCACGGGTTCCCAAAGATCCGGTTTATAGTAGCCTTTGAAGAAAGGTAACCCAAGATACGTAGAGGGTAGGGAGGCCACTTCACAACCAATAATATTGGCTATCTTCCTCTGTTTGGCCACTAGAGTATTGAGAAAGAATAATTTGTTTTTTTTGAAATTGACCTATTGACCTACCACTTTTTCAAAGTCAAGGAGAATAGATTTAATAGAGCATTCATGAATGACAGAAGCCAAAAAAGAGAGCAAGGTATCATCTATGAATTGATGGTGAGATATGGGGTTAGACCCGAGAGCAGGTTTAATGCCCACGATATTAGAATTTGCAATAATAGAGTGACCCAAAACTTTTACCATCAAAATGAAGAGGAAGGGGGATAGTGGATCTCCTTGCCGAATGCCTTGTTACTATTGAAATACCCTATTGGGGAACCATTAACCAACACAAAAAAATTAGCTAAGGAAATGCACAAATTGACTAGGTCTATCCATTGCTTAGAAAAACTGAATCTTCTCAGCACCTTCAATAAAAATTCCCAGGAGACTCGATCATAGGCTTTAGTGATGTCTAACTTGAGGAAATCCCCCACTCTCTTGCTTTTATCCACCAAATGAATAAGCTCATGGATAGAAATAACTCCATCAAGAATCTAATGGTCAAGCACGAAGCCACTTTGGGCAGGATCAATAAGAAGAGGGAGGAGTGGCTTGAGCCTATTTGCTAAAAATTTGGTGAAGATTTTTTGAATTGTGTTACAAAGGTTGATGGGTCAAAATTCAGAGAATTTATTAGCCCCTGCAGATTTTGGAATCAAAACCAAAAAAGTAGAGTTGAAATTCCTAGGAAAAACAATCGAGGACTGGATACTTCTAAGGGCTGCATAGATTTCCTTACCAATTATATGCCAAAAACTTTAAAAAAAATTGGGGAAAAGCCATCCGATCCTGGAGCTTTTAAACCAGCCATCGAGAAAATTGCGTGTCTGACCTCCTCATTTGAAAAGGGCTTGATAAGATCATTGTTGGCTTGAGCAGAGACTAGATTTAGAATATTTCTCAACAACCTCTCTTCCACTTCAAGATCTCCAGGAGGAAGATCACAGAGTGAGGATTGGAAGAAGGAGACAACTTCACTCCTTATCTCTTGAATGTCCTTGGTGATAGACCCGTCAGATATGAGAACTTCTCTAATTCTGTTATAACCTCTATGTCTTAAAGTAGACGAGTGAAAATATTTAGTGTTTTTGTCGCCTTCCTTAAGCTAGAGGGATCTGGATTTTTGTTTCCAAAATAATTCTTCTCTACTTAGAATGTTGTGGAGATCTACCAGAGTAGACAGCTCCTCTGCTCTGGACTCATTAGTCAAAGCATTCATTTCAATGGAGTTTTGAATGACCTGTAGTTTAGTTTTGATCTCGGCTTTCTGCTCGAAGATATCACCAAATACTCTTTTATTCCACCTTTTTAGATTAAGTTTGATGAACCTGAGCTTGGAAGTCACTATATCCATGGATGAGACAATAAAAACTGTGGACGACCATTTCTTGATACAATTTTCAAAGATGAGAAGGCCACATAACTTCAAACATTAATACCATATTATTTCATATTTATTAATAACTTCAAATTTATTTTTAAAGAATAAGTTACATACATGCAATCACTTGCTTGTCTTGCGGACACATATAAGGCATTCAATTAATACACGAACAATGATTAGTCTTTTTTTAAAGAATAATGTGTAAATTCCGTGTTAATCTAATTTAAATTGTATGTGAAAATTATTTTATTTTAATAATTTACATTTAGCTTATAATTTAGAAAAAGAATTCTAATAATAGGATTGCCGAGTAGGAAGCAAAAGTAACTTCTTATCGAATCATAATTCTTGAATCATTATCAGTTTCAAGCTGAAAACTTAGGTCTTAGGTTTCAATTTTGAAAAGTGATAAAATCTGTATTTTATAAAATAATAATAATAATTTTTTTTCATAATTAATAAAAAAAAAATTATAATTATAAAGATGTGAAATGTGTGAAGAGAATGTAGAAAATATCAACCATATTTTTATTGAGTGTACTTTAGCCTCTGAGCTATGGAGGAGAATGGCCACTTTACTTGGCTTACAATGGTCCAATTTTTTTACTTTTGAACAACTTTGGAGGGATTGGCCTAATCAAGAGGGCATTGATCATTTTATTAGGCAGTTAGTTTGGATGGGTTCTACCATTCTTTTTTGGAATAATTGGAATGAAAGAAACAACCAAATTTTTAATCAAGATAGGAAGGATATTCACTATATTTTGCAAAAGACCATAGCCAACTTAGTTGAATCAGTCCATCAACTCCTTAATCACCCCCAAAACTCTTACCAAAGATGGGATCAAGTGATGCAAAGATTGAAGATTAAACCTTCTAAGGGCAACCAACTTAAAGGGAATATGAGTATTAGTAAGATGGATAGGACTAGAAATTGGCAACCTCCTCCTAATGATTTTGGAAAAGTCAATATTGATGGAGCCTCTAGAGGGAACCCTGGAAAAGCTAGTGTGGGAGGAATTGGTAGACTTTCAGATGGCTCCTTGGTTTTTACTTTTGCTGAGAATTTGGGTATTCTTTCCAATAACCTTGCTGAGGGGTATGGTATCCTCAAAGGCCTTTAGGAGGCTACAAAGGTTTGATGGGAAAAGGTGTTAGTTGAGTCTGAATCTCAACTTATGATTAATCTCTTGAAGACTCCTTCTAAGAATCATAAGGGGGATTGGAGAATAAAAAGAATTATTAAGAAAATTTAGTTAATCTAGATGGGATTTTTGAAAGTTGATTATAATCATGTGGTCAGAGATCAAAACAAGAGTGCTTGATGCTTTAGCTAATTGGGCTTTGGACAAAGGTGATCTTACTTGTTATGGCCACCCTCCTATATGGTGGGCTTCTCAAATTAGGGAAGCTCTTCTCTCTATCATTTCTTTGGATGGCTCCAGTTTTGAAGGTACCTAGTTTCTTCTTGTTTTCTTTTTTGCTTATTTTTGGTTCATTCAGTTTTTTTTTAGTTCCCTAGCTCATTCTATTCTTTATTTTGTTTCCTCTATTGATTATTTCCTTAATAGTCTTCTGGTCTAGATAGGTCATTGTTTTGTTCATTTTTTTTTTTTCTTCTTTGTTTTTTTTTGTTTAGTTTTTTAAGGTGGGTGGGTTCTTTTGTTTTGTTTTTTTTTTGTGTTCTTTGTGTTGTTTTTTGTTGTTTTTGTTTTTGTTTTTTTTTTGTTATTGTTCTTGTGTTTTTTTCGTTTTCTTGTTCTTGGGTTTCTCTTTGTTTGTGTTATTTCGTGTTTTTATGTGTGAGTGTTTTCTATGTTTTTTGTTTTTTTTTATTGTCTGTTGTTGGTTGTTTTTGAGTTTTATTTTTATTTTATTTTTTAGGTTTTGGTTGTGTTTATTTTTCATATTTTTTTGGGTTATGTCTTTGTAGTGTTATGTTGTTTTTGTCTTGTTTGTGTTTTGTTATGTGGTTCTTGTGTTTTTCTATGTGGTTTGTGTTGTGGTTTCTTTTATCTTATTGTGCGTGTTTGGTTGTGCTTTTGTTTTTGACACACTCAGGAGCATCTTTTTTATTTTATTTTATTATTTTTGTTGTTATTTACTTATTTTTAAATTGGTTTTGTGTGTTTGTTTTGCTCCTTAAGTATGTCAAAGGTGGTAGGCCAGGTCCGAGTCCTGGACATTTTTTGCGGAATGGATACCCCTGCCTCTTCAGGTCTTACCCGAAAATGGCATCCTTTTTGGATGTTTTCCACAAATAAAAAAATTAATAAATTTCATGTGTATTCTTTGATGTCAAATGTAAGAAAATCCAAATCCACTTTGAAGAAGTTCTCAAACCATTTTTTTTAGAAAATTGAAACCATCTTTTCTAAAACCACAGTTTTTCGTTTGAGTGTGACTTGATTTCGTAGAGGTGGGCTATCGTTCTTCGTTACAACTTCAATGCTAAACAATATATCCAAACTAGTATAAAGAGCAAGTAGTTCTGCTAGTAAATGTTAAATGTTTCGTTATGTTATTAATGTGAACATTTTCATCTTATTATGTTCAATAGATTTACTATGCACTCAATAAAGATCGACATTATCGTTAACAAGGCAAGCTGAAAGTAGAACCGTATAAGCTATGCCCACCTTTTTGTTGCTGCGTATTTCTAATATTACTACTTGAATTCGTTGAGAAACAATAAAAACTTTGATTCAGAACTCTATAAATGTCTTCAGGAACATGTATATTGTCAATGAATCAAACATCTTGGTCCAGCGATGAAGGGGACATTAGGCTGATAGTTTCTATCTATCATGTGTATTCAATAGCCCATTGGTTTTTGTCTGTCTAAAATTATATGCATGAAAATTATATGTTGTACAGTTATAACCTTTGCATGGTCTAGGTATTGACAGCTCGCTGATTTACTTCCATCTATTTCTGGTCTATAATAGCAAAAACAGATTTCATTTAAAAAAATTTATACTTAATAAAAATTACACATCATAATTACTTTTATTTTTGGACAGACACTATACATTATATAATTGGTTATAATTTTAAAAGATGTGTTTTCTACTTTAAATGATCCTTATATTATTTCATATTCATTAGTAACTTTAAATTTTTTTTTATTCTTAACTTGTTTGTCTTGGTGACCTATAAATGATCCAATTAATACATGAACAGTGAATAGTCTTCTTTTTAAAGAAAAAATGTGTAAATTTTGTTTTCTAGTAGTTTTTAGAATTTTAGTTATATCTGGTATAGAAGTTGATCTAGTCTAAACTGCACGAGAGAATTATTAGTTTTTCTCTTGTAATAATTTACATTCAATTTACAATTTAGATATAGAATTCTAATAATAGGATTGTCTAAAACAAATGGGAGAAGGAGAGTGCAGCGGAGAAAACAGGTTTTGGCGGGAGTTATCGGGCCGGAAGGCGGAAGATGAGAGTGGGCGGTGTTTTAAATGACATCCACCCAAAATATGCATTGGAAAGTGTCACCCAGGAAATGGGCGGGGTTTTATCTTACGCACCCGAAGTCAGTTGCTAAAGTACCACCGGAGCAGCGGGCGGTAATTAAGATTTGGGCGGGGATTTCCTAAAATTCCCTACGGTGGGATCAAAGCTTAATATCCATGTTAATTTGAAAGTTTCGTTTGTGTGCTACTTTTAAATTTACACCAAGTAAACTTCCGCACGATTTATTTTGGGTCTTCCAAAGGTCTTTTCAATCCGCCGTTTTGACAACAAGCGAAAGCTCAAATATGCAAATATATTATATTAATTGAAATGAAACTAATTGTGGCTCCAGTTTTACAATGCATTAATGAAATCTTTGATCTGACGTTTTTTTCTTCAAAAGCTTTACACAAACATTTGCAAGTCAGACTGCGTTGTTGCGGGATAAACTCACACATAATGATTCAGCTCGTTGCTCTTCGAAGTCTTCCTTCATGTTTTCGGTTTTTTTTTCTTCTGTCTATCTCATCTTCCACTTCTAAATAATACCAGTGACACAAGTATTTATAGAGTCGGGGATGGAAGGAAAGGTAGGAAAAACTCACCAACAAACTGACATGTATTAAATGCAAAGCATGGTGCCAGGGGACTTGCCGAACAACTGCATTCTAATCGCGAACTACTGATAATTAATTTGAGTACAACATAATCTGTTGATTGATGCAGAAGATAAAATCTATCAAAAGGTGTCCAATCTGGTTTAATTTTCTAACATACTCCTTTAAACCAGATTTCATAAAAGCTTTGATATCGAGCATTTCCCTTAGCTTGTTAAAGTCTTTTTCGTTCAAAGGTTTTTTGAAAATATCTGCAACCTGGTCTTTGGACTTGCAAAACGGTAACTCAATTTTGTTAGATTTCACCAGTTCTCTGATGAAATGGTACCAGATGTCAATATGTTTGTTCCTGCCATGAAACACATGATCCTTTGACAATGCTATGGCAGAATTTTTATCACAAAATATAGTTGTTGCTCTTTTCGGTGGATGATTTAGCTTCCCTAAAATTCTTCTTAGCCAAACTGCTTGGCATGTGGCTAAGGTGGAGATAACATTCTCTGCCTCAACACTGGATAATGCAACGATTGTTTGCTTCATGGATGACCATGAAACTACTCCTTATCCAAGGTGGAAAGCATAACTGGATCTTCCTATCATCAATATTGTCAACCCGATCGCTATCAGTGTAGCCAACAAGCTTAAGCTGGTCTTTTCTGGCATAGTAAATTCCATGGTTCCTGGTCCCATTGACATACCATAAAATTCTTTTGTTTACCTACAAGTGTTCTTTGGTGCTTCCATAAATTTTCTAATCAAACTTATTGTAAACATTAGATCTAGTTTGATTGTTGTCAAATACATCAAACTTCCAACAAACCTTTTGTAGAAAGTTGGACCAACATTGTTGTCTCAATCATTCTTGCTCAACTTCAGGTCTGTTGCAACTGGCGTAATTGTCGGTTTGATGTCCTCCATATTAAACCTCTTCAAGACATATATTGCATACTTACCTTGAGAATTGAAGATACTATCCACAGATTGGGTAACTTCAATGCCAAGAAAATATTTCATCAAGCCTAATTTTGTCATCTTGAACTCCTTCTTCATGGTATTTTTGAATTGTTCAAATAGCATATTGCTATTGACAATATAAATCAGATCATCTACATACAAGTAGACTATTATCATCTCCCCTTCTAAATTTGTCTTCATGTAGAGAGTGTGCTCATATGGGCATTTGATGAACCCATTCTCCTAAAAGTATGCATCAATGTGACTATACCAAGCTTTGGATGCTTGCTTCAACCCATACAATACTTTCTTTAATTTCAGGACCTTACATTCTTTCCCTTCCATCTCATAGTCGGGTAGCTGGTCTATGTAGATCTCTTTTTTCAACACTCCATTGAGGAAGATATACTTGACATCCATATGGTATATATTCTAGCATTTTTGGGTTGTCAATGCCAGAATCATTTTGACTATGTCAAGTCTCACCAAAGGTGCATATATTTCATGATAGTCAATCCTTGACTTCTACTTGTAGCCTTTTGCAACTAGTCTAGCCTTATGCCTATCAACATCACCTTGGGCATTAAACTTGGTTTTATATACCCATTTGACTCCAATGGTCTTCTTACCTGTTGGAAGATCCATTAACTCCCAAGTCTAATTTTTTTCTATGGCTTCTATCTCATCACCCATTACCTTCACTCATTTTCTATTCTGAATTGCTTCTTCAAATGAAATTGGATCACACTTAGAAAATAAAGAAAAATCAGAATGTTTTACTTCTTCAATTTTATTTTTGGTTACCTCATAAATATCTTGCAAGATCCTTATCTTTGATGGTGTCTTCAGGTTGGGAACCATTCTTACAAGTGGAGGTTATCGTGATGATGATGCAATGCTGCTACTGGCATCGATACTACTGCTTTAAGCTACAGACGGATGCACATTTTTTTCTTCCAAGTCCTTAGACTCAATAATTGTTGGCTCTTGCTAACCAATCTTGGATTTCTAGTTCCAAGCTTCATCTTCAAGGAACTTCACATCTCGGATTATAATCAATTTCTTTGTCATGGGGTTATACAACCTATAAGCCTTCAACTCTTCAATATAACCAATGAAGATGTATTTTTTAACCTTATCATCCAACTTCTTTCTCTTTTCATCTGGAATATGTGTGTATGCTATGCACTTGAAAAATCTTAAATGAGCCACACTAGACTTTTGGTTGCTCCAGGCTTCTTGAGGAATCTTGTCCTTCACACTCTTTGTGGGACACCTATTTAGTAGATAAACTACACAACATACAACTTCTACCCATAACTCATGTAGCAAACCCTTTGCCTTTCGCATGCTTCGTGTCATCTTCATATTGTTCTATTCTTCCTCTCTACAACACCATTCTACTATGGTGTATATCTGGCTATAAATTGCCTTCTAATTCCATTTTATTTGTAAAAATTATGGAATTCATTGGATATGTACTCACCTCCTCCATATGTTCTAAGAGTATTCACATAGCTACTTTGTTTTTCATCCAAAACCTTGAACTCCTTGAATTTACTGAAAGCTTCTAACTTTTGTCTGATGGGATATACCCATGTCCTCCAACCGAAGTCGTCTATAAAAGTCAGGAAGTACTTGTTATCAACAAATGTGTTGGTTTGCATAGGACCACAAATATCTATATGCACCAGCTCCAATGGATGTGAAGCTCTCCATGACTGTCCTGTAGGGAATGCATCCCTGTGCTGCTTATCGACTAGGCAACATTAACATTCTTGATTGGGTTCCTCAATGAGAGGTAGTCCCTTCAACATTTGTTTCTTGTGTAGTAGGTTTAGGCCACTGAAACTCAGGTGATCCAATCTAAGATGCCACAACCATGTAGCATCTTTTACAATTGCACTAAATGAGAGTAGCAATTCATTTTGAATATGTAGAAGAAACATCTTATTCTTTGTCATGAACATATTTGCTACGAGTTTGTTCTCTTTATCTTTGATGATATAGGCTCCATTTCTAAACTACATAGTATACCCCCTCTGCACAAGTTATCCAACACTCAAACAATTATGCTTTAACCCAGGCACATAATAGACATCAGGGATGTGCCTTCTTTCACCTTGTTTGGTGTTGATAATAATTTTCCCTTTATCCATGATAGGTACCTTGTTGTTGTTCCCCATTTTCTCTTTTGATTTAATGGTTTCATCCAACTGTGAGAAGATTTTTGTGTTCTTATACATGTGGTTACTACGTCCACTATCAAGATACCAGGTATTATTTTGGCTCTCTTCATATGTGATGCAAGTCAGCATCATAGTCCCAGATTCATCTCTACACTCTTTATTTTCATTTTTATTTGTATAGTGGGCTTGTTGTTTATTATCCTTGACCAAATTCTTTCTACACTCATGACTAAAATGGTCATATTTATTGCAGTAATAACATTGAATCTTGGATTTATCATACATATGATTTGATCTTCCTTGTTGATCTCTTCCATTGCCTCTTCCTCCAGCTTTATGGAAGTTGCAACTGATCTCTCCTTCAATGGAGTTTGACCTTCCTCCTCTCTTGTGGCCTAGTCCATGCTTATCTCTATTATTTTGTCCTCTTCCTCATTGAAAACTTGAGGTGTTCTGGTGGGATTCTTCTCTTCTGTCGTTGTCTCAAAATGAGACTTGCATCTTACACACTTTCTCTAATGAGTACTGAGATGACTGGCTCAGCCTCTGCTCATGTGTTTGTAGAGAACCTATGAGCTCATCTATAGAAAGGGTTGTTAAATCCCTTGACTCTTTAATTGCTATCACCACTGAGTCAAACCTTGCTGGTAGACTCCTTAGTATTTTCGACACAATTTTTTAGTTCTCAACATTATTGCCATTCAACCTCATCTAGTTGATGATACTCATTGTTTGGATGAAAAAATCACTCATGGACTCTGAATCACTCATCTATAGATTTTTTACCTCCCTTCTCAGCATCTGCAACCTCACCAAATTCACTTTATTGATGTCCTAGAAGGAGCTGGCTAAAATTTCTCATATCTCCTTTGATTTGGTTGCTGCTGTAATTTTCAGAAATATGGTATCCTCAACTGCTTGCATTATATAAAATAATACCTTATGGTCTTTCTTATGATTCTCCTTCAACATATCCAACTCTGCTTGGGATAGAATTCTCAATGCTGCTACATCTACGGGTTTTGGATAGCCATTCTGCACTAGGTTCCGTAGCTCCTGAGATCTAAACAATATTTTTGTCTGAATGCTCTAGTAATCATAGTTCTTACCATTAAATCATGGGATCTGTAATTGCAATGAGTTAACACTGGAAGTCATTGCTTCTTGTCTTCCATGAGTTACCGCTAGCTCTAATACCAATTTGAAATAAATGGGAGAATAAGAGAGCGGCGGAGAAAACAAGTTCTGGCGAGAGCTATCGAGGTGAAAGACGAAATATTAGAGTGGGTGGTGTTTGAAACGATCTCTGCCAAAAATATGCCTTGGAAAGTGCCTTCCAAGAAATGGACAAGGTTTTATCTTACGTCCACTCGAAGTCAGGTGTTAAAGTTCCGCCCAAGTCGTGGATGATAATTAAGGCTTGGGCGGGGATTTCTTAAATTTCGCTTGACGGGACCAAAGCTTAATATCTGCCTTAAGTTGAAAGTTTTGCATGTGTGCCACTTCTATATTTACACCAAGTAAACTTCCACACGATTTATTTTGGGTCCACCAAGGGTCTTTTCAATCCGTAGTTTCGAAAAAGATAAAAATATCATGCAAAATCTCAAACATACAAATATATTAATTAACTGAAATGAAACTAACTACGGCGGCAAATTTACAATGCATAAATGAAACCTTTCACCAGACACTTCTTTCTCCAGAAGCTTTACACAAAAATATGCAAGTCACACTACGTTGTTGCAGGATAAACTCACATAGGAGTCTCAGAACACTGCAACTTCAGCTTCTCGCTCTTCGAAGTATTCCTTCGGGTTTTCTTCTCGTCTGTTTATCTCCACTTCTACTCTTGAATAATACCAGCAACACAAGTATTTATAGAGTCAGGGATGGTAGGAAATATAGAAAAAGCTCACCAACAAACTGACATGCATTAAATGCAAAACATGGTGCCATAGGACTTGCCGAACAAATAGAATCTAATTGCAAACTATCGATAATTAATTTGAGTACAAAAAAATCTAGCAATTAATGCAGAAGATAAAATTTGTAGAAGATGTTATATCTAATTTAATTTTCTAACATTATCAAATAAGAAATAAAAGTAACATCTTGTTAATCATAATTTTTTATTCATTTTTATATCAGCTCAAACTGAAAACTTAGATTTCAATTTTAAAAACTGATGGTATTTTAAAACCCGTCTTTCTTATAATAATTAAGATAATACTTTTCAAAAAAATTATAAATAAATTTCTAATCCAAATCCTCTAACCATTTTTGAATTTTGAGGAAGTGCTCAAACCATTTTTCCTTTAGAAAATTCAAATCATTTTTTTTGAACTTTGAGGAAGTCCTCAAACCATTTTTCCACTAGAAAATTCAAACCACCTTTTCTAAAACCACGGTTCTTCGTTTGAGTGTGACATGATTTCGTAGAGGTGGGATATCGTTCTTCATTACAACTTCAATGCTAAACAAAATATATCCAAACTATTATAAAGAGCAAGTAGTTCTGCTAGTAAATGTTAAATGTTTCGTTATGTTATTAATGTGAACATTTTCATCTCATTATTTTCAATAGATTTAAAATGCACTCAATAAGGATCAACATTTATCGTTAATAAATCAAGCATAAAGTAAAACCGTATAACCTATGCCAACCTTTTTCTTGCTGTGTATTCCAAATATTACTACCACTTGAATTTGTTAAGAAACAATAAAAACTATGATTCAGAACTCTATAAATGTCGTAAGGAACATGTATATTGTCAACGAATCAAGTATCTTGGTACAGCGATGAGGGGGTCATTAGGCTGATAGTTTCTATCTATCATGTGTATTCAATAGCCCATTGGTTTTTGTCTGTCTAAAATTATATGCATGAAAATTATATGTTGTACAGTTATAACCTTTCCATGGTCTAGGTATTGACAGCTTGCTGATTTAGTTATATGCATTTCTTGTCTATAATAGCAAAAACAGATTATTTTTGGACAGACACTAATTATAAGTTACAATTTTTTTTTAAGAAATACTAATGTGATGTGTTTTTTCAAATAGATTGAGGTCCACGTCCCGTCACATTACACACTAATGGTTTTCTGGTTCATGTTGCTTTTGTTTACAATGGTTTCCCATCAAAGCAAGGCAATTTATGGGAGTCCATCTTAATATGGAACACTGTACTGACATATGAACGGATGATTTAACGAAACGATGGAGTTGTAACATATGAACGGATGATTTAACAAAACGATTGAGTTGTCGGGGCACTCTATGTGGGAATAGTATCCTTCCAGTGTGATTATGTACAACCTGTGTATATTTTAAGCCTATAGATATTCATATAACATGTTGCCAAGAACATACAGTAAGGAGAAGTAGAATGTTCTATTTATAATTATTTAGTTTCAGGAATTTATTTCCCTTTAATAACTATGCGGTGATGAGGTCGTCATCACTGAAATAAACGGTTTTCATTTCTTTTATTCTTTCAGCGAGACAGACAATGTGTCAAATAAAAGCTTGAAACAATTGAAATATCAGTGTGCGGGAGGGGTATATTTATATTTGTATCAGTAATGGGAAGGAACAGAATAGTGAGTGATTTTCAGTGTCTATTATTGTATGATAACAGAGTAGTGAGTGATTGTCAGTGTCTATTATTGTATGATGACAGCCTTTAGCTACCAAAATTTATCAGTATTTGGGTACATAAACATTTGTGATTGACGCGAAGACGCTGCACAATGCCCGTGGGCCTGCAACAGTTGCACAAAAACAGAAATGCAGACAAGTATCTAATTTTTAGTGCTCTTTTATATGAATAGAGAACGAAGGTGATAGATGGATTACTATTGCAATTTTTATAACTAAATATTATCTTACATAAGAGTTGGTAACAGCCACTATTTTTAGTAACTGGTTAGATCAGGGTTCAAAGGAATCGTAAGACAGTTGGTAACGGCCACTATTTTTAGTAACTGGTCATTCCAGGGTTCAAACCACAGGGACTAACCACCAAACCTATCCGTCTCGTTAATTGTTGACCCCACATGAGATGGGACCGCCGGTCGCTCGGATTCGTACCATCATCATCAGCCGCACACTCAGAGGATTCAGAGCAGACTACTACCTTTGCAAACTGGCACCACCAAGGTTTGAACCCAGGTCTCTTCTCAGCAAGTGCCCATCTAGACTAGCACTTACAAATCCACCTAGCCCTTGGGGCTACCCGGGGTTTTTGTATCCAGCATAGGCCACTAGGCTTGACCCTCGGACCTCCTTTCAAAGATTGACGGAACTTACCAGTAAGGTATCTAGTGCGGATAAAACCTTATATGAATCCACCTAGCCCTTGGAGCTACCGGGGGTTTTTTGTATCCGGCGCAGCCCGTCAGGCTTAACCTCAAACCTCTTTTCGAAGATTGAGGGAACTTACCAATAAGGTACCAAGGTTTGAACCCAGGTCTCTTCTCAGCAAGTGCCCATCCAGACTAGCAATTACGTATCCACCTAGCCCTTGGGGCTACCCGAGGTTTTTGTATCCAGCGTAGGCCGCTAGGTTTGAACCTAGGACCTCCTTTTGAGGATTGAGGGAACTTATCAGTAAGGTACCTAGTGCGGATAAAACCTTATATGAATCCACCTAGCCCTTGGGGTTACCCAGGGGTTTTTTGTATCCGACGCTGTCAGGCTTGAACCTCGAACCTCTTTTTGAACCTCTTTTTGAAGACTGAGGGAATTTACCAATAAGGTACCTAGTGCGGATAAAACCTTATATTAAGGAAAAACTTAGGGAATTTACCAATAAGGTACCTAGTGCGGATAAAACCTTATATTAAGGAAAAACTTTCCTCGTTTTTTTGTATCGGCCTGTCAACCTTGAACCCCGGACCTCCTTCTAAAGATTAAAGAAACTTATCAGTAAAGTACCTTGTACGGGTTATAACTAAATATTATATTAGTGAAAATAGATGGATTACTGTTTTTATAAAGAGGTCTATCAATTCAATAAACTTAATATTTTTTTTATTCAAACCTTCCTATTTTATTCCATAACGTCACAGAATACTGAACTACATAAAAGTCAGCACTAAGAGTGCACTCTTCTTTTTACAAATTTGTCTAACTTGATATTCCAAAACAATAAATAGCTACGTTGTCGAGAAGAAAATTCGTATGTAGATGGATGTTGCATAATGCTCACGTAATATGTCATATTGGATGGCGTTCTCTGGCTTAGAACGTTGGAGGAGCCTATATCCATAACGCCTCTTTCATGCTTGGTCCTTATTTATAATAGCATTTTCTCTATTTTTTCCCAATTGTATTCTGTGTCCAGCGTTTGCATTTTTAAAGAAATTGTCAAAGCCTCCAGTGTGTTTATTTGATATTTATTAAAAAGATTTTTGGTTTAAACCAAGAAATTGTCAAAGCCTCCATTAAGTGTTTATTTGGTATTTATTAAAAAGATCTTTGGTTCAAACCTTGAGTAAGGTAGTAGTTTGATCTGAATCCCATGAGTATGTTCAGATCAAAGATGATAGTGAATCTTGAACCATGCGGAAGATGATGATACAAATCCCGAATAACCCAATAGGTCAACAATAATAAACTTAAAATAAATTTGATAGGACCAACTTTCTTATTTAACCCAAAAAAAATTTGTAAAACAAAGTTTTGTTTTAATTGTTGACGAATGGTCAAACAAGAGACTCGTTGCCCTGATGCAACAGGCGACACACGCATCTAAAGGTTCACAATCTAAATTAAGCTTGAGTTTGGCTGCTTTTGTACCAAACCCCTAAACATAATAATAAATATATTCTTAATGTCAATTGGACTACAGTGATGTCCTAGATGTCCTAGACATTTAAGGGAAAGGGAAACAAAAATACAAATACAAGGGTCTAAATTTTCTATTACAAATCTATTACAATCTACTAATGTAATTTTTAAAATAAATAAATATGTTTAAGAAAGATTGTAAAATTGGTATTAAAGTATCACATGTATTATTTAAATTTTATAGTATTATTATAAACACGTTAAAGAATGTGAGTTTTAACATCATAAGAAAATATAGTATTATTATAAAAATGTTAAAGAATGTGAGTTTCAACATCATAAGAAAAAAGAAATATGCCTAGAGATTCTTAAACCATAAACAAAACTATAGACATAAAAAATGTGTTATTTTTGTAATGCCCTAAAATAATTTTGGTTAATTTTGCAAATGTTCCAGATTTCCTACCAAAACCTTCAAATTCCCTAATTCTCTCATTAATTTTCTCAATTTTTTCTAAAATCCATAAAATTCCTAATTTATTCCTTAATTTCACTAAAAATATTTAACCCTAATCAAATTCCCTAAATCAACCTCTAAAACCCCTAATCCCTAATCAATTTTCCTAATGAAAATACTAATCATCTCCTAAATTCCCATAATCCTAAATTAACCCCAAATTCCCTAATTAAGTCCCAATCATCCCTACATCCCTAGTCAAATCCCCTCATCATATCCTAAAATGAATTTTTAAATCCTAACCAAATCCCCTAAATGTCCTAACCCTTCTTGAAATCCCCACAAAATCTTCTAGAAAATACCCCCATTAAATTTGAATGTCCCCTCAAGTCCTCGTACATTCTCCCGTGCACTTTCCTAGGAATTAAAATTTCCCTAATCCCAAAGTCAAAGCCTCTATCAAATCCCACATTAAATTCCTAAGTCCTTCACTCACATGGCACCTTTTTTTATGAATTTTAAATTCTTCCCACACCTCCCAATGTCACCTCTTTCATGTTAATTTATGACACTTGGGTGGGTGAGATTTCACCTCACAGAAGGTCATTAAATTTTGGAAGATGCAGACTCCTCCAAGTGCATTCTATAGATTTTTCTTGGTCTTGGCACCTTCCACTTGGTTGCCACATCATGCCAATTCACCTCCATGTCACCACCCCTCCCCCTTGCCTAAAATCTATAAATACCCTTCTTTTTTCTCTTATCTCAGAAGAATCCCTTGATAACCATACCAAAATGCTACTAAAATTCCATTAGCCTTCTCTTGTGCACTCAAACAACATCCATAGCTAGCCCTCCCTTCACCCATTTCCTATCACCCATGAAAATGAGCTCAATCTCCTTCATACCCTTAACTTAATTTTAATGTTGTATGCAAACAAAGATTTATCTCATCAATACACTGTCATTAGAGGCCCAACATATCATCTAAAGGAGATACAAGTTTTACTAGCACCAGAGTAGAAAAGACCCCAGTTGTCCAACCCTAGATGACCCAAAATCATCATAATGGGGTCTTAGAGGATCTACAATGTTCACCATCGGGACCTCAAATGGTCACCAACCAAAAGCAAGCCCAATCTAGACGTCAATGACAAGTTTATTTGCAAGGTCATTGTAACCTTTTTATATTCTTTTATAATTTTTATCAAAAAAATGTACACTGTGTGTTAGAATTCTCAAATTTAGGCCTAATATAGAAAGGCCCAATTAGTGCTACTAACATTTTCTTGTGGGCTTATGTATAGGGATTTTGAAGTACCATCAAGCCTAGAGTTGTCCATCAAGCAATAAGACTTCAAACCCACCCAATGATTTTAGGGTGACCTAGGAAATATTTTGTAGCACCATACATTTTATTGTGAAAAGAAAACCCTTCATTTTGGAGGTCTCATTGTATATACCCCAATAGTGTCTTTTGTAAACAAAAGTCTTATTTTGTAATATCATATTTTATTCACTTCTATGGTGGTGCATTTATTATGTTACAAAAAACATTGGCAACTTCATTTATGTCCTTTTATATGAATAAAAATCTTTCATTTTCCACATAATATCTAGAAGTTAAAGCTTGATATTGGCAAGTTGGTGCATCTAGTTGATACTAGGCTTGTCCTCTAAAATTTTCTTCAATTTATCCAAATTATCATTGCTAGCTTAGAATTGGATCCCCAATGTAGATAGCAACATCTAACACCTCCGACATGCATCTTCATTGTGCTTACATTATTCTTTGGAATCCTCTTCCAAGTTGAAGACTGATAGTAAGTTACTAGAATATAATCTAACAATTCCAGTTGGCAACAAAAATGTAGAATCATTAAATCAAATATACCTTGAAACAAGTTATTAGGGCTACCTCTATCCACTTAAGCTACCTATCAAACATTCATATACAATCATATTAAAAACTAAATCAATGTGTTTTGTTATTTTAATGTACCAAAAATATATTTGACCATCTTTGAAAATCCATAAGTAACTTAGATAGGAAAAATAACTCCAAATCTGGCTAACTCTAGAAGGTAACTTAAGCCAAATTATTCTCCAAGCCAATAATTTATTGGCCATACATTCACCAAATTTCCAAATCTATGCAAACAATATGCCCCATTGAAACCTTTAAAAAGATAAATTTTTACCTATTATTAAGCTTAGGGGATACCATAACTTGAGGAACGACTCTATACAATGTTTTCACCACCAGTCATATATTTTCCTTTCATCTTAGTAGTGATGATCCTTGAACTTATTCCAAGCTAATATAGTGGATAAGTTAATGCAAAGCTTAGGACATGTAAAATTCTAGATAGTAATAATTGTATGCTTATAATGTTGAGGTAAATTAAACTAGGCTCTAAGTTGTTTCTAATACTTCTAGTCAAAATTGGTGATGTCCCACAAATCAATAAATATATGCAAGTTATATTTTAAAGTAAAATTTTCATTTTAACTGCATATTAGTAGCTAGAGGTTTGTCATTGCTTAACACCAACAAGTTCTAGAAAATGGAGAAAGTACTAAAACTCATTCTTAGCCTAAGAGGAGATCCATTCCAACCTAAAATATTGGTAGAAACTTCCCAAACCTTCCAAATTCATCTAACTAGAAGATAACATATGGTTGAAATATAATGCACATTAAAGATCTAGTAAAATAATTGACTGCTTGTTGTACATCAATGGCATGAGCTATTTTGACTCTACATCTCACTAACATGTTGCGAGGTCATTCTCTATTTTAAAGTTTGGCTTCCCTCTTTGATATATGATTAATCCCTTATGTCCAAGGATCAATAAGTCCAAATCCACCTAGTTCATTAGGTTGTTGTAGAAATCCATGAAACTGCAACTCTCATATTACTCTCATTTCATTTCCTCTAGAGGAGTCTTTAGACTACATGGTTAAAGTAGCTGTAATGTGACTTGTAGGTAAGCTAGCAAGAGTAATATAACATATATATGGTTAGAAAGATATTTTATAAAATATGTAACTTGCCAATATGAGAGATGTCTAGTGAACCAATTATTCACCTTTTTGAAACTTAACTAAAGACCAACTACACATGTTGAAACCAAAACCTCAAAGCCAAAAGAGATCTTGCAGATGTAATTCAAGTCTACCTTCACTCTTCATGAATGTAAATTGGCCCATTATTATTTTGACCTAACAAAAATAAAACTTTGGTTAATGATAATTTAGCCCATAATATATGAAAAATGGTCTTTAATATAGAAAGAGAATTATTAATTTCATCCCTTAAAATTAAAAAAAAAATGTTGACCTTTTAGCAAAATGTAAATTAATAATCACACCCTCTTTAGGAAGACTAATGACCTTCATTAGACCCATATGAGAAGCTCTTTGAAAAAATATTATAGGGCACCTATAATAGTAACCTAAACAAATAGTTTGAATAAACAACTTTATTTTATTGAATGTTGTAATTCAAAATATTGCAATAGCTTACTATTTTATAAATTTAATGGATGCATCTTAAAATAGTACATGCCCTTACAATTTTGTATTTGGTAGCAAAATTCAACCACTACATCATTTGCATAATAAAAGGTCACCTAATTCTATTGCATGCCTTATCAAATTCTCCCTTAGTAAATATTAAATATTGACTAGAATCAAAAAACCTCTCAAGATATTCCCTTACCAAAATGAGATTATTGATAAAAAATTTACCTTTCAAAAAATAAGTTTTTTTAGGGTAGACAATAAACTAATTAAACTAATTGTTCTTGCAAAGGCCTTAACAAATATTTTTATATGCCATAATAATATAATCAACCTCCTAGTAGCCATTATGTCCTATTAGAGCCTTTATGAATCATTTTATTTCAATGATTAACCATTACCCAACATGAACATTTTTTATCTATCTCTTTATACATCATGGAAGACTCTACCCCACTAAAATCCTATATTTTTTTAAATAACTCGATGGTAAACCCATTAATACCTAGTACCTCATCTTTATCCTTAAATAAAAGGGGACTATCAAGAAATAAAAAATTATTCTTAAAAAAATTAAAAGGAATGTAATCAACAATGTGTTAAACAAGAGGTTGTTTAATGGTTCCCAAGTCATCTATAGTTAAAGTCTTAAAATTATAGGTTAAGACATATGTTGTCTCACTATCCTTAACCCTCAACTTACCTTTTTCATTTGAAATGTGTTCCTTTTATTTTTATAACTAGATAAATTGAGGAAAAAATATAGAACACTTTTCACCCTCTTTTATCCAATGAACTTTAGATATAAATCTAGCCCCTAAAAACTTATATTTCTATATTCTAATCAAATTGTATTCTATTACAACAACCCCATTCTTCTAGAATTGATAAGTAGTATCTTGATCCAATTCTTGTTTTTCCATAACAAGGGAGGATGAAACAAACTTCTTAAATAATCTATGAACCGTATTGAATGTACATAGAAAATCCACTAGCTTGAAAATGACCCTCTTCTAGTAGAAGATCCATCTATCATGTCTAGGGGATTTTTCTTCCTCTACATAGACTAATTTAATTTCAATAATTCAATAAAGGTCATTTAATAGGGAGAAATTAAATTTATGTCAAAATACATTGTGGCTAGAGTTGATCTAAACAAAATGTTATAAAGAATAGGAAACCTCTGAAGGAGCATTATTATGATCACACATCACCCTACATATAGGGAATAAAAAAGCGTTTGAAAAAATATCCAAATACTAAAATCTATCTAACCTATTTATCTTTGCTTCATCACACATATTATGTTGTACCAATAATATCTTTCTAATTTACACAAGTTTTTAATAACGTAAAAATATACCTAGTTTATTTTTGCATGATACATAGGCACTAAATAAATTCCACAAATTATAATGTAGGAGAGGATGAAATCTAATCATATAAAAATAGGAATCTTTCATGTTAAGGTCCTTATTGTGCCACAACAAACAGATTTTTGAAGAATTGGAATTTGACCCATGATGATAATTTATCTTCCTTTGAAATAGATTTTCATCCTTATGGATGTCTAAAACATTCATTGAAACTTTTAGGATTGCATATTTTGAAGGAAACAATTTTTTTCTAAGACTTTTGTGGACGAGATGATGTGAAGTAATGAAGCACAAATTACTTGTATACAAGTACTACTCTGTATACCACAACTTGTAATGTGATAAAAGGATCATGTGGGAGTTATTTCACACACATGCAAACTATAGTGTATGTCATAACTCAACTTCCCAAGAGCATCCACTTATTTCATTTTTTTTTTTTTAAAGATTGCATTCTCCCAAGTGAATAGAGTATCATTTAGACATGTTCTTATCACCCTCCTCACATCCACTTGCCCCATGACATTCACTCTATGTATCATGGTATGTATTTTTTAATTGTGTTCCCTTATTAACCCACATTTAATGCTTCTACCTACCCATCCTTTTACTCATGCATATGTAATTACATGTAGCCTAATTTCTTATAAATACAACTTGTCTTAATCATTTTTCCCTTTTATCATCTTGCTTTATACACATGATGCTTCCTTATCCTTAGAGGTTTCATGCAACTAACATCAATCTGATTTATTTTCTCAATCTCAATAAGGCTTATTTTTCCTCTTGTTGATAAAGCTTACCTCACCTCCTTTTGGGTAATTTTATTAGTTTTATTTTCTAGACTTTTTTCTTGAATTTAGGATCTTTGATTCATTTGTCCTGTATTGTTGGTTGTTATGACATGTGTTTATCTATGGCTAGTGCATATTCATTTCTTTCACCAACTTTGTCATATGCGGATAATTTTATCTCAAACTTCTATATAGTTTCTCTCACTTATTTTTGTGTTCACCATATCCCCATTTTAGATCTAAAAAAAATTATGCAATATGTTATGTGTACGACATTCTCATTAAAAACTATTTTCACAAATTATTCAGTCTCAACTCATGCACTTTCTCACAAGATGATTAATTAGAGCTATTCTCTCATATGAAGATCAATTCTTTTTAGTTTTTCCTTCATGATAACACCAGTAGTCCAGAAATCAATTCCTATCAATGTTTTGTTACGCCATGCAAATTTTGTCTCATAGTCTTTATATGTGTATTCTTTTCCAGACTTAACTTTTTCACAGCATTGCATGACAATGTTTTACAAAAATACTAACCTAGTGAATAATTAGATCTTTGCACAAGGTTCTCTTTGTATGAGGTGGAATCTACTTGTAAGTAAGGCCTTTTAGACATATCTTTGTGAGCATATACATCCTTGTGTTACCACATCCCCTATGCAAATGCTTTCTCACGTACATTTTATTCCATGCAAGGTTGAAATCCATGAAGTAAATCTGTTTAAGTTCCTTTTTGCATATTCTACAATATTTATGAGTTCTTTTATTACCATCAGCAGTCTACTTTTCATAAAGAAGATGAAACTCAAGTATACACCATGGGAAGAAACCAAGGTGTATATGATTTGTCTAGTATCACCAACATTGAAATGACAATAGGAGACCACAAAGCTTTAAAGAGACATTAATGTCACAAAAAATAATAATAATAGTACATTACAGGATTTTAATATGGAAAAGGTACTGTACAGCTATAACCTTTCCCTGGTCTACGTATTGACAGCGTACTGTCTACTTGCATCCATTTCTTGTCTATAAAAGCAAAAACGGATTTCATTTAAAACGTATGAGAAAAAAATTATACTCAAAAACATACATGAAAATTACACATTATAATTACTTTTATTTTTGGACAGACACTACACATTATATAATTGGTCATAATTTTAAAAGATGTGTTTTCCTATTTAAATGATCATTATATTTTTCTGAAATTTTTAGAGTCCATCTTAATATGGTTTTCTGGTTCTTGCTGCTTTTGTTTATAATGGTTGCCCATCAAAGGAAAGTAATCTATGAGAGCCCATCTTAATAAGGAACACTGTACTGGCAAGATGCTTTCATGAAAATGGATCCAATGCTTGCATATGAACGGATGATTTAATGAAACGATGGAGTTGTAGATGAAGGGACACTCTATGTGGGAATAGAATGTACAACCTTTGTATATTTTACTGCCAAGAACATACGGTAAGGATAAGTAGAATGTTCTATTTATAATTATTTAGTTTCATTTGTATAATGGAATTTCTTTCCCTTTAGTAACTATGCGATGATGTGGTCGTCAGCAGTGAAATAAATGGTTTTCGTTTCTTTTAGCCTTTCAGGGAGACAGACAATTTCTCAACTAAAAGCTTGAACGAATTGAAAGATCAGTGTGTGGGAGGGGTATATTTATATTTGTGTCAGCAATGGGAAGGAACAGAGCCAGGGAGTGATTGTCAATGTCTATTATTGTACGATGACAGCCTTTAGCTACCAAAATTTATCAGTATTTGGGTACATAAACATTTTGTGGTTGACGCTCTAACAGAGAAATTTCAGGCGTACATTTGCGAAGACGCTGCACAATGCTCGTGGGCCTGCAACACTTTCACAAAAACAGAAATGCAGACAAGTATCTAATTTTTAATGCTCTTTTCTATGAAAAGAGAACGATGGATTACTATTGCAACTTTTATGACTAAATATTGTCAGAGTAAAGAGCTCTATCAATTCAATAAGCTTGATATTTTTGTTATTCAAATCTTTCTATCTTGCTCCATAAGGTCATAGAATACTGAGCTACATAACAAAATATGTGAACGTATTTTAAATAAATGTCAGCACAAAGAGTGCTCTCTTCTTTTTGCAAATTTGTCTAACTTCATATTCCAAAACAATAAACAGCTACATTGTAGAGATGAAAATTCGTATCTAAATGGACGTTGCATAATTCTCACGTAATACGTCATATAGGATGGCATTCTCTGGCTTAGAACCTTAGAAGAGCCTATATCCATAAGGCTTATTTCATGCTAGGCTAGGTCCTTATTTATAATAGACTGTCCCTCTTATTTGGTCCCGGATTTCACTCTTCATCTCTATTAATATTTATAATATCTATTTAGGGTATGGGTAGGGTAGTAAGCCTTCTTGCTTTTTAACTGGTTCATGTGATGTTGTTCTGTTTATTTCAGTGACATATTCCTATGTTGGAATTTGGTTTCACTTTAATACCTCCTCCCACTTTAATACCTAGTCCTGGTATGTGTGTGGGGTAGTTGGTCCTTTTGCTTTCTAACGGATTCATGTGATACTGTTATTATATGTGTGCGGGGTAGTTGGCCCTTTTGCTTTCTAATCAATTCATGTGATGCTGTTATTATACAAGTTGTTTATTTCCGGTGGCATATTCTTATATTTATATTTCATTCCACTTTAATACTTTTTTACTTAGTTAGTGCAGTGTGTGTTAATAATCCGTTAATAATCTCACATTGGCTCGGTTGTAGGACTTGAGTGGTTTATGAGCCCCAACAACACTTGCCAAACTCTTTGCCAATGTCTTTGCCAATGGGATAGCAGACTTAAAGGTGAAATCCCTTGGTCCCACTTATGTGGGACTCCTCACCCCTATTAACATCAAGTCGCGGCATGTGTGTGATGGTAGTTGGACCTTTTTCTTTCTAATAGATTCATGTGATGTTTTTGTTGTTCTTATAGTACATTGACGGGATTCATGTGATGCTATTCTTATACAAGCTGTGTGGGGTGTTCATGTGATGTTGTTCTTATACAAGTTATACATCAAGTCGCGGCATGTGTGTGGGGGTAGTTGGCCCTCTTGTTTTCTAACCAGTTCATGTGATGTTGCCCTCTTGCTTTCTAACCGGTTCATGTGATGTTGTTCTTATACAAGTCGTACATCGATGATTCATGCGATGTTGTTCATATACAAGTTGTACATCAATGTTTCATGTGATGGGCTATTCTTATACAACCTGCATGTGGGGTAGTTGACCCTCTTGCTTTCTAACCGGTTCATGTGATGTTGTTCTTATACAAGTTGTACATCTACGATTCATGTGATGTTATTTTTATACAAGTTGTACATTGAGTTGCGGCATGTGTGTGGGGGTAGTTGACCCTCTTGCTTTCTAACCGGTTCATATGATGTTGTTCTTATACAAACTGTACATCGAGTCGGTTCATGTGATGTTGTTCTTATACAAGCTATACATCTACAGTTTATGTGATGTTTTTATACAAGTTGTACATCGAGTTGCGGCATGTGTGTGGGGGTAGTTGGTCCTCTTTCTTTTTAACCAATTCATGTGATGTTGTTCTTATACAAACTATACATCAGCTACGACATGTGTGTGTGGGTAGTTGATCCTCTTGTTTTCTAACTAGTTCATGTGATGTTTTTATACAAACTGTTTATTTTCAGTGACATATTCCTATGTTAAAATTTTATTCCACTTTAATATCTCTTCTTCTAGTTCTTATATAAGTTGTACATCGATTCGCGACATGTGTGTGGGGGTAGTTGGCCCTCTTACTTTCTAACCTGTTCATGTGAAGTTGTTCTTATACAAGATGTACATCTAGTTGCCACATGAATATGGAGTAGTTGATCCTCTTACTTTCTAACTGGTGGGGTAGTTGATCCTTTTACTTTCTACCTGGTTCATATAATAATGTTCTTATACAAGTTATTTATTTCCACCAACATATTCTTATATTAAAATTTCATTTTCTATTTTTCTTATTTTATTTTGTATTCATTTTGTTCAATTTATTTTTCCCTATTTTTTCATTAAAGTTTTGCTTTCATTATTGAAGAATGGTCAAATAAGAGACTGGTTGCCCTGATGCAATAGGCGACACATGCATCTACAGGTTCTCAATCTAATTTAAGCTTGAGTTTGGTTGCTATTGAACCAAACCCCTAAACATAATAATAAATATATTGTGAAATTCAATTGAACTACACTGATGTCCTAGACATTTAAGCGAAGGGGAACCAAAAATAACAAATGCAAGGATTTAAATTTTCTATTATTGCAATCTATAGTTTTTAAAATTACATGCAACATTTTCTAATACATAAATGTATTCAAGAAAGATTGTAAAATCGATATAGAAGTTTTAGATTTATTATCAAAACTTTACAGTATCATTATAAACACATCAAAGAATGTGAGTTTCAACTCATAAGAAAGAAGAAACATTCGTAAAGATTCTTAAATTATAAAGAAAACTAATGGTCAACTTTATTTATGTTCTTGTGCAGGATTAAAAAGCTTCCATTATCTACATAATATCTAGAGCTTTGATATTGGAAAGTTGGTGCATCTAGTTGATACTAGGATTGTTCTCCATAATTTCATTCAATTTATCTAAATTATCATTGTTAGCTCAAAATTATATATATAGCAACATTTGACACCTCCAACATGCATTTTAGTTGTGTTTACATTATTCTTTAAAACCCTCATCCAAGTTGAAGACTTATAGTACGTTGCTAGACTATAATCTAAGAATTCTAGTTGAAAAGAAAAATGTAAAATCTATAACTGACAAATCTTATTTTTGAGAATAATGGAATCCATTGCCATAAGTGCTTGCATTTACTCATGGTAGTAGTAGTTGTTTAAATATTAAAGTATCACCTATACATTAATTAATGTATTAGGTTAATTTTTACCTCCTTTCTAAGTTATATATATATATATATATATATATATATATATATATATATATATATATATATATATATATATATATATATATATATGAGTGTTGAGTGTGATTTCATTTGAGATGGAAGTGAAGCAAATTGCTGGAGAAGAAGAGCAAAGAGTTGTTAAAGCAATAGCATGGAGGAGAAGCAAAAGTGTTAGTTGGAAGAGGAGTGAGTCGCTCCAGGATGTGCAAGTTGCAATTTTGCAAAGGATAAAAAATCCTCCCATGTAAAGAAAGAAAACATCTAATGTAGAATTCTCGATTATCGAAAAAAGTCACTTTATTAAAAATAATTTGAAATAAATACTTCTTATTACTATAAAATTTTCTTAGGGTAAAACCTTTTGACTATCGATTTTTTTTTCATCAGATGAGTCACTTCCAATTAACAAAGAAGAGGTTGTTCATCAGAAGAGTCACTTCCAACAAAAACCTCCAATTAACAAAGGATATGTTGCCTTTGATAAAAAAGTCTCATTTGTAAAGTTGATTCCTAGTTGTGCATTAATATGATGGAAAATATTTAATCTTTATATCTCATTGTATTGTTTTTTTTGGTCCCTTATTTTATATAAAAAATCTAACAATTGTATTGCTATGATAAAGTGAAGTAAAAGGTTTGATAGAGTGCTTTTAAAATATTTAAAATTGGTATTAGAGCTTGAGCCATCAATGGAGTTTTAGAGAAATAATTGAATCCAACAACAATCCATTATAATTACAGATCTCCTAATCTAATGGATATTAGGAGATTCAAAACCCATAAATGCAATAGCATTGATCACTCTTTCTCAAGATGAGAAAGATTTGTTGAAGAAGAACTGGAAGAGGGACCAAAATATATTATTTTTAATTATGTAGGTAGTTGATGAGTCAATATTTCTCAGAATTATAGTAACAATAAAATCTAAGCAAGCATAGAAAATCTTAGCAAAATCCTTTCAAGGCGTCAACAAAGTAAAGTTGATAACATTATAGATGTTGAGAAGAGAGTTTGAAAATATATATATACATGAAGATGATTCCATGAATGACTTAGTTACCCACATAATGGGAATTATCAATCGGATGAGGATGAATGATGAGAATATGAGAACCAAAGGATTGTGGAGAAGGTATTGAGAAGCCTACTAACAAGGTTTGAATCAATAGTGATTGCTATTGAATAATCAAGGGATTTAACAACCCTTTTAGTGGATGAGTTAATGGATTCTCTACAAACTCATGAGCAAAGGTTGAATCAAATAACATAGTCCTCATTGGAGTAGGCATTTAAGACACAAGTCTCATTCAAAGACAACAACAAAAAGAGATAATCCTAGCAAGCAACTTGAAGTTCTCAAGGAGAAAAAAGATAAAACAATAGAGGTATAGGTAGTAGAGTCTGTGAAAGAGGATGAAGATCAAAATATTCCAACAAAGGAGAAACCAACTACAATTACCATCAAGCAAGAGGTAGATGCAACAATAAAAATTAACTAGAAGGTTCAAATCAAAGGTATGATAGATCTAAAATCCAATGCTATTACTATAAGAAATTTTACCATTACATTTATGATTGTAGAAAGAAAATGACTAAGAAAAATAAGCAAGAAGCCCATTATATCAACAAGAATTATAATAAAGAAAATAAATATGCATGTGGGTCTATGATGTTAACCTGTAGTGTTGATGAAGGGAAACAAAAGAATGTAAGTATTTATATAGTGGATAAAATAATCACATGTCTAGGAAAAAAGAAATATTCTTAAATCTAGATGATACCATCAAGTCTGAAGGGAAGATAAGAAATAATAGCAAGGTACCTATCATGGGCAAAGGGACGATTATAATCTACACAAAATAAGAAGAAAAACACATCCTTAATGTGTATTATGTGCTTCGGCTAAAACATAATTTGTTGAGTGTTGAGTAACTTATGCAAAAAGGAAACACCATGTATTTTGAAAATGAAGTTTACATTATTAGAGATAAAGAAGATAGACTTGTAGCAAATGTAGCCATGACAAAGAACAAGATGTTTTCTCTAAAAATTTAGAGTGAAATATTATTTTCATTTAGTGTATTTGTAAAGAAAGAACTTAGCTTTTAGTGTGATCATAAAACTATGGGAGATTTTGGTTTAAGAATTTTTACAAATGCAAAATTGGCTCTTAGGGGAAAAGTAATATGGAAATTGTACAAAGAAGTCAAAGAAAATGGGAAAGAATTATTCTAAGTATGTTGATCCCAATGATCCAAGTTTAATATTTTTTGCATTCTCTCTACTTAATGGTTCTAATATTTGGAATGGTTTAAAAAAATCTATTGATCTTATAATTAAAGGTTTAAGATGGGTGGTGGGAATTGGAGAAAAAATTCTATTTGGATGGATAATTGATGTGATAAAAAAACCACTCAATTTAAATCTAATTTTGAAACCTTGGATGAGAATGATTCAAGACAAATATGGTGATAGGGTTTTAAACATTTTGTACAAGGATTAGGAAGGAAGATACAAATGGAAAGAATATTTCTTTACAAGTATACAATTCATTGATGCTAGGAGGCAATTGAGTAGAAATATAACAATTGTGATTATTTCAAGGGGAGCCAAGGATAAATTGATTTAGGAGTTGAATAGCTCATGAGAATACACAACAAGAAGTGGATATAATGTACAACACCAACAATATAATAATATCACTAGAATAAGGAGAGATATTTGGGATAGCCCAAGTATTCTTCAAGTCAAAATATTTGTTTGGCTAGTAGGTCATAGAAGAATTTTATCCTGGGATAACCTTATAAAAAGGAGTTTTCATGGCCCCTCTCAATGTATTTTTTTGTAAAAAAAAGGAGAGTATAGACCAGCTCTTGGGACATTGCTTATTATATTGGAATCTATGGAAATGGATTCTTAATATGTTTGGTAAATTCATGGTGATGAATAGAAAATTTGAATATTTGATAAATAAATGGTAGAGCACTTATAAAAGTGAGGCTTTACAGATAATATGTGATATATCAAAAGATACAATACTTTGGACTGTATGGCTAGAAAGTAATAGAAGAATGTTTTAAAGGAAAGGAATTAAGTTTAGATGTAATAAAAAGGAAGATATATTTAGCCATAGAGGAGTCTAAACCAACCCTATCAACTTACCCAATCTCTAATCTGGAAACAAAGAACCTTGATGGATGGAGTCAAGTCATTAAATGGAATTATGATGTTGGGTATAAGAGAAGCAAAAAGAAGGAAATTAATATGAAGTGAAAACCACCATATTTGGAGTGGGTTAAATTAAATTTTGATGAAGAATCTAAAGGAAATCCAAGACTAGTAGGAGGAGGAGGAATAATTATAAATAATAGAGGAGATATTTTGTCTCATTATACTTTCAATAGTGGATTTAAGACAAATAATAAAGATGAAGTTTGGGCAGCTTTAAAAGGGTTAAAAATATGTAAACATATGAAATGGAACATAGTATGGATGAAATATGATTATCTCATAGTAATAAATGCAATTTTGAGGAAAGCAAAGGTTCCATGGAACATACAAGAGATAATTATAGAAATTCAAGATCTTGCTAAAGATTTTGAAGAAATCAAGTTTACACATACATTAAGGGAAGGAAACAAATGTGCAAATAGGCTAGCCAATAGAGGATTTTTGATTGAGTATCATGAACTTAAATTCTTATTTCCATGGTTAGACAAAGTACTAAGTTTAGTTGAAGCTAAGAAGAAAATGTTGATTGCCTAAATTAATTAATGATTAAGATTTACTTTAATGTTTTCCATTGGTAATATATGTTTTATATTGTAACAATAATGTGTTTTTTTTTTCTTTTGGTTGAAAGGGTCTTGAAAGGTCCCTGAACCTTGTACAAAACAGTCGTGGGCCTCCAAAGAGGGAGGCAAAGGGGAAGAACAGCAGCAGTAGAATGAGACAGCCTGAAAATAGCAGGGGCCACCTAAGGTAAAGGCACCTAGAGGAACCAACTAGAAGAACTAACTAAAGGGAAACATGACCAGAGGCTAATTAGAAAAGGGAAAGTGAAACTTAAACAGAGAAATTCACCATTTGGAGGTGTTGTGGCTGCTCCACAACGTAACCCAAAATTGGAGACCCACCTTTTTTTACATGTTTTCCAAGAAGACCGAAGAGGCCCATATGCTAAAGATCAAAGAAAAAGCAAAACACCACAAGGGGGAAAAAGTGTCACGATATCGTGACATGTTGCATTTTCACGGTCCAAAGCACAGGGAGAAAGCAAGGAGTAAAAAGTGTCACGATATCGCAGCATGTTGCATTGTCGCGGCCAAAGGAGTAAAAGGTGTCGCGATATCGCGACATGTTGCATCGTCACGGCCAAAGGATAAAAAGTGTTGCGATATCGTGACATGTTGCATCGTTGCGGCCAAACAATAATGTGTTTTTGTATATACTATTTATTCTAATTTTTGTGGTTGCACTTATGTTTCAGGAATGAAACTAGCAATCTAGATTTGGTAAAGTGGATTGTGATAGTGTGATGTTTTAAAAATATTACTCTAATAAGATGTAAGGCACTCATAGTAGAGGTGAAGTTTGGTATTGTGAAGTCTACTATAGGATAATGTCAAGAAGGATGCTAAATTATGGAATATTTGTATTCATACAAAAATTTGAGAATATTCAATTAATGAAAATCAAGAATTCAGATATATTTATTTTACTAAGATAGGGCTATCTTGCATTTGTATGATCTTCTCTTATTTTTTCCTATATATATTTTGAGATTTGTGTAAAGTTTCAGGGCCCTTCAACCCTCTTTTTTATCAATACAACTATATATATATATATATATAATGTAAAATGATGTAGATTTCTAGCTATAGCATCTCAATTGAGATAAGAAGCGTATCTATTTGTAAACTCTCAAGCTCTAAAGAAAGAGTTGTAATTTTTCAAGGGTGGGGAACCCGAGTACAACCCCTTATTATCTAGTCAAAAAGACATTGATTTTAGTTATAAAGGTTCATGTTGGTGATTGGGGTCTCATCAGGAATGAAAGAGGTCAGGGTGTGGTTACATATATTGAGTATTTAGGAATTACCATAAATCACCAAGTTGGAGCAAGGGCAATGCTTACGGGTCTCCGAATGTGGTGAATTTGGGTTTTAGGAGGAATATTCTCGAGGAGGATTCCAAGAATATTATAACTTTCCTTCAAAAGAGGAGCTAAATAATTTTAGCTTTTTTTAAATAATTACAGATGCAAGGACTATTTTAGGAAACCTAGAAGAAATTCAAATTAAACATATTTATAGAGAGAAACAAATCTACTGATAAAATGGTGAATATGGTAGTTAGATCTAATAATTTCAAGATCTGGTTATACGTTCCCTTGGAATTGAAAGAGAATATAAGAATTGATAATGAAGCTAGCAGATAAAGAGGGTAGAGCAAAGCATAATACTTATTGGGATCATGCGACAAAGGATTTGAGGACGCTAAATTGCATTGCTATCAATGATTTCTTTATCAATTATGTAAAGCATTGAGCATTGTATAAGCCTTGTCAGATAACAAGAGGGATATTATTTCATCTTCTCCATAAATAGGTTTAGCCTAGGTTTATTTATTTTACTAAGATAGGGCTATCTTGCATTTTCTTGATCTTTTCTTGTTTTTTCCTATATATCTTTGAGCTCTTTGTAAAGGATCGGGGTACTTCAACCCATTTTTTATCAATACCAAAAAAATAAAAATACTTTATTGCTTGAAAATTTTAAAAGAACTACAACTTATTTACTACAAGATTGATGTTATTGTCGTTTATGTTTTATTATTTGAATGGTTGTGGTGAAAATTAAACTTTCATCCTTGTATTAAGGACAATATGTATGTTAAAGTATTATAATTTCCATCACAAATATAATTTTAAATAATTTTTTATTTTTAAAATAAAAAATTATTATTTTTTAAATGGAGTTAAATGGTCACACTTATATTATATTTATTTGTATTAGTCCTTGTAAGAAAAAATGGTAAATAATTTATATTTAATTCAACTTAACTATTTAATATATAGTTCTTTAATTATCTACACTCTTCTTGTTATACTCTTTCATGGCTTCAAACTATTTATTATTTATAAGTATTTTGATATTTATATTTAAAAAATACAAAGGAAGTAATTGATTTCATTTTATTATCTTGATCAATAAATACATAAGAGTAGTTCATTAAAGTTATAAGTATGAAGTTTTCATTTCTTTTTTATAAAATTGATTCCTTTTAAAATAGACTATGAATATAGTATTGGGTATGATTATAAAATGTTGAAAGAAAAAATTAGATATTGGACAATCCTCTATTAGGATATGGTCTCCAAACACTCTTCACTTCAATACCATTACCATTGATGGAGCACTATGTAAAACCATACCCCCTACATGATGTGAACTTGTTATTTGAAGTTCCAAACTCTTTACCATTATACCTGCCAAGATTAATATTGCTAGAATTATTTCTACATCTAATGCATTATCATTATCTTTCATACTTTATAGAAGAGAAACTACCTAAATATAATAAAATGTATAATTTAATTTAACATTCTAACCACTGCCACTATATTTATTAACCAAGATTAAAGTGTTTACCAATAATGAGTACTCAAGAAAACATTAATTTCCTCTATGGTAGTTAATTTGGGTCAAAATATTAATGAATATGATCCCAATTATTTTTTTTCATTTTTGACAATAAACTAAACAATATTAAAAATAATGTACATAAATTCCCTTTCATCCTATTTTGAGTCCTTAGAAACTCAAATTAGAAAATAGTCATCACAAATAATCTCCCCTGCATGGGATTTTTGGTCCTTTGTCTCCTGCATGGGTTCTGTTTTGGTTTTGCTTTATGTCTTCCATAGCCCCTGTGTGGGTTCTTTCCTTAGATATTTTTTTTTTCAGCAACCTCTGCATGGGTTTGTTTTATTTCTGGTCTGGTTTTTGGAGCTGTTGGGGTATAAGCACCCTATTCGTGCTTTTCTTCATGTATTTATGTTTCTAGTTTTGGGAACCGATTAAAACCCATTTAATATAATCTTTACCACCTACCAAAAAAAAATTTACTTATTTGAGTCTTCAAGCTTATGTTAATAAAATAAAAATAATATTAGATGAAAATTAAGGAGCACATAGAATAAATTCTTTGTTATTTTATAATTAAATTAATATTTTATATAATATGTTTTAGACTAACCATGTTTTTAAACACAAAATTTATCTCAAAATTTTTTAACCATGTTTTACAATTTTCTAGTGCAACTCAATATCAAATATCATGTTATGTATGGTCTTCTAGAAGTTTATAAACTACCACATAGATTTATCATTTTAATTATATTTTCTAAATACATCATTAAATAATTATTTAAACTTATCTAAATCTATAGGAGGGGGTTATAAATTTTTATCATCACTCTCTCGAATGATTTGTTGAGTCTTAGGATTTACATCAATGTATAGTGGAGGCTTATCATCTTCTTCAAATACTAAAACCTAGGGAATAATAACTTCCTAAAATAATTTTTTAGGTGGATTAATAGAGATAAATTCTATATTGTTAAATTATTACACAAACAAATAGTGCTAAGGATTGACTTCTTCGATCTTAAAATTGGGTTACTAGATTTTTGAGAAATTGATCCATCTTTAAGGAAAAGATATAAAAGCTAGATCCTAGCTTTGATGACAACAAAAATGTTAAGAGAATAGTAAAAAAAAGATATAGATAAAACCATACTAAAATATAATGGAATAAATAATATGAACAACACTAAATCTTATTCACAATGGGTTTAGGAAACTATAATGATAAAATCTAACACAAATAATAGAATGCTAGCTTCCAAAATAAAATTGTTCAATATAGTAGATTTTAGGTGCTAATGCAATTACTATAGCAACATAGATATGTTATAATAGAAATAAAACATTTGCAATAATTAGTAATAAATACTTAATACTAAATGCATCTAGAATACTCGAGTTCAAACCTCGATAAGAAGGGACTACGACCCCTCATAAAAACCTGTGTAAGATTAAATTTTTGAATAGATGCAAGCTTACTGCAGTGGTAAGGGTTTTGGCCTCTCTTTGAAAGGTCCAAATTTAAAACCCCACTCCATATGAAGGGACCAAGACCCCTCATAAAAACCTGTGTAAACTCATTGAAAAAAATAATATTAACAATGTACTTGAATAAAGTTGCTTTTAATAAATATTGATCAATAATAAATTCCAACTAATCCTATCTTCTTTCCTAATTTTAAAAGATTTACAAAGACATATTCCTCAAGGTACAAAAATATGGTATCAAATACATGATAGAGGCTACTTAAAATTTAATAAGTGACTTGATTCAAATGGTTAGCATAAAATATTATCAAAGATACATAATACCAACAACAATTTAACAATTCATCATGTCTAAGGAACAAAGATATGAAAAGTGATTAAAATAGCATCATAACATCAAGAATTATAGTGAATGGAAAGATCCTATGTGAGACTTATAAGTGCTTGATAATAATGAAAATAGGATATAAGATGTGAGATAATTAGTATTGATATATTTCAAATTAAGTATAGATTCAATAACTCATGTGTTGTAGGTGAGTTGGAGAGGAGAGGGAATCCTCCAAGATAGGTCCCAGGTTCAAATCTCCACCCTACCAGAAAGCTAAATTGGGTATCCAAAATCCAATTGATAATGTTGGTGCGAGTAGGGTCGGGTGCGACTCCCGAGTGACTTTGACGGTGTAGAACCCCTTGTTCATGGTCTCTCAGACCAAGGCGACCCCACAAGGGGTTTTTCACTTAAAAATATATATATAGATTCGATATTTAATGAAATTCAACCAATAAATATTAGTTAATTTGAATGATGGGGATGCAAATATTTAATTATCATTTTATATTATAATTTATTAGCACACGAATGAGATAACTATGGTGGATTCATATCCAGTGATTGTTTCTCCTCATTTTGAATTTGATGAAGGTAGGAACTTTGGTGAAACTAGTGGCAGACATAGAATTCATGGGTCTGGTTCTTTGTACGATGCAAGAGATGAACTAGAAACCATAGGTATCATGAGGGACCCTCCCTTGAACCCACCTTTCAAACCCACCTCTATTTCATTTATGAAAACAATTTTGAGGAACACCTAAACTCTCTTTTTACCTCCATCTCAATGCAAAGGGATATTTTCTTTAGATTACAAAGATTTTATTTTTACTATTGAATATATGGCATCCCTTTCATCGCAGTACTACTTGTCTCTTGTTGGGAAGTTCATGGAATCTAGGCCCGATATGGAATCTATCCATAAATAGGCAATTTCCAAGTGGTGATCCAATGGTAATCTAGATATGGTAGCTATTTCTAGAGGTTTCTTTCTTATAATACTTAACAATTCCACAAGTACGAGTTGTATTCTTATAGGAGGCCCATGGTTCTTCGGGCATCGAAGCATTTTTCTATGAATATGGAATGTTGAATTCAACCCCAACACCAAAAGCATTAACTATGCTCTGATTTGGATAAGATTACCTAGCTTACCCATTCATTTCTAACATGAGCTAATCTTGGAGTAGATTTCTCAATTCATCAGGTAACTTGTTGCTCTCCACCCTACTACTAAGACCAAATCTAGATTGGCCTTTTCCTATTTATGTGTTCACACAAACCTGGAGATGGAGCTTCCTTTGTACATCGATTTGGTGTTAGTCTCATGTTGAAGATGCCAAACCATTGAGTATGAAAGCAATCCTACTTTTGGTATCAAATGCCTCAAACAATTTCATCTTATGGTATAGTTCCCTTATATAAAATTTGAAGAGCGATTCAAAGATACTAGACTTAATACCAAGAAATTTCAAGGTAAATCACAACTCCAAGCACGAAATCACTCTATTATCTAGCGATCCACTTCAGCTTCAATGAATTTCACTCTTTCATAGGTATATTTAAGTCTAAGGGAAAGTAGGTTGTGGTGACCCCTTCCTCCTCTAGGTCCTCTAACCAGGTCAGCTCTCTCTTTGCCTATCCTAATCCCTTGTATTATTTAAATGGGTATTCCAAATTTCTAGCCTCTAGTATTAAAGGGTGCACCCTGATATCCCCCTTATGGATTTGTCCTCCCCTCCCCTTGTGACCTCCCTTGAATACCTTGTCCCATATTCGATATTAATTGTTGTTCCTTCTTTTGATCTGATCCCTCCACTTGCTCCCCCTAGAAAACCCTCCCCCTGCTATGAATGATGGGTCTTCCTCGCTTGTCACTCCTTTGACTGCCCCTCTCCCCCCATACTACCCTTTCCTTGAGCCCTCCCTTCCCTCTAATATCCCCCTATCCTCTGAGCTAAAGACTATGCTTAGCCCTATGTCTTCCCTGGGGTCCTCTGCTATGTGATCCTTCGGCTCCCCTAAGCTCATCACTAGTAGCCAAAAGAAACACTCTATCGATATTGGTACTGAAATGAAAAATAGGTATCCCTCGAACCAAGAGTGCAAAATAAAATAACTTGATGAAGATATTACCAATGGCTTCCAATCTAACATCCCTTCATGTGCTGATCATTCAAATGTTGAATCCTTTGATTTATTTGAGAAAAGAGGTAGACCTCCCAACCTCAACCTTAAAGGCATAAGGAGGAACTCTTCTTCAAAATCATCTAAATGAATATTATCTCTTGGAATATCTAAGGCCTCAATGGTCTATCTATGTAGAGACTTGTTTCTTCAATGATATTTGACCTCAAACTCAACATTTTATCTCTTTAGAAAACTAAGCTTGATGAATCGAGTTCCTTAAATATATCCAAATCTATATGGAGGGATTGTGAGTTTATAGCCATTCATGCTCATGGAGATTTGGGAGGACTTTTTTGCCTTTGGGACCCATCCAAAATTGAAGGAAAACTCCTCTCATCTTCCGAAATAATCACCAACATCCTTTTTATTGCAAATATTCTAATTTTGGTTGGGTTTTGTCCAACATATATGCTCCCAACACTCTTCAAGGAAGGCTTTCACTTTGGAACATTCTCAATCAAATGAGGATGGTTTTTCAAAATGAGGCCTAGATACTTGTGGGAGACTTCAAGTCTCTGTTGTATCCCTCAGATAAAAAAGGGGGTATTCCCACAACTCTTAGTTATTGTGAATATATTTCCAACTTCATCCATATAACAAACTCATGGACATCCATATGAGAGGTTCTAGATTCACATGGTCAAATCGAAGGATTGAAAGCCAAATTATTCAACTAAGGTTGGATAGATTCCTCCTATATAAATTAGCCATTCTTTTGTTCAGATATGCCACCCTGTACTCCTATCACAGCATTGGCTCTAATCACAACCCCTTAGTTTTTGAAGGTATCAGGCGAGTCTCTTTAGCTAAAAATCCCTTCCAATTTGAATCCATGTGGCTAAAATATCTAGAGTTAAGAACCAAAATTTTAGAATGGTGGAATAAGAACTTTTTTGGACCATGCATTTCCTAGATCTCTAAGAAGTTAAGGTTCATCAAAGACAATCTAAAGATCTGGAACAAAGAAGTGTTTGGAATTTTTTTTGAATCTAAGCAGCACATTATCAGCCAACTCAAAATCATTGAGGATAATGATGATTTGGAAATTCCTTCCCCTTAAGATAGATCTAAAGAGAAAAACCTCCTTGTTGAATACCACAACATCCTTGCCAAGGAAGAAACATTTTGGAGGTAAAAATATAGAGCCTTATGATTGAAATAGGGTGATTCCAATACTAAATTATTTTATGTTTCAACCCTAAGACATAGAAGTTCTAGCAGAATCAAAGAGCTCATTAAAAGAGATGGAACGACCATCGATAATATTCTTCACATCAAAGACGAGGTAAATTCTTTATTTTATGAAGTCGTAAGCCCTTGTACTCTATGTTCTGATATTTCTTGGAATGCTCTTATCCAAAATATTCCATAAGTTTTCTCCCTAGAGCCCAACGCTAAACTACGTGAAGGTTTCTCTCAACATGATATTAAGAAAGCACTCTTTTCCATGGTACCTGATAAATCCCCAAGGCTTGATGGTTTCTTCCTAGATTTTTCCAATATTTTTGGAATATTGTTGGCTTTGACCTGACTATTTCTATCCAAAAAGTTCAAAGGTGCAATTTCATGGCTAAATATGCCAACTCCACTTTTATTGCTCTTGTTCCAAAGGCTCGGGTTTGTAGGTTAATGTCTAACTACAGACCCATCAGCCTCTGCAACATCATTTACAAAATCATCACCAAGGTCATGGTAAATAGAATGAAAGGAATCCTTCCTCTTATCATTGATCCTTACCAAGGTAGCTCTATCAAAGGCAGACTCATCACTGACAGAGTGATTACTATAGACACCAAAATAGCACCAATCCGATTATGTGACTGCAAACACTGATTGCTTTGACACACATAGCCCCCAGGGCAGCCCTCAGAGGTTAAACAGTGGTCCTAACCACTTTTGTAGCAATTTTGGAAGGTCATAAGGCAATTTGGCACATTCAGGAACCTTGCTCAATATCCATCCCACCCAGGGACGAATTCAAATTGGGATCCATCTCATCCAGGGACGAATTCAGAATTCGCTCTAGGTCAGGATGAATTCCAGGTTTAACGGGCAAAAAGAAAAATTATGCCAAGTGGCAGTTGAGGACAGTCAATTAATGCCTCCTACCTTGCATGCACGTGTAGGTGGGCAGAGTGGGCATTAGAGGACTGTCACAAGGGCAGTCATGGAAGCCCAAGTTAGGGAGGAGTCTCCTCCCTCTTGAGAAGGCATGGACACCACATGGCACCCCTGCATGCCCCTCCAAAAGAGACCCCTTGTGTCTATAAAATGGTGAACTTTCTCACCCAAAAGGAGAAAGTTGGAGGCATTTTCAAGAAACAAAGTGCTGCCAAATTGAATACCACATTTTACCCTTTTGATTCACCTCTTCCACATCCTTGATCTCTTTCGCAAGAGAGGTTGTTGGGTGGCTATTGGAAGTGTGAATCTGGACCCAAAACCCGATATTTGACCACATTGATCTACCAATTCGCCGATAACCCATTACAAGAGATTTTGGGCCCATCTCGAGTGGATTGGTGCCGAAATCAAGTTCTAATGGTGGGCGGCCCGCCTAGGCGCCCCGCACTTCTTAGTTTCATTTTAATTTGTTCTTTTGTCACTTGTTTATATTCCATTCCATTTTATGTTGTTTAGATAGTTTATAATTTCGATTTCAGAATGTTTTGATCAAATCATATCATGTATTGTCGCTTTTGTTGTCCCCACTAACTTGCAGGTAGCGACATCAAATTCCCGTTGATGGAGGTCAAATTGGGGAAATCCGACCATCTGGGTCGTCCCAAAATGCCCCCAATTAGCTAACCCCTATGTTTGCAGGTCTTTTGGAGATCCCGAGACGCGACATTTGGGCAACATCACTTCGACGCTTTGTCGTAGGCGAATTCGTCCTACCCGGGGACGAATTACAGTAGAATTCGTCCTGCCTAGGGACGAATTACAGTCGAATTCGAATCGGTGGCATTTTTTTTGACTGTTTTGATGGCAGTGTCCCTCTGGTAATGTTCCCTATTTCCTGTCAAACTTGCAAGTTGTTTAGAATCAGTTCATTCATCATTTTATTCAGTTTTATGCATACATCCTTCATCGTTTTTAGAGAACAAACGTTTCATATTTGCAACAGGTGCTACTAAAAATTTTGTTGTTTCTTTGAACATAGGAGGAGTAGCAAAGATCAAGGATTCATTCACACTAGTGACGACAACACTTTGGCCCACCCATTTTGCATGTGGGCACGTGGAAGGAGGATCACTAGTCACTATTGTAACCAAAACATTTTAACGCTCCTAGCCCCTAAAAATGCGGGAGACGTCTTTGTAACCGATATTGAGAGAGTATAAATAAAAAGGATTGTGCTTTCTATACCTCTTTCCTTTCGTCTCAATTCGTCTCTTTTCCTTATTTCATGCATTTCAAATTCATAGGATTAAAGCGTTACATTTTGTTTTGCATTGCATAGCTTTAGTGTTTCTTTTTGTTTTCGGAATCTCGTGCTTTCAGTGGCGATCACGGTGGGACTCTATCCCCTGGTTTTTGAGATCAAGAAACTGATTAAAAATTTGTGTTTTTGTGCTCACAGGTACCATTTTTTTGAACTCTGACTGTTATTCGTCTTTGCCTACGGCAAATACCTTACTGTAATTCATCTGACCCTGAGACGAATTCTGATTCGTCTCAGACAGGGACGAATTCTGTACTGTAATTCGTCTCACCCAGGGATGAATTTTTGTCTATGCATTTTCAAGGCCGAGGATCAGAAACAACAAGTCTAGGCAGAGAAAAGGTAAGGGTCTTAAACTATTCCTATCATTTTTTGCTTTTCTATTTCTATTTTTTGTCAATTTTGCCTTCTTAAGGAAAGTAGTTGCTTCTGCCTATTTTAATTTTTAATAAAAATAACCACACACACATCACGTGGCATTTTTAAACCAAGGAGCTGGTCGTAAGACCCCAGCCCTTGATCAAGACCAACGGTGGGTTCATCACCACCTTGGCTTGATTTTTGCATCCATTTACCCCGATTGTCACTGTTGTTAGGTGTAAATCCTGATGAAAGCTGACCGAGTGTCGTTGGGGTGATTCCTAGCATGTGAGGATAAGTCTTCTATGGTAGGTGTCATTAACAAGACAATCCCCCTTTCGTACCGCCTACGTACCACGTACCATCTGCTCTCATGTACCTATAGTTTCCCTCTCGTAAGGGTGGGTATATAGAGAGGTTGGTATATTGGCTGGGCAATGGTATATTGAAGGGGCGACCATTTATGGGAGTCATATGAGCCTTCATTATGCATTTAAATTTTCTTCAAAACTTTCAAAAACAAAACAAAATCATCAAAATGCACTGAAACCAGTTTAGGACACACCATTAATCTTTAAAAGAGATAATCACCGTTTGTGTATGTGTGTGTTCATTTTTGCTTAGTGTAACAAAAAAAATCAAAAAAATCATAAAAGAGATAAAATCTGCTTAGCTGGTAGAAGAGCACCACAATGGTGTACACCCGTAGTCAAGCCCAATCAAGGGCAAAAGCTGTGAAAAGTGTACAAGGAGCGGGCACAAGTCACCTCCGCTTTAGCCCTAAGGACTTGGCCATACCGCCTTGGCGGTCTAGACTGCAAGAGAGTCCACATCATTCCATGTCAAGGTGGAATTATAGGGACACCCCCCTGGGGGACACGCCCGTTCAACACAGCCCCTTTCGAGAAGAAGCTTTACATGTGGCACTCAACGTAGATAGAAGACCGCCTTTAGAGGCTAGATATGAGTGGCCACCATGCGATGAAGTGCTAGAGAGGCATAGTGTCCATGAGGAGAGACAACGTGACTATGGCATCTCTCCTTTGCCTCCTATCATTGTTAGAACCGACAGACAAAACCCAGAGCATAGGGCTCTCCACACAGGGCGAGCTAACTCCGCCCGCCCCTTTCACACCCATGAAAGGGAGTACGAGGAAGACCATCACATTACTCAAGAGCAATATACAGTGTGGGAGCCTTGTGCTTCCACACCTACTAGATACCATGATCACACATTGAGGCCAGAGCCTCAAGTAAATGTCACCAACCTCGATAGAGGGAAGTGACCCATTGAAATCTTGGATCATCACGACCGAGGAAAATACATAGGAGAGGCATTCAGACCTCCTAGGCCCAATATGGTAGACCAAATTGACCTGGCAGTCACCATACATGCCGCCCGCCAAGCCTAGATCATGTGGCTTGAGCAAGATCAGCAACAGTTAGAGCGCCTATACCGTCTTAACAAAGAGTGCATTCAGTGCCAAGCAGACGAGCTACTTTATAATTTACTTGAGAGGGTTCCAACCCCTCGCACCCAAAAAGTGGAACCATATGAGAGGCATAATCCTTTGGTGCAGGATAGGTCTCCATGACCTCGTCAAGCTTTGCCTCCGAGACCCCATAGACCTGAGAGGGAGGCCACTCCCCGAAACAATGATGGGTACCCTCCATGGGGACCCACTCAGGGTCATAGGTCTTGCCTAGAGACTCCTCAGGAAGTTTACGAGGAGTACGAACAAGAAGTAGAGTAGGCTGAAATGCCCTATCAAGGCGGAGGGGTTGCCATCCGGCCACCCCTCCATAGGCCTCCAGTCTCCCACAACTCACAACGGGAGCAAACTAAAGAGGAAGAGATTAAATCTTTCGATGCATACAAAGCGTTGTTAGAGCGTTTGGAGTCTATGGAGACCAAAGATTTTGGGCCCCAAAAGCCCATGTTATGCCAACTCTGCAGTCATCCAATGCATCCATCAGTGCCCACACCTTCTTACCCCAAACATTTCAAGTTGCCTCAATTGGCAATCTTTAAGGGTGAAGAGGATGCTCAAGAGCATGTGACAAGATTCTTGAGCCAATGCTTTGGCATTCAGCATAATGATGCGTTGTTGCTGAGGACATTCATAACCACATTCGTAGGCCCTACCTCGGATTGGTTCACCCAGTTGCTAAAGCACAACATCAATAATTTGGATCAATTAGTGGATGCGTTCCTTGAACATTTTGCCTTCAACACCAAGAAGAAGGCATCACTAAGTGACCTGGCCAGCCTCAAGCAATATGAGGAGGAGACAATGGCAGCCTATGGGAATCGATGGAGGGCTCTACTTTCTAAGCTACCCTACCTTCCCCCTATGTCCGACCTCACACAAATGTTTTCATGAAGTTGTCTGAGATCAATCTCTGGGCTATTGCAGCTGCAACAATACGCCACCTTGGAAGAGGCTCTAGTGCAATCCAGAGTTATCGAAGAGATCAAAATACAGGATGGCAAAATTACCAAACCTAAAAAGAAAGAGTGGAACAAAAATACAAAGACAAGGACTACACAACCAAAACCTGCTACGGTTAATCAAGTTGCGATAAATGTCCCTAAGCCTACACAAGAAATACAACCTCAAAAGGCTAATTATCAGGCAGTGCCTCCTAATAATTATGAAAGAGAAAATCAAAAATAGGAGCAAAATCAGCAGCGTCGCCCTAAGCGACAGTACACCCCTTATACGGAGTCTAGGGACTCCCTATTTGACCGCTTGTTAACGGCAAATTTAATCACCCTTCCAGAGATCCAAACCATAGATCCTAACACTCCCAAGCCTAAGGGATATAGAGAGGATCTGTATTGTAGGTTCCACAGGCGAAGGGGACATGACCTGAATGCATGCTAGAAATTCAAAGGATTAATACAAGACTTGATTGATAATAAAACATTGGTGGTGGACAACCCCATAGCACCAAATAACCAGCAGATGGGAGTCTTCAAGGATCCCTTGCCTGCCCATGAGGCATAGGCAAAACCCCTTCAGGTCAATGAGGTGCGATAGAACTTCCCCATGCAATGGTATGTGGGAATGATCAACATAGTGACCAGGAACAAGAAATGCCCAGGAGTTGCCCTCGAGGCAACCACCAACGTCGCAACCTCAACAACACCCTATGCAATTACCTCTGCCTAGACCCAAGGTCACGATACATACCAAACTCATGCAGATTTTGCGGACCACGTCGGCTAGGCTCTCCATATATGAGCTCATACAGCAATCAGCGCCCCATCGGGAGGCTCTCATGGAGATTTTGAAAGCCATCGAGTTGCAGCCCCACGAAGCAAATTCTTTCAATAATTTCGTGGGACATGTAAAATGATGCATGGAGCCAGTCATTACCTTTTGATAAGATGAAGTTAAATCAGTATCTGATGACATGGCAGATCCACCCCTGCACGTTATCACACGGGTCGACGGGATCCCATATAAGAGGGTGTTGGTAGACACTGGCTCGTCCAGTAACATCATTACTACAGCAGCATTGAAACATCTAAAGCTACCAACCTCTCACATCACCGCTTCCACTTACACACTGTGAGCATTCAACGATGCGATATGCTCGACAGTTGGCACAATTGTTCTACCCATTCAGGTAGGACAAAAGACGATACCTACATTGTGCCATATTTTGGAAGGCGAGATGGCGTACAACATATTGCTAGGGCGGACATGGATCAGGGACATGAAGTGTGTCCCTTCGATAGCTCAACAGTGTTTGAAGTATGCATTTGAAGGAGAAGTACATGTAGTCCCGACGGACTTAGAACCCTTCAAATATTGCAATGCGATGCAGTTGATGCCGCAATCGACCCTCCCATCGACGCACTTGGATTTTTAGTTAAATCCACCTAGACAGGGTCCAATGTCGTGAGCACCACTGGTGACTAATCCATCAAAACCCCAGCCAGGTGCATCTTCATCGTCCACTCCTTCACTACCAATGCCACCTATCATGGCCAAACATAAGGACAAAGGGAAACAAATCTTGGAAGAGGCTCAACCCTTGGAAGAGGCGCTGCAAACAATATCAACCATCTCAATAGAAGAGATACCTAGCACAATGGAATCTGAGGCTCCTAGTCCACCCAACATGGAATGGACTCCAGAAGGGCTTCCTTTCCCTCCCTCTCAATCGCCAACAATTACTGTTGAAATGGCCAACACGGGCCTGGGGGAGTATCTAGTGCAGAATGTTGTAGCAATGCCCATGCTAGAGTCAGTGCAAGACATAGGGAGACCTCGCCTCCCCATCGAGATAGTTGTTCCTTTAGGCTACCCACCGAACCAGACCAATTTTGTGTATGGGGGCCTTGACCATGGTGTTGAGCCATGCATGCAAAAGGACGAGGACGAAGAGCCTTTTGCAGGAGATGTCAACTATCTATCTAACCTAGACTTTACTCTAAAATATCTTGGCCAATGCAATTGGCATGGATACGAGCTAGGCAAGTATGAGCAAGGAGTGTGTGTCCTTTGCCAGCCAAGATACCAAATGCCTTATGACAAGTCGAGAGTAGGGTTCAACCACCCCCTGCCCTTAGGAATCTTGGTGGAAAACATGCAAGGCCTAGGAATAGGCAACAAGGGTGGATTTGCATCAGATCCTTATGCCAACCCAAACACAACATATACATTGGGAGATTACCTCCCATGGTCAACAACCACCCTTGGTAACATCAGTAATCCTTCTCCTTTGCTAGAGAGAGGTGAAAGTTTGGGAACTCACTTTCAAGGAGAGCATAAATAGTGTCTAGAAGGATCTTCGAAGGATGAAGTAGAACATGAACCAGTGTCATATGTTCCCTTCGGATCCGATAGTGATCACTCACAAGAGGTTCCCATGAATAACTGGCAAGAGATATTTTTAAATTTGTTCCCTCTAGAGGCTCCAATCGAGCCAGTGTTGTGTCAAGAGAATCAGGTCCCCCCACGAAGCGTGGACCAACAACAATGGGACCAGATTAATTTGCTATAACAAGGTAAGCCCTTAATATCGCAAGCAGTTGTTGAAGAAAATAAACATTTTTGGATCTCCGACAATGATTCAGAAGATGAAACTGAGATGGCCTATCTCAACCACATGCGACAAATGCAACAAATGTAACAAATGCAGCAACGGCGTCCCTTGGAGATTGATGACTTATTTGCACATATGGGCATACTGCTAGGGCATGAGTGGTACATAGACCTAGCAGGGTGGGACCAAGTGTTGGATCCGCTACTCCAAGTTAACGATGAGCAACATCCACCCCGAGACCCTATAATGACATCAGTGCCGAGGGAAGACCCTGTCTTCCTATCAGCACATAGGGTCGATCCATTCATGCCAGTACCTACAGAACCAGATCCAAAACACAAAGAACACCCAGAATGTTTGAGTCATCACACCTATGGTAATGGAGACCAAGTTCATTTCATCCACATGATCTCCATTGACTTGATTGCACCCATCCGTAATTCAGCCGATCCAGCACGGTCCTTGCATCTAGACATAGATGCCATCGACTGGGATCACGTCAATTCACCTCCATCCCCATCAGAGCACTGGCATTTCAGTAAAATGCCTCATTTTACCCCAGGGACAACTCAGGATATCTTTTAGGCTAAAGAGGAACCCGAGGTTCCCAACGCAGATTTAAACTCAGCTACTGATATCCATTTGATCCCAACTCCACATCAGTTGGAGGATGGATCCCACATGTCGATCAAGGAGACAAATTACGTAGACATCGGCTTAGATCCAATGAATCCATAGATTATCAAGCTGGGGGTAAGCTTATCCCCTTAAGAGCAAGCCGACTACATTGCCCTTCTCAAAGAGAAGAAGGAGGTTTTTTCATGGTCATACAGAGACATGTCGGGGCTAGATCTGTAGCTAGTCATGCATAATCTGATGCTTGATCCGACAATCAAGCCAGTTAAGCAAAAACTATGTAAGATGCACCCAATAGTGGCCTTGATGGTCAAAGATGAATTGCAAAAGTTGTTGGATGCATAGTTTGTCATCTATGTGGATTATCCACCATGGCTGTCCAACATGGTTCCCATCAAAAATCTCGATGGGAGGATTCGCATATGCACTAATTTTTGAGATCTAAACAAAGCGAGTCCTAAGGATGATTTCCCCTTGCCTAGCATTGACGCGTTGGTAGACACTACAATAGGTCACGAAATGCTATCCCTCATGGATGGTTTCTCGGGATACAATTAGATTCATATCAATCTCGAGGACCAACTAAAAATGGTGTTCACAACGCCTTGGGGGACATTTTGTTATAATTTCATGCCTTTTGGCCTTAAAAATGTTGGTGCCACCTACCAACATGCCATGACGTACATCTTCCATGATTACATGCATAAAACTTTGGAAGATTACTTGGATGATTTGTTAGCCAAGTCTCTTTTGCGCTCAGATCATCTCGATGACTTAAGCAAGATCCTCGATCGCCTCATGGAGCATAAAGTCAGACTGAATCCCAAGAAGTGCGTATTTGGCATCACATCTGGAAAATTCTTGGGTTTCATAGTCTCAAAGTGAGGTATTGAGGTTTACCCAAATAAATTCAAGGCAATCCTTGAAATGGTTCCCCCAACTACCATTAAGCAGCTCAGAAGTCTACAAGAAAAGGTCACATCAATCAAATTCTTCATAGCGCAGTTATCTGACAAGTGCCAACCCATGAACAAATTATTGCACAAGGGGGTTACATTTCACTGGGATGATGAGTGCCAGTCAGCCTTTGATGACATCAAACAACACTTGGCTACTTATACATCTCAGCTACTGAGGTGGCACTGGGTGCCATGCTGGCCCAGAAGAATGAACTTCATAAAGAATAGGCTACTTACTATCTTAGCCACACCCTAGTCGGTTATGAACTTAACTATGCATATGTCGAGAAACTCTGCTTGGCAGTGGTGTTTGCTACCAAAAATCTATGCCACTACATGCTGAGCAACACTACGTATGTTGTGTCTAAGGAGAATCCATTGCGATACATGATGAGTCATACTTATCATAGTAGTCACACGACGAAATGGATCATGTTGTTGACGGAATTTGACATAGATTTTATCGGATAGAAATCTATCAAAGGATAGGTCATAGCCGATCAACTAGCAGAGGCTCCTCTCCAAGACGATCAGCCTCTAGTCATAGAACTACCCGATGATGGGGTCTTCCATGTCTCAGAATCGCCAGATTCTGATGAGCCTGAGTCATAGGCTGACATAACCCTATTTTTTGATGGTTCTAAATGTGAGCAAGGTGGTGGTGCAGGAATAGTATTCTTCACACCGCAGGGCACTCCAATGCCCCTGTCATTTAAATTAAATTTCCCATGCACCAACAATAATGTAGAGTATGAAGCCTTGCTCATAGGTCTTCAAACAACAATCACCATGAACATCAAACGACTAAACATCTTTGGTGATTTGATGTTAATTTTCAATCAAGTCAAAGGGGTATTCCAATGCAAATGCCCAGTTCTACAGGCTTATAAATCCCTTGTGGACAAATTCCTGGAAAAATTTGAGTGGTATGACATCGAGGCACTCCCTCGGTCATCGAATCGTTTTGCGGACACAATGGCCTCCTTGGGGTCACTAATCCCGCAAGACCTTTTTGGTGATATGACAACCATTCAAGTCAAAACCCTATCGCAATCCACGATGGAGCATGCAAGCTCTGACTTGACACCAAGAATCCACATGATCCAGATTGAACCATCCTCGGATAAGTTCTCTTGAATCCACGATCATCTGAAACATGCCAACTAGGGGTCCTTGTTTTCCCTTACTCCCATTAATAGCAACATAACGTTATTCTTACAAGTTCTATCCCGCTCAATGTTTGCTAGGGATGAACTTCAAGAGGGATTGGTTGTTCATACCATTGAGGTTTCCGATCAACAGGATTGGTATTTACCCATTAGAGACTACCTCAAGTTAGGTAATCTCCCGCTTGGATTGAAACATGTTGCAAAATGAGCATTCAAGCAGAAAGTGGCTAAGTATGTCTTGATAGGAGACATTTTGTACCGTCATAGAAGGAATCCTCCTTCGTTGCTTGGACCAACAAGAGTCCACTTGGGCAATCACCCAAGCGCATGATGGTACATGTGGTGGCCACTTCAATGGTATGGCCATCACAAAGTGCATTCTTTGCATGGGCTATTATTGGCCATCTTTAGAGCGAGATTGTTGCACATATGTCAAGAAGTGCGTGAAGTGTCAACACCATGCCAATTTGATGCATGTACCTTCCCAGGCCTTGCAGACAGTCTAGTCAGCTTGGCCGTTTTCACAGTGGGGCTTTGATCTAATTGGAAAGATCTCCCCTGCGTCGTCAGGCCATCACACGTTTATCATAATGGCCACAGAGTATTTTACCAAGTGGGTGGAAGCAGTTTCACTTACCTCTACGATAGGACCCCGCATTGTGGAGTTCATTTTGCATAACATCATATGTCATTTTGGTATTCCATCCAAAATAGTCTCGAATAATGGGACACCATTCAAGAACAAATACGTGTGTGCTTTGACCACAAAGTACAAAATTCAGCATAGTTTTTCAACACCCTATTATCTGCAGGTGAATGGGCAAGCAGAGGCGTCAAACAAAATGCTAGTTGCCATCCTTAAAAATATGGTCGTAGATAGTCATAAGGATTGGCACATCCAAATCCCACTTGCCTTGTGGGCTTATTGCAGTAGCATTTGGATGCCCATTGGGGCCACTCTATTTTCACTTGTGTATGGCTCTAATGCAATCATGCCTCTCGAGTTGGAAATTCCTTCCCTACGCATATCAATGCAAGAGTTCATCGATGATGACGCTGCATGGCAGGCCCGGTTAGACCAGCTTACATTTCTTTATGAATGACGCATTAATGCTCTCGAGCATTTATGTATCTATCAAGAGCGACTTAAGAAATATTACAACATGAAAGTTCACCTGAGGGACTTTCGGGTTGGTGATTTAGTTTTGAAGGAAAACCAACAGAACTCTAGTTTGCCGTCCCACCTAAGGGACAAATTCATGGCAAATTGGATAGGTCCATATGTCATTGATAGTAAAATAAGACCCGGGACATACCGGCTAGCTTCTCTTGATAGAATCAAGGAAACAGAACCCTTGAATATCAGTCATTTGTGACCATTCCACATCTGAGAGAGTCGTACCCCAAAACACTCCAAGGATTCATATAATCACTTGGTCAACCCCAAAATGCTCCAAGGATTCATATAATCGCTTCGTCAACCCCAAAAATGCTCCAAGGATTCCTACAATCGCTTGGTCAATCCCAAAATGATCCAAGGATTACCGCAATCACTTGGTCAATCCCAAAAATTCTTTGCCTAAGGTTTTTCTAAAGGATAATGTGGAGTAATAAGGGTTTGTGAAAAGTTGTGTGTTTGATTTATATTATTATTGGAGTTATAAGGGTTTGACAAAGGTTTTTGATTTGATAATTGATTTTTATTGTTTTGGAGTAATAAGGATTAATGAGAGGTTGTTTTATTGATGAGTGATTTATATCATTGTGATATAGGACTAGAACAACACATAGCAAATTAACGCAATTTTTGACAACAGAGGTCTTTCAATTCGGAAATACAATAGTTACATTCAAAATGGCCAAGCCCCGAATACAATGCATGCGCGGCCCTTTTATCCCAGACCCCAGCTTCTCCCGACATCATTACACAAAGTGCGGGATTCCCTGTAACCATCCGCACGAATGTTCTCTGGCCGTCTGCAAGATGCTGCCAGGTGCCCCGTATTCTCATGGTCTGTAATGGCGGAGTGCACTGTAGCCGCCTGTCAATCCATCCGCCAAGTCATCATTCATAGGAATGCGCCAAAGCCGCTTGTAGTTTGTTGCCACGTGTCCCTTTGTCAGAGTCCCAGCAACCGCTTCATACTCTAGGGCCGCCTGTAACTTTACGCCATGTGTCCCTCTGCAACGGTCTCTACAACCATCGACTGGTCAGGCGTCGTGAGCGTTCTATCATGATATCACGACGTTCTTGCTCCCATGCCTTCTCTCTCCTCTTTGGCCGTGATATCGCGACGTCTTGGCGTTGGCTTCTCTTTTCTTCCTTGGGGGCCACGATTTCGTGACACGTCACGAAATCACGACGTCTAAGCCTTCCTTACTCGCTTTTCGCCTTTGGGTCGCGAAACCGTGACATGTCACGATTTCGCGACCATTTTGTCCCTTGGTGTCTTTGCCCCAAAGGTGTCACGATTTCGCGACCACCTTGTGCCTTTAAGCCTTTACTCCGGAAGTGTCGCGATTTCGTGACCATTTCACGCCCTTGAGTCTTCGGCCCGAAAGTGTCACGATTTCGTGACGTCTTTGCCCTCTACACTCAGTTTCCTCCTTCGGGCCGCGAAACCGCTACATGTCACGATTTCGCGACGTCTTTGCCTTCCGTACGCAGCTTCTTCATTCGGGCCGCGAAACCGTGACATGTCACGATTTCGCGACGTCTTTGCGCCTTCAAGTTTTTTTCCTCGGAAGCGTCACGATTTCATGACGTCTTTGAACCTTAGAGCCTTTCCTCCGAAGGTGTCACGATTTCGTGACCATTTGGCGTCTTGGCTTCTTTGCTCTGGAGATGTCACGATTTCACGACCATTTTGCGCCCAAGCTGCTTTGCTTCGAAAATGTCACGATTTCACGACCATCTTGCGACTTAGTCCCTCTTGTCAAAAAGTGTCACGATTTCACGACCATTATGGCCTAATGGCGTCCTGCTTCAAAAGCGATCACGATTTCGCGACTAGTTTGGCCCAATGGCGCTTTAAAAAGGCGCGATATCGCGACGATTTGGCCCAATGGCGCCCTTCAAAAAGCATCACGATATCGCGACAATTTGGCCCAATGGCGCCCTTCTTCAAAATGTCACGATATCGTGACCGTTTGGCCCAATGGGCCTTCTTAAAAGCATCGCGATATCGCGACGATTTGGCCCAATGGCGCCCTTCTTCAAAAAGCGTCGCGATATCACGACAGTTTGGCCCAATGGCGCCCTTCTTCAAAAAGCGTCACGATATCACGACAGTTTTGGCACTTAAAGAAAAAAACATTTTTGGGTGATGCAAGATTGCTTCTTCGCCTCCGGATGCTCCTGCATCAGACACCCAGGGTGAGTTTGAGAAGTGACCTTCACTTCTAATTTGTCTGAGGTAGACCCAGGCGATCAACCTCTGTCTTAGATAACCAAGTCGCATCTTCTATAGGCCTGCCCTTCCATTTGACTAAATACTCAGAATAACTCCTGTTTCGAGTACTTCGGCCCTCACGTGTATCCAGAATTTCTTCTATCTCGTCCGCAACTGGGATGACTGCTGGAATGCTCCACAAATCTGGGCTGGGTATCTCACTGCTTTCTCCTTCATGATACTCGACCAAATCTGAAATGTTAAACATGGGGGAGATGTTAAGTTCACTTGGTAGCTCCACCTCGTATGCATTACCCGAATCCCGTTTGCCAATGATCTTGCATGGCCCAAATTTCTTCATTTTTAGTTTGGTATAGGTCTTGGCAGGAAACCGCTCCTTCCTCAGATGGACCATGACAGAATCTCCTACTTTGAACTCTTTAACTCGATGTTTTTGGTCCGCCCTTGTCTTGTACTGAGCATTCATCTTGGCAATGTGTCTCGTCACTTCCTCATGCACTCCCTTCAGGTGTTCGGCAAAGTCTTCTGCCTCAACACTGCATTTCTCTCTCGTATCTATCCGTCTCAACTCTAATGCGTTTCTTGGGCTGCTCCCATAAATGATCTGGAATGGCGATTTATTGGTACTTCGATTGACCGAGCTGTTATACGCGAATTCTGCTTGTGGCAGAACTAGATCCCATCCCTTGGGCTTGTCCCCGACCAAGCATCGTAGTAGATTGCCCAAACTCCTATTAACCACCTCTGTTTGGCCATCTGTTTGGGGGTGGTATGCAGAACTGAACTTTAAATCCGTCTTCAGTTTCTTCCACAGGGTCCTCCAGAAGTACCCGACAAACTTAGTATCCCTGTCCGACACAATGCTTCTTGGCAGCCCATGAAGGCGTACCACTTCCTTAAAGAACAAACCAGCTACATGGACCGCATCGCTAGTCTTCTGGCACGGGATAAAGTGAGCCATTTTCAAAAATCGGTCCACTACCACAAATATGGAATCGTGTCCCCTCTGCGTCCTGGGCAAACCAAGCACAAAATCCATACTAATATCTTCCCACGGTCGTTCAGGTATAGGTAGCGGTTGATACAAGCCAGTAGGCTGCCTCACGCCTTTTGCCATCTGGCATATCCTACAACTCTGCACAAACTTTGCCACATCCTGTTGCAATTGTGGCCAGTAATAGTTTTCACTAACAAGTGAGGTAGTTTTGTCACGACCAAAATGTCCAGCTAGACCTCCACTGTGCTTTTCCTTGATGAGATTTTCTCTCATTGAGCTCCTCGGAATGCATAATTGGTTCCCCCTGAACAGCATCCCCTCTTGAACCAGGTAATTCAACCACCTAGTCCTGTCCAACGTAACAAGCGCCGTGCAGGCTTTCCAAGCTTCTACAAAATCGGGGTCTGCAGGGTATAAGCTCTTGAGCTCAGCAAACCCTACAACCTCCACTTTCATTTCCATCATCAGACATTGTCTCCTACTCAATGCATCTGCCACCCTATTGGACCTTCCGCTCCGATGCTTCAAGCACAAAGGTATAGCTCGCAGGAACTCTACCCATTTCAGATGCCTTTGATTCAATTTCCCTTGACCGTTAATATACTGCAGCGCCTGATGGTCGGTATACAGAACAAACTCCTTTGGCAACAAATAATGCCTCCATTTCTTAAGTGCTTGAACTATGGCATAGAACTCCTGATCATATACCGAATACTTCCTTCTAGCATCATTGAGCTTCTCGCTAAAATAAGCTACAGGCCTACCCTCTTGGCTCAATACGGCTCCTATGGCACTGCCACTCGCATCGCAGTCTACCTGAAACACCTTATTGAAATCTGGAAGTGCTAATACGGGTTGCTCAGTGACCTTCTTCTTCAACATAGCAAAGCTTTTGTCTGCTCCAACTGTCCACTGGAATTCCTTCTTATTCCCCTTCATTGTCTCCGTAAGAGATGCGCAAATACTGCTGAAGTTTCTAATGAACTTTCTATAGAAACTGGCCAGGCCATGAAATGATCTAACCTCGGTCACACTTTTTGGAGCAGGCCATTCCAAAATAGCCCTCACCTTTTTGGGGTCCATTTTAAGACCATTTGCTGAGATAACAAATCCCAGGTATACCAGCTCCTTCTTCACGAAGTTGCACTTCTTTAGATTGATCAGTAACTGCTCCTCCCGCAGTCTCTCAAAAACCCTCCTGATGTGCATCAGGTGCTCCTCTAGGGTCCTGCTAAAAATCAGGATATCATCCAAGTAGACAATAACAAATTTGCCCAAAAATTCCTTCAGGACTTCATTCATTAACCGCATGAAGGTACTTCGTGCATTGGTTAGCCCAAATGGCATAACCAACCACTCATACAGACCCCTCTCTCGGTTTTAAAGGTTGTCTTCCACTCATCCCCTTCTCTAATGCGGATCTGATGGTAACCACTTTTCAAGTCAATCTTTGTGAAGTACTCAGCTCCACTTAAACAGTCCATGATATCATCCATCCTTGGCAGTGGGAATCTATATTTGATGGTGATCTTGTTAATTGCCCGGGAGTCTATGCACATTCTCCATTCTCCATCCTTCTTGGGTGCTAGTACTGCTGGTACTGCACAGGGACTAAGACTCTCCCTAATCAGCCCTTTCTTCAACAGATCTTGAACTTGCCGATTCAACTCCTCAGTTTCCACAAGCGTCATTCGATGTGCAGCCTTGTTTGGCAAGCTCGATCCAGGCACCAAATCTATGTGGTGACTGATCTTCCTAACAGGCGGTAAACCTTCAGGAACATTATCAAAAATGATATCTGGGAATTCCTCTAGCAGTCCCATGACCTCCACTGGAATCTCCTTGCTTCCTTCTTCCTTAACCCTAGGGATTATGGCATAGCACATATGATCTGACTTCAGGCCTTCCAAAAATCTTCTGCCATCAACTAGACAGACTCTGCACTGCTGCATACTTTCTCATCCGCCTCCTTCAAGGGTTTTAGCTTGTGGCAAACTCCATTCTTCGACAAAGAATATGTGTTGGCTCGACCATCATGTACAGCACTTCGGTCAAACTGCCACGGTCTCCCAAGCAGCAGGTGACATGCATCCATAGGCAAGATGTCACATAAGACCTCATCTCGGTAAGTTCCAACATTGAACTTCACCAGGCATTGCTCACTTACTAGCACCCGATGGTCCTTTTGCAACCATGCGATTCGATAAGGGTGCGGGTGCTTTCTCCTTTCCAACTACAGCTTGGCAACCATTTCCTCAGAAACCAAATTGTCAGTGCTTCCATTATCGATAATGACGTTACAGACCTTGCCTGCGCACTTGCATCTTGTTCGAAACAGGCTGTTCCTTTGGTCTGCCCTTTTCTCTTCATTCAACAAGACTCTTCTAATGATCATTGCTTCTCCTCTTTCTGCCTCCTCAGAGTGCTCAGATTCTGCACCTTCGTCTGCTATAGCTGCTCGGGCCTGACCCTCAGGTCTTCGATTTGGCCTCTCTTGATGTTGCGGGCAGTTGTATGCCCTGTGTCCTTCTTCTCCGTAGTTGAAGCAAGTTCCTCGAAAGACACCTCTTCCAAACCCTCGCCCAGGCCTACCTCTTCCTCTCGGGTAGTTGTTGTTCTGATTGCGTGGGCGTTGGTCATTCTCCTCCTTCCCTTCTTTCTATTTTTGGCTACTGCTAGCTTCACCAGTTTTCCCCAAATCTCTGTACCTTCCTCCATTGGTTCTTCCACCAGCTCTTCCACCCCTGTCCTTTCCTCTCTGCTTTCCATCAAATCTCCTATTCAGTTTCTCCTCCACCTTTAATGCAAACTGGTATGCATCCTCCACCGTGCTCATCCTAACCAGCCCCAACTCTTCTTGAATGCTGGTTCGCAATCCGTTGATGTATCGTGCGACTTTCTCCTTATTCGCCTCCGAATGGCCGGTTCTGATCGAGATTTGATAGAACTCCTCCGTATACTCCTTGACAGATTTGCTTGCCTGTCGAAGACTCTGCATCTTTCTCAACAAATCCAACTCGTAATCTGCAGGGATGAATTGTCTCTTCAATTTCTCCACCATCCTATCCCACCTGGTGATCTTTTCCTTTCCCCTCCTGTTCCTTTCCAGCTGCACTCCTTTCCACCAGATGCTAGCATGCCCTTTCAACTTGGTTTTCGTGAACCTGATCCGAGTTGGGTCTGAGATCTCTTCATACTCGAAATACTCCTCCATGTCGTTGATCCAATCTATCAACTCCTCAGGGTTGAGGTTCCCAGAGTAAGTAGAGACGTCAAATTTTGGCTTCTTCCCGATTTGGGAGATGGCTCTATACAGCCTAGCCTCTGCTGGATCCAAGGCTTCTTCTTCATCGGATGGGCCCTCTTCTTCCCAGACTTCATCCTCACTGGGTTCCTCCCTTCTTGGCTCAACTCCTCTTCTAATCTCCTCCTGCAGGGCTTCAACTTGCCTCTGCAAGGCTCTAAGATCGACCTCTGCTTGTCTGTTCCTCACACCACCACGGTTCCTACGCGGAGGCATCCTGCTTCTTCTTCACAACCCACAACCACAATCCTGGCGCAAACTGCCTCACTGTCGGCGATCGGTTTGCACACTCAGAACCTTCTGGCTCTGATACCACTTGATATAGGACTAGAACAACACACAACAAATTAACGCAATTTTTGACAACAGAGGTCTTTCAATTCAGAAATACAGCAGTTACATTCAAAATGGCCAAGCCCCGAATACAATGCATGCGCGGCCCTTTTATCCCAGACCCCAGCTTCTCCCGACATCATTACACAAAGTGCGGGATTCCCTGTAACCATCCGCATGAATGTTCTCTGGCCGTCTGCAAGATGCTGCCAGGTGCCCCGTATTCTCATGGTCTGTAATGGCGGAGTGCGCTGCAGCCACCTGTCAATCCATCCGCCAAGTCATCATTCATAGGAATGCGCCAAAGCCGCTTGTAGTTTGTTGCCACGTGTCCCTTTGTCAGAGTCCCAGCAACCGCTTCATACTCTAGGGCCGCCTGTAACTTTACGCCATGTGTCCCTCTGCAACGGTCTCTGCAACCGCCGGCTGGTCAGGCGTCGTGAGCGTTCTATCGCGATATCACGACGTTCTTGCTCCCATGCCTTCTCTCTCCTCTTTGGCCGCGATATCGCGACGTCTTGGCGTTGGCTTCTCTTTTCTTCCTTGGGGGCCACGATTTCGTGACACGTCACGAAATCGCGACGTCTAAGCCTTCCTTACTCGCTTTCTGCCTTTGGGTCGCGAAACCGCGACATGTCACGATTTCATGACCATTTTGTCCCTTGGTGTCTTTGCCCCAAAGGTGTCACGATTTCGCGACCACCTTGTGCCTTTAAGCCTTTACTCCGAAAGTGTCACGATTTCATGACCATTTCACGCCCTTGAGTCTTCGGCCCGGAAGTGTCACGATTTCGCGACGTCTTTGCCCTCTGCACTCAGTTTCCTCCTTCGGGCCACGAAACCGCTACATGTCACGATTTCGCGACGTCTTTGCCTTCCGTACGCAGCTTCTTCATTCGGGCCGCGAAACCGCGACATGTCACGATTTCGCGACGTCTTTGCGCCTTCAAGTTTTGTTCCCCGAAAGCGTCGCGATTTCGCGACGTCTTTGAACCTTAGAGATTTTCCTCCAAAGGTGTCGCGATTTCGCGACCATTTGGCATCTTGGCTTCTTTGCTCCGGAGATGTCGCGATATCGCGACCATTATGCGCCCAAGCTGCTTTGCTTCGAAACTGTCACGATTTCGCGACCATCATGCGACTTAGTCCCTCTTGTCAAAAAGCGTCGCGATATCGCGACAGTTTGGCCCAATGGCGCCCTTCTTCAAAAAGCATCGCGATATCGCGACAGTTTGGCCCAATGGCGCCCTTCTTCAAAAAGCGTCGCGATATCGCGACAGTTTGGCCCAATGGCGCCCTTCTTCAAAAAGCGTCGCGATATCGCGACAGTTTGGCCCAATGGCGCCCTTCTTCAAAAAGCGTCGCGATATCGCGACAGTTTGGCCCAATGGCGCCCTTCTTCAAAAAGCGTCGCGATATCGCGACAGCTTGGCCCAATGGCGCCCTTCTTCAAAAAGCGTCGCGATATCGCGACGCTTTGGCACTTAAAGAAAAAAACATTTTGGGTGATGCAAGATTGCAGCTTCGCCTCCGGATGCTCCTGCATCACATTGGAATTATAATGAAAGTTGATTTGATTTTTATCAAAGCTTCTCTTGCCATTAAATTAAATTAAAGAGGTGTGAGTTAATTTTTAGTGGATGTTAAGTTTATTTTAGTTGGGAGTTTATAAGGTGTTATTGGATAAACATTTTATGTATATTGATGGTTGTTTTTTAAAGTTGGATTGATAAGGTGTAATTGAGTATTTAAATTATATTTTGAGAAATATTTATCATCTAACCTCTTTGAGCTTGGCATAGAAGTGTTTTTGGTTGTGACCGATTTATGAGATTCCTCCATCTTCAATAAAAGGTATGAGCACATTCTTCCATAAGTTGAGTTGATTGATTGGTTTTCTAGAAAATAAGTTTGGAGTGAAAAGGACTTGATTAGGGTTTCCTATTGAGTGTGTTGAGTTAATGCTTCAATATTTTCTAGAATAAAGAGTTGTTAAAACCTTGTTTGATAAGCATTGTTGTTGAAGCCATTGGTTGTGTGAAGAACTTGAGTTAGAGTTTGGCAAATATCATGAGTATCATTGTTATGTGAAGATTGTTTGATAAGAATCATTGTTAAAATGAGTTGTTGTACACAGAAATTGAACTAGGGTTTGAATAGAACATGAGTATCATTGTTATGTGGAGATTATTTTATAAGCATCGTTCTTGAAGTGAGTTGTTGTGCAAAGAAATTGAACTAGGGTTTGAAATGAATATGAGTATCATTGTTATGTGATATTTGTTGTTGAGCATTGTTGGAAATATTTTGAGTTGATGGTTATATAATTGGACTAGGGTTTGTGAGAAAAGGATGTTTCTTTGAGTGATTGGTTGAGTAGATTTGATTGAGCCTAGTCAAGTGGCTGGATGAAGTGATTGCTCAAGTTCCTTAAAACAAACTATTCTATATTTTGTTTTGAGTTGAGAAAGTGATTGAGCATTGATTTTAGAACATATTGAGTCTCTAAAAATTATCTTTATGTTTCTATGAGATTGGACAAGTTCTAAGTGAGATTGTTGAGAATATTTGGATAAGTTATGTGTGGACTTATTGAGCAGATTTGGACAAGTTCTAAGTGAGCTTGTTGAACATATTTGGACAAGTTCTAAGTAAGCTTGTTGAGCAGATTTGGATAAGTTCTATGTGGACTTATTGAGCAAATTTGGATAAGTTTTGAGTGAGTTTGTTGAGTAGATTTGGACAAGTTCTAAGTGAGCTTGTTGAGCAGATTTGTACAAGTTCTATGTGGAATTATTGAGCAAATTTGGACAAGTTCTAAGTGAGCTTGTTGAGCAAGTTCTGAGTGGACTTGTTGAGCAGATTTGGGCAAGTTCTAAGTGGACTTGTTGAGCATATTTGAGAAAGTTCTGAGTGGACTTGTTGAGCATATTTAAGCAAGTTCTGAGTGGAATTGTTGAGCATATTTGAGCAAGTTCTGAGTGGACTTGTTGAGAAGATTTGAGAAAGTTCTGAGTGGACTTGTTGAGAATATTTGAGCAAGTTCTAAGTGGACTTGTTGATCATATTTGAGCAAGTTTTGTGTGAACTTGTTGAGAATATTTGAGCAGGTTCTGAGTGGACTTGTTGATAATATTTTAGATATATCTTTGGAGGTGACAGAGTAGAGAGGATAGTAGTCTCTCTAGTGGATAGAGATCCATCAACTAGGGTAGTGAGTATAGGTCTTCTAAGTGGGGATAAGAGTCTTCGATGGAGAGATATCCACAAGCCAATGTAGTGGAGGCAGTAATATTCTAGAGGAGTATCAACTAGAGCAGAGGATAAGGATTTATCTTGTGGATAGAGATCCATGAACTTGATTTAGGGGATCAGAATCTCCTTTGGACATAGGTCCATAAAAATTGTAATAGGGAAAGGATTCCCAAGAGATTGATTGAGAAAATTTAGTGAAATATTTTCTCTATGGATGTAATATACGTTGGGTGAACCATGTTAAATTGGTGTCTCCATTGTGTGTGGTGATTTATACATTGCTGTGATTACTGCTATTGATATTGATATCTATACATTGCATAATATTGATTTGGAAAGAAAAGTAAAAATTGGTCTTATAATTTCCACCCCCCCTCTCAGTATAGGCTTGTGTTATTCAATTGGTATCATAGTGGGTTCCTTCATAATCATTTAACATCTTGAAGGAAAAGCTAACAAGAACACAATGGATTATAAGAATGGGTCCTTAGATAAGTCAGCACCAGTATTTGATGGAAGTGACTATATGTATTGGAGCATGAGAATTAATATCTACCTGATGGCACTTGGCAATGCAATTAGGGAAGTAGTTGATCTTGGTTATGATTCCTTAATCAATCCTCCTATAGATAAGGAAGGTAAGCTCCTACAACACTACAATTTAAAAGTTATGAATACACTTTTGAGAGTTTTGAATAGAATAGAGTCTATGAAAGTTATGCATTATAAAACTGCAAAAGAAATGTGGGATAAATTTCAAAATATATATGAAGGAGATAAAAGTGTCAAGAAAGCAAAGATGCAAAATATCAAAGGACAAATTGAAGCATTAAGAATGAATGAAGAGGAAAATATTAGTGCTTATATAATTCAAATTGATGAGGTTGTTAAATATATGCAAGGACTTGGAATGAATATGGATCAATAAGATGTTTGTGATAAAGTCTTAAGAACTCTTCCAAAAAGATTTAGTGAAAAAGTTTCTGCTATAGAAGTGTCAATGGATGGTGATACTTTGACAAGATATAAGTTTCTTGGTATGCTTACAACTTTTGAGATAAGAAAAAAATATCCCATTCCCTAGAAGGAAGTAACCTTCATAGCAATAAAAAAGGCAAAAAGTAAGAAGTCAGAATCAAGCAATGAGTCATCCAATGATGAAGAAGCTAATTATGGTAGAAAAGATAAATATTATATAATATCTAGAGATCTAATAACTATTAAGTATTTCAATTGTGGAAAGTATGGACACTTGAAATAGATTTTCAAGAACCCAAGAACAATAATGGTGAAGAAAAACATGATCACAAGAACAAGAAATCAAAAAGATACATGCATCAAAATAAAAGCAAGGATGGATAAAATAGACAAGGAAATAAGTTCTTCCAAAGACAAAAGAGGAGCTACTATGTGGATAAGGAAAGTAAGTACTCAAGTGATAGTGATGCTAGTTTTTCATACAATGATAGAGATGAAGTCTTATTTATGATTGAAGAAAAAGAGCAAGTTAAGAAAATGACTAGTGATTCTCAAGTATTTTAGATATGGTAACTTTGGACATCTTGAAGATGATTTTACAAGGGATGTCTATAGTTTCAGTGATGATGAATATGAGAATGCACTTGAAGGACTAGATGAAAATATTCTAATGGATTTAGAAGAAGTAAGTGATCCTATAGAAGACAAGCCAAAAGAAAATAAATATGTGGACAAAGGTAAACAAATAGAGGAATATTCAAAAAATAATGGTTATGATATCAAGGGAGAACTTATTTATGCCCTTGAAACGGTAAATAAGGTAAGAAAGAAACACTCTAAACTTGAAATTCAGTTTCAAGAATGTGATGAAGAAAGAATATTTCTCATAGAGGATTTAGAAAAATTAAAGGCTAAGGAAAAGATGTTCAAAGATAAGTTAGAAGCAAAGATCTTGGAATGTGAGAAGTTAGCACAAGAAGTGGCACTACTAAAAGAAGATTTAGAGAACTCCAATATCAAGATGAAAGGTTTCAAAAATAGCTCAAAGAACTTGGATAATTTCATCAAGATACAAAATCCTACATCAAGAAAAATAGGTCTTGGATTTGAACATATTCAAAATAAATGGGAAGGAGAGTCAACTTCAAGTTTTGGAGGAGAAGAAACTTCAGAAAAAGACAGTGTAAAATATAGTGAGACATCTGAGGATGAGTTGGATAATAGAGAATTCAATAAAAATAGGAACAATGCAAAAATAAGATACATATGGAAGAACAATTATAATAGGTCAAGAGAGACCAAGAGACCAATGAGGTCAATACAAGGAAACTTCAATGGAAGATGCTTTTCATGTCACAAGTTTAGGCACGTGGCTTCACAATGCAAGACACATGAAAGATAGAAATATGGTGTTGGAAATTTTGAGTCCCTAAGCTAAAAGTTGTCATTGATGTCAAAAGGACCTATGTAAGTAACCACTATGATTTTTCTCCACAAAGAGCTTCATGAGAAGAAAAGGTTTTGATCAAAGGTTCAAGAAGGGATGCATGGAATTTGTTTCCAAAAGGAGCTTCAAGGGAAGCTTAGCAAAAGGTTTTTATGAAATCCAAGGAAGGTAAGGAAATATTTTATTTAAAACCATGGGTGGAAGATTTGAAATGGGTTTTCTTAAAACCCAGTTGGACTTTTCGTTTCATCAAAAAATGTGCACCGTTGATGGAGAAATTTAATTTTAAAGGTTTAGTTTAAATTTTAATTTATTTAAAATTTCAAATAAAAGAGTTTTCCTACCATGTTTGTCGACGTCATATCTTTTATCATGCAAAGGTTCAAATATTTAAAGGGGTTGATTTTATCACCCAAGAAAGTTACAAGAAATATAGTCCACATTCGATTATCCCCTCCTTCGCAATCGTTGATTCCCCCCTTTCGATTTCATTTGCGCGTTGCATGTGGAACAAGGGAGCAAGTTTCAAGGCATAGGTGGAGACAACGAAAATATAAGTCTCAAATTCTTAAAGCCTCCACGTGGGAGGCCTAGCCCACACAGTGGGAGGAGAATGAGCTAAGGTGCACGACAAGGAGGAACATGGGGTCAAAACCGCCTGAAGCCATTTTTGCAAGGTATGCCATAATTCAATCATCAAAATTTTTGGGTGCATGAAATATTTCAAATTTGCTAAGGTTGTGTCAAGCGTTGACTTTCACGAAGAGTATAGTGGATTTAATTTTTACATATAGCTAAGGTTTGATATTTGATTAATGTGGGATATTGCCTAAGAAGGCTTTGTGATTGTTTTTTTTAAGTGCAAAAGTATTGAAAGGAAGGATATAAAATATTTGAGTTATTTTATGGTATAAGTAGTTTTGGAGTGACAAGGTTATGCAATGTTTTGATTTATTTTATTTTATGGTATAAGTGGTTTTTGGAGTGACAAGGTTATGCAATGTTTTGATTTATTTTATTTTATGGTACAAGTGGTTTTAGGAGCGATAAGGAATTTGTGCATCAATTCTTAAGAAGGTTTTTTAATTAAAATACTTGGTGAATATTATTGTGAAGTGGAATAATGTTGATTATTTTGTGATCTTCTAACCCTTGTGAGGATTGGCAAAAGAATATTGTGATTGTGGCATATTTCTAAAGAGGCTTCTTCATCTTCATAAAAGGTATGGGCACATTCTCCCATTGACTTGATTGGGTGATTGATTTCTAAAATACTTTTGGATTTAAAAGGATTGATTGTGGTTTCCTTTTGAAAAGTGATTGGTTTAATGCTTAGAGGTTTTCTGAATTGAGAGTTGTTATTAAACCTTGTTTTATAAGCATTGTTGTTGAAGCCAATTGGTTATGCAAAGAACTTGAACTTGACTTAGAGAAGAACATGAGTATCATTGTTATGTGATATTTGTTGTTGAAAATTTGTAGGAAACATTTTGAGGTGGTTGATACATGCCTAGACTAGGGTATGTGAGAAAGGGTTATTCCTTGAGGTATTTGGTTGAGTAGAGTTGTTTGAGCCTAGTCAAGTGGATGCATGTGGTTGTTCAAGTTCAATGAAACAAACTATTCTATATCTGAGTTGAGTTGAGATTGAGATTTGAGAATAGAACATATTGAGTCTCTAACAATTCTTTGTATGCTTGTATGAGATTGATTTGAGTTGAGATTGGGATTTGAGTATAGAAAATATTGAGTCTGTAACAATTCTCTTTATGCTTCTATGAGATTGAATTGAGATATTTATTTAGCATTAAGTATAGAACATATTGAGTCTCTAAAAATTCTCTTTATGATTCTATGATATTGGACAAGTTCTGTGTGAGCTTGTTAAGAAGATTTGAGACAAGTCTTTGAGAAGGCTTGTGGATTGATTTTGAGTAAGCTTTTATGGAAGCTTACTATGTAGATTTGAGAAACCTAGAAAGGACTTATTGAGCAGATTTGGACAAGTTTTGAGTAATCTTGTTGAGAAGATTTAGACAAGTTCTGAGTGAGCTTGTTGAGCATATTTGAGCAGGTTCTGTGTGGACCTGTTGAGCATATTTGAGCAGGTTCTGTGTGGACCTGTTGAGCAGATTTGAGCATGTTATGTGTGGACCTATTGAGCATATTTGAGTAGGTTCTATGTGGACCTTTTGATCATATTTGAGTAGGTTTTGTATGGACCTATTGAGCATAATTGTACTATACCATATGTATTGTGTTTAGTGCAAGAGATTGAACAGAGCTATGCTAGACCAACTAGACTGTGTTTAGTATAGTATTGAGATAGATCTTTGGATGTGATACAGTATAGAGGATAGAGTCTCAGTGGATAGAGATCCAAAAACTAAGATAATTGAAGACAAATCTAAGTGAGGAGTCTTCAAGTGGAGTGATATCCACCAGTCAGTGCAAAAAAGAGACAAAGTCTTCTATAAGATCACTAGCTATAAGGAGAAATAGTTCTCCTGTGGAAGAGATCCACAAACTTGAAATTATGGGATCAACATCTCCTTTGAATAGAGGTCCATAAATATTGTAATAGGGAAGGATTCCCAAAAGATATTGATCGATAAAATTTTAGTAAAATATTTTCTTCGTTGAGTAGCCCACATTGGGTGAACCACATAAATTGTGGTATCTATATTGTGTATGGTGTTTTATGCATTGCTTTGATTATTGCTATTGATATTGCTATCTATACACTGCATAATATTGAATTGAAATAAAAAGTAAAAAGTGATATTATATTTTTCACCCCCCTCTCAGTATAAGCTTGTGTTCTTCATATGGGAACATATAAATTTTCCATGGGTATTGCTACTCATGTAATCAGTTTGGTCATAAGGCAATGAATTGCAAGGTTCATGATAGAAGAGGATATGGCTTCACTAGGAGAAATCCTAAGACATTTGCACCTCCAAGAAATAATAACATTAAGTGTTATAAGTGCAATAATGATGGTCACACAAAAAAGTGGTGTAGAGTAGATATTCCATAAATAAGTATGAACAGGAACAGGAACAGGAATAGAAATATGAACATGGATATGAACAGGAATAGGAACGGGAACTAGAACATGGATATGAACATGAATAGGAATGTAGAAATGGACAGGAACATGGATATGGAAAGAAAAAGTCATAGGAATCAGAAGGATCAGATAAGAAGGAAAGAGGATAAAGGTAAATAATAGTGCTTTCTAGGAGTAGAAATACTCCCACCCCAAAATTAAGCACCTCAAAAAATGTGTGGGAGGGGCTAAGCTAAGAGGCTCATTCTTAGCCTTGAGCCCCTAAGGTGACCCTTTTCCATTGATTTCAAAGGGGGAGAGATTTAAGGAGGAGAGATTTGATATTTGAGAGATCATTAAGCCAGGGGGATCAATGTCCCAGGGGAAGCAGAACAAAGGAAAGGTCAAGTTTTTGGTAAAAGGAAATTGGGTTGCCATCAATGACAAAGGGAGATATTGTTGGATATTTTGAGTTCATTTAGTTGTCATTGATGTCAAGGTGAAAATTCATCATTAATACCATGGAGCACACCATCAATAGCACCAGGAACAATGCGAAGAGTTGAAAAGAAAATTGGCAAAATAATATTTTATGAGGGTTTATGGTAAACCCATGGTGGAAGATTAAATTGTTTTATTAAAATCATTATGAGGATATAAAAATATCCTCACACATTGAGATGGCAGTTAAGTTTTTAAAAGACCCACGGTGGCAGAATATTTTACAAGTTAAAGGTTTAAGTTTAAACCCAAGGAAGGCTTTAATATTTTTAAAGCTAAATTTTATAAATATAATTTATAAAATTTAAATTTCTTAAAATTTAAATAAATTATAAATTATAAATGTGGGAGCGCCGATGTCATAAAATAAGTGGAAGCATCGACATCTAATAAGAAAAGGGATTTTTATGTATAAATAAATTCCAAAGAGGCATTTGAAACTTACCCCTTGACATTAATTTTTCTTTCGACATAGTGAAACGTTTTCATGCATTTGTTATTCGTTGAGGAAGAAGACAATAATTTTGCTTGTATTTAGCACCAGGTAGAAGAGATAAGGGAGAGTGTAGATTTTTTGAAACGTAAAGGACACAGTGCTCCATTGGTATAGCATGTTTTTTAAAGGTGTTGGGAGTTGAGAGGCACGTGATCAATTCGCATGGAGTGGTGTGTCTTGAGCACCAAGGGAATTTCCTTTTTACATGTGCCTTGGTTTTTGCACGCTAGCCAAGGACAAAGGGGACAAAGAGCGCTTAGGATCCTAACCGTGCGTCTAGAGCACACTGTGGTCAAAGCTATGGCTAGAGCGCTCATGGAGGCAGAGATCATGGGTTCAAAACCCACTAAGAGGCAAAGGTACTTTTTGATAATTAATTTTTGCCTAAGGTTTTTCTAAAGGATAATGTGGAGTAATAAGGGTTTGTGAAAAGTTGTGTTTGATTTATATTATTGTTGGAGTTATAAGAGTTTGAGAAAGGTTGTTGATTTGATAATTTATTTTTATTATTATGGAGTAATAAGGATTAATGAGAGGTTGTATTATTTATGAGTGATTTATATCATTGGAATTATAAAGAAAGTTGATTTAATTTTTATCATAGTTTCTCTTGCCATTAAATTAAATTAAAGAGGTGTGAGTTAATTTTTGGTGGATGTTAAGTTTATTTTAGTTGGGATTTTATAAGGTGTTATTGGATAAATATTTTATGTATATTGATGGTTGTTTTTTAAAGTTGCAGTGATAAGGTGTAATTGAGTATTTACATTATATTGTGAGAAAGATTTATCGTATAACCTCTTTGAGCTTGGCATAGAAGTGTTTTTGGTTGTTACAGATTTATGAGATCCCTCCATCTTCAATAAAAAGGTATGAGCACATTCTTCCATAATTTGAGTTGATTTATTGGTTTTTTGGAAAATAAGTTTGGAGTGAAAAGGACTTGATTAGGGTTTCCTATTGAGTGTGTTGAGTTAATGCTTCAAGGTTTTCTGGAATAAAGAGTTGTTGTTAAAACCTTGTTTGATAAGCATTATTGTTAAAGCCATTGGTTGTGTGAAGAACTTGAGTTAGAGTTTTGCAAATATCATGAGTATCATTGTTATGTGAATATTGTTTTATAAGCATCATTGTTGAAGTGAGTTGTTGTACAAAGAACTTGAACTAGAGTTTGAAGAGAACCTGAGTATCATTGTTATGTGAAGATTTTTTTATAAGCATCATTGTTGAAGTGAGTTGTTGTGCAAAGAACACTAGGGTTTGAAATGAACATGAGTATCATTGTTATGTGATTTGTTGTTAAGAATTATTGGAAATATTTTAAGTTGATGGTTATATACTTGGACTAGGGTTTGTGAGAAAGGGGTGTTTCTTTGAGTGATTGGTTGAGTAGATTTGATTGAGCCTAGTCAAGTGGTTTTCTGAAGTGATTGTTAAATTTCCTTAAAAAAATATATTCTATATTTTGTTTTGAGTTGAGAAAGTGATTGAGGATTGAGTTTAGAACATATTGAGTCTTTAACAATTCTCTTTATGCTTGTATGAGATTGGAAAAGTTCTAAGTGAGCTTGTTAAGCATATTTGGATAAGTTCTATGTGGAATTATTGAACATATTTGGATAAGTTCTGAGTGATCTTGTTGAGCATATTTGGACAAGTTTTAAGTGAGCATGTTGAGCATATTTGGATAAGTTATGTGTGGACTTATTGAGCAGATTTGGACAAGTTCTGAGTGAGCTTGTTGAGCAGATTTGGACAAGTTCTAAGTGAGCTTGTTGAGCATATTTGGATAAGTTCTATGTGGAATTATTGAGCATATTAAAACAAGTATTGAGTGATATTGTTGAACAAGTTCTGAGTGGACTTTTTGAGCAGATTTGAGCAAGTTCTAAGTGGACTTGTTGAGAATATTTGAGCAAGTTTTGAGTGGAATTTCTGAGCATATTTGAGCAAGTTCTGAGTGAACTTTTTGATAATATTTGAACAAGTTTTGAGTGGAATTTTTGAGTAGATTTGAGCAAGTTCTGATTGGACTTGTTGAGCAGAGTTGATCAGGTTTTGAGTGTACTTGTTAAGCAGATTTGAGATAAATATTTGGAGGTGAAAGAGCATAGAGGACAGTAGTCTCTAGTGGATAGGAATCCATCAACCAATGCATTGAGTATAGGTCTTCTAAGTTGGGATAAGAGTCTTCAGTGGAGAGATATCCACAAGCCAGTGTAGTGGAGGCAATAGTCTTATAGAGGAGCATCAACCAGAAAATAGGAGAAAGAGTTCTCCTATGGATAGAGATCCTTGAACCTAATTTAGGGTATCGTCATCTCCTTTGGACAAAGGTCCATAAATATTATAATAGGGAAAGGATTCCCAAGAGATTGATTGAGAAAAATTAGTAAAATATTTTATCTGTGGATGTAATCCACATTGGTTGAACCACGTTAAATTTGTGTCTCTATTATATGTGGTGATTTGTGCATTTCTTTGATTAGTATTGTTGATATTGCTATCTATACCTTGCATAATATTGATTTGGAAAGAAAATTAAAAAGTGTTCTTATGCTATTCACCCCCCCTCTCAGTATAAGTTTATGTTCTTCATAAGACTTACCTCAAATCTATCCAACAAGCTTTCACAAAATCTTACTTAACTATGTACTTAAGCTTTCACAAAATCTTACTCCAATATATCCTTAATTACCCTCTAGGACTTCCTCAAATATGCCCACAAGCTTTCACAAAATATTATTCAAATCACTACAAAACTTGCATACATAACTCAACTCAATCACTTTCAGAAAACCTCTTCAACATACAAATAAGTTTCACTTGGAATCTTGTTTAACCACAAAAAAATATATAGAATTATCAAAGACTCAATATGTTTCACACTCAATCACTTTCAAACTCTCTTTCAAATAAATTTATAATGAGGTATAATTTGTTTTAGAAAACTTTAACTATCACTCCAGAGCTTTCAATCAATAATGCTCAACCATATTCACTCAAACATCCATTTAATGAAACTTAAATTGCTTAAAAACCCTAATAAAGTATTTCACCATAATTCAAACTATGGATTGCAAACCTTGACTCAAGATAATTCCAATTTCACATAACAATGATACTCATATTCTTTCACAAACCCTAGCTCAAGATAGTTCTTAATCTCACATAATAATGATACTCATGATATTTCACAAACCCTAGCTCAAGATAGTTCTCAATCTCACATAACAATGATACTCATGTTCTTTCACAAACCCTAGCTCAATATAGCATATCACATAACAATGATACTCATGTTCTTTCAACATTCACAAATCATGCACATGAAAAAATCACTCAAACATTTCCAACAATGCTTATCAAACAATCCTTTTCACTCCACCTTTGCATTTCACAACATTCAATCCAAAAATATTTCACTCATAATGATGATGTACTCATACCTTTTGCTTTGATGGAGATGTCTTCAAAACCTGTCTTAATCACAATAAAATCCTCTTTGTCAATTTCAAGGTTAGATAGCAAAAACCTATCTCAAAATTTCCACACAAATATTTTCCTCAATAATTATTTCACCATAAAAAAATATCAACTCTCAAGTACACCTTAAAATCTCCAAAATTCTTAAAATAATATTCAATACATAAAAAATCAAATTCCTTTTTCAACACCTTATAAACTCCAAACTTCACAAAATAATTTTCAATACATAAAAAATCAAATTCCTTTTTCAACACCTTATAAACTCCAAACTTCATAAAATTAAATTCCTTTGTTAAACCTTATAACTCCAATTCCTTTATTTATATTTCTAATCAAAAATAAAATATTTTTAATCAACCTTATGACTCCCACCTTTGCAAAAATAATCATGTGGCCTCTATGTAATTTGCACCTTCACAAAACCTTGGCAAAAAATCAAAGTGCTTACCTTATAAATGTTGGCCCACCTTCAACAAAAATATTGTGTCCTTTATGACTGCACCCAAACTCAAACCCATGACTAACCACCACCACAGCGCCTTAGACCAAGGCTAAGCTATCTTTGGGCTACATGCCCACACAACACTTAAATAATACAAGTCGCTCTGTATGCCTTCCCCTTAGTGAATTTTAGATTTAATCAAAAACCTTGTTGTGTTCCAAAATGAAGAATATGGGAATCAAACCCACGACTTGCTTTGTGCAAACGTCTTAACCAGCCTCTGACCATTATCCATGTTAGCCAACGCTTTTTAAATGATTTAGCACTCCACACGAATTTAAGGCAAAGTCTGCCTCCTTAAACTTTTGAACACTCGAATCCTCTTCTTCTTCTCAATGCAGCACATGATTAATTTATTGTCTTGGGCATTACAAAATTGCATTGGGTGATTAAATGAAAAATCATTTCCCCATTTTATACATTTCTTTTTGCACTCCAACACGTCAGCTTAGAGAATTCAAATTTTAATTCAAATTTAAATTTAAACCTTTGGTGCCTTATGATTTATTTAAATTAAAATTTTAACCGTAGGTTAAAATATTTTAATTTAAATAAATTAAATAATAACCTTTAAAATCTGCTCAATGGATCTTTTCAAGGATTTATTTTTTTAACGAGTCATTCGACCTCATTTTTCTTCACCTCATTCTTTTTCCCAAAACATTATAATATTAAATATTATAATATTATTATTTATTTTTAAACATGCTTCTCCTTCCTTGGGTCTTCAATATTTTGGGCCTCTTTAGGAATATAATATTTAAAATGAATATTATATCCCTTTTCCTTTATCCACTTCCTTGCCTTTTGGAAAAACAACCTTACGATATTAATGATGACAAAATTGGACACCAAACCTTTTGACATCAATGACAACAAAACCTGCTCAAATTTCCAATAATCTTCCCCTTTGTCATTGATGGCAACCCTATTTTCTTTAACCATTTCTTTTACCTTTCTCAGTTCTACTCCCCCTGAGAAACTACTCCTCCTGATTGAATGCTCTACCCCTAACTCAAATCTCTCTCCCTTTGACATTAATGGAAAAGGACCACCTTTGGGGCTAAATATAAGACTCTTATCTCAGCCCCCTCCCCACCTCCTTTCTTGATCTGGTTAATTTTGGGGTGGGAGTATCTCTACTCCCAGCATACACTACTCTTTTTCTTTGTCCACCTTATTCCTATATTGATCCTTCTAATTCCTCTGAATATTCTTGTTCCTAATTATCTCTAGAAATTATGTTCTACACCGCTTAGCCATATGCCCAACATTATTGCTCTTAAAACCCTTAATGTTGTGATTCCTTGAAGGTGCAAATATCTTGAAATTCCTCTTGGTGAATCCATATCCATTCATGTCATGAACCCTGTAATTAACTGCCTTATGACCAAACTGATTACAAGAGTAGCAATACCCTTGAAATAGGTGCCCATTTCTTAGATTCCTTTTAGTGAAACCATATTTCTATATTTCATGTGTCCTACACAGCATAGCCTTGTGTCCAATCCTGTGACATGAGAAGCAACGTCTATTGAAGAAACCTTGCCTTAACCCCATTGGTATTTTAGTCTCTTCTTCCTTGTGATGTTTCCTATTACATCTATTCCTTATTTGTGCATTATTCATTTCCTTGTTGAAATTTCTATTCTCCAACTTATCCTTAGAAGTCTTACTTTCTCTTACACTCTCTTCTTCTAAGGCTTCTTCTTCTTTGGAGCTTGAGATTGACTCCTCTCCTTGTTCTCTATGTTCCTCTTCAAAACCAAGTCCTATTTTGTTTGATGAAGATATTTGTACCTTGATAGTCTTATCCAAGGTCTTTCAGCTTCTCCCAAACGTGTGTAGCTTGTCTTTACTCTTTTAATTCCTTCCTTAGTGAAGCTACCTCATGCTCTAATATTTCACATTCTAATACCTTTACCTCTAACTTCTCTTTAAATCTCCTTGTCTTAGATATTGAGTTGGTTATATATTTTATAATCTTTCTTTTTTCTTCATCATATTCTTGAAATTGAAGCTTGAGTTTTGAGTTTTGCTTTCTTACCTTCCTTAATTCCTTAAGAGCAAAAATAATCTCACCCTCAATATCAACTTCTCCTTCCTTTGAATCTACCTCTATTCCTTTGTCTTTAAAAACATCTTCATTCTTTTCTGATTTATCTTCAATGGGAGCACTTCCTTCTTCTTCTATTGTCATAAGAAGACTTTCTTCTTCTAGACATTCAATAGCATCTTCATATTCATCTTCACTAAAACTAAACCCATTCCTTGTACAATGATCTTCAAGATGACCAAAGTTACCACACCTAAAACACTTGAGAATTATTGGTTCCCTTTTTACCTTTTTCTTAACATCTTCTTTTTCTAATGTCAAAAATAGAATTTCTTCTTCTTCATTAGTTGAGGACCTTCCATAACTATCACTTGAACTCTTGCATGTCTTATATGCATAAAACCTCTTCTTATATCTCTAGAAAAACTTATTTTCATGTTTGTTTTTTCCCTACCTATTTTTATTTTGGTACCTGGATTTTCCTGCTTCCTGTTCTTATGATCTTATTTTTCTTCATCATTGCTACTTCCAACCTCTAGAAAATCAGATGCATAGTGACCATATTTACCACAATTGAAACACTTAACTAATTTCATACCTTTGTGCTTTCTTGTGTCCTTGTTCCTTCTACCATAGTTTGCTTCTTCATCATTGGATGACTCATTACTTAAACATGACTTCTTATCCTTTGTCTTATTTGTAACTTTGAAGGCTACTTATTTCTGGGGGATAGGATCATTTCCTATTCTCATATCAAAAAATATGAGATTTTCATGCAGCTCATCCCTAGTCAAAGTTTAAATATCTTATGTTTCTTCTATAGCTAAAACCTTTTCACTATACCTCTTAGGGAGTGACCTTAAAATTGTTTGACAAAAATCTGATTCTTTTACTTTAAACTGAAGTCCTTGCATGAAGCTAACAACCTCATCCACACAAAGTAAGTATGTAGTAATATCTTCCTCATCCTTCATATTCAAGTCTTCAAATGTTTTCTTGTGATTTTGCAATTTTTCCATTTTGACCTTTTTGTCTCCCTCATATGTTTTCTTCAATTTTTCCCAAATATCTTTTGCTAATGTGCAATGCATAACTTTTACAAACTCTGATTCATGTAAACCACTTAATATTATATTCATTACCTTTGAATTATTTAGATGTAGGAGCTTACCATCTTTATCTGTAGGTGGAGTAGCTGGCGGTGTGTATCCATCCTCAAATGCTTGTCATATCTCATTTCTTTGTACCATTAGGTAAATCTTCATTATTACACTCCAAAATGTATAATTGTTCCCATAAAACAATGGTGTCTTATTTCCTAAAGATCCACTCTTAAAATCCATCTATGTTCCTGTAATTTTTTCCTTCAAGTTGTTAAACTCTTTCGAAGGAACCCACTCTAATACTAATTGAAGAGCACAAGCTTATATTGAGAGGTAGGATGAACAGTATAATATCAACTTTTACTTTTCTTTCTCGAACAATTTTATCCAATATATCAATGACAATATCAACAAAAGTAATCAAAGCAATGTACAAATCATCACATAAAATGGAGACACCAATTTATTGTGTTTCACCCAATGTGGGGTACTCCACAGAGAAAATATTTCACTAAAATTTTCTCTAAAAATATTTTGGGAATCCTTCCCTATTACAATGTTTATGGACTTCTATCCAAAAGAGACACCAATCCCCTAATCAAGTTTGTGGATACCAATCCATAGGATAACTCTTTCCCCTTTGTTATTTTATGGATATTTCTCCTCTACTCAGGCTAGTGATCTTCTAGAAGACTATTACCTCCACTGTAATAGCTTGTAGATCTCTCCATAGAATACCTCTATCCTCACTCATAATACCTCTATCCTCACTACCCTAGATAATGTATCTCTATCTACTGGATATTACTATCCTCTACTCTCTCACCTCCAAAGCTTACTCTCAGATCTGCTCAATATCTATCTCAAATATGTACTAAAAACTATCCTTGATCTAGCACAAATATTCCCTTAAATATATCTTTGTTCTGGCATAATATGCCCTCAAATATGCACTAAACTTTGTCCTCAAATCTATCCTCAAGCCTTAACACAAAACTTTATCCAATCATAAATATTATCTGCTCATATCTGCCCCAATACTAAATAAAAATCTTGAACAAATCAATCAATCAACTCTGCTCTCAAGTCTCCTCAAAAACTTATCTCAAATCTATCCATAATTCCTCTCAAGAGCTTTCTCAATCTACTCTACAAGTCTTCACCAAGAATTACCTCAAATTTTCTCAACAAGTCTTCACCAAGACTTATCTCAAATCTATCCAACAAGTCCTCCCTAGAACTTGTCCAATATGCTCAAAAAGTCTTCACCAAGACTTACCTTAAATCTGCTCAACAAGTCTTCACCAAGACTTACCTCAAATCTATCAAACAAGCTCTCATATAACTTGTCCAATATGCTCAACAAGTCTTCACCAAGGCTTACCTCAAATCTGCTCAACAAGTCTTCAACAAGACTTATCTCAAATCTTTCCAACAAACTCTCCCTAGAACTTGTCCAATCTACTTAACAGGTCTTCACCAAAACTTGCCTCAAATCTGTCTGAAAAGCTTTCATAAAAGCTTACTTAACTTTTTCCTTAATATTTCACAAAAGCTTACTCAAATATGTCCTTAAGTTCCCTCTAGGACTTACTCAAATTTTCCCACAAGCTTTCATAAAATCTTATTCAAATCACTGCAAAACTTGCATACATAACTCAACTTAATCTCTTTCAAAAAACCTCTTCAACACACAAATAAGTTTCACTCAGAATCTTGTTTAACCACATAAACATATAGAGAATTATCAAAGACTCAATATGTTTCACACTCACAAAACACTCAATCACTTTCAAACTCTCTTTCAAATCAATTTAGAATAAAGTATAATTTGTTTCACAAAACTTGAACTATCACTCCAAAGATTTCAATCAATAATGCTCAACCATATTCACTCAAACATCCACTTAATGAAACACAACTTGCTTACAAACCCTAATCAAGTGTTTCACCATACTTCCACATAATGGATTTCAAAAAATAACTCAAGATAATTCCAATTTCACATAACAATGATACTCATGTTATTTCACAAACCCTAGCTCATTATAGTTCTTAATCTCACATAACAATGATACTCATGATCTTTCACAAATCCTAGCTCAAGATAGTTCTCAATCTCACATAACAATGATACTCATGTTCTTTCACAAACCCTATCTCAAGATAATTCTCAATATCTCATAACAATGATACTCATGTTCTTTCAACATTCATAAATCATACACATGAAAAACTCACTCAAAAATTTCCAACAATGCTTATCAAACAGTAATTTTAACTCCATATTTACATTTAACAACATTCAATCCAATAATATTTCACTCATAAGGATGATGTGCCCATACCTTTTGCTTTGATGAAGATATGTCTTCAAAACCTGTTTTAATCGCAATCAAATCCTCTTTGTCAATTTCAAGGTTAGATAGTAACAACCTATCTCAAAATATCCACACAAATATTTTCCTCAATAATTATTTCACCATACAAAAATATCAACTCTCAAGTACACCTTATAATCTCCAAAATTCTCAAAATAATATTCAATACATAAAAAATCAAATTCCTTTTTCAACACCTTATAAACTCCAGAATTCAAAAAATAATATTCAATACATAAAAAATCAAATTCCTTTTTCAACACCTTATAAACTCCAAACTTCACAAAATAATATTCAATACATAAAAAATCAAATTCCTTTTTCAACACCTTATAAACTCCAAACTTCACAAAATAGCATTCAACAAATAAAAATTAAATTCCTTTGTTAAACCTTATAACTCCAATTCCTTTATTTATATTTCTAATCAAAAATAAAATATTTTTAATCAACCTTATGACTCCCACCTTTGCAAAAATAATCACATTGCCTTTATGTAATTTACACCTTCACAAAACCTTTGTAGAAAATCAAAGCACTTACCTTATAAATGTTGGCCCACCTTCAACAAAAATATTGCGCCCTTTATGACTATGCCCAAACTTGAACCCGCAACCAGCTGCCACCGCATCACCTTAGCCCAAGGCTAAGTTGTCGTTGGGCTACACGTCCACATATCACTCAAAGCACACAAGCCACCCTTTATACCTTCCCTTCAGTGAATTTCAGGTTTAATCAAAAACCTTATTGTGTGCCAAAATGAAGGGGATGGGAATCGAACCCATGACTTGCTCTACGTGAACGTCTTAACTAGCCTCCAACCACCATCTACGCTTCCTAGTGCTTTTTAAATTATTTGGTGCTCCATACAAATTTAAGGCAAATTCTACCTCCTTAAACTTTTGAACACTCGAATCCTCTTTTTCTTCTCAATGTAGCGCACGATTAATTTATTGTCTTGGGCATTACAAAATTACATTGGGTGATTAAATAAAAATCATTGCCCCCTTTTATACATTGCTCTTTGCACTCCAACACGTTGGCTTAGCGAATTCAAATTTTAATTTGAATTTAAATTTAAACCTTTGGTGCCTTATGATTTATTTAAATTAAAATTTTAACCATAGGTTAAAATATTTTAATTTAAATAAATTAAATAATAACCTTTAAAATCTTCTCAATGGGTCTTTTCAAGGATTTATTTTTTTTAGTGATTCCTTGGACCTCATTTTTCTTCACCTCATCATTTTTCCTGAAATATTATAATATTAAATATTATAATATTATTTTTTTTTTTTAAACCTGCTTCTCCTTCCTTAGGTCTTCAATATTTTGGGCCTCTTTAGGTATATAATATTTAAAATAAATGTTATATCCTTTTCATTTTAACCACTTCCTTGCCTTTTGGAAAAACAACCTTATGACATTAATGATGATGAAATTGGACACCAAACCTTTTGACATCAATGATAGCAAAACCTGCTCAAATTTCCAATAATTTTTGCTTTAATAATCACTAATTATAGGATTGAAAAACAAAGCCTTTGATCAAGGGTCCAAGGAAAATGCACAAACAAGGTTAAAACCCTAGATGCACACTATATGATTTTTTCCTTTCAAAAGCCTAGAAATTTGATCAAATACTTTTCCTCACCTGTGATATTTATTTTTAACACAAATAAAAAACAATTAGCAAATAGCCTAAATATATATTAGGCCACTTATCTTATTCAATGGTTGTTCCAAGATTAATTTTGCATCTAGAAATGTACCATGGCTTCAATCCTACAAAATAAATTCGTAAAAATCCTCAAAAAATATGATCAACATGAGAGGGATTGCTTAGGCCATTGTATGATTGTACTTGAAGGCACAACAATCAAGCTCCCTAGGTCCTTTTAGCTGACCTTTAGAATACAAAAGTGAAAGTTGATATTTTTGGAAGATGAACAAGTAAAATACAATGCAGTAGAATAGAATGATAAAAAAAGTATAAATTGCACAATTATAATCTAAATATGACATAAAATGCAGATCTAGGATTTGGGGGTGAAAATATACCCCCAATCTTAGTGCAAGAAAAATTGTGCCCTATACGAGGTGATTGTGGTTTTTCTTCTAAAAAAATTGCATCCTATAATTATGAGGTGTGATTTTGCAATAGAAGGAAAATGTAGTAGAATAATTCAAATAAAATAATAGTAGATACGAAATTAGAAATGTACAAATGCAAATAAGTGAAAATAACCTGGTGGTAGTGAAAAGGTAGACAAAAGGATGAAGACATCTAAGATAGTAGAATCCTCCTTAGGGCTTCAACACTAATTCATTAAGAGCAGCAACACAACCAATGCAGCAAAATAGATCTCCATAGATTCAAAAACTCACTTGGCACTTACAATAAAATCTTGTAAGCTCTTATCTCTAAAAACATGTTCTCATACTCTTAGTTGCTTGCTTAGGACTTTGCTTAGGCTTGTTCTTGGGAACTTTGTGTTAGGGAAAAAGAATGATTTAAACCCTCTATTTATAAAATATTTGAAATAAGGATAGGTAGGAAAACCAAGGGAAGACCAATGTCAAAGAAGGTCAAATTGAAAAAATATGGTTTTCTAAGAGAAAACTATAGCTAGGTGAAATTGTTCCCCATAAGAGCCGACCGTGATTTCATCGAAACTAGGAAAATGGGGGAAAAGGAGGGGAGAGAGGCCCAAAATTTCTTTGGGCAAGTTTGAGGGTCTCTCTATAGATCTAAGGAAAATGACTCACCCAAGTGGGTCAATTTGTTGCATCTAAAAATCTTAATGTGTTTTGTCCTTTGATGCATAACAAGATTCTTTTCTAAAGCCATTGAAGATTGGTTATCATAAAATTTTGGTATCTTAGTTTGATTTTCTAAGGGAGAATTTTCATTAATTCTAAAATAACAAGTTTTATATAAAGTAGACTCATCAAATGTGACATCCATATTCACAAAGATAGTCCTACTATTAGGTTTATAAAATTTATATCCTTTGGATTGATTATCATAACCTACTAACACACATTTCAAAGATCTATCATCTAATTTTCTAATATTATTTGAATTATTATGATATGCATAAGCAATGCACCCAATTACTTTTAAATGCTTAATTTATGGTTTACTTTGAAACCAAGCCTCAAATGGAGTGACTCTATTTAGTGCCTTAGTGGCACACCTATTAAGAAAATAAATAGAATTAAAACAACATTCAACCTAGGAATTACGTTAATTTTGGAGGAAAGTCCTTGCCATATTTGTGAAGGACCTATTTTTCCTCTTAGCAATCCCATTTTTTGGGGTGAATATGGGCATGTGAATTTTCTTAAAATGCACATTTTAAGATAGTAAGAGTTAAACTCATTACTCACATACTCTCCTCCATTATTATTCCTTAATACTTTTATGGAGGAAGATGTTTCATTTTCGACAAGTGCCTTAAAAATTTTGAAACATTCAAGTACTTAAGACTTGTTTTTCAAAAAGTAAATCTAATTGTACTTTGAAAAAACATTAATAAAATTTAAATAATATAAAAATCCACTTAATGATTTAACTTGAAATGGACCCATAAGGTCATAATGGACTAAGTGCAATATATAAGAAGATTTAAAGGAAGTTTCACCAAACTTAGCCCTAAATTGATTAAATAAAATGCAAGCCTCACAAAGTCCTCCATCAACTTCAATTTTAGGAAGACAAATTACCATATTTTTTTTAAACATATCAATCATACTTCTATAGTTTATATGTCCTAATCTATTATTCCACAATTTAGAATTATTTTCAACATACATGGCAACACAATGTTTACCTAAAATTTGATGTAGGCGAAATACATACAAGTTGTTGGAAAACATACCTTCTCAGATGTTCTTATCTATTATTCCTCAATTTAGAATTATTTTCAACATACTTGGAAAGTCAATGTTTACCTAAAATTTGATGTAGAGAGAATACATACAAGTTTTTGGAAAGCATACCTTCTCCAATAATATCTCCCACATTGTTTTTGATGATGCACCTATTATCACAAAATTGAATGCTTCTTCCTTGAGAAGCTAATTGCCTTATAGAAAGTAGGTTAGTTGCAAGATTAGGAATAAACAAAATATTATTATATACTTTTGTACCTATCTTAACATTGTCAATTCCTTCTACAACAATTTGGGAATTGTCCCCAATAGTAACTACATCATTGTAATCTAAGTTTAATGAAGTAAAATATGAATTAGAATTAGTCATATGATTAGTGCATCCTGAATCAATAATCCAAGAATTATGGTCTATTTTATCATGAATGGAAGTCAATGCATGAACTAAAGAAACATTATTAGTTTTCCTACCTCCTTGCTCTTTATGTTTTTGGTGGTTACTTTCTTGTCACACTCATTTTATTTATGGTCAAAAATACCACAAAGTTACAATTACCATTAAATTTAGGATTATTGCTTTTGATTTCTTCTCAAACATAGGTTTTGAATAACTAGTTTGATTCTTACCTTTAAAGTAGTTACCTTTGTTCCACTTTCTAGGTTTATTACCTTTATGAATGTTCAAGGAAATAGAAGTAGAGTAGGGTCCTTAACTTCACTTACCTTTTTACCTTCTTGTAGTTTGATGTTTTATTCATGTTGAACAAGTAGGTTGGAGAGCTCTGCTAGTGTAGGTAAGATTATCTTCTTGATCAAATCTTGTATTGAGGGTATTTACAAATTCTTAAAATTTTCAATGATATTTCTAAGTTCAATGAATCATAAGATTTTTTCATTCACCCATTCACAACTACATGCAAGTAGTTGTGTCCTAATTTCCCTCATTTTAGCTAGGTATATTACAATAGATTCTTCACATGATATTTTTGTGTTAAGCAATTTTGAAAGAAGGAAAAATTTTCTACCCATGTTTGACCCTATGAACATGGTTTTTAACTCATCCCATGCTTCATATACAAAATAAAAATTAGAAATATGCACTAATATGTCATCACTTACAACCCTAAATAACATAGAAAGGGCTTGTTGATTTTTTACATTCTATGATTCAAGTGCTCTTCCATTTTGGGGTTTTGGCTCCTCCTTGTTCATGATCTTCCAAAGTTGCCTAGATTGGTTCCACCCTCATCCTAGGCTCCCAAATATGATAGTTTATCCCTTCAAGAATATGCTTAGGGGTAAAGCTAGAATATCATTAGAGGCCATGACTGAAAGCACAAACATGTTAGTATGATTGTAGAAGTAATTTTACAAAACATAAGAATAAACTACAACTTATTTTACCAAAAAAATATTCAAATACCTTTAATTTTAAAAATTAATAAAAAAGAGGGTTTTGTGGACCCCACCACCAAAATTTAGAAATTTAAAAGGGGGGGAGGAGGGGGGTGGCCCATAGGCCTTCCATCCTTTATTTGTAAATATTATTTTATTATTAAAAACTAATGGTCATGGGGAGGCTCAAGGCCCTCCCACCACACCACACATCCTCAAGGGTTATTGTTAGCCAACACACTGTGTTATCGATGGGCCACCAATGGTTATCATCTTGTCACCACTTGGATGCTAGTTGGCCACCATTGCTCTGCTATCTTGGTTGTCATTGGTAGCCTGTAAAGCTACCAACACATAGGCCAGGACCTGGCATTGACCAACTATAAGGAAGGTCACATCAAAAAATAAATTTTAAATAATTAACAAGTTATTAAACTTTTAAAAAATATATAATATTAAAATGAATATCATTTAAATATATAAATAAAAAGAACCATTTTTCTCTATTTTTTTATTAAAAAAATCAAACCCTCTTATATATATATAAACTTTATCATTTAAAAAAATAAAGGGTTTTTCATTTAAATATATAAATAAAAAGAACCATTTTTCTTTGATTTTTTTATTAAAAAATCAAACCCTCATATATATATATATATATATATATATATATATATATATATATATATATATATATATATATATATATATATATATATATATAATCATAAAACAAAAAAATCAATAAAGAAGGGTTTTTAAATAGAATTTAACATTAAATTTATACAAAACATAAATGTTAGATTTAATTGAAATATATTTTTTTATATTACTAAAATCTAAAATTAGAGAACATAAATGAAGGGGGAAGAAGTAAGTAAAATCCCCCAAATGCAATGGATTAAAACAAAAACAAAAAACAAAAAATTATTAGTATGCCAAGTGCATATATTACACAAACATAAATGGCATAAGATTTAATAAATTTAAATAAAACTGTAAGGTAAGATCACACCCTATTGACACCTCACACACTTCACATATTAAAATCTTCCTAAACTAATGATCACACCCTAAACTATTACGTGACCAAATAATGTAATACTACCAATGAAAACAACCCTTACCAGTTTTCTTTACCAAATGGAATTTGAGGTGATAAGTGCCTCCATGAATAAGGGACCCACAAAATTTGTAATAAAATTCCCCTTTATTTTCCTCTTTCCTTGCATACTTCCATGTTGGATCTCTTTTCAACATTGTTTTTATGCCTACACATGGAAAAAAGTAACAAAAAAGTACTTTAAAAAAAAAACTAAACCCTAAACTCTAGACTAGGGTTTAGGGTTTAAACTTTAAACATTGATAGCTAAAAAAAGGGCATGCATACATAGTTATCGAACAAAATATTTACTTTAAGGAGAAAAATAAAAATAAAAAACCCTAAACATTAGACTAAGGTTTAGGGTTTAGGATTTAACCTTGAAATATTAACACTTGAAAAATGGGCTTGCATACATAGTTTTCAAGCAACAATATTTACTTCAAAGGAGAGAGAATTAAAAAAACTAAACCCTAGACTAGGGTTTAGGGTTTAAACTTGAAATATTGACAACTGAAAAAAGGGCTTTCATATATATTTATCAGGAAAAAATATTTATTTAAAAGGAAAAAAACTAAACCCTAAATGTTAGACTAGGGTTTAGGGTTTAGGATTTAAACTTTAAACATTGATGGCTAAAAAAAAGGGCTTGCATACATAGTTATCAGGCAAAAATGTTTACTTAAAAGGATAAAAAAACTCTAAACCCTAGACCTAGTTTTTTTAATTTTTGCTTAAATTTCTAACTGAAATACAATATTTGTGTGGTTGTTGCATTTTGTTTTAATCTTTAAAAAAAACATGCTTAAAAAAGAAAAAGGAAAAAAATTATTTTTTAAAAGTTTTTCTTACCTCAAATGATTCCTTTGGGCAACTATTGTTGGTTGTTGTTGGCTACCAGATTTCTTCAAAATTCAAAAAATCCATTGTTAGGATTCCCTAGTGTATTTGGTTTGGTGTGGTAATAGGTAGGTAGATCCATTTCTCTAGTTTGAAATAGGTGAAAATGAAGGAAATTGAAAAAAAAAATGATTTTATACCTTTTTCTCTATGCATGCGACTGTGGTCAATTTTTCCCATTGGGAATAATGATTTTTTTTTAAATTTGTTGTTTTTTTCAAAAAATAAATAGAAAATCACCAAAACCTAAATTCAATCCAATTTGACTCATATTTCTAGCAAACTTGGAAAAAATAGGACTTGACGATTTTTGGGCAATTTGCATAATAAAGGCTGCTACAATTTTTCATTCAATAAGAATGTAGCAACCTATCAAGTGCTCAATATACTTTATATTTAAACCATTAGGGCCCAAAACCTATTGACATTGCCTAATAAATCTCCCTTAATTTTTTATTATTGCCAATTTTGAAGATATCACAATGCATCTTATCATTTAGTAACTTGATTGCTCGTAGTACTAGTACACTCCTTGACAAGAGTTTTATGAGATCCTTATATTTATTAATGGTGTAAGGATATCTTATTTTGTGAGTTGTAAAAATATAAATCTTCTCATGACAAGATCAAGTTTACAAGCTATGCCATGCTCCTTCAAATATTTTCTCACACTAGCCATTCATCCTTAAAATGTTTTTTGTACCTAGGAAAATGAGTGGAAAAGGAATTAACTTTGAACATGTTATTTTCACTCCAAGAGGTATTAATATTCTTGGCCTTAGAGTTATTCCATGTATTGCACTTGTTATATTTGATTCTATATCTTGATAGTGTTCTCTCCTACTTGATATATTCTTATTGGTTCTCTAATAACTTGGAATGATCAACTAGGTTCTTCATGTCCTTAGTTGAATTATTTCATGTAAAATTCAACAATTTATATGGAACCAATTTTCTTGATCTATTATTTATTTAGTTTATTTGGAACATTATTGTGTTGTCTCGGATGTGCTTGTGCAACAAACACATATTCTTCTTCTTCTTCTTTTTTGTTGGTCATTGTCTTCCTTTTCTTCTTTAACTTGGTTCTTCTCAACTACATTATTTCTATGTACCTTTATTCATATTTATTTTAGCTTATATGATGATGAATTTTCTTGTTGGTGGTTCATCTCTCATGAAGGAGATCCATTTATAATAAATTATTCTAATATTCCTTCACTATATGGTCACTTCTACCACAAATTTCACACATATTTTATGTGTGAAAAATATTCCTGTAGGAATTATTTTTTTGATTCTAATATCCTTGATAATTATTTTTTTTTTGGTTGAGGTCTTATGCCTCTTTTTAATGGTTGCTTTTCCTTTTGATTTGTAAGAATTACTTGTTCTTATTCTTCTATTTTATGTGAGGCCTTTACTTTTTAAGTAGGCTCACTAGCTTTTCAAAGTTTGGTTTTTATTTAGTGATATTTAATGTAGTTTGTTTTTTTTATAATTAAAGTATTCCATTAATAATGGGTTTTAAAGGTTGACCCAAAACCTATTTACAAAAATCAACATATAGCTGACCAGCAGGATCCAAATTCAGCTAAGGACCCTTGGTCCTCCAGCTTAATTGGGCATCTATGACCTACACCAAATAGTAGCTAAACCGCCTGAGCTACCCCCGATAGATAGAAGTTCATGCCCAACCACAAGATTTCACAACAAAATATTAAGGCCTTAACCCAAGGAGCCCAACCAAACAAAACTTAAGGATAAAAATAAAAAAATATAAAAAAATCCAAGCCCTATACACATAATGTAGACAAAATTTGGCTTCATATAAGGTTTTGTGGTCTTGCTACCCTCCAATATTACATAGATAAACCTACATGGAACTACTCATCCTCGTTCTACTAGTCATCCTTATCCTCTTCTTGATCATCAGTATTCGTGTTGGCCTCCATAGGCTTGTTGCTCCGATATCCTTCATTGAAGAATACCTTGGCCAATGCCTCATAGATCTCTTGCATCTGATTTATCACATTCATCGATGAAATCAGCACAAAGCACTTGAGGACCATGGTAGTAGGATCAAGACCCTCATCCTCAGAATTAATCTTGAGGGGTCTAGAACTCCCCTAAATTTGCTTGTTCTTCAGCCTTAGTGAGGATCTCTTAGGTCCTTCAGGTTCCTTGATCTTCAGCTTTTTCTTAGCTTGTCCTCCTCTCATGGATGAATCCATCCCTCTTTTCTTAGTTGTTGATGCGGAGTGAGGCTTAGGCAAACCAGGACTATCCATGCCCCTGAAGCTTTCCACATGGTGATCAATCAAGGTTTCATCTTGAGGAATTATAGGGTATTCAGCTTGGGAGAAGTAAGCATGACAAACTTGTATATGACCTTAAAAATACCTTGGTGCAATGGCATGGCAGAACCCATATTGCTCTGGCAGGAGTTAATAGTGTAATTCATTGAATTGATCATAAATTAGGGTATACTTAACATATGGACATCACAAAAAAATTAATGAAGGGCTTATGAAAATTAAGGAGGACCTTGCCAAGGTCCTTGACAGTAATGAACTCCACAACATTTTTCATGACAAAGTTCCACGGTGTAGGGATGTCCATCCTAGTCAGACCATTCTTCGTATCCTTGAATATTTTGGGATTGTCCTTGAACTCACGTAACTCCAGCTCCTAGTTGTGCTTCTACCTATGGATGGATCTGCCTTTAATAGTCTACCCAGTTATGGTTGTAAGAAAAGTGACATCGATGACAATCACATGTTCCCAAATCGTGACCCTGCCATCATCCCATGACTCCATTATAGCAAGTATTATTTCTTCCTCTTCTCCTAAAAATAGGTCAAAATTTGGGTGAAAAGTCTCTCAGTAAGGATAGCTTGAGTCGTAGGCTCAATGACCACCATGCTTGGTTCAATGTAAGTCATTTTCCCTTGAAATTTTGAAACCTTCAATGCCTTCGAATTTTTCTAGCCAACATGCAATATGCTCAGTGTTCTTCCATACTTGACATAAATAGGAAGGTGGTACCAATTTCTTGTACCTTCATAAATTGAGATCACATATTTATTGTGATGGGTGCCATACCTAGGATTTTGCCACAACCCATCGTCCACTTGGAAAGGATGCCACGTGGCCTTTGTAATCAGCAATTTGAGTGTGCTAGCATATCCTTTCTTGTTGTGTTTGGGATCCTGCTGCTTGGTAATCATGGAAAATCTAGATCTTACTTGCTTGGAAAAAAAACATTGTCCTCCCACCACCATTGATTTGCTAGGTTCACAATCTGGATTCTTCCACTCATTTCGATACCATGACCTTCAATGAATGTCCTTCCTTGGAAGCCCACTTACCATTTTTCCACCCTGTCATAGGCACTCATCCCTATCCCTCCAATTTTTCATGCTAGTCACGCTTATGAATTTGATGGTCTGACTACTCCAATTTTGCCACCTCTTGACCTTTTTGAAATGGTCATAGTTCCAATGACCAACGGGGATGCCACAAGGTATGGTCCACATCATAAAAATTATTGGTACTTGTTTTGGATGATTTATTTTATGTCACATGGGATATCTTATGTCCACGTGATCAGACTAGTAGCTTCGATTCCTATATTTTCCAACCTTTCAGCTACTTTATTGGCTTCATGGAAAACATGTTGGGCTATCTTGTACTTTCTCCCTTCGAATAGGTTCCTCACTTCCTTGATGCAATATTCAATTCTCCACGAAGGATCCTTATCATTATTCAGTAGGTTGATTATATATTGATAGTCTCCTTCGATGATGAATTTGCCTTGAGTCTTATGCATCAATTCCAATCCTCACCACAAGGATCTCACTTCTACTTCATTTTTGGTCATGATTCCCAATTGCTCAGCATAGGCCAAAACCAAGCGCCCTTTGTGGTTCCTAACCACTCCTCCTGCTCCTGCTCTATCAAGGTTATTCTTGGAAACTCCATCAAAATTCAGCTTAAACCAGTCCACTGGGGAGGGATCCAATTGGAATCTAGTCTAGGATTAGTGTTACAGGGACCATCCTTAAGGGGAATGCTTAAGGATTGGGCTAAAACTTTCTCTTGGAGGGGAATTGGTTGCGCCTCAACCAAGTTAGGTACCATCATTCCTTTTTTTAACATATTATCAATGGTTAGAATTTTTCCTTGAATCACTAGCCATGAAAAAAGGATATTTTGGGAATTAATTTCTTAATCCACACTAGCTGAGGCAGGAACCGAGGTTCTTCAGAGTGGATCAATAGCTTGTAGGTAGATTTAACAGATAATTCTCCACTCTCAATTGCTGCCCATCTTAAGTGATCTTCTTTGGCACCTAAGGGGATGAATTGTTGTATTAGAATGCTTTCAAGTTCCTAGGATTTAGCTTCCAATCCCTAAATATTGATTGGTCTCCATATAAATCTATTCATGTCCTACCTTATGAAATCAGCCACCATAGAACTTATATTCTCAGCAGTGTGGTCTATTAACCGGGCTAGGTTAGGATCTTGACTTAGGGTATAGTCCCTTACTCATTTATCTTCCCAGAACCTTATCTTCTGACCATTACCTAGAATCCATATCATGCCTTTTTTGATGATTTCTCTACTCATTGGGATAGCTTTCAAAAATGTTGATCCTCTGCTTTGAATGGTGTTGCTCAAGAAATATATCCCTTGAAGATACTTTCTTTTGATGATTGCAATCCATTCATTTTCCACATTGGTAATCAGTTTCCAAGATTTTTTGGCTAGTAAATCTATATTAAGGTGAGAAACTCTTCTTAGGCCCAGACCACCATCCTCTTTAGGTCAACATATTTTGTCCCATCGTACTAAGTGAATTTTCTATTTTTCTTTCGACCCTGACCAAAGGAAGTTTTTTTGATACTGTTCTATTTTATGGTACACCCTAGCCGGTGCCTTAAAAATATATAGGAATTATACATGAATACTTTGAAGGAAATCCATGGTCAGGGTCGCTTTATCTGCTTAGGACAACAAGTGTCCTTTCCAACTTGAGAGTTTGTTTTGGATCCTCTCTAGCACATTGTTCTACATTGATTCAATAGTGGCTCCTATAAATAGTGGGAGGCCTAGATATGAAGTTGGGAGATTGGATATGGAACACTCCAAAATCCTAGTTATCTTTATCTACCTAATGGCAGGGGTGTTTAAGAAGTATAATTTTATTTTTTTGAAATTTACCTTTTGTCCTACCACATATTCATAAAGCTTTAAAATGTGCTTTATATTTTTGGCCTCTTCAACCGATACCTTGGTCAGCACCAAGGTGTCATCGATGAATTGTTGGTGCATGACTACATTGGTGAGGGAGTTAGCTTTGATACCCAATATTAGCCCCATAGTATAGGTACCTTTGATTGTCCTTCCAAGGGCTTCAACCACTATTATGAATAGCATTGGACTAATGGGATCCCCCTTTTTGAGACCTCTGCAACTTTGGAAATACCTTGTCATCGTCTTGTTGACTAGAACGGAGAACTAGGGCTCATAAATGCATCCTCTGATAAGCCTAACCCATGCATGGTGGAAACAAAACTTGAGCAGAATGGCATTCACAAAGTCCTAGTTTATGCGGTCATAGGCCTTATTCATGTCTAATTTTAAGGCAAAAGCAGTCTTCTTAGTCTGGGATACAGAATGGAGGACCTCATGGATTGTAATCACTCCATCAAGGATTTACCTCCCTTGAACAGAATTACCTTGACATGGGTCAATGGTCACAGGTAAGATACCCTTCATATGGTTCACTATGGCTTTGGTAAGGATTTTGTAAGAAAATTTTCAAAGGCTTACTGGCCTGTAATCTACCATGGATTTTGGGACTTATCCTTTCAAGATCAAGGCTATAAACATTGAATTGTATCCTTGAGGGATGTTCTTGGAGGATTGTACTTCCCTTATTATAGATTAAACATTAGGTCCAACAGTATCCCAGAAGGATTGGAAAAATCTAGGTGGGAATCCATCTGGACCTGGAGCCTTGTTAGGATCCATAGAAAACAAAGCCTCCCTAATTTCATCATTAGAAAAATGTGCTATGAGTTTTCCATTAATATTACCATTAATTAATAGCTTACAATAAAGAATCTTTATCCATGGTCTGGCATTGTGATTCATCTCCAAGGAGGGATCTGAAGTAAGACACAGCTTCATCTCTGATTTCATATATGTCTTTAGTGGTTGTATCATCTTATTTGGTTAATTCCTTAATCCTGTTATTGCTCATTTTTCTCAAATTAGTGAAATGGAAAACTTTGAATTGGAATCCCCATACTTTAGCCAAAGTGCTCTTGACTTCTACCTCCAATATGTCTCCTCACAGGCTAGGATGTTGTGATATTTTTCCAGTAAAATTCTCTCCTCTGTTCTGGTAGTTTCATCCATCATTCTATATTGGATAATGTTTTCAATGGATCTTATTTTTTCTTCCACCACTTTCTTGTTCTCAAAGAGATTTTTGAAAACTTTCTTGTTCCATATTATAAGGTTGTCTTTCACCAACTTCAAATTTTGGGAAAGTTTTTAGGAAGGGCTTCCTCGAAATGTTTGCTGCCATAAATTATCTATTTGGTCCTTAAGCTCATGGTGCTTTATCCAAATTGATTCAAACCGAAATGGTAGCATAAGGGATAAGGCTTGAGGCACCTCTAGCAAAATAGGACTATGATCTGACCCAATCTTGGGGAGTGAGTGGAGGGTAGCATCCCCAAAAGCTAGAATTGCTTTCTGTGATAACAGGAACCTATCCAACCTTTCCTGAATGAGGTGACTGTCAATGTGCCTATTGCTCCAAGTATACTTGGCATCTTTTAACTTGACGTCCATGAGTTCATTTGAGTTAACAAACTTATTAAATTCTTCCATGCTCCTATATGGTATGCCTACTCCTCCTCTCTTTTCTGATGGGTATAGAGGCATATTAAAATATCTCGCTACCACCCAAGGGATATTATGGAATGCCCCTTTAATGTAACTCAAAAATTCCCATAGGGCTATTCTTCTTTGCATTTTATTGGGTGCATAGACATTTGACAGGATCCAAGACTTAATGTTATTGATATAATGAAAAAGTACACTCAAGACCCTGTCATCAGTCTAAATGACACAACCGTCCACCTTATTAGGATCCCATAGCTCCATTAGTCCTCAAAATTCTCCTCTTGCCTACTTAAAAGCCATTGCCCCTTATTTTCAAATTTTACCTGCTAGAGCTTTTGACTGAACTTCATCTATTTTTATTTCCTGTAATAAAATAATTGTAGGATTAGTTCCTCTCCTTAACATGCTAACCATCCTTTGATTTGATAGGCTTTTAAGGCCTCTCAAATTCCATGAGAGGACATTTATTTAGAATGTTTTGAATTTTTTTCTCTTCCCCTACCTTGAGGTGGAGGAGGTTTTTTAGATTTGTTATCATCCATGCTTGTGATAACTTGAGGCAAAAGCATTATTTGCTTACCATTTGCTATTTCATTCTCGACCCTCATTCTGTAATGTTCAACCTATGAAATCCTTCCTCTTTTTTTCACTACCAAAGTCTATGGGTGATTTCTTTGAACTACAAGTTTTTTTAAGACTAAATTTGGGGAGGATGATTTACTACAAAACAGGGCTAGAGCACCCTTCAAACACTTTTGTAGCAATTATTTCTATTCTTATATCTTCTTCCTCCAATTTTTGCTTGTATTCTTCTATCATTTGGGCATTCCATAAGGGTAGTTTGGTGGGGGTCCTTCACGCATTCTACTAGAAGGTCCTGATCGGGATGGGGATTATAGGTTTTTTGGGAGGCCTGTTCGGAGATCCTCTACCTCTAAATTTTTTGCCTCAACATCAGATTTAGCTAGGATTTCAAACTTATTTAAGCTAGGAATCAAAGGACTTACCTCAGTCTCTTGAGCATTATCAACCTTTTGCTTTTATTTTCCTTTTTTCTGAATTTTATTGTCTTACTCTCGCTAGTTTTGATTGATCCTAACTGCATTTTAGGTTCCTTTGTAAGGTGGGATTTGAGGTCCTTGGTTCTTTGTCTACCCTCTTTCGTTCAAGACTTTTGGATTAGACTTTTTTGAGTATCCTTGAAACCTGTCAGGCTTGGACACTAAATCCTAAGGTGACCTTGAGTTTTACATTCCACATAGAAGGTTGGTTTGTTTTCATACTCGATGGGTTGCTTTCTTAGATATTCACCATAGCCAAGCTCTACAAATATTGGGAGCTCAAAATCTTGGTTTCTATTCACACAAATCCTTTCATGTGTCATCCTTGACTTGGCTAGGGTGGAGTTGTCAATAGCTACCAACTCCCCTATGGTTTTGGTAATTCTTCTTAAGAAATACTTATAAAAGAACTGGGTTGGAAGATTTGGGAGCCTGACCCAAATAGGAGTTGTTTTAATGTTTTGCTTATCAGGATCAAAATCTTCTCCCCAGGGTTTGAGGAATAGGTTGCACCTTCCTAGGAACCATGGCCCTCCTATTAAAATATGACTCACATCTTCCTTGTTGTTAAGTCGAATGATAAAAAAACCTTTAGCCATAGCGACTATCTCCATGCTTCCTATAGTTCTCCACTTGGAAAAGGTCCACGACCTTATGGTTTCTAGGTCAGGCCTTTTTCCTAGGAACTTTCCTATAAGGGAATTCATTTCCAAAGCCAAGAAACCATCCATAATGTTTTCTAGAACCCTTACTTTATTGCTAGCTAGGATAAGGGATTGGAGTGATTCAAATAAGTCACTCCTTTTGCCTTTAAGTTTTTTTGCAAATGATAGGTATTTTATGGGACTCGTTGCTCTAGGATGGGTCCCTTTGTCAGGATCTTTATCAGGGGGATCTGTTCCCTATACCTTTCCATCAAGGATGGAATCCATTCCATCCTCAGTATCCTTACTTGCCTCTTGATCCTCGCCTGAATTTTCTTGGTGGCTTTGGACAATTTTCCCGCCCTCCACCATCATCCTTCCTCCTCCTCCTTCGTTGCTCCTCCTCCTCCGCTACTCCTCTGAATAATGTAGTTAAATATGTTGTATTGAGAAGTGAGATATATTAAAATAATTGGAATAAGAAACTCATAAAATAAATTTTCTCTCAATTCTTATATTGGTGCTTGTAATTTAGCAATTCTTCTCATGAAATATTTGAGTTCATTTGTAGTTTTCATCTTCAAGCAATGGAAATGGCTTTAGATAAACAAATTTTGATTTTTATTCCTTGCTTAAAAAACTATTTTCTAGCTTATCCTATGCAAAATTATCCATGTTTGAATCCCAAATGTATTCTTATAATTCATTTGCTACTTTAAACATGATGATCAATCTTGCCTTTCTATCTGGCTTGTCAATTTTTTTTTTTTCTTTATTTTTTACTTAGGATGGATAACAGACATGTCTATAACTTTTCATACTTATTCAAAATCAAGTTGTTTTTTTATTTTAATCTTCTAGGAAGCATAATTATTCCCCCTTAATAGTTTAGAAGTGGGAAACAAGAACTTCAATGCTCCACCAACCATAGTAAACTTTAACAAAATTTAAATATTTTTCTTTCATTGAATTACCCTCAAAAAATATTTTTCAATAAGTATATATAATCCTATACTTCTAATTTAAATGATGCCTCAAATTTTGAGAATATTAATGTCTCGCTAGACAAAAATTTTAAGTAGAGGGAATCTCCTTCCTCTATGGAATATTCTCTAGAATATTTTATTTTTTCAAAAATATATGCTTCTCCTTTTTCACGTGTAATAATAAAGGAAAAGGAATAATTTATTATAGGATTAAATAATCATCCCCTTACCAATATGGGACTATTTCCATTTTTGGTTGGTCATGGGTTCATTTGTTTATGATCTTTAAACTAGTATGGACAATTGTCTTGTCTTGATTCTTGCATCAAAATGATGTCGAGCAATTGGTTTGAACATTTCTTGTTTTATGCTTGAATTTAATTTTTATTAAAATATCAAATGGTTGTCCTAAAAAACTCCTAAATATGCATAAGGAGTGTGTGGTGATGAATCCCTAAAACAAGTGAATGTCTTGTATAATGGTTCAATATCTATGATCCTTCTCAAGAAGTACATGAATGTGATCATTGTCTTTGATCCTTCTTAGAGAGTACATGAATGTGGTCACTAAGCATTTCTAGGCCTTATTTTATTGTAATGTAATCTACCTCTTTGGAAGTTATTAAGAGTATTTTCTTCTCCCAATATTCAATGATCATATTATGCTCTCCTTTTTTAACGCCTCTTATGCTATGTATATATGATATGGTTTGAACGTATACATATAATTTTAAACACATAAATATATCAAGATTAAATATTAATATCTTAATATTTTAATGATTTGTTATGACTTCGTCAATATGCACTAGTGAGAAAAAATTGTTTGTGTTTTGATGTTATTATATGGAACAATTGAGAAACTTTAATAATTAGGTTGCTTCTTTATTGACCAATAGTAATGAATCAATTGATACTACTATTTTTGGTTTGCTATTTTTATTTTCAAACATGAACTTCATATGTCAAATATGGTATTCTTTCCAATTGAGCTTCGTAGTTGACATGAGAAACTTGTGGAAGATTATAGTTCCTTCTTCACCTTACGGCTCACAAAAAAAGCCTATGAATTTCACAAAGAGGCTTATGGTCAATTATGGTTCCTTCCTTCTTCACCTTGTGGGTTCCAAATAATATGTCTATTTTCTTCTCTATTTGGAATTGATCTAATGAGTCATACCTCATTTTCCTTCTGGAGGTTAACCTTCCTAGTTCTTGGTAGGGTTGTATTCCCTAAGCTATCATTTAAACAAATAGTATGCTTTGGAAAAATAGAAAGTATCTTTGATATATTTTTTCATGAATTTGTAATAATTTGAAGATAATTACTTCAAATACAAATTATTACCTCTTTTTTAGAGGTTAATCCTTAATTAATCTTTGGTAGGGTTGTTTACCATTGAAAATTATTTTTAACAAAGCTCTTTTTGGATTATCTATGTTGAATCTTGAGGAGGATCAAAAGAAGAGATTACTCTTCCTTCTACCCACTCTGATACCACATGTTAGAAATCAATGCTTTGATGATTTGCATTATAATATGGTAAATAATTAAATACATAGAATGCCAAATTTTATCATAAGAAAACTCTAACTAAACTTGCAACTACCCTTATGTTTTAGTGCATGCATAAACCTTGTGATGGGTGGTTATACCACATACCATTTCACATGGGCTATGATTTAATAACTCATAATAATATGAGTATCAATAGTTCTAGTTAAAATATGAGATAATATATTTTTTATAAGTTATAATTATTAACATACATATTATATACTAGTTTTTATATAATTTATATGTGTAATTACATACAGGTATGCCTAATCACAAAAAGCATAATATTGGTTCATGTGTTAGCATCACGGTAGAAAGACACGATGTTTTAGTAGAGGTGCATAGTACATATCAAGTTAGTAGATCTAGATATGTATAGAAATAAAATTAAAATCCTCATTATAGTTGTAATTTATTCATTTTCAATAAATATTAAATATGTGCTTTGTTATACTTAGATATCAATTCATGTTTATTTCCATTTTTGTAGGTTTAGGATCATCACTCTAGCTCTAAGGAGTTAGTTCAACTACATCACATGTATACATTTATATATTTGAATTAAGTACATGTCTATTTAGGACTCATATGTACATAATATATTTGACTATGATGTGAATCTATATTGTATATTTTTTACTCATATGTACATGTATATTTTACTATACTAGACATTATATATATATATGTCGCATCTATATTGTTTAACCTGAGAGAAGTGAACATGGTTTTTTTACTTTAATAAATGTATAACAAATGAGAGTAAAATTTTTATGAATTGAAATAAATACTCACTATACATCTAGACTAGAGTTTTAAAATTTAATGCAATTATAGAGTTGACTTTATACATGAATCAAACAAGAAAGTATTGCAACTCCATGAGATGCATACAATTAAATAAAACTAGATAAAGTTATACAATATCACAATATCAAAACAATTATTTAGTAATATTTAACATAAGAGTAATAAATAAAAACCTTTTTTTATATATAAATGGTTATATCTAATGTTATTTTGCATTGTCAACCTTAACTTGAAAAATAATTTGAGTTTTATATTGTATCACTTAAATGTTCTTTTGCTTCATGTGTTTTATTTATGCAATCCAAGTTTATATTATGCATTTGGCTTGACCTACATGCTTTGATCAATATAGTTATACTACTCACACAATTTGATCCTTCCAAATATTTATAAGTACTTAAGCTAATGGATGATCTCTTTAACAAATTAAAATCTTAGATCACAATATTTTAAATTATTTTTTGAAATACATTCTACTATATTTGAGGTGCATTATCAACTATTTATGTGATAATAGTGTAGAACATGAGCTTATACTGAGAGGGGGTGAATAGTATAAGATAAAAAAAAATTACTTTTCAATCCATATGATAACATCGGTAATATTAAAGTAGTAATAATTCTACAAATCATCACACACATGAGAGACATGATTTAATGTGGTTCACCCAATGTGAGCTACTCCACGGAGAAAATATTCCTTAAAAATTTTCTCAATGAATTCTTGTGGGAATAAATTCCCTATTACAATGTTTATGGACTCCTGTCCAAAGGAGACACAAATCCCCTTACTCTGGTTTGTGGAACTCTATCCATAGGATAACTCTTTCTCCTTTGCTCTGGTTGGTGATCTTCTAGAAGACTTCTACCCCCATTGCACTGGCTTGTGGATCTCTCTCCATAGAATACCTTTGTCCTCACTACCCTAGCTAATGGATCTCTATCCATTAGAGACTTTTTTTCTCTGTTATGTCACCTCCAAAGCTTACTTTCAATTGTGTCTCAAATCTACACCAAAATCTATCCCAAGTGTAGTACAAATCTTCTCTAACTCTATCTCAAGTCTAGCACAAATTTTCTCATAAATCTGCACCAACCTCTATCTCAAATCTACACAAAAATCTATCCCAACTGTAGTACAAATATACTCTAAATTTGTCTCAAGATTAACACAAATCTACTTATAAATCTGCACCAACCTCTATCTCAAATCTGCACCAATTTCTATCCCAAGTATAGTATAAATCTGCTCTAACTCTATCTCAAGTCTAGCACAAATCTGCTCATAAATTTGTACCAACCTCTATCCTCAAATCTTTCCTCAAGTATTCTTAAATACTTGCTCAAATATACCTTCAAGTCCTCTCAAGAACTTGCTCAAATCAGCTCAAACATTTTCTCAAAATAACTCATAATATTTTCATAAGAATTTCATTCAATCATTCAACCAATGAAACACAACTTGCTTACAAATCCTAAACAAGTGTTTTCATACTTATTCAAACAAAGTGCACAATGTGGGTCTCAAAACCTAACTCAAATAATCTTCAATATCTATCCCAAATGTTAACTAAACATTCACCAATGAAGCATATAAACATTCATTCAAATATTCCCAACAATGCTTATCAAACAATCCTTTTCACTCCACCTTATATTTCACAAAATTCATTCCAATAAATAAAATATAATGTGCTCATACCTTTTTTTGTGATGGAAATATGTCTTCAAAACCTGTTTTACTCACAACCAATTCCTTTTGTTTCACTTCCATGTTTAGATAACAATGGTCTATCTCAAAACCTCAAAATGAATATTTACCTCAACAAATATTTTACCTTACAAGAAATACAATAAAATTTCAAGTCACAAGTACACATTATCACTCCTTCACTTTCAAAATAATATTCAACACAACAAAAATAAAGTTCCTTGTTTACACCTTATAATCTCCTTCTCATTCAAAATAATATTCAACACACATCAACAATAAAGTCCCTTGTTTACACCTTATAATCTCCTTCTCATTCAAAATAATATTCAACACACATCAACAATAAAGTCCCTTGTTTACACCTTATAATCTCCAATAATTGGTTTAATTTCTAAGCACCCAAAATAAAATATTTAATTAACACCCCTTATGACTCCCTAAACAATTTCATTTATTTTCCTTTCACAATTTTGAAGCCTCAAAGTCAAATCACTTATTCCAAGACCATAGGAGCACATAAATTAAAAATCATACCTTTAATATTCTGCCTACAAAAAATATTGCACAAGTCTCAATGACCAGCACCCAAGATTGAACCCACGACCTTAGCCACCACAATGTCCTAGCCCAAGGCTAGGCTGTCACTTGGGCTACATGGTAGCACAAAACTAGAAGTCCACAATTTTGCATTTTAAATCACCTTCATTGAAAATGAAAAAGGATTTACCTCTTGCAAAACAATTTGGTAGGATTCAAAACTGAAACCTTCCCCTCGCAAGCACCTTAGCCACGTTCTTCCTACAACCTACACTACCCAACACTATGGAATGTATCTTTTTCTCCAAAAATATTTCAATGCAACTTTGCCTCCCTTTTTCTTTAGAACTCACAAGCGTCTTTTCCTATTCGAAAATGGAGTGCATGAATTACTCTTTACTTGGACATACGAATCATGAGCATATGGAAATGAAAAATTATTTTCTCTAAATACTCTTTCCTTTGGTTTTAAAAAATGTCAGCCCTCTCTTACTTTCGAATTCAAATTCAATTTGAAACTTTGGCGCCATAAATTATTTTAAATTAAAATTTTAACTTTTGTTAAAATATTTTAATTTAAATAATTTTAAATAAACCTTTGCAACCTTCAATAAACCTTTTCCAGGGTTTCTTTTTTTTTAATGATTTCTTGGACCCAATTATTATAATATTGACAAATATTATAATAATATTTCTCTTTCCTTTTAAACCATGGCCTCTTATTTTTGACCAATTGCTTTATGTTGGGATGAACTTTACCTTGATCAATTTTAACCATATCAACTATAGAATAATATTCCTACCATAAAAAGTGCTCTCTGACATCAACCTTTTGACATCAATGACATCACAACTTACTCAAAATTTCTAACAATCTCTCCCTTTGTCATTGATGTAAATGCTTTTCCTTAACCATTCCTTTTTCCTTTTTCCAATTCTACTCCCCCTAACTCAAATCTCTCCCCCTTTGAAATCAATGGCAAAGGAACTCCTTTGGGGCTAAATATAAGACTCTTAGCTCAGCCCCATCCCCACCTCCTCTCCTTGAGGTAATTAATTTTGGGGTGGTAGTAAAACTACTCCCAATTTTCTTCTGAGATACTCAAAAGTTTCTTTTAGAAGTGGTTTAGTGAAAACATCCATAATATGCTCCTTTGTAGTAATGTCCAGCCTCACTTGCTTATCTGTCACCTACTCTCTCAGAAAATGATATTTTATCAGGATGTGCTTGGTCCTAGAGTGCATCACCAATTTTTTTAAGATATTTATAGCATTTGTATTATCACACAGTATGGGGATAGGGTGATCATGCTCTATCTTGAAGTCCTTTAAAGTTTACTTCATCCATAAAACCTGTGTATAACAAGCAACCGCTGCAATATACTCTACCTCTATTGTGGATAAAGATATTGATGCATGTTTCTTGCTTATCCAAGAGACTAAACAATCTCTAAGAAAGAATGCTCCTCCACTTGTGTTTTTTCTGTCATCAATACTACCTACCCAATTTTCATCTATATACACTATGAGAGTGAAATTATCACTTTTGGGGTACCAAAGTCCAAAATCCATAGTCCCTTTTAAATATCTGAGAATATTTTTTACTGCTACTACATGTGTTTCCTTTGGTGCTGCTTGAAACCTTGCCACTAGTCCCACTGCTTGCATTATATCTGGTCTTGTAGATGTGACATATAGTAAGCTGCCAATCATAGATCTATACAATTTTTAATTTACATCAGGAGATTCATCATCTTTATTTAACTTGCATCTTGTAACCATGGGGGTACTTATTGGTTTGCAATATTCTAACTTGAATTTCTTTAGCATCTCTTTTATATACTTGGTCTATGAGAGAAATGCACCTTTATTTGATTGTGAAATCTGAAGTCCAAGAAAGAAGGACAACTCACCAAGAATTGACATTTCAAATTTACTTTGCATGCTCTTTGCAAATTTTTGACACATCTTATAATTATTACCTCCAAAAATGATATCATCCACATAAACAACCACAATTAATAAGTCATTTCCTTCATTTTGGATGTATAATTTACTATCCACTATTCCTTTTCTGAAACCCTATTCCTGAAGATACTTATCCAATCTTGAATACCAAACTTTAGGATATTTCTTTAGTCCATAAAGTGCCTTATTTAATCTGCATACATAGTCTAGTTTATCAATTAGATTGAATCCCTCAAGTTGGTCAATGCAAACCTCTTCTTCCAGGACACCATTTAGAAAGGCTAATTTAACATCCATTTGAAATACTTTGAAATTTTTGAAACTTGAGAAGGCTAAAAACATTCTTATAGATTCATTCATGCAATCGAAGCAAATTTCTCATCAAAATAAATCCCTTAAACCTATGCATAACCTTTGCATACTAATCTTGCTTTGTTTCTAACTACCTGACCATCTTCATTTAACTTGTTTCTAAAAATCCATTTAGTACCAATCACATTCTTACCTTTTGGTCATGGTACAAGTTCCCAAGTCTCACTTTTTTCTATTTGATCTAGTTCCTCATTCATTGCCTTTATCCAAAACTTATCTTCTCTTGCCTCATTAAAATATTTGGGCTAAATTTTAAATAACAAAGAAAAATTTGCTTGCACACTTGTTCCTATAATTTTTCTCCTTGTTTGTCTCTCATTTGGATTTCCAATAATTATATCTCCTAGATGATTTTTTTGCACATATCTGGATGGAGTTTTGGGTAGTAGTCTTTGTGTTTCTTCTTCTTATTCTAATTCTTCACCCAACTCTTCTTGGCAACTTTCTTCTTCCTGAAACATAATTTCTTGAGTTGGTTCTCTTGACCCTATCTACTCATCAACTGTCACATTTATACTTTCTATAATAGTATGTGTCCTTTTGTTATAGCATCTACAGGCTTTGCTCTTGGTGGAATAGCCAAGAAATACACCCTCATCACATCTTGAGTCAAAATTACCAATTTTTTCTCTTCTCATCTTATGTAACATTTACTTCCAAATATTTTGAAATATTTTACTATGGTTGGTCTTCCTTTCCAGATCTCATATGGGGTTTTGTGGTGATTTACTCGTATTTGAGCTCTATTGATGATATATATTATTGTATGTACTACTTATTTCCAAAAACCATCTAAAAAATTAGACTCATTTAACATGGATCTGGCCATATTTTCAACAATCTTGTTTTTCCTTTCAACTACCCCATTTTGTTGAGGAGTTCTTGCTGCTGAATACTCTCTTTTGTTCCTGTGTTGTTCATAGAAGTCTATGAATTCATTTGAGATAAATTTTCCTCCTCTATTTTATCTTAACCCCTTAGTCCTTCTACTTATTTCATTTTCCACTAATTATTTGAAAACTTTAAACTTCTCAAGAGCTTCTGACTTTTATTTCAAGAAGGTTGCTCAAATCATTTTGGAATAATCATCTATAAATAATATAAATTAAATTTCACCTTGTAGACTTTTTGTCCTTGTACGACCACATAGGTTAGTGTGCACTAGTTTCAATGGCTTAAATGGCATAAATCCTTTTGACTTGAAACATTTTCTAGTTTTCTTCCCATGCTGACATTGTGCACAAATTGTGTTTTGTGGCCTTTTTATCTTGGGTAAATATCTGATAGCCTACTTTCTTATTTTCACTATGTTTTCAAAGTTCAAATGACCCAATATTTTATGCCATAATCAACTCTCATCTTCTTGTGATAGAAAATATTTTTCTCCTTTAATCTCACTTAGCATGTAGAGGTTGTTTGTAGTTCTATTTGCATCTACAATAAGCTTTCTAGTTTTAGACTTTCTGATCTCACATCTATTTGGATGAAATGTAACTGTGTGCCCCTGATCACAAAGTTGGCTTATACTTAGTAGATTGTGCCTTAACCCCTTGACATACAATACATTCTCTGTCTTTGTTTTTCCATTATCTAACTTAAAGTCCCCTTTCCAAAAAAAATTGTTGAACCATTGTCACCAAATTTTACTGATCCTCCATCAGTTTCTTTGAGTACAAGAAAATTACTTTTATTTCCTATCATATGGCTAGAACAACCACTATCAAGGAACCACTATTTTCCCTTATCTTGAACATGAAGGACTATTTGTACTAACATTGATCTTTCTCATGCTCTTTTCCCTCTTTCCTAATTGTTGAAGTTGTAGCATTTTTACTTGACTCAAGAAATTTCATTTTGCACCATTTAGCCTTGTGCCAAAAATTATTGTATTTATAACATATGACATCATCATTCATAAGTGGTGTAAAAGGATTGAAATTTCTATCAATATTATTTTTCACATAACCAGTGCAATGTGTAGCTCTATGAAAATATTTATTACATGAAAAAAATAGCCATGGAAGATATTTTGTAACTTGTTGGAGTGCCTTGAATTATATGGTCAAGTGCTTCTTCTTTTTTTGTTCTTGTAATTGGTGTAAACTCAGCTACAAGAGACCAACATAATGGACTCCAATCACATAACACAAATGCAAGAATGGAAGAAAACTACAAATTGATATTATTATTATTTCTGAATTCACACCCCTTCTACAAAATATTACAATCCATCATATAGAAACCGAAAACCAAAGAAACCCTAAAAATGTCTTTTTTCTAAAACTGCTAAAAATAGATCTTCTTTCTAAAAACTTCTAAAAATAGAAATGAGTCGGATTGCGCCCAAATTCGGTGCACACATCCCTCTTACAATAAAAAACCTTAACTTCTAACTGCCAAAAAAACCCAAAAAACCCGAGAACCTATTCTAAAATCTAATTTTGGGACACTAGATGGAGGAGTTAGGTCTCGAAAACACTTTTTTTGGAGTCATTCCAATCAGAGATTCACCTGATGTAGAAAACACACACAAAACCACTTGTTAAATTTCAAGTCCAACGAGCGTACGGTTCACAAGTTATGGCTCTGGCAAGGTGCATCATTCTCCTCTGGTGAAAAAGAACTCAGCTACTGTGAGTTCAACTGAATTGAAATTCTATAGCTTCTGGTTATCAATTTTCTTTAGCTTTGAATCTAAAACCCAAGTGTTATCTGACTGTGGTAATCCTTTCCACTGAACCAGTAATTTATTGTAGCTCCCATGTCTGGTGGTGATCACCTTCTTATCGAGCACCTGTGCAACTCTATCTTTTTTCTTCTTAGGCATCTTTCATGCCCAATTTACTATCTCCTGTAATTCACCATCCTCGGAAGTACCAAGATACTGAAATAAATTAGAAACATTAAAAATGGGTGAAATATTAAATTCATTAGGCAGCTCCACTTTATAGGCATTATCATTGATCTTCTTCAAAATCTTGCATGGCCCAATTTTCTTAAGTTTCAGTTTTTTATACATCCCCTTAGGAAATATTTATTTCCTAAGATGAACCATGACCATATCACCCTATTCAAACACTTTCACCCTTTTGTGTGCATCAACAGACTCTTTGTAGTGAGCATTACTACTCTGTAATTTTTCCCTCACTAACTCTTGCACTTTCTGGATATGCTTAGCAAATGCTTCTGCATCATCACTAACTTGTTCCCCAATTGGTAACTCAACCAAATATAATACACCTCTAGGATTTTGACCATAAATAATTTGAAAAGGAAATTTACCTGTCGACCTGTTCACTGAACTATTGTATGAAAATTCAGCTTGTGACAAGGCTAAATCCCATTTTTTTGGTTTTCTCCAACTATACATCGTAAGAGGTTTCCAAAGCTTTTGTTCACTACCTCTATTTTCCCATCAGTCTGTGGGTGGTAAGCACTACTAAACTACAGCTTGGTGTTCAAATTTTTCCACAACGTCCTCCAAAAGTGACTCAAGAACTTAGTATCCCGATCAGAAGTAATAGTCTTTGGAACACCATGCAACCGCACAATTTCATAAAAGAATAAGATTACAGTCCTAATTGCATCATTATTTTTCTAGCAAGCAATGAAATGCACCATTTTTAAAAATCTGTCTACCACAACAAAAATTTAATCCTTACCTCTCTGTGTCTTGGGCAACCCCAACAACAAATCCATACTCAGATCAATCCATGGTCTTGTAGGAACTGGCAGTGGCATATACAACCCTGTATTTTATGCATGGCCCTTAGCCATTTGACATACTTTGCATCTAGAGATAAACTTGATTATTTCTCTCTTCATTTTTGGCCAATAGTACTCCTCTACAATAGTGGTAGTTTTGGGTACTCCAAAATAACCAACCAAACCCCCACTATGTAATTCCCTCAAGACGTTCTCTCTCATATAGCCATTGGGAATGCATAATTGATTACCCTTAAATGAGTAACCATTCTAAAAAAAATACTCTTAAAAAATAGTACGGGACTCTCCCCCTACTGCACTGTTGCACAATATTCCCAAAATCCACATTAGATTCATACAAATATTTAATCCCCTCAAATCCTACCACTTCATTCTCCATAGTGTTCAACAACAAGACTCTCCTACTCAATGCATTAGCAACCTTATTCTATTTTCTTGACTTGTGTTTCAAGATAAATGTGTATTGTTGCAAAAATGAAACCCATTTGGCATACCTACTATTTAACGTTTTCTAAGAATTTACATACCTCAATGCTTCATAATCAGTAAACAACACAAACTCCTTTGATATTAAGTAGTGCCTCCAATGTTGCAATGCTCACACAATTGCATAAAATTCCACATCATATGTAGAATAATTCTTCCTTGCATCATTCAACTTCTCACTAAAAAATGCTATAGGTTGGCCCTCTTGAATTAAAACACGAAAAATCCCAACAAATGAGGCATCACAATCAACCTCAAACACCTTACTAAAATTTGGTAACACTACAACAAGGGCTTCCGATACTTTCTTCTTCAATATTTCAAAACTCTATGTTGTTGTTGTAGTCCATACAAACTTTTTCCCCTTTGTGAACTCAGTTATAGGGGCAGCTATACTACTGAAGTTCCTGATGAACTTCTTGTAAAAGGTAGCTAGTCCATGAAATCTCCTTACTTCTGTTATAGATCATGGAAGAGGCCATTCCATAATTGCCTTCACTTTCTCATCATCCATCCTCATGCCATCTCTCGAGATTACAAATCCCAAAAACACTAAATTATCTTGAAGAAATCTACATTTCTTCAGGTTGACATACAATTTCTCCTTCCTGAGCACTTCTAACACTAATTTAAGGTGTAACAAATGCTCTTCTTCACTTTTACTATAAATCAAAATATCATCAAAATACACAACCACAAACTTACCATTATATTCTTGCAGTACTCTGTTCATCAACCGCATAAATGTATTGGGTGCATTAGACAACCCAAATGGCATCACCATCCACTCGTACAATCCATATTTTGTCTTAAAAGTTGTCTTCCATTCATCCCCTTCTCGAATTTTGATTTGGTAATAGACACTTTGCAAATCAATTTTACTAAAGTATTTAGCTCCAGCCGATCCATCCATCATATCATCCACTCTCATCATAGGATATTGATACTTATTTGTGATCTTTTTTATGGCTTTACTATCCACACACATCCATCAGTCACCATATTTATTTAGGGTTAGCAATGCTAGAGTCGCACATGGACTCATACTCTCCCTAACTAATCCATTTTTTTATCAACTCTGTTACTTGCCTACTCAACTCTACATTCTATGTTGGGTTCAACTGATAAGCTGCCTGATTTGTGAGCATTGATCCTAGATCAAATCCATGTGATGTTGGATATCCCTTTTTGGTGGTAGTCCATCTAGTAACTCCTCTAGTGTGACATCTTTATATTCACTTAGAAACTTAGCTACTACTGTAGGCATAACCACTTCCTATGTTTCTAGCTTCCTAGTTGTTAAGGCATAATAGAAGCTAGCATCCCTGATCTCTACAAGAAACTCCTTCATCATCAATAAACTCTCACTCGGCCCATCCTCCTTCAGAGGCACAAGAACTACCTTTACACCATCCTTCCAAAATGTGTAAGTATTTTTTCTCCCATTATGGTTAGTATCCCTATCGTACTACCAAGGTCTTCCTAATAAAATGTGACATGCATCCATCGAGATCACATCACACCACACTTCATCCTTGTAAGTGCTCCCAATTGAAAATTTAATTAAACACCTATGATCTACTGTTACCTCATTCCTCTTCTTAACCCATAAGATGCGATATGGATAAGGATATTTTTCACATTTTAGGTACATTTTTTCAACCATGATATTTGACACCATATTCTCATAGCTACCACCATCAATGACAATGTTACATACCTTCTCTCCTGATGTACACCTTGTTCAAAATATGTGCGTTCGCAGCAAAGAATCTTCACCATCTGTGGTTTGACCCTTTGCTTTGATCTACACAATCTCTTTCTTAGGAGCAATCAACGTCCTCCTTATCATAAGGGCTTCCCCCATGTCAGCAACAACTTCATCCTCATCCTGATCTTCCATATCAACCAAATTGACCCTTCCTTTTCCTCCTTGAACCCTTTTTTGGGCATCACATTGGGGACACTCAAATGTTCTATGCCCCTTCTCACCACATCCATAATAGGTGTATGACCTCCTTGGATCATTCTTATTTCATCCACCATCGTAACCTCTACCTTGTTGGTATCCTCTTCCTCTCATATTCTGCCCATATTCTTCTTGTTTAGTAGGTATTGAGGATTCTCCCTTGAGAAAATTAGATCCACTTCAACCCCAACATGAAGAGGGCATGAATCCCTTCTTACCTTTCTATTAATCCTTTTTAATTTCTCCTCTGCCTTGAGGGCCTTTTGATACGCATCCTCCACTATAAGAGTGTGATGCATGCTCATCTCATCTTGAAAAACAAAACTTATGCCATTTACATACCTGGCAACCTTTTGGTCCTCTGTTTCATTGTGCTCCACTCGAATGGATAGCTTGTAGAATTCGTTAGTATAGTCCTCAATGCTTTGATCCTTCTATCGAAGATTCTAAAATCTATGAAATAGGGTTTGGGAGTAGTCTATAGGTATAAATTTTTCTTGTAACTTTTTCTTCATCTTTGTCCAATCCCTGATCTTTTCCTTTTCATTCCTTTGTCATGTAGTCTATAAATGATCCCACAAAATCAATGCATGTTCCTTCAGCTTTGTGCATGCAAGCTTAACCTTCTTCTCTTTAGCAAGGTTACTCCATTCAAAATATTTTTCTAGGCTATTGATCCAAAAGATCAACTCCTTTGGTTTCAACCCACCAGCATACTCAGAAATCTCAATCTTGATCCCATATCGATTCCCCTTAAGCCCCTCTAGAGCTCGTATCAGCCGATTTTCAAAATTGTGCCCTTCTTCCTCTGGAACCTCTAGTTATGCTTCTGCATAGACCTCAGATCCATGTTCCTCAGGTATATTTTCATCATCATATCCTTGATCTACACGTGCCTTGGGATGTCTCTCTCCCATGTGATCAATCACACCAGTCAGTCGTTCTATTTTTGCATTCAGATCCTCGAACTGCCTATTCATCTAGGCATATCTTCTAGGTGACATCTTCCCTTCACCAGTGAGATCACACCCATTTTGATACCAAATGGTGTAAACTCAACTACAAGAGACCAAAAAAATGGAATCCAATCACATAACACAAATGCAATAATGGAAGAAAACTGCAAATTCATATTCTTCTAATTTTTGAATTCACACCCCTTCTACAAAGGATTACAATCCATCATATAGCAACCGAAAACCAAAGAAACCCTAAAAACGTCTTTTTTCTAAAATTGCTAAAAATAGATCTTTCTAAAAACTTCTAAAAATAGAAATGATTCGGATTGCACCCGAATTCGGTGCACACATCCCTCTTACAATAAAAAACTTTACTTTAAAATATTAGGTCTCAAATTAAGGTATAACAAAAGATAATAAACTTCTAACAGCCAAAAAAATGCAAATAACTCAAGAACCTATTCTAAAAGCTAATTTTGGGACACTATATGGAGGAGTTAAGTCCTGAAAACACTTTTTTTGGATATTCAGGCCAATCAAAGATTTTCCTGATGTAGAACACACACACAAAACCACCTGTTAAATTTCAAGGCCAACGGGTGTACGGTTCGCAAGTTATGGCTCCTGCAAGGTGCATCAGTAATTGACTCTTGTCCATGGATTTTCTTTACCTTCTTATTTCTTGATGTATTTTTCTTTTAGTGCATTGGCATAAGTCACTGGTTCTTCTTCTTTTGATTTATTTGTTTCTTGAAAGCTTGACTCCTCTTTTTTTTTTCCTAACATTATGTCTTACTATAATTTACCCTTAGTCTTTTCAACTTTCTTTCTTAGAGAGACAATTTCTGATTCCAATATTTCACATTTGACCTCTCTTGCCTTTAATAGTTCTATCATATATTGTTCAATTTTATTTCCCTCTTCAAATTTTTTCTTGAGTTCTATGAGATTTTGTAGAAGTTCCATCCTTGCTTCCTCTTCCTCTTGAATTTGATCCTTCAAACTTGAGTTCTTCTTTCTAACATTTTCCAAATTTCGAAGAGCAGCAAAGAATTCCTCTATTATGTCAAGCATGACTTCTTCTCCATTTTTTGAGGCCATATATGTTCTTGTGGGATCTTCATTCAAGTTTTTAGGCTTTTCATGAAGGAACCCACTCTGATACCATTTGTATAACATGAGCTTATACTAAAATGGGGTGAACAGTATAAGATAAATCTTTTTACTTTTCAATCCATATGATAACATCAGTAATATTAAAGCAGTAAGCATTACAAAAATCATCACACACATGAGAGACATGATTTAACGTGGTTTACCCAATGTGGGCTACTCCATGAAGAAAATATTTCTTTAAAAATTTCTCAATGAATTCCTTTGGAAATCAATTCCCTATTACAATATTTATGGACTCTTATACAAAGGAGATAGCAATACCCTTACTTTGGTTTGTGGAAAACTATCCACAAGAGAACTCTTTCTCCTTTTCTCTAGCTAATGACCTTCTAGAAGACTTCTACCCCCACTACACTGGCTTGTGGATCTCTCTCTACATAGGACCTCTATCCTCACTACCCTGGCTAATGGATCTCTATCCATTGAAGACTACTGTCCTCTACTCTATCACCTCCAAATCTTACTCTCATGTCTATCTCAAATCTACACCAAACTCCATCCCAAGTGTATTACAAATCTACTCTAACTCTGTCTCAAGTCTAGCATAAATCTACTCACAAATTTGCACCAACCTCTATCTCAAATCTGCACAAAACTCTATCCCAAGTGTAGTAAAAATATACTCTAACTTTGTCTTAGGTCTAGCACAAATCTCCTCATAAATCTACACCAACCTCTATCCCAAGTGTAGTATAAATTTGCTCTAACTTTGTCTCAAGTCTAGCATAAATCTGCCCATAAATCTGCATCAACATCTATCCTCAAATCTATCATCAAGTATTCTTAAAGACTTGCTCAAATCTACCTTCAAGTCCTCTCAAGAACTTGCTCAAATCTGCTCAAACATTTGCTCAAAACATCTTACAAGATTTTCTCAAGAATTTCATTCAATCATTCAACCAATGAAAAACAACTTGCTTACAAATCCTAAACAAGTTTTTTCATACTTCTTCAAACAAAGTGCATAATGTGGGTCTCTAACCCTAACTCAAATAATATTCAATATCTATCTCAAATGTTCTCTAAACATTCACCAATGAAGTATATAAACATTCACTCAAATATTTCCAACAATTCTCATCGAACAATCCTTTTCACTCCACCTTATATTTCACAACATTCATTCCAATAAACAAAAGATAATGTGTTCATACCTTTTTTTTGTGATGGAGATATGTTTTCAAAACCTGTTTTACTCAACCAATTCCTTTTGTTTCACTTCCAAGGTTAGATAAAAATGGTCTATCTCAAAACCTCAAAATGAATATTTACCTCAAAAAATATTTCACCATACAAGAAATACAATAAAATGTAAAGTCACAAGTACATCTTATCACTCCTTCACTTTCAAAATATTATTCAACACAACAAAAATAAAGTTCCTTGTTTATAACTTATAATATCCTTCTCATTCAAAATAATATTCAACATGCATAAACAATAAATTCCCTTGTTTACACCTTATAATCTCCTTATCTTTCAAAATAATATTCAACACACATCAACAATAAAGTCCCTTGTTTACACCTTATAATATCCAATACTTGGTTTAATTTATAAGCACCCAAAATAAAATATTTAATTAAAACCCCTATGACTCCCTAAACAATTTCATTTATTTTCCTTTCATGATTTTGAATCCTCAAAGTCAAATCACTTATTCCAATACCATAGGAGCACATAAATCAAAAAGCATACCTTTAATATTCTACCTATGAAAAATATTGCACAAGTCTCAATGACCAGCACCCCAGCTCGAACCCACGACCTTAGCTACATCTAGTTGATAAAGGTGCTTATAATCAATAAAATCGGACATGGGTCTACCCTTTTTGAGAATATTAAATACAATAGTAAACTATAAACTTTTTGAAGTTAAAATGGTCTTCTGCATTTTATGAAATTGGGTTTCAATCATTCCACCTTTCTCAACAAGGGATTGTTGTTGCTTTAAGTGATTCTCATAATCTATTACATATCTGACATGTATAAATTCTAATGCATCCTTCCACCTAACATTTTTTGTAATTTTACCATCACTTCGTATAACTTTTACATATATTTTACCATCATATTTTTCAATTGTATCTTTCTTAGTTTGCAACCTCTGATCCTTACCTAGTTTCCAACTACAAATTTTGCATCTATATTTTTTTTATTGGCTTGGTTGTTTGCAGTTAAGACCGCCTCAATCCAAGGGAATTTTTTTGCCCATTCATTCTTAAATGATCTTCCAATAATCCAGTTATAATCTATCTTTCTCTTTTTAGAATTTTTTCTTGAATATTCATAAGAAATTTGTAGTGTATTTGATTTATCGCTTTCATTTTCAACTTGTATATCTTAGTAAGGAATATCTTCAAGTGATTGTTGGATGTCATGGGTAAGAGAATTTTCTTTAGAAGGCATTTCTTGGTGAGGAATATCTTCAAGTGAATGCTTATCAAGGTCAACAGGGTATTATGCATAGTAGCATACAATAATATTCTTTACCATTTTTGGATTTTAAAAAACTAACTTACAGATAGAAAATAATTCATATCGTTGAGCACATACTAACAACTATCTGTTTGAGGAAGAAAGCAGTATTGAAAATAATTACAAAATATACAACTAACTATTTATAAGTCAAAAATCATTTGTACCTTGAATTTGTACGGATGTCGATGGCTTGTTTGTTTTTGGTGTATGGCTAAAATATTTGAGGATACTCTTTTCAGCAAAATATTTGACCTCCTTTCCTTTTTTGATGGGTGACATTTTACTTGTAAAAAAAATATTTTTCATTTTAGAAAAGTAATAAAATATTAAAGAGATGTTACTTCTCTTAGGCCTCAAGATAATATTGTAATTCAAATAAACATATGGTCGGTCGCTCTAAAATAAATACCTATTTTCTGCCATGTTTGTTGTGATTTTGTTAGTGTATGCCACTACTACATTTTCTAGTGATAACACTCGTAACTGATAAGAGCACAAAAATATGCAATATACAATTTTAAATTAAATTTATAAAATAAGTTCTCTATGCAAAAAATAACTAGAGATACATATATGGAACAATATCATATTATAATACCAAAAAAATAGAGCATTGACATATTATAGTATAGAAAAATAGCAAAAAAATAGAGCATTAGTATATTTTCAATAAATGATAAAAAAATAGTAGAAGAAAAAACTGCAATTAGCTGACAGAAAAATAAATCTTATTACTATAAGTGCTTCAACTTATATTCAGAATGTCTTAAGAGAAATAGAGAACCTGGTGTAGAACGTGATCCAGCAGTCAATCCTGGTGTAGATAGGGTCCAAAAATTGATGTTGTGGAAATCGAAGTCTGGTGTTGACCTTGTGCAAATTAGGATCCGGTGTTGGCCTTGTGCAAATCAAGATCCTATGTCGACCTTGTGCAAATAGAAGTTCGGTTTTAGCCTTGTGCAAAACGAATTTTGGTGTTCGACCTGGTGCAGAATGGGGTTTAATGTTCAGCATTTATGTAAAATGGGTTTCGATGTTCAACCTAGTGCAAAACCAGGTTCGATGTTCAGCCTTATGCAAAATTGGGTCCTATCTGATGCAAAAGTCTTTTGTAGAACACGGTTTACTATTACAAAATAGGGTCTGATCTGTTGTAGAATTGGGTCCAGTCTGTTGCAGAACTGGGTTTGGTCTATTGTAAAACAAGGTTCGAATATCTATCTTCTCCAAAATAGGGTCTGGATATCGATTGATTATAGAATTGGGTTTGGATATCGTTTTGTTGTAGAACTAGGTCTGATATGCTACAAAACATGATCCAGATATCGATCTTCTCTAGAACAGGGTTCAAATATCAGTCTATTGTATAATTGGGTCTGATCTACTATAGAATAGGGTTCGAATATTGGTCTTCTCTAGAATAGGGTTTGAATATCGGTTTGTTGCAAAACTAGGTCTATATATTGATCTATTGCAAAATTGGGTCTGGTCTATTATAGAACACAATCTGAATGTTGGTCTGGTGCAAATCAAGGTCCGATTTGGGTTTGCGTAGAGTTTTTTTCTGAATCAACTGGTTTTTGTACATGATCGAAGTTTGATGGAATTTTTGATTCTATAATAGTTTGAATGTTTTAAGTGGAAAAGTATCATTGGCGTGTTAGTTATATATAGTGGTATACTTGGCGAACTTGGTGGGATAATTTTAAAATTTTAAATTTTTTGGATAAAAAGTGTCCTCATTTTGGTGAAAAATGATGGCAAAGTTTTATAAAAATTTGTAATACTATTATCAATGGACGACGAACCGACACCAAGCGAAAGGACCGACTTTTGGGTCCCTCAAACTCACAAATTTGAGTTTTTGAAAATGCAAATATTAGCCCAAATGGTGAATATTCACCATTGTGCACAACCCTACAAAAAACAACACAAAGCAGAGCAAGGGTGATGATTGATCCATGAACAAAAAAAAACCCCACATTGATAACCAATCATGGGAGGCCAAGGAGGATTAACATGGATGAGGATGATAACCCAACACTGAACATGGAGGCTAAGAGGACCAGTAAAATTCAAACAACAGGGGAGGATATTGACACTCAACCTGAAGGGATAACGATTGACCAAGATATAGGGTGGTAGAAGAGATTAAGTTCATTGTGGAAAGTCACTTTCATTTTCCTCAAGTAGTATTATATCCTTTCCTTACAATAAAATGATAGTAATATATGGGTTATCTCTTATATTTTATGGTTTCAAGAGCAACATAATAAAGAAATGATGATGGAAAATTTCCATATTAATTTAGGATTTTTAGAGAATCATAAGGAATTAATTAATATGATGAAGTATCCTTACACTTCAGGGTTTCCAAGGCAACATAAAGAAGAAAGTGTATAGGTTATCTCTTACATTTTAGGGTTTCAAGATCAACATAATAAAAAAAGGATGGAAGATATCCACATTAATTTAGGATTTTTAGAGAAGCATAAAGAATTAATTAATATGGTGAAATTTCCTTACACTATAGGTCTTACAAGGCAACATAAAGAAGAAAGTGTTGTTAAGGTTATTCCTTACACTTCAAATCCTTTAGAGCAACACAAGCCTATAGATGATAAGTCTTATTATGAATAATATAAAAAAAAAAAATGAAGAGAATGATAAAAATAAAAGGGTTGGTGAGAATGAAAAAAGAAAAGGAAGACTCAAAAAGCACAAACAAGAGAAAAGGAAACTCAAAGGAATATTAATATGGAAAAAAAAAAAGCACATATCCCAAGTATCAACAAGAAGTGGGACTAAGACCACAATTAAAAACAAAAAGAGGTGATGAAAATGATATCTGGCATAAATAAAAACTCTAAAAAATTATTAAGAAATTGACAATTTATTATACCAACATTTTAATAGAAAAAAAAAAAGTGGGTATCATAAAATTGTCGAATCTTAATCTTGACAAAATTCAAAATTTACAATTCAATTGGTCTTATGATATTTTATCTATTAATGTAAAATGGCACCAAGGAATTGATTGTAAAAACAAAATAAATTAAGAAAGACATACTTTTTATAGAAAAAAAATTAATAAAAAAACAAACATAAGTTACAAGCTTAATAACTTTGACCTCTATATGAGAGACCCAAGGTTCAAGTTCCACTCATTACGAGGGAACCAAAACCCCTCATAAAAACCAACATGTGTAAATTTACCGAGGAAAAAATTATATATAATATATGATTTTTTTCTTACTTTAATAAAAGTAAACAAAAAAAAAACGTTACTCATTAAAAAAAAAATGTTAATAATATATTATAATATATTATGAATAGCAAGCTTGCAAGGGCTAGGTGGATTGGTAAGTGCTTGTTTGGCCAGACATTTATTAAGAAGACATTCAAGTTCAAACCTTTGGGGACACTCTGTTTGTAAAGGTAGTAGTCTGATCTAAATCCTCTCAGTGCGTACCAGACTGACAATGATAGTACAAATCTCGAGCGATCAGGGATACCTTTCACGCTGGGTCAACAATAACAAAGTGGAATAAGTTTGGTAAAAACAACCCATGTAGTTTGAACCCTACACTTATCAATTACTAAAAATAATGTAATTATGACCAAGTCTCTTATGTAAGTCTATATATAAATATATTATTATTATTATTATTATGAATAGTTATATCTCCCTCCCTTTGATAAGACATCACTTTAAAGTGTGATTGACCATTGCATAGTTTAAAGCATCTAAGAATTATTGAGAGACGATGATATAACAAAAACTAAAGAAAAGAATAGCTTGTGCACTACTTAGTAAAACATAAACCAAAAAAGGTGATACAATATAGCATTATGATGTGTACGGCATCGCATATAATTGGTTTGAATAGAGTGCCCACTTTCATGGTCTCCACTTTTTAAACTTTTCCCTTTTGCCTTTCATAAGTCGTCTCAATAAATTAAAAAAAAAATATATATATTTATTATAAATTTGTTTTTGGATTTTTATTATAAAGATTAAAATTAATTTATTTTTAAATTTTCATTAAACTTCAAGTTTAAATAAAAAAATAATCTGGTTATACCTTTGCATCCTGCTTTAAGTTTTTAATAATAAAACTTATGACATAAAACAAACATGTTGTAAGTATTTAGCATTGGGCAAATAACGGATTAACTTTTATTAAATTCTTTGCCTGCCATACACAGAATCTTTTAACTTAAATCTCTGGGATATAGACAGATAGAAAGCAGTCTGTTATCAGTGCATTTTGTATGGTGGCTGGCTGGATATGACGACTGTCAGAGTTGAACACCCGAAGTTACAGAACCCCCTGAAGGTAAAGATAAAATTTGGAAAAAAAAAAGTAAAACAATCTTATAATGAATGCGTCTGACTTCACGTTGGAATTAGCATAAGTAATAGAAAGTTGAAACAACGTGGCCATGGACATTCTTCTGCTTATGCTTCTCTCCATCCCAAGTTGTTGTCAATTGAGGACATGAATCCTTGTTACACAGTATCAAATCATAGTCTATGGTTTATAGAGGCCATCCTCCACAGATTCTACATACATGGCAGGATACCAAATAATCATATAGCTCAAAAATTATGATCACAACAATAATTTCATGAAACAATCTATCTATATACCCAAGCAAGAAATTCAACTTATAATCTGATTGAACAGGGAACGGTACGCCTCGTCGTTGCTCTCTAAATCAGCATGGGGCTCAAATTCCTGCATGCCGAAATTAGGGCACAGACCTGCATGGACCTGATGTTGGTCATGGTTTGCTCGAGAGCATTCTTTAATTGGTGGGTTACGGCGTGCAGCAGAAGAGGCCTCCTCCTGCTGCTGCTGCTGATGCTTCTGAGACAGAACATGGAGCTTGCTGTCTGCAAAATCAGAGGGACTGTTACTGTGTGCAGAGGATGGATCTGCTGTGCTGTTCAGTGTTAGGGATGATTTTTGGAAGGAGACCTCTGATGCATCCAATGGGTTTGCTGCCACTTTATGTGGGCTGCTGCTGCTGTTATTGAAGCTGGAGGATCTCTGCATCAATGGGCTGCTCACAGGCCCCAACACAAGAGGGGGGATGTGGGAAGTGGCATGCTGGTCTGGAGATGTGACTGATGGGAGCTTGGATAACAAAGCCTGAAGGCTTGACATGGAGGGCTGCATCAATGGGATTGTGCTGATCATTGAACGTTGGGGGCTGTTCCAGCCTGAGTTGATGGCCTTGATTGGAGAGAGGCAACCCCCATGGTGTTTCATTCTGGTATCCAGCATCTGATCCGGTGGTCTCTTCATGCCCACTAGTTGGGTGTGACGATCCTTGGTGAATGAAGAGCTTTTGTTGCTGTTTGGTATTGATGATTCATGGTGATTCCCATTCTCCCATGGGTTTTCAGTAGAGGGGTTGGGTTTAGATTTTCTGAGATCAAAGGACAGTGGTGGGTGCATTGCAAACACCCCTGGAATGCTTTGCAAATAGTTAAACTTTCTTTGTAGAAAAATAACGAAGTTCAGATCCTCCACAATCTGCACACAAGGAGACTCCATCAATTACTTTGGTAGAGCAGAACTAGTAGAAATATTGAAATATTTCATAACTATATCAGACCTTGTGAAGGGATCCCAACTGGATTAGACCTTCTCGAACTGCAACCACTGCAATGGTCTGCAATGTCAAGGTTCCATAGTCAGGCACCCAACTCAAGCCTTTATCATAATGGCATTCTATTATGACTTTGAGACTAGGGATTCGCTAGACAATATATTAAAACATAAATTGAGTTTGATAAAGGCTTTTTGAAAGAATGAGATGTGAACCTGGATGCCTGATTTGAACTGTGCTTCCCATGTTCTTGGATGCTGTATATAAAGAGGGAGACAACAAGCCATGAGTTCTAAGCTTGACATGTGAGAATCCAAAAGGAAAAGTAGATAAAAGGCAATAGGGCTTTATCTGGAACAAAAAAATTTCTTACTGGGTCGAGTGAACCATGCCAAGAGGACAAAAAATTCATGTCATTCTCAGGAGGCTCCTTGTAAACCCATTTGTGGCTGTTGTCTGCTGCCACTTTTCCCATCAATCTGTTCATGCTAAGGTCAGAATCTGGAAAGGAACTCTCTGCTTATCTCAGATCCAATTATTAACAACTTGGTGAAAAAAATTAACTGCATAGTCTGCCTCAGGATGAACAACAATATCTGAAGTTCTCCACATACGTACCCTTCTCCATAATTGTAGACTTCATGAGACATCTTGAAGAAAAGCTCCGGTTGGAAAGAGTCCCCCACCACTTCTTCTGATGTTTCACCAGAGGCCGAAGTGGAGCAGCGGTTGGCTAAAGTGTTGGATGCCCTTCCACAGCTTGAGAAGTCACAGTAGCCATCTTCCCATACCAAAATCCTACAAATTGATTAACCCCCAATCAAAGACATAGAAAAGGCTAATATCAATTAAAATGTAAAAGTTATATCTACATCTATGTCTACATACTCCAAACCCATTGACTACATACAAATTCTATGTATAATTATATAAAACACTCCATCAAGCTATCAAGAAATAAATGATCAGAAGACTTATACTAGGAAACATGAATGCTCCCAAGATTTGCATTCTCATAAAATGAGTCGTGGGTCAAGCCTACCAGTTCCTCTTGTTCCCCTTGGACCTGTCCAGGATGCCTCCTTCTGTATCCCACCTGCACATGAACACAGAGAAACACTTGTAGCTTTAGCCAGTGCTGACTACTACGACTTGCACTTCAAACAATGTTCATTGAAAATGATGAACTGACATGAAGTCCAGAACCAAGCTTTCAAAAAGAAAAAACACCCATAGCAAAATGAAACTTTCTCTTAGATAGAAGAGAAAGGAAAAAGGATACTTGAAACTGACTTGGGAGGTGGGTAATTCCGAGGCAAAATCCTCCAAAACACTGCATAAACCCACTGTGAATCAAAGCACAGGCTTCTCAAAGTGTGCTGCAGAAGATAGTTGACCATGGGCAATCCCCCTCCGTCCATTCTGATCACCGCTTTCCCTCTCTGTGCCCCTACTTAAAGCCAGCTATGATTCACAAATGTTTAAACTAGATCATCAACATCACTCTTCAAATTATGCACACACATATATATACCCACAACTCAAGACCAGCTGATCAACATGAACACTCATTATATACATTAAATTTTTATATATTATTACAAAATGCCAATCTGCTGATTGAATAATATACACATGGACACAGACAAGGGCCTCCCCAACGACCTTGTTAATCCTCTTATCTGATCATCCCTACTTGTTTTCCTTGTTCTTCTAAGGACCCACTGCCTTCTCTGCAGATTCCTTCTCTTTCACTGCTGATTGTGGCGGTGTTATTGTGCGTGGGAGGAGGTGTGCGCATACGTTGGAACAACCCACCTGTTAATCTCCCTCCCATGACCGTGCAGTACCGTTTGTCCTCCTTTTGTTCGACCTCCCTTCCACGAATTGTCGCTTCCTGCCTCCTCCGCTCCTTGTACTCTCATTATCCCATACCCACACAGAATTACATTTCAGAAGCCCTAAAACTACAAGGACACACCCATATCTACTAATGATATAGACCTCTATAGAGTTTCTTCTCATTACAGACTACACCGCACTGTCATCTTTTACAAAGTCTGCAAAAGAGTGAGAAGTGGGGACTAATGGCCTAATTGCCTAATTACAGAACATGTAACCTAAGGATTTGTTTTTAAAAAACCATGCTTAAAATCTTCAAAACTCGACGTGATTTCAAATTGGGTGTGTTTTAAGATCCCCACAATTTTTTAAGTAATACTTTTTATACACATCTATCATGGAAATTGAACCCGAATCATATTACAAGTGACATCTATCATGGAAATTGAACCCGAATCATATTACAAATGACGTCCTCACCAATAAATCACACTCATAAGGATAAGGTCCCCACAATTAAGCATAATTTTACAAAAGCTTAGGGGATAAGGTCCCCACAGTTAAGCATAATTTTGCAAAAGCTCAAGGAGGAAGGTGTCTAAATCACACATTGTTAGAATACCCACGGATGGTGGGTCATATGAAAAAAAAAATGCATGTGCACATGGAATGCCTCACTTGGCTGTATTTCAAGCACTTCACATACCACATTATATTGCGCCCATATACCACTTTGATAACCTAATGATATGTCAAGGCATCACTTCCCACCCTTTACTGTATACAACTGTGACTTGACAATGCAATGAGTAATGAATAACTCAATGATATATACTCATATAGATCAGAATGGATTGATAACTATTGTCTTAAGAATGAGAAATGGCATTGCAGAAGATGAGTCCCATGGGGCGACATAGATTTAAAGCGTGATGGGTACTGAAGCTATACAGTGTTGGGCGACATGCATTTAAAGTGTGATGGGTATTGAAGCCCTACACTGTTTGTGATGGGTATTGAAGCTCTGTAGTGTTTATTAGCCAAGACACGCTTCATTTCATAAAAATGGGACCTTTAGCTAGGTTGGATGTAACTTTCAAAAGAGTAAAAGTGATTTAGAAAGTGCCAATGGGGTTTAAATGTCTGCAGAACCTACCATCTAACAACGATGGATTTTTGACCTCCAAAATGTGAATGTGATGTTTGAGTTCAAACAGTTTTGAGTGGCTAGATGACAAGCTACGTCTTCTTCTTTGGGCATGCTTTAAACACGTTGGACAAGCCATTGACAAAAGGAATATAATGACCCACTGCCATCACCTAACAGCTAATGGAGTAGGCCAATCATCTTATAGTTATATGCATTAAGAACAACCACCACCAATATGCTATTCATTGTCTACGAACATAGAAGGACAAGAACAGACCAAAGAAGTTTAGAATATAAATGTGTATAATTTTAGTTTATTTTACTATAAGTCTTTTCACTCTTTGAAGATTTAAGCTTAAATTGATGCAATACTATACTATTTTTAGTTTAAGAATTTATAAAATGTGTATTATATTAATTAATTTTATTAAATTTTTAAAAATAATGAATATTTTTATATTTAATAAATAGTTAAATTAAATAAGTTGGTAGCAAGTGTGAATGAGGAACAAGTTTCATTGGGTAATATAGAAAAAAAGTTATATTTGAAATTCTTTATAGTAAGTCAAGTGGTCCTAGTTGGAAGTATGGATGTCCTAATTAGATATAAGAGGAAAGAAAAATAAATATGACAAATTCAATCTACTTAATAAATGTTACACCAAAATTAATTATTAAGTATGAGATGATCCAAGATGATATAATGGTTCTTAAAAGTAGAAAGTTAATATGTATGTGTTTTTTTATACTAGTCAGGTTTCCAGGAGATTCAAAAGTGAATTAAGTAAAAGTAAGAATTAAATTCAAATTACTCTATGACTTTTCTTTTTAAAGTTTTTTCCTCTTTATCTTTTCTAGTTGGAAAATCAAGGATGAAATAATGGGTGGTAACCCATGGTTTAGGAGGAGAGATTTTCTTTATTTAAAACCATGGAGTGAAAATTTTATGTCAAAAATAAATTGTTAAAAAAACTTGCAATATGAGTTAAGGATTTTTGGAATTCTATATCAAATTATCAATAAAGAATTCATCAAGGAAGGACCAATTATTAAGAAGCAAAAGAATTTTATATATACTTAAATATATGTTGCTATGGATATTTCAAATCATTCACCACAATCTAGTAAGACTAATATGAATCAAGAGAATAGAATCAACAAGGATTATGAAAACATTCCATCCCCATGCAGCAATTGTTAAAAATTGGCTCTTTTTTAGGAGGTCTAAGGTTCAAATGGTGTGGGCAAGTGTGTGGAGTGGATGTGTGTATGGTTGTGTGTTTGACCCCTATTGACTCACCCTTATCAGAGGTCATGGTTGGGATGAGGATGCCCAACCCGAAGCCTTCATCGTAGAGGTTTCTCACACTAACCTCAATAAAAAAAATTAAAAATTGAAAATGATAATATATAATTACAAAGTAAATGAAAATATAAGTTTTTTTTTTAATTAATTACGTTGGATTAAAACAACTCATCCTAATAGTTGCAAGGTTTAAACCCCACTCAGAATGAGGGGACCAAAATCCCTCATAAAAAAAGAAAAAACTACTCACCCTTATTACATCAAAGATCACATATTACTATTACAAAAAAAATGCCTGGGCATTATTTTTGCATTGCTTGAGAAGATTTGAACTTAGGTCTTTTCCTTGAATATTGAGAAATTTAATCCTTTGAACTAATGTCATTTGATTTTTTAAATTTTACTTAAATCACAAGTTTTTAAAAAGGGCCAAGTCCCCCTAAAGTTTGAACTTAAGTTTTTTCAATGAAAACAAAAAAACATAATATATCATTATAATATACTTCAAAAATATAAATTATTTATATAAATAAATTATACTATTTTATTTTAATCTAAAATATAATTTTATTTTATATTAAATTTTAAGTGGTGTTATACAAGCGATAGATCAACTAGTTATGCAAGTAAGATGGAAACATCTTTTGTGATATAAGTGTCGGGATAATAAACTAAATAAAAAAGTATGTTAGCTTGACATGTATTATATACAAGTTAGAGGTGAGGATAATAAATTGAATGAAAGGTATGTTAGTTTTTTTTTATTTAGTTTTAGAAGTATTTATTATTAAGATATTTTAATTTATATTAAGCGTTAAAATTTATTATAAAATTAATATCTTACAGAAATTTAAAATGTTTATTTTTTTTATTATTTTTTTGAATTATAAGTGATGTTTAAATGATATTATAAAAATGATAATTTGATAGTTGATACAATCATGTTATATCTTAATTAAAGATAGGTTTTAAAAAGTATTGTAGTTCCTTTGTATATTTATAAGAGTTTATAATATAATTTTTTTAATATTGTGTAGAAAATTCTATAGTTTTTTTATTGAATAAACACTTCTTATACATTACAACTTTTTAAAAAATAAAATCCAATTAACAAGTAAGTTACCACTAATAAACATGTATATTAAAACCTATATTCAAGCCTTAACTTGAGGGAGAGGAATCTGAACATTATTATGCACTCCATAGGCCCAAAGGTTAAACCTTAATTTATGGAAAGAGGTATTGATTATCAATCATGGCAAATATGTACATGTCTTGTTTAGTCGGAAATCAGAAATCGTTCACCGCTAATGACGTAACATGCTAATTAGACTGAATTATGACGAACAGGCATGCTGCCGGCTGGCGGGAAACCGGCGAGAACCCCCGTGTGACCGGCGGACACGGTGGAGATCCGGTCGGTTAAAACACAAATAATTAATTTCTTCTAATTCGTGTCAAAGCGGACTTTTATAACCCGCTTTTTAAATTTAATTAAGCCGTTAAGCACCGACAGAGATAAAAACCCATCAAATTTAATGTACGGGCATCTGTCGGTTATCATGGTGTCCGACAGGCCATGCGTGCATGCCGAGATACCAATCATATCATCCATGCATGCATTGATGATGACGATGCCATGCACGACGATAGAAAAATTAATAACAAATAAATAAAGCATAGGCCCCCTTCTCAATTTTCTTCCCTTTATAAATCCACCTTTGAGTAAAGAAGAAATCAAAGGTAAAGTGTTAAGGAATGAGATTGAGGCAGTTCAATGACAAGCACTTGATTATCATCAACTAGGGATCCCATTAGTTTAGGGAAGGGCAGCACACCTTCTATTCTTTTTGGGTAAATTTTTAGAGTTTATTATGGGTTTTTGAAAGAGTCTCAGTGTTCTTGTATTAGGGTTTGTCCCTTGTTTCAAGGTTTGAACTTAGGTTTATGGATGATAATATATATATTATCTTATTTCTCAAGAGACAATTTTAGGATAAAACATAGGTTTTCTAACCAGGACCCATTTCCCTTCTCCTTGTACTAGGGTTTGCTCCTTGTGTCAAGGTATGAACTTTGGTTTATAGATGAAAATCCAAAAAGATATACACTGACAATTTTAAGATAAAACACGAGTTTTTGAAACAGATCTTAGTTCCCTTGTATTAGAGTTTAAACATAGGTTTCTTGAATAAAAACCCTCAAAGACATACCACTGTAATATACCAAGATTTGAACTTGGATCTCTTGTATGAAAACCAAAACATGAATTTTTTAAAAGAATCTTGATCTACTCAAATTTAAACTCGAATATTTTAAATAAACTCTTCTAAAACTATCAATCTCATAAATTTATTTAAAACCTTTTATCTTTAACCATTTTTAAGATTTGATTTTTAATTTCTATTTTGAAATCATGTGAATCTAGTTAGTTATAGTGATTGAAATGGATTAAAGAGTTTTAGTTTATAAATTATTTTATGGGAAATGTTTTTAAGTTTAGTTAATTTTATATAATTTAAAATATATATATTTATTATTATAGTGTTTTATTATTTTATATAATTTTTTTGTTGTATAGAAATTTTTTATAATTTTTAGTGCTTTGGGTAAAGATGAAATCAATGGAACCCTGATTTTCTAAGTTATTGAATCAAGGTATTTTTTGTTGCATAGAAACTTGTATAATCCCTAACTTGTTGATAAAGATGAAGTCAACCCTCCAAAGAGCTGAACTAGAATAGCTCACCAACAAACACTCACATTTACCAACTAATCTATCCTTTTTTAAATTCAATTTTACACAACTTTAAATATGTAAAATAAGGCAGACGTAAGAATTTGATATGATGTTGTGATTACCTTCTTATCTTAAATAATGTATGAAATGGGACAAGATTAATGAGTTGATCTCTTAACCCTTTTATTATAATTAAAGCTTGAACAAAGTGCCATTAAATTTACAATACAATATTAATATATAAGTTAGTTTCCTTAGGCAGAAAATTAAATATTAGTCAAAGATACATTTAATTCTTTTTATTAAATTGTAGATATGACTTTGTTTTAGATCTGGGTTAACAAGGCGTGATGATTCTTCCAAAAAGATCCAAGTTCAAACTATCGTGATGATCTTAAACTCTTTTCCAAAAAAATCCAAATTCAAACCAACGTGATGATCTTAAACTCCTAGAAAAAAAAAAAACAAATTCAAACCACCATGATAACCTTAAACTCTTTTCTAAAAATCCAAATTCAAACTACCATAAAATGTATGCCTATATAAATATAATAAAAAAAAAGTGAAAAGTACATGATAACCTATTTAAAGGTATATGTTCTTTTAGAAAAGAATTGAGCTTGACATTGACCGTTCTAGGCCTCATTGGAACCTTTTCTCATCAGCAACCCAAGCATCTTTTTATCCCAAGGTAGAAAGGACAATGTGTAGGAAAAAGTTAAGTCTAGGAAATATTTGAGAGGTGGGGTAAGGTTCTTTGTAGGGGTCAAATTGGTGCTAGCAACCACTAAAGGGGTACTGCCAGTAAGAGAAGTACCTTTGGCGAATTGATGGTACTGCATCAGGGCTTTTTGACAGCTAGAAAGGTTAGTGCCCTTGGTAAATTGTCCTATTAAAGGAGAATTATTAGGGGGGAGAGCAATGGGTTCTGGTTGGCGAGCACACGAATTTACGTCCGTGGGCCCCACTCCAAACTGATGTGCTGATGTTCCTAAAAGGAGAAGGGTGGTCCCACGTGTAAATGATTAATTTGCTATATAAACACACGCGTGTCTTTCGAGAAACTTGAAAGTTAGGTAAGTGCCCTTAAAAGTTTGGCATTATAGAAGATTCTGGAAACAAACCGAATATGCATCGGATTTTCAAAATATACTCGAAAAGAGATAGGTTGGTATCGTTAAGTGAGAGTGAGTGTTTGTCGGTGGGCTGTCTCAATTTAACGGGTTCTGTTGATTTTGTCAACAAGCAAGCTAAGGTTTATGTCAACAAAATTTAAAATGTTCATTTTTTTTTTATTAAGAATAGTGTAAGAAACCCAATAACCTTCTTCCAACTATGACCTCTAAAGGGTGAGAGCTGAACTTATTAATAGGAACAAACACACATTCATATATACAACCATCCCCTTGGATGCTGCAGTTTGAACCTTAAACCTTCCAAATGATAATTTTATTAGTAAAATATAATTCTGAATTTAAACTTAAGTTTTTTAATAAAAATTTAAAAACATAAAAAACAAAATATTAGTTTATATGTTAATGTTGAATTTTTACAACGTGAGACAATTATAGTTGTGCTGTGATGTAAAAACATTACACTCATGGCAAAAGGATAGGAAAACAAATTCAACGGACATGAAATGATGGAAATGAAAAGTTTTACATTGAAGGTGAAAGTTTTATTCTTAGGTGTGAGCATCTAAGAATAGCAGTGGTGTAGGACAACCCGGAGATTTAACCCTAGTCTTGTGTGCTGCCGGAAAACATTGTAGCCTTAATTTTTTGAAATTGGCATTTTGAAGTTTATTTTTTTATAATAAGTTTTGTGTTGTTGTTTTAAGGGATAGGGTAATAGTTTGGGGTTTTGTTTTTTTAGGAGGTTTAAGAGTTTAAATCATGGGGTTTGTGTGACTATGTATTAAATCTTCTAATGATAGTGTTCGAGGGTTAGGTGGATTGGTGAGTGTTTGTCTGGCCAAACACTTGTCAAGAAGAGACCTAGGTTTAAACCTTGGGGGCAACTTGTTTGCAAAGGTAGTAGTGTAATTTGAATCCTTTGAGTGCGCGCTAGATCGACAATGACAATACGAATCTCAAGCAACCAATGGTTCCTTTCACATTGGGTCAATAACGAAGTGAAAAATGTTTGGTGGGTCAACAATAAAAAAGTGAAATAGGTGTGGTAGTAGCCCTTATGGAATAAACCCAATGCTTATCGAGTTACTAAAAATAGTGTGGTTGTAACCAACTCTCCTATGTAACAAAAAAAACATTCTCTTATGTAACAAAGAAATCCCCGGTTGATAAGCTCAACTCTTCCCCTCATGACCTTAATAGTGTGGTTGTGACCAACTCTCCTATATAACAAAAAAAAATCCCCTATCAACTCTTCCCTTGTGAGAGGTCATGGTGGGATGGAGATGCTCAGCCCAAGCCTCGGTCGTAAGGGTTTTTCACATTAACCAAATAAAAAAAAATTGTTGCAGTTTAAACCTAAATATCTTAGAAGGGAGCCTAAAGTTCAAATTATTACTATGTTTTAACTGAACTACGTGATTAAAATATTATTTTGCCTAAAAAATATTAAAAGAAAATTTAAATTTGATTATTAGTTATTACTATAGCTTTATATTTATTTATTTATTTTATTTTCGATACATAGAGGAATAGACAACTACATTTCCTTTTTTATTTATTTAGTTTTATGTTGAATATAATTTTTTTAGGTTGAACTTAAGTTTCTTTAATGAAAACCTAAGTGCATATTAATAGGTGTTTCAACATAAACTATAACTTCATATTTTCACATTTAAAACTTTAAAAATAGATTTTTTCTATGTCAAGGTAAAAATCTATAATGTTTAGCAACATTCAAATAGTTTACATTTGAATTTTTACTATTCAATAACCTAGGTTCAAACCTTTGGGGCATCCTTTTTGCAAAGGTAGTAGTTTGATATGAATCCTTTGAGTGCACGTCAAATCAATGACAATGGTATGAATCTTGAGTGGGGGAATTGATCGATCCTCCTTGTTGACTAGTGGTTTTCCTCACATGAAATCAACAACAAAGTGGAATAGGTTTGGTGGAATCAGTCTCTACGATTTGAACCCTACGCTTGACAGTTATTAAAAATAATGTGATTGTAACAAACTCTACTATGAATAATAACAATAAAAAAATTCCTTATCACACTGTAGCATATGATACCCATACTCTTAAAGGTCCGATATGTAGACCAATTGGTACAGTAGAATCTTGTAAGGGGACACACACGCAAGTTTCAAATCTCGAGCCTTGTTGAATTGAATTTTTATTCACTTTTCTAGTGCTTTTAACGACGTAAAAGGTTTAAAATGGTCGTTATAAAAGTTGATTGTGTAGAATACTGTGTGGTGGGTTCAAATGCCAATAACATGGACTACCGTCACAATCATTGAGACTGACATTCTACGGCTACCGATTCCACCATGTAAATTTAAAAAAATAAAATATTATTATAATTATTATTTTCTTTTTTAGATTTGGTTAGTGTGAGAAACCCCTACAACCAACACACAAGGTTGAGCAGTCTCCTCTCAACCATGACCCCTCGTAAAGTCGAGAGCTATGCTTATCAATAGGGAATTTAACACACAACCACCACACACCCACCCCATCACACACCCGCCTATGTCGTTGTTTGAACCTTGGATCTCTCGAAGAAGAGCCAATAAAACTTTGTAAAGGAAAACCATTCCTCGTATCCCGTAGGAGCCAAGAATTTCTGTTCCACGAGGCTTGTCCCATCTGGGTGTACCTCTCAAGCTAACCAGGACTTTCGATGTAAAAAACTTTTGTAAAGGAAAATCGTTCCTCGTATCCCCTGGGGGCCAAGAATTTCCATTCCACGTGGCTTTCCCATTTGGGTGTACCCCTCAAGCTAGCCAGGGATTTTTTTGGTTAAAAATTTTAGGTTAGAAAGAAACTTCGAGAGTTGCTCTTAGGTGGCTAGCAATGCCATCCCATTCGGGTATCCACTATCTAGAGGGAAGCCATAATAGATTTTTGTGTCTCCCTTTGCATTAAAACTTTTATTAAGGAAAATCGTTCCCCACATCTCTTGGGTGTCGGGTTTTTCCATTCCACGAGGCCTATCCCATTCGGGTGTACCCCTTAGGCTAGCTAGGGGGGTTGTATCCGATGTAGGCCACCATACTTGAACCTTGGACCTCCTTTGGAGGATTGGGGGAATTTGCCAGTGAGGTACGTGGTGTGGATAAAACCTTTCTTAAGGAAAACCGTTCCCAGTATCCCTTGGGGGTCAAGAATTTTTATTCCACGAGGCCTATCCCATTCGAGTGAACCCCTCAGGCTAGTCAGGTTTTTTTTTGTATTTGGCACAAGTCACGAGGCTTGGATCTTGGACCTCTTTTAGAGGATTGAGAGAACTTGCCAGTGAGGTACCTGGTACGGATAAAACCTTTGTTAAGAAAAATTGTTCCTCGTATCCCTTGGGGGCTAGGATTTTTCATTCCATAGGGTCTATCCCATCTGGGTCTACCCCTCAAGGTAGCTAAGAATTTTTTTTTGGATTTGATGCAGGCTTCCAAGCTTGAACCCTAGACCTCCTTTGGAGGATTAGGGGAACTTGCTAGTAAGGTACCTGGTGCGAATCAAACCTTTGTTAAAGAAAATTGTTCCCCATATTCCTTGGGGGCCAAACCTTTATTAAGGAAAATCATTCCCTGTATCCCTTGGGGGCCAAACCTTTGTTAAGGAAAATTGTTCCTCGTATCCCTTGGGGACTAGGACTTTTCGTTCCATGCAGCCTGTCCCATTCGAGTGTACCTCTTAGGCTAGTCGAGGGGATTTTTTTGTATCTGATGCAGGCCACCAAGCTTAAATCTTGGACCTCCTTTGGAGTATTGGGAAAACTTGCCAATGAGGTACCTAGTACGGATAAACCTTTATTAAGGAAAATCGTTCCCTGTATCCCCTAGGGGCTAGGACTTTTCTTTCCATAGGGCCTGTTCCATCCAGGTGTACCCCTCAGGCTAGCCATTCCATTCCACAGGGTCTGTTCCATCCGAGTGTACCCCTTAGGCTAGCTAAAGTTTTTTTCATATCCGACACAGGCCACCAGGCTTGAATCCTGGATCTTATTTAGCAGGATTGGGGGAACTTGCCAATGAGGTACTCGGTGCAGATAAACCTTTGTTAAGGAAAACCATTATTCGTATCCCTTGGGGGCCAAGACTTTCCATTCCATGAGGCCTATCCCATTTAGATGTACCCCTCAGACTAGTTCGAGATTTTTTTGTATCCAATTAACCCTAAGCCTTCTTTAAAAATTTGGAAAACTTGCAAAGGCAAATACTTGATGCAAATTATTATAATCTTTATTTTTATATTAAATTTTAAAAATATTTTTAAAATTAAAAATAAATAGTTATAAGGCTTATAACATCCAAACCATCTACAATTAATCTTTAAAAAATAACAACCCAATAAGAACCTAATATAATAATCTCCTTAGCATACTAACAAGATACCATACTCTAAATGATTAAAAGGACATTATAAGCTCTTAAGCCAAGTTTACATAGTATAATAGTGAAATAATAATTTCAATTGAATCTCATATTGTTTATAATGTTTTGTTCTATCTTATCGGAACATCAAATTAATATACTTTTAGTTTTCAATCAAAGAGATCTAAATTCAAACCACTCTATAGGTGGGTGTAAGTAGGTCTGGAATGATAGATATATGATCGTATTTTGCATTTGAAATCATAAATTACGATTTTAATTTTTACTTTTTTTTTATAAACCATAAAATTTACAAGTAAATATATTTAAAAACCATAGATTTTACTTATAATATACATATATACATTAGATGTGTGGACTAAAATTAAATGTTACAAAGTTAGGGTATATGAATGCATTAACTATTAACAAACATTAAATTTAATTATATTTTATTTTTATTGCAAATCTCCACTCTCCATGCCTCTAGGGTTGCATTAGCAGTGCGGGGGGTGGCAGAAGATCCTCCAACTCCCTCTCTAATAATCAAAGCATACAGGGCAGTGTGGGGTACACTTTTGTAACGTATGCATGCTTGCGTGTGAGATAGATGTGTATTTATTGGGTTGCTTTGTTTTTCAGACATGCCATGGGTCATTAATGAAAAACTCACATGGATTGCCAACGGGGACAAGAATTGCAATAACGCATGTGGTGGGGTGAGTAAATGTGACGAGATAGAGGTATTTATAGGGGAATATCGATCGATTAAATTTTACGTGATGTGAAAATTTACGGGTCTTTTATAGTTAGAACAAGTCCATGATGAGAGAAAATAGGGGAAAATCTAAAACAATAAAAGAAGGGGTGGGGAAAAACTAAAATAAAAAAGAATGGAGTGGGGCGAGGTACTATGTGGTCAGTGAATAATAATTGTATCAATCTATTTTATAGTGGATAATTGCAAATTTATGGCATCTCTGCATTCTTGTACTATTTATTGTTCATCAATCTACAACTTCGTCTGGTTCATTCAGTTTGCCAATTACAAATAAATAAAGAATATTAGCTTTGTTGTGATGTTGTCTCTGCATAAAGATTTCAGTTTTCATAGTCACACAAATTTAAAAGTGAGTTTTTTCTTAAATCTATAACTAATTGGTATTTTTCTTTGGAATTTTGTATGGGCCGAGGGAAACTATTATTTTAGAATGGGTATCTTGTTGGGAATATGTCATTTTCTAAACTTGTCATCTGTATTGACAACAAACTTCCACACCAAGAAACTTGTAATTGATATTTGGCACATTGATGACATGTCTGTGAATGGATGAATGTAGTGGCGGTTTAGTTGTGTTTTTGCTAGATTTAAAGGAGGTAGTGAAATTTGGCAATATGTTCCTCAAATAGAGGATTTGTGGAGGAAGTGGGTATTAAAGTATTAAACCATGCATTGGTCTATGGAGCAAACGACTACAGTTGTGGAATGTTGGGTTTTTGCATTCCAATGCTAGGACTAATGGAGTCACTTTAAAACAATCAAGATGAGCAAGCTTAAAATCATTTTATGTAAAGATATTGTGCTCTTCAATATTAATCTAGGGCAGCCCTAGCTCCTTTTCAATCATTTGTTAGCATAATTGTCATAGTATAAAGGAGCTTCTAATTGTGGGTGTAAAAACAAATCTGACTGGTTGGTGTTAATGTTTAGTAGAATGCATTGTCAGGAAATGACTCACAAATTATAACAAATGTTTTGTGTATTAGAGTATTTTATTTCAACACACGTTTATTTAAACGGTATTTGTTAATTGGTTATATCGGATTAAAATGGGTAAATATTTGTTGACACAACTACTTTTGGTTCAACCTTCTTTCACTCCATAATTTTATGAATAAATAACTCTTTCAAAACAAACTTAATCCTGCATCTTCCTCTATAAAAAAAATACAAAGCCTCTATCATCTTTCAAAAAAATTGAAAGGCAAATAAAATTTTAAACCGTAACTTGAAATTCAATAAAAAAATTTAACCATCATAAAATTTCTTATTAACAGGTAATTATTTTTTGAAATTCCAACCCTGGGTGTGAGTAACCCCATTATATTTTCATAAAAAATGTTTTGTTTTATAAATATACGAAGGGGTTAAATGTAACTACATTATAAACTCAAATTTAAAGGATGGTCTTTAATCTAAATTAAGTTGTATTTATAAAAAAATATTAAAATTGAGTTGTATATTACAATAGATTAATTATGATAATATTGTAATTTTTTTCAATTGGTTATAGAGGATTGAAATAGGTCCCACCTATATTACATCATCACCACATAGTGGTGTTACAACAAAGCTTGGATATTATCCATGTATCGTTTGGCAAGATTTGAACCTTGGTCTCCTTCTTTAAATATTGAGAAATCTAACTAGTTGAGCTAATGGCACTTAATAATAACATTGTAAATTTATTACTTTAAGATATTATTATTTTTTATGGAAAACATCCCAGAAGGGATGCCACTTCCGGGTAATACCCAAGGAGGCAAGGGTATTTCTTCCACCAAAATCACCTAAGGCTCACACCTGGCCTACCACCTTTGACATACTCAAGGAGAAAACCTGAAACAAAAAAAAACAAGAACACACAAACACAAACACAAACACAAACACACAAAAAAAAGGAGTGGGGCGAGGTACTGTGTGGTAAGTGAATAATAATTGTATCAATCTATTTTATAGTGGGTAATTGTAAATTTATGGCATCTCTACATTCTTGTACTATTTATTGTTCATCCATATACAAATTCGTCTGGTTCATTCAGTTTGCCAATTACAAATAAAGAAAGAAGATCAGCTCTGTTGCAGCATTGTCTCTGGATAAAGGTTTCAGTTTTCATAGTCACACAACTTTAAAAGTGAGTTTTTTCTTAAATCTATACCTAATTGGCATTTTTATTTGGAATTTTGTATGTGCCAAGGGAAACTATTATTTTAGAATGTGTATCTTGGTGGGAATATATCAATTTCTGAACTTGTCATCTGTATTGACAACAAACTTTCACACCAAGAAACTTGTAATTGATATTTGGCATGCTAGTGACATGTCTGTGAATAGATGAATGTAGTGGCGGTTTAGTTGTGTTTTTACCATATTTAAAGGAGGTAGTGAACTTTGGCAATATGTTCCTCAAATAGAGGAGTTATGGGGGAAGTGGGTTTTAAAGTATTAAACCATGCATTGGTCTGTGGAGCATACGACTACAGTTGTAGAATGTTGGTTTTTACATTCCAATGCCAGGACTAATGGAGTCACTTTAAAACAATCAAGATGAGCAAGCTTAAAATCATTTTATGTAAATATATTGTGCTCTTCAATATTAATCTAGGGCAGCCCTAGTTCATTTTTAATCATTTGTCAGCATAATTGTCATAGTATAAAGAAGCTTCTAATTGTGGGCATAAAAACAAATCTGATTAGTTGGTGTTAATGTTTGGTAGAATGCATTATCAGGAAACGACTCACAAGTTACAACAAATATTTTGTGTATTAGATTATTTTATTTCAACGCACTTTTATTTAAACGGTATTTGTTAATTGGTTATATGGGATTAAAACGGGTAAATATTTGTTGACACAACTACTTTTGGTTCAACCTTCTTTCACTCCATAAGTTTATGAATAAATAAATCTTTCAAAAAAAACTTAATCCTGCATCTTTCTCTTAAAAAAAATACAAAGCCTCTATCATCTTTCAAAAAAATTGAAAGGCAAATAAAATTTTAAACCATAACTTGAAATTCAATAAAAAAATTTAACCATCATAAAAATTCTTATTAACAGGTAATTATTTTTTGGAATTCCAACCCTGGGTGTGAGTAACCCCGTTATATTTTCATAAAAAATGTTTTGTTTTATAAATATATGAAGGGGTTAAATGTAACTACATTATAAACTCAAATTTAAAGGATGGTCTTTAATCTAAATTAAGTTGTATTTATAAAAAAATATTAAAATTGAGTTGTATATTACAATAGATTAATTATGATAATATTGTAATTTTTTTCAATTGGTTATAGAGGATTGAAATAGGTCCCACCTATATTACATCATCACCACATAGTGGTGTTACAACAAAGCTTGGATATTATCCATGTATCGTTTGGCAAGATTTGAACCTTGGTCTCCTTCTTTAAATATTGAGGAATCTAACTAGTTAAGCTAATGCCACTTGATAATAACATTGTAAATTTATTACTTTAAGATATTATTATTATTTTTTATGGAAAATATCCCAGAAGGGATGCCACTTCTAGGTAATACTCAAGGAGGCAAGGGTATTTCTTCCACCAAAATCACCTAAGGCTCGCACCTGGCCTACCACATTTGACATACTCAAGGAGCAAACTTGAAACAACAAAAAACAAGAACACACAAACACAAACACACAAAAAAATAAAAAAACTTGCTCCTTGAGTGTGTCAAAAAGATAAAGCATAAGCAAACACACACAATAAGATAAAAAATAAAAAAATACAACACGAACCACATATAAAAAACACAACACGAACCACACAGAAAAAACACAAGAACAACGTAACAAAACACAAACATAACAAAAAACAACATAATGCTACAAAGACACAACCAACAAAAACATGAAAAACAAAAACAACCAAAACCTAAAAAAAAAAAAACAACAAACAACAAGAAAAATAAAAACATAGAAAAAACTCACACCAAAACACAAAAACACCAATTAACACAACATACATAAACACAAGCACAAAAACAACAAAAAACACAAAACAACAAAAACACAAGAACAACAAAAAACAACACAAAAACACAAAAAAAAAAAAAAAAACACACACATAAATAGAAAAGAAAAAAGAAAAAATAGAACACAACAATGACCTTTCTAGACCAAAATACTATTAAGGCAAGAATCAACAAAGGAAACAAAAGAAAGATTAGTTTGAGCTAGGAAACTAAAATACCCTGACCGAACCAAAGAGAAGCAAAAATAATGCAAGAAGAAACTAGGTACCTCTAGAACTGGAGCCATCCAAAGAAATGATAGAAAGAAGAGCTTCTCTTATTTGTGAAACCCACCATCTAGGAGGGTGGTCGTAGCAAGTAAGATCACCTTTGTCCAAACCAAATTAGCTAAGGCATCAACACTTTTGTTCTGATCTCTAACCACATGATTGTAATCAACTTTCAAAAATCCCATCTAGATTAAGTGAATCTTCTCAATAATTCTTTTTATTCTCCAATCAACCTTATAATTCTTAAGAGTCTTCAAAATATTAATCATGAATTGAGAGTCAGACTCAACTAGTACCTTTTCCCATCCAACCTTAGTAGCCTCTTGAAGGCCTCTAAGGATACCATACCCCTCAACAAGGTTATTGGATAGAATACCCAAATTATCAGCAAAAGTAAAAACCAGGGAGCCATATGAAAGTTTACCAATTCCTCTCGCACTAATTTTTCCAAGGTTCCCTCTAGAGGCTCCATCAGTATTGGATTTTCCAAAATCCTTAGGACGAGGTTGCCAATTCCTTGTTCTATCCATATTGTAATTAGTCACATTCCGTTTAAGCTGGTTGCTCTTAGAAGAGTTAATCTTCAATATTTGCATCACTTGATCCCATATTTGGTGGAAGTTTTGGGGGTGATTAAGGAGCTGATGGACTGATTAAACTAAGTTTGCAATGGTATTTTTCTAGATATAGTGAATATCCTTCCTTTCTTGATTAAAAATTTGGTTGTTCCTATCATTCCAGATATTCCAAAGAAGAATGGTAGAACCCATCCAAACTAACTGCCTAATAAAATTATCAACACCATCTTGGTTAGGCCAATCCCTCCAAAGTCGTTCAAAAGTAAAAAAATTAGACCATTGTAAGCCAAGTAAAGTGGCCATTCTCCTCCAAAGCTTAGAGGCTAAAGTGTTGGAAATGGGAAAATATGAGATATAATATTGATACAAGAGATTACAATATATAGATATAAGCCTATATGAAAAACATGAAAAATATCAATGAAAATGACAAGTGTCAAAAAGAAGGCATAGTGCACATTAATATTCTAAAATTCCCCCTTAATGTGTACTATCCTAACTATAGAAAAAAATTCAATATTAGATAACATTCCCCCTTAATGTTGAATTCTCTAAAAGAACCCTATCATCCTCCTTTATTACATGATTTGGTCTAGGCTCGTGCTCTTTGCGCTTGGCTCTCCAACTATGAATAATGCTAGATCAATGGTGTATACATCTCAATTTGTTGCCTCAGGGTCAACCACTTTCTTGGATTTGTTGCCTCTGGATCAACCGTCTAAGTGCCTCAAGGTCATCCTGGGTGCCTTAGGGTCAGCCACTTCCATGGGTATGTTGCCTCTATAGGTCATCCTCTAGGTATGTTGCCTCTCATAGGTCACTGACTAGATTCACCATGAATATCATCCCCCTCATGGTGAACTCAATCTAGAAGGTGTCGGTCTCTATCGAAAATGCACCTTAATACAAAATAAATACGAGCCATGAAATACAATAATAAAATGAGCCATAGAATCCAAATGTGGAGGAGAAGAAGAAGAAATAAGAGAATCTTCTGAAGTATCTTCATCTATAGTCTTCAGAAGTTGATCCAAAAAAGTCCTCAGATAGAGTCTAGGGTGTCTATATATATAGTCCCTAGAGTAGGTGTCCTTATGGTGACCATATCATCCCATCGGAATGCATGGATAACCAGCCGCTACATCCGCTAGGTGCTATAGAGAAGGCGACTAGGTACTAGGATAACATACAAGTGCTTCGGGAGTGTTGGGTAAACCGAGAGTGCACTCCATAATACAATATATTTCAAGGCTAAAAAATACATATGGAATAGCCTCAAAATAAAAATAGGACACCACCAATGTGTCCATCACGGAAAAACCTTTCCGATGACTATAAATACCCCTATGTTTCACTCTCAATGGGGCCTTCACTTCTTGAATACAATAAAGTGGCCATGAGGGCCTTCCACTTCCACTTTCCATGTGGAAAAAAATGGCCAATAAGGTTATATTATCGGCCAAAAAAAATACCCCCTCTTACATTAAAAAAATGCATTAAAAAATGTATATGTTTTTCCATAAGAAATACATCGTGGGCATCCCCATACAATTTAAAAAGTGTTCCTTCGACTTAAAAAATATGCTCACTATCATTTTTTTAAATAAATACCCCCTTCCACCTTATAAAAAATATGTCTCCTTAAATTTCAAATTAAGAAAAAATTCTTTAGGGCATATCACTTGTGCGGAGGAGCAATTGCAATGAACAATGTATTCCATTCCATGAGCATTTATCAAGGTCGTCATATGCGATCTTGCCGCCACACCTCGTCTGGATCTGAGCTCTAATATTTCTCTTAAACACACAGTATAGCCAAGCTCGCAATGGCTACTGACATGGGGAATTTTGGTCGGGGTCATGTGGAGACTAGCATAGGTGGTTTTTCCAGTGCATGCTTTTCTCCTTCAGCTTTGCGTGTGCCACCTCGACCTTAACATCCTTGGCAGATGCTGCAACTTTCTTTTGGATCTTTGTATGAATCTTTGAGGGAGTCGACAGATTAGTAGTGGATCGTAGATTCTCCACACTCAAATGCCTTAATCACCACCTCGTGTGCCTCCTTCTGTGCATCAATCAAAGTAACAATCCATTGAAACCTGATAACACTGTCAGTTATAGTGTGAGATTGACCCAGATCCTACCTATATCCTAATATTTTTGGCAGATGGCCTCGATGTATCCATGCTTTCCTCATGTGCACCACATGTATATGGATTTATTTTCTCACATCAAAACAAAGTACACATAATCATGTAAAAAATGCAATACTGCCCTCAATTATAAATGTAATATTGTCCTCAATTTTATTACAAAAACTAAACAACAAGTCGACGATGATCATAAAGACATAAAACTTGAAATGAAAAATACTTAGAGTTTCTTCTAGCCATTCAAAATCCAAAGCTTAACGGGGAGGGGACGACTAGTTCCATATCCCTTGTAGTTGATGCAGGGTTTCATGTCTGTGTGGTTGTAGGTGGTGCAACCCTCATCCCTGTCGGACGAGCACTTGCAAAGACATGACATCCTCTTCGACCCATTGTAGGTGGAACACCTTGGCACCATCCCCACCACCATATTTACCTCTTGCACTTCGAAATATGTAGGTCATAAACACAACATCGAAAAGAAAAAATAGGTTTCACATTGATGTCTTCCATGTTTGGCCATTCGAATTTTCAAAAAATGTTGACTATGATCCTCATCTTGTCATTTTGGTACTACAAAAACATTGGATTTCTTTATTTAACACACATGTCCATATTGGTATTGTCTTTGACATACTATCTAGAAATCATTTGCCTTTCCTTGTGGTATACATAATGATGCATTCTCCTTTTCTCCATTGCACTCATCCACGACAATATTAGCAATAGGATTTCTCACACTATCATTAAAAGGAGCTTCTTAATCTGGCAAATTTGAAACAAAAAATCACCCATGCTCTCTGACTATGCTAAATACTGTTAGAAATTTTTCTTTTTGAACGTGGATAGAAGAAACACTTTTATGAAATACATGTTGACATCAAAGTGGGAAAGCTTTGCCCTATCAACATCATAAGTCTGTCCCCGTTGCTCGACTCATCTCCACAAATGCATAAAAAAATAGAGGTGAAACTATGCATATAAAAATAAGTCAAGATTAGATAGGCACCAAAAATCACTGCCATCACATTAATTTCTGCTATATTCCACCACTACAAGCTGCGAAGGCTATACTCCATCGCATCAATAGAAATTAGGAATAGAGCACAACTTCAAATGAGTACATCTCTGTGTCAACAATGGATTTGGAGGAGATAGAATTCTAGGAGCTGTCAGTGTTGCAAAGGGAAAACTACCACTACAGGAATCACAAATAATTATTTTCTCCGCTCCAATGGTGCTATAAATATGTGAGAAGACCACCAATCATCCTCTTGAATAAGAACATTGTATTATTCTAACATTCCCCCTTAATGTGCACTATCCTAACTATAGAAAAAAAATAAGTCAACATTTGATAATATTCCCCCTTAATGTTGACTTAAAAGAACCCTATCATCCTCCTTTATTACATGATTTGGTCTAGGCTTGTGCTCTTTGCACTAGGTTATCCAACTGTAAATAATGTTAGATCAATAGTGTATACATCTTGATCTATTGCCTCAGGGTCAGCCACTTCCTTGAGTCTATTGCATTTGGGTCAATCGTCTAAGTGCCTCAAGGTCAGCCACTTCTGGATCTATTGCCTCTGTAGGTCATCCTCTAGTTATGTTACCTATTGATGGTCACTGAATAGGTTCACCATTAATATCATATCCCCATCATGGTGAAACACAATATAGAAGGTGTTGATATCTGTTGAAAATGCACCTTAATACAAAATAAATACGCACCATGAAATACAATAAAATGAGCCATAGAATCCAAATATCCCCTCATGGTGAAACACAATCTAGAAGGTGTCGATATCTGCTAAAAACGCACCTTAATACAAAAGAAATATAAGCCATGAAATACAATAAAATGAGCCATAGAATCCAAATGTGGAGGAGAAGAAGAAAGAAGAGAATATAATCTTCTAAAGTGTCTTCATCTATAGTCTTCATAAGTTGATCCAAAAAAGTCCTCGGATAGAGTCTAGGGTGTTTATATTTGTAGTCCCTAGAGTAGGTGTCCTTATAGTGACCTCCTCATCCCATATGAATGCATGGGGAACTAGTTGTTGCATCCGCCAGGTGCTATAGGGAAGGTGACTAGGTACTAGGATCACATACAAGTGCTTGGGAGTGTTGGGTTCAACCGAGAGTGCACTCCATAATACAACAATATTTGAGCCTAAAAGCATCATAGAAAATAGTCTCAAAACTAAAAATGGACCCCACCATTGGATCCGACTCAAAAAAATATTTCCAATGACTATATATAAGGCTATAGTCGGATCTGAATAGGTCCTCCATATGTGGGAAAAAATAACAACATAAAAATATCATCTCCTTTCCACTTCCATGCAAAAAAAATAGGGCCATGTGAGCTATCATTTTTTGAATACAACAAAGTTCCATGTAAGCCTTCCACTCCCCTTGGTGGCTGGGTTGTCGACCACATAAGATCTTATTCTCATCTCATCATTCAAATTGAACTTATCCACAAATAAAACAATATTAGACCCATATAACTCATTAAAAAAATGGACCCCTCCATTTAGAAAAAATGCTCTTTAAAATATTATGTAGAGCATGTGGCACTGTTAAAGCGTAAAAATTATATTAATGGTCTTCATCAGGGCCAACAAACATGGCCACATTGTATTCCTCTAGCTGGGTGACAATTGACTATCAACAACGAGTAAGAAAAAAATTGAATTTTGAATGATAGTCAACTTGGTGCTCCAATGGGTAAAAAATAGCAAAGTAGGCATAGTTATAGCATTCACATTCTAGAACTGGTGCATTGAATTCCTCCAAAGGGATGTAATCACATTCTTCATCCTCCACTGATCTATTGTGAATCTGAGGTGAAGCGAATGCGAATGCTACCTTGAATGTTTTTGTTAGTATGCTTGGATACTACAGCTTGACATGGCCACCAAATCTTGCATGTTCTTAACAAGTCTTATGATGCTATTCACCAATGACATTCCAAATATTTTCTTACACCATCTATGACTCCATCACAATAGATTTCAAAACAGGTCCTTGATTTACATAAAATCAATGGCTTTTGATGTAGAATACTATACACAAGTAAATGTGGACCTCTATAGTCTATCCACAAATGCACAAAAGGCATGTTGGTGTACACTACATTAATCAAGATTTGCATGGAATAATAATGATGCCCCTCAATGGTGGTCCTTCGTGACATATTCTAAAGATGCTCAAATGAATGCTTTGTGAGCTCTATCTCAATAATGTTGTAATACCTGTAGACACCAAAACAACACCAATCCAATTATGTGACAACAAGTGCTGATCGTATTGACACAAATAGCCCCTAGGGCAGCCCTAGAGGTTAAAACAGTGGTTCTAACCACTCACACAGCAACTTTAGAAGATTAGACACCATTTTGGCACCTTTTAGGCACTCTTCCCCATATTTGTCTCACCTAAGGACGAATACGGATTTTCAATTCACACTCGTTCCTGGGTGGAACGAATACGGATTTTTAATTCGCACTCGCTCCTAGGTGGAATGAATACAGATTTTCAATTTGCGCTTGCTCCTGGGTGGAACGAATATCAGGTTTGACCAGCAAAAAGTTAGACCTTGGCGCGTGACAACTCAGAACTGCCACTTAGCTTTTCTTGCATGGCATAGGAGTGCGAGTGAGTTCTTTTGACAACTCATATATGCTAATTGACTCTCCCTTCATCGCATGGGAATGAGAGTGAGCTTTTTAGGACAACTCAGATTTGCCACTTAGCTATCCCTTCATTGCATAGGAGTGCAAGTGAGCTTTTCTAAAACATACAAAGACATGCACAGAAGTAGTTAAGAAGCCCTTGATCAAGAAGAAGTCTTTCTTTCAGGCAAAAAGCATTCATGCAAAGAAACACTTTTGCATGTTAATTCAAAGAGACCCCTTGGGTCTATAAAATGGTGATTTTCCTCACCCAAAAGATATACCGAGCAGGAGCATTTTGAGCAACGAAGTGCTGCTAATTCATTTACTTGCGATTTGTGTTTTCAACATCCATAATATCTTAATCGAAAGAGAGGTTATTGGGTGACTTTTGAAAGCACAAATCAAGAACCAACACCGATTTTCTGACCACAATATTCTACCAATTTGTCGACAACACATCACATCAGGTTTCGGACCCATCCTAAGCGGATTGGTGTCGAAGCAAAGTTTCACCCGTGGGTGGTTTGCCTTCGGGCACCCTCCGCTTTATTTCTTTTATAGTATTTAGCTAGTTTCATGTTTATGCTTTTGTCAAGTTTTCATTTCATTTAGATTCATTTTAACCATCGTTAGATTCATCTTTTATTTTTCATACATAGGTGCTACTGATTCTTTGTTTGTTTCTTTGAACGCAGATTTGTAGCATTAGAGAAGCAGCGAGGAATCTACCTTTACCAACGCAAGCGGCGACGACGTTTTGGTTCGCCCATCTTATATGTGGGCACGTGGAAGAAGGAATTCTGAAACAAGTTGTAAAAGAGCAACACTTAATGCTCCTATCCCCTAAAAAGGAAGGAGATGCATTGTAACACGAATTTGCAAAGCATATCAATAAAAGGGCCAATTTTTATATTGCTTTAATATCTTGTGTTCATGTTCTTCCTTTTTACGCATTTTCAATAACATAGGGTTTAAGCGTTATTTTAGTTTCATTTACATTGCAATTTTAGTTTATCCTTTTTGTTTTTGGAATCTCGTGTTTACCATAAGCGAAACGGCTATCTTGCTTATCCCCCTGTGCAAATGACCCTAGAAATGCTGAGAGTTGGCAAAAGGACAAGCATCCTCCCTACCCAATTCCCCATGAATCCCAAGTTCTCAAAAGTTGCAAAAACATCAACAATTTGCAAAATGTCAAAACACTAAAATTTGACATCCTACAGTGCACACATCAAAAGACACAAACAATAGCGATTCTCGTCACTCCATATATTCAAATCCCTTGCTCAAAAAAAAAAAAAAAAAACAAGACGAGTACTAACACAAAAATAAACAGTGATTTTATCACTATAAAGAGCAAGTATCCCAATACAATTGAAGAAAAGAAGGGAGTCGAACTTGAATCCCTGGAACTCTCAGCATTTCGATAGGTCATGAGGCAAGCTTCAATACCGGTTTGGTTGATAGCCTATCGGTCATCGGCGGTAAACCTCTCACATGACGATATATCTATCACATTAACTTGTGTGCGGATCAATGTTTGCATGTGGATGAGCTAGCTTATGGTATCCTAGATAGCACCGCAGATTAATCTGACTAAATACAATAAAGGAGTTAGTGGAGCTAATTAGGTGATCCTCAGTACAGGTTCGGTTGAAAGCCCATCTGGCACTGGTGGTATCCTGATGAATAACACATAAACAAACTCAATTGCACACACAGGGATGTGAAATAACTTGGTTATATTCAATTCAGATTTATACCTTGTTCTAAAGTCTTGTGAGATAAATGTACAGTCTTGGCTAGTTAGTTAAAATATCTGAATCCCAGAAAAGCTTAACTACATTTTAAAACAACTGGTACATTTTATTTCGTACATCACCATCAAAATATATGCAAAATACAAAAACACACAGTTATCACATGCAAAGTCATTCCACAAAGTCATCCCATTAGTATAGCAAGTCAGTCAAATCTTGTACAGTCTATGGTGCATCGACACATCATCAACAGCTCATTTCATTCATTCCCTATACATACATCATACAAATTAGAAACATCACATTCATAATCACATCTGCATACATCAAACACATACATACAAAACACGCCACAAAAAAAAAAAAAAAAAACAAACACAACAAAACAACCAAAATATAAAAATGACAAATGCCAACAAAAACACTAAAAATTGTCGGACAAAAGTGTTCTTGCACTTAACCTCTTGGCATAAGAAAACTGATGTCGGGGTCTACCTTGTCGTTATCCTACTCCCTAAGAAGGCTACCATAGCCGGACCGCTCCACGGGAAGATGGATTTTTGCCAATGTTAACCCCAAATGGCATCCCAAAATGGGTTCACACCCACCAAAAATAGGTCCACAAAAATTGAGAAATTGCTTTCGCATTAAACGGAAAACATCTGAAGGCACCCTCACTTAAGTCATATTGGGTCAAGCGACTCATCACTTTTCTCATGGCAGTCATTCCTTCATCGCTTCGTCGCTTGAGGGGGTAGTCACACTTAAGTCACCAACCAACTTTTGATACACCCAATCACGACAATAGCATGCATTCAAAGAATCATTGACAAAGACAATCACGCTCCTGCTTGGGGCAGCAAACAAGCAATTATCACAAACTGATTAAACACTTGGTATTCCCGAAGCATGAACACAAGGTTCCCCCGTGGATAAAAGGTTGCACCCTTTTCCTATTCATGACTGATCAATGTCCAAGCTCAAGTCACACCTCACCGAAACAGGTTAATACTTGAAATCAAGTTCCTTAGCTCGTCAGAAGCAAGGATTCAAGAATGCATGCCCTTTCCATACTTGGGGCATCAAAAGTTGGTTAGGTTACCAAGAAACCCTAATCATTAGTGCTTTGGTTATCTATTTTTGCTCAGCACTGCACCATGTGCAGCGCTTCCCAAAAAGGGGCATCTGTAGACACCAAAACAACACCAATCCAATTATGTGACAACAAGTGCTGATCGTATTGACACAAATAGCCCTTAGGGCAGCCCCAGAGGTTAAAACAGTGGTTATAACCACTCACATAGAAGCTTTAGAAGATTAGACACCATTTTGGCACCTTTTAGGCACTCTGCCCCATATTCGTCTCACCCAAGGACGAATACGAATTTTCAATTCACGCTCGTTCCTGGGTGGAACGAATATGGATTTTTAATTCGCGCTCGCTCCTGGGTGGAACGAATACGGATTTTCAATTCGCGCTCGCTCCTGGGTGGAACGAATATCAGGTTTGACCAGCAAAAAGTCGGACCTTGGCGCGTGACAACTCAGAACTGCCACTTAGCTTTTCTTGCATGGCATAGGAGTGCGAGTGAGTTCTTTTGACAACTCATATATGCTAATTGACTCTCCCTTCACTGCATGGGAATGAGAGTGAGCTTTTTAGGACAACTCAGATTTGCCATTTAGCTATCCCTTCATTGCATAGGAGTGCAAGTGAGATTTTCTAAAACATACAAAGACATGCACAGAAGCAGTTAAGAAGCCCTTGATCAAGAAGAAGTATTTCTTTCAGGCAAAAAGCATTCATGCAAAGAAACACTTTTTCATGTTAATTCAAAGAGACCCCTTGGGTCTATAAAATGGTGAGTTTCCTCACCCAAAAGATATACCGAGCAGGAGCATTTTGAGCGACGAAGTGCTGCTAATTCATTTACTTGCGATTTGTGTTTTCAACATCCATAATCTCTTAATCGAAAGAGAGGTTATTGGGTGACTTTTGAAAGAACGAATCAAGAACCAAAACCGATTTTCTAACCACAATATTCTACCAATTTGCCGACAACACATCACATTAGGTTTCGGACCCATCCTAAGCGGATTGGTGTCGAAGCAAAGTTTCACCCGCGGGTGGTTTGCCTTTGGGCACCCCTCGCTTTATTTCTTTTATAGTATTTAGCTAGTTTCATGTTTATGCTTTTGTCAAGTTTTCATTTCATTTAGATTCATTTTAACCATCGTTAGATTCATATTTTATTTTTCATACACAGGTGCTACTGATTCTTTGTTTGTTTCTTTGAACGCAGATTTGCAGCATTAGAGAAGCAGCGAGGAATCTACCTTTACCAACGCAAGCGGCGATGACGTTTTTGTTCACCCATATTATATGTGGGCATGCGGAAGAAGGAATTCTGAAATAATTTGTAAAAGAGCAACACTTAATGCTCCTATCCCCTAAAAAGGAAGGAGACGCATTGTAACACGAATTTGCAAAGCATATCAATAAAAGGGCCGATTTTTATATTGCTTTAATATCTTGTGTTCATGTTCTTCCTTTTTACGCATTTTCAATAACATAGGGTTTAAGCGTTATTTTAGTTTCATTTACATTGCAATTTTAGTTTATCCTTTTTGTTTTCGAAATCTCGTGTTTTCAATACCTATCTTCCAAGATGTTAAGAGAACTCATTAGCGCTTATTAGGGTTTTACAGACCAATCCATTAGTTATTCCTTCAAACGTTGACCATATCTTCTCTGAGTAATGTCCTCTCTTGCGCTACTCGACATGGATGGAACTAGTATGTTCAAAGAAATTGATGCAAATCTGTCAAACTAATACATATATTCTTCAACAGTTTTGCATGGTCCCAAAAACTTGATTGTATCTCCATAACCACAACAACTCCGCATGCTTATCTGATAACAACTAACAACAAAACTTCTACAAGCGTGATAGCTACAACTTGCATGGGCAGCAACTCAACATGATTATGGTTGCTTATAGTCACGTGCAGGACCCAAAAATACAAGGATAATGGCCCTATATTGCAAATACAATATGCCTGCTCGAGTTAGAACTCCAACTACATAGGTCTGCTCCACCACATCGACCAAATTGACCTGATAAATCACAAATGTTAACATCAGGTGGAAAAATATTAAACAATAGTTTCAATGTGCCTTAGGTACTCCTAGCGCTAATCCATTCCTCATATTTGTAGATGATCCCGCACTTCCTCTCACTGATCTATCAATTTCCATCACTGATCAAAGGCGTATTGTATTTTATAATAACTACTATAGCCATGCTATTTGCTTTAGTCACTAGCAAGCAAATCGGATCACAGTCACAGGCTCCTTTGTATAATAATAAAACATGGTACTGTGGTGCTCCAATCGTTGGGCATGGATTTGCTTCACTTTACCACCATGTTGGACCACATGCTAGTGCAACCAAAAATGTTAGGCAACTATCAAACTGTGACATTATCGAAATCACTATCCTAACTATAGAGGTTTGTTCATCATTCTTGATGAGTACAGACACTAATGACTACATTCAACTTCAATCACATGTGTCCAAAAATTGAATTTTCTCACAGGAGCAGATCAGTGCTACACTGGAGGTGATGACCATGACTTAATCCACTACTTTGGAACAATGACGCTCAAATTGGTGCTTCTGCAATGAGTTTCATAGGTCACTATTGTTTTTTGTGGGCATAAATTGGCTTATGTGGTCGTTATGCAAGGGATTTCATCGAATACTCCTGTCACAATAGTCATATTGAGCCATTCCTTCATCGACACCCGTCGATAGCAATATTATCTACAACTTTGCTCTTTATATATTGTAAACTAGCATTGTCTGGCAGCCATTAATTTCATCAGACATCTGGTTTTTGATCCATCCATCAAAGGATGGAGAGCATACTCCCTATTTTGAAAAAAAATAATGGGGGAAAAAATGAGGGGGGATTTCCATGAGGGAAATCCCCCCTCAAAATCACAAGCTTAGGAGAGCGTCTAGGCTCTGATACCAGATGTTGGGAATGGGAAAATATGAGATATAATATTGATACAAGAGATTACAATATATAGGCATAAGCTTATATGGAAAAACATGACAAATGTCAATGAACATGACAAGTGTCAAAAATACGGCATAGTGCACATTAATATTCTAACACAAAGTACACTAAATAAAAAGATGGCCGAGAGTTTCCACATTCTCTCCACACATTTTACATCTAAAATGGCCATGAAAACCATGCTTCGTAAGATGCTCCCCAGTAAGCACCCATTGATGCAATAAAAACCAAGTAAAGAACCTCACCTTAGGCTAGAGATTTTGAGCCCACAACTGAGAAAATATGTCAGATTATTGGTTGGGATTATTATGGCATAAGGTCAAATAACCTTGAGCAAATGAATACTCACGCTTAGTATTGTTGTTCCATCCAAAACAATCTTTATCATGGTACCAAGAGAGAGATCTCATATGAAGGATGCACTGGATATCTTGTATTTACCTTTTTGGGATTTGAATATGCCAGTCCTCAATAGGGATCCAATCTACTAATTAGCCACCTTTATCTAGTTAGCTTGGTGAAGCTCCTCCATCCAAGGCCTCTAATCAGAAAACTGAGTTATCAAAGTCTTGTGACCATCCCAAGAATCTATCCAAAAAATTTCCTGTTGACCATTATGAATGATCCAAAAAAAAATTCTTTATCAAATCCTCACCAGTTTTAAGAACTTCTAAAATGGGAGAACCTTTGGAAGGCAATTGATAGCGAACAAGGTCTTCAGGACTTTTGTTCTCAGTATATTTAGCATGGATATTTTTGGCCCAAAGAGCATTGGGGTTATGCAAAATCCTCCAATATAATTTAGCAGCTAAAGCTTTGTTGTTATTAATAACATACCGAAATGCTATCCCCCATTCATTCTTAGGAAGACATAAGTGTCCCATTTCACAAAGGCCCAATTTCTTTTCTTCTTAGGACCACTCTAGAGGAACCAACGACTGATTTTATCCAGTTCTTGAAGAACAACCTTTGGGATATTCAACATGGTAGAAACATAAATAAGAATAGCCTGAAGGATTGATTTTACCAAGGTGATTCTACCCCAAGAAGAAATCCACCTATTGGTCCATTTTCCAATTTTCTTCTTGACTTTTTCCAACAACCAATTCCAATATTTTTTTCTATCTTTGAATATTGATGGTAATACCTAAATAAGTGATTGGAAGGGAGGTCTTCTTATATCTTAATTTATTCAAGACCATGGATTCTTGTCTGGCAGAGCAGTGAAATAAAATGACTTTAGATTTGTCTTCATTGATCAATTGCTCGGTAGCCTTAGAAAAAAAACTAATTATTTTCTTAATAGTAGAAGCTTCCTTAACTATAGCTTTACCTAAAAGAGTAGAGTCATCAACAAATTGAATATGAGAGATAGGTCTATATCAATGAGCAATGGTAACTCTCTCAAGGATTTTGTCTTCTCTCTTTTTGGTTATAGCCCTACCTAAGTATTAAAAAATAATGATGAATAAATAAGGGGATAGGGGGTCACCTTGCCTAATACCTCTAGAAGATGGGAACAACTTAGGATTCCTACCATTGATAAAAAAAAAGTAGAAAAATGAAGAGATACATCCCATAATCCAATCCATCCAATCCTGAGAGAAACCAAATTGCCTCAAAACTTTGATAAGGAAGTGCCAATCCACTCTATCATAAACTTTGGATAAGTCTAACCAAATGAACATGGAAGGAGATTTTGGCATATCCATGGAATGGATGGCTTCTTGAGCAAGAACTATCTCATAAACTATTTAATGACCTTTCACATAACCCCCTTGTTCAGGAAAAATAATCTTATGCAAAAGAGGCTTCAACCTTTCTGCCATGATCTTAGAAAATATTTTGAGAAGAACATTACATAAATCAATAGGTCTAAAAGCTGAGATATGTTCAACTTCTTTAGCTTTTGGAACAATATTAATATAATTTTTATTGATAACCATCAAAATTTCTTTGGATTTCCTGGCTTCTTCCACCACCTCTAATAAATGAACATGAAGGATATCCCAAAACTCTTGGTAGAACTCAATGGGAAAACCATCAGGTACTGGGGTTTTCCCTTTTTGCATTTTAAAATCTACCTATTAAATCTCATTGATAGTAAAAAGAGTAGTCAAAATAGAATTCTCCTTAGAAGTGATAAGATAAGAGATTGCTTGAAGAAAATTTTGTTGAGAAGCCGAGTCAAGAGGAGTAGCAGTAAAAAGATTGGAAAAATAATTGACAATAATAGAGCTCATGCCATCCCAAGTGTAGACAAAATATCAAAAATCTAATTTCAGGGAAGAAATTAAGTTGTAAGATCTTCAAGCTAGAAGAGATTTGTGGAAGAAATTTGTGTTTCAATCACCTTCTTTGAGCAATTGAATTCTAGATTTTTTCTTTCATAAGAGTTCTCTTTTTTCCCATTCCTCTAACTGAACGTTGAGTTTAATTTCATATGCACTTGTACTCTCTGTGAGGTCATCTAAACATATTTTCTTATTCAAATTTTCAAGCTGAGCAATAACTTCATATTTTTTTTATGAACATTCACAAACTCCTTCCAGTTCCAAGTCTTGATTTTGGATTTAATGTATTGTAATATTTTGAAAAAACAAAACATCTTAGTCCCATACCTAGGTTTACCTTCCTTCCACCATAGTTGCACTCAAGGTTTAAAGGAACTATATATAAGCCACATTAATTGAAATAAAAAAGAAGAGAAACTCACATTGGTTTTCCACATTTCCACCATGACAGACCAATGATCCGAACCAACATTGTTAAGAATCTTCACATTAGTAATGTGACCATAGATTAAGAAATTGTTAGAGAGAAAGAACCTATCCAATATCTCCATTATACAAGCTAAGCCTTACCTTCTATTAGATCAAGTCATAAGACCATTATTAGGTTGGATGTCCATAATATGGAGGTTTGTAATATATTCGCTCTTGAGGTCAGTGATCCTATCCAAATTTATATTTCCCCTAATTTTCTTATCTAGATAGAGGATGGTATTGAAAAATCCTTCAATCAAGATCCAAGATTCATGAAAATGAGAGATAATATAAGTAATATTATTCCACTGTCTTATTTTTTCCTCAAAATTAGTCGAAGCATAAATAGTAATGCAGAGCATAATTTGGTTGGAATGTCTGCTTTGAATAGCTATAGCCAAAAGACCCCAAATACCAGCCATGTGGTGAATAAATTCCTCTTTTGGATCCCAAAGGTAAGCAATGCCACTAGAAGTTCCTTGGGAACTGAGGGAAACCACTTTTCCAGTTGGCCAAATTTACTAGCAATTGATTCCATACCCTCTATTGACATCTTCATTTCTTGAAGGAAAAAAGATGTGGATGATTTATCTAAAACATTGTTCTAATTTAATTTTATTTTGAAAGACTCCCTTTGAGTCATCTAATATTCCAAGTGATTATCTTCATTAATACTAGGGCTAAAAAATTTGGGAAGGGCATTGATCTTACCTTCCTCTACAAGCTTTTTACCTTCTTTTACCATATGATATTAATTAGTCTTGCGACCTGCCTTTTGATTAGAATCCATCTTTAGTTTTTTTTCCCTGTTTCTTGACTTACTATAATTGAATTTGAGATGGCTTATAGCCTTGAAGAATGCTTGCATACAATAAAAATGTTATCATAAGGTTCAACAGAGTCTATATTGGGACCTACATTATTTGAAGTTTTAACATTTAAAAGATTGATTTTCTTGTGAATATTTTTCCAATTTTTTTTTGTTGAAAACCTTTGATTTGTTGGTTTGTCTATGAGTTATTCCCTCTTTAATTTTTTTTTCTAAGATTTCTATTTCTATTATTTTCTCTTCCTCACTTGGGACCTCATTTGTGGAAAGAATTTCAAACATAGTATCAGATAACTTTTATTGATCCTTTATAACTGGTTTTTTCTAAGTGTTCTTCTTCTTAGGCATTTGGAAACCTGCTGAATTTATATCTTCTTTCTTTTGATATGGAATTTTATTTGGGAAAAGACTAGCCAAATGACCATATTCATGGCAAATTCTACAATGAAAATGAATGTTCTCATAGTCCACTACTTTCTCCCAAGTGCCCTTACCAAATTGTAAAGTGATATTTTTAGGTAGGGGTTTGTTAAAATCTATTAAAACATAAATTTGAGCATAAACAATATGTTCAAATTTTTGAGTACAATCAACAGTCATCATAAATATTTCTAAAGAGTTTCCAATTGAAGAAAAAATATTCGAATTCTAGAATTCAATTGGGAGGCCAAAGAGTCCAACCCACACAGGACCTGTAGAAGGCATATCTTCTTCGATTTTAAATTTAGTATGGCAAGACTTCATGAAAAGCCTTTCCCTTCCAAAGAACCAGGGCCCCCATTGAAAAATTTTCTCTCTATCTTCATTATTAGCAAATAAAACAAGAAAATAACCATTTGGATAAATAGAGATTTGTAACTCACCTTTAGTTTTCTAGTTTTTTGTAGCCCAGAATTTGAAAGCAAATAGGCTCAGATGAAAACCCACGAAACGACAAATTAATCCTTTTTTTCCATATCTTCAATGCCAGTCTAAATATTGCCCATATTAATCTTAACAATAGGAGTTCCACCAGCTGATTTAAGACATCCTAACTCTATTTTCTTGGGATCAATATTAGGCATTATTAGAGGGTTATGAGAAGCCCTAAGATTAATGCCTAATGCTAATATTAATCTTAGGAATTCTCATAAACCTTGTAAATTAGGCTAATATTAATGACATGAACACTCCATGACAGAGATAATGCTATATTATTAGAGGCATTAGGCATTATGTAAATTAGTATTTTGGGGCTAATTCTTAGAAATTCTTACCCTTTTTTTTAAATAAAGGGGTAAAAATTTATTGATAAAAATTTTGGATTATAGAGTACAACTAAGCTTCCAACCAAGACTCAACTAAATAGCCAAATAGGCTAAAAACACTAGACTAGAATGATAGCCAAAAAAGACAAGAATAAACCACATTAAGTTTGTACATCCTTGTGGATCAACTCCCATAGACGTTGAGAGTCCCCAGACGGGAGACTCTCCCAATTATCGATACTCCAAGGATCCAGTAGCTCAGAAGCCCTTTTGGCTAGGTAATCAACAACCACATTCCATTCCATTAGAATGTGCACAAATGATATAAATTCGAACTCTTCACTCATTCTGAGAATCTGAACGGCTATAGAGACCAACTACCAATTAAATTCCTCCACCCTTTTATTGTTTAAAATATTAATGACAATTTGAGATTCATACTCACAAATAATCCTATGCCAGCCAAGAGAAAACCCCTTCCACAAGGCCTCAAGAATTGTAAAATCTTCCATAAAATTGTTGGAGTGAACATCTTTATAAATGGAAAAGAAAAAATTGACATCACTAGTAGAATATCTCCCAACATCGCCAATGCCAACATGTCCAGGATTACCCCTAGAAAATCCATCAATATTAATTTTTAAAACTCCTCTAGGGGGTGGCCTTCACCTACCATCTCTCCTAACCTTCTTGCTGAGTTGAGGAACCCTACTAGGGCTAGAATATTTCACACCATCCCCAAAGAGAGCAAGGGCTTGCTGTACCTTTTCCTCCCTAGGATCAAAAAGAGGGTCCACATCACTTTTTCTATGGATGGTTTCCTGAACCATATGCAGGATCCTTTGCCAGATCTGTTAAACAACCAAATAACTGCCTTAAAATATGCGTCGATTTCGTTCGAGCCAAATTTTATAGATGATGCAAGAAGGGCTCAAATTCCAAGCCACCCAAAGGAAGGGGGCCTTGGTCGGAGGTCTGCCCAAACTACTCCAAAACTCCACCAGGGACAACACATGAAAACATGGATGGTTCCAAGTGCTCCACCAATGGTGCCAAATGTCTCTAGCAAAGGAGCATTGGAAAAATAAATGAGAAGAGTCATCCTCATTCTTACTGCAAAGGACACAAAAAGAGGGACCTTAAAATCCCCTCTTCCTCACATTATCCCAAGTGAGGCATTTATTATGAGATACCAACCAGAGAAAGAAGTTACATTTTGGCCAGGAAAATTTGTTCCACACATTTTTCCACCAAGTGATAGGAAGACTCCCATACTTTTTCTTATCAAGAACCTGATAACCATAGGCTACCGAGTAGGTTCCCTTAGGATCAAGGTTCTAAGCCAGAATATCTTTACCCCTCAATGAAGAACAAGGCCTCCCCGTAAGAATAAGAGTAAGCACCTCTCTGTCCTTGGCCAGTCCCCCTTAGGGTCATTCTTACGGATCTTTCCACATGTACATCTCCATATTTCCAAAAGACTAGATTTTTTTAAAGTCCTCCACACGAGACTAGCTTGCTTCCAAGAAAAACATTCTTATGGAACATAACCTAGGATATTTATTCAAGATAGGTGGGCAGCCATCCTAAGAATCCTCCCAAAAAAGAGCATTTGATCCTTGATTGCAAATCTAGAACAAAACCTGCTTGATTAAATTAGCTAATATTTTCAGAGTGTCCCAGATAACTGAACCTTTCCCAACCAAGATGACTCTAGGGATTCTAGCCTCAGAAATACCTCTCAAGTATTTAAAATATAATATTTTAGCCCAAATATGATCTTGAGAGGTACACCATCTCCAATAAAGTTTTGCAGCCAAAGCCTACCCAAAAAGATATGTCTATCGCAACCCAAGGCCTCCCTCTTACACTGGCCTACATATAGAATCCCACCTAACCAAACTCCATTTAGATTGATCAAGTTTTCCAGACCATAAAAAATGTCTTGACAAATCATCCATGTCCTTGATGAAGTGAGAGGGAGCTATTTGTACAAAACATCTATAAATGGGTAAATCTTGAACAACAAATTTTAAAAGCAACACTCTACCTGTAGTGGATAGCCATCTGAAAGTCTAGTGATTCACCTTCCTTCTAAACTTATCAAGCATAGACTACCAAGAAGATCTAGGTAGAGGGTGAGATAAAATTGGAATACCAAGATAAATGAAGGGGGGAGTCCCAACCTGAAATCTTAGAATACGAGCAATCCTGACTTGAATAAGAGGAGGGGTATTGAAGAAGAAAATAGAAGACTTTTTCTCATTAATCAATTGTCCATAAGCACCAAGATATATGTCAAGAGACTGTCTAATATTTCTAGCTTCCCTGATAGTGGCAACTCCCAAAAAAGCAGTATCATCAACAAATTGAAGGTGAAAAAGAGGTGGCAAACTACTATCCCACTTCCGCCCCTAAATGAGACCCTGCATGACTTGAGACTTGAGCAATATTTCCAACCCTTCCTGCATAATGATAAACAAATAAGAAGATAAAGGATATCCTTGCCTCAATCTCCATGAGGCCTCAAATAGCTCTTATGACTCATTATTAACAAGAATAGAGAATGAGGAAGAAGAAACACAACTCATCACCCATCTAATCCATTCCTCCTCAAATAAAAAATTGGCAAGAACTTTATGAAGAAAGGACCATCTGACCCGATCATAGGCTTTGGCCATGTCCAAATTAATGAACATAGTTTTCTCCTTAGAAGTTTCCATTGAGTGAATAGCTTCTATAGCAATAACAACCCCATCCAATATTTTTCAGCCAACAACAAACCCTCCTTACTCCTCAGAGATTATTTTGCTCAACCATATCTTCAGCCTCTCAGCAATAATTGTTGTGATGATCTTATACACAACATTGCAGAGAGCAATAGGCCTAAACATATCCAAGGAATTTTCTCCCTCTTTTTTGGGTATAAGAACCACAAAGGTAGCATTTAGGGCCCTTAGCATCTGTTTATTCTTTTAGGACTCATAGACCACCTCCAAAATATCAAATTTTATTAAATCCTAAAACTCTTGATAAAACTCAATCGGGAATCCATCTAGGCCTGGGGATTTTCCTTTTTTAATCTTGAATACAACATTTTCTAACTTCTCAAGGGAAATTGGACCCATAAACTGCTCATTCATCTCTCTAGAAACAATTGCTGGAATACAGTTTAGAACAAGATTTTCATTATCATCATATTATAGAGAGTCCTCCTTGATGAGAGAGGAAAAATACCTCTTAGTCTCTTTTGAAATATCCCTGAAAGAAGAGAGCAAGGCACCCTGATAATTCACAAGAGAGGTAATCATGTTACCATTATGGCAAGCCTTAACTGAGTTATAAAATAAGGTTGTGTTCCTATCCCCTTCCTGAAGCCAATCTACTCGAGCTTTTTGTTTCCAAAAAATTCTTCCCTCAGTTCCCATTCAACAAGGTCTTTCCCAGCCTTAGATTCCTCAACAAGAAGCTCCTTCATGAATCCCTTATCTCTAATATTCCTTGAAGCATCTTCCATCCTCCTAAGAGCTGCCAGCTTAGCCAAGGAAATGTTCCTAAAATTCAGTCTATTCCATCTCTTCAATTTATGTTTTACAAATTATAGTCGCTTCATAAAGGAATACATAGCGGTGCCATGAGGAGGTTTGTCAGTGGTCCACCAGCCTCACATGAAATCATGAAGCTTAGGATCACGAAGCCACATAAGTTGAAACTTAAAGGAGGGATTCTTTTTTAGCCCTAACTCCAAAGTAGAGAGTTTGATAGTCCAATGATCAGATCCCCTACCCTCCAGAATCACAGAACTAGCACCTTCGTTATTACCCATTGAATAATTGGATATCAAAAACCTATCCAGTCTCTCTAAGATGGAATATTACCCACACCTTCTATTGTACCAAGTAAATATATTATTATCTGGCTGGATGTCAACCAAGTTTAGAGCCTAGATATGAGCACTAAAGATAGAAGAAAAAGGCTCAAGACGGTCCACCCCACCACGTTTCTCCTCTAGAAAAGTGATAGAGTTGAAGTCTCCAGCCAAAATCCATGGGTATAGGGGAACCAAACTTCTCACAAAGCAAATGTGCTTCCAAAAATTCACTTTACCATTGTAATAAATAGGATCATACACATTTGTAAGTAGGATGATTTCACCAGATTCATTATCATGCCCGACCATTGAAATAGACCATCTGCTAGAAATCCAAGTAAGAGGGGATATCTTAATTGGATCCCATAAACAAGCGACGCCACCAACATATCCACATGCACCAATACACTGGAATTACCCCCTTCTCCAAAACTTGGGAGCAATATTGAACATACTATCAATAGCCAATTTAGTCTCCTAAATAAACACCACATCCAGAGAATGCACACGAACCAAATCATGAATAATTTTTTATCTGGGGATGCTATTCAACCCCCTTACATTCCATGAGAGGATAATCATTTTTAGGGGTTATAAAAATTGGAGTCCAATGTTCTCACCAAGCCTGACTCCACAAAAGTCTCCCCCATTAACTTAATTTTATCCTGGTCCTTCTTTTGATCCACCTTCATATTCTTATCTGAAAAAAAAAATTTAATTATTTTTTGCTGCAATACCAACATCGTAGGAGTTTTGTATTCCAAGGATGACTACATCAGTTCCTGAGTAGGAGAGGGCATAACTAAATTTGTACCACTTTCCAAAACAGTTTCCCTTATAAGGCTTGATCCAACCATGTCTCCTATACTTAGATCCAAAGCACTTTGTTCTTCATTTAAACCCCCTAGATCTGATTCCTTAAGTTCCCCCTCAAGAAGAGACATCTGATTCGACCTTGTTATATTTGCATTAGGTAACAATATTTTAGGTATCTCCATGCATTGATCAAGATAATCTAATATTTCAAAATGGTTGAGTAGAGCATCTAGCTATCTATCATTAAGGTCTTTGTTTGCCCTTCGTCCTCTATTTCGGTATTTTATCGAAAGAAAACCTTACTTATCCTGTTCCCCTTCATTTATGAAGGATTTTCCTTTATCTAAACTTGTCCAGACCAAGGGGGACTAGGATTTGAAGCCACAGGTGAGAAAAACTTAGGGAATTTTCTTTGCAGGTGGCCATATTCATGAAAAATCTGACAACAAAATGGAAGAGCTTCATAGTCAGGTTTTTAAACCCATGTAGTTGATCCAAATTGTATTTCAATAGAATCTGGAATAGGATTATTTAAGTCAATTTCAACAAAAATATGAGCAACAAAGATTAACTTTTTATCCATTGTCTGTTGTGATGGTCCAACCAACTTCCCAAGCAGAAGGGCAATCTTATGCAATATATCAGTTCTCCAGAATTCCAACGGGAGCCATGGAAGCCGCACCCATACTAGAACCCGCAATGATCACTCCTATGATGGGTTGAAACCCACATTCCAGGTTTTAAGAAATAGTCCCACTTGGTTATAGAAGTAAGGACCCCATTCAAATGCTTTTTTATGATCTACAATACAAGAGAAAACCACCATAAAATAGTTGTTCACACTCAACATCACCTCCACATCGCCTTCAGGATTCCAAGTCTTCCTGACCCAAGCCTCCACAAAGGAGAGAGAAATTTGGATGCCCAAAAATTTGCCAATAAGGGTATGTTTGGTTAGATACTCCACATCTTTCACCACCGAGTTTTGTTGAACCACTAGAACTGGCCTAGCTTCACATCGTTCCAAACATCCATTGTTCTTTAACAAGTGGTTCTTGACATGCACTGGAAAAATCTTGCTCCTTCCAGTCATTTTTTAGATGAAAAAATATCACGAGCATGCATTGTCTGTGTCAGACCTGATGCCATCACGATATTCCTCCAATTTTTTGGACCTCCTCCAAAAGTTTCTGCCATCCCCGTAGAGCAATTTTTCTTCATCAAACCCTAGTAGAGTAGTTTTTCCTCATAAAACCCTAGCAGAGCTCCCCTATAAATTCTTACCCTTAATAGGGGTTTCCATAGTAGATTTATTTTGTGGGTTCACCTTAGCACCAGATTCACTTGAGATCTGAGTCAATTTTGATTAGATTCTTGAAACTTGTTTTGTGATCTCTTTAATCAATGCCCTAGACACCATGGAAAGGTATGATTTTAACTTTTCTTTTGTGTAGCAAATTGGAAGTCATTGTCACTCAAGTTCACAGTATAAAAATCTGTTGAAAGATAGTTTTCTAACCCATATTGAATACCTTGCAATATTTTTTGCTAAAATCTTGAGCATAAACCATAAAAATATTGGCCACTAGGACCCGAAGGCCCTAAAAAGCAACCTCTAAAGTTGCTTGCACTTAACCCAGATGAAACCCTCGCACATTCGCTTGCCAAAAATCTTGTTCACACATAGGGATACACTAGGATATATGTTCCTCCAAATGATTTGAAAATTTATGGAGATGTTCTAGGGTTTGTCAAACATATACTCTCAAAATTTTAGCTCAATCTAAGTCCGAATGAGTGAAATATGGCCAAATTTTTTTTGGTAGTTTGGGTAGTCCTGTGTAAAACGTCCCTCAATTTTTTCTATTAGTTCTACTTTAAGTTATTATTAGTATATATATATATATATGTGTGTGTGCGTGTGTGTGTAGTTTGGTAAGATTCAAATTAAGGTCATCTCCTTAAATGTGGAGGAATATAACTGATTGAGCTAATATCGTTTGATTTGAAATATTTTTTAAATAAGTTATATGTGGCTTCGATTGGGACCATTCCCATAAAAATATCAAAATATTACATTTGTTGCAGCATACCTTTTTATCATAGTTTTTTTCATTTTTTTCTCTTAAATATATTTTTCAACTTTCTTGAAGTGCTATGTTTCCACAATCAGTTCCTTGACATCATTTTGATTAAGAGATAAAATATCACTTGGCTAGTCCTTCTAAAATTTGAATTTCCCCAAGATGAAGATCAACATCACAATTTGCTAATTTATCTGCTACCCAATTTCCTTCTCTATAAATATAAATATGCTCACACTTCCAAGAGATTACCTCTAGTAATAGATGATGAACATCAACAATAATATTATTTTTTATCTAGTATCCATATCCATTTTTGTTAATAGCATTTATGATGATTTGTGAGTCACCCTCAATTGAAATATATTTCCATCCTTTTTCTACTGCAATTTTAATCTCTACAAGAAGTGCCCTAACCATTGCATAGTTGTTATTTAAAGTTCCATATAATTCTTGTTAGAGTATATTACATCATTTGGGTTACGTAAATGTACCACATTTGGTACATAACTAGAGTAGGAGTTTACTTTAGAGTGAAGTAAATTAGTTACTTCACGTATTATAATAAATGCACAAGTGTCAATGTGCAAGCTATAAATGTGCATGTAATCCACATGTACATAAGTCGTAGGTAGATTAAGGGCCAAGGAATCTATATTCCTATATAAAGGCCTCATAGTGAATGTTTTTAGAGAGAAAATAAATATAGATAGTGTATGTTATAGTTTAGTAGTATGGTACAATGTAGTCCTTTCATATATGTTCATGGAGTGTTCATGTCCTCCATTATATAACATTGTACTATTTTCATCACTTTCATTAATGGCATATATGAGTTATTTTTAGCTACATATTATTGTGCCATTAGTTCATAATTATCTCATATTAATTAATTTACATCTTGTGGTTATATTACCTCTCATAAAAATCTAACAATAGTATCAGAGCACATGGTAGATCATATACGAAATAGAGAGAGCCACAAGTGAGGTTGAGAGAAATCTAGAAATATAATTTATAGAAATTTTGAGATTACATTTGGCTAGATTCTTTCCATAGGGTTATAGTAAAACTCATGAAGACTAGGACTCAACATGGATTCCACTATATTGACAAATCAACTAGTGAATATTAGTCATCTCTAGATTTAAGAGTGTCATACATTTTAGCTTCTAACATCTTGTTGCAAGAAAAAGGAGATTCAAGAAAGTTGGGAAGCTTCCTACATAGATCTAGGAAGAACATATTCATTAGAATCATTCTAGTACTTGCAACAACAAGTAGAAGACTAAATATTTCAAAAACCTGAGAAAATATCCCATTACTAGATATTGTAGATCTATAGATTGCAAAAGAAGAAAAGACCATAGTAGCCATACAGTTGATTCAAGAGACTCCAAAGAAGATTCCAGAAGAATATTGGAGGTTGGTGATCTCCTTAAATCCTATAGATTGCAGAAGTAAAGAAGGACCAACAAGGTCCTATTCTAGAATTCTAACAGTAGCAAATTTTAAAGATCCAAGAGGAATATCTCATTACCAACACTTCCATAGTAGAAGGTTGAAGGAAAGGTCTCATTTGGAAGACCAAAGAAGCTGTGATATTGAATAACTTGGTGAGGTCTCAAGGAGAAACAAGGAGAAGGCTTGGAGAGCCTTAGTTTAGAATTTAGAGAAGCCCATTAAAGGAGTTCCTAGGAGAACTCATTGGAAAAATCTACCAACAAGGAGAAGTTATTGATAGAGTAGAATTTGGGATAATTATTGCCATCCGAAAACAAGCCCAAAAGGAGAAGAATTTTGGTAAGGAGTACCAAATATCAGAGGAGATTGTTGAAGACCTCAAGACATTTATATTCTTGAGAAGAAGATCTAGATTGAAGTTAAAATTTTATAAGGAGCTTGAAGGATATAGGAGCCTACCTTTCCTACCAAACCTGAAAGGTTTGAAGATTGTTTTTGAAGGATAGAAGGCTCATTCAGAGATAGGGGTTTACTAAATATTTAGTAGAATACTAAAGAATTCTTGAAAGAAACCTTAGCTATAATTTGGGAGAATTCCCTACCAATTTTTTGATTTTCAAGGACAACATTTCAATGCAAAAATTGACTATGAGAGAGCAACAATTAGGACAACATTACTAGCTGTAGAACTTTAGATCTACAGAGAGCATTCTAAAGGAGAATCAAAACCACCATACTATAGTTTCAAGCAACAAGATAGAGGAGTTACTAAGCTACAAATTGGTGAGTTAAGGAGCTATTACGGACAACCAAGAAGAGCTGCAATATCATCAAGTCAAGGGCAAAAATTTGGTGAATCAAATCACCAAGACATCCACCATCTTCAGGAGTTATTAAAGGTAAGCAACTTGGGTGCAAATGAAGAACACAAGCCTATATTGTGAGGGGGGGTGAACAGTATAGTGCCCATTTTTTACTTTCTTTCCAAGCCAATATCAATTAGTGTCCTTAATTGCAATAACCAAATATAGCAGTGTGCATTAATAACCCAGATAGCAATATTAAGCAAGAGCACAAGTCACCACACACAATTGAGACAAGATTTAATATGGTTCCCCCAATGTGGGGTACTCCACAAGATAATATCCTTATAATATTTCACATAGAAATAAGGATCCTTATCCAATACAATGATTTATTTGATCTGATCAAAGCTAGGCAATAACAAGCTCACAAAAAACTTATCCAAATCTACATAACAAGCTCATACAGAACTTGTCCAAAACTGCTCAACAAGCTCACATAGAACTTTTTCAAATCTTCTCAACAAGTTCACAAAGAACTTTTCCAAATCTGCTCCAACAAGCTCACTAAGAACTTGTCCAAATCTTCTCTAGCAAGATCACCAAGAACTTGCTCAAATATGCTCCTACAAGCTCACTAAAAACTTATCCAAATTTGCTCTACTAAGCTCAACAAGAACTTGCTCAAATCTGCTCCAACAAGCTCACTAAGAACTTGCTCAAATATGCTCAAAAAGCTCACCAATAACTTGTCCAAAACTGCTCTAGCAAGCTCACCAATAACTTGCTCAACTCTTCTCAATAGTCTTAATCAGAACCTCATCAAAATCTGTCCCAAATATGTCCACAAATTTGTCTAAAACTATCCATAAATCTATCCCAAAAATTGTCCACAAATCCTTCTCAAAGGCTCAATCAATCATACACAAACTACCACAAATCTGTCTAGAAATCTATCCCAAAGACCTTCTCAAAGGCTCAATCAATCATTCTCAAGTAGTACTCAAATATCATCCACAAATCTATGAAGGCAAGACTCAAATATGAACTCAACAATGAATGTAAATGCACTCTACAATGGATGACAACAATGATCCACAATTATATTAACTCAACTCAACTCAAATAAATCTTATATAAGCTTAAAGAGAATTGTTAGAGACTCAATATGTTCTATAATCAAATCCAATATCTTTCTCAACTCAAGGCAATCTCATAGAAGCATAAGGAGAATTTTTAGAGACTCAATATGTTCTAAGCTCAATCTCAACTCAAATCAAAATTATAGAATAGTTTGTTTCATGGGACTTGAACAATCACCTTACATAATAACTTGACTAGGCTCAATCAACTCAACTAAACCAATAACCACAAGGGATAACTCTTTCTCACAAAATCCTAGTCCAAGCATGTATCAACCAACTCAAATGTTTCCAACAATGCTAAACCACAAATCTCACATAACAATGATACTCATGTTCTTTTCAAGTTCTTTACATAACCAATGGGCTTCAACAACTATGCTTATAAAACAAGGTTTAAACACAACTCTCAAACCAGAAAACCTTGAATCATTCAACCAACCACTTTCAAAAAGGAAACCACAATCAATCCTTTTCACTCCAATGATATTTCAAAAATCAACCACCATAAAAAATCAATAGGAGAATGTGCCCATACCTTTTTTGATGCCAAGAAGTTATCCATAAAATCTGCCACACTAAACACAACTTTCCTTTCCAATCTCAATAAGGGCTAGTGGACTTCAAATAATAATCACAAGATAAAGCATAACTCAATTTACACCTTTTTACTCCAACTTAATAAACACATCCACCAAAATCCTTTTAATAAAAACCCTTATAAAAAATAATAATCAATAAACCTCTCAAAAATTATTTTATAACAACTCCTTATTTATCCTAAATCTTAATTCTCAATTTCATGAACATCAAATTAAATCAACAACTCATCCACCTTTGAAATAATAATCACAACCCTTATAAAAACAAAGTTTAATTAAAAAAATTAATTATTCCTAACCACCTTATAACTCCAACTTAGGGCTTAACATAATTAATTAGAGAAAAAACATATTTACCTCCTCAAGGGGATTCGAACCCCCAACTTGCCCACACCGCGAGTGCCTTAGCCGCGGCTAAGGTTGCCACACGAGCTAGCCACTCGTTTGAAATGGAAAGGCACAACGTGCCTTAAAACCTTTCCTCCCTTTCCGCAAATCAAAAGCACTTCAAGCGCTTTTCTTCCAACACATTCTGAACGCAATCAAGGGAATTTGAAACCTTGAATTTTCATCTACCCGATGCCTTAGCCAAAATACAATTGCCAGTGTGTCACACTGCCCACTATGCCTTTTGTCTTGACCTTACTTTGTCTTATTCGCTGCTTCCACTTTCCAAAGGATTTCACACGAGCTCTTATTCAGATTCTTTTTCAATGATTAATTCACGAGCTCAGATTTGTTTATGAACCTTAGGTATCCCCTTTATATAGAATCCTTATTATTTTTTATGACGTCGATGGAAATCTTGCATATTTAATTTTAAATTTAAATTTTAATTTTAAATAATTAAAATTTAAACTAAATATTAAAAATTAAATATCTCCATCATCGGGGCACCTTTTTCGGCGAAACGAAAGGCCAAATTGGGTTTTAAGAAAAACCCAGTTCAAATCTGCCATCCATAGTTTTAAATAAAACCTTTTATTTTTCCTTCCTTGGTTTTCACAAATACCCTATATTTATGCATTCTTTCCAATATATCATTTGGCCACCAAAACTCAATGTGATCCATGTGACATCAATGACAACATAAAATAACTCAAATTACAAAATAACATTACTAGTTGTAGAAAATCATATCTACATAGAGCATTCTAAAGGAGAATCAAAACCACCATACTACAGTTTCAAGCAATAAGATAGAGGAGTTACTAAGCTACAAATTGGTGAGTTAAGGAGCTATTACAGACAACCAAGAAGAGCTGCAAGATCATCAAGTCAAGGGAAAAAAATTGGTGAATCAAATTACCAAGACATCCACCATATTTAGGAGTTATTAAAGGTAAGTAACTTGGGTGCAAAAGGTTCATTAATTGAAATTTAAAACTACGGTTTATTAGAGATTCATTAAGCACCATATTAAAATTAAAGTTGCAAGGAGTGGATTCATTTTAAAGTCTTCAAAGGGAGTGTAGAAGTCAGGTCAATACCTGCACATTAAAATAGGAGTTAGATATATCTCGACAAAAATAAAATTATCATATTCCTATAGTTATAGCAAAGAAGACTACATTAATTTATAGATATTATAGTTCTCTACAAGGAGCAATTACTAAGTGCATATTTCAATTTTATTTGGAGTAATAAGGTGAGATTAATATTGCACTATACTAGTTGTTCTTTAGATGCACTAAGTACTTTTATATTTCGATGAGAATTAGTACATACTTTGAGTTACCTTGAAAGTTCATTATTATTGCACTATATTAGTTATTCAAATTTCACTAAGGGATTTAGTTAAAGTGAATAATAGTGCAAAGTTAAACCTCTTGAATAGCACATTAGTTGCATGATTGAGAACTTGGATTCATTCTTACTAAGTTATCCAAGTGCAGAAATTAGAGGTTAGTGTTGTCTAGTAAGGAAGGCAACATAATTTACTCTCAAGAAGTTGCCTTATCAAAGAAGTTAGAGAGCTTGGAAAAAGGAGACTTTTAGTTCAAAAACTTGGTGCAAGTTAAGGTACACTATCTTAACTATTACAACTATATTTACATTGAAAAGGAGCACCATTCTTGTCCTTTAAACAACAATAGAAGGACAAAAATTATTGCCACTAAAATGCATTACAATGACCAACATTATATAGTCATCAAGTGGCCACAACATCAACATCAAGGGGATAGATATTTTCTTTAATAATTTAAGTATTTTATTAATAGCGGGTTTTAGAGGTTGACCCAAAACCTAGGTATAAAATTAGCATCTTTGCTAAATATCAGGAAATAACATCTCCTAAGGATCCTTGGTCCTCTATTCTAACTAGCCATATATGACCTACATCAACCAGAATCCAGACCACCTGGATAACCCCAACATACAAAGGAACACACCCATATACTTGTGCACGACTACACTTACAAAAAAAAGGGTCATAACCCAAGGATTCCAACTAGAAGGTAAAAACGTAAAAACCAAAAGCTCAGAAGACAAACAAAAACGTAACAAACCCAGGTTTTTCGCACAAGACGCAGATAAAATTTGGCATACTTCTTGCCAATCACCATTCCTGTGCAGATGAACTAAAAAGAAACTACTCCTTATCCTCATTATTATTCTGCTCATCATACTTGTCCTCATATTGATAAATATTAAGACAGAGATATCGAGCCATAAAAAAGGCTCATAAGTTGATTTCTAAAGGTGTATAGAAACATCAGATCAATGTATACATAATAAGAGCTTGCAATACATAGAGGGAGGCATATCACTCATTGTAAGATAGATAGATATAAGGATAACTAAGCATAGAATACTTAAAATCAAGATGCAGATAAGGGGTACATTATCCAACTGATTACTTGGACAAATTGCCAGCTAAAGCTATCAAAATCCATCATCGATTGGAGATGAATTGCTAGCTAGGAAAAGAGCGATCGTAGGAACCAAGAGTGACCATTAATTGAAGTCCTATCATCTACCAAAATAGTAGTGTTGAAGCATCCTAAAAATGACATAGTTGGAGCCAACCTTGAGGATAATATCATCAACATTTTCTTGAGAATGGACAAGCTTGCACTCATTGGCAAGAAGGATAAAAGTGTTGAAGCCAATATTGAACAACTTGCACTTGTTGGAGAAGAAATAATAAAGGATAAAAAGATGTTGGAGATGTCCTCACATGCAAGTTACACTGGGTGGAACAAAAGAGAGTGTTACATAATGCCTGTGCAGGGAGACAACATCCAAAATAGACATAATACCCATATTTGAAGTGTTAAAGACATATTTCGAAGGATTGAAAGGTTAATAATAATTTTATCCAAATGAGAGCATTGAAGGCCCATTGGTCAACATTCAAAGAGACTATAATGTCTATATTTCATCCTCATATTCGAGCAACGTGTGCACCAAGTGTTGAGAGCATAATTAGAAGGTTACTTGCCATAGCCATCATTGAAAGGAAAAATGAGAATTGAAAGGGCTTGATTCCTAATGCCCATCTTCAACATAACTCCAAAGTTCCACTTGTCCAAAATCAAAAGGCATCCATGCAAATTTAAAGTTCCTAAACTCAAGGTGTAGAAAACGTATCCATAATGAGCAAGAAAGAGTATTCATACATGGTAAAAGAGGAGTAGACAACATTAAAGGACTGAACTCAAGGTTTCCAAGAGGGTCAAAGCAGCTTTAAAGACTCATTGCCATTGTCATACATCTACCATTGAAGGATAGTAGCACATAGTAATACAATGCCCATCGCTCATTATTTAGAAGTTGGATCATTATAAAGGTAAATTTTTTACGTTAATCAAATTGATTTAATTAAGGAATTATAAGGAGTATATTATAAGGTTGAAACTCTTCTATTATTTACTTTGGAAATAATAGCAAAATCAACCATACATTTGAAATAAAATTTAAAGGAGACTCATATACTTAAATAGTTTAATATTTACAATTAAACACCATTGGAGATATAAAGGTTTCTACTTGGAAAATTAAAACTCTATTATTTAAAATATTATTATTTTCTAATATTCCAAATCAGGGAGTTATAAGATATACTACACCAAAAATAGATTATTGGAATTTAGAAATATTAAACTATTGGATATTAATATCTATAAAAGGAAGTTCATCATTTACTTAAAGGAGTTGGAATTATATACTTACATTTGTCTCATACTCATACTAAAGGGACAAAAGAAATCCAACCATAGAGAACTTCAAATTAAGTGCATAACTCATAATGAGAGATAAGGTGAAATAGAAGTTGATTATTGTTATTTACAAAACATTACAAAATCAACTCAAAAGGTGAACTATTACTTACTAAGAATTTTATCATTAGGGAGACATAAGGATTCTACAAAATCTAAGTCTGAAAAGGTGTTATCAATTTGGTTCACATACTAAGAATCTATAAGGATGTCTACTCCAAAGAACACATTAAATAATGTAATAATAAAATAAGCAAATAAAATACTAATATGGCTTAAAAGCATGATCGATGATTCAGAAAATTCAATTGATAATCAAGAAGATGCAAATGAAAGATAAGAATCAATAAAATTTAATTTTTTTCTAAAAAGTCACAAAATAATAGTTTTGTGAAAGTAGATTCTTCAGGAAGATCTTCTAATAATATAGTAAATATAGTTGATGATAATAAAGGTCATATTAAAAGGTAGAAAAGAATATTGATCAAGAAGATCTCATACAAATTTATAAAAAAGGTAAAGATAGAATATCTTCAATTGTACACACATGGTTCAACTATTTCATCAAAGAAATAGACAAACATGATATTCCTAAAATAGATAACAAAGACATTGGGATATCTTTACTATGCACCTATTGTGGCAAATGTGGTCATGAGAAGGTTAACTACTGGAGTTTCCATCCATGTAAATATTATGGGGGAAAATATCATCCTTCTTACTATTGTTACAACAAATAAAAATACTATAAAATATTCAAGGAGAAATTAATATTCATATTAGACTATTTCTTCCAAGCTATTGTTTCAGAAGCATCCACTAACAATGAGCTCAAGCTTGACTTTTTTGAAGATCAAAATAGGCCATACAAGAAACCATTGAACATAGAAGGAAGCAGTTATGATCCAATTATGACTTGTAAAATTATGAGATCACTAGTCCATCAAGGATACTTAGAAGACTACATGGTCAAAGATTCTTCCAAACACTCAGAAATAACAAAAGGAAGTGGAATAAAAATGACAAGAAGAAACAACACAAAAATTGAAGCAGAAGAAGAAGAAGAACCAAACCAAGTTGATAATTATTCTAAAGATAAAGATCCATATTGAAGACTAAAGTCATAAATACCCAAATAATGTAATACAGGGGATGTAGAGTATATTACATCATTTGGCTTATGTAAATATACCACCTTTGATGCATAAATAGAGTAGGAGTTTGCTTTAGAGTGAAGTTAGTTACTTCAAGTATTGTAATAAATGCACAAGTGTCAATGTGCAAGTTGTAAATGTGCATGTAGTCCACATGTACATAAGTCCTAGGTAGAGTAAGGGCCAAGGAATCTATATTCCTATATAAAGGCCTCATAGTGAGTGTTTTTAGAGAGGCAGTGAATGTTTCTGTTATAGTTTAGTAGTATGGTACAATGTAGTCCTTTAATATCTATTCATGGAGTGTTCATGTCCTCCATTATATAGCATTGTACTATTTTTGTCACTTTAATTAATGGTAATTTTTTGAGTTTTTTGCATATGTTCATCTTATTATTTTCCTACATATTATTGTGCCATTAGTTTATAATTACCTCATCTTAGTTATTTTACATCTTGTGGTTATACTACCTCCCATAAAAAGCTAACAATTATGAATAAGTGAGGAGAATTTTTCCTTCACTATTTCTAAAAACACCTCCTCCACCAAATTTTCCTGAATTTCCTTTAGAAGCATCATCCAAATTAATTTTGACAAACCCAATTTTTGGACATTTCCATTTTACCATTGATCGGACTAGATCCTTTGTTTTAATTTTGTTGTCACGAATGACTTTTCCATGTATATTCAAATCATGTAGCCAAGTTATTAGCACCTTTTTTTTTTGCAATTGAGACTTTCCATGATGAGCAACATATTTGTAGATATTTTGCAAAAGAGACAATAATACATTTCCAAACTTGGGCATGATTTTGAGATTTATTTAAAAAAAAATTGTTATTCCTTTCAGCATAAAATTCCAATAAATAATGGTAGGGCCAATCCTCCAAAGAATACATAATACTTTATCTTTGAAATAATTAGTCCAACATTTTATAAACTCTTTCAATGTTTATAATGGATTTCTTCACTCCTAAATGCAACAGAGAAGCTGTTCATAGCTTTCATCTAGCGCTAGTGAACCACATCAAAGGGAATAAACAAATAAACATTTTGGGCTTCTTGCTTAAAGAACTTGAGAAAACAATGTCAAATATCAAAGATGGTAACACATCTATTCCTAATCACCAAGGTCTTTTCACGCTAATTTTTAATTTGTCTCTTTGAAAAATAACTCATTATCTTTGGGTAAAAGTGGGGTTATGCCTTGAGAGTAGTTTGAGAAAGTTCTTGAGAGGACTTGTAAGTAGATCTGAGGTAAGTCTTGGTGAATATTTGTAGGTATATTTAAGGCAAGTCTTGGTGAAGACTTGAGATCATATTGAGCAAGTTCGAGAGAGGACTTGTAGGCAGATTTGAGGTAAGTCTTTGTGAAGACTTGAGAGCATATTGAGAAAGTTATAGAGAGGACTTGTAGGCATATTTGAGGCAAGTCTTTGTGAAGGCTTGAGAGCAGATTTGTTTGATTTGAACAAGCTTTGTGTTAAGGCTTGGGGAAAATTTGAGTAGAGTTGATTAATTATTTGTTCAATATTTGTGTTAAGGCTTGGGGTAAATTTGAGTACATTTGATTTGTGATTTGATCAAGATTTGTGTTAAGGCTTGAGGATAGATTTGAGGATAGATTTTGGTGTAGATTTGAGAGAAAAGTTATGCTAGACCTGATACAGAGTTGGAGCATATTTTTACTAGACCGAGGATAGTGTTTAGTACAGATTTGAGGTAGATATTGAGCAGAGTTGAGAGACAGATTTGGAGGTGATAGAGCAGAGGATAATAGTCTCTAGTGGATAGAGATCCATTAGCCAGGGTAGTGAGGACAAAGATATTCTGAGTGAGGACATAGGTCTTATGTGGAGAGAGATCCACAAGCTAGTGTAGTAGGGTAGTAGTATTCTAGAAGATCACCAACTAGAGCAGAGAAGATTGGTATCTCCTATGGATAGAGTTCCACGAACTAGAGCAGAGGATATTGGTGTCTCCTATGGATATATATCCACAAACCAAAGCAAGGGGAAAGAGTAGTGTGATCCACAAACTTGTTGGAAATATAGATTTATTCTTTGGAAAGAGATCCATGAACCAGTGGAGGATAAAGAGTTCTCCTGGGTCAAGTTCTACAAAAAAAATAAGGGAAAAGAGTTCTCCTATGGATAGAGATCCCCAAAGTAGAGCATTAGGGGTTTGGTTTCTCCTTTGGATAGAGATATATAAATATTGTAATAAGGAAGAGTTCCCAAAATATTTGTTGAGAAAATTTTAGGGAAATATTTTATCCGTGGAGTAGCCCACATTGGCTGAACCATGTTAAATTGGTGCATCTATTATGTGTGATGATTTTTTCATTGCTTTGATTATTGATTTTGATATTGCAATTGATATATTTGACAATATATTTTGAGAAAGAAAAGTAAAATTTTGTCTTATATAGTTCACCTCCCCTCTCAGTATAAGCTTGTGTTCTTCATAATCTTGTTGGAAAAGTTATTAGAGATTTGAGTTTGGGCCCAAATATGGGAGAGGATGACCCTCAGGATACAAGAGTTGGTGTTCAAGTACTAAAAGGTGACTCTTCTCCAATATTACTATATTTATATGACAATGATTCATCTTATTTGAAAGATGAAAATCCAGTCAGGAAAAGAAAATCTAGCTCTCTGAAGAATCCCAATATTGAAGTGAAAGGCATGAGGAGATCAGTGTGCATTAATACCAGAATTGGAAAGAGATTGAAGACACAAGGCTTTAATGACTCTGATGATTCTGATGAGTCCCTTGTTTCTAAGGAGAGGCTAAATAAAATAACCACCCCACTCTCTAGGTATAAGACTCAGGAAGACTCTGCTATAATTCCAAGCTCTTATTGTGATCAAGTTAAGGAGTTGATAAGATCCATTAGAGATCTATAAATTAAACTGCATATTTTGTGAATGAACTATCATGGAAATTGTAACATAATCCAAATACTCTAAATATGGATGTCATCATTTTTTATGAATCTTCACAAGATTAGGGGAACCTTTCAAAACCTCTTCTTTTTCATCTAATAAAAAAAACTTTTTCAATGTTGATGGAGCTACCCAATATAATTTTATATATATTTTAAAATAAACCCAAATGGTGTGAGCAAATAAATAATGAAAAAGTAAATGGTGTGATGTTTCTAAATCCTTCTCACACAAGGCACATCTAAAGGGTCTATAATAGCCTATTATTTTTAGACTCTCTCTTATAAGAATCTTACTTTGAATGACTAACCAAAGAAATGACCAAACATCTTCTAAGGAAAATATTTTGGAGAAGGAAATTTTGATTGTTCTAAATCCTCATATCCCAACTTGACTAAGTGTTCACCCTCATTTGATAAATTCTAAACCAACTCATCCTTCATGTAAAAATTGGCAAATAAAACTCTTGAAGCATATTTTTAAGTTCATCTACAATTTGTTTGAGTTTCTCTCCTTTAACCATGTTACTAAAAGAAATCCATTATTTGGAGTTTTTGCTCATAATAATATAGTATTTGACATTTGGACCTTTACATGCTAGGAATGCTTGACCCAATCGTTGCTATTTTGAGTTGAGATAAGAGGATAAGGCTTCAACCAAGCATTAAACCAAAAATTTGCATAGCTCCTCTCATTGAATAACCATCTAATATGTTTCTTTATCAATTGCAAACCCTTTGATTTGAAGTTCCATGTTGATGATATTTTAGGTATAGTTATTTTCTTAAATAGTTTCATTGCATCAAGAGAACCTATATATTTTTGAAGTAATATTTTTTCCCAATTTTTTCCTTGAACTCTGAATAATATCCACCCAAGCTTTGCTCCTAATACCAAATTTAAAAGTTTACAATTTCGCAAGCCTTCTCCTCCAATATTATTTCCTTTTGTAAACTCTATCCCACTTACAAATAGAACACATAAATTTTTCCTCATAGCCTTTCCATATAAAGTCTCTTCGAATTTTATCAATTTTGGATGCAATACCTGTTGGCAGTCTTGAAAGTGATATCATATAAATAGAAATGGATTGTAATGTAGTCTTTATGAGTTGTAGCCTTCCTGCCATGGTTAAAAACTAACCTTTACAACATGCCAAGAAAGATTTAATTCTATCCAAAAAATATATTCAAAGATCCTTTTTATTTCCTTTATTAGACAAAGGAATACCCAATTAGGTTGATGGAAAATTTTCAATTTTAAAACCTAAAATATTCACAATAATTTGTTGTAAATCTAAAGCAATATTAATGAAAAAAGTCCTATATTTTATAGTATTTATGAACTATCTAGTAGCCTTCTTATAGCATGATAATATTGATTCAAACTCCATGACCTCACTGATTGAGGAATGGCCCAAAATAAAAGTATCATCAACAAATTAGAGATGAGATCCGGAGGGACCATTTTTTGCAACTTGAATACCCTTGATTTTTCCTTCTATTTTTACCTTTGAATAGACTCCATAATGCTTCTACGAAAATAATAAATAGATAAGGAGAAAGTGGATCATCTTGATGAAGTCCACAAGATGAATTGAAGTAACCAACAGGATAACCACTCATTAAAATAGAAAATTTTGCAATGATGTAACAACATTTAATCCACTCACACCAACTATAATCAAAGCCAAAATTATTGAGAATAGCATGTAGAAAATTTTGGAAAACCTTATCATATGCTTTGTCCATATCTAATTTCAAAAGCATAATTTGCTTTTTTAAGGAATGAAGAGAATGCATGGCCTCTAATGCAATAACTATACCATCAAGAATTTGTTTACCATGAACAAAGCTACATTTTTCCTCTAAGATAAGACACCCTAGAATGCCCCTCAACCTGTTTGCCATAATTTTTGAAATGATATTATAAATCATATTACAAAGGGTTATTAGACGAAAATTATCAAAATAGTTTGTGTCACGTTTTTTTGGAACCAAGGTAATAAAAGTAGCATTGATATCACTTATTATAGCCTTCATTTTCTAGGTCTGTTCAACCACAAATAACATATCACTCTTCAATAAATCCCAAAATTTTTGAAAGAAAATTGTAGGAAATCCATCGGGGCCAAGTGCATTGTTAGGATGGAAACTGAAAACTACTTCATGGAGCTCCTCCATATATATATTCTTTATCAAGCTTTTAGTTTGTCCCCGAGTGATAATTGATAGAATATTTTGTAGAATTTTTTCTTGCGCCTCCTTATCTTGCCTAGAATCTGACAAAATATATTTGAAATAATTAATTGCTTCCTTCCTTATATCTTCTTCGTTCTCAACATTTCTTCCATATAGAGTTATATTATTTTATATATGACGAATAAAAAAATTGTTTTTGTTGTAGAATGCTTTTTTTTTGTATTTTTATCTCCTTCCTTGAACCATATCTCTCTAGATTTTTGGAACCAATATGACTCCTTTTTAAATGCATTACAATAATAAAAAACATTGTTTTTCAACTATATCTTGTAAATTTTTGAGCTTGAATTCAATTTATTTATTTTCTTTAAAAATGTCACCAAAAAATTTGGCATTCCATATATTCATTTTCTCCTTTAAATATTTCAACTCTTGAACAAACCTGTACATATATGATCCTTCAAATTTTGTTTCATACCACCATAACATAACCATCTGGAAAAATCAAGGTCTTGGAGCCATATATACTAGAATTGAAATGGCTTTGGATGACTATTATTAGGTAATTAGTAAGTCAAAAGAATGGGTTTGTGATCTAATATTGCTTACAATAAAATATCTGAAGAGAATGTATACTTTATTTCTTGTATTAAAATAAACTCAGGTCTATAACAATCTATTAATTCCTTAATAACTTTTTTTTAGGGGTTTTATTCATACCCATAATATTCCATGTTATCATTTTCATCATAAACACTCTTTATTTTTATTAGTGGGCTTAGCCCCACTTCTTGTTAACACCTATGATATTTTTATTTGGCTTCCTAGATCAATATCCTTTTTATTTTATTTTTCTCTTCTTGATCTAAATGCCTTCCTCTCCTTCTATTTATGCCAACACTCTCATATTCATAAATCTCTTATATTTTTTCATATTGTTCATAATGAGACTTATCTTCTAAAGATTTATGTTACCCTAAAGAGTCAAAAGTGCAAGGAATAGCCTCAATAGAATTTTCTTCTTTATGTTGCCCTAAAATCTCTAAACTGCATAGATGATCCTCCATAGTCATTATTTCTTATGTTGGCTTAAAAACCCTAAATTTCCTTGGATATTCTCCATAATTTTTTCTTTACTATACTACTTTTGAAATCCTAAAGTGCAAGGAATACACTTCATACTATTGTTATTTTTATTGAGAGGATAAGATTTTATGCTACTTGAGGATAATAAAGATGATTTACTTGGATTAAGCTTGACCTCCTTCACCTCATTTGCTTTAAAATTTGCATTCCTATCTTCCTTTGCTTTAGAATTTGTCTTCCCATCTTCCTTCACACATTTAGATCCTTTTATATTTGAACATATGCATTGTACTTCCTCATCCCCCATATCATTTTTTTATTCTAATGGTTGATTCAAGTGAATTATAATGGCATTTTCCATCTGATGATGTAGAAAAATTTTTATAGCTATTTTTTTAGGAGTGGAAAATCATTTATTTGACCTAACTTCTCCTATGATATGATCTCCTTGTTTCAAATTTAAGCTACCCTCATGCCCAAAAAATTCCATCTCTTTCTCCATCATTTTTACTTTGTAATCTCTTCATGTGTACCTAATTTCATGATATTTATGACATCATAATGCATTATTTTCACAATCCACTTCCTGATCCCATTATTTTAATTTAGATTTAATCCTAATCGACTATGGTAGAGGTTTAGAAATATCCATGAAAAAACATATTTAAGTATATACAACATACATTGTCTCCTTAGTATTTGATCCCTATTGGATGAATTCACCTAGAGTATTACCAATATTCTTCAGAACATCCTTATTGATGAGTTGATAAGGAAGTCCAAAAAGCCTAATCTATATCAAAATCCTTTTAATAGTTTTAGTCTCCACAAAAAAATTCTCATTCCAAGGTCTTAAATATAATGTATTTATACCCCTAAACCATGGGCCTCCATCCATTATTTTATCCCTTATTTATGAACTAGACAAATATGATGAGAAAAATTCCTTTTGGAAGAAAATTCATGGAGTAATTTGAATTCAATCCCCACTTCCACCTGATCCAATTTCAAATCTTAGAAAAACCTTACTAGTATCCATGAAACTTATATATTAACCCTCTAGTTTTAAGAACCATTATATCATTCTCAATCATCTAATCCTTGATAATCATTTTTGGTGTAGATTTTACTACCTAGACTAGGTTTGCCATAGATTCACTCTTCCTCTTTTTTCTAGATAAGGCATCCATACTTCCAACTTGGTCATCCATACTTTTAGTAAAGACTTTCACAAATGCCATTATTTCCATGTTACTTGGATTTTATTCAAATGAATTCTTTAAATTCCCCTAATATTTGGAATAAGAAGTAGCATTTGTTCCTTGATCATACTTTGGGTTCTACTTCCTACTTCCCTACTCGCACTTCTTCCTCACTCTCAACTCACACTCACACTCACTTTTGGCTATGCTCACTCTCGACTCGTGCTCGCACTTACTTCTGGTTGCACTCACTCTTGGCTCATGCTTGCACTCACTTCTAACTACACTCACAAATAAGACTATATTTGAACTATAAACTTGGATAAGGACATCAATCATCTACTATTAGATAAAATTGTGCAACAAAGGTGTCATTTTAATATTAAAAGAAGTGATACTTATTAGTGGACAACATTAGTTATAAAAATAATTACTTGTTTATTAAAAAAATAAAAAATCAACAACATAATATTAGCCAAATATTAATGTATTATGTAGAATATATTTCAACTAAATAGTAATAGCAATTATGTTACTTAGATACGCATAGATATGTATGTGTGTGTGCATGCACATGCATGTGTATATATATCCAGATTTTTAAATATAGAAATATCAAGTATTAAAATGTGTAGACTATATTTATATATTAAACAATAAACATATAAGAACAAGAAAGTTTTTAATGTCTACAAGGCTAAAGCAACCTACGAGATAGCAAAGCTTTTGTTACTAAAGAAATAATATTTTGTTATTAATCTTGTTGATACTTTCATCTAGTTTCTTCAAAAAAATTAGATATAGAACACAATAACAATGTATCAACATAACTATTCTAAACATTATTAGAAGCATCACATTCCAATATAAAGTATTTTCTTGTTTCTATTACTCTTGAACTGTAATAGGTGTATATTCTCTCTTTCCATTTCTCTTTAGGTCTCCTCCATCTACTTGTATCACATTTGAATTGATGTAAGCTAGTTCTACTTTTAGTTATAAGCATATTTGCTCTCAGTTTGTTACTTGCATCTATACATGATTTTTTGTGATGCTCACATATGGGGTTGAACCCAACAAGATAGTGCAACTTCTTTCTTCCTAAATTTTTTGTCCACATTGTAGTCAATTTTTTTTCCTTATGTGGAATTTTATATCCCTTTTGTTGTTTGACATTTTATTAAATCAAATACCCCACTTATTCATCCATTTGATATTTTATTCCGTCCAAGTATTCTTTTTTTATTCAAGTATTCTTATATATATATAAATAATAAATTTAGTCCACATATTCACATACGTTTTTCTAATATTTATTAGATATCCTAGAAAATGAATCATTGTGTTTGCCTCCATAGGAAAAATACTTGTTTATATTAGAAACATTTCAGATAGAGTTGATGATTTTATTTTGAATTTACTTGTAATCATATGCCTTTGGATCCTCTCTGTTTGCCTCCATTTCAATCCTGATGTATTTTTTGACCATACTATACACCCACAAAGAACCATTTGTACTACCTAAAATCTATATAATACCCCAAAGGCCTTTCAATCCCATAATTCTACCTCCCTACATCCTTTCTACAATAAAAATATTGATCTATAGCATTCCATTATTCAATATGTAGATTGTCTAATGAAATATGTTACTGAAATCTACACCAAGATACTTGTATTCTATTACTTATTTTAAGAGACCCCTTTCAACTTGAAACCTTAACTACCCTATTTTTTTTTTGTTTAGTGAAAACTACTATCTTGGTTTTGCTAGTATTACTTGCAGGTCAAATTCTTTATAAAGTGTTTTTTTTTTTTGAATTTACATGGTGGAATCGGTAGCTGCCACGAATCTGGACAGGCTGTCCAGCTTTTTATGGTTGCCACAGTATTCTGCACTGTCTACCCCGGAAGCCGCCACATAGATCTTTGTGCAGTCTGCCCCTATAACCACCATGCCACAATCATTTTAAACCTTTTACACCGCTGAAAGCACCAGGAAAGGGACAAGTGTTCAGTCTGGAGAGGCCCGAGATTTGAACCTTGGACCTCCGCACCCTTATGGGGTTTGGATGAACCAATTGGTCTACACACCGGACCTTAATTCCTTATAAAGTGTTATATGACCTTTAAATTTTCATTTAACTCTTATGTTATCCTTGCAATCAAAATGAGACCATCTACATACAAACGTAGCTTCACTATATAACTATCCAACTATATACCTTCCCCCACTTACCTTATCCATTCTTCTAACTTATCAATATATACTCTAGATAAATTTAGAAATAATAATCATCCTTATTTAACTCCTTTGTCACTTCCAAAGCATTATGAGAGGCCTTTTGGGTTATGGTCTTGGATTGAAACTCTTCTATAACCAATGGATTGTTACCCTATAGTTTTTGTATGCCTAGTTCTATCAGACTCCATTTATTACTTCTAGGAATGATTTCCAAGGTCTTCTTGAAGTCAACAATGGAGAAACAATTCATAGTTAAATGAAAATAATTATAATGGGAAGGGTAAAAAAACGATTAAGGCTTAATATGAAATAGAAAGTATGACACAAAGTTACACCAAAATTATTGTTAATAGTATTGCATAAGTAAATCCATGTTTTATAGATGATAGAGGTATATTTATATATTATGGTACACAACCCATATTAGAATTTTACTTTCATTTCAAAAGTGATCTATAATGTTATGAACCTTAACTCTTATTAACAAAAATCACTCACCATTTATGTAAAAAAATTAAAAACATCCATCCATAAATTAATTATGCATAAAACAATCCATAAAAATAGACATATATAGAGTCAAAAATAATAATATTTCTAAAGGAAGGAACTACTTCAATATCCACTCTATGAGCCAAGAATTTTACAAAAAAATATTGATATAACTTATCTTTTACAATGGAAATCTCTCTTCTTTATATACCCCTCTTTCTAAGCCCTCGTCCCACTTACTATTATAGAAAAATATTAAAATACATAAAACCTTGAGTTATATGTGACCCATGCCAAATGCCCATACAATATAATATTATATTTCCATATTCTTATCCTCAGGTTTCTTATATTCCACCCCTTACAAAATGTTTTATCCTCTAAAAATATGAAGAAACAAGATAATATGATTTTCTAAGCAATGTTAGTAACTGGTAACATTCTCGATCATCCATCCATCTCAATGAAACTATGATTTTTGATGGTCTTTATTGATGTTGGTATGTTATTTTATCACTTGAGTATCCAAAACTACTTTGTTCCTTGATGTTTCTGCACCAATCTAAAAACTAGAATCACTATGCTTTCTCTTCCAAACACGACCATACTTAGTACCTTTCTAATTCCATATAGAACCATAATAATGTTACCCTAAGCCATGCCTCTAGGATTATTTCCAAACCAGGTGGTGTGGATGGTGATAAGATGCAAATTGAACCTAATGTTCTACTTTATTTAACTCAATATTTTTCTCCTATATTATAAATTCTTTTGCACATTATTCTCTCACGTTCCCTTTGTTTGGTGCATCCTTGTGATCCTCTAATAGAACTTCCTTGGACTTTGCTATTATTTTTTCCATGGGCTTTGTTGTTGTTGCTTCTTTCATGAAATTTATTGTTGCTGGTTAATTTCTACTACTATCTCATTAGATTCCGTTTCAAACTTATCTATTTTTTCTTTAATTTCTTTTCCTGCAATAACTTGCTATTTTTACTTGGGTCCTTACCTCTTACACTAAGAAATATCTTGTATTGTTATTTTTTTTTCCTATACCAAAACTTCATGAATTTATTTTGTACATGAATATTAATAGTACCAAAATGATGCAACCAAGGATATCCCAAAATAACATCCATATTGTTCATCAATGACATAAAATTTTGAGTGCAAGATATATTTATCCATGGTAATATTCAAATATTTAAATTATTTGAACAATATTACCCTCAAGCTTTGTGTCCTTAATTTTCTTTTCATGAACCTAAAACCTTTTATCCAAAGCAATATTAATAATAATACATTTGCTTTTAAAATTTATAGAAATAACAATCTTTTCCCTCTAGATGCAACCATACACCTGCAAAATAGATTTTTTAAAGTTAAACAATTTTTCTGGATCACTGCTTGGCTTATCTAACATTCAATATGTACTTCCTTCTGCCTGCACACCATTATATTTCTATTTTACATTTACTTCTTTTTGTCTACAAATGTTTTTCTTGTTCATAATACTTATTATTTCTTCTACAGTTCTTAGATTCCTTTTTCATTTCTTCTATCCTGCTTTGAAATATGTCTCTTATTTATCCACTTAATTTCTCACCAATTTTTTTATCCATTCATAAGATTCCTCTTCTTCCTCCTTAGAAATCTCTTCTAACTCCACAACCTCAACCTAGAAAGTTTTTCCAATGTAAATTATGTTTTGAAACAAAACTAGGGTTTCTCAATTTTTTTTTTTTTAATTCTCCTCTACTCCTAGCTATTAACAATTAATTTTGAAAATTTTCTTCAAAATAATTTAATTTACAACTAATTTTCTTACCCTGGCTGATAAATTTTTGCAATCTTGTTCTTCTGTGACTTAAAAAATCATCACTACTCTTGTTTTGGATAATTGACTTCACAAGATTGTATATCCCTTAATAATACTCAAATTTCTTTATATGACCACTCATTTTAAATCTCTTCAAGTTCTACATAGAATGGTCCAAGAATCATCTGAATTAGACAACTCTTCACAAAGATATAGCCCCTAAAATATGAAATACTTTTCTAATTTTTTTTATCTTAAGGCTGCCCTTATTTTGGATGGATATATTCACATGGTTTCATCTCCCTCAATATTAATTGGATTCTTTTTTATAACCACTCATTTTAAGGCTTTTCAAAATCTTCACAATTTTATGCAAGAATTGTATGAATCAAACAACTTTTTGCAAAGATATGGATATTACAAAATGAGATATTTTCTAGAAAATATTTACCCTAAGTTTGTCATCCACCCAAAAAATATAAACCCCATTTGCAAGAACCTAGCTATGATATCACTTGTTATGAACCACTTTTCTCATCCACATAAAATTTTAACAATTTGAATAAATATTAAATAAACAACCATAATGAATAACCCACATAAATTAAAACATGACAAAATATGTAAATTACTTCAATTTTTACCACTTGTTATGTACCTCTTATCATCCACATAAATCATTAACAAGATACAAAAATATTAAATAAATGACCACAATGAATAATCCACATAAATCAATACAAGATAAAATATGTATATTACTCCAATGTCTTTAATTTATAATCCAAACCCTTGAGGTAGGGCAACTCCACCTATTGCAAGGAAGTCACTTCTTAATATTTCTCAATATGATATCTCAGCAATACAATATTCTTCTCTTCATATCAATGACATAAAAATTTGCATGTAGAATGTACTTATCCATAAAAAGCTTCAAGTCTTCAAAAATTTGAAATGTCTCTCCTTGAAATTGTTTGCTTTTTATATTTTTTGCTAGAACTTGTAAACTATTAGCCATGTCATTGATGAAGTTATTCTTGCTGCTAAGGTTTATGGAAACATTAATTTTTTTTATTTTGAATGCAACTGTAAAATACAAAATAGAATCTTCAACACTATTTAACTTATCTAACATCCAATCTATGCTTCCTTAATTTTGCACACTATCATCCTTCTCTTTTCTTTTTCTCAATTTCTCACAAATTAACTCTCTCTTAGTTCCTTTTCGTTCTTTTTGAAGTTTGTTTAATTCTTCTGAATAGCTTTGGAGTGTATTATTCAAACTAGCTATATTTTCATCATTTTTCTGAGATTCCCATTTGCCTAAAAATGCATCTTCAAATTCTTCCCATGTGTATGTATAATGGTTATAATTAGATTTCACATACCAAGATAAAGCTTTCCCTTGCAAAGAAGCCAAACATTTGTATCTCCATTTAAAATTATTGCATTTTAAAGATTTAAAAAAATTTAACCATTTCTTAACATTACTATCATCTTATCCAAATAATTTTGGCAACTCCATGACCTCAAACCCCCCAAAATTTTGAAACTTGAAATTTTCAAAAATTAAATTCCTCAAATCTCCTTTATTCCTTTCAATATACCTTGAAATGTACAGTTTTTTCACAACAAAATATACTACAACTGATTTTATTACCTTGTTTGACATATATTTACACTTAAACTAGCAAATGTTAATGGTTTGTAGACTTTTTTTGGGCTGATAATGGCATGTGGAAAGTGTATTCCCTTCACTTGGCCTAGCAATTATTAATGGCTTGTAGTCTACATACTTATTGTAATTAATAACGACCTAATTTGCAAACTATTTATTTTTATATAGACTACTGTCAAACCTTAGACTGGATATTTTATACACTCAAACTATTTTTTCTAGATTGATACGAACTATGGACTGGGTATTCTTCTACACTCATACTATGTATTTTATCTCAATCACAACTATCTTCTCTACTAAAGTTGTGGAAACTAGGTATTTTATCTCACTTACAAATATCTTCTCTACTAAAGTTATGGAAACTATTATTGATGATAGGATGATACTTCTATAGAAATTTTAGCAATAAATAGGCCCCAAAATGCAACTTCCTAGTGGCTTAAAGTAAATATCATTGACCATAAAAGTTGTCTAAGTGAATATGACTCTCTAATTACCAAAAATATTTCCACCAAGGAATAATTACTAAGAAAATTACCATGGGTTTACCTCTAAATGAAAACTCTTTGTATGCTCTTCCAGGCTAAAAATACTACTAACAAGGTGTGGGGCTATTGATCCTTTTCATTGGTGACATGCTTAAACCAATTACTCTACGATTCATGAGGTACTCAAAATGAGTTTTAGGAAAAATGTTAGCCAAAGTATTTCCACTATTTAAGAAATCAAGACCTACACCCATTCATGCAAGAGGTTATGGGCCTACTGTAGGTTCTTATTAAACACCAATATTAGGATTTGAACAATGAACAATGAACATGGCCCTAGAAATCACTTTGAGATAATTAAAGTTTTTGTAGTGAATCATAGTCCTAGAAAGTGCTATGATATAACTGAAGATTTAGTAGTGAAACACAACCCTAGAAAGTGCTTTGATACCACTTGTTATGAACCATAATTCTTATGAATAGAGTCAATCACAATTTATGCAAAAATATTAAAAACATCCATCCATAAATTTATTACACACAAAATAATCCTTAAAAATAGACATGGATTTTGGAAAGTACCCTTAAGGTAGGGAAACACTAATAATGTTCCTGAAGGAAGGAACTAATCCAATATTCACTCCATGAGCCAAGACTATTACAAAGAATGATTGATATCACTTATATTTTATAATGACAAATTGTCTTCTTTATATATCCCTCTTTATTGATGAGTGCTAAATCATGTATATTTTATGCAAAGTTTAATCTATCTTTTATCTGCAAATATATGAAAATGAATGTGTTTTGATGATCGTTATATCTTATTTGCATGACTTATGCATAAATTTGATTTATAAAATATTAAGTAATATATGCCTATATTTTAGACAAATCATACGAGTTTTCTATAGATAAAATATTGCAGGTATCTTACAAGAGATGTTGCAGTAGAACACAAGTCATATATCAAGTAAGGATGAACCAGTCATGTGGAAGTGCATTACAGAAAGGTGCTACAAAAAATACCTACAATAAGGTGCTACAAAAAGCACCTATTGAAAGGGATTTATAGAAAGAACGTTGAATGAGTAAACCATCTAATGTATTGGAATTCCACGTTTGATGATAGCGTAGCAGTGCCATGAAGAATATATAGTTAGCATGATTGTTTAATACAATGACAATAATATTTGGGATATGATTTAATCCTTGTATAATTTGTAACATGTCATTCAAAATATATTATATTAAGGTTGTTAAGTTGTCTATATTTGAACGAAACCTTAATTTGTATTTTCCCTTAGGAATAAGATAAAAAATTGTCCTATCTTATCAACAAGTTATTCAAATTTAGGATATTCATTATGTATACTTGGCAACTATGCCACTTGGACAATTCTAATTGTAATAAATCTAAGGGTAGTTGTTAGCATATATTAATTTTAGAATATCTTTGTTATGAAATATTAGAATTCAAATCTTCGAGCATTTGAACCGTAATAGATGGCAAAAGAGAATTTTATTTTAAATGTATAAATGACATTATAAAATACAAGGTGGAGATCTTTTAAAATGTCTACAGTCTGTTATCTACCATCTAATATCTAGGATCTATTGTGTTATCATCTGTCGATCGATCAATGTACACATGAGGAATTGAAGTTCATTAATAAAGTACCAACATTTTTCTCCACGGATTTGGTAACTATATCTTGAGTTTCTTTATGATTTATCTATCTCTATAGCCTTTAATTTATTTTCCTACATCCATGAATTAAATAGCGAATAGTAAATTTTTTTTTTTTAGATTTAGCGAAAGTCGCTTACGAGCCTTGATCTAAGAAACCATGACCAGGGGAGAAAATAGTTAATGTTAATGAATATTATTTACTAAAATAAATTAGAATAGAGGAGAAGAGAATTACATTATCTTCTACGAGGTAGGGCCCACTCCGAACAATCAATCCCTTGCTCTCTATCTCCTAAAATAGAGTAGAATTAGTTAGTGAGTAGAATTAGTCTTAGACTATAAGATAAATTAAATTGCATCATTTTAAATTATAAAATAAATTTAGTTAAAATCATAAATGCATTGTTAGATTGCACGTGGATCCATAAAAATATAGAATTAGTCTACATCATAATTACACTTTTAATTTCTCCCATGGACCATGTGGAACGTCAGATCATGGAAAGATTAGGCTTGATGGTTAATGGTCCTGGTCCTAATGTCTCTTACAGACGGATGGGTCGAAATAATCGGGTGCGAAGGGCTGGCAAATGGAATCCGCCTCCTCCGGGAGTGCTGAAAATTAATACGGATGGATCTTCCCGGGGTAATCTGGGTAATGCTGGTATTGGTGGTGTGGGGTGGGATAGTAGTGGTACTATTTAATTTTTTTTCTCTTGCTTTAAGGGACATCATTCTAATAACTTCATGGAAGCACTCGCAATTTTATATGCTTTGGAGCAAGGGTATGCTTTGGGTTGGCGTCGGATTGTTTGTGAATCTGATTCTCAGATTGTTATAAATTTGTTAAATTCTGGAGATAGTCTTCATGGTTGTTGGCGGTTGATTTGGGTTTCTTGGCAAATTCTTAATATCTCTGCTCGCTTGGAATTCATTTCTTTTGTGCATATTCCTCGGGAGTGGAATAGGGTAGCGGATTTGTTAGCTAAATGGGCTTCTAAGTTTCAAGATGGTTGGGATGTTCAAAATTGGTCTCAACTTTCTTCTGATTGCTCTCAATCTCTCTTCTTTATTGAGAGCTGATATGTCTGAATAGCTTCTGCTTTTTCTTTGTATCATGAATGTTTTGCTGAGTTAATAAATTTTTACCCTCTTTTAAAAAAAAAAAAATTACACTTTTAATTTCATTTTATTTCATTTCATTTCGTATAATAAAAAATAAGAAAAATAGAATCAAGTCAAAGATTAATGATTATGGAATAATCTATACATGATTTACTATTATTTAAATTATTTAACCTAGATTGACAAATTAAGTGTATGAGATACAACTTGACATTTTGACGTCATTTCCAAGGAGAACATTGCCATAATTTTTGGTCAGAGATTGTTGGGGTGAGAAGAAGACTTACCTACGTGATTGACAAGAAGTCTTCATGCAGTTCAATGTTGGGACAATAGGGTTCCAACAAGTGTCTTCATCTCAAAACTTCTAGGTTCCATTTTCTTAGGATCTTATTGCTTTCCTAGTTAGCATTTGATTTTAGTAGGTACTTTTTGGTTGTCACAAAATTAGGTCTGGATTCTCTGACCTTGTGAAAACAAGAGAGGTGTGACAAAATCACAATGAAGTATTTATTAAAATTAAGTTGTGATAACTACTTGGATTTTATTTCAGTATTTTTATTTTTAGTAAATTTTCAAAGCATTGGGTGGTTTTTGTTACTTACTTAGGTCTAGGTTCTTTAACTTGTGAAAACAAGTAGTAGGTGTGACAAGTTCATACTGAAGTGTTCCTTAAAATCAAGTAGTAACAACAATTTAACCTTTTATTTCAACACTTTTATTTTTAGCAAATTTACTTTTCAACATAGTGTGGTTGTTATCTACTTAGGTCTAGGTTATTTAACTTGTGAAAACAAGTAGTAGATGCGACAAATTTTATACAGAAGTGTTCCTTAAAATCAAGTATTAACAACAACACTTTACTTTCCCTTACCATTGTAAAATTGGTTGTGGATTTGAGACCTGGTTTTAGTGGTAGTAAGAATTGTTTTAGAATAGCAACTTTACTTTCCCTTGCTATGTTAAGACTAGATATGGACTTTAAACTTGGTCTTAATAATAGTAGGACTGCTCTATTTAAAATATTTATTTTCTAAAAATTATATTTTGAAAACAGAAATAAAAAAACAAAAACAAAACAAAAATTGAAAAAAAAGGAAAGAGAAGTAGAAGTTGCTAATGGTGGAAAGTTACTTTCAGTCTATAGTAATATACCTCAAAAAACTATTCCTAAAACAATAAATCAACCTACTTTTTGAATAAATACATAGGCCATCTAGAAAACAATGGGACTATATATGGGAACACCTTGATCTAATTAAGAAAAGAACAAAAGAGTTGAGAAACATCAAGAGGATTGATATAACTAAGGTTCTAGGTCTAGAATACCACTCTCCTTATCTTGATCTTGTGAAGAGTTGTGAATGTTGGCTAGGAGATAGGAGAGTGATATAATAAGGCTCCTAGAATCGTGCACTTCAGAGAACTATGCCATGATTTACATTATGAGCTATATTTTGAAAATCCTATCTCAAATAAAAAATAAACTTTTATTGTCCAAATGATTTATATTTTGAAACAAAATTTTGATTATGAGGAGGAACATTACATGAATCTTAAACAACTAGATCGAATTAATGATATCCATAAATTGTTTAAGGAGGAATGAATTATTTTTGTTACAAAAAATTAAAGATCTTTACAAATTTATGAGTAGATCTAGATATTCAAGAGGAATATTCATCAAAGTCTGTAAAGAAAACTCTAGTGAAAATTTTGATAATTCTAGATCAAAAGAGACTGAGATTCCAGTAATTGGAGATTCTCCAAAAGAGCAACTTGAACTACCATTGAATCTACTAGATCAAAATCCTAAAATATTTCTATTGCTAGAAACTAAATTTGATAATCATGTTGATCCATCAACTATCTTCTCTGAGTCTATACCAAGTCCAATATTAGAATTCATCCAATAAATCATGGCTGACCAAGCTAGTGAACATGGGGAAGTATATGGAAATCAAAGGGGAAATAGGTAAAGGAATAATGATAGTGGAGAAGTAGAAGAAAATCAAAAAAGAAGTAGGCAAAGAAAAACTTTTGCCTTCCCAGTTTCTTCTCCAATAGATAAGTTAACAAGAGAACCAAAACTGGTCTTTGTTACTATTATTACCTACCTTATGTAGAAAATAACTAAACACAAATAAAATAAACACAAGAAAGAGATAAGATTGCCAAAATGATCCTTTGTATTGATATTGATACAATTTTACAATAGTTTTTGAATTACCCTGAATGTGTTGGGGGTAATATTACAATGCTCCTTTCTCTTTCTTAGATAGCTTTGATAGAATAGGGGAAGTCTTCCAACTCTTCAACAAGATAAGATGTTCATTGTTCCTCTGCTACAACTCCAAGGGTGAGTGAGCTTTCAATATCCCACAAGGGGACCACTCTAGATACAATAGCCTTCCAAATACCTCTTTTCTACACACATGAAAAAGTACAAAAGGGTTAGTAGCACCTGTATATGTGATTAAAAACAATGTATGTAAAAACCCTTGAACTAATGCTTGCATAAAACATTAAAAAGAAACTTAAAAATGCCTTGCTAACAACTTAAAAACTTACTAATATCTTCTGATCAAAATAACTTGAAAATTTGTGAATATCTTCTAGGGGATCTCAAGAACCTACCCTCCAAATTTCATCTCAATCTGAGTCTAGATGAGTGAGATATGGCCAAAATAATTTTGGTAGATTCTGCAGAACCACGGGCCTACGGTTGTGATTGTGTAACCGTGGATGTGCAATTGGGTAACCATTGGCATGTGGTTGGGACTGTATAATTGTGGATGTGTAGTTGTGTAGATATGGTAAAAACCCTAAAAAATTGGATCGAGGATCTTGATGGCTCGAAATCTATGACCGTTGGTGACTCCTTGCAACGATTTTGAAGGTGTGATGATGTATTTTCCATACCATTTTGCCTGATGGAATGGTGTTGATTTTATAGGTAATTTTAGGTTTTGGAGGGAAATTAGAGGTGGCAAACCAAGAATTCCAAGTGGTAATCTTGGGCTACCAAATGGAGGGGGCAGTGAGTCACCCAAGGTGTCTCACTTAACTGGGGTGATGTAGCTGCAAGTGGAGTGAGATGTAAGGGTTGTCCCATGTGAAGGGAAAAATGGGACAAGGGTGTATGAGATGTGGCAAGGTGGGGTAGTGAGGTGGCTAGGACACATTTCTAGTGGGTAGGCAGGGTATCCTAGGGTGATTTTCTAGATTTTTATGCCTAAGTTTAGACTTAGGCATATATTATTATGCAAAATTATGACGTGCAATGTGGGTGAAGTGTACATGAATTAATATACCTAAGTTTATACCTAAGCATATATTTTATTATGAAAAATTATGTGGTGAAATGCAAATGCCTAGATTTTTGTATCTATAGATGCCCGTTTTTGTATCGTGTTGTGTAAAACACAATGCAATGCAAAAAAAATGAAACCTGTATTTATTGGATGAATGGAATCAAATATTCTCAATGCATAAGAATGAATGATTTTTGAAATTTTTTGAGTTGTTTTATTACCCCCTCAATTTGCAAATGGGTAAAGGATGAAACTCACAAGCCAATTGACCAAATGTGAATGATGAAAATGGATGGATGTGATGGATGCAAATGTTGGAAATCAAGATCAAGTTGGTTGTCCTAAGTTTAGAGTGGACTTGTGTTGTCGTCAATTAACCTTTTGGTATTATTGACATGCAATATTATGAAGTAAAGGAACCAATCACCCTAGGGTATTATCCTAGTGAATGTAGCAAATTCCTTAATGCAAAATAAAGTATAAATTTTTTGTGTTTTGTAACCCCACGGAGTAGGCGTCAATGACAACCTTGGGCAAATATGCTTGAACATAGGTCACTCAAAAATTGAAGGATCAACCTGATTCAATTTCAAACATGATGATGTTGGATGATTATGAATAAGTGTCCTTATGGTGAGCTACCCATCCTACCAGATTGCATGGATTGCTAGTCATGACAACCGCTAGGTATGTAGGGTGATTCACTAGATACAAGGTTCACTTGAGATGGTGATGATGCGAGATGATGATTTGAATGCATTTGTGTTGATTGAGGGGGGTTTGAATCCAATTGTATTTGATGGGGATTTGTGTAATATGGTCACAAATAAAATTCAACTTGTGTTGCCCCAAGCACGAAAAATATACCTATTTTAATGAGCGTTATTTGCATGATTGAGTGTTTTGAGAGTTGACTTGATTTGAGACTATAATTGGTAGATGTTGTGTACCCTTTAAAGTGATGAGTCGATGAATAAGATATGAAATGATGAAAGTGATAAAGTAGATGACAAAGATATAACTATAATTTTGACCATTATTGGTAATAGCACACTTCTATCCCTTGGAGCAGTCCAGCTGTATGGCTTTATTAGGGAATTGAGATGATAATAATTCATTTCTTGCATGAGGTGAATCAATCTTCAAGGACATTATGGTAACCTACCCATACTATCAGATTGCATGGATTGTTAGTCACTACAACCGCCAGGTACATATAATAAGTTACTGTATACGAGGATCACTTGAGGCAAAGTGGAAGAAGGCAATGTACACCTGTATCCCTTGGAGCTATCCAGCCGCATGGACTTCTTAGGGAGTTGAGATGAGAGCACTTCTATTATTTAAGGAGCCTATTGAATTTGTTTTTGACCAAAATAATTGATGTACCTTTGGATATTTTTGCTTTTGTTGTTTTTTTATTTATTTTTATTTTTATTTTTTTAGAATGCATGATTATTTTGCGTTTTTTTTTTTTTTGTGTTTTATATTATTTTTGTGGTTTTTAGTTTGCTGATTGATTTTTTTTTACCAAAATAATCTGGGTACCTTTGGAGCATTTTTTATTGATTTGACCAAAGGGATTTGTGCCTTTGGGGATTTTTGAATTGTGTTAATGATGATTGTCCTTATGGTAATCTACTCCTCCTATTGGATTGTATGGATAGCCAATCACTACAACCACTAGGGGACTAGAGAAAATCACTAGATACAAGGATCACTTAAGGCTGAGTGAAAGAAGGAACTGTGCATCTCTATCCCATGGAGTAGTCTAGCCGCATGTCTTTCTTAGGGAGTTGATATTATAGCACTTCGATCCTTTTGAAAGCCTTGTTGATATTGAATTTGACCAAAGGAATTGGATTCCCTTTGGAGCTTTTTTTTTGTTGGATTATTTTGACCAAAGGTGGAGGTTCCTTTGGAGCCTTTTTGAAATGAAATTTGACCAAAGGGGTTGGGTTCCTTTGGAGATTTTTGAATTAAAACTTGACCAAAGGATTTAGGTTCCTTTTGAGTCTTTTGTTTTTTATTTTTATTAATTTTTTTTTAATGTGACCAAAGGGGTTGCTTCCCCTTATTTGGGTTGTACATTGACAAGTTAGAATAATGGATAAACAAATTTGGGAGAGAGGGTGTGCACTTAGTCAAATATGTGGTAAAACTCCTCATGTATGCAGACGATGTAATTCTTGAGGCCAAAACAACCAAATATCTAGGAGATCACTTTCGAGCTCTAGAAATCTTTTGTAAGGAATTTGGGATGCAGTTAAACACAAGCAAAACAAAAATCATGATTTTTTCAGCAAAAAAGAAGAAGCAATAGCTCAAATTTTAGTTTAAAGGAGAACCACTTGAAGTAGTAGTAGAATACAAATACCTGGACATAGACTTTCATGATAAACTCAATTGGAATACATGTATGATGAAAATAACTTAAAGCGGTTGGAGAGAACTGTATGCACTTCAAAATAGGTGTAGGAATGCTGAGTTGTGGGACTAGAAGACAACCAGGGTTTTATTTGGCCTACCTGTTACACCGGTTTTGTTGTATGGTTGTGAGGTGTGGGCTAGTGGCACAACAAAGGAAAAATGGAGGCAAATAGAAAGGATTCAAAAATATCTAATCATAAATTTTCTCAAAATAAAGGCCACAATCCCCTATGAAATTATTATAGTTGAAAATGGAATGTTTCCTTTAGAAGCAATTGCTATGACCAAGCTGTTATGTTACTTGAAAAAATAGAAAACATGAAAAATGATAGATGGCCAAGGGCAGCTAAGGACAAAGCATTGCATAGGCGGCAGAACACATGGATGAAACAAAATTAGAAATGGATGAAACGTTGGGAAATCAACATAAATGAATGCCCAAATTTCAACAAAGACATCAAAAGCTATGTGAATGAAAAGTTTAGAAGTGGAATGTGGAAAAATGCAAGCAGGAAAATACAATACTATATTGCAAAGTTTAACCCAACATATGATCACAAGGAAGAAGCATATATAGGCGCTGAAATCAAGTGGAAGGAAAAATCCTCATTGCTCAGATAAGGACTAGCTGTCATAGGCTTATATGTGAAACATGGAGATGGACAACACCCAAAGAACAATGGGAAGAAAGGATATGTACTTTATGTAGCACAGGGGCAGTAGAGATAGAGGAACACTTCATCTATAAGTGCCCAAGTTTTTCAGACATTCGTGGCAAATACAAAGAAACACTTGGAAACGGATCTATGATAGAGTTATTTGAAGAGAGTAAAATAAAAAAAGCTGGGGAATTGCTAACCCAAATCAGCAGGAGAAGGAACAACCTTCTCAAAGATATTAAAGATCATATGATATGATTTGATCAATTGTACTTCCATATTTGAGGTCCCATAGACCAAATTTGGGTCTCGCGGACGTAATTAAAATCTTTCATTTCATTTCATTCCTTTGGAGCCTTTTGAATTGAATGTGAAAAAAGGAGTTTGATTCCTTTGGAGTTTTTTTTTTGAACTGAATCTTGACCAAAGGAGCTTGGTTCCTTTAGAGCCTTTTGAATTGAATGTGACCAAAGGAGTTTGGTTATTTTGGAGCTTTTTGAATTGAATGCAACGAAAGGAGTTTGGTTCCTTTGGATCCTTTTTTTATATTTTTAAATGTGACCAAATGGGTTGCTTCCTTTGGAGCCTTTTGAATTGAATGTGACCAAAGGAGTTTGATTCCTTTGGAGTTTTTTTTTTGAAATGAATCTTGACCAAAGGAGCTTGGTTCCTTTGGAGCATTTTGAATTGAATGTGACCAAAGGAGTTTGGTTCTTTTGGAGCTTTTTGAATTGAATGTGACCAAAGGAGTTTTGTTCCTTTGGAGTCTTTTTTTTATATATATTGTTTATATATATTTGAATGTGACCAAAGGGGTTGCTTCCTTTGGATCCTTTTGAATTGAATGTGACCAAAGGAGTTTTATTCCTTTGGAGTTTTTTTTTTGAACTAAATCTTGACCAAAGGAGCTTGGTTCCTTTGGAGCCTTTTGAATTGAATGTGACCAAAGGAGTTTGGTTTTTTTGGATCTTTTTAAATTGAATGTGACCAATGGAGTTTGGTTCCTTTGGAGCATTTTTTTTATATTATATTATGTTACAAGAGGTAAGACAAAAAATAATTATTGATTAATGTCATCAACTAGAGCATAGGATAGCTATAAGATTAAGTAGGTTACAAAATAGAGTATTTAACAATAGATCCTATGTCTACGCTAACAACTAACACGCTATGAGATAAAAGTGCTTAACCTAATAACAACTAACCTATCTACCGTCCAAAGGGAAATGATGGTAAGATAGACTACTAACCAAGGTAACTGATAATAGTAACTACTAGTGGTAAAAAGTAAGAAATTACTTTTTACCATGTGGTAAAATTATATCTGCCTAGGTGAAACTTAAATATTACCTAAATGAGGTAATAATCATAGTTACTAACATAGTAACTCTAACATCCCCCCTTATTACATTATTTGGGTAATACATACATATCCCTCTATACAACAATATTTGGGTAAAGTATATAGCTATCCCAATACAGTGAAGAAGATGTTGATCTACTGGTTCTTTGCTCTGTCACAGTGCTCTGGCTGCTTCTAAGCAAAAAATGTGTCATTCATCACTTTATCTTCACGCCAACGAATGTCCTTATGGCAATCACATCATCCAAATAATTTTCATGGGTAACCAACCACTGCAATCGCTAGGTGTAGTAGAATAGATCACTTCATACAAGGTTCATTTATTTACAATATGAATTTGCAAAAGATAAGGTAGCTAAGGTGTTGATCGCTACCGAAAATGCACCCTTATAAGTTCCCCCCTTCTTGTTGCAAAACATAGTGTAATTAATTTTTGAAGGAAGTGTGACTAAGGTGTCGGTCAAAGCCGAAAATACACCCTTATAAGTCATCTTACCTATTTACAAAAATTAGTGAAGAAAAGAAAATGGATATCCCCCCTCAATTGCAAAAAGTGTGCAACTCAAGAGTGTTGTGAAGGATTTTACAAATATTGCCTCCTAGACAATTGTACACCATAAAAAATTGCTCCTCTTATTACAAGTACTTCAAACACCTAGAATTTGCTATTTATGAAGCCTAAAAGAGGTACAAGCACCCCTCATTGCAAGGTCTTCAAACAAAAAAACTTATGCTATTTATGAAGCCTAAAATAAGAGTGAGATAAAATTGTGCTTTTGCCCAAGGGACACATGTGTTTTCTCTCTACAAAACTATTTTAGCAATTTAGCACTCCTTGTTCTATCTTTGAACCAGAAACATAATCAGAATGAGACACTTCACAAGAAAGATGGCTTCTCTGTTGTGCCTTTGCAATTTATTTTTGCTTGTTTTGAAACCAACACTGAATGGTGTCGTGGTTGTCATTTTTACAATTTGTGCAAAACTATGCTTTCTAGGCAATTTGATCAAAAAAGTTCACCAATTTGTCCTTTCTTATTGCAAGTACTTCAAGCATGATTGCTATTACGAAGTCTAAAAGAAAAAAAATTATGTTGATGATTTGGACTTCTCTGATTGCCTTTACAAGTTTTATTTCCATCTTATCAAAATCTATGTTTGAAGGAAGAAAGGAATTATCCCCCCTTAGTGCAAAGGATTGCAACTTTTAAGGTTCCTTATTTTTAGAAAACTTGTTCTTTCTTTTGATTACCCTAAAAGAGTACCAAAATATAATTCACTCAAACAGATATTTAATGGCACCTGCCTTAACTTCCTTCAAGAAGGATGAAAATTTTGAGGAAATTAAGCCAAACAAATAAGAGTGAATTAGGGGTTGTGATGATTTAGGAGATTAGTCTTACAATGACACTGAGAGGGGGTGTGAATCAGTGTAGCTCTTTAAACTTGAATTTATAGCTCTTAATACCGCAGCAATTAAAACTTATTACTAGATACAACAAGTATAACAAAAGAGCATCACACAACACAAGATTTAACGAGGTTCACCAATGTGGCTACTCCTCAAAAATTGATCGCTTGGACTACCATCCAAATCCAGCCTTTGCAAAGCACCAACTTTACAATCAATTTACCAGCACCCACTGGAAGGAGCACCAACCCTTGATTTATCTGCACTAATAGAAAGGAGCACCAACCCTTGATTTATCTGCACCAATAGAAAGGAGCACCAACCCTTGATTTACTAACACCAACTGGAAGGAGCACTAACCCCTTATTTATCTAGCACCAATAGAAAGGAGCACCAACCCCTGATGCCAAGCTGCAACCTGGACTTTAATTTGAATCTATAAGTTTGATAGTAAGATACCTTTGCTTTTGCAAGACCCCGATTGGTCTTCTTCACCTTTGCATTCTCTCGCGCACTCGCTCTCTCTACGCAATCACTTCGCACACTCGCTTCATTATAATTGAACTTCATGATCGTCTTCTCCCTTTTGTGCACTCTCTCTCTTTGCAAATTTTGCACTTAGCATGATTCGACACGACTTGCTCTCTACGCACAATGACCGTATTTCACACACCTTCAACCACTCTCAATTCTCCAAACAACCCTCCTTTTATAACAATATTTTTTATGATGAAAACCTTAATCTTAGTCGACTGTAAATCCTAATCTTAGTCGACTTTCATAACAACTGTAAACCCTAATTTTAGTCGATGTCATCCTTCTCATTTCAGTTCTCCTTCTTGACTTGCGCATTTACGACCTGTCATGAAATCATGACATTTCTGCCTCTGTAGCTTCTTTTGTTGTTGTTGCCATGAAAATACAACATGTCACGATATCACGACACTTTCACCTCCGTACGCTTTCTCTATTCTTTTGTCATGATATCATGACATTTCTGCCTCTGCAAACTTCATCTTTTCTTTTGTCACGATATCATGACATTTTTGTCTCCGTATACTTTGTCTTTGCTTTTGTCGTGATATCGTGACACTTCTGCTTCCATAGACTTCGACTTTGCTTTTGTCATGATATCGTGACACTTCTCCTCCGTAGTCTTCAACTTAGCTTTTGTCGTGAAATCGTGACACTTCTACTTTCGTACTTAGCTTCTTTGCTTTTGTCATGAAAATCGTGACACTTCCTTAAGTCTTCTTCTTCTTTGTCATGAAATCATGACACTTCACTTTCAAGTCTTCTTTCTTTTTTGTCATGAAATCATGACACTTTCTTTCGTACGCTTCCTCTCTTTCTTTTGTCATGCGGAAAATGCGACATGTCACATATCGACAACTTTTCAAACTTACTTTTCTCTTATTTTAGTCAAATGTGACATGTCAGAAATCGTGACACTTTTCAAACTTACTTTCTCTCTTATTTTAAAAACGTAAGACACTTTTCAAACTTACTTTCTCTCTCCTATTTTAGTCATGAAAATGTGACATGTCACGAAATCGTGACACTTTTCAAACTTACTTTCTCTCTCCTATTTTAGTCACGAAAATGCGACATGTCACGAAATCGTGACACTTTTCTTACTTGTTCTCTTTCTTCAAACTTGTCATGAAATCATGACACTTTTTCCTTCTTTCTCTTTCTCTTCCAACATGTCATGAAATCGTGACAGTTTTTCCACTTGCCTTTTTCTCTTCCAACATGTCACGAAATCGTGACAGCTTTTTCTTCTTTTTTCTCTTCCAACATGTCAGGAAATCGATACAGACTTTTTCCACTTGCCTTTTCTCTCTCCAACATGTCACGAAATCGTGATAGTTTTTCCCCTTTTTTTCTCTTCCAACATGTCGTGAAATCGCGACAGTTTTCCACTTGCTTTTTTTTCTTCCAACATGTCGAAATCATGCTTTTTCTTGCTTTTTCTCTCTTCCAACATGTCGCGAAATCGCGACAGTTTTTCTTATTTTTTCTCTCTTCCAACATGTCGCGAAATCGTGATAGTTTTTCCTCTTTTTCTCTCTTCCAACATGTCGCGAAATCGTGACAGTTTTTCTTGCCTACTGTATATGTCGCGATATCGCGACACTTTTCTTACTTGTCTTTTTCTTTGATCTTTTGCATATGGGCCACTTCGGTCTTCTTGGAAAATCACTGTACATACTCTGAATAACCTTTGAACTCCTGTCTTCTGCATCTGAATAGCTTTTGAACTTCCTGTCCACTGCATCAATAGATCTATCTGACCGTGTTGACAACAATGACAATATTGTTGCCGCACCTTGCTCAACAATCTCCCCTTTGGAATTGTTGGCAACACATGTGCAATTTCCTGTAACTCTTCTCCCCCTTTGACAATAATACCAAAGGGCTACTGCAGACTCCCCCGAGTCCATGCACAACATTCTCAGGCAAAATTTATTACACTTAGCAAAAATCATGAACATGAGCAAAAAGATAATCAAATACTTAAATGCTCCCCCGAGAATGTGATCCCCGTAGCTAGTCAATTCTTGGGAAGTGTGACCAGTTCCAATTTATTGCGAAGGTACTCAAATACTTCCTTGGGCAATGGTTTTGTGAAGATATTCGCTACTTGCTCTGTAGTTGGAACAAAATCCAACTTAACCTCACCTTCCGCAACTTTCTCCTTCAAAAAGTGATACCTGATAGCAATGTGTTTTGTGCGTGAATGCATAACCGGATTCTTGGAGATGTTAATGGCACTGGTGTTATCACACTTAACTGATATTGGCTCACTGAAGCTAATACCAAGATCTTTCAGGGTTTGTTTCATCCATAATACCTACGTACAACATGTTGTCACTACAATATATTCTGCCTCTATTGTCGATAAAGAAACTGACTCTTGTTTCTTATTGTGCCACGTGACCAATCTATCTCCAAGATAGAATGCACCTCCACTGGTACTCTTTCTGTCATCTACACATCCTACCCAATCTGCATCTGAATACAAAATAAGGGTGAAGTCTTTACCTTTCGGATACCATAACCCATACTCCATAGTACCCTTGAGGTACCGAAGAATCCTCTTCACTCGTCGTCACATGAGTCTCCTTGGGATTAGCCTAAAATCATGCTACCATGCATACTGCCCGCAAAATATCCGGTCCGGTAGTCATCGGTATAGTAAGCTCCCAATCATAGATTCGTACATGGTTTGATCAACAGGTGGAGATTTGTCATCCTTGCTCAACTTGCAACCTGTCATCATGGGAGTGCTAACTCGGCTTACAATCCTCCATTGTGAACTTTTTTAACATCTCTTTCACATATTTAACTTGAGAAATAAATATGCCCTTCTTATTTTGATTAACTTGCAACCCGAGGAAATACGAAAGTTCACCAATCATTGACATTTCAAATTCTTTCTGCATCTTATTTGCTAAATCTTTACATGACTCATCTTTGCTGCTGCCAAATATGATATCATCTACGTATACAACAAGAACAATAAGATGCCCATTTTCTATTTTGACATACAAATTACTATCCACCATACCTTTCTTAAACCCTTGTTGAGTGAGATAGTTGTCTAGCCTTGCATACCATGCTCTGGGTGCCTGTTTTAAGCCATATAATGCTTTCTTCAACTTGCAAACCAAGTTGGGATCATCACCAAGTTGGAAACCATCTGGTTGCTCAATATAAACCTCTTCTTCAAGTTTCCCATTCAAAAATGCTGATTTCACATCCATTTGATAAACTTTGAAATTCTTGTAGACTGCTAAAGCCAGAAACATTCTAATTGCCTCTAGTCTAGCTACTGGTGCAAAAGTTTCCTCAAAGTCAATGCCTTCAACTTGTGCATAACCCTTACATACCAATCTTGCTTTATTTCTGACTACCCGTCCGTCTTCATTCAATTTGTTTCAAAAAATCCATTTAGTCCCGATTATATTTTTATTTGCAGGTCTAGGTACTAACTCCCAAGTTTCGTTTTTCTCGATCTGATCTAATTCTTCATTTATTGCCTTCATCCAACTTTCATCTTTGCTTGCGTCAACAACATTTTTGGGCTCAATGCTGGATAATAGAGAGTAGTTACTTACTACTCTTCTTCTTGTCTGAACACCAACTTTGGGGTCTCCAATTATTTGCTCTCTAGGATGATTTTTCTGCCAGCTGCCTGTTTTGAATTTCTTATTTTCTTCCACTTCTGAATCACAACTTAAATCATCTGAGTCAATTTTTTGTATCTTTTCCATTTCGTTTTCCTCATCTCCTTCAATAACCTCTTCATAAATTGGGTAGTTCTTTTCATAGCTAATTACTCGTTCTCTACCTTCATCAAATTTAACATCGACACTCGTCCACAATTTTCTTTAGCCTCTTGTTGTAGCATTTGTAAGCTTTGCTTTTTGATGAATAACCAACAAAAATACCTTCATCCGCTCTATCTTCAAACTTACCAAGATTATCTTCAGTTCTTTTGATGTAGCACTTGCTGCCAAAAACTTTGAGGTATTTTGTTGTTGCCCTTTTACCGAACCACAACTCATAAGGAGTTTTGCTTTCATGTGTTCTCAGCATGTACCTATTTTGGATATACACCGTAGTATGGACTACTTCTTTCCAAAATCTGTCTGCTACTCTTCTTTCAGCCAACATAGTCCGTGCCATTTCCTGCACTGTCCTGTTCTTTCTTTCTACCACTCCATTCTGCTGAGGTGTCCTGGCTACTGAAAACTGTCTCCTAATACCGTATTTTTCATAGTACTCTATAAACTCCTCTGAAATGAATTCTCCTCCTCTATCTGATCTTAAACATTTGATCCTCTTTCCTGTTTCATTCTCAACTTGGTTTTTGAAAATCTTGAACATTTCAAAAGCTTCTGATTTATGCTTCAAGAAAAATATCCATGTCATTCTCGAATAGTCATCAATGCACAACATAAAATATTTGTCACCATTTATGCTTTGTGTTCTCATGGGTCCACATAAATCAGTGTGTATTAGTTCCAAAGGTTTGCTTGTGTAGTACTCTTTTGTTTTGAATGTGACTCTAGTTTGCTTCCCCTTTTGGCATGAAGCACAAATGTTGTTTGTAGGTTTGCTGATGGTGGGAATATCTCTCACTGCCCTTTTTGAGTTGATTTTTACTAGATTATCAAAACTGATATGACCGAGTCTCTTGTGCCACAACCAATTTTCTTCTTCCTGTCCAATAAAACAAGCTCCTTCTGAAGTCTCCGAGAGCATGTACAGGTTTCCAGATGTCCTTGATCCACTTGCTATCAATTTTCCACTGTTTGTTTTTCTGACTTCACAACCCTGCTTCTTAAAAACTACTTCATGACCTTTATCACAAATCTGACTTACGCTCAACAAGTTATGTTTCAAACCATCCACAAACAAGACTTCTTCTGACTTAATTTTTCCGTCACTAATTTTAACTGAACCTTTGCCAACTATCTTAGCTCCATCATTATTTCCAAACTTTATCGAACCACCTTCATATTTCTGTAACTTCTCAAATTTTTGTTTGTCACCTGTCATATGACTGGAGCATCCACTATCAAGTATCCATGGTACATATTTATTCTGTGCTTTAAATGTTGTTTGTACGATTAAGGATTCCTTTTCTTCCTTAAGTCGCTCTTTTTCTTTCCACTCCATTTTGATAGTAGTTTTGGGCTCTTGTTTTGCCTTTCCCTTATCAATAGCTTGTGCATGTTTTTCGAGAAGTTTTCTATTTTGTCTCATCCTATTTGGTTGAAATTTTCTTCCCTGAAACTGATTTGATGCAAATGTACTTCTACAGTTTCTTGCAATGTGCCCAAAATTATGACAGTTATAACATTCTACCGTATAATTCATCGTAGGAGAAAAAGCATTTCTACCGGTGAAATTCCTTGGTCTTACATTATATTTGCAGTCTGAGATTTTATGTCCATAGCCATTGCATTTAAAATAGAAACCAGAAAAGGGATAATTGAACCTGGGTGATGGTCTTTGCCATGTTGTCGTAGGAGCCATAGGTCTTCTTCTTCTTTGATGTGTGACATTGGTGAATCCATCATTGTCAATTCTCCTTTCGTGCCTGGCATTATTGCTTTCTTTTGCATGAGACATTTTTCCTTGATCAACCTGTTTCTTATCTTCATTCTTTATGGATTCTACATTTCTGGCCTTTGATCCATTTGATGATTCTCCTTCGATGAAACCCAGACCAAATTTGATGCCTGTAGGCCTTTGGTCATTTATAATCTTATCCAGCTTCATAGAACTTTCTTCGCGTTTGTGATAGCAACTAATTTTGTGATTCATCTCTTCTATCCGCATCCGTAAACCAACATTCTCTTCTTCTAGTTTGCAACAATAATCTATTTTCATGGTAATTTGTACTTCGAGATCTTCAGATATTTTCTTGTATTCTTCTGTCTATACTTTTAGATCGGTTATGATTTCGTTTGCATCCTCAAGCTTTTTTGAAATTTTCTTATTCTTTTTCCTCTCTATTTTCCACTCTTCAAGTGCAGAGATCAACTCACCTTCTAGATCTACTTCAGCCTCAGGGTTTTCACCACATACTTCAGAGTTCACTCCTTCCTTTTCTGATTTTACTTCTTCAAATGCCATTGTGTTACTTCCAAGATCACCCTAGCCGGTTAAGCTTGTACAGGAACTTAGCTCTGATACCAATTGTTAGTCTTACAATGACACTGAGAGGGGGGGTGAATCAGTGTAGCTCTTTAAACTTGAATTTATAGCTCTTAATACCACAACAATTAAAACTTATTACTAGATACAACAAGTATAACAAAAGAGCATCACACAACACAAGATTTAACGAGGTTCACCAATGTGGCTACTCCTCAAAAATTGACTGCTTGGACTACCATCCAAATCCAGCCTTTGCAAAGCACCAACTTTACAATCAATTTACCAACACCCACTAGAAGGAGCACCAACCCCTGATTTATCTACACCAATAAAAAGGAGCACCAACCCCTGATTTATCTGCACCAATAGAAAGGAGCACCAACCCCTGATTTACTAGCACCAACTGGAAGGAGCACCAACCCTTGATTTATCTACACCAATAGAAAGGAGCACCAACCCCTGATGCCAAGCTACAACCTGGACTTCAATTTGAATCTATAAGTTTGATAGTAAGATACCTTTGCTTTTGCAAGACCTTGACTGGTCTTCTTCACCTTTGCGTTCTCTATGCACTCTGCTCTCTCTACGTAATCACTTCACACACTCTACTTCATTACAAAACTTCATGATCATCTTCTCCTTTTGTGCACTCTGCTCTCTTTGTAAATTTTGCACTTAGCATGATTCGACACGACTTGCTCTCTATGCACAATGACCGTATTTCACACACCTTCCACCATACTTCAATTCTCCAAACAACCCTCCTTTTATAACAATATTTTTTATGATGAAAACCCTAATCTTAGTCAAATCCTAATCTTAGTCGGCTTTCATAACAACTGTAAACCCTAATTTTAGTTGGCTGTCATCCTTCTCATTTCATTTGAGTTCTCCTTCTTGACTTGTGCATTTATGACCTATCATGAAATCATGACATTTTTGCCTTTGTAGCTTCTTTTGTTGTTGTTGCCATGAAAATACATGTCATGATATCGTGACACTTTCACCTCCGTACTCTTTCTCTATTCTTTTGTCATGATATCATGACATTTTTACCTCCTAACTTTCTTTTCTTTGTCATGATATCATGACATTTCTCCTCGTATACTTCGTACTTTGCTTTTGTCATGATATCGTGACACTTCGCTTCCATAGACTTTACGACTTTGCTTTTGTCATGAAATCGTGACACTTCTTCTCCGTAGTCTTCAACTTAGCTTTTGTCATGAAATCATGACACTTCTCTTTCGTACTTAGCTTCTTTGCTTTTGTCATGAAATCATGACACTTCTCTTGAAGTCTTCTTTTCTTTTGTCATGTGAAATCGTGACACTTCACTTTCGTCACTTCTTCTCTTTTTTGTCGTGAAATCGTGACACTTCTCTCCACTTCACTTTTTCTTTGTCGTGAAATAATGTCTTGCTTTTCTTCTTTTTTTGTCATGAAGACACTTTTCAAACTTACTTTCTCTCCTATTTTAGTCATGAAAATGCGACATGTCATGAAATCGTGACACTTTTCAAACTTACTTTCTCTCTCCTATTTTAGTCACGAAAATGCGACATGTCACAAAATCGTGACACTTTTCAAACTTTCTCTCTCCTATTTTAGTGAAATGGACATGTCAAGAAATCAGTGACATTTTTCTTACTTGTTCTCTTTCTTCGAACTTGTCTCGAAATCGTGACACTTTTTCCTCGCTTTCTTTTCTCTTCCAACATGTCACGAAATCGTGACAACTTTTTCCACTTGCCTTTTTCTCTTCCAACATGTCACGAAATCGCGACAATTTTTCCTGCTTTTTCTCTCTTCCAACATGTCGTGAAATCATGATAGTTTTTCCACTTGCCTTTTTCTCTTCCAACATGTCATGAAATCGTGACAGTTTTTCTTACTTTTTTTCTCTTCCAACATGTCGGAAAATCACGATAGTTTTCCACTTGCCTTTTTCTCTTCCAACATGTCATGAAATCGTGATAGTTTTTCTTGCTTTTTCTCTCTCTTCCAACATGTCGTGAAATCATGATAGTTTTTCCTACTTTTTCTCTCTCTTCCAACATGTCACGAAATCACGATAGTTTTTCTTGCTTTTTCTCTCTTCCAACATGTCACGAAATCACGACAGCTTTTTCTTGCTTTCTAAATATGTCGCGATATCGCGACACTTTTCTTACTTGTCTTTTTCTTTGATCTTTTGCATATGGGCCACTTCGGTCTTCTTGGAAAATCACCGTACATACTCTGAATAACCTTTGAACTCCTGTCTTCTGCATCTAAATAGATTTTGAACTTCCTGTCCACTGCATCAACAGATCTATCTAACTGTGTTGACAACAATGACAATACTGTTGTTGCACCTTGCTCCACAAGGGGTTGTGATGATTTAGGAGAGAATATCAAGTAATTTTGGCTTTAAATCTATGTAAGGATTTACACAAATTTGTGAAATTTTAGGGTTTAGTGTGTTCTTGATTCTATGACTTGTAACTGCAAAAGAAATAATGCAATAATCAAACAATATTGCCCACAAAATTATTATCACCTAGGTGTCGGATGAAACCGAAAATGCACCTAATTTGCCAATAAAGGTGTCGAGTAAAATAAAAAATGCACCTTTTTAATTTTTGCAACAAAATGTGTATTTGTGTTGTGCAAAAAATGATATTTTTATGTCTCCTACTTTGTTTTCCAATTTTGCAAAAGAAGTACAATGTTGTCTTCTCCCCTGAATTTTGCAAAATTAACAATTTTGAGCACTCCTTCCAAGACAAGTTGACACACGTCCTGTATTTGGAAGGCTTCCAAAACTAGTCGACACACGACTTAGTTTTTTAGGGACCTAAGGTTACAATTTATTCTCAAATTTTTGCAAAAACTAATGTGCAATTTTATGTCTTGTATCCCCCCTTGGAGAAAACAAATGCACACTTTGCCTTTGAATTTTACAAAAAAAATTGTGTCTCCTTGTGTTATAATTTGGCAAAAAAGAATTCATGTTTGAACCTTTATTGTATGCTAAATTAACAAGGTTTGAGAATATTTTAGGGTTTTCTTATTTGCAAAAAAAATGAGGCTCTTATATGTCGTATATCTCCTTGTTTGTGAGAAAACAAAAGCACTCTAAAAATTGTAAATTTGCAAAAAAAAATTCCCCCAAAATTGATTTTTAATATATTAATCTAATTAATTCTAGCTAATTTAAATTAATAATAAAATTAGTTTCATAAAAAAATCACTTAATACAAATGTAAAATGATTTTCATATAAAAATAAATAAATTATTAATAAAATTAACTAAAAAATAATTAAAAAAAATAAAAAAAATCTTACCTTTGCCCGTCGAAGTAAAAATAACTTACTTTGGCCCCGACGGGGCTTGAACTCCCGACCTCTTGGTCGGGAGCCTTTCCTCCGGGTCCCCTCGCCGGTCGGGCTAGCAAGCCCGACGGGTTATGGAGGGGACCGCCTTCTATAAGAAGGTTTTCCCGCCTCCAAGTGGGAAATTTTTGAATGTGGGACTTTTAGTCCCACATTCAAGAGGAGGCGTTTGCCTCACCTGGATAAAAGGTGAGGCACACCCCTCATTAGTTTACTGCCTTCAGGTAGTCGCTGTGTGGGCGATCCCTTTTTGTTGCGGCCACGTGTCACAGCAAGGTGTCAAGTGGCACGTGGCCTGTCTACCACGTGTCACTCACGAGTCGTGTCTAGTCCAGGTGTAGTGGTTGTCCACCACGTGTCGTGTCTGGTCCAGGTCTAGTGGATGTCTACCATGTGTCGAGTCCAATCCAATTCAATTCCAATGGCAGTGCCACATTAGCACCTCGAGATCTATGTTTGAGGTCACGACTGGCCAGTGGCTGTTCACCACATGTCACCAGATGATGGGTCTATGTTAGTGCCTTGAGATCTATGCTTGGGTACATGTGGGTCCTTCTAGTCTACATGGTCTATTAGGTGCATGTTCCACATGGCATGTGTTTCGAGCTAGGGTGCTCTTGCCCTGGATCCAGTCGATGGTCACCTTGCCGATCATTGGAAATCAGAGGGTCACCTACCCTCTTGGATTCTAGTCGTTGGACGACGGGTCGGTCCGGTCATCACCTGGGGGAGGGACAGAGTCTTGATAGGGTTTTCCCCTTGTCAGTGGGCTCGACCGAGAGTGTGAGGGTGCTCCTACCCTCTAGGAACTCCTAGGGGGTTTTGCCACATGGCCTCCCAAGGAGACTGCTTCTGCCCTCTCGTGGAGGTCGGATTTGGGTCCCGCAGTCATCGACCCTCCTATGTCAGCCTGTCAGGCCTGACAGGTTAGATAGCAGAATGCTGTCAGATCTGTCTAGGTCTACGGGCCATCTCCCATGGTGGCCCAGTGACGTGGGCCTATGGGCCCTCTCTCGTGGCCACCTAATGATGTGGGCCTATGGGCTTGCATAGGGATCTATGCAAGTCCTGAGGGCCAGTAGGGCCCTCAAAGACCATGCCAGGTCTAGGTCGGGTGGAATGAGTGAAGCTCATATTAGGCCACCCGGCTACGATGATACCAATGTTACAAGAGGTAAGACCAAAAATAATTATTGATTAATGTCATAAACTATAGCATAGGATAGCTATAGGATTAAGTAGGTTACAAAATAGAGTATTTAACAATAGATCCTATGTCTACGCTAACAACTAACACGCTATGAGATAAAAGCGCTTAACCTACTAACAACTAACCTATCTTTCGTCCAAATGGAAATGATGGTAAGATAGACTACTAACCAAGGTAACTGGTAATAGTAACTACTAGTGGTAAAAAGTAATAAATTACTTTTTACCATGTGGTAAAATTATATCTACCTAGGTGAAACTTAAATATTACCTAAATGAGGTAATAATCATAGTTACTAACATAGTAACTCTAACATATTATATATATATATATATATATATATATATATATATTTGGTCAATTGGCTTGTGGGTTTCATCCTTTACCCATTCACCAATTGAGGGGTGAGAAAACAACTCAATTTTTTTTTAAATCATTCATTCTTATGCGTCAAGAATATTTGAGTCCATTCATCCAATAAAGACATGTGTCATTTGTTTTTGCACCGCATTGTGTTTTACACAACACGGTACAAAAAGGGACATCTGTAGACACAAAAATCTAGGAATTTACATTTCACCACATAATTTTGCATAATAAAATATATGCTTGGGTCTAAAATTAAGTATATTAATTCATGTACACTTCACTACATTGCACACCACAATTATGCATAATAATATATGCCTAAGTCTAAACTTAGACATAAAATTCCTGCACATTATCCTATTTTCCAGATTTTAATAATTCTGGAAAATCCCCCTAGGATAACCTACCTACCCACCAGAAATGTGTCCTAGCCACCTCACTAACCCACCTTGCCACATCTCATACACCCTTGTCCCCTTTGTCCCTTCACATGGGACAACCCTTACACCTCACTCCACTTGCAACCACATCACCCCAATTAAGTGACACCCTAGATCACTCACTACCCCCTCCATTTGGTAGCCTAGGATTGCCACTTGGTATTCTTGGCTTACCATCTCTCATTTTCCTCCAAATTCTAAAATTACCTATAAAAGCAACACCATTCCATAAAGCAAAGGGGGGTGGAAAATACATCATCACACTGTCAAAATCGTTGTAAGGAGTTACCAACGGTCATGGAGTTCGAGCCATCGAGGTCCCGAATATAATTTTTTGTGGTTTATACCATAATTACACAACTATATATTTGTACTTACATAGTACCAACTGTAGGCCTATAGTTACCCAACCATGCATCCACGGTTACACAGTCACAACTGCAGGCCCATGATTCTGCAAAAACTACCAAAATTGTTTTGGCCATATCTCACTCATCCAGAATCAAATTGAGTTGACATTTTGAGGGTATGTTCTTGAAATTACCTAGAAGGACTTAAAAAATATTTAGGTTATTTTGAGAAGCAGAGATCAATAATTTTGTAAGTTGTTAGAAAGGCATTTTTAAGTTTCATTTTAATGTTTTCTACAAGCATTAATTCAAGGGTTTTTACCTACATTTGTTTTTAATCACATATACAGGTGCTACTAACCCTTTTGTGCTTTTTCATGTGTGTAGGAAATAGGTATTTGGAAGGCTATTGTAGCTAGAGTGGTCCCCTTGTTGGATATTGAAAGCCCACTCACCCTTGGAGCTATAGCAGAGGAACGAAGAACACCATATCTTGTTGAAGAGTTGGAAGACCTCCCCTCTTCTATAAAATAGTTGTATCTTAGAAAGAGAAATAAGAATTGTAACATTTCCCCCAAAACATTCGGGGAAATTCAAAACTATTGTAAAATTGTATCAATATCAATACAAAGGATCATTTTGGCAATCTTCTCTCTTTCTTGTGTTTATTTTATTTGTGTTTAGTTATTTTGCTACACCTTCCATGGGAAACCACATGAAGACCCTGATGCATTTATTTTTGAGTTTGAAGTGGTGTGTCAAGTTTATTTTTATACCACTAATGAACAAAAAATTAAGACTACCTTCTACCCTTAAGTATGTAGTCTTAATATGGTTTATGGGTTTAGGCAAAAATGTTTGTAACCGATGGGATGGAGATTATGGATTAAAATATATATTCCTTGAAATATATTAGGATTAATGTAGAGTTAAGGAAAATAAAAATGAGTTATTTTATATGAACCAATGAGAAGAAGAATCCCTTGAGGATTATCTTGAAATATTTTAGTTTGTAGGATCTAGAGTGAACATTGATTTAGATGAAGAAATCTTAAAAGAACTTTTTCTAAAAGGATTAAAATAAGATGTCCTTTATTTTTTAAACCTCATGGCTAAGGGGGATATTAATCTAATGGTATTTGAAGATATTGTGAATCTTTACAAAAAAAAATTTAAGGAATAAACCTCTCAGGAACAACAAATACTCCTCCATAAGAGGAGTAACAAGAATAAAAATTGGTAATATGTTGGAGAGCCTAAAGACTGATTTATTAAGCACATTAACTACATCTATTGACCTCATCGATAAGAAACCAAAAGAACAATTTATTGAGGAGATATACTATCACAGATATAGGAAAATGCACAATTTGAGATATTTCCCTCTCAACATTACAAATATTTCCAATATTTTTGCTTGTAAAATTTGTGATAAAAATATAGCACTAAAAATTGCAAGTATATTTCAGCTGTGAAATTTTCTATAAAAGAACCTAAAGTTGAGGAGGCAAAGGATGCTTATTTTGTAGCCCAAATAATAAGTGGACCATTCAATGGTCCATCTAATTGGTCAAACTCTAGTTATTCCAACCATCAAAGACCTAACTAGTGGTCAAGCATCAAATTGGATAAGTTGGAACCCATAGCCAAATAACCAAGAATGAAATATACCTCCATGGGCCCAATTTATGATCAACTCACATGGAAATCCACCTCCATGGACTCAAGGAATGTCGGTTCAAAACATGTCTAATTGGAATATGAATGGCCAATATAATCAAGGGGAACCTAGCTGGTCCACCCCAACAAAAAAATTTCCAAAACTAGTTTAGGGGACAAGCCCCTCAAAATCAGCCTCAAAATAGGCTTCTTCCACCTCCAAAAAATATGAACAACCCTCCTAAGCAACCACCTTTACCAACTCAACCAGTTCCCAATAATAATAATAACAAGACTGTCCAATAGGTCTATGAAACAAATGAGACATGTTCAATATTTGTGGTACCTTGCCAATAGATCCATTTAAGGTCTAGAAAGGTGTTGGAAAATAATGTGACTTTCACAAAAGTTGAGGAACCTATCCAAGAATTGTTTGAAAAAGTAGAAAAAAATGAAAAGTAAACAAAAACTTTACCAAAAAATATTCTATCAAAACAAAAAAAATCCAAATCCCTCAAAGGAAAGAAATCGAAATTCCATTTCTTGAAATACTAACAATACCTAAAGAACATTCCAAACTAGCTTTCAATTTTGATTGAAATACTGGCAATACCTAAAGAACCTTCCAAACCAGCTTTCAATTTTCTTCAAGAACTAGAGAATGTTACCATTAAAATTCATGTATTACAAGCTATCAAGAATATTCCTATTTGTTCTAAAATAATCAAGAGTATGTACACATATAATTCAGGAAGAAAGAAAAAGAATGAATCTCAAACCATCCAAGTTATTGGATAGTTATATGAGATAATAACTAAAGCATGGTTACTACCAAAGTATACAAATTGTGGAAGTTTCATGAAAAACAAAATTGCAAAGTGCGAAGGATTAGGGTTTTTTCCTGAAAAATATCTCATCTTTTAGGAGCCATATCTTCGCGAAGAGTTATCCGATTCAGCTGATTCTTGGACCAACTTGTGCAGAATTTGAATAGCTTTAAAATGAGTGGTCATATGCAAAAATCTAAGCAATATTGAGGGAGATACGACCCTATGAAGTCAACCATCCGGAACAAGGGCAGTGACGATTTTTCAAATCACGAAAAATGAAATTGCAAAGTGCGAAGGATTAGGGTTTTTTCTTGAAAAATATCTCATATTTTAGGAGCCATATCTTCGCGAAGAGTTATCCGATTCAGCTGATTCTTGGACCAACTTGTGCAGAATTTGAATAGCTTTAAAATGAGTGGTCATATGCAAAAATCTGAGCAATATTGAGGGAGATACAACCCTGTGAAGTCAACCATCCGGAACAAGGGCAGTGACGATTTTTCAAGTCGCGAAAAATGAAATTGCAATTATTTGCCAACTAGGTTTCGAACGATGGGAAGATAAATGAAGGGCTAGGACTTCAACGAGGCAAGACATTCTATCTGGACAAAGAATTTTTCAGCTAAGTTCTTTTTTCCCTTTCTTTATCTTAGAAATTGTGCATGAAATTTTTATAAAGTTTTTATCAAATATTATATTTGTTATAGAACTTTCTGATAAATTTCATTAGATTTTGAGTTTTAGTTTCCTTTCCATGGATCGATTTATAGTTAAATCCTTAGAATCATCCCTAGTGGTAGAGGTTAGTGAGCGCACCTCAGAGAGATCCTCATTACTCCAAGATAGGGCAGTTTTTGGTAAATTTAATGGGTATTGGCCAGGGGCTTCAACCTTGAGAAAATGGATTGATAGGAGTTGGAAGTCTCCAGGAGTGATTCTATCATTTCTTCCCAAGGGTTTCTTCCTAGCCATTTTTTGTTCTAGGGAAGAAAGAGAAAGAATCCTAAAAGGGGGTCCTTGGTTTATGGGAAGAGCAGGGCTCTTCCTTACCCATTGGTATGAAGGCTTTTCACCTGAAAATGTAAATTTATCCCTAGTACCAGTCTGGGTAAGGATGTTTGGATTGCCCATTGAATTTTGGGAAATAGATACCTTCAAGGCAATAGGCAACACTCTAGGAGAATTCCTTGAGATTTCAGATACAACAAAAGATGGATTTTTGGCTATTTATGCTCGAATATTGGTTATGATTGATATAAGTAAAGCTTTACCAGAATCAATCATTCTTAAGTATGGGGATAAGATGTGGACCCAAACTATAGATTATGAAAACTTATCTTTTAGATGTAGAAGATGTCATGAGGTGGGGCATATTGAGAGATCATGCCCTAAGAAGAGCCCAACATAATCATTTGTAGAAAATCGTAAGAGAAATTTACAAATGGGTATGGATAAAGATGGTTTTCAACTTCCAAAAAATAGATCTAGGAAAATAAAAGAAAATGAATAGTGGAGACCAATAAGAAAGGATATTGGAAGAAATTCCAATTCTTTTGAGGCTTTAGCCTATGAAGAAAAAGTAGATCAAAACTTAGAGGACATAGGACAACAATTTCAACATATTAGCAAGGAACCGTCTATTCAATATGATCATAATTTAAGGAAGAACATTCCTGATGAACCCAAGGAATGTGTTTCATCAGATTTTGAGGACTCTCTTGAAGTACCATGCACCATTCAGGAGGAAATAATTAGTAAAGAGAATGCAGTTTTAGAAGGTAATACCTCTGCCATTAATAAGAAAATACCAAAAAATGAGCAGGATAAGTCAAAAGCTTTTATAATAGAGCCAGGAGAGGATAAATATATTGAAAAACAAAATGGTGAAAGAATATTGAGGAATAGAATAATAAGACCTACTCCTGATATAGGCAAGGCAAAAAGAGGAAAACCCTCAAATTATCAAGCAAGATCTAGGGAAGCAAGAGCTAACATAGAGAAAGGAACACAAACTAAGTTGGTTGAACTTCTCTTTACCAAACAACAAAATGATATTGGTAATATGCAAGAGGGGCCAAAAGCCCCTAATAAGACATGATTATCATCTCATGGAATATAAGGGGTGCTAATGCCCCCTCAAAGCATAGGTGTATTAGGGACCTATGTTTAAGTAATAAACTTGATATTCTCTGTATTCAGGAAACTAAAATGACAAAAGAAGAAGTTTCAAAAACTATGAAAGTAGTTTGGGCAAGATGTGAATGGGATGCTATGGATTCTGAAGGAGTAATAAGGGGAATTCTAACTTGTTGGAATCCTTCTAGAACCTCTTGTGTAACCATTCATAAAACTAGGCATTGGATAGCCTCTTTAGTCACTTGCTACTTTGTTGATATTCACTTCATCCTTATCAATGTGTATGGTCCTACAACTCAGTCAGGTAGATTAGAAGTTTGGAGTGGAATTGAGGCCTTTATGAGAAGTAAAGATCAAGAAACCCATTTCATGATCATTGGAGATTTTAATGCCATTACCAAGCTGAATGAAAAATTTGGGGGAATTAGGAAATTGACCCAAAGTATGAGAGATTTCTCAACTTTTATTCAAAACAACAATCTTTGGGAAGTTGAGTTTGAAGAAGACAACTATACTTGGACCAACAATAGGAGAGGCCATAACCTAATAGCAGAAAAATTAGATAGATGCATTCTCTCAGATCATTGGCTAGATGAAGGAACTTGTGCTAAAATTAATACCTTAACTAGGATTGGTTCAGATCATTGGCCAATAAGAGTTAAAATGGTGGTTAGTGAATTCAAAAAAATCATATTTTAAATATGAGCAGATGTGGGAAGACCATCCTCAATTTGTTGATATGATAGCTCAAACATGGAATTATTTAGGTAATGGTGGGTTGTATGCTCTTCCAAACCAAATTAAAGCTATGACATCTAGATTAAAAGAATGGAACAAGAACACCTTTGGAAACATTTTTGAGAAGAAAGAAGAACTAAAAGATAAACTTTCAAAACTCCAAAAAAGTGATGAAAATAATACAAGCTCAGAGGAAAGGGAGTTGCTTAGTGAATATCATAATATTTTGAGTAAGGAAGAGAAATTTTGGAGATTAAAATCAAGACAGACTTGGTTAAAAGAAGGAGATAAAAATACAAAGTTTTTTCATAGGATGGCTATAGTACATAGATCTTCTTCTAGAATTGGTAGAATTAAATCAATAGAAGGGGTTTGGATTGAAGATCAGAGTGAAATTAGAAAAGAGGCTAAGTCATTTTTTCAAAATATTCTAGGTTCAGAGGAGACCGAAGTTCTTAATGATAAACTTCTTCAAGATGTTCCTTCAGTTATAACAAATGAAGACAATAGGAAACTGATGGAGCCTATTACTCTAGAAGAAGTTCATTTAGCTCTTTTCTCTTTTAATAAGGATAAATCCCCTGGTCCAGATGGGCTCTCTACAGCTTTTTACCAACATAATTGGGATATAGTGAAGGATTATTTATTGGTGGTAGTGGAATAGTCTAGGGTAAAACAATACATTCCTTATAAAATAAATGCAACTTATCTTACCCTAATTCCAAAAAAGAAGGATGTGAATTGTTTGATTCTTTTAGACCCATAAGCCTATGTAATATGGCTTATAAGATTATTTCCAAAGTGATGGCGAATAGATTAAGACCATTGTTAGATAAAATCATTTTAGAAGAGCAAGGAGGTTTTGTGAAAGGGAGACAAATTTTGGATGGGATTATAGTAGCTCATGAAGTTATACATTCAGCAACTTCAAGAAAAGAGAAAGCTATGATCTTAAAACTTGATATGAGTAAAGCCTATGATAGGGTTAAATGGAATTTTCTTTTTGCAGTTTTAGATAAGTTTGGTTTTGGGAAGAAATGGGTTAGATGGATTAAAGCTTGTGTCTCTACAGTTTCTTATTCAGTGTTGGTCAATGGGTTAGTGATAGATTATTTTAAATCTAAGAGAGGCCTTAGACAAGGAGATCCTTTATCTCCTTATTTGTTCATTATTATGGTAGAAGTTTTGAGTAGGAACTTAAAGAAGGCTTACAAATATGGGTTTATAAGTGGACTTAAGGTTAGTAATAACATCGATAACATCACCCATCAACAGTTTGTAGATGATACAACCCTTTTTGGAAGGGCAAGGATAAATGAGGCCAGAGCTTTGAATAAATTTTTAAAAGAGTATGAAAGAGCTTCAGGGCAAAAAATTAATAGGACTAAATCCAAAATTTACTTTCTTAACACTTCTGCTAATATCAAAGCAAGAATTTATAGGTTGCTTCAAATGGAGGAGGCAAATTTACCAACAACTTATCTAGGGATGCCTTTATTTGAGGGGAGAATGAGGATAGATTTATGGAATCCAGTTATTAGTAAAGTTCAAAATAAACTTCCATCTTGGAAAGGTAGATGGTTATCTTTAGCAGGAAGAGTGCAGTTAATTAAGTCAGTCTTACAAGCCATTCCAACTTATTATATGTCTTTGTATTCTATGCCAAAATCTGTTGAAAAAAGTTTAATATTTATTATGCGATCATTTTTATGGTCAGGTTTACATGATAAAAGGAAATTTTCTTTGGTGAAATGGAGCAAGTTGTGTGATGACAAAACTAGGGGAGGTCTTGGTTTAAGAGCTCTTACAGATGCAAACTTAGCTCTTAGGGGAAAAGTTATCTAGAGATTGTACAAAGAGAGTCAAAGACAATGGGCAAGAATTCTTCTAAGTAAGTATGTTGATCCCAATGACCCAAGTTTAATATTTATTGCTCTCTCTCTTCCAAATGGTTCTGCTCTTTGGAATGGTTTAAAAAATCTATTGATCTTATGATTAAAGGTTTAAGATGGGTGGTGGGAACTGGAGAAAAAATTTCTATTTGGATAGATACTTGGTGTGATAAAAAACCACTCAATTTAGATCCAGTTTTGAAACCTTGGATGAGATTGCTTCAAGACAAATATGGTGATAGGGTTTCAAACATTTTGTACAAGGATCAAGAAGGAAGATACAAATGGAAAGAAGATTTTTTTACAAGTATACAAGACATTGATGCTAGGAGGCAATTGAGTAGAAAGATAACAACTGTAATTATTCTGAGGAGTGCCAAGGATAAATTGATTTGGGAGTTGAATAGCTCAGGAGAATACACAACAAGAAGTGGATATAATGTTCAACACCAACATAATAATAATATCACTAGAATTTGGAGAGATATTTGGGATAGCCCAAGCATTCCTAAAGTCAAAATGTTTGTTTGGCTAGTAGGTCATAGAAGAATTTTATCCTGGGATAACCTTATGAAAAGGGGTTTTCATGGCCCCTCTAAATGTGTTTTCTGTAATAAGGAGGAGGAGAGTATTGACCATCTCTTAGGACATTGCTCAATTGTCTGGAATCTATGGCAATGGATTCTTAATATGTTTGGTAAATGCATGGTGATGAATAGAAAAATTGAAGATTGGTTAAAGCAATGGCAGAGCACTTATAAAAGTGAGGCTTTATAGACAATATGGGATATTTCAAAAGATACAATACTTTGGACTATATGGCTAGAAAGGAATAGAAGAATTTTTAAAGGGAAGGAAAGTAGTTTAGAGTTAATGAAAAAGAAGATATGTTTAGCCATAGAGGAGTCTAAACCAACCCTATCAACTCACCCTATCCCTAATTTGGAAGCAGAGAGTCTTGATAGATGGAGTCAAGTCATTAAATGGAATTATGATATTGGGTACAAGAGAAGCAAAAATAAGGTTAAGAATATAAAGTGGAAACCACCATATGTGGAGTGGGTTAAGTTGAATTTTGATGGAGCATCTAAAGGAAACCTAGGACCAATAGGAGGAGGAGGAATAATTAGAAATAATAGAGGAGATATTTTGTCTCATTATGCTTTCAATTGTGGATTTAAGACAAATAATGAAGTTGAAGCTTGGGCAAGCTTTAGAAGGGTTAAAAATATGTAAACAAATGAAATGGAATAGAGTTTGGATGGAAGGTGATTCTCTCATAGTAATAAATGCAATTTTGAGGAAAGCAAAGGCTCCATGGAACATACAAGAGATAATTGTGGAAATTCAAGATCTTGCTAAAGAGTTTGAAGAAATCAGGTTTACACATATATTAAGGGAAGGAAACAAATGTGCAGATAAGCTAGCCAATAGAGGGGTTTTGGTTGAGGATCATGAAGTTAACATCTCCTTTCCATGGTTAGAGGAAGTAGAAAGTTTAGTTGAAGTTGACAAAAATTGTTGATTGCCTAAATCATTTAATGATTAAGATTTACTTTAATATTTTCCATTGGTAATATCTATTTTATTTTGTAACAATAATGTGTGTTCATTTAGACTATTTATTATAATTTTTGTTGTTGCACTTGTGTTTCAGGAAGGAAACTAGCAATCCAGATTTGGTAAAGCAGACTATGTTAGTGCGATGTTCTGGAAATATTACTCTACTAAGATGCAAGGCATATATAGTAGAGGTGAAGTTTTGGCATTGTGAAGGCTGCTATAGGAAAATGTCAAGAAAGATGCTAAATTTTGGAGTAATTGTATTCATACAGAGATTTGAAAAGATCCAAAAATTGAAAATCAAGAATTCAGACATTTTATGTAAAATGATGTAGGTTTCTAACTATAGCATCTCAATTGAGATGAGAAGTGTATCTATTTGTAAGCTCTCAAGCTCTAAATAAGAGAGATGTAATTTGTTAAGGGTGGGGGACCCGAGTACAACCCCTTTTTATCAAGCAAAAAAAAGTATACAAATAATGAAATACCTATACTCAAAGTTCATATTGGTGATACAACCTTACATAATATCTTAGTAGATTTAAGAGTTGTCATCAACGTTATGATAAAATAAATAATATATTTTTTAGGGGTACGCAAAATACAACCAACCTCTATAGTGCTTCAACTTGCAAATAGATCTACCATCAAACCAAAACTAAAATTAGAATACATCATAGCTTTTGAAATTTCATGGGAGTATCTTGGAATTTGTGGTATTACAACCTAAGAAGAAGCTAGGGAGACATCCCTTAATTTTAGGACACCCATGGCTTACAACAATTGATGCTTACATTAGTTGTAGATATCATAATATGACTATTTCGCATGGGAAGCACACTAAATATTTGAGTCCGTTTCATGAGTCAACATTAGATAAAGTATTCTCAAAACAACTATGATATAATTTTTCTAATGATTTGGATGTTATTCAAACTTTAGAAATTAATGTGTTAAGAAAATATTTAAAACAAGAAATTGAAGGACCATTAGTATCACTTTTTGATGAAGAACAAGTGCTAATGGTTCAGATGGACTTACTATATATAATGATGAAGCAAGTACAATTCAATCTTATCAAATAGTGCCCTATAACTATCAATTAAATGTTATTGAACATGAAATAATGGGAATAGATGCAAATACTAAAAATTACAAATAGATAGACATCACACCTGGAAATACTTTAAATATTAATATTTATATTACAAACATTCAAGAATCACAATTGATAGAAGTACTTAGAAAATATAAAAAATCATTTGCATGTAATTATGAGGACATGAAAGGGATTCATACAAATATTTGCACTCACCAAATCTTCATTCAAGAATATTACCATCCAGTAAGATAACCTCAAATAAGACCAAATACAACTATGAAATACATAGTTCAAGAAGATATCATTAGTATTTTAAATGCAATATTTATATATCCAATTTATGATAGCTAATGGGTATCACTATTAATAATAGTTCCTCAGAAAAATGATAAATGGAGGATTTGTGTAGATTATAGGGAATTGAATTAAGTAACAAAGAAAGGTTACTTTCCTTTACCATTCGTTGATGAAGTTCTTGATACCTTGGTTGGAAAGAAATATTTTTTCTTTTTGGATGATTTTAGTGGTACAATCAAGTCTCAATAGCAGAGAAAGAACAAGAAAAGACTACTTTCACATGTCATGTAGGTACCTATACTTATAAATTTTTACCTTTTATATTATGCAATGCACCTGCAACTTTTCAAAAGGATGTTTTAGCTATTTTTTGTGATTTAATTAATGAATGTATAGAAGTCTATATGGACGACTTCACAGTCTATGGTAACACCTTTGCAAAAACTCTATCAAGTTTACAAATTTTTTTGGTTAGAAACCAATAACAAAAACTCTCTTTAAGTAATAAAAAATTCTTCATAATGATGAAAGGAGGTATTGTTTTAGGACATTACATATTTGAGGAAGGTGTTAAAGTAGATCCTACAAAAAATCAAGTTATCCAATACCTCCAACCTCCAAAAACACAAACAAAGATAAGAAGATTTTTAGGACATGCGGGATACTATCATAGATTCATTAAAGATTTCAGCAAAGTTGCCTCTCTCATGCTTACGCTATTAGCCAAAGAAAGTGAATTTAATTGGACTAAAGCATATCAAGAGGCCTTTGAAGTTATAAAAAATAAATTGACTATTACTCCAATTCTAAGGGGGCCAAATTGGGAATTTCCCTTTCATATAATTGTGATGCTTAAAGATATGTAATAGGGATAGTACTACAACAAATAGAGAATAAAATACATTATGCTATCTATTATGTGAGTAATCCACATTGGGCTGAAATTAAGTACATAGTTACTGAAAATAAATTCTTAGTTGTAGTTCATATCATAAATAAATTCAAAAATTACATAACAAGATATGAAGTATTTGTTCATACTGATCACTCTACAATTAAATACTTGATTAAAAAAACTATAGGAGGAGGTAGAGTGGTTATATTACTTCTCTTATTACAATAATTTAATGTCACGATTATAGATAAAGTAGGAAAATACAATGTTATTGCAGATCGTTTATCCCATATGAAAATATTTGATGATGATGAGTTAATTCCTGATAATTGCCCAAATGAACATTTGTTTGCTCTTTCTATTTTTACTTCTTGGTATGCTGATATTGTGAACTATTTGGTAATAGGAAAAATACCTCAAAATTTTACATTGCATGAGCGTAGAAAATTAATACATTAGTGTCCCTTATATGTGGACTAATGGAATATTGTTTAAGTCTAACCCTGACCATGTAATTAGGATACATGTGCAAGAAGAGGATGTATATGACATCATTAGGGAAGTACATGAAGAACCTTATGGAGGTCATTATGCAACCCAAATAACAACCAATAAAATACTTCAAACAGGTTATTATTGGTCTACTATGAATAAGGATATCTATAAATTTGTTGATATATGTGATGCTTGTCAAAGGGCTAGTAACCCTACACCTACAATGGAGATGCCTTTGGTACCACAAATAATGTTTGAACCATTCGAGAAATGGGGGATTAACTTTGTTGGGCCAATAGATCCTCCAAGTGCAGGAAATAAACACATAATTGTGTGTATGGATTACGTCATCAAGTGGGCTGAAGTAAAAACCTTGCCACAAGCACAAGATGAATCAATTGCTGATTTTCTTTACTTACAAATTATGCAATGCTTTGGAGCACCTAGAGAACTAGTTTTAGACCATGGGTCTCAATTTATCTCCAAAGTAATTGAAAATTATATTAAAATATATCAAATAAAACATAGAAAAACTTCACCATATAACCCTCAAGCTAATGGACAAGTAGAAGTTACAAATAGGGAACTTAAAAGATAATCACAAAAACTGTAGCTATCAACATGGTTGATTGGGTAAAAATATTATAAGAATATGTATGGGTATATAATACAACTTGGAAAAATACCACCGGATTATCACCTTATAGAATGGTTTATGGAAATCAAGCTATTATACCTATTGAATTTGAAATAGATACTCTTCGCACAATGGTACAGCTTTATATGAATTTAAATCAAACACAAAATGATAGATTGGAAATTAAACATTCTAAATGAAATAATATTAAAGGTATTACATAGGACTGAACTAATTCAACAATAAAGAAATAAATGGTATGATAAACATATTATACCATGAACATTTCATCCAGAAGATGATTGGGCCTTGCTATTTTACTCCTACTACCAATATTTCCAAAGCAACCTAAGCACAAGGTGGCTAGGACCCTATGATATTGAAGAAATATTTGGAAATGGTACAATTAAACTTAAGCCTATAGATGATTCAATACAAGAATATTATTAGTTAGTGGACATAAGCTTAAGATCTATAGGAAGCCACTATTTAAAGAATAATTTATACACCATCTTAAGCAACAGGTTAATTTACAGTGCATCTCTGAACTGCAATCAACTACTATTAAATAAAAATTTCTCTTTTTCCATCCTAAGTAAAAAAAACATTATCTACTAAATAAAATTGTTGCTATATAATATAATATATTTAGTAAATAAGTACAATCATTAAAAATAATTTAGTCTAATTAGTCCTCTTATTTGGATGAGTAGACACCAGTAAATAAGATGGATGGCAAAAATATTTACACTACTTGGCCAATGAAAGGAGGTTGTCATGGAATAGTAATATTTCTTAAAAATAAACTAGAAGATCACTCTATGTTCTTTAAATATGCTTCCTTTGTTTCATGATGGAGTTCTAATATATGCAATGTTTCCATCTCATTATTCATCACTTTTCAGTCAAAGTATTAGGTTTTAAGAAAGAAGTTAGATTTAGTGTGTGTAGACATGCTCTTACCTTACAAAAAGGAGAATATATATAGTCATGATGGTATCAAAAATTAATAAACACAAGGTAGTGAAAACCTTATTTATTATATCCTACAAAGAATAGAAAGGAAGTAAAAATAATTGTAAGGATAGGACTACACTTCTATCCATATGGATATGCAACCCGAATCCTCAAAGTTCTAATACATTTCCTAAATAAAAAAGATGCAGTAAGGATAGGGTATAATTACCATCAAGACTTTGATAGAGTGGTTGAGAATATGATTGCAGAGGAAGACAAGGAGGTCAGAGCTGATTGCAATATGACGCTGAGGGCCGACTAGTTATTCAATGTCGAAACTGTCAAGAATGGGGCCATTTCGCAAAGAATTTCCCCAAGACACAAAATATAGGAAATAACAATCATGGAAATAATACCACGTAGTGTGAAAATGGTGTGGTTTAGGCAACCACGTGGAATCCAATTTACCGAACAATGCCAGTACCAGTGGGACACAAAATATAAACATGATTGGCATAGGAGAGGTGGAGGAACCAAAGAATGAAGTCTTGGCTGTAACAAGGGCATAGGCCAGGAAGAGGAAGGAATACCCAAACCCTACCAAGGAGAAGGCATGATGGCAGGAAGCCCAAGAGATGATAAATACAAAATTAACCAAGGAAAAAGGAGATCAACTAATTCTAGAGAAAGTATTGCAATGATCGAAGATTGTGCAGAAGGTAACAATGGAAGGCTTGGTAAAGAAGGTATTAAACATGAAGGTGGAAATGAAAATTGCCAACTTGTTTAGCATCGTACTGGAGATGTATGCTATAATCAGAGAAGTAATCAAGAAGAAGGATGAACCTCGACAGGTAGCAAATGTTAAACATGACCAGTTCATTGATCCAATAATCCTAACGATTGAAGCAGGGAAGAAGCCAACTATCATCCAAATAGAATTTTTGAACCATAAGCTAACTCAAGTAATTGTGGATGGAGGATCGAGTGTGAACGTAATGCCAAAAAGGACTTCGCAGATAATTATGCAACCCGCCTTATGATCTCCAACATTTAAGCTATATGGAGCTAATCAGTATGGCATCGAGACATGGGGCATTTTAATGAACCAAAATATATGCATAGCAGATCAAAAATTTATGGTAGATTTTGTCATTATTGCTATGCAGAAGTCTGCATACAATGCACTTCTAGGACGAGGATGGATGAGAGTAGCCAAAGTTAACCATAATTAGGAGAAGGAAAGATTATATTTCAAACAAGGGCAACACAAGTATATTATTAATCTAAAGAATCATACGGTGAGTCAGGATATAGCAAATTGAGATGATTCGGGGTCATCTTCATCAGATGGTGAGGCAGGATATGAACCCGATGAGGGAGGAGTCTTAGAACTTGATAACTACATGGAGGATGACTATGACCAAGACAAGGGTCTACTACACTGGCATACGAAATATTATGAAGTATTCCCTCCCTAATGTTTGTGCATAAAAGTAAAAAAAGAGACCAAAAGGGATGAGGCGCAAGAACCTAAAAAAGAAATTAGTAACAAAAGAATGACAACAATGGATAAGGACAAATACGGGGAGAAGTGGACATTTCCCAAGAATTTTATAGAATTCACTATGGGGAAGCAGTCATCGAGGAGAAACCAGCCCACCCCATAACGACACTAAAAGTAGTAGATAAGCCTGAATCAATAAAATATGAAGGCCCGAAGATGATTCAGGTAAACTTGGGAGAGGAAGGTGAAGAGAAGATGATCAAATGTAGAGACAATTGGGATCCAGTCCTCAAAGAAACAACAATTAATATTTTTATGGACTACAAGGATATTTTTGCTTGGACGTATAGAGACTTTAAGGGATTACCACCCAAGCTTTACATACACAAGATTTCCCTGATAGAGGGCACACAACTAGTTAGAAGGCATCCTTATAGGATGAATCCCAAATATGCAGCAAAGGTGAATGCTAAAATCAAGAAGATGCTAGATGCAAACATTATATTCAAGGTTACGACAAGCGAGTGGGTTTCACCAATCATGATCACTCTAAAATGAGAAGTAGATAAAATCCAAATTTGTGTGGATTTTAGAAGTTTGAATGCCGTAACTATAAAATATCCCTTCCCAATCCCATTCATGGACTCCATACTTGAAGAAGTAGTTTGCCATGAGATCTATTCATTTTTGGATGGATTCTCGAGGTACAATCATATCAACATAGCAAAAGAAGACAAGTTGAAGAATACTTTTTTGGTGGAGAATGGAATATATGCATACAATCGTATGCCATTTGGCCTATGAAATGCACCTGCTACTTTTCAAAGGATCATCTTATATATTTGATAAAATATCCATAGGGAATTTTAAATCTTTTTTATATGATTGGTCATTGTATGGGAAGATGTAGGAACATCTAAAAGCTTTGGAATAATGCATGGGTTTATGCAGGAAGGCGTGAATCACACTTAACCCAAATAAATGTGTCCTGTTGGTGCCATACGAAAAGCTGTTAGGACACATAGTCTTCCAAGAAGGATTAAAATCCGACCCAGACAAGATATGGGTAGTGCTACTAATGGAGGAGCCACATGACGTGAGTTGAGTTAAAAATTTTCTGGGAACCGTCGGATACTACAGAAGGTTTATCAAAAATTATGCATTAACGTCTCACCCACTAGATGCACTTACATGGAAGAATACCCCATTCATATGGATAGGGGAACACCAGGTGGTGTTTGAAGGATTGAAGGAACACTCGATAAAAACACCTATCCTGGTTTACCCTAAATAGGAAAGAGAATTCCATGTCCATGTAGATGCCTCAAACTTTGTGATTGGATGCACATTAGCATGGGAAGGAAAATTTGGATTGGATCAACCCATATAATTTGCAAGTAGGATATTTTCAAGAGCCAAAAAGAATTATAGTACAACAAAGTGAGAAGCATTGGGAATGGTGTACTTGTTACAGAAGTTTAGACACTATTTATTGGTGAACCCTTTTGCTTTCTACGTAGATCATTGGGCTCTATTATACTTGATCAATAAACCAACAATCTATGGATGAGTAAGTCAATGGCTCGTCACTATGCAAGAATTTGTGTTTAGAGTGGTAGTAGGGCTAGGGAAGAAACACATAATAGTAGATCAGTTGTCAAGGATTCACTCAAGTGAACCTATAGAGGGAGGAATACCAGATGAATTTCTTGATGCATAACTATTCATGATTAATGCTATACCTGGGTGGTATAAGCATATCGAGGAATATCTGTCGATAGGGAAGTTGCTAGAGGAGTTGATGATAATGGAATAACGGAAGGTAATTACAAAGTCAACACCCTTCACCTTGATTGTAGGATTGCTATATAATATGGGGGAGGATCAAATACTTTGACGATGTATAATGGAAGATGAAGTACAACAGACCTTGAGGGAGACACACAAGGGACTAGCAGGAGGACACATGAGACCAGATGCGATAGCAAGGAAAGTTTTTTGGTAGGTCTAAGGTGGCCCACCCTCTTTCATGATGCTAAAAAATTTGTAATAGCATGTGATACGTGCCAAAGAACAAGGAAACCATTGAAAAGAGACTTCATGCCACTACATCCATTGCAGCCTTAAGAACTATTCGAAATATTGGGGATGGAATTTGTAGGTCCACTAAAGACAAGTCGAAGGAGGAGATGTTGATACATCATAGTTGTAATGGATTACCTCACAAAATGGGTCGAATCAAGGGCTTTACCAAACAACTTGACAAGAAGCATGACTCGCTTTTTGTACAAACAAGTAATTACAAGGTTTGGGATACCTCTAAAACTGATAAGTGACAGAGGTAGCCATTTTGTGAATGCAATTATAAAGAATATAATAGAATATTTCAATATCTTCCACTAACTATCAAGTTTGTACTACCCGAGAGCAAATGGGCAGGTAGAGGCGACGAATAATGTCGTGGTGTCCATCATGTATAAGACGTGGAGTAGAGGGACCTTACTGGGAGGAAAGACTACAAATAGTTCTATGGGCATATAGAAAAAATTTTAAGCTAAACACAAATACCACACCTTTTCAACTGATGTACAGGCAGGAAGCAGTGGTACCAATTGAATTCCTTATACCAATTTTGAGAGTAGCAGTCGACAACTGATTGAGTGAAGAAGAAAGCGTTCGAGAGTGACTGACAGCCTTGGTATAATTAGATGAGAAACTAATGATGGATCAATGGGTAATGGAGGTAGCACAGAAGAGAATGAAGTTATGGCATGATAAACACCTTCAAAATATGGACTTGAAGGCTGGTGAACTAGTTCTAAAATACAACGGTAAGGGAGAACTCAAGCCAGGGAAATTAAAAACCATGTGGCTTGGACCCTTCCAGATGGATGAAATACTAGAAAAAGGGGCAATTAGACTAAGGAAATTGGATGGAATATTATACCCTGAGGTAATCAATGGTTCCAAGTTGAAGGTATACAAGCCACGTACGAAAGTCAACATGATTAACTCAGAATAAATTGGAACTTCTAGAATAGAAGAAGAAGATTTAGGAATGCAACCTTCCAGAAATAACGAGCAGGGTAGCGATGTTCGAGGAGAGGAAACACATGACTTGGATTGGTTGTTTGGGAGTGAGGAAGAGAAATCAATGGAACTCTCAAGTAAAAATGAAGGGGACCGACTCCAAGTCATGACATAGGTCACTCAACAGGAGAATCTGGAAGAAGATGAAGAAAATAGAGTTAGAGTGATGTAGCAAATGAGAATGGAAACACATTGGCTACAAGAGGAATATGAAACTCTGAGACAATACAACAATCAGCTATGATAATAGGTGATCCAAGAGTTGGACACAACCATGCACAAGGTAAATGAAAGGCATGACGCTTGCCTAGTAGAGTGGACAAAGATGAATCAAGGGGAACCGAGAAATAGTGCAACAGGGAACTCTTTGAAAAGTAGTTTTTTCTCCTTGGAAGAAGAACAGGAAGTCATGAAAATTCCAAGGGAACATAAATGGGAAAAATTAAAAGTAATTACTATACTTTCTAGGAGTTCTTCTTCAACCTCACTAAAAATTGTATTAAATTTAGAAGAATCCTCAAGTAGAGAAGTAGTAAACTTTTAGGAAATAGGAGATTCTCCAGAAAAACCGAGGATATGGGAAGCAGAACAAAGCTCAACTGCTAAATATCACATAATTTGGGGGAAGTGGTAGCAATAATATGGAAGGATATAGAAACGGTACCTAAAAAAGCAAGAATTGGAGGGTGGTTGGAAAACTCCAACAACAACGATAATCTACCATGGGACCCAGATATCCCAGTTGCCAAACCTAACCCAGAGAGAAAATAAGGCAAGGGTAAATCAGACTTCCCATAAACCATGTTAGGAGAAGCTAGTGGCCAAGTTAGAAGGGGAGGATAAGGGAGCCACATAGACTTGGGAGTCAGAGGTACAAAAACAAAAATAGGCTCAATCTCCAAATGAACCCAGACAAAGAAGAATGGGTCATTTGATGTGCCTCCACATAATATATTGTAGGAAACATTACAAAATATAGCAAATAATCTAGAAGTAGCTCGTACTCGAGTGCAGCTAATAGAAGAACTTGAGTTTCCATAATAGCTACAAGGTAGGATCCGACATCTAGAACAAGTTTAGCTAATCTAGTAGGAACATAGGAGAGGATTTTTGTAGAAGAGCACACAATGCGTATGGGTTCACCTGATGTATCTGAGAAACCAGTGGCAATACTGATAACATTGGCAAATATGTTGAGCACATTTTCCATTGAGGAGATGTTTGCTATAGTGGAAAATATAGTAGTAGCCAGGAAAGCTACAGGAATAAGTAGTAGTTCTGGAGTGGAACTTTAGCCAGTAGTTACAGAACAGTGGGAGAAAGGAATAAAAGAGCCCACAAAGGAAACACCAATAGATATTTTGGGTATAGGTAGCACTAAGGATGGAAAAGAACAGTCACCAAAATGGGTAGACCTAGAGAAAAACAAATAATGGGATGAAGAGGATAGTGAAAACATGGGACAAACTATAGGAAGCCCATCTATTTGCCAACAAGATAAAGGTAAAGCAAAGGCACATGATATTGAATAGATTGATGCTTGGTCCTAAGAGATTCTCCTTAAGTTACCAAATTTTATGGATCGCTCAGATGAAATGGATGAGAACGTAGCATGTTGTTTTGAGAAATCAGCACAAGTGATGTAGAGTCTAAGTTTATAGTTCAGCAACGCCTGTATGGGCCAATGGAAGAAATGGTAATACATGGTGGAATAATAATTTGATCAATTGGTTCAGTGGGTAGTTCAGGGACCTTGGTGAAGAGATATTTCCAAAATTTATGGAAGGCAACCCTAGTCACTACCTACATATCGAGTGCAAACAATGGAAGATATAGCTGAATTACTAGACATAACACCAAGTATTTATTGTGAGACTAAACAAATTTATATTTTTGGCCAAGGCAAGAATCCACCATGGGTTACATAGCATGGCACATATGTGGAAGTGGTGCTAGAACTATTGTCAATGTATACACAGTTGAATTTCCTCACACACTTGTTACAATGGCTGGGTGAGGGAATCAAACACATTAGTACAACTAAGGACATCATGGAGCAAGAAGTTACACAAAATCTATTGGAAAAGGATAAACTCTTAGCTGAGGGTATGGAATGCATGGGAAAATTTCATGAATGGATGAAGGAGGTCAATGCAAGTTTACAAACTGGGTTGGTAGATAGGAATATGAAATTGTAAGCAGAAGCAGAAGAGATAGACCAACTCAAGAACCCAAAATAATTGTTGGTTAAGCAGGCAACCACATTTGCAGTCAATAGAAGTTAGTAGGAGCACACTTGGGCTCAAGAAAAGAAGAACTGATGAACAAAAATGCAGATTTGGAGGAAGAACTATGGAGGGCAAAATAGCAAACATGTGCACCAACAGCTTCTCTTTCAGAAGAATTGTTGAAGGATATGTTTTGTAGCTAAGAAGAAGAACTACTAATGAACCTGAAGAAGACTAAAGAGGGAGCAAATACCTTTGAAGTTGAATGGGCAAAATATTATAACTATGCCAAAAGACTCAAGGAGGAACAAGACCAATATCGTCAAAGGCTTCGGGACTATGAAAAATAATAGTAGGCTGCTATACCAACAAAAGTACAACAAACTGAGGCTAGAAATTCAGCAATGGAGCGAAGAAGGTCATTGAGGACATCAAATTCTTTGAAGGGGAGAATAGATGTAGACAGCAGTTCTAAGCCCTAGGACTGACTGACACATCCTCCAATAATTTTGAATGTAATTGAGCAATTTTGTCTAAGTGTTGGCATCAGATGTCCAGTATGTAAGTCATACATCCAGTGTTTCCTGTCACCAGATGCTTAGTTTTGTTAGACGTCTAGGCTAGTAGTCAGACATTTAGACTGGTCGTTAGATGTCTGGATTGGCTATCAGACGTCTAGTCTGATTACCAGATGTCTAGTTTGATAGCCAGACGTCTGGGCTAGTGGCCTGACGGCTAGTTAGCAGAGTTAGATGTCTAATTAGCAATTAGTTAGTAGATTCAGTTGTATAAGTGGTTGGGGAAGTTAGGGGAAGTTGGTTGGGATAACCAACTTCTAGCCCTATAAATACCCCCTTTTCAAACATTTATAGATAATCAAAGACATATAGATAGAGCATAGACTTTGTCTGAGATCACCATTATATGTTGTAATCGTGATTGAAGAATAATACAAATGCTATTATTATGATCAATATTTTTTGTATGCATTGAGTGTTGAGTTGAGTTATAGGTTGCTTTCATTAATGGAGTTGTTGTAGGTTTGAAGCATTAATGGATATGTTACAGGTTTTTGACTGGTGAGCTATTGTTGTAGGTTTGTTGTTGCGTATTGATGAACAGGTGCTGGAGAAAAAGTGATTATGGTGGTTGAGCATTCATTGAGGCCTAAAATCTAGCTGAACGTCTGGTCACTACCATACGGCTAGCCGTCAGCCCCTTCACCCGACGTCCAGCCATACCTGATGTCTGGCTCCCAGACATCTAGACTAGACATCTGACATAGTCATAGACGTCTACACCTATTTATCCAACATCTAGACCCTTGATAGCTAGAGTTAGCCTATCAATTAGACCATTTGTTACCTTGCCTAACCCTGATACTAACTGTCATCACCTGTATCAGGAATGTACTCACCCCTATCTATAGTCTTCAATATGATATTTGTCTTGGTTCTAGAACTTGAGCTCTTCTTTTATGCTTTCTTCATTGTACTCTATGTCTGTATCCTGATCAAGTGAATAATTAGTATCTTCGTCTTGTTCCTTTAGTTCTCTGTATTCAGCTTGAAAGTATTTTCTTTCATATTCATATTTTATTTTTTGTCATGCTTCCTTTTTATTCTTCTTCTTCTTCTTTTTTTGAATTTTTACTAGTGATATATCTTCTTAATGGTGAGTTATTATATCATCACAATAGTATTGGCCAAGATTTAGCATTTCATTGCTAATATGTTCATTTTATTTCATGTTTTGAAATAATTAAAAAAAAGTAATGATAGATATATCATCAAACATTATTTCAATGTAAATATAACTATGTTTTGAGTATTACACCAATATTTGAAGTACTTCATGAAGATAACCAATTAATTTCATAAAATTTTCTTATTTTGCTTCCTTGAGAAACATAGATAATATATTTTTTACTAGTAGACAAATACTTGTATCCATCAAAGGTATCTATTAAGTTTTGTGAATAAAATTTCAATTTATGAAATTGTTAGTAATTATTGAATGCATTCCTCACTATTTCATCCATTTTTCTTATAATTTAATCTTTGAAGTGGAATTCCTTATAGATCCCTAGTATTATGTATTGGGAATAGTTTTGATAGAATCTTTTAAATTTTAAAAACCATTGAGGTTGACTACCTTATGACTCCCTAATTTTAAGATCAAACTCAATGAATTATTTTCAATTCTCAAATTTGTAGGATACCCCAAAAATTCTAATGTTCAATCAATGATTTTGAAAAGGGTTAAATTTTTTAAATATCTAGGTAGAATTCTTTTTAACTCCCTAGTATTTTGACTATAAGATCAAAATTGATATACTCTTTTCAAAATTTCAAGTTTTATAGAATACTTTGTATCTCCTAAGTGTTTTGAATATACTATGGTCTTGATAAAGTGTTTAGCTTTATTAGTTTTCCTTTGAGTTAAATCCCTTTTATCTCCCTAATGTTCAACTTCTATTCTTCACCTTATTTCTCCCTATTTGAGAATAGAAAGCTAAAGATAATTTTGATGCACTTTCAATTGATAAAAATCTCTATCTTCAAGACTTTAAAGTTGGATTCCTTAAGTCTCATTAATTTTAGCAAGAGTCTAATTTCAAATGTAATTTCCATCTTTTCAACAACGTTATGTAGTGATTCAATTTTTAATAGTAAGGTTTCTAAATTTCAAAAACCTAAATTGGTGTTGAACTCCTTATAACTCAATTAGAAATTTAGAAAATAAGGATACTTGCAAATTTAATGTTTCAATTTCAATGTAGAAATCCTTATTCCTCATAGTTAAATAATTTAAAAATATTTCAGTACTTGAATTTAAAATAATGCAATTTCAAAAATGCTCTCAAGTTAAATCCTCCTTACGTCAATAGTATTTCACATCAATTAATAAATCTTCTAAGGTTGTAGTTTACCAATTTATTTACTTATATCTCCATTCATTTAATTAATTAAACTTAACCTTCGTATTGATAAACCTTATGCCTCCTTGACCTATATGAAATGTGTAACGACCCAAAATCTAACTATAAAAATAATACAAGAAAATAAAATAATTTCATAGATAAGTTATCCATCTCATCGTTCTTGATGAGCTCACTTATCACATTCAGTACAATCGAAGGTAAACACCCATCACCATACCATACACAAGTTTATCTATATAGGTATGCTACACGCTTTACGAGTTAAGCTATCCATATCATATTTACGATGAGCTATTGATGTAAGCAATTGGTTTACTTAGTCAACAACACCCTAAGGGGTCTTAATATCTTAGGTCCTTCCTATGTTCCCCCTAAGAGGTATCAATCTCTTAGATCCTTTCTATGTTCACCCTAAGAGGTTCCAATATCATAGGTCCTTTTATGTTTAGAAAAAATACAAGAATGAATCTATCTACTTAATCAACCAAAGAGTAAAATCCATAAAACATAAAATAAGTACTTAAAAAGGAAACAACATTTAAATAAAGGTAAACATTATATGAAAGAGGGAACTAGATAAAAAAGCATAGATAATTCATAACAATAAATTAAAGATACATTTCCCATTTCTTTAATAAAATATTACATATATCCAAGTACGGTAAAACCTCCATACCCTTAAAAAATAAAGTAATACATCATATTCATGTAGGGATTTCTCGTTACAATTCTACTCTATTTGAGCATAAGTAAATTATTGTAGTTATAAATAAAAATGGTCCATTGGTTCCAATTGCCTCTTTGGTCATATTTTCTTTCCATTATTCATTTGAGGATAGTAGGGGATCAGGGCAACCCATGGTTCTGTGAAAGGCGTGCATCTAAATTCATCCACTAGTAACATGAAACTAGTGCATTTACTATTTAATTTTCTAAATTGCAACTATACAACTTTTATTAAAGATTTCAACCATATTATGTCTTGTTGATATCATAAGAATCTCCTAATTTCTATTCTTATATCTCATTTACTCAAAGAATCATTTCAATAGATTCAGCTAGACCACAAGTCTTACTTTAATCAAATCATTTCAAAACTATCATTTCCACTAACTAAGGTTCCATTTCTTAATCAACAAATGATCTATATTTCTTTTATTTAAATTAATCAAAGTCCCATACCTTTAATCAACCAACTAAATTATAATTAATCAAAGTCTCATACCTTTAATTACTGGAATAAACCAACAATTCCTTTATTTACATTAATCAAAGTCCCATACCTTTAATTAATAAAATAAACTATATTTCCTTTACTTTCATTAATCCAAGTCCCATACCTTTAATTAACAAAATAAAATATCATTCCTTTATTCAAATTAATTATTAGAAATAGATTATATTCCATCATTTGGGTCATGTAAATTCATCTTCTAAGTTATAGCCTTAGGACATTAGATTACTTTAGGAGGAATTTATCTAGTTACTTCATGAAATGTAATAAATGCACAATTATCAATGTGCAAGATGTATATGTGCAAGTTATCCCTTGCACAACTAGGTAGAGTGTTGGCTAAGGAACCTATTTTCCTATATAAGAAAGGTCTCATTGTAATACAAATATAGAGTCGGGGGATATAGTCTGATAGAGTAGCTTAGAGCATAGTAGTACAATTCTATGTAGATCACCATCTATTGGTGATGGGTGCAATGTAGTTTAGTAGCTTTATTAATGGAGTATTCATTTAATTCATAGCTATATTGTATTCTTTTAAATAATTTCTATTTATAACATATTTCACTCATCTAGAATATTTACTCTCTTTCATATTATTCTACATTTTATGATTGTTATCTCCTATTTATCATTACATAAAAAGCTAACAGTGGTATTATATTCATGATAGATCTAGCCATAGTAGGTCAATAGGAAAACCACCATTATCATTGATCCTGAGTTTTTTTTCAACCTGACATGCTACTGGACCAGCCACTATCAAAAACTCTCATAAGAGTCTAGGTAGTAGATTTAGGGAGAGTCACAAGTTAGGACTGAAAGAAATCTTAGTTCCAAAAATACTAAGATTGAATTTGACTAGAGTCTTTCCACAGAGTTGTAGGAAAAACTCATGAAGACCAGGACTTAGCATTCAACCCACTAGATTGATAGATCATCTAGTGAAGATCATTTAAGACATATGGAAATTTCTAACTATTACTTAAAGTTTCTTTTGTTACATAAAATTAATTCTCGGAGGATTGTGACTCCCCCTACAATAGAAAGCTAGTAGACTCCAAATTCATTGCCTGAAGGTCGGCGTGCCTTCATAGTGTAGATATTAGTTACTTGTGCAAGAGAAGAATAGTATGGAAGAATATATTTGGTGAAGATTCATGGTGAAGTCAAGACACTGAATATATCCATTGATAGATTGAAGAACTTCATAATTGAAGAAAATGCTAGAAGAGCCTTGATACAAAAATGCCATAAAATCCTTGAAGAAGAATCCAAAAAAAGTCTTGATACTAAAAAGGCCATAGAAGCCTTGATACTGAAAAGGCCACATAAACCTTGATATTGAAAATTCCATATAAGCCTTGATACTAAAAAGGCAATCGAAGCCTTGATACTAGAAAAGGCCATAGAAGCCTTGATCCTAAAGAAGAATTCAAAGAGAATATATGATTCAAAAGTATATTAATATTTCAATACTAATATTTTGTTGCAGGGAAAGAAAATTCAATGAGTTGGGAAACTTCCTATAAGAAAGTTAGGAAGAGTATCTTAAAAATTAATTTAGCACCTAAAGAAAAATTGAAGAGATCAAGAGAAGATCTCATTGAAGAATTTCTAGTATTGGAAGAAGAAGAAAATTACTAGGAGAGTATTGCTCATATCTAGAAGTAGCAAAGTCAGAGATCTAGAAGAAGGCCTCACCACAAACACTTCCAAGAGCAGAAGGTTGAAGAGAAGGTCTCAAGGAAGACCAACAAAAGTTTCAAGATCAAAGACCTTGGTAAGGTCTCAATAACCATCTATAAAAAGGCTAGGAAAGCATTACTAAAAAAATCATCAAAGGATAACTCACTGGAGAAATCTACTACTAAGGAGAATCCCTTGATAGTGAAGGACTTGGGACAATTATCGCCATCCGATAAAAAGCCCAAGAGAAGAATAATTTGGCAAATAGTTCCAAATCTGAGAAGAAAAATTTGGTAAGGAGTTCCAAATCCAAGAAGAAGAATCTAGAGAAGACCTCAAGATATTTAGAATCTTGAAAAGAAGATCCTGCTTGAAGTCATAATTCGATAAGAAGACTTGAAGACAAAAGAAGCTCACTAATTCCAGGATATTTGAAGATTACCTCTCACAACAAGAGGACCACTCCAGAGATGAATATGTATCCAAATATATAGTATAAGTAGGAGATCTTAAGAGGATAAAAAACCATCAAATATTATGCTGATGAAAGAAAGTTTGAGACATTTTTTTTGTGATGGAGTTGTTTAAGATAGTATATAAAAACTACAAGATCCTACTTGAAGCAGAACTTGGTGATCTTAGACACCAATATCCACATCCTCTATAGAAGTTATAAATGATCTACAAAATATTTTAAAAAAGTATGTAACTTGGTGCAAATAAATTCTTTAATTGGATTACTTATCAGATTTGTTAAAGTGCCTTATTTTAGATTAAAGTTGCAAGAAGAAAAATTAGATTACAGTATGCAAAAAGGAAAAGTTATTTTTAAGATTCATTTTGAATATTAATTAGGATTTTATTAGATTTCAGAACTACATCTATGAACTACCTATCATCTACATTGGAAAAAGAAAAACAAGACTAAGTCCTACAATATTAATTGTAGTAAAATTTTAGAATAACTCTTGAAGATTCAATTCATATTATTCTTGATTAGTTGTAGTAAATTGATTAAGTACATTAATTTGAGAGTTTATTGGAGTGATAAGGTGAAATTTTTAGTGCATTTATTATTGTATTCATTTGCACTATTCTATTACTCTCAAAATAATTATTTTCTATGTTCTTGAGAAGGGCACAAAATTAGAAATTGTCAAAGTGTCTAAAGACACTATTAATGCATAAAAATATACAATACTTAGTGGCCAAGTGAAGCCATAAAATCAGGTTGGAATCCTCAAAAAATTGGAGAAGAATATGACTATCCAAAATTAGAAATAGAATCTTCAATTATTTGGACTTGGTGAGTCTCAAATCCAAAGCATTACAGAGTTAGTTGCAAGGATAAAAGTGCAGAAAATTATATCTTATAAGGAGCTTCTATCTATTTATATCTAAGCTTGGATTTGTTATTATAATATCCAAGAAAAATGGGAAGGTGTATAAGCATAATGACAACCTCAAAACCCCTTCATTCTACCATACAAATCAGAATATTAGACCTACAAAAAGAAGTGCAAGAAAGGATACAAAAAGGCATCTTATTTAAAAATATTATTACATTGGATAACACTTCTCTATCTGAATCTATGTAGGATAAAGGGAAAATTAGAAGTGCCTCAAAGGCACAATATATGTAGGGTGTAACAGTCAATGACAATTGTAATATAGCATCCTCCCAAGAACAACAAAGATCCATTCATATAGGCTCATATTCTACGTAGTTTGTATGGCTGAACCTACAAAAGACAAGGTATAAAGCCAGGCAAAAATCAAGTAGTGTATGAGAAAATAAAATGATGCAAGAATATTGGAACCACACGTACAATAAATGAGAATTCACTACCTCAATTGGAGCATCAATCTACTTGTTGTGGTGCAGTGGTAAATGCCCCGAGTGCTAGTAGAGGCTGACCCAGGTTTCATTCCTCTTATCTCCATCCTATAGATATATGGTATAGTTAGGAATTTCCTATGTGCTGGTAGAGGCCGACAAGGATCCATTTCTCCTATGCCCAACCTGTTGAAAGTGGCACCCCAAAAGGGGTGTTTTCCACTATAAATTAGTTTTATCTACTTGTTGTGATATAGTGGTAAATACGCTGGGTGTTGGTAGAAGCCGACCTAGGTTCCATTCCCCTTGTATCCATCCTATAGATATATGGTATAGTTAGGAATTTCCTATGTGTTGGTAGAGGCCGACAAGGCTCCATTCCTCCTATGCCCAACCTATTGAAAGTGGCACCTTGAAAGGGGTGTTTTCCACTATAAATTAGTTTTTTTATCTGCTTGTTGTGGTGTAGTGGTAAATGCCCTGGGTGCTGGTAGAGACTGATCCAGGTTCCATTCCCCTTGTATCCATCCTACAGATATATGGTATTGTTAGGAATGTCTTATGTGCTAGTAGAGACCGACAAGGCTCCATTCCTCCTATGCCCAACCTATTAAAAGTGGCACCTTGAAAGGGGTATTTTCCACTATAAATTTGTTTATCTGCTTGTTGTGGTGTAGTGGTAAATGCCCTGGGTGCTAGTAGAGTCCGACCCAGGTTCCATTCCCCTTGTATCCATCCTATATATATATGGTATAGTTAGGAATGTCCTATGTGCTGGTAGAGGCCGACAAGGCTCCATTCCTCCTATGCCCAACCTGTTAAAAGTGGCACCTCAAAAGGAGTGTTTTACACTATAAATTATTTTACCCAAGTGTTGTTGTTGTAGGTGAGTTGGAGAGGAGAGGGAAATCCTCCAAGGGAGGTACCAAGTTCAAATATCCATCCTACCAAAATTCTAAATTGGGTATCCAAAATACAATTGATAATGTTGGTGCGGACAGGGTCAGGTGTGACTTTCGGGTGACTTTGACGGTGTAGAAACCCCTGTTCATGGTCTCTCAGACCAAGGCGGCCCCCCAAGGGGTTTTTTGCTTAAAAAAAAAAGTGGACCATCACAAATTATTCATCAAAGCATTACCATATATCGTCCATAGCTCCAACAACGCTCCTTCTTATCTCCACCATAGCTTTACCATGAGCATTTCTTGATTGGAAACATCTCAGCTCCAAAGACGTACAATGGAATAAGATTGAAGAATACATTTTAAAGGCTTGCAAGAAGGTGTTGATAATACAAGGGTATGCAAAGGGAAGAAGGAACAACTTGTCATTCTGTGAAAGAAACCCAAAGAAACACCCATGAAGGAGATGTTACAAGTTTTTCTTGGTGTCCATACTCCATGTGGTAGAGGAGTCATATACAATCAGAAGTGTTATAACAAGAAACTCATTCATGTTGAGGAAACAAATATCCCTTGGATAGCACATGAAGAGGGGATAAAAATATATTTTTTAAGTGGAGGTGACACTTGTCACAAGCGTCAAAAAAATACCAACATATCCACAAAAAAATTAAAGCATTCTTGGAACATATTTAAAACTGTTATGACATTTGTCACTTGATGGACCGCATACTAAAGGTGACTTGGACCAAGCAAACTAGAAGCACCTCGAAGAAACATGGCAACAAATCGACTAAACATCAATAAAATTTTGGTAGCAATTCGATATCTATTCGTAATAATTAGGGAGTATTCAAAAGCACTCTCGATCAAATGCATCAAGGAAGCATTAAAGGATAACATTGAAGTCAAGAGCACGTTGAAATATTTACACTCAAGAAGAACAGACCATCACCAATTGCATCCAACTTCATTAAGATACAAAGCCCTGCAAATGTAGAATTTCCAAATCTAATTTGATTTCATTAAGAAGGGAGTTATAAGGTCTTTATTCTAAGGTTGACATATTAAAAGAATTCAATCTATAGTTGAAAGCAAAAATTAGGGAAATTAATCTAATATTTGCAAAACACAACTTAGGAGAAATAAGAGATACTACTTTGAATTAATTCATTTAATGTTTGCAAATATTAATGTGTTTTAAGTTTCAAAATTAGGGAGTGATAAGGGGTTACAACTTCAAACTAGATTATTGGAAATTAGAAAATATTAAACAAAAACCAAATGTATATAAAGAGGTTATTAAAACTTTTGCTAAGGTTGGAAATTTATAAAATTCTTGTCTCAAACATTTCTCAAAATGGACAAAAGGAATCCAACATTAAAACCTCTTCAAAATTTGTAAAAGTTCTTAGTTTACAAGTAATAAGGTGTTTAAAAAGTTGATTTTTGATCTTTACAAAAACTGTACCAAAATTGAACTATATTTTACACAAGCACTATATTATATTCCAAAATAATTAGGGAGACATAAGGAAGCCAAAAAATCTAAGGATTGATATTAGGAAGTTTTTAAATGGCATCAAAAAAAATTTACTAGTAGAATATCAACTACTCAAGGGCCCTAATTATTTCTCTTGGAAAAATAAAGTGAAAGCAATCTTAGTATATGAAAAAATCTGGGATGTTGTCAAAGGGAAAACAAATATACCTACCATAGGTGAAACTGAAATCCTAAAGTTTGAGGAAAATGACTCAAAATATTTAATGATAATAACCTTTGCTATCATTTATGAAATTAAACATTATATCAGTTCAACAAAAACATCTTCAAATGCATGGACAAGCCTAGAGTAAATATTTGAAGGAAAGAATAAGGCAACTATTCTTCATCTCCAAATTCAACTTCACTCATTAAAAATGAATAGTGGGGAAAGCATGGAACTATTCCTAAGGAAGGTAGAATATATTAAAGGGAAATTGTTGACCTTAGGAGAAACATTTAAGTATGAACTTCTTACTCAAGTAACCATGAGAGCACTTCCTGATAACTATAAGAATTTGGTAACATCTTTACAGGTTTTAAGTAAAGATACTACTTTTGATGACCTAGTCAATATACTTCAATAATATGAAGTATAAAACACCATGAAATATGAGATGACTAACACTACATTGGAATAAAAAGATAATCCATAGGTAAATATTTCTTCATCAACAAGAGGATGGAAAATATGGTATTGTCATATATGCAGAAAGAAAGGTCACGGTACCAACTATTGTAGATGTGTATCCCAAAAACCAAAACCAAGGAAATCATATGAATAATGGGAATCATTTTCAACCTCGAAAATATAAAATGAACCCTCATTAGTAGCAATTTAAATGAAAAACCAACTATCCTCAATTGGAAAATCAAAAGAGAAATAAAAAAGGACACTTGGTTTAGAGGATTGAAGCAATTGAAGATCTGGAAGAACTCACAGAAGACTATGATATGAAAGCTCTATCAGAAAATGTAACATATTACAGAGACACTAACTATTTGCTTGAATAGGTTATAAATAATGAAGAGGAAGAGTACAAATTTCAAGATGAAGAAGAAGATCCACGTTGAAGACGAAAGTCTTCAATACCCAAATAATGTAATACGGGGGTGTTAGAAATATATTATATTCCATAATTTGGGTCATGTAAATGTATCTTCCAAGGTACATACTTAGGACATTAGATTACTTTAGGGGAAAGTTATCTAGTTACTTCATGCAATTTAATAAGTGCACAAGTGTCAATGTACAAGTTGTATATGTGCAAGTTATCCATTGCATAACTAGGTAGAGTGTTGGCCAATGAACCTATTTTTATATATAATAAATGCCTCATTATAATACAGATATAGAATCGAGGGACAGTCTGATAAAGTAGCTTAGAGCATAGTAGTATGGTTCTGTATAGATCACCATTTATTGGTGATGGGTGCAATGTAGTTCAGTAGCTTTATTAATGGAGTGTTCATTTTCTCCATAGCTACATTGTATTCTTTTATATCATTTCTATTTACAACATATTTTAGTCATCTAGTAGATTTAATTTCTTTCATATTATTTTGCATCTTGTGATTGTTATCTCCTATTGCTCATTATACCAAAAGATAACATTAATGAAAGTCTCATTACTTAAATTAACCCAAATAAACATATTTCCTTTATTTACATTAATCAAAGTCCCATACTTTTAATTAACAAAATAAACTATCATTCATTTATTCACATAAATCAAAGTCCCATTACTTCAATTAACCCAAATAACCATCATTCCTTTATTTACATTAATCAAATTCCCATAGCTTTAATTGAAAAAATAAACTAACATTCTTTTAGTCAAATTAATCAAAGTCTCATTACTTCAATTAACCCAAATAACCATCATTCCTTTATTTACATTAATCAAGGTCCCATACCTTTACTTAAAAAAATAAACTATCATTACTTTATTCAAATTAATCAAAGTCCCATTACTTTAATTAACCCAAATAACCATCATTCCTTTATTTACATTAATCAAAGTCCCATATATTTAATTAATAAAATAAACCATATTTTCTTTATTCAAATTAATAAAAGTCCCATTGCTTTAATTAACCCAAATAACCATCATTATTTTATTTACATTAATAAAAATCCCATATCTTTAATTAAAAAAATAAATCGTATTTACTCTATTTTCATTAATCAAAGTCTCATATCTTCAATTAATAAAATATACCACAATTCCTTTGTTTAATAAACTTTTATTTACTAAAGATCCTATAGTATTCCCTTTTTACCCATATTGTAATGTAAATGAAAATATTAATCAATTAACAAAAACAATAGATCTCTACCCAAACTAGATTATTGCAAAGGCTAAATATTAACAAACAATCTACAATCCTAGGAAAAGGGAAAGCTCCCAACATCCTAGAATAATGAATATGTAGGAGGATTCAAATTGAAAGTTTGAGACAAGAAACCAGCCTACGATCAACAAGGGAGAGAATTCTACAAAAACCCTAGACCACATGGAGTTTCACATACCCTCCAGTGGTAGTTTTCTAACAATACAGACATTTAGCCAAACATCCAGGGTGTCAATACAACAAAGAGATATAGGGGTTCAAATCCAACCAGTGAGTTCCAAACTCAAACATCAATGAACTAGGTAGGAGAAGAGGTCCAAAAAAAGACAATCACTATCCTCATGATGCTCTAAAATAAGTGGAGTTCTAATACTATCTACAACTACATTGTACTCCATATAGGAGTTCTACTACTATCTACAACTCTCTAATACAATGTACTTGATATTTTGATATGTCTATATAAGGCCCTTTATATAGGAAGATATATTCCTTTTCCAACACTCTACCTGCATGTACAAGGGGACACCTTGCACATTAACACTTTTTCATTTATTACATTGCTTGAAGTAACTGGTTAACTTCCTTCTAAATTAATATCCTACTCTAATTATTTACCAAAGGTGGTACATTTACAGTACCTAAATTATGTAATATGCTCTAACTCTAACACCCCCCTATATTACATTATTTGGGTATTGAAGATTTCAATATTCAATATGGATATTCTTCTTGAGCTTGGAGTTTGTATTCTTCTTCTCTCTTCTCTGTAACCTGTTCAAGCAAGTAGTCTTCATAACCTATTGTTCTTGTTGAAAGACCTTTCACTTCATAATCATCTATAGGTTCTTCTAGTTCTTCAATTTCTTATATTATTTGATCTAGGTGTCCTTTGTAATTCTCTTTTGATACTCCAATTGGGGATAATTGGTTGGATTCTAAACTTACTGTTGATGAGAATTATTTTTATATTCCAATGTTCATTTGATTTTCTTGATTCTTATTTCTAGGATTGAATCTGCAATAGTTAGTACTATGACATTTTATTTTGCATATCTAACAATATTGTTGTACCATGGTCTTCATCCTCTTGATGATGAAGCAATATGGTCCATGTGGATTATATTTTTATGCCAATTCAATGTTAGTCATTTAATCTTTAACTATATTATCCACCTCATATTTTTGAAGAATATTTATTAGGTTATCAAAAGAAGTATTTTTACTTAGGACTTGTAAAGATGTAACCAAATTTTTGTAGCTATCTAGAAGTGCTCTCATGGTTATTTGAGAAAGAAATTCATATTTAATATCTTCTCCTAAGGTTGATAATTTTATTTTAATATCTTCTGCTTTCCTTAGGAATAGTTCTATGCTCTCATCACTGTTCATTTTTAGGAAATGTACTTGAGTTTTAAGATAAGGATAGTTTCTTTAATTTTCCATTCAAATATTTTATCTAAGCTTTTCCATGCTTTTGTAGATGTATTTTTTGAACTAATATAAGGTTGTATTTCATCAATGATAGCAAAGGTTATTATCATTAGGGATTTTGCATCATTTTATTCAAAATTCTGAATCTTAGTATCACTATGCTTGGTCTTTTTGATGTTCCTTTATCTATATCCCAGATTTTTTCATATACTAAGATTGCTTTTACCTTATTTTTCCATGAAAAATAGTTTGGACCTTTAAGTAATTGGGATTCTGCAAGAAGGAATTTGTTGTTGGTAATTTTGGGTACCTTGGGTACATTGAATTTGCTCAAGTGAATAAGTTGTCATTGATGTCAAGAAGATGTTGAAGGAATTTGATTTGATGTAAAATAATTTGTTTTGATGAAGTTTCGGCTTGACAGGTTCGAAAGAAAGTAAGTTGAAAAAATGTCGCGATATCGCGACATGTCGCATTTTCGTGACTTAAACAGGAGAGAGAAAGCTTTTTGAAAAAGTGTCGCGATATCGCAACATGTCACATTTTTATGACTTCGACAAGAGAGAGAAAGCTTTTTAGAAAAGTGTCGTGATATCGCGACATGTCGTAGTTTCGCGACTCAAAGAGGAGAGAGAATGTTTGAGTCAGAAATGTCGCGATTTCACGACATATTGCAAGGAAAGTTGAACGGACAAAAAACTGTCATGATTTCACGACATGTTGCAGGAGAGAGAGTCCGAAAGAAAAAGTGTTGTGATTTCGCGACATAATGTAGGAGAGAGAGTCCAGGAGAAAAAGTGTCGCGATATCGTGACATGTCGGGTTTTCGTGACCCAAAGAAAAGAAAAGCGCTAAGGAGAAAAAGTGTCGCAATTTCACGACGAGTTCGAGGAAAGAGAAAGCAAAATGAAAAGTGTCACGATTTCGCAACATGCTATAGAGTTCAGAATGGGAACTGTCATGATTTTACGACATGCAGCAAAGAAAAAAGTTCCAAGTGAGAACTGTCGTGATTTTGCAACATGCAACAGAGAAAAGAGTTCGAAGTGAGAATTGTCATGATTTTGCGACAGGTTGCAGAGAAGTCGTACGAAAGCTGAAAGCATCGCGATTTCACAACAGGCTGCAAAGAAAATGTACGGAAGCTAGAAGTGTCATAATTTCATGAGAAGTTCAAGGAGGAATAGCTCAAAGGTAAAAGCATTGCAATTTCATGACATGTTCCATTTTTGCTAGTGAAAGCAGTCAAGAGTGCAAGGAAGAGAAAGTGTCGTGATTTCGTGACAGATTGAGATAGCAACGTTCGATTGGAGAAAGTGTTGCAATTTCGTGATAGAAACAGAATGCAAGCCTTCTATAGGAGAAGTGTTGTGATTTTGCAACAAAAGTAGAGAGGAAGGCTATGAAGATAGAAGTGTCACGATTTCATGACAAAAGTCGAGAAGAGGTTGAGAAAGTGAGAAATGTCATGATTTCGTGACAGAAGTGAAGATGACGTCAGTAGAGGCAGAATTATCGTGATTTCATGAAAAAAGCCAAATGCAAGTGTTCGGTTGCAAAAGTGTCACGATATCATGACATTTTGTAGTTTCACGGTAGAAGCTACAGAAGAGTTGTAGAGGCAGTGAAGCCAACAAAGTTAAATTTGGGCCAACAAAAATTAGGGTTTGTAGTCGACATAGTTTAGGGTTGCAACCAACGTAGTTTAGGGTTGTGCAGTCGACTAAGATCAAGGTTTTGATCTTGAAAATATTAGTATAAAAGGAGGGCTATTTGAAGAGTTAAAGTATCGATTTTGTGTGTGTGTTCGAAGTGCGACATTCACAAATAAAGTGCGGGGGAGAAGTCTGATCACTGCGAGTAGAGTGCATTCTGTCGAATCGTTTAAGTGAGAGAGATCACAAGGAATCAAAGTGCACAAAGACAGTGCTACTGAGTTTGCACACAGAGAGCAAAAAAGTGCAAAGCTATGGGGTGCATCATTTCTACGAAGTTCGGAGATAGTGCGCAGGCATTGATGGTCTTGGACAAATCATTGACAGGGATTGTTGGATAGATTTGAGCAAGCTTTTTTTGAGCTTGTGGAGCAGTTTGGGTAGGTTCTAGTGAGAACTTGCAAAGCAAATCTGAGACAAGTCTTAGTGAAGACTTGGATGAAGATCAAGCAAGCTTTTGTGGAAGCTTGTGAACAACTTCTGTGAACCAGATTTGAGGACCAATTGAGGACGAAGAGTGGTGCAGTTTTGAGGACATTTGTGCTAGACCGAAGGACTATGTTTGGTGCAGTTCAAAGAAAGAGGATGAGGACATTTGTGCCAGACCGAAGGACTGTGTTTGGTGTAGATCAAAAAAAGAGAACGAGGACATTTGTGCTAAATTGAAGGACTATGTTTAGTGCAAATTCGAGGACTAGTTTTGGAGGTGATAGAGTTGAGGATAGAGGTCTCCAGCCAGAGCAAGGAAGACAGGTGTCTTCTATGGATAGAGTTCCATTTGCTAAGGGCAATGGAGGTAGAGGTCTTCTAGAGGATCACCAGCCAGAACAAAGCTAGGGGATTGGTGTCTCCTTTGGGTTGGTGCCCATAAACATTGTAATCGGGAAAGGTATTCCTAGAATTTGGTTGATAAAATTTTAGTGAAAATTTTTATCCGTGGAGTAGCCCACATTGGGTGAACCACGTAAATTGTTGTGTCTCTTTGTGGATGGTGTTTTTGTGCATTTCTTTGATTACGACTTTTGATACTGCTATCTATACACTGCATAATATTGAATTGAAATTTGAATTGAAGGAAAAAGTAAAAAGTGGTCTTATACTGTTCACCCCCCTCTCAGTATAAGCTTGTGTTCTTCAATTGGTATCAGAGCCGGTGCCTTTGAAAAGTTTAACAACTTGAAGGAAAATCTAGTAAAGAACACAATGGATTATTCAAGTGGCAATGCAGCACCTATTCTTGATGGATCAGATTTTGGTCTTTGGAGTGCAAGGATGAAGGTTCATCTAATGGCACTTGGAAATTAGGTTTGGGAAGTGATTGAAGATAGGTACACTATTCCTAAACATGGTCCTTATACTAAAGAAGATAGACTCCTACATCACAACAATTCAAAAGCAATGAATGCAATCCTGAAAGGTTTACAAAAGGCAGATCTTACCAAGGTGATTCACTGCAAGACAACTAGTGAAATGTGGAAATAGTTGCAGGTGGTTCACACAGGTGATGTAAATGTCCGAAAGGCTAAGTTGAGACACTTCAAAGGTATTTTTGAACAACTCAAGATGAATGATGATGAAAATATTAGTAACTACATGCTTCGTATGGATGAGGTTGTTAACTCCATGAAAGACTTAGGTCTTGAGCTTGCTAAAAATGATGTCTATGATAACATTTTAAGATCTCTTCCTAATAGATTTAGTGAAATTTTTTTTGCTATTGAGGAAGGTAAAGATTTGGATAAGTTGAAAAAGGATGAGCTCCATAGTATACTTGCAGCATTTGAGTTGAGAACTCAAGTGAAGGTTGATGTCAAGAAAGAGGCAGCTTTCAAGGTTACCAAGAAATCTAAGGGTAAACAACTTCAAGAGAGTGATGAGTCTTCCAGTGATGAAGAGGCATATTACAACAAGAAAGACAAGATCTCTAGAAAGCACAAAAGCGTGAAAAATATAAGATGTTTCAATTGTGGAAAGTTTGGTCATTATGCTACTGACTGTACTATTCCTAAGAACAAAAGTGATGAAGATATACAGGATTCTAAAAGCAAGGTATCTGAAAAGCACAAGCATCACAGGAAAAACAAATATGAGCGCAGCAATCAAGGAAAGAGGTATTCTCACAAGCACAAGAAGATTTTATACCTAGACAAAGCAAGTAAGTTTTCTAGTAGTGATAGTGAAAGTTCTTCAAGTGATACTAAAAATGAGATGTTGTTCATATCAAAAAAAGAGGAAGAACCGAAACATAGATTCATTATCATGAAATGTCTTAGATGTGGAAATTTTGGTCACCTTGAGGATGATTGCACAAATAATGATTTGGTTTCTAGTATGTATGAGGATGCTTCAGAAAACTGTAAGGAAGATGCATGTATGGTTTTTGAAAAAGGTAGCACATCTAGTGATAGAAAATCTGAAAAGGGGTTTGATGATTCAGAAAGCAAACAAATAAAGGATCTAGAAAGTGAACTTACTAACGCTCTTAGTGTTTTGAAAAAGGAAAGAAAGAAGAATGCTAGACTCAAGGATAAGTTAGATGAATGTTGTATGGAGAGAGATGATCTTATAGAAAGTCTCGACGTCTCTATGGCTAAGACACAAGAACTCAAGGATGAGTTAGAGTCTAAGGTTCTTGAGTATAGTGAGTTAGAACAGAAATGACTTCTTTGAAAGAGGAAACTAAAGAGTACAAGGATAATCTTTACAGGTTTCAAGATAGCTCCAAAAAGGTTAAGTCACTCATCAAAGGTCAAAGAAAGACAACGGATAAAACAGGCCTTGGTTTTGTCAAGGAACAAGCTGGAGAGTCTAGTAAGAGACTCCAAAAGGAAGAGAGTTCTGATGAGGAAAGTATTTCAGATTATAAGTCCTTGGATGATAGATGCGCAGAAATAGAAAACAAAATTTAGAATGAGAAGAAGAAGTTTTCAAGACCCAAGAGGTCAAATAAAGGTAAATTTCACAGCAGATGTTTTACATGTTACAGGTTTGGTCACATGGCTGCACATTGCATGGCTCAAGTGAAGAAGGTGAACAGCAATTTCAGAAGCGCTAGTTTCTTTCGAGGGTATTGCTACTCTTGTCAACAGTTCGAGCACAAGGAAGTCTATTATGAGGTAAATAACAGGAACAGGTTTGACCAGAACAGGTTTAAGCAAAACTGGCAGATTCAAAGAACAGGTATACCTAAAAGAAATAACATTGTTACTTGTTATAAGTGCAACAATGAAGGTCACACAGCTAGATAGTGTAGAGCTAAAATTTCAAGGTACAAGAATAGGAACAGTGGTATAAACAGGTCCAAGGATCAAGGCATGAACAAAAATAGGGATGAGAACAAGAATAAAAATAGTGACAAGAATAAGAATGATAATAGGAACAGGAACAGTGACAGGAATAGGAATAGGAATATGGAAAAAGAGTTCAAGAGAAGTCCCGACAAGGAAGTTATAGATGCTGATGATGATCAATGTCTAATGGGAGTTTTACTCCCACCCTAGAATTAATCACCTCATCAGGAGGTGGGGGAGAGACTAAGCTAAGAGGCTCATTCTTAGTCCCGAGCCCCAAAGGTGACCCTTTGCCATTGATGGCAAAGGGGGAGAGACATGAGTAAGGGGGAGAGCTTCAAAGTAAAGAGGAAAGCTTAAAGTCAGGGGGAGCAAAACTTCAAAGAAATATTCTCAGTTGTTAGCACAGTTGGTTTTATTTTTGGCTCGTGAGACGTGTTTTTAGTAAAGGTTTGCCATCAATGACAAAGGGGGAGATTGTTGGCAATTTTAGGTACCTTGGGTACATTGAATTTGCTCAAGTGAATAAGTTGTCATTGATGTCAAGAAGCTATTGAAGGAATTTGATTTGATGTAAAATAATTTGTTTTGATGAAGTTTTGGCTTGACAGGTTCGAAAGAAATTAAGTTGGAAAAATGTCACGATATTGCGACATGTCGCATTTTCGCGACTTAAACAAGAGAGAGAAAGCTTTTTGAAAAAGTGTCGCGATTTCGTGACATGTCGCATTTTCGCAACTTCGACGGGAGAGAGAAAGATTTTTAGAAAAGTGTCGAGATATCACGACATGTCGCAGTTTCGCGACTCAAATAGGAGAGAGAATGTTCAAATCAAAAATGTCGTGATTTCGTGACATATTGCAAGGAAAGTTGAATGGACGAAAAAGTGTCGTGATTTCATGACATATTGCAGGAGAGAGAGTCCGAAAGAAAAAGTGTCACGATTTCATGACATAATGCAAGAGAGAGAGTTCGGGAGAAAAAGTGTCATGATATCACGACATGTTAGGTTTTTGTGACCCGAAGAAAAGAAAAGCGCTAAGGAGAAAAAGTGTCACGATTTCGTAACGAGTTCGAGGAAAGAGAAAGCAAAATGAAAAGTGTCACGATTTCGTGACATGCTGTAGAGTTCAGAATGGGAACTATCGTGATTTCGTGACATGCAACAAAGGAAAGTGTTCCAAGTGAGAACTGTCACGATTTTGTGACATGCAATAGAGAAAAGAGTTCGAAGTGAGAATTGTCACGATTTCATGATAGGTTGCAGAGAAGTCATACGAAAGCTGAAAGCGTCGTGATTTCACGACAGGCTACAAAGAAAATGTATGAAAGCTAGAAGTGTTGCGATTTCATGACAAGTTCAAGGAGGAAGAGCTCAAAGGTGAAAGCATCGTGATTTCATGACATGTTCCATTTTCTTTAGTGAAAGCAATCAAGAGTGCAAGGAAGAGAAAGTGTCACGATTTCATGACAGATTGAGATAGCAGCGTTCGGTTGGAGAAAGTGTCACGATTTCATGATAGAAATAGAATGCAAGCCTTCTATAGGAGAAGTGTCATGATTTCACGACAAAAGTAGAGAGGAAGGCTATGAAGACAGAAGTGTCACGATTTCATGACAAAAGCCGAGAAGAGGTTGAGAAAGCGAGAAATGTCACGATTTTGCGATAGAAGTGAAGATGACGTCAGCAGAGGCAGAAGTGTCATGATTTCATGACAAAAGCCAAATGAAAGTGTTTGGTTGCAAAAGTGTAGCGATATCATGACATGTTGTAGTTTCGTGGCAGAAGCTATAGAAGAGTTGCAGAGGCAATGAAGTCGACAAAGTTAAATTTGGGCTGACAAAAATTAGGGTTTGTAGTCGATGTAGTTTAAGGTTGCAACCGATGTAGTTTAGGGTTGTGCAGCCGACTAGGATCAAGGTTTTGATCTTGAAAATATTAGTATAAAAGGAGGGCGGTTTGAAGAGTTAAAGTATCAATTTTGTGTGTGCGTTCGAAGTACGACATTCGTAGATAAAGTGTGGGGGAGAATTTTGATCACTGAGAGCAGAGTGCATTCTATCAAATCATCTAAGTGAGAGAGATTGCAAGGAATCAGAGTGTGCGAAGATGGTGCTACTGAGTTTGTGCACAGAGAGCAGAAAAGTGCAAAGCTGTGGGGTGCATCATTTCTGCGACGTTTGGAGATAGTGCGTAGGCTTTGATGGTCTTGGACAAATCATTGAGAGGGATTGTTGGACAGATTTGAGCAAGCTTTTGTTGAGATTGTGGAGTAGTTTGGGCAGGTTCTAGTGAGAACTTGCAAAGCAGATCTGAGACAAGTCTTGGTGAAGACTTGGGTGAAGATCAAGAAAGCTTTTGTGGAAGCTTGTGAACAACTTCTGTGAACCAAATTTGAGGACCAGTTGAGGACGAAGAGTGGTGCAGTTTCGAGGACATTTGTGCTAGACCGAAGGACTGTGTTTGGTGCAGATCAGAGAAAGAGGATGAGGACATTTGTGCCAGATCGAAGGACTGTGTTTGGTGTAGATCAGAGAAAGAGAACGAGGAAATTTGTGCTAAATCGAAGGACTGTGTTTAGTGCAAATTTGAGGACCAATTTTGGAGGTGATAGAGTTGAGGACAGAGGTCTCCAGCCAGAGCAGGTAAGACAGGTGTCTTCTGTGGATAGAGTTCCATTTGCTAAGGGCAACGGAGGCAGAGGTCTTCTAGAGGATCACCAGCCATAACAGAGCTAGGGGATTGGTGTCTCCTTTGGGTTGGTGCCCATAAACATTGTAATCGGGAAAGGTATTCCCAAAATTTGGTTGATAAAATTTTAGTGAAAAACTTTATCCATGGAGTAGCCCACATTGGGTGAACCACGTAAATTGTTGTGTCTCTTTGTGGATGGTGTTTTTATGCATTGCTTTGATTATGAATTTTGATACTGCTATCTATACTCTGCATAATATTGAATTGAAAGTTGAATTGAAAGAAAAAGTAAAAAGTGGTCTTATACTGTTCACCCCCCCTCTTTTTATAAGCTTGTGTTCTTCATTTTTTTGATGTCATTATGATCCTTGTGGTCCCTTTTTAAATTCCCTAGTATTTATTTGATGATACCTTTATGTTTTTTAGAATGCCTTATGTCTCCCTAGTGATTTTGGATATGTTGTATGAGTGATAAAGTGCTTTTTGTGAATAGTAGTTCAATTTTAGGTTGATTTTGTAAAGTTTTGTAAATACCAAAATCAAATTTTATTACTCCTTATTTCTCCTATTGAACTAAGCACTTTCTAATTTGATGAGGTTCTAATGGTTGGATTTCTTTTGTCCCTTTAATGTGATTTTGAGACAAGTATACCAATTAATTTCCAACTCTTGATATTCCTTAATGAACCTTCCTTTATAGCTTTTGATATTTGATATTTAATGTTTCTAAATTCCAATATCCTACTTTGGTGTAGTATTCCTTATAACTCCCTAATTTGGAATATTAGAAAACAATAATATTTGCAATAATGGAATTTTAATTTTCTAGGTAGAAATCCTTATTTCTCCTATGTTTAATTTGCAAATATTAAGCTATAATTCTCCTTTAATTTTTGCTTTCAAATATGGTTGATTTCCCTATAGTTTTCAACCTTATATTATACCCTTATAACTCCTATTAATGAAAGCAAATTAGAATAAGGTAAATTCTTACCTTTGTAATGCTCCAAACCTCTACGTATTCGATGCTGATTTTTAGACGTAGATGACAACAACCTCTTAGAGCTCCTTTTGACCATTATTTCCAATGTATGGGCATAGATGAGATCGACAGGCTTTAATGCTTATCTTGAACTCGAACGATGGCTGAATTTTGATTCCCTTTGACTGCAATATTTGGATAGTGAATGCCTCACATCTGACCATTATTGACCAAGAGATTTAAATTATATTTTTTCACTCCTATTGAATGTTGCTACAAATGCTAATGTTGCTCTAATGTCTGCTATGAACTTGATTAAGAATATTGCTACAAATTCAGCTATGAATGCTTCTATTGAATTTTGCTTTGAATGATACTATTGAATTATGCTACCTCCTTGGTCTTTGGCACCTCAAATAAGAATTGAGTCTTGTAGTGGGTGACAAGTGTCACGTCCATTTCTCTTTAATGCCTGGGAGAGTTGATGCTTGGACTCTTCTGCAGAATGAGCATTATAGTCTTGTATGAATGCTCATATTCCTCCTCCTATGTAATGGCTTCTTGGACCTTCCTTCAAGCGTGCAAAGGGTGAGTGCTCATGTGGGAGATGTTAGGGTTTCCTTCAATGTGACAAGTGTCACCTTCCCTCTTTGCATGAACCTTTTCTTCTCAATATCTTTCAATGTATACTTTGCAAGGTTCTTTTATCAACGTATTGTGGCTAGCTTCTCCTTTGTTGTATGCTTTCGATGGTGCTTGGTTCGAACTATTTCCAGCTGTAGTAGTGAGCAACGCTTCGGTGGCTATGAGCTAGGATTGTGAGCAACTCCTTTGGTAGCTATGGGTAGTGCTTTGGTGGAGTTTTGAGATACTCCAATGATGCCCTTGAGTGCTCCTTGTGGATGTACATCTAGCTGGTATAGCCTTTCTTCTTGTGCTTTGTTTTTCCTCCTTTCAACCTACAATGTATTTGCCTTTGTAATAATATTTCTCCTCCCTTGCATTATGTTGTATTTTATTATATTGACTATCCAAAACTATGGATGATATGAGCTCTTTGAGAGGCTCTTTTACCTTGCTTGGAGGATGCTTTTACATGACCGCTTTGAGTTGATTTCTCCTTGTGAAGAATGTGCCTTTGTGGCACTTAAACCCTATCCTTCTTCCTACGTAGGATAGATTGGTATGGTGCAAGATAATGTAAATAAAATTGTAAATAGAATACCTTCTTTTTGCACCTCCTTTTGTACTCTATTATTCTGGTTTTAATGGCAGATTTCTTGTAGGCAAGGGCTGATTTGATGTTGTCTCCTTTTCTAGACAACTCTCTCCTTTGCTTGGTTACTTTGGTAATAAACCCAAGCTAATAATCACGTAGATAGAAGCTTTTGTAGAAGTAATTTTTGCACTAATTTGTTTTTTTTTAGTAAATAGCCTTTAGTGCACCTCGAATATGAGACTCACCAAGTCTTGATTTGTAGCTTCTTTTACTATTTTTGATGATGGCTTTCTTCTCCACTCCTTGGAGGAATCTGATTTGATTTTGGTGGCTTCTTTGGGCCATGAAATGTTGTAGGTTCTGTGCACCAAATAGTGTCTCTAGACACTTTGATAATCTGTTGGTTTTGTGCCCTTGATATTTAACAATCAACAAACACAAACTAACCCTTTTGAGAGTAACTAGTTAAAGATCAACTAGTATAGTGCTAATGGATTAATAATGCACTTTTAATGGTAACAATAATCTCACCTTATTTCTCTTGTAAATAAACTCTCAAAATAATTTCAAATGCACTTAATAATCTTTGCAACTTTTAAGAGTAATCTATAAAGAACCCTTAATGAATATTCTACAATTTTTCACTACAATCAATATTGTAGGATGTAGTCTTCTTGCTTTCTAGATAGATAATAGGTAGGTGATAATTTTCTTTCTTTCAAAAAATATCCAACTCCTATTTAATGTGCAAATATATCTTAAAATGAACTCTCCTTTTTGCACTTTCTTGAAGACTATAATATAAGCCCTTTTCCTTTGCAACTCTAATCTAAATATGGTGCTTAATGGAATTTGATAATGAACCCTAATTTGAAGTTCAACTAATTGCACCCAAGTTGCTTACCTTTAATGGCTTCTAAAGTAGATGTAGATCTTGGTGTTTGATTCACCAAGTTGCTACCTTGTAATGGATGAATTCATAGCTTCTTGTTGGTTATCCTGAATAACTTCTTGCTTCACCAAATTATGGTCTTGAACTTTCTATCTTGAGCCTAGGGTTTGGTGGCCTGATCCTTCTAGTGATCTTCTATCTTCTATTATAGATTCAGAGAACTCTTATCTCTGATATGTGCCTTCTTTCTGTAAGAGGTAATCTCTAAATATCTTGGATTTGGTAGGCTTCTTCTGTCTAAATCTTCCTTCAATCTCCTTGTTGAATTCTATCTTCAAATAGGTTCTTCTTCTTCTCAAGATTTTGAATGTCTTGAGGTCTTCATTGGATTCTTCTTCAAGATTTGGCACTCTTTACCAAATTCTTCTTCTCTTGGGCTTGTTTTCAGATGGTGATAATTGTCCCAAGTCCTTCACTATCAGGAGCTTCTCCTTGGTAGTGGATTTCTCCAATGAGTTCTCCTAGGAACTCTTTTGATGATGCTTCTATGAGCTCTGCAACAAGGCTCTCCAAGCCTTCTTCTTTTTCTCCTTGAGACCTCTCCAAGGTCTTCTATCTTGCAACTTCTCTGGTCTTCTAGCTGAGACCTTTTCTTCAACCTTCTACTTCTAGAATTGTTGGTGATGAGATCTTCTTCTCGGATCTCTGAAATCTATTACTTTTAGATTCTGGAATGGGACTTTGTTGGTCCTTCTTTTCTTCTATAATTTGTAGGCTTTAATGGAGATCACCAATCTCCTATTTCATGGACTCTTCTCTGGAGTCTTCTTTTGGAACTCTTCTCTGGAGTCTTCTTCTAAATCAAGAATTCTCCTTCTGAATCAAAAATTCTTTTCTAAAGTCTTCTTCAAAATTAAGGCTTATATGGCCTTTTTTGCTTCTACACTCTACAGGTATTGATCTTGAATGGAGATCACCAATCTCCTATCTCTTCCTTGACTCATCTTTTGGAGTCTCTTCTTCCTTGAGTCTTCTATAAGGCTATTGTTACCTTTTCTTTACTTCTGCAATCTATAGGATTTGTAGCTCTTGTAATGGGACCTTTTTTTGTAAGGTCTCTATAATATTCAATCTTCTCCTTGTTGTTGCAAGTGTTGGAATGATTCTAAGAAGATATTCTTCCTAACTCTCTTGTAGGAAGCTTCCCAACCTTTTTCTTGAATCTCCTTTTCCTACAACAAGTAGTTAGAAACTAGAATGAAAGAATTTATAATTCTGGATCAAGGCTTCTATGGCCTTCTTCTGGATCAAGGCTTCTATGGCATTTCTTATATATCAAGTCTATGGCTTTTTTTTGGATCAAGGCTTCTATGGCCTTTTTGCAATGTGAAGTTTTCCAATCTAGCAATGGAGATCTCCAATCTCCAAACTTCACCAAGACTCTACTCCTGGAGTCTCTTCCGCAATGTCTATTTTTCTACAACAAAGAACTTTAGATAATGGTTAGCATGAAAATATCTAGATCCTTAAATAGTCTTCACTAGTTGATCCATCAAACTAGTGGAATGAATGTTGAGTCCTAGTCTTCACGAGTTTTCTTGCAACTTTGTGGAAAGACTCTAGCCAGATGTAATCTCAGAATTTTTGTAACTAAGATTTATTTCAGTCCTTTCAATATTTCTTGTGACTCTCTCTAATCCTATTGACCTACTATGGCTCTTTCTATCAATTGATTCCTAATGGTAACTTTTGCATGCAGCGATGCACAACGATAGATCCAGTTTGCAAAGATGCAGGCCCATAGTAGCAATGGTGACTCTCCCTAATCCTATCTCGATTCACCATGGCTCTGATACCACTATTAGATTTTGAGGATATATGTAGTGGGAGAGATCTAACATAGGTCCTAATAAGATGCAGTAAATATGAGAGAGTGATTCTACAATATGACTAAAATATACTATAAATAGAAAGTGATGAAAATACAATGTAGTATGGAGGTAATGGTCACTCCATTAATATAAGCTAAAGAACTACATTGTACTCCATACATGAGTTCTACTACTATCTACTACTCTCTACTACAATGCACTTGATATTTTGATATATCTCTATGAGGCCCTTTATATAGGAAGATAGATTCCTTGGCCAACACTCTACCTAGTTGTACAAGGGGACACCTTGCACATTACCACTTGTGCATTTATTACATTGCTTGAAGTAACTAGCTAACTTCCCCCTAAAGTAATCTCCTACTCTAACTATGTACCAAAGGTGGTACATTTACATTACCCAAATGATGTAATATGCTCTAATTCTAACACTAGGTTGGTTTTAGTCAAAAACTTAGAGCCAAAGACTCACGATCGATCCAAAGGGGTTCTAAGCTCCAAAGGATAAAAATAAGTAACCAATCTAGGAAGAACAAGAGATAAAAGAAGATGAAATAGAAGCCTATGGATTCCAAAGCAAAGATATCACTAAAATCCAAACTCAACTTCCTTAATAGTCCAAAGGGGTTGGTTTACTCGTACCAACCTGTGTATTCCTTCAAAAGGCTGAACTTGCTTCTCTTCTAATGTTATCCATGCAAGACGTCTCCTTCTTTTGATTATTTGCAGATCCTTCTTGATGTTTTTCTCTTTCATTCATTTCTAACCTTTGTATTTCTTTTTTTCCCATCTCAAAAGATAGAGAGCTGGTTCAACATTCTCTCTCCCTTGTCCAATCCCCACATTACTTCCTATCCACCTCCATTTTACTCCCCCTCCTCCCTCTGGCAATAGGATAGGATCTTTTTATTTTTAAAACATTCTTTACTCTTTTCAAATTTGACCATAAATGAGGTTCTTCTCCTCTAGTCGGCATGATAATTCTACTCTACCAATAGATGAGCTTGCACGTCCTTCAATAGATTTTCCTTTTAAAAGATTTTTTTATTTAATTAAATGAAAAAATTTGTTATCATTTAAATTAAGAATAATTAAAATAAAATTTCATTTATTATCTAAACCAACATATTACATTAATAAAATTATTTTATTATTAAATGAAAAAGTCTTAATACAAATTTAAACAATATTCAACTATTGTTACATTAAGATTTTAAAAAATTCTTAAGTCAAGACCTTATTATCCATTTTAAGTAAATCTCTACTATTATTTAAAATAGATTTTACTATCTATTTAAATAAAGCTCCATTATTATTTAATATAGATTGTACTATCTATTTAAATAAAGCTCCATTATTATTTAATATAGATTTTTCCATCTATTTTAATAAAGCTACATTATTATTTAATATAGATTTTTTTCATAAACACTATCAAAATGCTATACTAATAGCAATTTAGGGAATTCAAAGGCAACCAAATTTATGCACACACTCCAAAACCAAGATGTTGTTGAGTGATGAAGTAAAAAAAGTCAATTTGATACAGTAAACAAAAATGGAGTCTTTTTATCAATCTCGTCACCCATCTCAATCAAAGAATTTACGATAGCTATTAGGCTATCAATTACAGCTCTAGGTAGCTGGCTTTGATGATTATCCCATAACTGATAATGCATGCCTATATGAAGGTAGTCATCCATGTTACCCATGAGTTGCCTTAATAATCACTTTCCCAATCTCAAGTACCCCATTTTTGGTGGATGATTCTATTTCTTCCACCTATGAGTGCACTTGGTCCCGCACATTGACAATTTATTAAAAGTACCATGTTATTAAAAGATAAATAAATCTAAGTATTATATAGTCATTCATTTGCAACAAAACTAAGTAGCAAATTAATATTGATCATCACATATATTTTTCCATGCCATAAGTTCTGATAGGAAGGGTCATGACATACTACCTCCATGGGACTAAACATCATCCTAGGTGTTTCCTATTTTACAAAAGTAAAAATTGTTACATTATATTTTAAAACAAGAAGGGAAAATATTTGTGCATGTCATCCACTTTTTCCCAAGTGGATTTTTTTAGAAAAATTGTCCCATTAGACCTTACATTGTTCAAGATTCTGGTTTCACATAGACTTAGAATAGAACTCAAGAATATTCACCAACATTACTTCAATAGCCTTTGGGTTTACCATATGCAATTTAGAAACACCCCACACATATTCAAGATCAATAACATATTTTCTAAGTAGGGATATGCATAAGGTGTCATGGATATTTGATAGGTTAGGTGGTAAAGTAAGTCGGTATGCAACTAGGTTGATCTTTTTAGTGATCTCAAAGGGTCCCACAAATTGAGGATCCAACTTTGTGGATTTGATAGCACTATTCATAATTTTAACCCTTAAGAAAAATTTATCTCCCATAGAGTATTATCTTGGGATTCTTTCAAATCAACATCTCTTTTATTGATCAACAACTTACCTTTACATAATTACCTTTAGATGATCCTCCATTTCCTTGACCATATCTGGTCCAATCAGAACTCGATATTCTATATTATCCCAAGACAATGGTGTTCTACACCTTCAGCTATACAAGGAATAAAAAGGAGCCATCCCAAAAGAGGAATGATGTCCAGTATTGTAGGAAAATACCATAAGTTGTAGATAGTCTTCCCAGTGAGACTTTTGATCTATGTAGTACATGCATAGCATGTCTTCTAGTACTTGATTTACCCTTTTGGTTTTACCATCTGTCTTAGGACGGTGTGCTGAGATCATATTCAAATTTGTGCCTACTGCATTATATGGAGCTTTCCAAAATTTAGAAGTGAATCTAGAATCCCTATCTGAAATGATTATTATAGGAAACCCATGTAATCGGAATACCTCTTTGGAAAATCTATTAGCCACTACCTGAGCATCATCCTTGATGTTCTCTATTATGAAATGTGCAACCTTAGTCAATCTATTGACTATTACAAGGATTGCATCATGTTGATACTTGGTATTGGGTAAACCTACTATAAAATCCATAGATATAACTTACCATTTCTACTTAGGTATATCATGTGGATGCAATTGTCCTATAGGATGCCTACGTTCAACCTTAACATTCTGACATTCAAGGCGTCGAGTGACAAAATAAGTTATATCTTTCTTCATCCCCATCTAGAAGAAGGTTATTTTGATGTTTTTCATCATTTTAGCTCCTCCAAGATGATAAAAAGAAGATCTATGGGATTCTTGCATTATTAGCCTCCTCAAATCACCTATTTTTTGTACTATGATCATTCCTTGGTAGCATAAAAATTCATATTTTATGCTAAAATCCTTATTACCCCCAAGGTCTCTACTAATCTTAGCCAGAATTTCCTTATAATACTTATATTGAGATTGCTTATGCCTCACTTGATCCATTAGATCCATGTGACTCCTGGTTATAGATGCTATATGCTTCCTTCTGCTTAAGGCATAAAAAACCTTATTATATTTTCCCTTTATATATTCAATCTCAAAGTCATACTCAACAGGGAATTTAACCCATCTTCTTTACCTCACATTGAGTATAGGTTGGGTGAATATATACCTTAGATTTTTATGATCAGTTATCAACTCAAAGGGTCTTCCTACCAAATTATGGTGCTAGACCTTTAAATCGTGCACTACTATAGCTAGCTCTAAATTTTGTGTAGCATAATTAACTTCATGCTTCTTAATATTCCTTGAAGTGTATGCTACTACTGACTCTTTTTGTGAGAGTACTCCCCCTAACTCTTCTAGTGATGCATCTGTGCATATTGAGAAGTTTCCTTGAGTGTCTGGAATCTTTCATATTGGTATTTTAGTGAGTGTCTATTTTAGCAATGCAAAGGCAACTTCACATTTTTTTTTACCACTTGAATTCCTTTCAATTTTTTTGGAGGTTAGTTATTGTAGTTGCAATCTTGGAGTTATCATTTATATAACGTTATTGGTGTGTGGAATTTTTGCTTACCCATTTTTTAAGATGTGTCACGTCATGGAAATCCTAGGGATCACAACCATTTTGTAGAATCTTGTGGATCTACCTCTTTGACCCAGCAAAATATTATCTATAAGACGATGATGGGCTTGGATGTTTATCATTTTTGATATTATAACCCATTTTTTACTAGATTAAGTGTTTTATGTTAGTTTTTGTTCTTTTTTATCAAACCATGTAGCAATTAAATTACTCAGACCAGACCGGCGCCATGTCCATTGGGTAGTCATAGCAAATTTATAAAATTCATGAACTAAGAGAGAAATGGGAGAAAGAAACTAGTTCATTCAAATTTATTCAAATGATGTAATAAACATGAACCATTAAACTAGTGAAGAGAAAGTGCTATTCACACATTCGGATATCACAATATGCAAATAGGAAACACACAAATCATTAACATGAGATATACCAAAAATAGAGTTGGAATTTATATTCATAAAAATATTACATAAAATAACCTAGCAGAGTGCTCGGGTCTATATAGCAACAGTTAAAATTAAACCCCTGTGTGAATATCGTAATAAGGGGATATTCCTCCCTATCCTAATTGTAGTGATGTGAGAGTCTCCAACTCTTTATACGTTCATTCGAAATGATCCCAATCAACCGAACTTCCTGGATAGCTCCTGGGTAATGACAAAAGAAAGGGCAATGTAAGAGATAAGGGGAAAACACACACAGGGAAAATACGATTAAATTTGAGACACAACTATACCTAGACAAAAATATTGCTCTCTAAGTCTTGATCAACTCTTTTGCTACAATGCTTCTCTATGTATAGCACCAAGAGGAGATCGGGTTGTGCTGTAACTGCTTTCCCATTGATACTCCATCTGGACTGATCTCCTATCTTGTATAAAATAATGGTAGGAACAAAAAAAGATAGGTGGCTTACGCTATTCTTCCTATAATTTCTCATATTGTGTGCCAACCTCCCCAACACCTTGATAAGGCAGCTCTGGCATGCCTTGATCAGTTACATACTTTGTTGTGTTGGATTCCACTCCACCTTGTTCATTCTCAGGTGCCTCTTCTTGAGATACCCCCACCATTCTTTCTCTTTCGATATTTTATAGCCTCTGGTCAATGTATATCCAAGCCTCATTGTAGAAGGACAAGGTGAAATTCAACATGTTGACATCTTGTGTAATTTTATTTAATCGTTTCTTGGACCATTCCATGGTGTCATTAGAGAATAAACATAGGCGATCTATTAGCTCGACCAAGGAATTGAACTACCCTATTAGCTTCATGTTTTTACCAAAGTCAAATTCCTATATCTTATCTAAGATTAAATATTTAATTTTGGGCACTTGGAAAAACTCCTTCAACATGAACTCACAGTAATTGAGCTCATTGTCTAATTATTCTTCAAAGCTTTCTATCTCCTCATTCCACCAAAGCCATTTGGACCTATTCTATAAGCAGATGAAGACCTTTGTAGACTCCTTTGTAAAGAAGCAAATGGATCCATCCCTCAGGGTGACCACCCCCTCATTGACTTCCACATAATTTTATTTGAATATCTAAAATATAGGGTATATCAAATTTATCATATGATTTGCTTGCTGCAACAGGTCCCTTAAAGCATTCGTAGTGTACCTTGTGGCATAGAGATTACAAAATATTGTTGTTAAATTTGGCCATATTCTCCTACACTTTATATTTCATCTTAATTTAATTATTCAATGAGAGTAGGGTGATCATTGAACTGTGAGGTAGTGCCTTGGGTGGTAGGTGGTGTTTTCTTTAACTGATTGATCTTTGCTTGCAGTTGCTACACTTTTTGCTATAATTCTTCTGCTTTTGTAGCCTTGGTTTTTTAAGCCTATTACTTCCTTCTCTATAAATTACACCACATGCACTTGGGAGGCTATGTGGGATTTCATCATATCTATAGCTTCTATTGTGGCCATCATCACTCATTTTTCCAAGTCAATTATGGCTTCCTTCAAGCTAGGTGGCAAGGGAATGGCCACTATGGCGGTAGATACATCACAGGAACTTTTTTTAGCTTTTTTCTTGTTCCTACCCAATATTTTTCTAGGAGACCTCTATGTCACAGGCCATCCACTTGTTTCTTTATTATTAGTGGGGGTGGGGTATGCTAGATTTTTATTGTCCGAGAGAGTTTTATTTATTGTGCCATGGGGTTTGGTGCATGAATAATTTTTTTATTTGCATTGGAAGGAGACCTTTTCATTGATTGATTGGATCCCTGCAACAAAGAATCCACGCCAAATATGTGTCTTTTCCTTTTTGGCTCGAACATGATGTGTTGGAATGCCATAAATTTAATGTGCATGACTTTAAGAGGAGGTGATCAAACCCAAGGAGAAGCATAAAATTTTTACACCTTTAATAGCTTTAAGTGGGTGGGCACGTGACATTTAAGAAGGGCGCATGAGTTTCATGTACCCTTTGAGCCTTGGTGTGCTCAAAAGAGAGGGAGTGCATAATTTTAGCAAGGGGTGCATGATTTATGCATCCCATTTACTTTTTTGTGCACCCCACATGAAATAAGTGCATGATGCAACAAGGGGGGTAAGTGCATGAACTTTAGAACATGGTGCACCCACTCTAAAAAATTGGAGTGCATGATATATTTTTGTGCACTTTAACAAAGCAAGACTACATTTAAAATTAGGTGCATGACTCTAGAGGTAGGGCATGTGAGTTTCATGTGCCCTTTACCTTTTCACATGCCTCATTTGAGATTGGCACACAAAACAAAAGGGAAGCACATGACCTTTGGACTAAGGTGTGCCCTATTTAATACTTGAGTGCACAACACGTTAGACCCCTCATGCGCTCTAAACAAGGTGAGTGCTCCATTTAATAATGAGTGTACGACTTTAGGGAGGGTACGTGAGTTTCGTGCGCTTGAAACAAAAGACTAGCGTGGACTTAAAACACTAAATATTAAACATCAAAGGAGGGGTGCATATAACGCAAGGGGGTGTACAAACTCATGAATTTTGTGCACCCCTTAAAATTTCATACACCTGATAAAATTTTGAGCATCCAAGAGGCAAAAAGGGGCGTTAACCCAGAGGAGAAAAAATTAACACTCATGGTTAAATATTGGGTTGCTCACAAGGCCAACACCAACTTTGACTGGGATAGAAAAATGAGTGATGTTGCAAAACTACATGAATTATCCTGAGAATACTAAAATCTTCGGTTTGATTGGAAACTAACTAATAAAAAATAAGGAAAAAGGAAAATACAAAGGACTTGACGACGACTTTGTACACACACAGAGACAAAACACTACAAACACAAGCACACATTTTTTATTATTTTTATTTTTTAGTCATTACCCCTAAGCAGAGGGCCAAATAACTTTATATGTCATCCATTGATAGGTATGGATATTTCTTCTCCCTCCAAGTCCTGTAACCTGTAAGTGTGTTGACCAATCAACTTATAAACCTAGTATGGGCCTAACCATTTTAGCTAGAACTTGCCTTTATCACCTAGTTTTTCATTTTTTGGATCGCAGTAGAGTACTACTTCACCCTTTGAAAAGTAATTTCCTTTTTCTTTCTTATTAAATGAATCAATTGTCCTTTTTGTTTGGGAAATCATCTTTGTAACTACGTCTCTTCTATCTTCTTCCAATTTAACAATCTAATCCATCCTCCTTTGCAGGGTATAAGTATTTTCATGATCTTGAAGGAGTAGAGAGAGATTTGTTCACTCTAGTTGAGGTGGCAAAAGTTCACTTTCCTTACAAACCAATTCATATGGTGATCTTCTTGTGGTTTTTTTAACTAATAATTTATCTACCCATAAAGTATATTTTAACTCACTGTCCCAAATTATTTTATTCTTCCCCAATGATCTCTTGATTTAGGTAATGATATTTTTATTAGAGTATTATGCTAACCCATTTCATTGGGGATAATAGTTTGCAAAATGAGCTAGATATATACTGTATTTAGCACAAATTTTTACCATCTCAAAGGAAGTGAAATATTTGGCATTATCTGTAACAAGATTTCTAGGCACTCCAAACCTGGTGAAGATGTTTTCTTGTAGGAAGTTGATTATGATCGTGGTTGTTGATCTCCTAAGGAGAGCTGCCTTGACCCACTTGGTAAGATAATCCATTATTGTAATTATCCATTTATGGCCTCCCAAGGAGTTTGGTTTGACTTATTCTATCAGGTCTATTCTCCAATGAGTGAATGGAGCTTCAACAATGATCGGTTTTAGTGGCATTGCAGTCATATTTTTCTTTCCTATAAAAATTTGGTAGCTATAACATCCCCCCAAAAATTAGAAGACATATCTAAACATCAAAGGCCAATAGTACCCCAACCTCATTATAGTGTTAGTTGTTACCTTCAGAGTGAAGTGGCCACCATAAAATCCTACATGGAACTCTTCAATGATCATGGGGACTTCATCATTTGATAGACATAATAACAATACCCCACTTGGGTATCTCCAATAAAGTTGTTCCTCTTGTAGATAATACTTATGGACTTCCTACTTGATGCTTCTTATCAGAATTTGTGATTTTCTTGGTAGGAATGATAGAGTTTATAGGTATAACAGGATGTCTATGTACCAATCACATTCATTTTCATCCATCGATCTATAATGTTGCAAATCCCCTACTATTATGGTATTTTTCATATCTCCTCCTCCTTTACTGGCCATGTATTTTTCTATCCCCTATCATTTTATTACTTTGATTACTTTAAACTCGACATCGTACTGCAATAGTTTGACCATCCATCTTGTTGAGCTTCCCATAGGCTATGGTTATGTGAGGATACCTTTCACAGCCATATAAGGGATGAAAGCAATTACTTTGTTGGAACCAAAAATGATCTTAAAATGTTCCAGGGCTGGTATCAGAGTGAATTCCTATTTATCCATGAGCTTGTACCTCACTTGATCTCCTTTCATCCCCTATCTCATGAATTCTATGGGTCTCTCATTTGCTTCCTCATCCTTTTATGATAAGACTACAACTATGGTGTTTTCTAAGGCAAATGAGTAGATGCTAAAGTCCTTTGAATGGTTTGGTCAAGTTAGGATGGGTGCAATAGTGATGGCATTCTTGATCCACTGTAAAGCCTTCATGTTCTCTTTTTTCCACCTTATACTTGCATCCTTTTTTATCATATCATTAATAGGTTTAGAAATCTCATCAAATTTTGGAACAAATCTTCTAACGAAGTTTATCTTGCCAAAGAAGGACCTAACCCCATTTATACTCTTCAAGGATGTGATTTTTGCAATGGACTCCATCCTATTAGGATCAATACTTATTACCTCTTTAGAGACTACGTGTCCTAATATCTTGCCATGGGTGGCTCCAAAAAATACTTTTTTGGATTTAGTGATATCCCATACTCCTTGCATATTTCAAAAACTTGGGATAGATGAGAGAAATGATCACTAGATTTTTTTGAAAATACTGTAATGTCATCCAAGTATACCACTACGATCTTGAACATCAGCCCTTTGAAGGAAAAGTCCATGGCCCTCTGGAAAGTTGCACCAACATTCATCAACCCAAAAGGCATTCTTCGATATTCGAACGTACCCCATGGTGTGGTAAAGGTAGTTTAAGACTGGTCCTGTAGGTTGACTAAGATTTAATTATAGCCTAAAAAAACCATCCAGTAAAGAAATTCTAGATGACCCCACTACTGCCTATAGAAGTTGTTCCATATTAGGGAGGGGGTAATTATCCTTGAGAGAATTTTTATTCAGGTTTCTAAAGTCAACGCATAATATGATTTCCCAATTCTTGTTTCTAACAGGGACTAAATTGGCTATCCAGGATGAGAATCTTACTTTTTTTTATTATCATCACATCCAAAAAAAATTGTACCTCTTTCTACATGACAGGATGAAGTGTGGGATTGAATTTCCTATGTTTCTTCCTTAAAATTTTTGTACCTTCCTGTAGGGGGATGATGTAGGTCATGACATTGGTGTTGAAAGTCCTCAAGTCTTCATATCTCTAGGCAAAAATTTCCATGTTCCTCTTAAAAAAATATACGTACTATTTTTTTCTTTCCCAAAGAGTGCCCTATTTATTATGACTAATTTGGGTTCTTCAACTATTCCAATGTTAACTTCCTCAGCCTCAAATTCCTTAAATACAGGCTTATGTGCTCTATAAAAATCATCAAATAAAGTCTCTAAAAGCACTAATACGATAGGAATTTTGTTAGTTTTCAATTGTATCACTTATGTGGGTTCCCCTATGATATGTTTCAGTTTGTTTTCATCTTCCTCATCATAGGTCATACCGGTAAAGTGATTTTACACAGTCATAAAATCTTTGATATCAACGTCATCTTGGAAAACTTGTAAGTATACCATATTATCTGGGACATAGGGTTGATACACAAAGATGGTGTAAAACATGTCCATATACTCAGTTTCAATATCGGGACTATCTACCTTGGACATATTTACAACCAATAGGTTAGCAATATGGTTTTTTTCCTTAGGGATGTAAGATAGGTTAAATGCCACGAACCTGTATATTTTATTTTGCACTGCTTGTCTGTACTACTTCAACCTAGGGTTTTTAGTATGGTATTTCCCTTTTACTTATTTTATGATGATCTTAGCATCTCCACTAATGGTGAGGTAATTTATACCAAGCTCCTTAGATTTTATCAATCCAAGTAGTAGTACCTTGTATTTGACCACCTTATTTGTGCAGGGGAACTCTAAGCAGTTAGGTATGCCCAAATAGTTACCTTTTATGTCAGTAAATTTTATCCCAGCACTGACCCCAGTTTGTGATTTATCCCCATCGAAGGTCATTGTCCATATTTTGGTAGTCAAAATCCTATCCAATTCTATGTTCACTTCTACCTTTACTTTGGGGTCCATGTTTTCTGCATTGGGGATGTCTTTGAGAAAAGGTGTGTGCCATATGGAATAAATGCCCAGTTATTTTTCTTCCATGAAGTTGACTAGATTAATTGTCATATTATCAAATCTTCTCAACTCGATAGAATTCTTATGAAAAGGTTCCCTTCTTAGGGTGGCTTGCACTTTAGCTGAAAGGGGTATAGTGGCGTAAGACCAATCCAACTATATTGAATCATCTAGTTGGTCTTCCCAGTACCTATAAAATAATAGGGAAAATAAGGGGTCTACATCTACCACAACTACATCCATTACGATGCCTTTCTTAGGATATTGGTCTAAGAAAACCAAAAGGCTAGTGGTTATTCCCACACTAGGTACTTGCCTACTATCCATAATCGAGGGAATCTTTAGTGCACATTAATCTCAAATTTTTTGCTACTTATTTAGGCATAATTTTATGGGAAGCCTCACTATCGAGAATCCAACTATGAATCACATACTGATATCCATAGTTTGATGTATAACAGAGGGATATATAGAAAGGCCTAACTAAGGAAATATTCCTGCTTGAAGGATTGGAAGGTGAAGTGCAGAGAACATGGTTTTCACATGATTCAATCAATCCAAATGCCTTACACACCTACTCTCTATATTTAGGCACTGTCATTAACTCCCCAAAGGTTATGTTTAGTTTTTTTTTAGACAACTCAAGGCCAGCATCAAACTCTACCATCTTGTTTTCCATAACCTTGTTTGCCTCCTATTTTCTTTGAGTCTCACTCACCGATTATGTTGTTTTAGGGGCTACAGGGAGTGTAGGTTGGTGAGTGGTGGTCTAATTTTTTGAGATATGTTGTCCCTTGCTCTCTGGTACATTATTTCTATCAATTTTATTCGACACGTTTATATTTCTAAGGTTGGTAGCATGAACTATTTTTGAAGCTTGCACTTCTTCCATTATGGGTTTCAACTTGCCTTGCTTTATTCATTCAAAATGGCTATCCTATGGCCTATTTAAAAATTTTACGTTGTCAAGGGCGAAGGCTATGGGTTTGCCCTTAGAACTGGGAGACTCGTTAACTTCTTTGATTATTGATTCCTCAACTATTTCATCCCAAGTCCAGCATGCATTCACCCTTATCTCCTCATCCAATTCTTCTTCAAGGTTAACATTTGAATGGAGACTGAGGTATACCCCACAATCGACTGAATTATGGGGGCATCACACATAGGATAGAAGAAAGGGAAATTAGAGGCCACATTAGCCGAATCCATGGGATTGGGGACAACATCTTGATATTTTTTAACTTCTTTATTTTTCTAGTTTTTATTTGCATTTCTTTTCCCTTCATTATTCCAATATCCATTGAAGTTTCTTTTTAAAGAATATCTTTTGTCATTTTGGTTCTTAGAAGGTTGCCCATTATCTACTGTGTCACTTTCTATTTTACATAATCTAATATTCATTGAGTGGAACATCTCTGTCAGCTAGGTTGATTGTTTCTCAATGGGATCAGGTTCTAATTTTTTTAGTATATTGAAACCCAATTTCTTAGGCTTCTTCTCAATTTGGATTGGGCTAGGATATACTGAGGATGGTTGCATTTTCCCACTATCTATCATATTTATTTCAATTATGATAGCTCTCTCCATACATGCATCAATGGTAAGTGTGGATCATCTTCTAATTTCATAGTTGAAGTCCCTAGGGAATGAATTTTGATAAAAGCAAATGGACTAGTGTTTGTTTGACCCTAGAGCTATGGGGATTCTATTTCTCAAATTAGTGAACCACATATTACTCATCCATATTTTTGTTATCCTTCTTCTACATCATGGCCAACTCTATTAAAAGTAATTGTCAATTTTATTTTCTCTGTATTTTCTAAGGAAAGTAGTTTCTAACTCATGGAAGGTGCCTATAGTATCTATGATGAGACCATTGAACCATTCTATAGCATCTTTATCTAAGGTTTGTAGGAATAACCAGAGAAAAACATCCTCCTCTTCTACTTCCAAACTCTCCATGGCATACATAAAATCCTTGATGTGGTCTTCCCCTATTATGGTGTTGTTCCCTAACAACTTAGGAAGATATTTATGGGCTTTAGGAGGTAGTGGGTTCAAGACAGGGGGTAACATAAAATGCCTATACCTATTCATGCACTATTTGTTTAAAGGAGGGTTGGCCATTTGTGTAACTAGGCTCCCTAGTACAGGAGGTAAAGCAAATAGAATAATACTTGCTAGATGGAAAATTTTAGAAAAAGGACTAGCATTGCTATAGTTCTCATTATTTGGAGGAACAAAAAATTAAGGTTCCTTCCTATTTTTACATGATTGGAAAATCACCTATGGGTTTATAATTTTGGATTAGATTTCTTTTTCGCTTCTTCTTGTAGCCACCAGATCAACTCTTGCTTCTTGGTTGTAGGTTATTTAGAGTCGCCAACACGGTGTGCAAAATAAGAAATATAGGGGGTGCTCTTTGGCCAAGATTGCTTAGCCCACTAATCCTAAATATCACAAGGAATAAACACAAATTTTTTGAAAATATTAAACATAATGTCAGCCCCTAGAAACAATGCCAAAAAATATTTTTTGTAACTTTCGCTTACCCCTTTTTAAGATGTGTCACATCACAGAAATCCCAAGGATCACAACTAGTTTGTAGACTCTGGTGGATCTACATCTTTGACCCAGGAAAATATTATCTATAATAATCTAGACAGACCATGTTAGGTAAGGAAACCCCTAATAATGGGCTTGGATTTTTATCATTCAGATATTATAACCCATTTTTTACCAGGTTAAGTGTTTTTACATTAGTTTTTGTTCTTTTTGACCAAATCATGTAGCCTTTAAATTACTCAGACTAGACCAATACCATGTCCATTGGGTAGTCATAGAAGATTTATAAGCTTTATGAACTAAGATATAAATAGGAGAGAGAAACTAGTTCATTCATATTTAGCTAAATGATGTGATAAACATGAACCATTAAACTAGCGAAGAGAAGGTGCTATTCACACATTTAGATACTACAATATGCAAATAGGTAAGACACAAATCATTAACACATGAGATACCAATAATAGAGTTGGAATTTATATTTATCAAAATATTACACAAAAAAACCCATCTGAGTGCTCGGGTCTATATAGCAGTAGTTACAATTACACCCCTATTCGAATATCATAATAGGAGGATGTTCCTCTCTATCTTGATTGTAATTATGTGAGAGTCTCCAAATATTTACATGTTTTCTAGAAATAATATTAGCTAACCAGAATTCTTGGATAGTTCCTAGGTAATGATAGAAGAAATGGTGATGTAAGAGATAAAGGGAAAACACACACAAAGGGAAAATATGACTAACTTTGAGACACAACTATACTTGGATCAAAAATTTTCTCTCTAAGGCTTGATCAACTCTTTCACTGCAATGATCCTCTATGTACAACACTAGGAGAATATTGGGTTATGCTATAACTACTTTCCCATCAACCCTCCATCTAGCCTAATCTCCTATATTATACAAAATCATGGCAAGAACAAAAAGGGACAGGTGGCCCACACTATTCTTCCTATAGCTGCTCATCTTGTGTTTCAACCTTTCCACCACCTTGAGAAGGTGGATCTAGAATGCCTCGATCAGTTATGTCCTTTTCTATGTTGGAATCCACTCCACCTTGTTCATTCCTAGGTGCCTCTTTTTGTGGGTCCTCCACCATTATTTCTATTTCGATATTTTGTAGCCTCTAGGCAATGTAGATCCAAGCCTCATCGTGGAAGGACAAGGTCAAATTCAACATGTTGACATCTTGTGTAATATTATTTACTTGTTCCTTAGACCATTCCATGGTGTTCTTGAATAATACACATAGGCAATCTATTATCTCATCCAAGGAATTAAACTGCCCTGTCAACTTCATGTTTTGACCAAAGTCAAATTCTTGTATCTTATCGAAGATTAAATATTTAATTTTGGGTACTTGGAAAAACTCCTCCAACATGAACTCACAGTCTTTGAGCTCATTATCTAATTCTTCTTTGAAGCTTGCTATCTCCTTATCCCACCAAAGCCAGTTGGACCTATTCTGTAAGCAAATGAAGACCTTCGTATACTCCTCTACAAAGAAGCAAATGGATTCGTCCCTCAGGGTGACCACCCCCTCACTAAATTCCACATAATTTTATTTGAATATCTAAAATATAGGGTATATCATATTTATCCTTTGATTTGCTTTCTACAATAGGTCCCTCAAAGCATCCACAGTATACCTTATGGCATAAAGATTATAAAATATTGTTGTTAACTTGTCCATATTCTCTGGCATGTTATATTTCATTTATTCCTTTAATTTTTCTATGAGAGTGGGATGATCATCGAATTTTGAGGTAGTACCTTGGATGGTGGGTGGTGTTTGCTTCAACTGATCGATCTTTGCTTGTAGTTGCTACACTTTTTGTTGTAATTCTTCTGCTTTTGTAGCCTTGGATTTTTAAGCGTATTACTTCCTTCTTTATAGCTTCAACCACCTACACTTGGGAGGCTACGTGAGACTTCATCATGTTTATAGGGCCTATTCTGGCCATCATCACTACGCTATCCAAGTAAATTCTAGATTCCTTCAATCTGGGTGGCAATGGAATGACCACTATAGTGGTAGATACATCACAAGAACTTTTTCAGCTATTTTCTTGTCCCTACCTAATATTTTTCTAGGAGCCCTCTACGTCGTAAGCATCTACCCATATTTTTCTTATTTATGAGGGTGGGATGTACTGGATTTTTATTGGTCAAGATATTCTGATTTGTTGTGCCATGGGGTTCAGTGCACAGATCAAATTTTCATCTATATTGGAGGGAGGCCTTTTCACTATATTCGATCAGATCCTCACACAAAAGTATCCAAGCCATCCATGTGTCTTTTCATTATTGGATCGGACATGACATGCTAGTGTGCCATAAACATGAGGTACACAACTTTAAGATGAGGTGCTTGAATCCATAAAGAAGCACACAAAGTTTGTGCACATTTAATAGCTTTAATTGGGTGGGCATTCAACATTTAAGAAGGGCACATGAGTTTCATGCACCCTCTGATCCTTGGTGCACTCCAAAGAGAGGGACCGCATGATTTTAGAAAGGGGTCCACAAGTTATGCACCCCCTTTGATTTTTTGTGCGTCCCACTTGAAAAAAGTGCATGACACAACAAGGAGGGGAGAGCACGAAATTTAGAACATGGTGCACCCCTTCTAAAAAATTAGAGCATGCAATACATTTTTATGTACTTTAAAAAAGTGAGCGCTGCATTTAAAATTGGGTGCATGACTCTAGAGTTAGGGTGCACGAGTTTCATGTGCCCTTTACCTTTTCACGTGCCTCATTTTAAATTGGCATGTGAAATAAAAGGGAAGTGCACGAACTTTGGATCGAGGTGCACCCTCTTTAATACATTAGTGTACAACACATTGGACCCCTCATGCACTCTAAACAAGGTGAGCACTCCATTTAAGAGTGAGCACACGACTTAAGGAAGGGCATGCAAGTTTTGCACACTCCATACCTTTTCGTGCGCTTGAAATAAAATTCTAGTGCAGACTTAAAATACTAAACATTAAGCATCAAATGAGGGGAATGCAAAATACAAGGGGGTGCATGACCTCATGAATTTTGTGTGCCCCTTCAAATTTCATGCGCCCGATAGAATTTTGAGTGCCCAAGAGACAAAATGGGGTGTTAACCCGACAGAGAAAAATTTAAGACTGATGGTTAAATATTGGGTTGCTCACAAGGCCAATAATTATTGTAGCTCATCATCCCCATGAAGATTCACACTCTATCACATCGGTGGGGAGTGGCCAATTTAAAATGGCTTCAATATTCTCTAGGTCTACTGTAATCCCTTTTGCAGATATAATGTACTCAAGATATTGTACCTTCAAGACATAGAAATCACTTTTTGCTAGATTTCCATAGAGTTGGTTTTGCCTTAGCAACTATAACATGATCTTGACATGTTTATCATGCTCCTCTATATCTTGAGTGTATATTAAGATATCATATAAAAATACAAGGACAAACTAATCTAGATGCTTCTTGATCACAATGTTCATTAGATTTATGAATGCAGCTAGGATGTTGGTTAGTCCAAAGGGTAGGACTATAAACTCATAATACCCATACCTAGTTTTGAATGTCATTTTGTGAGTGTCCTCCTCACATATTCTTAATTTATGGTACCCTAATTTTAAATCAATCTTTGTGAATACCATGGCATCTCTCAATTAGTTGAACAAATTTTTGGTTCTAGGTAAAGGATATCAGTTCTTGATTGTAGCTTTGTTAAGCATTCTATAGTCAATACATAATCTTAATGAACCATCCTTCTTTTTAACAAATAACACCGATGCATCCCATGATGACACACTTGGCTTTATCAATACCTTTTCCAATAGCCCTTGTATTTGCACCTTTAATTCTTGCATCTCAATAAGATTCATCCTATATGGAGATCTATGGATAGGTTCTAGTCTTAGCATAAGTTCAATGGTAAAATCAAATTTCTGCACAAGGGGAAGTCTAGGTAAATGCTTAGAAATACATATTTAAAGTCCTACAAAATTGGGTGTTTCTCCAACATTTCTCTTTTTTTATTTTCTCCAACTTCATTGAGTTTTACAACATAGACTATCCCTACCTTCTTGAGGGATTTCTTTCATTGCATAGTTGACAATATCTGAGGTTTTAAATGACCCCTGCTCATTATGAATTCTCAGTATCTCCTTGCCATTTTTTGAATACTTGATCCCTATTCTTAGAAATTGATCAAGGCTTTATGATCCTATAACCAATCCATTCCTAGGATCACATCAAAAGCATGAAGTGGGGCTACATACAAATAAACTTAAGTGGTACCACTAGTTAAAGTAATCTCTACCTTCTTTACCAGGTCATACACCTTCTATAGTGACTAGGGTTCATGCGTGTTTACATCATGTCTCACTCTTGACTCCAACCTAAGAATGAAATTGTAAACCCTCATATTCTCATCATAAGTGGGTACATACTTTAGTAATCATACAAGCTTTTTGTAGTATATCTCCATAGTTTTGGTCCTTTTTTGAAGGTTAGCAAACTCCTCAAATTTCAATGCATAGAAATGCTTTGTAAAGAACCTTTTCTTGAAGAGGACTACAAGGTATTTCCATGGAATATCGACATCTTCAATTTTATTTTTCTCATGGTAAGTTTCCCACCAATTGAAATAATCCCCTTCTAGGTATATTGTGGCCCAAACTATTTGGTTTCCTAGGGAGTATCCCTTTATCATAATATAAACCTCTAACTCTCTTAGCTAGGATTCAACTACATCCCCTTCCCCTTCTCCACCAAGTTTGTTGATGCAAATGTTTTTCAAATCCTTAGCTAGTTCTTTTTCTAAAAGAGCGATGGCTTCCAACTTTTTGTAGTTAGTTCATTGGCTCTAGCTTGCAAATTCTGATTTACAATGGTTTCCAATATTTTTTTCATATGATACTACATGGTGGTAACCATAGCAATAAGATTTTCTACCTCTTTATTGGAATTTTTGGGATCCTCATACCAAATCCTTTCTTGAATATTACTCTACCAAGTTTTCCTAGTTGAAGGTATAGGCCTCTCTTTTCTATCCTTAGGTGTCATTTATCCCGCTGATAACCAATAAGAGAAGGTTTGGTTACAGTTCCACCTTTGAACTGAATAACTAACACAAGCCATAATACATAGTTCTCTTGCTAAGATCATTAGTAATCTAATTAGGACGGTACTCCAAGGTTATGATGTAACTTTAGTGCCAAAGTCCAAACTTTCTAAAAAGTATCATATCATTCCAACCACCTTTGACATTAATCCCTATTAGATTCTAGCAAGCAGGGGATTCTAGGTCTTCTTGACTTTAGATTCAAACTTAAGAAACCCTACATATAAAGACATCCAAATTTCTAAAACACATTAAGAATCTCTATACCCTTGTACCTAGAGCTCTGATACCAGATGTAACAACCAAAAATCTAGCTATAAAAAGAATACAAGAAAAGAAAATATATTTTTTTTAAGAGGGATTCATAAACCCCTATCCTATATTTAGTTAATATATGGTTTAAGTTTACTAAGTTTTTCCAACTTCTCTAAGAGTCACATGATATATTACACAAATAAGTTATCTATCTCATCCTTCTTGATGAGCTAACTTATCACCTTTAGTACAGTCAAAGGTATACCCTAAGTAAACTAAGTTTCCCAATTTTCCTAAAGAGTTACATCGTATTCAATACCCTACACAAGTTCGTCTGTGTAGGCATATGATGTGTTCCACAGATAAGGTATCCATATCATCCTTCTTGATGAGCTAGACGTATCACCTTCAGTACAGTCAAAGGTATACACTCATCACCATACCATACACAAGTTTATCTATGTAGGTATGCTACATGTATTGCAAGCTAAGCTATCCATATCATCTTTACAATGATCCATCTTAACTTTAATGTAAGCAATCAATTTACTTAGTCAACATCACCCTAAGGGGTCTCAATCCCTTAGGTCCTTCCTATGTTCCTTCTAAGAGATCTCAAGCTCTTAGACCCTTTCTATGTTCACCCTAAGAGGTCTCAATCTCATAGGTCCTTTTGTGTTTAGAAAAAAGACAAGAATGACTCTATCTACTTAATCAAAAAAAGAGTAAAATCCATAAATCATAAAAGAAGTACTTAAAAAGGAAACAACATTTAAATAAAGGTAAACATTAAATAAAAGAGGGAACTATATAACAAAGCATATAGTAATCATAATATAAATTAAATATACATTTCCCAATCGTTCAATAAACTATTACATATATCCAAGTATGGTAAAACCTCCATACTCTTAAAGAATAATGTATTATATCATATTCATGTAGGGATTTCTCCCTACAATTCTAGTCTATTTGGGCATAAGTAAATTATTGTAGTTATAAATGAAACTAGTACATTGGTTCCAATTGCCTCATAAACTATCATACCTTTGTTCAAATTAATCATTCCTTTGTTAAAATTAATCAAAGTTCCCTTCAATTAACCAAAATAACCATCATTCCTTTATTTACATTAATCAAAGTCCCATACCTTTGATTAACAAAACAAACTAACATTCCTTTATTCAAATTAATCAAAGTCCCCTTAATTCAGTTAACCCAAATAACTATCATTCCTTTATTAACATTAATCAAGGTCCCATACATTTTTTAACAAAATCAACTATCATTCCTTTATTCAAATTAATAAAAGTCCCATTACTTTAATTAACCCAAATAACCATCATTTCTTTATTTACATAAATCAAAGTCCCATTATCTTTAATAAAAAAAATAAACTATCAATTATTTATTTAAATTAATGAAAGTCCCATTACTTTAATTAACCCAAATAACCATCATTCCTTTATTTACATTAATCAAAATCCTATACCTTTAATTAATAAAATAAACCATATTTCCTCTATTTTCATTAATCAAAGTCCCATACCTTTAATTAATAAAATAAACCACAATTCCTTTGTTTAATAATATTTTATTTACTAAAGATCCTCTAGTCTTCTCTTTTTACCCATCTTGTAATGTAAAGGAAACTATTAATCAATTACCAAAAACAAGAGATCTCTGTCCAAACTGGATTATTACAAAGGCTAAAGATTAATAAACAATATACACTCCTAGGAAAAGAGAAATCTCCCAACGTCCTAGAAAAATGAATGCGTAGGAGGATTCAAACAAAAATTTTAAGAGAAGAAACCAGCCCATGGTCTACAAGGGAGATAATTCTACACAAATGCTAAACCACATGGAATTTCACAGACCCTCCAACAATGGTTCTCTAACAACACAGGCATACAACCAAACATCTAGGGCATCAGTACAACAAAAAGGTACAAGGGTTCAAACCTAGTCAGTGGGTTTCAAACTTGAACAACAACAAACTAGGTAGGAGAAGAGATTCAAATGAAGACAACCATTTTCCTCATGATTCTCTAAAATAAGTGCAGTGACAGCCATAGCTTCAAAATATAGGGATAACTCACAACCAAATGAGGTTCACCAATGGAAAGGGTTGACTAGCTACCAAACTGCACAATGTGGATGATGAACATGCTAGCAACATTCGACAAGGTGATATCTACAGTATGAGGTGCTCAAGGATGTAGCATTGGCCAACATATCCCTGGCTAAACAATACTCAATAGTTATTACAATCAAATAGGCATCACCCAAGGTTTTACATGTCTAACAAAAGAACATTGCTGAGATGCAACAATGAGGTGATTGGGTTGGTTTTAGTCAAACACTTAGATCCAACATCTCATGGTTGATCTAGAGGGATTCCAAGCTCCAAAGGATAAAAATAAGTAACCATTTTAGGAATAACAAGAGATAAAATAAGATGAAACAAAAGTCTATGGATTCCAAAGAAAATATATCACTAAAATACAAACTCAACTTCCTTAACAGTCCAAAGGGATTTGTTTACTTGTACCAACCTACGTATTCCTTCGAAAGGTTGAACTTTCTTCTCTTTGAATGTTATCCATGCAAGACATCTCTTCTCTTGGTTATTCATAGCTCCTCCTCGATGTTTTTCCCTTATGTTCATGTCTAACCTTCATATTTCTTTTTCACCCATATTAAAATATGGAGAGTTGGTTCAACATTCTCTCTCCCTTGTCCAATCTCCACATTACTTTCCATATACCTCCATTTTACTCCCCCTCCTCAATGTGGCTATAAGATAGGACATTTCCATTTTTAAAACATTATTTCCTCTTTTTGAATTCAACCATAAGTTGAGGTTCTTCTCCTCTAGTTGGAAAGAGACTTCTAGTCTAACAAAGGATGAGCTCACACATCCCCTCAATAGATTTTCCTTTTAAAAGATATTATTTTTTAATTAAATGAAAACTTTTATTATCATTTAAATTAATATTACTTTAAATAAAATTCTATTTATTATATCAATAAATATTTTACATTAATAAAATTATTTTATTATTAAATAAATAAAGTCTTAATACAAATTTAAACAATATTCAACTATTGTTTAAATTAAGATCTTATAAAATTCTTAAGTCAAGACCTTATTATCCATTTTAAGTAAAGCTCTACTATTATTTAAAATAGATTTTACTATCTATTTAAATAAAGCTCCATTATTATTTAATAAATATTTTACTATCTATTTAAATAAAGCTCCATTATTATTTAATATAGATTTTTCTATCTATTTAAATAAAGCTCCACTATTATTTAATAAATATTTTTCTATCTATTTAAATAAAACTCCATTATTATTTAATATAGATTTTTTTCATCAACACTAGAAAAATGCTATACTAACAACAATTTAGGGAATTCAAAGGAAACCAAATTTATGCATACACTCCAAAACCAATATGCTGTTGAGTGATGAAGTAAAATACAATCAAGCCAATGCAACAAATAAAAATGGAGTTTTTTCATCAATCCCATCACTATATTTATTTCTCTTTTTGTTCAACTTTTACTATCTTCCTAATTCTTCCTCTACATTCATTGACCTTGAATGCATGCTATTTATGGTTTGGGATCTTAAAACCTGACTATATTATTTTTCTTACATGCCACATGGCACAAAATATATTATTTGGATGTTACTTCTTGTTTCTCTACACAGTTAGATGGTGTTATGACAAAGCAGGTGTTACTTTATTACTTGTGTCCTCCTTTCTCAATGAGTGTTGGTTTGGAGTATTTTTAATGATTGTTACTGCTCTTTTCTTATATGCCAAGTGGCATATGATTTTCTTAACTAACGTGACAAGTGGTGGCTCCAATCCTCTAAATACTTGCATGTAACACTTTACATTTCCTGAGCACTCAATATTGTTTTCCTTTCCTTAACATTCTTAGTATCTTTTGCCAACGCTTCTTTCTTTCAACAAATGTTGTTTGGTATTCCTTTTGCAATTACAAGATTCTTGGTGTTCGTTCTTCAATTCTTACTAGAACTTATTAATTTATAACATTTGGTTGTGGCTCTTCTCCTTCAATGGATGCTCATCTTCTACATTGGTGGTTGCTCTGGTGGTGCTTCAACACTTCCTCCTTGGTGGGTTTTTTACCATTTTTCTCAATAGCTTCTCAATGTTGTTTTAACAGATATACAAGTATTTTTACTTGAGTAAACACTTTACTTCTTGCTTTATCTTCCATAATACTTGCACCTTTATCCTTTATTTGGCTCTATCCTTAAATTATATTTAACTTATTTCTTTTGTTGTAGGTTTTAATCCAATGTGGATGCTACCTTCTTGGAGTTTTAGTCCCTTACTTGGTGTCTTTATACACCTTGAGTATGCTATCTTTGAGCACTTATTTGACTCTTTCCTCTTCACTTTGTGGCTTATCCTCTTCCACTTGGTGATTCTACCACTAATGGCTGTAAATTTTTGTTTCCCTTTGGTGTCTTTAGACACTTTAAATCTTGTATTTCTTTTTGCTACTTTTAAAAAAATTCAAATGTGGTGCTTTTAAAACTAGAAATGAATTTGTTTTAACTTAGATAAAATACCTTTATTGCATAATATATTTTTAGACCTTTTTGTCTCCTTTTGTAGCTTGTCTTCTTGTCTGTTTGGACTTGCTAAATTTATAGCTATCCTTGCGCTTATATTTCTACCAAGACTTTCTCTTGTCTCATTTTAATTTAATAATAATGCACTATGTTAGCTTACAAAAAAAAATATTCATTATATAACTTCTTCTCCTTATTACTCCTATTTCAAGCAATATTTTAACTTTATATTTTATTTTTTGTATTTTTCAGGTTTGAAGATGAAAATGCTACCTCATTTCTTGCTTGAAGACCTTTAACTTAAACTCTATATGCTACCTATAATAACTCTAATATGATGCTTTAAAAAACCTTATAATAGACTAATGTGAATTTTCAAATAATAAAATTTTATAGCACCAATATTGCATACCTATTCTCCTCCTTTTGTAGCTAGTCTTCTAGGTGATTTGGTTTACCTTTTTGCTTCCCTAAATTTGTGATATTTGCAGATCTCCTTTCTACTCAATTGTTACCTCAAGCTTATCAATTTTGCAGCTTCAATTCCTTGTGCTTTTTTGCCCTAAACTTGTCAATCTTACAACTCTGATTACTACCTTATTTTTCTATCAAGCCTTCCTTTAATTGGATATTCAAGGGAACTCCAAAATATGCCCAAATATTTTCAAAATCATAGATTTATGCCACCTTCAATTTTTTGTTCCGTGACTCTTCAATTTCTTCTATAAAAACCAGAACTCTTCTCCTTCACAAATTAACCTTCAAATATTTTATGACTTTCCTTAAAACTCTCAAATATGGTGGTCTCTTCTAGCTTGTTTCTCATCCAATCTTATTTTTGAATTTTGACTTCAAATTAGGCCTATTTTTGGCCTGCTTCTCAAGAATCTGAATGTCTTGAGGTCTTCTAGAATCCTTTCTAAAATTTTGCAATCTTCTTGCCAAATAATTTTTCATTTTGGGCTTGTTAGCAAATGGCAAAAATTGTCCCAAATTATTCTTTATCAAGAGCTTCTCCTTGATTTCTTCTTCTTTCTTGAGATTTATTCAAATCTCCTCTAATGACCACTTCTTCCATTTATTCAATAGGACTTCTCTAGATTTCTTCTTTCTCCTTCCAAGTTTGTTTGAGACCTCTTCTCTTGGGTCTTTAAATTTTGCAACTTCTAAAATCATCAATAGGGTTTTTCCTAATTCTTATCTGTATTCAATCTTCAATCTTCTATCTTCCAAATATGGAAGTTCTTCAATGGGATATCTTTCTTAGATCTCATCCTTATAAATTTTCAGTCTTCAATATTCTATGGGGACCTCCTTCTTGGGTCTCCTTGATCTCAAATATCCAATATTCTATGGGGATATTTTGACCTCTTTCTCTCTTGTCAATCTTCAATCCTCAACGAGGAATTCTTCTCTTGAGTCTCTTCTTTCTTCGATATGGAGTCTTAAATATTCAAGCTTCAATGGGGAACTCATTCTTGGGTCTCTTCAACATTCTACCTCCAATATATAATGGGGCCTTCTTTCTTGGACCTCCTTAATATTCAACATCTAATTTTTCTACAATAAAGAACTAATCCTTGCATGAGGAATGCACATAGAATTTTAGGCAATCAAAGATGAAATTCTTCTCTATTTTTTTTAGGAAACTTCTCAACTTATAAGAACTAATTTTATGCATCAAAAAATTATACAGTAGCAAGTAAATCCATGCAAATATATAGATCTCTTTAAGTCAATAAAAATCACTAGTTATCCTTTAATATTGTGGAAAAAGAGATATTTGTTGAGTCCTAGTCTTCATGAGTTTTCCTGCAACTATATGGAAAGACTCTAGCCAAATAGTAATTCTAAATTCTAAAAATAAATTTTTTCTATCTCCTCTCAATCTCTCTTGTGGCTCTCTCTATCTCCTATCAATCTAACCTGTGCTTTGATACCACTGTTAGATTTTGATGCTATATATTTAAGGAAATGCAACCACAAGGACTAAAATAAGCATGTAATACTAATTATATGATAATGGAAATATACTAATTAGGAAAAAATCATAATAAACTTTTGTAATAACTCATAAAATTGCCATTAATGAAAAAGCATAAATATAGGATGTTCATACAAAATGTGGAGATCTCAAATGCTCCATGTTTCATATAAGTTCTACATTATGTCTAACTTGTATTCTACTCTCCTATCTATTTTCTACTATACTCTATGCTCCTCTATGATCCTATATACTCATATCTATCAAAGTCCTATATATAATGAGATATATCTCTTGGTATTTCACCTACTGTAGCACCCTAAAATTGGCACAGTTAAACCATTAGTAAAAAGGAGAAATTTGAATTTTAACCTCGAAATCGCCCGTTAACCTCTTACCTCATTTTTCATGCCATTTTTAGAGGTTGTTGTGACCGTTGGACGATATCGTCGTCGATATGATGATATCATCCCAAATCAGATGAATTCATCTGGAACAAAATGTCCAGACGATTTTGTCCCAAAACTAAATTTTTGTAATAAGCTTTTGTTCCAATGGCCTCTCCAACTTGGGTAGAAGCGTGTCTGCATGGTTGGATATTCCCACATTGATGATATCCTAGATTGGGATGATCCCCAACCTCCTAACCTCCCCCTAATCCTATATAAACTAGGATTTTTCTAGTTTATCCCCCTGACTCCCTGACTCCCTCCCTGATCTCCCATCATTCGCACTTGTGTTTTCAAGTTTTGTTGTAGGATTTCACTATGTTTCAGTCGGAGGTAGCTCGGATTGTAGTAGGTGATTCATCTACAATTCTAGATGATCCTTTCAAGATAGGCAATGATCTTGTACGATTACAGGCGATCCGGTTTGTAATTCAGCTTGGGGGAAATCAGAGCCCTGAGTTTGCATTCTCTATCTCATTTTCCTTATTTATTGGTGCATTAGATTAATTTACTTTTGTTTTGCATCTTGGAGTTCACCTCATTTAGCGTAATTGCATGATAAAATTCAAAATAAGTTTCCAAAATAGTGCATCTCATTTAATTTGATATCTGAATTTATCATTCAAACATCTATACTCTTATTTCTATCATTTTGCATCATTCTTGCAATTGTATTTTTGGTTTTTGGTGTCTATTTTCTTGATTGCAGGTTTCTGACAAATTCGTCTAGTCGCTAATGATATTGGATGATCTCAGATGATCTCCTATGATTTGGGATGATTTTGTACAATTATAGATGATCCTGTCATATCCGAGATGATCTGGACTCCTACAAGCTTTAGAATCTTCATCAGACATCAAAAATCAGGTGTACTCTTCTCCATTTTATATATTCTCTGTATTCAATCACATTAGGATTCATTTATGTCTTCTGTCTTCATATAAATTAGAATATTCATATAGAATAGCTTAACTTCATTTTGGCCAACCTAGGAATCTGAATGATTGAACATAAAATGAACAAATCAAACCCATTCTCAACCTAGGCATGGAAACTGCCACTCAAAGTTTCCTGGTGAACCCCACCATCCATCAAAAATTCACCTTGATACCCCTCCACTGAGAGGCGTGACCTTCAAAGGGCCTCTCTGTTTGAGGTAAGGGTGCAAAAAAATTGGGCGATACATTTTGGTGAACCCGACGTGAAACTAAAAAAACCTTTTGAAAACAATCCAAAAAAAAAACACATTATTAAGAACATCTAGAATCGTTAGAAAATCATTAAATTTGCATATCATACTTAGATGGTAGATTATAATAGAATACGAGTTGTCTCCATAAATGTTGAAAATCAATTAATGGCCATAGATATTACTTATGTGCTTAGAGTACCTCAAACATATAGAGCCCAACCTTTGTGGGACAAACTTGATAGAAGATTGGGTATTATTGAATCTAGATCTGCAGAACTTAGGCAAATTAAGAGGTTTGTCCTAGATAGAATCCTGGATCCTGATCAGGTGACTTTGTATCATGAACTTCAAAGAGATTTCCATAGGTGGTTAGCCGATAAAATAGCACTTGTGTCTTCTGAATTATACACCTTTGAGGAATACCTTGAGAACGAAGTTGTAGTACATAAATTTCTATCTTGTGTAGAGGATCAAGAAGTCGTTCTTACGGATAGAAAGAGATGGAATAGAGTTCCTAGAGCTGTGTTGTATCGAGAGTATTACCATGAACTTTATTTTTACATGTTAGAATCTAAAATAGATCATATTACCATAGCACACTTTGTCAAGTTCTTGAAAAACAACTTCCAATTTGAAGAGGAGCGTTTCATGACTCCTGATGAACTTAAACCTATAAATGATATCCATAAACTATTCATAGAAAGCTAAGTGATTCTTTCTACTATTTTTTCTTACAACTAGCATGTTGTTTGTCATTTTTATTCTCGTAAAATAATAATATAATAAAATCACAAAAAAAAAACAAAAACAACAAAACATTTCCTTTAAAATATTATAGTAGGTATATAGTTAAAATATACCTCTCAACCCTATCGAATATATATATATATATATATATATATATATATATATATATACATATATAAAGTATATATATTTGCTAAAACCTAAGTTTAGCATAATGCATAGACTTAGGAATGGAGAACAAACTGAAGAAGATGAAGATCGGTTAGGAAGACCATTAACTGACCAAAATGTCCCCCTTGAGGACCAAGTTCAAGAAGAAGAAACCCTAGACTAGCAAAAAGAAGAGCTTTCTAAAGGAAATGAACAAGAAGAAACTATTAGAAGTGGAGGATCCTCATCCCCTAAAATGTCTTCGGGAGGAGCTATCACTTTTGAGAACATGGAACAATTTTGGAAGTTCATTAACACTAATATTGGTGTTTTTAATAGAGCAACCCATATGGACAAGGATCAAATTAGTGACACTCAAGAAACTCTAGAAGAAGTATTTCAAACACACACTAATCCCTTGTCCTTTATTGAACAAGAGAGTGATCAAGCTGGACCATCCAATTTGGATATAGCAGTTGCGTTCCAGAGCATTCAATAACAACAAGTTACCCAACGATCTAAAGTACTTGTTAACAAGCCTAGGGTCATTCCCGCACAAAATAAACCATCATTTATTGCTCTATTTCACCAAGCTCTTGATCAACATACCTCAAATCAACAAAAACCCAAAACAAAATCGAACACCAATTACCAACAATCTAAGGTACAATATAATACTATTACAAATCCCCTTCATAATACTCTTCCTACCAACACTTTGCGTAATAGAAATATAACATCTAATCCTTATGTCACACCATCATACGCTCATAGATCCCATACCTATGTGCCACCAAACCAATATGGTGGACAAACTAGCAATCTGGAAGCCATAGTGAAACAATTAGTTTCCCGCATGGACTAGATAGATCACTATCGTCCCTCGTATAATTATCAAGAGATGTGTAGTCAACCTTTAGATCCTATAGTCATAGCATAGCCGTATCCTAAACATTATGCTTGTTCTTCCCATATATAAAGGAACTGAAGATCCCATAGAGCATCTTCGTATGTTTAGGATAGCATGTCATGATATATCACATGATGACTTGTTATTACTAAAAATGTTCTTGAAAATCTTGGGAGGAATGGCATTAGAGTGGTATTATCAATTACCCACTAATTATTTGAGGAATTTCAAAGAAAATTCTGAGTCTTTTGTTCATCAATTTAGTGCCTACATTGAAAGAGATGTGACCATTAAATATTTGTATATCTTAAAATAGGGCAAAGAGGAATGCTTTACTGATTTCCTAGCTAGGTGGAGATAGTTGATAGGAAAACTGCACTTTGTGTTACCTTATAGGGAGATGTTAGACATCTTTATTAATAATTTGCAAGATCAACTATCTTACGAATTATCAACTGCTACCTTGACCACCTTCGATCAGGCTATAGAATTAGCTCGAAGAGTGGAATATGCTCTCATTAGGAGAGGACAACTTAAAAGGAGAGACGGTGAGAAAACATCCAAAAATCAATATAAGAATAAACAAGTTGTGGGTGATGGAGTCACCGATAGCAAAAATACTACTAATGTTAATGTTGCAAATACAACGGAGAAGTTTGTATTGAAACCTCTTGATAGATCTCCTCAAGAATTTACGAGGTTAAATCAACCTTTATCAACTATTATACCGCAATTATTAGAACGAGGTTTGATTCAATTACCAAATATTTAGGAACCTGATCCAAATATACCCGAATATAGAGAAGATTTACACTTTGACTTCCATAGAGGACCTAGACACACTACCAACTCTTGTAAAATATTAAAACATAAAATACAGGACTTGATTGATAACAATGAGATGGAGGTGCAAGCCTTTCAACCTAACCAAAATCCTCTTAATAATATTCAAAATAACACCCCACAAAACCAGAATCATAATGCCAATCAGTCATTGGACATATTTCAACATCCCTTACCAGAACATGGTAAGGAGGTGGCTAATCAAGTTGAACATCATAATGTCCCTCCTCTTGCCTGCTATGTAGGAACTATTAGTGGGCATTTACCTATTCATGATCTGAAAATATTTGACACAACTTTATCCATGGTTACAACCAGGCCTCTATATAATATTCGGATACCTGATCTTAGTGATATAGAATACGAGACTAAGAGTGATATGGAAATCACATCAAATCAATCGAATAGTTCTAAAGATGAATCGGATCCTATTCACCCTATCACAAGTTATATGGTTCTAGAAGAGCCATTTCCAAGAAGAGTCACTGCTAGACCATCGTCTCACCGATTACTTTATAATGAGCTAGCTATAAATGCTAGAACAAGACCCATTCATCATCCCTAGAATAATATTGTGGGTACCATCGAAGCTATTACTAGACAACAGGCTCAAAATTCTCAACAAGATCAAATTCAAAATGGTGGATTAGCTCCATTTGTTTTGAAGGTTTCCAATAAATGGAATCATTCACCTAATGTTCAACCTAAAACTCCTTATAATATTAATGAATAATTATCAAATATTACAGCTAGAATTTTTCTTTTGGACCTTTTAAGATCTTCTCCTACACATAGAGATGAATTAATGCTCACATTAAGTCAGATGATGGTACCACAATATATTCAACCTAAAGCCATGGCCGATACTATAATAACTCATGAAGTTGATTGTATTGACTTCTGGGATAGAGACATACGCAACATAGTTTACATAAAGATAATCCCTTGTATATTACTGCCTTAATTGGAGATGTAGAAGTCAAACGAGTTTTGATTGATAATGGTTCATCTTCAAATATCTGCACTTTTGACTTCTACCAAATATTTGGGTTTAGAAGTGATGAAATGAAAAGAACTGATATGATCATAAAAGCTTTCAATGATGAAACACAAGAAACATGTGGAGTTATTACCATTCCATTGCAGGTTGGTCCAAGAACCTTGGATACGACTATGTTTATTGTACATTGCCCTGCATCATACAATATACTCTTGGGTCATCCTTGGATCAATGCGATGCAAGCTATTCCCTCAACTTTACATCAATGTGTTAATTTCAAATTTAAGAATCAGTTGGTTACCATTCATGGTGATCTAAGACCCTTTGATATGTGTGCTTTGGTAGAACCTATTGGAGTTCAATTTTACCCCGCATTGTCATCCACACATCCTAATTCTCATTATCCATCTAAACGTGTGAAACTCACACCCACAATGTCATATAATTCTTCTACATCAGTTGCACCTCCACATATAGCTCAACCATCTTCTAAATGAACCACATTAGGACCTAAGAAAGATCTGAATCCCACAACCAATATCTCTTGTTCTACTCTTAAAACTTCCATACCTTTAATAGACCCATCTATCGACACCTCTACACCGTCTACATCCACAAAATTCATATTTTTCGCTTGAAATACATAGGGAATGTTCCTTCTACCCCTTATGCTCTTATTGATGAGCTCTTACCCGATCTATCTAAAATTCTTATATCAGAAGAAACGAATGCTTCTATGCAAGATTCCCTTATTTTAAATAATTTGCCACCATCTCCTCGTACCTTGGGCCTCCCATAGCCTATGGGAAGTATTTACCAAGTCAGGATTTGTGCCTTTATTTATAAAGGATATGACTACGGTAGAATACCCAGAAACATCAGAACTCATTATGATGGATATGCTTGATGTTATTTTACTAATGAGTATATTAAAGCCAAACTTATAATGCTTAAATTGGGATATAAAGGGAAAGGTTTGGGACCTTTCCAGAATGGTATGAAAGAACCTTTTGAGGTAGAAGTGTGGTCCGTCCGATGTGGTGTGGGCCTATTTTCTAGTAAGGGTCAGCCATTCCCATTTGAGGATGATGACCATCTTATATGTTACCAAGATTATTTAGATGAACACAATGCTTTGCGTTTAACGAATAAGACATTCATATGTAATATGCTATCTATAGCTTATCTTGAGATGATCGTTGAATCCGACGATGAGTTGGAGGGAGATATATTTCACGATGTCTCCGTTGAGGAATTATTACATAATGGATTTTATTTTGATGGCTCTATACCTAGTATAGCCCAGCTTGAGGCCATGACTCCTCAAGACAAATTATCCAAGCTAACCTTGGAAGAATTACAAGAATTGGGTGTTTCACCCGCCCCACCTAATTTTGAGAGAGATCTACACATGGAAGTAGAAAATATCATAAAAATTAACATTGGAACCAATGATAACCCTCACATAATCAACATTGGATCAGAATTGAGTCAAGAAAAATAGGATAAATATATTGCATTTCTTAAATAATATGAAGATGTTTTTTCTTGGACATATGAAGATAATGCTAGGTTTAGACCCTTCTGTAGTTATGCATCACCTAGTAGTGCATCCGAATGCTAAACCCGTTAGCGTGAAGCTTAGAAAAATGCATCCTAAAGTGGCCTTACTAGTCAAAGGGGAGTTAGAAAAACCCCTGAATGTTATTTTTATACAAGACATTGATTATGCTGAATGGATATCGAATGTAGTTCCAGTAACTAATAAAGAAGCTACTAAGATTAGGGTTTGTAAAAACTTTAAATATATTAATGTTGCATGCCCTAAAGACGATTTTACCCTTCCCAATATGAATCAAATCATTGATTTTACTGTTGGGAGTAGAATGATATCCTTAATGGATGGATTTTTTGGTTATAATCAGATCAGGATAGCTCCTGAAGATCAGGCTAAAACAACCTTTATTACCCCTTGGGGGACTTTTTGTTGGAAAGTGATGCCATTCGGTTTGAAGAATGCAGGTGCAACCTATCAACGAGCCATGACTTATATCTTTCATGATATGATGCATGATTTACTACATGATTATGTAGACGACATTATAGCTCGTTATACTAAAGAAGATGACCATTTAGATGACTTGAGAAAATTATTTGATCAATTAAGGGAATATCTTATCCGATTGAATCCATCCAAATGTATATTCGAAGTTAAGTCAGGTAAATTATTGGGGGTTATAGTTTCTTTACGTGGCATCAAAATTGACCCTCTCAAGATTATAGCTATCACTGATATGCCCGCACCTACAAATATATCTGAATTACGGAGTCTACAAGGTAATCTTCAAGATATCTGTCGCTTCATCAATAAGTTTGCGAATAAAACTGGACCCTTTCTTAAGCTTCTTAAGAAGGATGTCTCTTTCCATTGGGATGACAAATGTAAGGAAGCATTTGAACTCCTCAAATAATATCTTCTTAACCCACCTGTACTTTCGCCACCTAAACCTGATTGCCCATTTATCTTGTATATTTTTGCTTCAGATTTTGCTTTAGGAGCTTTGTTAGCTCAACTTGATGATGAGAAAAGAGAGCGTGCTAATTGTTACATTAGCAAAATATTAATTAGTTATGAAACCCACTACACAACATTAGATAAGTTATGTCTGGAAGTCATATTTTCTACATAGAAACCATGCCATTATAGGCTCAGTTAGAAAACATACGTTATTGCTAAATCCGATCCCTTGCGGTATCTCATGAGTCGACCTTATTTATCTGGTCGCATAGCGAAGTGGGTTCCTGCTCTAAGCAAGTTTGAACTCATGTTTATAGGATAGAATTATGTTAAGGGTCAAATCATAGCAGATCAATTAGCTGTTGCATCCTTAGAGTCCACCCATCCCCTCGTCATTGATTTTCCTGATGAATGCCTTAACCTAGAGGCGGATCATTCAGAGCAATGGTCTCTATACTTTGATAGAGCCCGATGCATGAGTGGTGCTAGTGTAGGTATTATTTTGATATCTCCATAAAAACATCTCATACCTATATCCTTTAAATTAAGGTTTGCTATACTAATAACACTGCTGAATATGAGGCTCTAATCCTTGGATTACAAGCTACCTTGGCACTGAAAATTAAAAATATATTAGTTTTCGATGATTCTCAACTTGTATAAAGCATATGTATTACAATTAATATCTTTATTTGATCAAGTTACCTTGGAAGCTATTCCTAGAACTAGCAATCATGCGATTGATGCTATGGCCGCAACTGCATCTATTTTACCCTTGGATTTAGATGACGAATATGCTACCATCATAATTCATCGACTCTAGGAACCCACTTCAACTAAATCATGCTTGGAACCTTTGGACGTGTTTCTAAACAACAAAACTATTCTTGAACTTTGGTACATTGACATCCTCAATTTTATTCAAAATGGGACCTTCCTTGAAGGTTTTAATAGAAACCAGCACCGGTTATTACGTAGACAAGCAATTCGCTTCGTAATAATTGGAAATATGTTATATAAGAGATCTTTTGAAGGCATCCTATTAAGATTTTTGAATCTAGAAGAGTCTAAATCAGCTTTGAGTGAAGCCCATGATGGATCTTGTGGGGGATACTTTAGTGGTAGCGCCATTGCTAAGAAGCTCCTCAGGATAGGATATTTTTGGGCTACCATGTAGAATTATGCACATGATTACGTGCAACATTGTGACAAGTTCCAGAAACATGCTGACCTTGTCCATGCACCTGCACAAGAACTGCAGGCTATTTCATCTTTTTGGCCCTTTTCAAAATGGAGCTTAGACATCATCGAAAAAATCAATCCTGTGTCATCTGATGGACATAAATTCATCATAACCACCATCGAGTATTTTACAAAGTGGGTCAAAGCTATGCCCTTAGCTTCTTGCACTGGAACGCAAGTTTCCAAGTTTATTCTTAATCAAATTATTTGTAGGTTTAGAATTCTTGCAAATCTCATCTCGGATAATGGAACTTGTTTCAAAAACAAAGATGTAAATAAACTATGTCAAAAATATAAAATTCAACATCGTTAGTCCACTCCCTATTATCCTCAGGGTAATGGCCAAGAAGAAGCATCCAATAAAACATTAATTAAAATCCTCAAGATACTGGTCAATAAATCTGGCCGTGATTGGCACATTCAATTATATCCTGCTTTGTGGGCTTATCGAACTAGCATTCGTACTCTCATGGGCACTTCACCTTTTGTTTTGGTTTATGGCACTGTAGCTATTTTTCCCTTTGAACTAGAAGTTCCTTCTTTGGCTCTGCTACTTCAAGATACTGAAGTAGGAGATGAATATCGTGCTGGCAGATTTAGTCAACTGGAACTCCTAAATGAGAAGCGCATTAATTCTTTGGAACATCTTCGTGCCTACCAGAACAAGCTCAAATGAGCATATCTCAAGAAAGTTCAATATCGATCCTTTGAGATCGGTGACCTCGTATTAAAATATACTAATGCAACTAAAGACCTTAAAGGCAAATTTGAGCCTAACTGGCTTGGGCCATATATTATCACTTCTAAATTTGGATCGGGAGCATACATATTAGCTACCTTAGATGGTAAAGATCTTAAAGAACCTATGAACATTATGCATCTTAAGCGCTATTATGCGTAAATCTGGTAATTTCCTCACTATATATATATTATATATATTGTATCATATTAGTAATCCATATAAAAATTTCAAAAAATAGTAATATTATGTATTCTCTCAAATCATAAATTAAAATCAAAATATAAAAAAATCAAAATCATCAAAATCCTCAAAAACATCTTCTATTTTGCACCTATCAATTCTTGAAGTATTGCAATTATATTTTTAGTTATTTTGGATAAATTAGCATTTATCTAGAATCCCTCACTTTCACACTCACATGAATAAATATCTTGATCTTATTTGGTATGATTATTAATCTCTCTTATATCAAAGTCCATAGTTGAATTAAATAAATTTTTGGGCATAGAGAAATGATCTTTTTATTTACTTGAACCAAGTACACCTTTTCACGTTAAAATGATTTCATTGCAAATTCAAAATGATGCTACACAGTAGAAGTGGTCTCTTCAGAGAAAAATTTCCCCTGCTATCCTATCATGCACATGGTCTAGAATCTTTGAGAATTGAAAAAAGGACAAGCTCACCCCTGCCCAGAATAAAAATCCCTTGCTCTACAACCAATCCGAGCAAGTATCCCTAGTATAGGAAGAAAAATAATGAAAAGAGAGAGAAAAAAAGAACTATTCAAAATCCAAGAAATATCAAAAAAAAAAATCAAAAGTCGAAAGATCATAGAAAAGTAAAAAAAAAAAAAAATCAAAAAGAGAAAGAAAAGAGAATAAGAAAAAGCAATAAAATTCCCTCCTACCCTTTGAAATAAAAGAAGGGTGAATGAGCTTGAATCCCTAGAATTCTCAATTATTCGAAAATCATGAGGTAAGCCCCATAACAGGTGGTTTGTGCCCAACCTTCTTGGCCTTGGGTAATTCCTTTTTGCGTGGTGACATGTCTATCACATTAATGACCTTCTTTTGTACAGACCTATGTCCGCTTATGGATTAGCTAGCTCTTGATGACCCGACTTACATAGTAGAATGGTACGGTTACATGCATATAAATCATGGTCAATGAACACTCATTTGGTTAATTCAAATTACTTGTATCAAATTATCTTGCTCAAAATCGGTAAATGAACATTACAATTGCACACACACTTGTGTTTAAGAGATTTTGTATCATTATGATAGATCAAGATCGGCAATGAACTCACGTATGCACAAGGGGTTCCTTATAAATCTAAATTTTGTCTTTGAAATAACTTAAATATGTATTCAAATCTTCTGGAATAATTTGAATTTCTTACCTGAGAATATATGTTTAGCGTAAAATCAATTAAATACATTTTTTTTCAAAAATCCAAAATTTTCTTGCAAAACATGTTCAAAATCTAGCAATAAAGTCACATTTATATTTTTTTTGACTTTAGCGACGATGGTATAGTTCCTAAACCTAAATTGGAATTTTATGCCTAGTGCAAGTCCTCATTTGTATATTTTTTGTTTATCTCAAAATCAAAAATCAACTATGCAATAAACCTATTATATCAATTTCTTCTTTGGATTTCATGATGATGGTATAATTCTATACCTAAAATTCTATGCCTAGCGCAAACCATCATTCTAATTTTATTTCCCATTTATTTAATCCTTAAAAGCATATGGCTTAAATCATTATGTTACACAATTGTGCTTTAAAAAGAACGAAAAATTTCCTCTTTCATTTCAGTATGTCAACATTCATTTTTTTTGCAACGATGGTATATTTCCTAGGGAATTGTTCAAATTTCTATCATACTTAGGAATTCTATGCCTAGCAAAAATCATATTTTTAATATTTCATGCATAATATTTTCATGGAAATCTAAAAACAAATCATCACTATCATCATTCTTCATCATCACAACACAAAGTCTTAAGAAAGTCTCTTAAGCACCCTTTTACTTTTAGCAATATTTCTCTCATATCGGGATTAGCTTGATGACCTAGCGAGCGGTGACTCCATGAAATGGTCATGTAATAGCAACAATGTCCTTTGAAATTATTTTTAAAAGACACCTTATTTTCATCAAAACACACCACAACAACCAGTTTGTTTACATCAGATTATTTTATTTTATTTTATAGCATGACATAAAATTATAATATTTTCAACGACATAATTACATGAATAGTCAATCAACAATTAAAATACTAAAGCATCATAAAACATATGCACAAGTCATATCACAAAAAAAACATCATATATATATCAAGAAGTATATACATCATATCAAAACGGATTGGTATGCCACAATCTATACCTTGGCATACTCAATCATCTTAAAAATAGTCTATGTACAATGTGCATCTAGTCTTGAGAAGACCTTGAGCTCTCAGCATCATCTCCTCTCCCACCCTGAGGTGGAGGAGGTGGTCCCATCGAAGCCCGTCCTGTGTTGTGGGTCCTTGATGTCGATCATGATGATGTCCTCGATGACCCCATCCTGATAGGCTCTACAATGTCAGCTGGCAACTATATCCTTTGGCCCTCTGGAACCAGTTGGTAGTACACTCCCTAATAGAATGTAGTCTGAGCAACTAACAATGCTAGCTATAGAATGCTCACCCCTCTGATCCAAGCACCGAGTCATGTAGCCTCATATTGCAGAGTCTGCACATGAGCTCGTAGGTGGGCATTCTCCACCTGAAGAGTTGCCATCTCGCTGCCCTCCCCCACCTTGACACCCTTGCCCCTATCGGGCGATGGTGGCCTATCCCTCTGCTGAGGAGGGAGTCTTTCTCTCCTCTCCTCTCTCCTCTCCGATTATTGTTGTCTCTCTGAAGCCTATGGTACTCTCTAGCGTCTCTCCTAAGGAGGTTATCGTTGATACCTCCCTCCATGACCCCTTGCTACATCGATAGCATCTTGGCACTGCCTCTCCATATGTTGCACTATAGCATGCATCAGAACCTATACCCTCGTCATTCGAAGAGGGCGGATGCCTGCATACCAGGCATCATACCCGTCTGCTACCCCTACATCATCCCCATGCACTGGTTAAATGGGGGCATCATTCGCATCCTAACTCCAAAACCACTACATGTCTGGAGCTCTGCTCAGTGTGGTACTATCCTACACAATCCAAGAGTACTCATAATCCCTAAGAGTAGGGATCCATTGCTGTAGACCAAACTACCTCAAAACTTGGTCATAGTGGTGGATCTCTACCTCTCCCCACTCTGTCCTCAACCATATGACTCACCTAATGCAAGCCAACTCCTTTCTGTCCTCTACCCACCATGGATGCTCTCTCCATGGTCTCCAGGTGATCCAATTTTGGGTGAGGTCATCCAACAACCTTTGAGACGTCGATAGATCTATCTGTCGCTGTGACCCTCTCTGGAGCCATCGATAGAAAACTCAGGGTCTCTCCCAGTCAACTCCTATTAGTGGAAGCCCTACTAGCATTTACACCACAATTTTCTCCTAGCACCAAACCTATAGAAGCGATGTCAACACTAGACATCGACCCCCCTTATATACGACCCCGTAAAGGATCCTATACAAGTGACATAGTACAAAGCTGCCCCAAGAAAACCTATAATTTTTGTCTCTCATGCCACATACCACATTTGAAAGTAGCCAAGGTAATCTACATCCACTCTGGAGGCATAGAAGAAGGCCACCCACCACCCCTACCAAAACTCGGGTCAACCAAGATGCCCTAGGCATCCGCCTCAATGCCTCGATGTTCACTCTGCCCTTCTCCAGGATGAAGCTTGGGTCCTCGCACAATATCATCATAGCATGGCCTTAATTGTCCGAAGGCATCATGAATCGATCGTGTATGGGAATCCTCAAGATCCTCCATACATCCTCTAGAGTGGGATTCATCTCCCCTATCGATAGCCGAAAGTAGGATGACTCCAGATACCATATCTCTACTAGGGCTGTCAGTAGCCCCATGTTTGTAGGAATTTGTGGCATCTCTGCCACATGCTGTAGCCCTACCTCTGCCAATCTATCTCACTCGATCTAATCGAGCATGGCCAAATCATCTCTTAGACCTCTGTATTTCCACTCTCGAATATTTAGAAATTCCCTCTATAAAATAAGCAATAAAACAACAAAAATCATTAGTACATAATCATTAAAAAATCAATTAAAATCAAATCATCCCATAAAAATTGATATCGCCCATTAATGGATGATATCATACCAAATTTAGACAAACTCATTCTTAATAGGATGAAATCATCTTCGTTCTTCAATTTGGGGATCACCCCTTATTGGACGGGATCGCCCCTATTTCTTCGATTTCTTCCCTAGACGAAATCGGCAATATAGAGACGATTTTTTCACCGACCTAAAAATGGCCACGATGCCCAAAAAAATTAAAATTCAAGTTAAAAAAAATTAAGTAAATCAATTTAAAAACATAGTAAAACTAGGTTTAGATCCTTACCCGCAACCCGCGTCGGATCTCTATCGATCTGTGTGTCATTTCCACCATTTTGCCTGTAGAGCTCTGAAACAACGAAAGTGAATAGTAAAAATGAATTAGGGTTTTACCCTATTTTTCTTATTTTTATTCAAAATGACATTTTTTTAAAAAATTTCTGTTTTGCGCTTTTACCTCAAACGTTCGATTTGGGTAAAAACTTGGAGGGGGCACCATTGTAAACAATCGTACAATTCGACCTAGAATCATCGTCTAAAAATGGAATAAATTTTTACTTTCTCATAAAGCATGTAGAAATCGTCTTTAACAAATTTTTTTTAGAAAAGTCGCTAAAGAGGGGGAAAAATGTAGCACCCTAAAATTGGCATAGTTAAACCATTAGTAAAAAGTAGAAATTTTATTTTTAACCTCGAAATCGCCCGTTAACCGCTTACCTCATTTTTTGTCACATTTTTAGAGGCTATTATGACCATTGGATGATATCGTCCCAAATCGAATGAATTCATCTGGAACAGAACGTCTAGACAATTTCATCCCAAAACTGAATTTTTGTAATTAGCTTCTATTCCAATGACCTCTCCAACTTTAGCAGAAGCGTGTCTACACAGTTGGATATTCCCACATTGAGGATCTCCCAGATTGGGATGATCCCCAACCTTCTAACCTCCCCCTAATCCTATATAAACTGGGATTTTTCTAGTTTATCCCCCTGACTCCCTCCCTGATCTCCCATCATTCACACTTGTGTTTTCAAGTTTTGTTGTAGGATTTCACTGTGTTTCAGTTGGAGGTAGCTCGGATCATCGCAGGTGATTCAACTACAATTCTAGACGATCCTATCAAGATCGACGATGATCTTGTACGATTACAGATGATCCGATCTGCAATTTAGCTTGGGGGCAATCAGAGCCCTGAGTTTGCATTCTCTATCTCATTTTCCTTATTTATTGGTGCATTAGATTAATTTACTTTTATTTTGCATCTTGGAGTTCACCTCATTTAGCGTAATTGCATGATAAAATTCAAAATAAGTTTCCAAAATAGTGCATCTCATTTAATTTGATATCTGGATTTATCATTCAAACATCTATACTCTTATTTCTATCATTTTACATCATTCTTGCAATTGTATTTTTGGTTTTTGGTGTCTATTTTCCTGATTGCAGGTTTCTGATGAATTCGCCTGGCAAATTTGTTTGGTTGGTAATGATCTTGGATGATCTCGGATGATCTCCTATGATTTGGGATGATTCTATACAATTACAGACGATCCTATCATATCCAGGATGATCTGGACTCCTACAAGCTTCAAAATATTCATCAGACATAAAAAACCAAGTGTACTCTTCTCTATTTTATATATTCTCTGTATTCAATCACATTAGGATTCATTTATATCTTTTGTCTTCATATAAATCAGAATCTTCATATAGAATAGCTTAACTTCATTTTGGCCAACCTAGGAATCTGAATGATTGAACATAAAACAAACAAATCAAACCCATTATCAACCTAGGTGTGGAAGCTGCCACTCAAATTTTCCTAGTGAACCCCACCATCCGTCAAAAATTCACCTTTATACCCCTCCCCCGAGAGGTGCGACCTTCAAAGGGTCTCTCCATCCGAGGTATTGTTCCATCATTCTTCACCCCCCTTTTGGGTATGGATCCTTTAGCCTGAAGGTAAGGGTGTGAAAAATTTGGGCGATACACCTACCTATGAATCTTCATCTTCCTATTCTATGACTCATGTACACATGGAATACATGTACATTTACATCATCAAGTGCTTTGCATATTCTAACAACACTTGTAAATATATTACATTGCATAAAGTAAATACAAATCAAACTCCTAATCTAGAGATGTATCCAAGGTGGCACATTGGCATATACCAAATAATGTAATATATTCCAATAGATTATAAATGATCTCAATATGACTAACATTACCAAACTAGTTCATTTTGCATAGAAAAATCCCATAGAAAATAATGTGATTTGAAAAAAATGATCCCAAAATGCTTTCGTATACAAAAGTTATGACATTTGAAAGATTGATAATATTAATAGTTGAACAGAGAGAACAAAATTAATTCACCAAACCTTTTTTTTTAAATTGAAAAAATATATTAAAAAATATTATATACAAGTTATGATAGGACTCATATTAGCCTTAGCTAGGATTAGCATATGTTTCCTCTTTTTAACTCTGTAAAAAAATTCCATAACTCTAAAGCCTAAGATCCTAGGAACTAGCCACTTTTGGTTACAATAGTAAAAGGAGATCTACATTGGAGAAAAATATCTTAAACTATATATCTACATGAGCTATCCAAATTAGCCAAATGTCAGATTTGCTCACTAACTTACCCAATATTCTTATCCTTAGTAGCCATTCCATTATGCCATTGAACCCCTACCTAATTTTCAATACCCATATTAGACAATATGCTTGCCATTATATTTGGAGATCTACCCACATAAATTGGGATCATATCATCTAATTGCATCAATAACGTCTTAATTTGGGTGAAAAGAGTCCTCAACCTCCATGTCTCTAAAGCAAATTTTCTCATGCAATCAAGAGCTCCTACCAAGATTTGAGAATATGATTCTATGATTATCCTCCTATAACTTTGTATTCCTACCTAGATAGAAGAAAATTTGATAGCTAAGGATTCTACTTAATTATTTGATAGAAGAAAATTGACCCAACATGAGTCCTATAGACCACTCTAATTCTTGTTCTACTTGGATTGTATTTTGTATCTCCATCAATATTAATATTATTCCAAACTTTTGGGGATGTTTTTAAACTAGCTCCATCCTACCTCTCCTACACTATAGATTATTTATCCATTGTCCCTATATCAACATGAGTTTCCTCTTTGGCATACACTACCACAATTTTTGTGACGTTACTCCAAACAAATTGCTATATTCCATCCAAGGATGAAAATATTGATCTAAAGATTCTACAATTTATCTATAGCCACAACTTCCACCAAATAAAGTTTCATCCAAGCTTCCACCTGATACAAATATCTTTAGATTTAAATCTTCCCCTCTTCGATCTTTTCCAAATTTTAAACTAGTTCATATCACTGTTGACTCATATTTTACAACCTAAATACCATCTCTCCCATATATGATATGTGAATGGGAACTCAAAAATTAGGTGGTTAGATGTTTTCTCAATTTTATAGTATAAAACACATAGGGATGGGCCAATTATTTTCCTACATCTTAGATTATAAAAGGTAAGAATTTCATTGTGCATGAACTTTTAGGCAAAGAAGTTTACCTTTGGTGAACTCTTGGACTATCAAATATTTTTCTAACCCTCAACCTAATAAGCATGATGAGGATGTTACAAAAGGATCTTGTCATATCCATCCTTCACTATGTAGAATCCAAGGCTCCTAGAGCCCCAAGAAAATTCATTCTCATCATCCCTACTTGTGAGAAATATTTCTACTAGAATTTTAGTCATATTGGGTGTCAATTTTGGAGGGATTGTAATTGGCCACTCATATAACTTATTAAGTTGTTAAATGTATAATCCCCCAACTAGATTTTGTTAAAATAAATTTCAATCTTGATCCAACCCTTGCTTTCCATGGTTCTTTTTACTGGTTGTAGTTATATAAATTCAACAATAATAGATGGGTATTTGATCCCATGAATGTTTCTAAAATTATGATTTTTCCCCTCTCCCCACTTTCCAAAATAATCCATCTTTCACTACATGAGATCCTCTATTTAGTGCCTACCACACTAGGGATACATTACCATACAAAATGAAATGACATCTCATTCTCTTATCCCAAATATTTACTAGTTAAATTTTACTGAATAAATAAGTTGTTTAGGAGATCCACTTCTAATAAATCTTTCTAGAAAAAGCTTTATTATTTAGCTTTGATATCCTCAAGCCCAAGTATCCCTTTGCCTTAGGTTGGCTTACTTTCTCCTAGCCTACTAATGCCCATTTTCTCTCCATAAAATATTTTTGGCCATCTTGTCCAAATATTTCCATATGGCATGTGGGGAAACCATGATGGAAAATTTATAGATTGGCATGGCCTAAATGGCTAAATAAAAAAAATTTAATCTATCCCAAATTTTAACCATTTGTGAGACCAATGGTTAATTATTTCTTTTATATAATCTAAAATATTCATCTAGACAACTATCTTCAATTTCTTAAAATGCAGAGGGACCTCCAAATAGACCACTAGGAGAGAAGTCCTCATGAATACCAAGATATCTAAAATTCTATCCTAAAGACCTTAGTTAAGATTTAAGAAGAGTATTTTATATTTCTTATCATTGATGAATTGGTTTTAAACCCTAAGATAAACATTAATAGTATCTCTAATCATTCTTACTTCCCTGAGGTTGACCATTCTTATTAATCTAGTGTCATCCAAAAATTGTAGGAGAGTCAACACTTCTTCACCCACATTAATACCTATGAGAAAATATTTATGTATTCTTCTCAAGATAATTCTACCCAAGCCTTAAACCAATATGAGAAAAATATAAGGAAAACAAGGATCAACCTTATGAAGGGCTCTATTGGCTCCAAATGGTTGCAAGGGAAGACCATTGATTAACATTGAGTATGTCAAAGTAGAGATGTGGCTCATGATCCACTCTATCCAATCCTGAGAGAAGTCAAAGGCTATCATCATCCTTGATAAGAAGCTCCACTCCACCCTATCATAAGCCTTTAACACATCCAATTTTATGACCATTCCTCTATTGCAAAAGTTTTGCATTAAGTGGATTACCTCCTAAGTTAGAACCACACCATCCAAGATCTATATATCCTTTATAAAACCCCCTTGTTTTAAGGAGATAATTTTTTCCAAGAGAGGTTTTAGCCACTTAGCCTTTACCTTCATGATTATTTTGTATATGAAATTGCATAAGAAAAAGGTCTATAATCTAAGATATGCATCCCCCCTACCTTTTTAGAATTAACATAATGAATGTCTGATTTAATGTTTTAAGCATTCTTATGTTGCCCTTAGACTCTTCTACGACAATTATTAAATCCTCCTCCAAGATGCCCCAAAGGTCTGAAAAAACCCAATTGAGAAGCCATATGGACCTGGACATTTTCCTGTACTCATCCCAAAGACTACATCCTTTAAACCCTCTCTATCAATGGTTTAAGAAGGGATTTGTTTATTCTTCAAATATGATAGATGGAATTGAAATAATAATTATTTTAAAGCCTCTTCATCCTACACAAAATATTCCTTAAATAGTTTAGCAAAATAATCCATTGAATGGGAACACATACTTGGGATTGTATCAAATGAGATCCCATTCTCATTTTTAAGAGCTTCCATCTTGTTCACCTATCTCCTAGCACAAGTGACCTAATGGAAAATTTTAGTGTTTCTATCCCATTCTAGTAACCAAGTAGTTCTTGCTCTTTATTTCTAGTATATCTCTTCTTTCTTATCAATGTTCTCTATCACTTTATGCAACTCACCATCTTCTTCTTTAAGATACTCTATAATTATTACTCCCTTGGAGATTTTTTGCACCTCATCCCATCTAGCCACCACTAGATCTCTTTTGGTACACAAGTCTAACCTTTTAGATTACCTCCACAATTTTTAACTAATCCTTGATATAGTGAAGTTGCTTATGTAAGCTAAACATTGTTATCCCACATTTAGGATATCCCTCTTTCCACCATTGCTGAAATTTCTTCCAAATTTCCTCCTTTTATAACAAAAAAATTTCATATCTAAATGATTTTTGGTTTTGCCTTGTCCTAATCCCCCTCCAACAAAATGGGAAAGTGATCTAATATCAAACCCTCCAAAATATTATTTTAAATTCCATTTTATAATTGCCTCCTTAGAAATCAAAAAATTATCTAAATTCACCTTCTTACTATGTGGCTTCCTCCTCTTGTTAGTCCAAGTATAGCTAGTTTTGGGGAATTTAATATCCATCAAGTTTAATGCATGGACTTGAGAAACATGAGCTGATCCCCTAAGTCTAAAATTAGAGGTCCCTATTTATATTATATACTTGATATTTTAGAATTAAAATACCCAACAACAATCCAATCTAGCTCCTCCCTCAAGACTCATATTATTCATTGCTTTCGTTATTGAATCTGTCCATATAGGTTTTAAGCCCCATAGAAATTTATGATTAAAACCTACTAAACTATTATATTATTCCTAAAATGGGATGTAAGGACACCCCTCAAATAAATGTGCTCTATAGTCATCCATTCAAGAGAGTTTCAAAAGGTAAATATCCCCCTTAAGGCCCCTTGGAAAACCATTTCCATATGATCAACACATCTTCAAAGTCTATTTATTGTATTCTACATAAGGTTCAATAATATTTTGGTCTCCTAGATAAGCAAAAACTATATTTTACTTTTATATAAGAGTATTCATACAACATATTTATGGGTTTTGTTTTTTAAACCCCTAATATTCCATGATTGCATAATCATTAGTTACCTTGAGACTAGTAAGAGTCTATTGTCCTCACCACTCCCTCAGTGTCCAGTTTGTCTCCTTGGGATGAAATTAGTTCCTTGTTTGGTTTTCTACCCACTCCTTGAGAGTTGTTATTCTACAATATCTTCCCACCTGGATGATCCCAAATACCTTCAAAGGAATTTACCTATGATTTCCAATACCTTCTCACTCTAGAACTCCATTGGAAGTGCATACAATTAGACTCAAACTAGGACAATAGATTGGGGATCAATTCCCACTCTTCAGGGTTGGATAAATAATCATGTCATACCATGGTTCCTCTATTATGATTTGAATACCTTATTTCTATCAACTAGTACTGATAAACCACAAGGAATACTTACTAAGAGCCTCCTAGTTCTACCAAACCCATGAATGCAAGAAGTTTAAGGTAGGACAAATACCCATGAATTTTTTAATAGGTCATGATTGGATCTATATAAGACCATTTATTCTACTATACTTTACTTAATGACAACCTTTGTTATTTATTTAGACTATGGAAAACATCCATTTACCCTTTGAGGTACCTCCTTGCTCATTGACCTTTATCTAGTAGTCACAAGGATAATTTCTAGTGCTATTTTATATGCTTCTTTAGTCTCCATTTTCCTATCTAAAATGGAATATAGAGTTTCGCCCATTGGACCCTCCTAGGATAGTATTCTTGTCTAGGATTTTCCATTTAACATTAGATACGCCCTTTAGATACTTACAATTTTTTTAAGAAAATCACTATAATTCACCAAAACTTAGAAATAATATATCTTGATCATTTATTTCTATGTGTTGACCACTCATTCATTGATGGCTACCATTCACTATTTTCCCTTTAGCCTTAATTAATGTGCTAGATTGAAATTTGTAGTGAGTCCAAGTTTAACAAAATGTATGATGTGATATGATATATTCCTATATGTGTATATATATATATATATAATTTGATTATAGCGAGTTTGGAGTTTATGAAGCACAAAAATAAGACCCATATAAGCAATTAAGATAACGAATTGGTATGCCAAGCACACATGCTAAGATAAAATAGGAGAAAAACAAATTTGAAAATGCTACCTTTAGTTGTAATGCCTTGCATCAAAACACACTTATGCCTACATCAATTCAAACTTGACCTTCCCTTTGCAAGCAAGCAGACCAACCAATGTGCCATATAGTTAGTTGAGTTTGAAAAACCACCTTCCTCCCTAAGGCATGTACACCATTCAACATAGTGAAAAAGTATCTTAAAAATGCTTTGTGAGGAATTAAATTACTGACTAGGGCCTCACAAAAAAAAATCCCAATGACTACACTATCGACAAATTTGAGACCAAAAATGAAGGGCCTACTAAAATTCCTAAAGAAAATCATGTGAAGCAAAAGGGCCATCATCAAGTCTTGTAAAAAAAAAAAAATCTAGAAATAGCCAAGAGAACCTATCATCATTCCACATTCTTTTGGTGCTAACTATAGGCCAAGAAGATTTATCAAAATCCTAGAAATGACATCAAAAAACAAAAAATGTGAAGGGTTTGAACTTGATACCTCTAAAAAACAAGTGATGAGTCCTACCATTGTGTCCATCATTCTAGCATAAAAATATATTTATTTTTGGATATGTAGAGTCACATAAGGGCACAAATAGACAAGTCATGCACAAAATGGAGGAATTAATCCATTGAGTGGAAACAAATTGGTGGCAAGCCAATTTAAAAATAAAAAATAAAAAATTTCAAAAATAGAGTAAAACTAATTAAGATGCCCTTAATATCTAATAAAATAATATCTTACATTGAATGAGTGATGTAGCTTTATAACTACCTATGCTACCATATCCAAATTTAAAATATTTTATAGAAAAAGTACAAAATATGCATTCTAACAATCACATGTCAAAAAGAAGAAAAGGTGATTAAAACATAACAACAGTAAATAAAGGGAGATGACAAGACATATAAGGTGGGTTCCCATGAGAACCCCAATATATCACATTTTATTAACTCTTATGATATAAATTATTGCTCATTGAGGGTTATTTATTGTAATACCAAAACTCCAATGAGAGGTTAGCCTCACGCTAACATAAAATTAACCTTGAGGTTAACTTTACAATATAATAATAATAAATTACCCTTTAAGCAAGGTTATCCATAAATATGGATTAACCAATACCACTAAGGGTGAATACATGAGAGTGCCCTTAAGCTTACATGAATATGTCCATAGGCATATACATAGATGACCATGAGCTTACATAGAAGAATACCCATAGGTTTACATAAAGATACCTAAAGGCTTACATAGCACTTACCTTTAGGATTACATGAAGATGCCTATAGGATTACATAAAAACACCCAAAGTATTACATAGTACTTTTCCATAGGCTTACATCAAGAGCCCCCATAGGTACTTCATCATTGATGACCTTGGCCTTATAAGGTCAAATTACAATATTTCAACACCAAAGATATGTAGTTAAAAGAGTACAAGATTAGACAAAAATAAGAGCTCAATATATAAGATCATTAGGAAGAATTAAAGGGAGTAGAATATTGAGATAATATTTCAACATATCACCATACACACCACCATGAGTGATAATAATAATAAAAACATGACATAGGGCGATGGTACTATTATGAACCTACATGGTGTTAGAAAGGCAAAAAGTATGGTATTAAATGGTAGAAAAAAGTAGTAATTATGAATATGTTAAGAACCTACTATTAAAATTAATACTCTCATAAAAATACTAAAAAAAAACACATATGCTCACAACACACTTGGAAATAAATGCACAATATGTATGTAAATTGCAAAAAAGAAACAATCTCAGAATAGAACTGAATTACAAGCCTTTTCGATGGGGCAACCTCCTTCAATACTTAATTCAATTATGTAAAAAAATACATACAATGCTACCCCTCACAATTTTAAGGTATTACTCTAGCACCTAACTCCCAAGGTTGGATTACATGCAAAATGCCAGACGGGCTAGAATATCCAACCTACAATCAATTACATTCTTAAAAAATGGTTACATAGAAGGGTCCTATCTGGCATAAGTGCTTCTTAATCCAAACTATAATAAAATATTACAAATATTAACATGGGTACTACCCATGTTCCACAAGGACTATTACATCAAGTGTTAGTATGGGGTCCTAACATGCCCTTCCCCTTCAAAAAGCTTTTTTCTCAAAGTTGAAAGTGGGAAAATTACTATTGCATTTCATGAAGAGGTTCCCATGTCACATCTTCTAGTTGTAATCCATGCCACTAGACCAAGACATATGTGATAACCTATCGATGAAGGGTACATGATCTTTTATCAAGAATACATTCAGGTTTAAGAATGATGGACCCTTCCTTGTTCAATTATGGAAGTGCAGACTACACATACACCTTGTTTCTAATAACTTGCTTGAGATATGACACATGTAATACTAGATGAAGTTTAGAACTAGTTGAAAGGGCTAGTTTGTACACCATCACCCCAAGCCTCTGTAATACCTAATAAGGACCATAGTATTTGGTAGTAATTTTTTGACAACCATGCAATTGGAGAGATGATTGTTTGTATGGTTGTAAGTGAAGAAATACCATATCACAAATATTAAATCTATGTTCGGTATGATGTTGATCAAATTTTTATTTAATATGATTCTAAGCCATGTCCAAATTGAGATTGATTTGGAAAATAACGTAGTCACATTGATAGAGAGTGGAATCCATAGCCTGAGTCTTGGAGTTACCTGGATTGTAAGAAGTTAGAGATGGTAGGAGTTGGCCATAGACTCCTTCAAATGGAGTTACCTTAGTGGAATAGTTATAGGTGGTTTTGTATCACCATTCAATCAAAGGAAGCCACTTAGCCCAATGAGTAGGATGTTTGAAAGTGAAGCAACGAAGATAGGTTTCCAAGAATTTATGGATAAATTTAGTTTAGCCATCAGTTTTAGGATGGTAGACTGAACTCATATTAAGTTGTATTCCTTACAACTTGAACAGTTCCTACCAAAAGAAACTGGTGAAGGTAGGATCCCGATTAGAGACAATGGATTTAGGTATTCCATTGAGGTGAAATATGGAATCAAGGAATATTTGGGTGATAATGGAGGTAGTATAAGGGTGGGATAAGAAACATAAGTAAGCATACTTTGAAATATAATCCACTATTACTAGAATAACCAATTTGCCTCTGGATTTCAATAACCCTTTGATGAAAGCCATAGATATATTTATTCAAGCTTACTTAGGAATGGACAAAGGTTGAAGTGTTCCTAGATATTGTGGGTGTAATTTTACAACCCACCCTTTTTTGCAAAGATGATGGTCCTCTTCAATGAGTTTGCCAAGTTTTGAACGAATTGATGGATAGGCAGAAAATAGCAGAGTAGTAGCATTTACCATGGGCAAACTGAACTTACGAGCTAGTGGTAGAATCAAACAAGGTGGGAAACAAGAGCCAACGGAAACCCACCCTAAAAAATTTGGGTGGAACTTCTCAAAAGGCCCACCCAAATTGTTGGATGAAAATTTCAAAGGAGTAGCATGGGTGGATAAATTGTACAAGCCCAACCTTGAGAAATAAGGAAAACTCCCACCAAGCCTAGGTGAGAAGTTAGGAATGCAATATGGATGGAATATATGAGAAACACCCACCTTCTCTAGAGCTCCACAGGTGAAATAATCCATCAGATACACAAAACCCCCGCCATCACCCAAAATCAAAAGTAAGACTTACCCACTTATGTAGTGGACCAAATACTTAACGTTGAATGCAGAAGTGACTTATTTTTAATGTAATGATCTCGAGGTACTTCAGTGCCTATTACCTACCACATAGCTAGAGGATTTCCATTCAAGGAGAAGGACAAGGTAGTTGATCATTAATGAGCCAAGAAAAAATATTAGAAGATCCAAAGGCTCAGATAAATTTTGAAGCATCTACCACATTCTAGAAGATCGATGTAATCCAGAGGAACAATGTACCAGAGCAACGCTCATAAAGTTCATATTCTCACCCACCACCATTAATGTACAGATATTGAAATCTATGTAAATATACCTATAAATAGTGAAATTCTAGCCATTCCTAAGGGTGGCTCTTTAGCCATTATACAACTTGTGGAAGGTTTCCCCTCTGTGAATACAAATTCTATACTTTTTGGTCTCTAGCTGCATTCTCTTGTTCTTTATTGAATGTATGAATATCCAATTCTTTAGCCTCTTAAGTAATCATGTGTTATTCTACTATCTAGATTTTGTGGGGTGTACCTAAGTGACTAAGGGAGAGCATATTAATTATATGGGTTGGGGGTTTATTTTTGCTAACACCACATGAATAGGAGTGCTTTGATTCTGCATCCTAGATCTCATGCACCTATTTGTCGGTGCTGTAATTTACCTCCTATCCACTATTGATATATAGCTATGACAAAGACTCCATTGGGTGATATTTTGGGTACAGGGCTTGTGTTTCTAATAGAGTATTACACCTGCATAGGTCTTAATGCAACTATACCCATACTTGTAAGTTTTGGCTATGGACTATTTATTTCTTTCTTTCTACTTTATATTTTACCTTCTTTTGTGGCATAGAGTATCTAGAATCACCCTGAAGAAATCGACCTTGTCTAGAGATCATCTACCTCATACTTCTATGCCACTTGGAGCTGGTCATTCTACATTGCTTTGCACTAATCCATCCACCCTGCCCCACACATGGTGTTAGATTGTAAATCAAAAGTTTTTGGTGATGTATCGCTCCAAATTTTTTGCATCCTTACCTTCAGGCTATAGGATTCGTGCCCGAAAGGAGGATGGGAAAAGGATGGCGTGGTACCTCGGACTGAGAGGCCTTGCGAAGGTCCCGCCTCTCGAGGGAGGTGTATTATGGTGATTTTTCAATGGATGGTGGGTTCACCAGGAAACGTTTGAATGGCAGTTTCCATGCCTAGGTTGGGAATGTGTTTAATGTGTTTAGTTTTATCTTTAAACATTCAAGTCCTAGGTTTGGCAAAATGAATCTAAGTTGTTCTATTATGAAAATGTAGGCTAAATGAAATACAGAAAACATATTTTAAATAGAAATTAGAGAGAAAAAGCTAAATTATAGAGCCATACCTAATTCGGATGTTTGATGGAGATTCTAATTTTTGAAGCAGTCCAGATTGTCTGGAATTTGACAGGATCGTCTCCTATCTGATAGGATTGTCTGAGATCTGATGAATTCGTTAGACGAATTCATCAGAGACCTAAAAATAGATAAATAGGCACAAAATATAGAAAATACAACAATACAATCAGAGGGCAATGATATGAAATAATAATAATAATGTTAATAAGATAATCCCGAATAGGAATGCAAGCAAATTACGATGTTTTAATAGTTAATCATGATTTCATTATGCAATTAAACTACATGGGTGAACTCCAAGATGTAGAATAGTAGAAAATAATAAATAAACTGACTAGATGTAGAATAAAATAGTAGATGAGAAGAGAAAAATGCAAACTCTGGGCACTGATTGCCCCCAATGTTGATTGCAGTCGAGATCATCTCGAATCGATGCAAAATCGTCTCGAATTGAACAGGATCGTCTACGACGAACTGAGCTTGCTCTAGATGAAAAATACTAAGGTTCTTACAAATAAATTTGGACAAATATGGAGGCAAATAATAATTTAAGATGGTCTAATGCACGTAGAACTTGTGTTACGGGAAATTTCAGCCAACGGGATGCCAAGGGGGAGTCCTAAGTTTAAATAGGCTTAGGAGGGAGGTTAGGAGGTTGGAGATCATCCCAAGTTGGGATATTTCCAATGGGGAGGGTCTCTAACGATGCAAACACGCTTCTGCTCGGATTAGAGATGTCGTTGGAATATAGGCTAATTGAGAAAAATTAGTTTTGAGGCAAGATCGTCTGGACGTCCTAGTCCAGACAAAATCATCCAATCTGAGGCGATAGCATCTGATCGGCGATGATATTGTCAAACATTCAAAACAAACTCTGAAAATGGCACGAGAAAGGAGGAAACGGGTTAAACGGTGGTTTGGGAGCGATTTTGGGGGTTGAAATTTGAATTTGAATATTTACTAGAGTAATTGTAATTATTTAAGGTTTTACTGTGCCAATTTTAGGGTGCTACATTTTGCCCCCTCTTTAGAGAATTTTCTAAAGAAAATATGTTAAAGATGAGTTCTTCTCGATCTACGAGAAAGCAAAAATTATTCCCATTTTTAGGCGACGATTCTAGGTCGAATCGTACGACAGTTTACTATGGTGCCCCCTCCGTGTTTTTACCCAAATCGAACGTTTGAGGTAAAAATGCGGAAAAGCAAAATTTTAAAATGTTTTTAATTATTTTTGAATAAAATTAAGAAAAATAGGGTAAAACCCTAATTCATTGTTACTGTTCATTTTCCTAGTTTTTAGAGCTCTGGAGACAAGATGGTCGAGACAGCGCACAGATCAACAGAGGTCCAGCACGGGCTACAGGTAAGGGTCTAAACTTAGTTTAGAATGCTTAATTTTTAGAATTTCATGCTTTTTAGATTAAATTTGATTGATTTTTGAGCATCACAGCCATTTTTGGTCCGTTGACGTCGTCGAGACGAAATCGTCTCAATTTCGCTGAAATCGTCTCGATATCATTGATTTCATCTAAGGACGAAATCGGCAATAAGGGGACGATTTCGTCTAATAAGGGATGATTTCCTCATGCAAAATCGAAGACAAATTTGCTCAAATTGGGGACGATATCGTCCAATTATGGACGATATCATCATTTATAAAATTGAACTTATTTTGACTTGCATTTTTAATTAATGATTTTTATTGTTGATTTTGTTTATGTTGTAGAGAGGATTACTAAAGAGCAGATAATGGAAATACGACAGACTAAAGGATGACTTGGCCACTCTATCTCAGACAGAGCGAGATCAGCTGGCTCAGGTCAGCTTGCAGCATGTGGCAGAGATGCCACAAGTTTTTACAGATATGGGGCTATTGACAGCCCTAGCAGAGAGGTGGTATCCGAGTTCTTCCTATTTTCGGTTATCGATAGGGGAGATGACTCCCACACTGGAGGATGTATGGAGGATTTTTAGGGTCCCCATACAAGGATGGCTGATCACTCCCATGGTCGTTTAGGACCACGCGATGATGCAACTGTGCGGCGATCCAAGCTTTGCCCTGGAGAAGGGTGGAGTGAATATCGAGTCGCTACGCTAGATGCCTAGGGCATCTAGACTCACATGAGTTTTGGCTGGGGTTGTAGGTGGACTTCTGCTGTGCCATCAGAGTGGGTGCAGGGTAACATGGCTACTGACAGATGTGTTCTATGACATAAGAGACCATAGGTACAGGTTTTCTTGGGGGAGCTTTGTACTCTGTCGATTGTATAGGATCCTTCATGGGGTCGTATACAAGGGCGGTCAATGTCTGGTTATGACATCACTACTATAGATTTGGTTCTAGGAGCACATCACAGTGTGGAGGCCGATAGGGGTTCCACTGACAGGGATTGACAGGGAGAGGCCCCAAGTTTTCTACTGGTGGCTCTGGAGAGGGGCACAACGACGGATAGATCTTCCAGCATCCCGGAGACTACTAGATGACCTTGTCTCCAACCAGATCACCTGGAGGCCTTAGAGAGATCATCCAAGGTGGGTCAAGGATGGACAGGAGCTGGCTCACATCATGCAAGTCTGTTGGTTGAGGATGGAGAGGGGAGAGGTGGAGCTCCACCGGTACGATCGAGTTTTGAGGTAGTTCGGTCTATAGCAGGGGATCCCATCTCTGAGAGACTACAAGTTTTCCTAGACTATCTGGGATAACACTACAGTTAGCAGGGCTCAAGATATGTAATGATTCTGGATTCAGGATGCAGATGATGCCCCCATTCAGCCAATGGATGGGGATGACACTAGGGTAGCCAACAACTACAATGCCTGGTACATAGGCATCCACCCTCTTTGGATGATGAGGGCTCAGGGTCTGATTCATGCAGTTGTGTGTCGGATGGGGAGGCAACACCACGTAGCCATTAAGGTAGCACAGGGTTACGACGGGAGAGAGCAGAGGAGACCACAGGCTCAGTAGATGCCACGACAGTGGGAGAGGAGGGAGGAGATACCCCCTTCTCCATAGAGAGAGAGACCACCATCGTCTGATAAGGGCAAGGATGTGGACACAGGAGAGAGTAGTGAGATGGCTACTCTCCGGGTAGAGACTGTCCATCTCCAGGCATAGGTGTAGACTTTGCAGGAGGAGGCTGCACGACACCAAGCAGAGGCTACACAGTTCAGAGATGAGGTTGCACGCCTTAGAGCATGGAGTGGAGGAGCGAGCACTCAAGAGCTGGCACGATCGATTGCTCAGACCGTGTTCTACCAGGGTATCTACTTCCAGATGGTGCCATAGGGTCAGAGGGTACAGCTGCCAACCGACATTGTTGACCCGATTAGGATTGGGTCATCGAGGACTTCATCTCGATCGACAACTAGGACTCGCAGTACCACACATACTACGATGGGGCCACCTCGTCCACCTCAGTGCGGGGGAGGAGATGAGGCTGAGAGCTCGAGGGGTTCTCAAGACACTGCACAGAGGATATATGATTGAGAGGATTGAGTATGCCAAGATGTATATTGTGGCATACCAATCTAGTTTTGAGATGATGTATATACATTTTTTGAGATATATATATATATATATAATATTTTTGATCATATGACCTGTCTTATGATGATACGTCTTGTTTATATGTTTTTATGATGCTTTAATGTTTGAAGTGTGATTGATTTGATGATTCATGTAATTATGTCATTGGAAAATATTATGGTTTAAATGTCATGCTTTAAAAATTTAAATGAAATAATCTGATGTAACAAATTGGTTGTTGTGATGATAATTTGATAAAAAATAAAAGGGACTTTTAACAATAATTTCAAAGGACATTGTCACTGTTATAGACCATTTCATGGAGTCGCCGCTCACTCGGTCGTCAAGCTAATCCCAGTATAGAAATATTGTTAAAAGTAAAAGAGTGCTTAAGAGACTCTTAAGACTTTGGTGTGATGATGCAAATGATGATGATGATGATTTTGTTTTTAGACTTTTCATGAAAATATTATGCATGAAATATTTTAAAATGATTTTTGCTAGGCATAAATTCCTAAGTGTGATAAAATTTTTGGATAATTCCTTAGGAATTATACCATCATTGCAAATTTGCATATTGACATAATGACATGAAATAGTGATAATGTGCATGCTTTTTAAAAACATAATTGTATAACAGAATTATTTAAGTCATATGTTTTTATGATTTTAAATAAATGGGGAAATAAAAATTGGTACAATGATTTGCGCTAGGCATAGAATATGTAGGTATAGACTTATACCATCATCGCGAAATCCAAAGAAAATTTTGATATAATAGTTTTATTGTATGGTTGATTTTTAATTGTTGAAAATAAACAGAAAATATGAAGAGGAGGACTTGCGCTAGGCATAAGACTCCCATTTAAGTTCTGGAACTATACCATCATCACGAAAGTCGACATATATATATATATGTGTGTGTGTGTGTGTGTGTGTGTGTGTGTGTGTGTGTTTTTATTGTATGGTTTGAAAGAAATTTTGATTTTTGATTATGCATGTAGTTGTCTTTATGTGAGAAAGGAAAAATGAAATTATTCCAGACAATTTGCAAAGATATTTCAAAGTATCTCGAAGACAAAAGTTGGATTTATAAGGAATCCCATGTGCATATGTGAGTTCATTTCCAATCTAGATTTATCATAATGATACACAAAATCTCTCAAATACAAATGTGTGTGCAATTGCTTTGTGCATTTACCAGTTTTGAGCAAGATAATTTGATACAAGTGATTTGAATGAACCAAATAAGTGTTCATTAACCATGATTTAGATGCATATAACCATACCAGACTACTATGTAAGCAGACATAGGTCTATACAAGAGAAGGTCGCTAATGTGATAGACATATCGCCACGCTAGGAGTTACCCAAGGCCAAGCAGGTTGGGCACAAACCACCTGTTATGGGGCTTACCTCACAGTTTTTGAATAATTGAGAATTCTAGGGATTCAAGCTCATCAACCCTTCTTTTCTTTTCAAAGGGTAGGGAGAGGGATTTTATTGCTTTTGCTTTTGCTTTCTTTTGCTTTTCTTTTGCTTTTCTTTTGTATTTTTGCTTGATTTTTGAGATAATGCTTGAAACATTGCTGTAATGATATAAAATAATATTTTTCTTTTTCTCTTTTTTTGAACTTTGCTTTTCTTCCTATGCTAGGGATACTTGCTCGGATTAGCTATAGAGAAAGGGATTTTTATTTTGGGTAGGGGTGAGCTTGTCCTTTTTCCAATTCTCAAAGATTCTAGACCATGTGCATGATAGGATAGCAGGGGAAACTTTTTGCTCAAGAAACCACTTCTACTATGTAGCATAGCAAGGATATTACAAATATAATCATTTTATTGTGAAAGGATATGCTTGGTTTAAGTAAATAACAAGATCAATTCTCTGTTCTCAAACTTTATTTAATTGAATTTTGTGGACTTTGATATAAGAGAGATTAGTAATCATGCCAGATAAAAATCAAGATATTTATTTTGTGTTTGTGAAAGTGAGGGATTCCAAATAAATGCTAATTTATCCAAAATAATTTGAAATATATAACTGCAACATTTGTAAGAAGAAATATATACAAATACTTTTTGGGAAGTTTGAGAATGTTGACTCTCTCTTTCTTCTTTATTTTGTTTTGGTTTCGAAAGAGTCAAGAATATTGTTGTTTTTATTTTTATTATTTTTGTTTGTTTTTGTTTTTGTGTAAACAGTTTGATATATTTTAAAATAAGACAACATGCAAAATATGTACAAATGATGAAATGACTAAATTTTATGCATAATATCGCCTAAGATGCATAATATTCATAGGTTCTTTTAAATATTTACCATCTAAGGTAGCTAATTTGTATGCTCCCAATTCAAATTTAGCAGTGATAATGTATGGTCCAAGCCAATTGGGCTCAAATTTACCTTTAAGGTCTTTAGTTGCATTAGTATTTTTTTTATTTTCTTTTAAAACAAGGTCGTCGATCTCAAAGGATCGATGACGAACTTTTTTAGCATATGATATTTTAAGCTTGTTTTGGTAGGCACGGAGATGCTCCAAAGCATTGATGCACTTTTCATCTAGGAGTTCCAGTTGATCGAGTCTCGCAGATCGATATTCATCTCCTACTTTGGTATCTTGAAGTAGTAGAGCCAAAGAAGGAACTTCTAATTCAAAGGGAAAAATGGCTTCAACACCATAAACCAAAACAAAAGGTGAAGTTCCAGTGGGGGTTCGAACACTAGTTCGATAGGCCCACAAGGCTGGATATAATTGAATGTGCCAATCGTGGCCAGATTTATTGACCAATATTTTGAGAATTTTGATTAAGGTTTTGTTAGATGCTTCTGCTTGACCATTACCCTAAGGATAATAGGGAGTGGACCAGCGATGTTGAATCTTATATTTTTGGCATAATTTCTTGACATCTTTATTTTTGAAACAAGTTCCATTATCAGAGATGAGATTTGCAAGAATTTCGAACCTACAAATGATTTGATTAAAAATAAATTTAGAGACTTGAGTTCCAGTGCGAGAAGCTAAAGGCATAGCTTCAACCCACTTCGTGAAATACTTAGTGGCGGTTATGATGAATTTGTGTCCATCCGATGACACAGGATTAATTTTGCCAATAATGTCTAAGCCCCATTTTGAAAAGGGCCAAGGAGATGAAATAGCCTGCAGCTCTTGTGCAGGCGCATGGACAAGGTCAACATGTTTCTGGCACTTGTCGCAATGGCGCACATACTCATATGCATCATTTTCCATGGTAGGCCAAAAGTATCCTATCCTAAGGAGCTTTTTAGCAATGACACTACCACTGAAGTGTCCTCCACAAGATCCATCGTGGACTTCACTTAAATCTAATTTGGATTCTTCTAGATTCAAACATCTCAATAGGATACCTTCAAAATATCTCCTATATAAAGTATTGCCAATGATTACAAATCGACTTGCGCGTCAACGTAATAACCGATGCTGGTTTCTATTAGAATTGGGAGGGAAAGTCCCATTTTGGAGAAAATCAAATATATCTATATACCAAGGTTCAGGAGTAGTTTCATTGATTAGAAACACATCCAAAGGTTCTAAGCATGACTTATTTGAAGTAGGTTCCTGGAGTCGATGAATAATTATGGTGGCATATTCGTCATCTAACTCCAAGGGTAGAAGAGATGCAGTTGCGGCCATAGCGTCAGCCGCACGGTTGCTAGTTCGAGGAATAGCTTCCAAGGTAACTTGATCAAATAGGGATAACAATTGCAAAACATATGCTTTATATGGGCACAATTTATCATCTCTGGTCTGATAAAATTCATTAATTTGGTTTATGACAAGTTGAGAATCACCAAAAACTAGCAGATGTTTAATTTTTAGTGCCAAGGTAGCTCGTAATCCGAGGATTAGAGCTTCATATTCAGCAGTATTGTTGGTGCAAGCAAATGTTAATTTGAAGGATAGAGGAATAAGATGTTTTTATGGGGATATTAAAATAATACCTGCACCAGACCCACTCATGCATTGGGCTCCATCAAAGTATAAGCACCATTGTTCAATATGGTCTGCCTCTAATTGAAGGCATTCATCAGGAAACTCAATGATGAGGGGATGGGTAGACTCTAAGGGTGTAGCAGCTAATTGATCTGCTATGATTTGACCCTTAACAGACTTTTGTCCTATGAACGTGAGGTCAAACTCACTTAGAGCAAGAACCCACTTGGCTGTACGACCCGATAAATAAGGTCGACTCATGAGATACCGCAAGGGATCATATTTAGCAATGACATAAGTTTTCTGACTAAGCATATAATGGCATAATTTTTGCGTAGCAAACACGACTACTAGACATAGTTTTTCTAACACTGTGTAGCGGGTTTCATAACTGATTAGAGTTTGGCTAATATAATAATTAGCACGTTCTCTCTTCTCATCATCAAGCTGAGCTAACATAGCTCCTAAGGTAGAATCTGAAGTTAATATACAGGAGAAATGGGCGATCAGGTCTAGGCGGTGAAAGCACAGGTGGGTTAAGGAGGTATTGTTTGAGAAGTTCAAAAGCTTCTTTACATTCGTCATCCCAATTAAAAGGGATGTCCTTCTTAAGGAGCTTAAGAAAGGGACCGGTTTTGTCCGCCAACTTATCGATGAAGCGACGGATAGCTTGAAGTTTACCTTGTAAACTTTGTAATTCAGATATATTGGTAGGTGCGGGCATATCAGTGATAGCCGCAATCTTGAGAGGGTCAATTTTGATGCCACATAAAGAAACTATAACCCCTAATAGTTTACCGGACTTAACTCCAAATATGCATTTGGCTAGATTTAATCGAATAAGGTATTCTCTTAACCGATTAAAAACTTTTCTCAAATCATCTAAATGGTTATCTTCATTAATAGAGCGAGCTATAATATCATCTACATAATCATGTAGGATATCATGCATCATATCATGAAAGATATAAGTCATAGCTCGTTGATATGTTGTGCCTACATTCTTTAAACCAAATGGCATCACTTTCCAACAAAAGGTACCCCAAGGGGTAATAAAGGCTGTTTTAGCCTGATCTTCAGGAGCTATCCTGATATGATTATAGCCAGAGAATCCATCCATTAGGGACATCATTCCACTCCCGACAGTAAATTCAATGATTTGATCCATGTTTGGAAGAGGAAAATCATCTTTAGGGCATGCAGCGTTAATATCTCTAAAGTCTGTACAAACCCTAACTTTGGTAGCTTCTTTCTTGGTGACTCGAAACTACATTCGAGATCCATTCAGACATAATCAATAGCTTGTATGAAAATAACATTCAGGAGTTTTTCTAACTCGCCTTTGACTAGCTGGGCCACTTTGGGATGCATTTTTCTAAGTTTATGTTTAACAGGTTTAGCATCCGAATGGACTACTAGATGATGCATGACTTCAGAAGGGTCCAGACCTGGCATATCTTCATATGTCCAAGTGAAGACATCTGCATATTCTTTAAGGAATGCAATGTATTGCTCTTGTTTTTCTTGACTTAATTCTAATCCAATATTGATTATGTGGGGATTATCCTCAGTTCCAATGTTAACTTTAATGACGTTTTCTACTTCCATGTGTAGATATCTTTCAAAATTAGGTGGGGTGGGTGAGACACCCAATTCTTGTAATTATTTTAAGGTTAACTTGGATAATTCATCTTGAGGATTAGTGGCCTCAAGCTGGGCTATAGTTGGTATAGAACCATCAAAATAAAATCCATTGTGTAACATTTCTTCAATGGAGACATCATGGAAAATATCTCCTTCCAACTCGTCATCGGATTCAACGATCATTTCAGGGTAAGCTATGGATAGCATGTTACATGTAAATGGCTGATTTTTTAGAGGCAAATCATCACGCCCATCCAAATAATCTTGATAACATATGAGTTGATTATCATCTTCAAAAGGGAAGGGTTGACCCTTACTAGGAAATAGGCCCACACCACATCGGACGGGCCATGGTTCTACCTCGATAGGTTCTTTCATGCCATTTTGGAAAGGTCCCAAGCCTTTCCCTTTATATCCCATTTTAATCATTATGGGTTTAGCTTTAATATACTCATTAGTAAAATAACATCGAGCATATCCATCATGATGAGTTTTGATATTTCGGGGTATTCTTCCCCAGTCATATCCTTTATAAATGAAGGCACAACTCCCGACTTGGTAAGTACTTCCCATAGGTTGTGGGAGGCCCAAGGTACGAGGAGATGGCGGAAAGTTATTTAAAAGAATTGAATCTTGCATGAAAGCATTTGTTTTTTTTGATATTAAGATTGTGGATAAATCCGGTAAAAGTTCATCAGAAAGAGCATAAGATGTAGAAGGATCATTCCCTATATCTTTAGATGTGGAAGGTATGATAGATGTTGATAATGTGGAAGTGTTAATGAATGGGTCTATAGGTTTTGAAATTATAGGGATGGAACATGAAGGATTGGTTATGGATTGAAGATCCTTTTGAGGTTCTAGAGTGGTTTGTTTAGAAGATTGTTGATCTATATATGAGGGTGAAATGAATGGAGGAGAAATAGGTGAAGCTATGGGTGTGTGTTTCATAGTTTTAGATGAAAAATAAGAATTAGGATGTGTGGATGACAGAGCAGGGCAAAATTGAACTCCAATAGGTTCTGCCAAAGCACACATATCAAAGGGTCTAGGATCACCATGGATAGTGACCAACTGATTTTTAAATTTGAATTTAACACATTGGTGTAAAGTGGATGGGACAACCCGCATTGCATTGATCCAAGGACGACCCAAAAGTATATTGTACGATGCAGGGCAATGTACAATAAACACGGTTGTATCTAGAGTTCTAGGACCAACTTGCAATGGGATGGTGATAACTCCACATGTTTCTTGTGTTTCGTCATTGAAAGCTTTTATGATCATGTCAGTTTTCTTCATTTCATCACTTCTAAAGCCAAACCGTTGGTAGAAGTCAAAAGTACAATTATTTAGAGATGAACCATTATCAATCAGGACTCTTTTAATAGCTACATCTCCAATTAGAGCAATAATATATAAGGGATTATCCTTATGTAAACTGTGTTGTGGGATATCTTTATCTTGGAAGTCAATACAATCGACTTCTCTAGTGATGATAGTATTGGCCATGGCTTCAGGTTGAATATTTTGAGGTACCATCATTTGGCTTAATGTAAGCATTAATTCATCTCTATGGGTAGGAGAAGATCTTAATAGATCCAAAAGGGAAATTTTGGCTGTAGTATTGGATAATTGCTCATTAATATTGTAAGGGGGTTTAGGTTGAACATTGGAAGCATGATTCCATTTATTGGGATTTTTCAAAACAAATGGAGCTGATCCATCATTCTGGTTTGGTTCTTGTTGAGAATTTTGAACTTGTTGTCGGGTAACGACTCCAATGGTACCTACAATGTTATATTGAAGACGTTGAACTGGTCTCGGTTGAGCGTTTATGGCTTGTTCATTAGGGAGGAATTGATTAGAAGAGGGTCGAGTAGTAACTCTTCTAGGAAATGGTTCTTCTAGAACCATAGCATCTGTGATGGGTTGAATAGGATCTGATTCATTTTTAGAACTATTCGATTGGTTTGAGGTGATGTCTATTTCACTTTCAGTATCTAATTCTACATCACTAGGATTGGGAGTTTGAAAATTATGTAGGGGCCTGGTTGTGACCATGGATAAAGTTGTGTCAAATATTTGTAAATCATGATTAGGTAAATGTCCGCTAATAGTTCCTACATATCGGGTAGGAGGAGGAACATTATGATGCTCAATTTGATTGGCCACCTCTTTACCATGTCTTGGTAAAGGATGTTGAAATATGTCTAATGATTGATTAGCATTTTGATTTTGATTTTGGGGAATGTTCTTTTGAGGATTATTAGGACCATTTTGTTTAGGTTGGAAGGCTTGCACCTCCATTTCATTATTATCTATCAAATCTTGTATTTTTATGCTTTAACCTTTTACAAGCATTGGTAGAGTGTCCAGGTCCTCTATGGAAATCACAGTGTCAGTTAGCTCTGTATCGGGGTATGGTTGGATTAGGTTCCCGGATAGCTGGTAATTGAATCAAACCTCTTTCAAGTAATTGAGGTAAAATAGTTGATAATGGTTGATTCAATGTAGTAAATTATCGAGGAGGTTTATCAGGAGGTTTCAATATAATTTTTTTTGTTGTCTTCGTTGCATTGATATTAGCAACATTTCACGCTATCAGTGACTCCGTCACCTACGACTTGTTTATTTTTATATTGATTTCTGGATGTTTTCTCATCATCCTTCTTCCTAAGTTGGCCTCTCCTAATGAGGGCATCTTCTACTCTTCGAGCTAAATCTATAGCCTGATCGAAGGTAGTTAAAGTAGCAGTTGATAACTCATAAGAGATTTGTTCTTGCAAATTATTGATAAAAATGTCCAACATTTCCCTATAAGGTAACACAAAGTGCAGTTTTCCTGTCAAATGCCTCCATCTAGCTAAGAAATCAGCAAAACATTCATCTTTGTCTTGTTTTAAGTTGTACAAATTTTTAATGGTTACATGTCTCTCGATATAGACACTAAATTTATGGACAAAAGATTCAGCTGTTTCTTCAAAATTTCTCAAAGAATGAGTGGGCAATTGATAGTACCACTCTAATGCCATTCCACCTAAACTTTTTGGGAACATTTTTAGTAATAGCAAGTCATCATGTGATATATCATGACATGGTATCCTAAACATGCGAAGATGCTCTATGGGATCTTTAGTTCCTTTATATATAGGCAGGACGGGCATGGGAAAATGCTTAGGGTATGGTTGTGCTACAACTATGGGATCCAAAGGTTGACTACATATCTCTCGATAATTGTACGAGGGACGATAGGGATCTATCTGGTCCATACGCGAAGCTAACTGTTTCACCATGGCTTCCAGATTACTAGTTTGCCCACCATATTGGTTTGGTAGGGCATTAATATGAGATTTGTGAACATATGGAGGGACATGAAGATTAGATGCTATGTTGCTATTGTGTAAATTGTTGGTAGGAAAGGTGTTATGAAGAAATTTTGAAGTTGTATTATGTTGTATCCTAGATTGTTGAAAATTGGTGTTTGGCTTCATTTTAGATTTTTGTTTACTTGAAGCATATTGATCAATAGTTTGGTGAAGTAAAGCAGTGAAGGAAGTTTTCTTTTGTGTGGGAATGATTTTAGGCTCAATAACGGGTTCCTTAGGAGGTTGGGTAACCTGTTGTTTTGGCATGTTTTGAATCATAGTGACCATATCTCTATTGGATGGTCCAGCCTTATCACTTTCTTGATCAATAAAAGACAAGGGATTAGTGTGCACATCAAACATATGTTCCATGGCTACTTGAGTGTCACTAATTTGTCCTTTATCAATACAAACTACCATATTAAGAGCATCAATGTTATTATTGAAAAATTTCCAGAAATGATCTAAGTTATCAAAAGCAATAGTTCCATCTGGAGCTACTCTAGGGGATGAGGATCCATCCTCTTTAACATTTTCTTCTTGTTCATCTACAGCAAGCTCATTGTCTTGTTGGTCTAGAGTTTCTTCTTCCGGGATTGGATCCTCAGGAAGGACATTTGGGTTTCTTGTTTTGTCTCCTAACCAATCTTCTTCTTCTCCTTCAGTTTGTTTACCATTCCTAAGTTTAGGCATTGTGCTTAATTTTAAATTTCAGCAAATATATATATATATATATATATATATATATATATATATATATATATATATATGCAACAAGCTTAAGAGGTATATATTAATTATATACCTACTACAATATTTAAAATGAAATGTTTTGGTTTTTGTTATGTTTTTTAGTTTTTCTTGTTTTTTTTTTTGGTTTTAATAACAATATTATAAAGATAACAAATAGCACACAAAACACAAGAAATAATAATAATGAAAGCAATGATCTAGTTTTCTATAAACAATTTATAAATATCATTAATGGGCTCAAGTTCTTTAGGAGTCATGAAGTGTTCTTCTTCAAATTGGAAATTTTCTTTCAAGAATTTAATGAAATGTGCTATAGCAATACCGTGTATTTCAGATTCTGGTTGATAATAATAATTCTCACGACAATATTCACGATACAACATAGCTCTAGGAGTTCTATTCCATATTTTTCTAATCATAAGATCAGTTTCTTGGGATTCTATATGAACTAGAAATTGGCATACCACAACTGCGTTCTTGAGGTATTCCTCGAAGGTGAAAATTTTTGAAGACACAAGAGCTCTCCTATAAGCTAACCACCTATGGCAGGCTCTCTGAAGTTCATGATAAAAAATGAGTTGATGAGGATCCAGGATTCTATCTAGGACAAGCCTTTTGATTTGTCTAATTTCGGTTGATCTAGATGAAATGACACCTAGCCTCCTATCAAGTTCTTTCCATAGAAGTTGATTTCTATCTGTTTTAGGCACACTAAGCATAGAATTAACTTTTATGGCTGCTAATTGGTTTTCAACATTTATAGTAACTGCTAATATTTTCTTAGGAGCTACCATCTAAACATGATATGCAACTTATTAGTTTTAAATGATTTTAAATGCATCTATGTTTTTGTTTTTTTTTTTTTCAAAAGGTTTTAAATGCATTCACGTCGGGTTCACCAAAATGTATCACTCCAAATTTTTTGCATCCTTAACTTCAGACTATAGGATCCGTGCCCGAAAGGAGGATGGGAAAAGGATGGCACGGTACCTCGGACTGAGAGGCCTTGCAAAGGTCCCACCTCTCGGGGAGGTGTATTATGGTGATTTTTTGATGGATGGTGAGTTCACCAGGAAACATTTAAATGGCAGTTTCCATGCCTAGGTTGGGAATGTGTTTAATGTGTTCAGTTTTATCTTTAAACATTCAAGTCCTAGGTTTGGCCAAATGAATCTAAGTTGTTCTATTATGAAAATGCAAGCTAAATGAAATACAGAAAATAGATTTTAAACAGAAAACAAAGAGAAAAAGCTAAATTATAGAGCCATACCTGATCCGGATGTCTGATGGAGATTCTAATTTTTGAAGCAGTCTAGATCGTTTGGAATTTGACAGGATCGTCTCCTATTTGACAGGATCGTCTGAGATCTGACGAATTTGTAATTCTTCAGAGACATACAAATAGATAAATAGGCACAGAATACAGAAAATACAGCAATACAAGTAGAGGGCAATGATGTGAAATAATAATAAGAATGTTAATAAGATAATCCCGAATAGGAATGCAAGCAAATTACGATGTTTTAATAGTTAATCATGATTTCATTATGCAATTAAACTACATGGGTGAACTCCAAGATGCAAAATAGTAGGAAATAATAAATAAACTGACTAGATGCAAAATAAAAAAGCAAATGAGAAGAGAAAAATGCAAAATTTGGGCACTGATTGCCCCCAATGTTGATTGCAGTCGAGATCATCTCGAATCGGTACGAAATCATCTCGAATTGAACAGGATCGTCCATGACAAACTGAGCTTGCTCCGGCTGAAAAATACTAAGGTTCTTGCAAATAAATTTGGACAAATATGGAGGCAAATAATAATTTAAGATGGTCTAATGCATGTAGAACTTGTGTTACAGGAAATTTCAGCCAAGGGGATGCCAAGGGGGAGTCCTAAGTTTAAATAGGCTTAGGAGGGAGGTTAGGAGGTTGGAGATCATCCCAATTTGGGATATTTCCAATGGGGAGGGTCTCTAATGGCACAGACACGCTTTTGCCTAGATTAGAGATGTCGTTGGAACAAAGGCTAATTGAGAAAAATCAGTTTTAGTGAAAGATCATCTAGACATCCTAGTCTAGATGAAATCGTCCGATCTGAGGCGATATCGTCTAATCGATGACGATATCGTCAAACGGTCAAAACAAACTCTAAAAATGGCGCAATAAAGGAGGAAACGGGTTAAATGGCGGTTTGGGAGTGGTTTTGGGGGTTGAAATTTGAATTTGAATATTTACTAGAGTAATTGTAATTATTTAAGGTTTTAATGCACCAATTTTAGGGTGCTACAGGTGAATCTTTTGGGGAACTCACTGAGTCTCTATATTTTAGGAAATTAGAGTTTGGTGGATCTCTAATTTAACCATATCTTCTCAAAGTCACATGAAGAATCCAGATGTGTGGAACTTCCAGATCATGAGATCAGTTGCCTACCTACTCTAAAGACCTAAACATATTGGAGGACTCAAGGTATGGTGAGAAGCCTTGAAATCATTGGTGGAGATAGTATGATCACCTGGAAACTTAAACTCTAACTTTGACATCATAGTAGAGACCTCTACCCAAGTGTTGTAGGTGAGTTGGAGAGGAGAGGGAAATCCTCCAAGGGAGGTCCTAGGTTCAAATCTCCACCCTACCAAAAAATGTGAATTGGGTATCCAAAATCCAATTGATAATGTTGGTGCAGGAAATCCTCCAAGGGAGGTCTAAGGTCCTGGGTGACTTTAACATTGTAGAACTCCCTATTCGTGGTATCTCAGACCAAGGCAGCCTCATGAGAGGTTTTTACCTTAAAAAAATAGTCGAGACCTCTGAATATTGGTACCTTAATGGCTTAGCTATTATTCTCCCATTGGAACAATCTTGGTCCACTGAACCTCCACTTCTTGCATGAGATTCCTAAGGGTGCCTTGAAGGTCCTAAAAAAATACAATAGCACCTTGGGAATGGCTCAGGAGTATGTTGAACATGTTGCTCCACTAGTACCCCTCCATGGTATCACTTACGAGGATGTCATGATTAGGCTTCTAGGCGCATCTCTAGAAGGGAGGGCACTATTGTGTTACTGTACCCTTGGAAAGAGAACTATCTGCTTATGGGTGAACCTAGTGGGATATATCATAGACACATTTGATGGCCCCATGGACCCTTTACAACTCTTGATGCACATCTCCTACATCAAGAAGGTACCTCTCAATTCTCTAATCAACTTCAATATTTGATTTAAGAGGAACTAGAAGAGGATTCCTCTTGAGTACCAGCCATCACCTACCCAGGTTCACCTATACTATGATCAAGCTCTACTCTCAAATGTAGGTCTCCTCCTACTAAAATATGGGGAAAATAGATTCCCTCAAGTCTTTCAAGAGGTACTATGGGTGGAGAAAATCATACTTCAAGTAGGAATAACATCTTCAAGAGACTTCGCCCTACCATCCCCATTTCCATCCACTATTGCTCCCCACCATATTGCACACTATTCCCCGTGGAAACCATATCACACTATGTAGGAGCTAGGAGTGCATTTTGGAGGGACACAAAGTATGGATGGCATATCAGTTCTAGATGGAAGAAATGCAAGCTTCACTACCAAGAGAGACAATTACACTAATTTCATCTCTTCCCAAGGAGCAGAGTAACCAGACCTGACAGGAATACCATGCACAAGGAGGGAGTATTTTTACACCCTTTTATGTCTCAAAGTGCAACAAACAAGATCCAAGCCATCTCCATGATGGCTTAAATAGTCAGCACCCAGTTCCCAAGGAGGTCCTGATAGTAGTAAGCTCAATTAACGAGTCTTGTAGAAGAAAACGTGCGAAGGTAGTGGAGGCATACGAAGCCAGGATTTCACAACAAGTGGATCCCAAAAACTAGTAAAACTAGAGCATGTTTCTAGGAAAACTAGTACAAGAAGAGGGTTTCCTCATGGTAAAATCTATTGCCACATTGATCATCGATCACACTATGCATCATGATCTACCAAGTTGTGAACTTTTCATGACTTTGAGAGGCTGGCAATCCTAGCCAACCTACTGAAGGTTCCTCAAGTATGATACAATATGGTACGATCACTACATATTTACTAGATAAGCCTCAGAATGAATCAATAGTTGTGGCATGCCACTCACACCATGATTTTATGTATATAACCCAACTAATAAATAAAATCACTTTAGGTGCATGTTGAAGTGACATCATCTAAACCCTTAGTGGCTGGAAGAATATCATCATAATCCTTTGTATTGGAGTTCACTCATGTTTTCCACATAGTTTTTGTGACCCCGTACCCAATGGATATAAGGCTTATGATTTAGGTATATCTATGGATAATATTATATAATATATCTCATGCTTCTAGAAAATAGTACCCACTCCTTGAATAATAGGAAATAAACTCTATAAAATCCTGAAGAGTGGAAGTAACATGAAAATTAAAGTGAGGTTGTGACCGAAGATTCCCTAGGAGAGTGGAAATAAACAAATAAGGTTCTTACAAGATTGTATCAAAAATAGGTGTTGCACTACAGCTAGAAAATGCCTTCAGTATTCTATATATTATTGAATATATCATGATCCTTGATGGGGTATGTTAGCAGGATTGTGGTCTGTGGGGATGTCCCATGGATCACTTTCCCTTTTTTTTTTTTCAATGCATCTTTTGCTTCCTTCTATTTCCTCAGTTCTTCACCACTTCCAATCGTCAAGGTTAGTAGTAGCTATATCCCTACTTCTAATGCTTCCTATGTTCCCCTCCCTCCCCTATTCCCCTCTTGTTCTATTTTTTTGGTTTTATCTATTTTTTTTACTTGTTGTATCTCCTATTTTATTCTATTATGCCCTCGTCTCCCTCATTTTCCATTAACCTTTGGCTATCTTCCTCTATTTTCTTGTAGCTCTCCTAAAATGCTTTTATTTATGCCCTCATTGTCTCCCATTCCTTTTTTGTTCTTTGTGTTTCAATTTGAAGCTTTCTGGACCCTCATTTCCCACAAGGGAAAAATCCTTGTGAGTCATCAAGAGTGTGGGTGTAATTTTGCACCCCATCCTTTTTTACAAATATGATGGTCCTATTCAAGGCATTCACAAAGGTTTGAAGGCATTGATGGATAGGTGGAAAATATCATAGTAGGAACAATGGCCATGGGTGGACCAAACCGATGGGTGGGTGGTAGAATCGAACAAGGTGGGCAACAAGAGCAGGCAGACACCTGCACTCAACACTTTAGGTGGAACTTCTCAAAAGGCTCACCTAAATTTTTGGGAGATCATTTCAAAGGAGTAGCATGGGTGAACAAATTATACAAGCCTACCCTTGATAAATAAGGAAAACTCCTGCCCAGTCCAGGTGGGAAGTTAGGAATGCAATATGGGTGGAACATATGAGAAACACTCACCTTATCTAGAGCCTCATGAGTTGAAGAAACCATTGGATATATAAAAATCCCACCATAAAAATAAATCCAAAGGAAGACCCACTTGTTTTCATAGTGGGCCAAGTACTTAATACCGAATGCAAAAGTGACTTTTTTATGGCACGACACACCTGAGGTACTTCAATACTTGTTATCCATCACATAGCCAAAAGATCACAAATTGAGAAGGATGAGGTAACTGAGCATTAATGAGCCAGGTAGAAATATTGAAAGATCCAAAGGCTTAGATAAATTTTGAAGCATCTACCACCTTCTAGAATATTGGCACCATCTGAGTAATAATGTACCAGAGCGGTGTTCACTAGCTGCAAAGGTCATCTTATCACCCGTCATCATTAGTGTCTAGATTTTTAAATCTATGTAAATATACCTATAAATAGTGGAATGCTGGCCATTTCTAAGGGTGGATCTTTAGCCATTACAATTATTATATAATTTTTTCCCTCTATAAATATAAAATTTGTATTGTTTGGTCTCTAGTTGTGTTCTCTTGTTCTTTACTGAATGTATGAATATTCAATTCTTTAGTCACTTAAGTCATCCTATGTTATTCTGATATCTATATTCCATTGGGTGTGCCTAAGTGACTAAGGGAGAGAATATTCATTATATAGGTTGGGGGTTTATTTCTACTAATACCACCCAAATAGGAGTGCTTTTATTCAGAATCCTAGATCTCATGCACCTGTTCGTCAATACTGGAATTCACCTCCCACTCATCACTAATAGAGAGCTAGGAAAAAGATGTCATTGGGTGATTTTTTGGGTGTAGGGCTTGTGTTTTTGATGGGGTATTGCACCTACATAGGTCTTGATGCAGCTATACCTATCCTTGTGAGTTTTGGCTAAGGCTTTTTTATTTATTTCTTTTTGCTTTCTCTTTTCCTTTATTTTGTTGTGTAGAGTAGCTAGAATCACATCGAAGGAACCGACCTTCTTTATATATCATTCGTACCATCCTTTTGATGTGGTGATCATTCTACATTGCTTGGCATTGATATATCTACCCCATCCTACATGCGGTACCATATTTTTGACAAATAGAGATCTCATAGTTTCACCTTTCATGCATTGGTAATGATCACATTCAACCACAAATTTTTTTATATCCTTTTTCATTCCCTTTAAAAAAAGATACGCTTGGTTTGAGTATATGTTTTGAGAAAACCTAAATGACTAGATATGGGGGAAGAATGAATTTATTGAAGGAGGAGGTCCTTGATTTGAGACTCAAATGGAATAATAAAATAGTCATGAAATCAAAAATCTTGACCATCCCAAACATATCTAGGGTGGGACTGAGGATCCTATTGGAAATTATGGAGGAGAGTTTGTAACAGTGAATCCTTGGCTATATCTTCATGAAGTTGATGAATCCATTATAGAAGGGGAGTAGAGATATCATGTAACATGGCTTGATATTCATGGAGATGATACAAGACATCAACCACCACATTCTCTTTACCTTTCTTATAAGATATATCATAGTCATACCCAAATAATTTGGAGACCCATTTTTATTATTTTGGAGTAGCCAACCATTGTTCTAAAAAATATTTTAGACTCTAATGATCAATTTTGATGGAAAATTTTTGACCAATGAGATATGGATGTCAATGGGTGACCACATGTAAAATGGAAAGCATTTCATTCTCATAACTAGACTTGCCCAAATTTTGAGGAGAAAGTGCCTTGCTAGTGAGAGACAATGGTTAACCCTCCTACATTAAAAATACCCCAATGACCATGCCCGATGCATCACTCTCAATGAAAAAGGGTTTAGAAAAATCAAGCATTACCAAAATAGGAATGATGGTCATAGCATACTTCAAATCAATAAAAGCCTTCTCAACCAAATCAATCCATACAAAATATTTTTTCCACAACATGGCTATTAGGGGAGTTGCAATATTGCCATAATTTTTCACATTTTTTTTATAATATCTTGTAATATCGAAGAATCCATGAGGTCCCTTCAATGTATGAGGTTTGGGCCATTCTTGCACTACATGAATTTTCTTAGGGTCTACCTGAAATCCTTCCTTAGTGACTATATACTCCAAATATTCAACCTCTTTCTTAGAAAAAGAATATTTTGATTTCTTTGCATAAAGTTGATGGTTAGAAAAAAGTTTGAGAGTTTCATCTAAGTTGTGAAAATGATCCTTCCATTTGCTACTATAAATTAGTATGTCATCAAAGAAGACTAGAATGAATTTGTGAAGATGAGGGTAAAAAATAGAATTCATCAATATCTAAAATGTGGTAGGTGAATTGGTCAACCCAAAAGGCATAAATAGAAATTCATAATGCCTCTCATGATTTTGAAATATTTTTTTAGGAATATCTTCATTCTTAATGCATATTTGGTGATAGCCTGATCATAAATCCAACTTGGAAAAATATTGATCCCCATGCAACTCATCCAAAGTTCATCAATGACAAGAATAGGGATCTTATCCTTGATAATAATTTTTTAAGATCTCAATAATCCACACACAAATGCCAAGTGTCATCCTCTTTAATGACTAACAACATTGGTGAAGAATAGGGATTAAAACTAGAATAGATAATTTTAGAAGCTCAAATTTCTTACACAATTTTCTCGATTTCAATTTTTTGATCATAAGCATACCAGTATCCATGAACATTAGGAGGTATACTACCAAGGAAAAAGTGTATTGCATGATCATGTGAGAACTGAGGAGGAATTTCCTTGGGTTCCTTTGAGATATGAGCATACCTATATAATATCTCCTATAATTGTTGTGGATGACTATACTCCCCTTGCTTGGGAGTGGACATAGAAAAAAATTGAACTACCATACCATGGGAAGATTTATTTAATAATTTTTCCATATTATGAGAAGAAATAAACTGAACTAATCTTGCATTTGTGCCATGGAAGGTATATTCATTTTCATCCAAACTAAATTTCATCCATACTTTTGTAAAATACCATAGGACTGGCCCTAAAATTCTTAACTATTACAATCCCAAAACTATATCACACCCTCCTAAGGGTAATATAAACATGTTGGGTTTGATATTATAGTCCCTAATTTTGAGTTTAACATTATGGAATTTGCCTTTGCATGGTAGGGTGCCCCCATTAGCAATCATAACTTTGAAGGAATTGCATGTGGTAATGTAATAGTTCCTTTATTTCGTGACACATGGATCAATAAAATTATGTGTGCTACTAAAATCAATAAAAATTATGACCCTTTGTCCCTTGAAATGGCCAATCAGATTCATGGTTTGGGGTGTGGATGCTCCTACTAGAGCATGTACACAAAATTTTGGTTGGGTTTCCTTCGGAATAGTTAATTGGTCTATGGTTTCTATTTCTTGAGGATCCTCCTCATCCCCAGAAGATTTTATAGTGGGAAATTTGTCCATATCAAGCAAGTACAAATTTTGTTGCACACACTTATGCCCTCTGGTATATTTTCATCACAATTGTAACATAATTCGTGTGCCTTTCTATGTTTCATCTCCTCATGAATCAATCTTTTTATAGATAGATATGTATTAGTTAAACTTTGCATTGGCTTGGTCAAAAAAGATGGCTTAGAGGGAGGAAATTTAGAATTTTGACCAAGAGCCTTGAATTTATCTTCTACCTATTTGTCCAATTGTATGGCCTATGATAGTTATTGAGGTCACAAAAATTTAATTTCAGACCTAATATCATCCTTTAGTCCACTCACAAAACATCTATAGAAAAAATCAACACTTAGTCCCATGGTTCGATTGACAAGTTTTTCAAATTGAGTTTGATATTCTCAAATGATTGAAGTTTGCTTGAGTTTGAAAAGGGCTCCTATAAAATATTTAAACTTGCTAGGACAAAAACGAGTGAGTAGACATTGCCCAAATTCAAACCATTAAAGTTCAGGTTTAGCCTTCCTAAGCCACAAAAACCAATGGAGTGCATCTCATTCAAATTTAAAAGAAGCAATGGTGAACCATAGGAAACAATCAACATTATGAAGAGTGAAATATTGTTCTACCTTACAAACCCACCCCCTAGGATATTTTCCATAGAAATTGGAAAAGTCTATTTCTTGTAATCTCATTCTATTGTGGGTTGGTATAGCTCATCGGTGGTAGCTTGTATCAATGTATTCTTGGTCATGTTGATTTGCAGAACTAGCAGAGACTCTACTATCCAATTCAACCTTCATTTATTTTTGTGCAAGGGAGAGGTTAGTCATAGTTTATTGGAAAGTATGGAGTTGTTATTGTATTACCTGTAGGTTTTTGTTAATTGTATCCCATATTTTATTACCTATAGCATCCACTTTGGGTTGAATATCCCTATCTAATGCTTGTTGGTGAGTACCCCCAACCATAATTGAAGATTTGTATCGTTTTTGTTGGACTTACTAAAAATAGATAGGTGGCTTTTAGGAGTTACTATTTTTAGCAAGGGTTTGAAAAATGGTTTGGGTGTGTTATATCAAAATTATCAACTCAAAAAAGTAATCATAATGAACTATTTACCACAACATTGATTTTGGACACCCCAAAATTTTTATATATATGCTATTTTGATGAGTCTTATGGTGTGGTTGGTTTTTTCTCTAGAGGTTTAGTTAAAAAAGAGTTATGTATCGAACACCCTTTTCTTATGATTTGTTCTAACCAATATAACCACTAACTGAAACCTAACACTATTTTGTCCACTATCTGAGTTTGAATTTGTTACAACTATTTCCTATCTATTTTTGTTTTGATTATCATAAGTAACTATTCTAACTATCTTGGTAACTATTCTGAATATCATAGGTAACTGATATGCTGACAACCTTGTAATGACTATTACTGATAGAAATTACTAATTGTAACTGACACTAACCCCCTTGTTGCCCCTGTTTTAGTCTCTATAATTTCTATTCGCTTGATATACTTTATATTTTATATTATTCATTTTGCATGTAGAAATTCTAAAATAGGGATGTCTTCTTTGTATGCTCAACCTCTATGAAGGATATGGTAATAGGTTTGAAATTTTTGGTTGTAGGTTGAGAAAAAATAAAAATACTTGGTAAACAAACTTTGTTTGCAGGTTTAAATAAAACCAAGGTACACTAGGCAAAGGTGTATGTAATACCTATAGGTCCTCTATTATATTGCAGTGACAAACAATAGTGCTCGGACCAATATTTTAGGCCACTACTCAAGGAAGATTCCACACATACCCTTGAGCACACTATCTTCCTCTTTTACATAACATGAGGGTAGTCTTCTGGAATTTTTTTACCTATGCACTATAGACAATACAAGGATGAAAAATATTTCTAAGGATAAAATTTTATTTAATCCTAGATGGTCTCTTGATATACCTAAAGATACATGGGAGCTCAAATCCATGTATGTATTGTCTAAGGCATGGGTATTGGAGCCTTATCACCCTAAATTCACTAGATGTTGTATGGGCTATCTAGCTTAGCCAATAACGACAACTATTTCACAATATTTTAAAAACCTCCAACATAGGATTTCTAACCTACTCAACTACTATGAAAAAGACTATATTTTTTTTGTCTTTTTGTTGATATATATATATATATATATATATATATTTTTTTTTTTTGAAATAAGGAAAACTAGCAAATAAAAAATTGAACACATAAATCATATACCTAATAGTCGAATATGTGAAACCATCATAGTCACAACAGAACATGAGCTTGGAAAGCACTCTGATACCACTTGTTAGGAACCTACTATTAAAATTAACACTCAAAAAATACTAAAAATAAACATATATGCTCACAAAACACTTGGAAATAAAATACACAATACGAAAGCAAATTTTAGAAGAGGAACAATATCACAATAGCATTGAATCACAAGCCTCTTCGAGGGGGAAACCTCCTTTAATACTTCATTTAATTATGCAAAAAGATATTTTAGACACATAAAACATGTAATATTTAGGAGACTACTCATATGGATGTCATTATAGACCATATGATTGATCTTGGACCTTTCCAAGATCTAAAAGTGGTTCTAACCACTCATATAGATAATCCTAGCTCTATACAGCTCTAGTTGCTGACATAAATAGTAGATGCAATCTCAACTGCTAATAATCAAAGTGGTCATGGGCTAGCCACTAATGGCAATAGCAGCTATGATCATAGCCACACTAGTCGATAGCGACTAACCCTGTAACTAACTTGGGCTCCTCAAGTCGAGTAAAATTAGTTACATCTAACAAATTAGCAACAATTTTGGTTCTAGAAGCCTCTAGAAGCTTTGCCTAACTGTTCTAGCTCAACATGTTATTGATCTTGGCTTTTTGGGGAAGCTAGACCAAGGAATTTTGGAGTCTACTTAAAGCCCCAAATTTAGAAAGCAAACCCTAGATAATTGATGAGTATTTGTCATAGCAAAGCCTTGTCGAATTGAAGAGCAACTTCACATCCCTTTAAAAAGTAATAAAGTGTTGTCCAATTGATAAATGAAAAGTGCCTATCCACCAATGGAGACTATCACAATTTGAGAAGAACAACCTCTTGTTCAAGCATTCAATTCAATGTGATTTGAGCCAATTTCATGCCCTGAGTAGTTCTTAGAGAATGCACCAATAATGTCAATCCCTACAACATTAAAATTGCTTTTATGTCAGACCTAGGACACATAGAGTAGAGCTTCTATCCCATAACCATTGTTTTCAATAGTGGATTTTAGGTGCAACCATTGACCTCAGCAATGGCTAACAGAGCTGGATGCTCTGATCATTAGCAACTAGAGTTTGATGTCTCTTTTCCCTTCTTTTTAGAATTATATTACATTTACAGTATTTTCATTGGATTTCTAACCTAGTATAGTAGCATTTACATTCTTTGCATTCCGTATTTCAAGCATTATTTCATTATTTTCAAGCATTTATTTATCATTTCATCCTTATGCTTTATACCTTACACTTATAAGGAAACATGCCTCATTTCGAGAGGCTTTCATTGCTATTAATATCTAGTAAGTTTATTTATGTGTAGGTGACCTAGATATTCAAGGATCAAATATTATCAAGATTCAATATATTGACATAAAGAAGTGGAGGTGGCTTGATAAATACTTCATAATAAAATTGGTGGAGATCTAGAGATCTTGTAGAATACATCACCCCCATTTTGGGGCTCAAAAATGATTGTAATCATGTATCAAATTTGGTATCCCTAAGAGGGACAAATATGTAACTGGGATTTCAAATTTATTAATACAAAGAATGCATTTTTTTGTCAATTCATTTGGTTATACATGTTTCATTGATTTAAATTTGTTATCATGTTGTAATTAGCTTAGATGTATGCTTTCTAGAGCTTTACAAGTGGTGATCATGGTGGGACCACCCTATTTTTTGGCTGTTAACTAATGTATTTTTTTGTTTTCCTTAATATAGGTATAGCCACTCTAAGAAACAATGGATAGCAGTCCCAACCGCCATTGGCTTTAGTAGCTAGCATCACAACCACCTTGATCACCAGTGGCCATGAAAAAACATAGTAAAATAGTTTACAACCTATTTCTTCTTGGATGTGGATCAACTTGTAAGTGGTCCTATCATATTTTCCTATTTTCTTGCTTTTGCTACATTTTTGAAAATGTCATAGGATTAATTAAGTCACATAGAGAAAAATTTAATAGGGTAAATATTTTTTTCCTATGTTTCTGCTAGCTACTACTAGAAATAGTGGTTGTCTCTGCTAGCTACCCCAAAAGCTATCAGCTAGGATTCTAGTTTCTACTATGTATAGCAGCCATAACTATGTGCCACTGATTATAGTAGAAACTACTATCTAGACTTTGGGCCTATTCAAAGGCCAATTCATATTAATTTACACATCTTTCTTAATTTGAAATGTCTTTTCATATTGTTTTTTTGAATATAAAACACATTTTATATGCATGTAGGTGAAAAGAGCATTGTATGTTTTTGATGCATTTATTTTTATGCAAATTTAAAATGAACCAACTACACACCATGATCCAAGTTTAAACATGAGTGGCATTGGGTTCTCACATCCAACCCATTTATCAATACCAATGGTGGAAGTTATTACCACTTGGTTCACTTGTTGATTATTTTTTTGCACCTATCCATGGCCAAGGTCGATCCAACAATTATCCTGTCTATGGAAAATAGCACATACTCTTCTTTGAAAGGTATATCGATGTCCATGGTATTTTGGATGAGGATCAGTAGTACCTATGCTCCTTGATAGGATATGGGATTCATATCCATATCTCAGTGGGTAGAAAGCCTAGATGTCATTACTGGGTTTCTCGCTGTGAGTATATAGGTGAAATATTTAAACAATCTAAGAATTACATCAACTATTGCAAATATGATAAGATTTTATATTGTATTCACAAAAAATCAAAACACACAAAATAAGTTTTAGGAACACAAAGAAAACTTAAATGAGATAATCACCTTGTATACTTTGTTTGCTTCTTAAAATTTACACAAGAGATAAATTCATAAAATTATGGTCACCATATAGGGTCGTCCTTGGTCCACGATTGAGGTAGTACCCAATGCACCAAAAGACCTAGATCACCCTAGAGGTAGCACACCTACCATTATGGTAGAACTACTCCTCATTGGGATTTGAAACTAGCTGCCTACAATGATAGTAGTCCCCATTTGGTAGATTGGAAGATACCATTATTGATAGTGGCTATGGGAAATACCCCTTGTAAGATCATTTCCCTCCTCAAAAACCCCAAAAATTAAATCCCACCCACTAAGCTAACCTAAGTTATACCTAAAGTAAGGAGTGAGGTTCATTTATTATAGTTTAGTGAAGTTAAATTAACCCATTACTTAATGAGGTTCATTTTAAATGGTTAATTCACTAGAGTAGGAGATGGGGTATCTACCTTAGGAGCTCCAGCTCCACCACTTGTAGAGGCTTCTGATTGATCTGACATGGTGGTTTTAGGTAGTTTTTAGCAATATCTTGTATCAATTTTTAGCCTCTCCCTCAGACCTCTCACTTTCTCCACTACTAGTTGGAAATATGAACTAAAAATGCTAAAATTCCTATTTATATTTTACAATTTTGGTAGTCATTAACATCGATAGCGGGCACATATCAGGGTAACCCTAGCCACTAACATCGACAATAACTATAGGATTTGCAAATCCCAACCATGGATTTCGAAAGTTGCTAGAAAAAAATAATAGATGCACTCATTTTATCACCACTAGGAGTTTTAAAATGGACATTAAAGCATATCTACCAGTCCAAAATTCTCAAAAATCATAAAATTTACAAAAAAAATAAATAACAAGAAAATTTCAAATATACCTCGTATCTAGTTATTTACCCTATACACTTGGCGGTTGCAGAGACTTGTACTCCATGCAATATGACAATATAAGTAAATTACCATAAGGCTATTTGAACCAAATTATTCATCGATGAATCAAAATGTCTTCACTTCATTCCCCAAGAAGGCCATGGTGGCAAGACTTTTCCACAGGAATGAGGTTTTCATTTCCTTTCCTCTATGAAATATCAAATCATCAAACATAGTGATTCATCACATGCTTAAATTAAATTGCTATCATCTTGATTCCCTAAGAAGACCATTATGGCAGGACTGCTCCATAACATACCTAGATGAACTTTGGGTATTCTCAAAGGAGATAACACCACTCACGATGGATCTTACCAAGAAACCCTACCTAGAATAACAACACTATATCTTATTGTGATTTAGATGAGAATATTTCTAGGCCTACTTCATCTCATCACATCGAGTTGCCAAATCCACCCAGTAAGGGGTGGGATAAAGGGATTGTGACCATTTACATACCCATCGTAATGCCAAATCCTTCTGAACATGGAGGTTTTCATCTATCGTACTATAGTATTGGTGAAAGAGGTATGCATATTGCCCAACCTTGGAAGACCCATCACCTTGAATTATTAGATCAAGATGCTGGAAGATCATAACATAGGACATTTGAGAATGAAAACATATATAATGATCATACTCCATGTGGATCCACTAGGTTCACTGAGAAATACATCATGGAATAAGTATTCCAGGAAAACATGTGACATCCTCGCAACATCCTTACATGAGGATCATACCTTTAAGGAAGAGCTTAATGTCAATGCAACCTCGATTAATCAAAGGAAGAGAGTTAACAATATTGTTGTACATTTTGAGATAAAAAAACCCTTGTATGGAGTTGCAAAGCCATAGACCCTACATAACAAACCAATCAGATCGATTACATAGGTCTCACACACTTTAGAGAGAATAAAATCTCCAAGATCAATTAGAGGAATTGTGTGTGGAGCATGAGCACTTAGAGAAGTTAGAATAATAATAGGTAGAACAACAAAGGCTAATTCACCAATGTTTGTATGAACATCACCAAGAATAAAAATGCATCCTTGATCAAAATAAATGAGAAGAGTGATCAAACGCTCAATCTGACTTACCTATAACTAATTATTATAGAGAGAAACATAACATAAAGTGTGCTACATCATACCCTAAACTTCACACTAGAAAAGTAGATAATTACACTCATTGTACTTCACATCATCCATTTAGACAACAATAGAATCAAGCGCTAAATCCACCTAAGCAAGACCAATATGAAGAGTCAGACCGAGATGATTAGGATCAACAGTATCATAAACCATCCTAGATAGATGTGGTCAATGAATACAATCGACCACCTTGATCTCAAAATATCTTACCCCCGTTTGCACCCCGAAGATCCCTTCGGGAGGAAGATATCATCTCTTCTCAAGCTTACAAAGTGCTTACCAAGAGATTCAAATATCTCAAGAAACAAGATGCAACTTGTCAAAATACAACTTTATAAATATTCACAATAAAACCTTGTATCCAAATACCAATCCTTACTTATCCTAAATATTTTGAAATACCTAGATTGGATAAGTTTAAGGATGATGAAGATGCATAGGAACACATAACAAGATTTATGAATTTGTGTTTTCAGCTATAACACGATGATGCCTTACTATTAAGAAATTTTGTGATTACCCTTTTAGGCTCAACCATTGAATGGTATAACCAACTATCAAGGTATAGCATCACTAGCTTTGAGTAGTCAGTGAATGCTTTTATTGAACGCTTTTAATTTGGCATCAATAAAAATACTAATCTATCTATTATGGCTACCTTAAAAAATTATGATGACAAGATGATTACAGATTATGGGAACAGATGGAGAAAACTAATGGTAAATTTAACATTATCTATTCCCACCATAGAACTCACTTGAATTTTTGTGAAAAGCTATGCAAAATATATATCGCTATTGCTTCAACTACAGCAATATACGACATTTGAGGAGGCTTTGGCGCAAGCCAAAGTAATTGAAGATATCAAATTTGAAGGAGACCTAAAGCTCTATAAAAAGAAAGAATGGAATAATAAGAACACACAAAATCAATTGTATTAGGGAAAACCTACGCTTGTCAACCAAGTCATGTTAAATATTCCTAAAGTAGATAGAAGCCAACAACCGCAACATTATCAGGCTCAACCTCCCCTAATGCACTACAAACAACACAATTCAAACTAGGTACAAAAACAACAACTCAGAGCACCTCACAAATACACACCATTTCCTGAACCTTTGGCATCCTTTTCAACCACCTAAGTGAGGCTAAAGCTTTGATCATGCCTAAAATACATACCCTATATCCTAACCATCCCAAACCTAAGGGGTATAGGGAATATTTGTATTGCATATATCATAGATAAAATTGCCATGATATCCAGGATTGCATCGCATTCAAAAATGTGGTGCATAACATGTTGGATAAAATAAATTGAAAATAGATAGTCCATTAGCTAACGATAATCAACACATTGACATACTTAAAAATCATCTACCTAAACATGAGGTCCAAAATGAACAAGTTGAGCATGTCAATGAGGTGCACATAGCCCCACATGATGAGGGTTTTATCGGTACGATAAATACTATGATAGGAAGTCAGAGATGCCTAGATCAATCCAATGTACCAAAAAATTCAACTAAATTTGATCATGTATCACGGTCCATACCAACATCGAATTCAATTCACTTACACAAGGACCCTGCGATTACCTTTCACAAGTAGGATATTAAGCCAATTTCTAGGGATGAACTTGACCCACCGCTACACATCATCGTGAACATCAATAAAATTCTATACAAGCAATTATTGATTGACATCGGTTCATCTATCAACATGTTGGCATTTTTGCCACATTGTGTTGATTATTGATTATTCATGCATAAGATGTTGAAATTCTCACTCCTATACAGGTTTTGATGCAAAAAACGCCTAAGTCCAAAGACTGTCGTGAAATCGTGACAAAAAATAGCATGGAGAGCCAAAGTTGAAAACCGTCGCGATATCGCAACATGTCACGTTATCGCAGGTCTTTTGAGGAGAGAGAAGCAAAGTCGAAAATAGTCGTGATATCGCAACGTGTTTCAAAATCGCGGTTGAACGCAGTCAATGGCAGCAAAGAGGCAAGGTTGTCATGACATCGCGACGTGTTGGATTTTCACGGTCAAAATGGTCAACGGAGGTAGCACAGCAAAATATCCGTGAAATCGTGACATGTCACATTTTTGTGACTTACAATGGCCATGGTGAAGAGTAGAGAAAAGGCCGTGAAATCATGACATAATAAAGTAAAGAGCGATGAAATAGTGTAGCGAAATCGCGACACATCGGATTTTTGCGACTGAGAAGAGAAGATTGAGCAGCGAGTAGATAGTGTAGCAAAAGCACGACTTGTCTTGTTTTTGTGACATATAAGTGAAACAAAGCCGAAAGAGAGAAATGTGTAGCGAAATTGCACCTTGTCACATTTTCGCAAAAATAGAGTAGAGAAAGAGCAGAATGGTATGGAACGTCACGATTTCACGACGCGTCGCATTTTCACGGTTCAAGGTAGCGAAGGAGACAAAGGAGCCAAATACATCACGATTTCATGACATGTATGGTTTTCACGGTTTCAAAGTTATGAATCGTATGGAGCAGAGATACGTCACAATTTCATGACATGTCACATTTTCGTGACCTGTTATAGTTTTGCGCCAGAAAGTAGTTCAAATGGCCCGATGAAGTTTTGCGATTTCCAACGATTAAAAGCACTCCAAAATTAAATGTTTTGCTACTTTTTGATGCGAGCAAGGTGGAAGAACGTGTCCAAGTCACCATAATTAAATATTTTCATTATCCAAAGTTGTTCGTATCTTTTCTAATAGTTCAAGCATGTTTCAAGAACGGCCATTTAATGAAGACAACCGACTCCTCGTTTCATTGAATTTCTAGTTTCTTCGAGGTTGGTTTAAGGGGATGATTTCCTTGTTTTCGTTGCACATGTTGTAGATCTCGAGGAATTTCATTGCAAGTTTTAAATGTTGTAAAGAAGCAAGACTTCTATATAAATCAATGTAGATCTCAAAAAAAGGGATCGAGAGTTTGAGAGACAGGTTGCATGAAAGCTTTCAAGTTCTTTGCATGAATGAAAGAGACTTGGCCTCTGATTTGGCAAACGTATTTCTGTGTGATATCCTTCTATTTCATGTATTTCTCATTTATGCTCATATTTCTAATTTGTTGTTAGATTTTAATTCTGCATCTGGGTTTGAATATCGCAAAAAAAGAATTGAGTTCTAGAATACAATTCTGAAGGTTGTTTGCGCAAGGTCGTAACTGGATTATTTTGTAGTTTTTATCATTATATGTTGTTTATACGCTTAAAGTTAAATTCTTGCCGAGTTTCTTTCCTGATCTAAAAAATTCGGCCTATGACTATATTTCCTATCTCTTTCGTGTATTTCTCGTTTCTTTTTGCACATTTATAATTCCTTTCTAGCAACTTTAATCTGAAATCAAACTTAGTTTTAGTAAGGGAACCAGCCCTCTCTGGAGATTGGTCTGGGAGACATTTCTTTCTCCTAGCCTTTCAATGTTGGCCGGGTCTAGGGTGCATAGACATAGAAAATCCTTTCCTATGGCAGATTCGTGACCAATAGTTTTTGGCACGCCCGGTGGGACAGACTTCTTCTGTCTTACAACAACCCATGGTCGGTGGGATAAGCATTATTTCAAATTGACAAACCCACCTGTGCCAACAATTTTTGGCACACCCGGTGGGATAGACTTCTTCTGTCTCAAAAGATCCATAATCGATGAGATTGTATGTTTCATTATTTAACACCCGAAGGTATCAAGATTTTGATGAGATGTCTTGACCTCGTAGCGGAGATTTGTAAGTTCATCTGGCGACTCTGTTGAGCTGAAGATCCAAATTTCTTGATCGTGGACACCTACCTTTTAAAGCTAAAATAAGATAATGGCGAGGGTATTCTGTCCTAGATGGGATGATCCTGGTCCTCTGAATCTCCAAATTCGGCATGAGATTCCCAAAAGTGCCCTGAAAGCCCTAACAAAATATAATGGCACCCAAGGAATGGCCTAAGAGCATGTTGAAGATATTGTCACTTTGTCGACCTACATGATATAGTTCACGAAGACGTTATGATCAGACTTCTAGTTCTGTCTTTGCAAGGAAGGATGTTATAGTGGTATAGACTGCTTAGGCGTCAAAGCATTAGCTCATGGGATGACTTATCAGGAGCGCTAATCAGAATATTCAACGAGGATCTCTTTTGCAGCTCTCAGGATCCCTTTCAATTTTTCATGTACATCATGAGAGCACCTCTGGAGAGCATCACGGACTTCAATGTTCAATTCTTGAGAAGCTGGAAGAGAATTCTAGAGATGATCCGATCGACATCCACCCAAGCTCACCTCTTCTATGTTCGAGCTTTCCATCCAGACATAAGCCTCCTCTTGCTGCAATCAGGTGAACATAGATTCCCTCAAATATTTGAGGAAGCATTACAAGCAGAGCAGCTTTTTCTCATCTTAGGGAAGTTGCAATGGGGAGAAATTCCATCACCTCATCCGATAGTCACCACTTTTGTCTACCCTACATAATATTCATCATGGCAGATCCCACATACTATGCAGAGACCTGAGATGCAGTTGTGTGGAACTCAAGGGGTAGATTTCGTCCAAAGCCAACAATGGGAATATGCAAGCACTTTCCTAGCAATGAACAATATTGTTGCTTGCAATGTCTATCAGGAGATGGGCCAAGGAGAGAAACAGATTCAAGTTCCAGAACCTGAGGAGGGCATAACCATGCACAACATGCAAGTATTTAGCCAGAACTTGTCGAGTATGCCTCATCAAGAGGAAGATCCTGAAGAGATCCTAAAAGCATATTTATCATCAGAAAGGTTTTGTGATCGCATCCAGGAGTTGGAGGAACCCATTCTCAGTCCACAACCAGGGAACCCTTCAATATGGTGGTATTGGCTTTTGTCGTTACTACAACTGGTACCTACAAGAGCCCTCCATGTGGCAAATTTCTTTGCTACATTATTTGTTGATTGTGTGGGTACTGGCATGCAGGATATGGAGAATTTTAGGAAGAGGTCATCCCAATTTTAAGGACCGACTCAAGTATGATCAAATCTGGTTGGGACACTACAGATTTATCGGATAACCCCTTGAGACTGGGTTTCTGGTGGCGACATGCCAATCATGTCGTAAACTATTGTACATAGCAAAAAAAAAAAAAAGTATTGTTTTCCTTTGTCCACTTTGGCTCTTTTTGTGGGTGAGCCCGTAGGTACATATTTCTTTCTTTTTTCTTCTTCCTTCCCAGCAATTAGTGGCTTCCTCTTTATTTCTTCCCTTCCCATATTTATTCCCTTCTTCTCCTACTCCTTTTCTTCTGCAAGTAATCAAGCCACTGCTGTTGTTTCTTTTTCCCTTCCTACTATTCCCGTTTCTTCTTTTCCTTTTCTTCTAATTTCATTGTTGTTTTAGCATTTATCGGTTCCATTCCACCACTTCACTCCTTTCATTCCCACCTTCCATTCCATTCACCTCCATTTCCCTTTCATAGCAGCTGGTAGCACAGAAGCACTCTGTTACTGTATCTACCGCATCACTCCCTCCATTCCATTATTCCATCATTTATCATTTCCATTCCATGGTTAGCTAAGCCAAATATAGATTTACTTGAAGTTTCAGTCATTCAACAAGAGTTGTTGCAACAGTCCGTCGATATGTACCCCATTAGCCAGCTTTCTGTTCTCAGTTTTTCTTGACTCTGTTGCCCAATGGATTCGAGCTCAGGATTTGTGCATACAGCCGAACTGTATACCCCACGAGCCGCCAAGAATGTTGGCATTTTTGCCACATTGTGTTGATTATTTATTATTCATGCATAAGATGTTGAAATTCTCACTCCTATATAGGTTTTAATGCAAAAAATGCCTAAGTCCGAATACTGTCATGAAATCGTGACAAAAAATAGCATGGAGAGCCAAAGTTGAAAACCGTCGTGATATCGTGACATGTCACGTTATCGTAGGTATTTTGAGGAGAGAGAAGCAAAGTAAAAAATAGTCGTGATATCGCAACGTGTTTCAAAATCACGGTTGAACACAGTCAATGGCAGCAAAGAGGCAAGGTTGTCGTGACATCACGACATGTTGGATTTTCACGATCAAAATGGTCAACGGAGGTAGCGCAGCAAAATAGTCGTGAAATCATGACATGTCATGTTTTCACGACTTACAATGGCCATGGTGAAGAGAAGAGAAAAGGTCACGAAATTGTGACATAACTAAGCAAAGAGCGATGAAATAGTGTAGCAAAATCGTGACACGTCATATTTTCACGACTGAGAAGAGAAGATTGAGCAGCGAGTAGATAGTGTAGCGAAAGCACGACTTGTCTTGTTTTCATGACATATAAGTGAAACAAAGCTAAAAGAGAGAAAGGTGTAGCGAAATCGCACCTTGTCACGTTTTCATGAAAACAGAGCAGAGAAAGAGCAGAATGGTACGAAATGTCACGATTTCATGACGCGTCACATTTTCATAGTTCAAGGTAGCGAAGGAGACAAAGGAGCCAAATACATCATGATTTCACGACATGGATGGTTTTCATGATTTCAAAGTGACGAAGCATATGGAGTAGAGATACATCACGATTTCACGACATGTCGCATTTTCGCAACCTGTTATAGTTTTGCGCCAGAAAGTAGTTCAAATGGCCTGATGAAGTTTTGCGATTTCCAACGATTAAAAGCACTCAAAAATTAAATGTTTTGTTGCTTTTCGATGTGATCAAGGTGGAAGAATGTGTCCAAGTCACCAGAATTAAAGATTTTCATTATCCAAAGTTATTGTTCGTATCTTTTCTAAAGGTTCAAGCATGTTTCAAGAACGGCCATTTAATGAAGACAATCGACTCCTCGTTTCATTGAATTTTTGGTTTCTTCGAGGCTAGTTTAAGGGGATGATTTCCTTGTTTCCGTTGCACATGTTGTAGATCTCAAGGAAGTTCGTTGCAAGTTTTAAATGTTGTAAAGAAGCAAGACTTCTATATAAATCAATGTAGATCTCATAAAAAGGGATCGAGAGTTTGAGAGACAAGTTGCATGAAAGCTTTCAAGTTCTTTGCATGAATGAAAGATACTTGGCCTCTAATTTGGAAAATGTATTTCTATGTGATATCCTTCTATTTCATGTATTTCTCAGTTATGCTCATCTTTCTAATTTTCTATTAGATTTTAATTCTGCATCTGGGTTTGAATATCGCAAATAAAGAAGTGAGTTCTAGAATACAATTCTGAAGGTTGTCTGCGCAAGGTCGTAACTGGATTATGCTGTATTTTTTATCATTATATGTTTTTTATACACTTGAAGTTAAATTCTTGCTAAGTTTCTTTCCCGATCTAAAAAATTCGGCCTACGACTATATTTCCTATCTCTTTCATGTATTTCCCATTTCTTTCTGCACATTTATAATTCCTTTCCAGCAACTTTAATCTAAAATCAAACTTAGTTTTAGTAAGGGAACTAGCCCTCTCTAGAGATTGGTCTAGGAGACATTTCTTTCTCCCAGCATTTCAATGTTGGCCGGGTCTAGGGTGCATAGACATAGAAAATCCTTTCCTGTGGCAGATTCGTGACCAACACAACATCATCACAACTACAACTTTGAAATATTTAAATTTACCACCATCACAAATTAAGGAATCAAAATTCACATTGAGATCCTTTAATGATACCACCTCTTTGATGATCGATACAATAGTCCTACCCATATAGGTTGGGATAAATACCATACCTGCATTGTGTCATATCCTGGGGGGTAAGAGGTAATACAATATATTATTAGGTAGACTGGGGATGAGGGACATGGAATACGTGCCTTCCATAGTGCACCATAACCTTAAATTCATACATCAAGGACAAGTGTACATGGTACCCAATGATCTTGAACCTTTCAACTATTACAAAGTGATCAAAGAGCCATAGGAAAATCTTGCAACGTGTGAGTCTCAATACGTTCACTTGTATGGGATCATAAAGCATTTGACTAAATCTTACATCAAGAAATTGCTACCTTCTCCCATCATAAAAACTCATGTTATCACTTTATCTTATGAGGAGAAGAAAATATCACTTGACATAACTGATACAAAATCATCTCATCCAATTGATGATCTACCCACAACTGGTCTGAAAGACAAAAAACCTTCTCACAAGTTCATGGGAATGGTCAACATCAAAATAAAGAGCCTAGTGACTCTAAAGCAGTTAAAAAAATAGATAATGCTATCAGATGTTGCTACCACATTAAAGCGGCAAAAACCATTGAAATTAGTTACCCTTGATTCATTTCTCATGGAACCTCCTCAAAAGCAAGAACAAGTACCTCCCCCATGTCAAAATGAGGGTACTCAAGCTTGCATAGTTCAACACTACAAAGTAAAAAATAAATATTAATTAACAAACCAGAGCATGTGGATACCACTATCAAAGTGGATCATCAAGAAGCATACACATCATCTCAAATGAAGGAAATTGGTGATTTAAATTTACCTAAGGAATCTATAGCACTCATTATTTCACCTCCTTCAATTGATGATGGTATTACAAACCCATTATTGGCAATAAACCTTAGAGACTTATTAGTATTGAAGTGTATACAAGATCACATGACTAATATAGATATGCAAATGAAGCAATAAAATGAGGCATTGTAATTTATCATGATCTAGATTGAGATCCAAAAACTACAAAAGCAACCTAAATCCAAGGCTGAACCACCTCCTGTGCAACTACATAAAGATCCTCAGTAAGAGCAAATGCTAAACTAGCTGCACTAGCAACCTAGCATGTATCCACCATTACCCGAGCTTGCAATATTGATTTTCAATCGATTATGTGATGTAAACATAATCACCTTTCTTGAGGTTCAACCTTTAGATATGAATCATCCAAAATACCAAGGATATGAGGAGGAGGAGTATTTTCTATATCATAGACAAAATAGACATGACATTCATGCATGTTACAGTTTTAGAGCCACAATATACAACATGCTTGACAAGAGATAGCTTCGGCTTGTTAACCAATAAATAAGCATAGTCATTAATTTGTCCCTTGTACCAAAAAATTAAAAAGAGTCCCTTAAGCAAGTAATTGATAGACCTATGGCTCAACTTGGTAATCAAACTAAGCCAGTGCATGCTACACACTCAAAATATTAACAATACATTTTGACTCCTTTAAACGACTCTATATTAGTTATTTTTTAGAAGTTGTAAGAAGCTAAGGTCATCACCTTACCTAATATACACCCTTTAGACCCAAAAAAAGCTAAAACTAAGGGTTATAGGGAGGATCACATTTGCCTTTATCATTGAATAAAGGGCCATGACATCCACAACTATTATGGGTTCAAAAATGTGGTTCAATATCTCATCGACGGTGAGGTTTTATCCATAATTGGTTCAGCAGCAACACCTTCGCCTACCACAATATAGGCCACATTATCCCAATTGTGATGCCAATATCAATTGCATCCTCATAGGCCTAACAAGCTAGCTCAGCAAGTAGTCACATTTGAGATGACTACTATGACCCTATTTCAAAATCTCTATAAGGCTAATGCATTCACGTTACCAGAGGTCAAAAAAAGAACACCCAAACCTAGATCACCTAATGAAATCCTATTATGTATATATCATCGTATACATGGGTATGATATATTTAGCTACTATTCATTCAATAATGTGGTCAAAAACCTTCTAGAAAAATATGAGCTTTGTGCAGACGGTTCACTCATTTTACCCCATAAGAGCACTAGCACATCACAAAGGTCTGAGCCTGAACAGGGAGAATTGATTTCTATCACTCTTCGTAAGCAAGTTAATTAAATTACGATGAATGACATGCACAATGAGGGTCCTCAAGGTAGTACACCTTCCCCACCATCCACTTCATGATCAATGAAGAAGCGTGAGACTTCCAAAGGTATCATGCCTTCCTCACTTTCATTGAGTGGCACACATGCTGCGGGTACCTAAGGTAGTGTACCTTCCCTCCTAAAAAACATTAAAGTTAAAAAAAATTCAAAATAATCAAAATTCAAAAATAATTTAAAACATCTAAATACAAAAACATTTACATTATGTATTGCATCATATGCATTCATTTAATTGCATTGCATTAGGCATATGCATCCATTGCATTCACATTAAGATAGATTGTTTTTACAATCTTACAAATGACACCATGTTTGTATGCCAATAATGCACCACAAATCATTATAATTCATCACCCTTGTGAGTAATTGTGTTCTTCAACATAACCCTTCCAATTGCTATGAGGTATATACTAGGGTTTTTTGATCATTCAGCCATACCTAGTTATCTTTTCAGATTTTGTAAAAAGCTATCTTCACTTCTAGAAGATAAGGTCTAGTTTTAATAGCACCTTGCATATTTCAAAATTCTATCACAATTTAAACATTAAAAATCATAGTTTGAACAAGGAAATATGAACACTACAAAGTGGTCCTAGTCACCTTAAGCAAAATGCTTTTACTTGCTCATCTTGTGATGCGCATGGTCTAGGATGTTGATCATTGGCAAAAGGACAAGCTTCCCCATACACAAAGAAATCCCTTGCTTTCATATAAAATGAACAAATTATTGAAACAAAGCAAAGCAAAATAAATAGTGATTTTCATAACCAAGAAAATACTTTGCTCCAAAAGAAAACAAAATGTAAAATAAATAGTGATTATCATCACTAAGCATGAGGAAGTATCCCAATAAATGAAAATAAAATAAGGGGATGAAAATATTGAATCCTTGGAATGGTCAGTATTTGAAAACCATTGAGTGATCCCCACTACAATAATGGGATGAGTGAATCTTGCTTGATAATGTGGTAGTTCTAAGCAATTTATAGATGAGCTAGCTTTAGGTGGCTTGTATTACCTAGTAGTCTAATCCAACTACGTCTAAATCTAGGATCATGATGAACATATGGTGATCCTCATTACAATAATGGTCTAATTAAATCCTTTCTGGAAATGAGGTAGTATTATGCTTCATATAATATATTCATTTGCACACATAGGAATAATGAATATTTTGGTCTTCATAACAAAATATTTTATCTTTTAGGAGTCTTGTGTAGTCGTTATATAAATTTTGATTAATAAACTAGGGTGTTTGAGTCTCATGGAAAACCTCAAAAATTCCTTATAGCAACAAATAATATCATCAATAAATCACAATTTCTTACGAGCTTTTGTTTACTAAAGGATGTTCATGAAATAGGATAGATACCATATGGATATCAGCAATGATATTTAGATAACCACTGATGGTTTTGTGCATATTAATTTACAAAAATTTATAAGGAAAGCCCATACATCTCACAATCATCGCATCTCACATATGTATGTTTAAATAATTATTTATTATGATAAGATTTCTCATTTTCATTCATGATTTTCATACATCTTGTGGTGTCATCCAGTATTTTCTTAAACACATATTAGATTCATTCCTTATGTTTTAAGTGATTAAAGCATACATGTTTATTTGCATTAGATCATCCTCATATAATAGTGCATTGCATACATTAAATTTACCATATCATACAACATATATTAAATGCATAAATAATTGAAAAAAATTAAATATGCATTTAATATACATCATTTCATCCATATAAGCATACATCATAGTGCATATGCATATCTAGATTACAACATCTAATGATACATCTATTATCTACTAGTGCATGTCATCAATACATCACAAACATATAGCATAATCAAAGTATCATATAAGCATTGCATCCATAAGTTCATCACATAAACATAAAAGCAAAAACATAATACACATAATGATAAATAAGGAAAGTATCATATATATATATATATATATATATATATATATATATATATATGTGTGTGTGTGTGTGTGTGTGTGTGTGTGTGTGTAAGTGTCCAAAAGTACATAATGGTACAAAATACCCACAACTACAATAGTGTAGGTCTCTAGACCTTATAATAAAAAATAATATAGACATAATGTCTATCAAATAAGGCCTACACCCCCTAAGTCACCTCCACCCTTAGCCCCATCTCTACGAGGATGCATGGAACTAGTATCCACCGATATTTATGATCATGCACTTGATCGATGACTAGGGCGTACTGAGGAATATCCAAACTTACTTCACCTACTCCTATGAGATCCTCCTATAGTGGACCACATAGGTAGAGTACTACCAAGCATGGCCACCTACTCCTCAAACTGCCTAATATACAGGGTTATGCATAGTGGCTATTTATCACTAAATTGACTAGGATTTTTGAAATTTGGAATTGGCTAACATTTGAGGCCATTTACCAGGGCCCATTAGCCAAAAATTTCTAGGTGCAATTTTTTTTGGGTCGATTCACCCCAATTTTATAATAATTTGACCATTTTAAATTTAAATTTCCAATATTACCCCTAATAATAGTGAACCTTCTACATGCATTTAGACACTATTCACCTAGATTTTAAAATTGATTCACCAAATTTTTATAAATACATTTTCCAATTGACCCCTTACGAATAATCCTACTGATATATGCACCATAAGACTAGTGCTCACCATCATACTAGCTAACCAAACCCTGAAATATAGTCACATATGCCTGCAACCCTACTACATCACCTACAACAGGTTTACCTCTTGTGGCCTATCCTGATTCAATAGGAGAAGAGCATCACTCTCAGCAGTCATGACATCTACCTTGGTGGTCTTAACTGCCAACTGCATCTGTAGAGTCTGTATCATGGTTTGATTTGAGTCCACTTGATCTTGAAGAGTGGTCCTCTCCTCCATAAAATCAAACTTGGCTTTGTATAGTAGTGAGTATGTATCTCACTCTATAATCATTCTCTATACCATCTATAACTGTGCTTGTAATATATGGACCTATGCTCATAGTTGGGATACCTCATCATCTAGGGCATCCTCCTCCTCATCATCATGTAGATCCTCCATCTCACCTGTAGCCTAACCCAACTCACCCTATATCTTGTGATGTAATCATCACCCATGAAGATCATCATTGCCACCCTCTATTTCCACCTCATCCCTAGCTCTACCCAAGCTACAACCATCCTACCATAGCTACATGTTCCACCAAGTATCATACTCATTAGTAGTCCTATCATCTGTTGCACCTATACCTGCTATAGGAGCATCAACATCCTCTGTTAAAGTTATAACTTAGGGTAATATGAGCTACATATTTGCCTTCAGGTGGCAGTAGAGGACTAGCTCATTTAGTACATCCTACTAACATTGAACTACCTAGTAACCTGAGAGAAGTGGAATAACTCCACCCCTTTGTGGTGCCCAATGACCCATCTATCTTTCTTGGCTTATGCCAAGTATTTTTTTGCCTCCTCCCACATAGGACAATCTAGATAAGACCTCCAGATATGTTGGCTCACTTGTAGCCCTATCAATTATCTCATACAGTGGTCAATATCCCCAACATAAGATCAACTACATTATATCTCTACCTCTCGTGGTCATCGTACAACATAGCACTGATCAGCTACTCTATTGTTGTTATTCCTAGGGCTAATTTGCCTAGTCTATCTATCTGGATGTGCTCCCATCCCCATATCTAAAGTAGTAGGCTACAACCAATACCTACTCAACCCCACCACATGATCCAGTACAACTCATCATAGAGCTAGTCCATTAGTATACTCCATCATGCCATGATCAGTGGTTGCTCCTTAGTGCTTTCCAAGAGGTCTTGTACCATGTCCAAGAGGTTCCAAGGGAACCTCATGCATGAAGTATCTATTAGCAAAACATTATTGATAATGTGCATCAAAATGACTTGGCATCGAGAGAAGATGTTGGCCCTATAATAGTGCTTAACAGGTACCCCACTATGCTCAATGTCTTCCAATACCACAATTGCTTTATCTTGAAACACCCATGTGAATATTGCATCCTTGGTTGTAGTGAGAGAAAAGATAATGGTATATCCATAAATCAGGATCCTGAAGATATGGTAGACATCCTCCAATGTCACCATCATATCACCATTTGGAAGTTGAAAAGTGTTAGTCCTATAATCCCTTTGATGGGCTAGGGCTATCAAGTAGGTCCGATCTGACATAACTATTAGTAATTGAATGACGTAATCATCCCAAACCACTTCCAGTCCACATCCTCTAGGTGGCGTCTCAAATCAAGAAGTAGATTGGGCTATCACCCTCGAGATGTTAGAGTCTAAGGTACAGAGAAATTATAAATTAAAAGCATAATCAATGTCACTAAATAATAAAAAAAAAATTCCTAAGGTTCCTTAGCTACCCACATCGACAGCAGCCGCCATGGCTACTATCGACATCGTCAGTGGCTAACTGCGAATGATTATTTTTATCATTGGGATTTGAAACTAGCTGCCTACAATGATAGCAGTCCCCATTTGGTAGATTGGAAGCTACCATTATTGATAGTGGTTACGGGAAATACCCCTTGTAAGGTCATTTCCTTCCTCCAAAAACCCAAAAATTAAATCCCACCCACTAAGCTAACCTAAGCTATACCTAAACTACGGGGTGAGGTTCATTTATTATAGTTTAGTGAAGTTAAGTTAACCCATTACTTAATGAGGTTCATTTTAAATGGTTAATTCACTAGAGTAGGAGATGGGGTATCTACCTTAGGAGCTCCAGCTCCACCACTTGTAGAGGCTTCTGATTGATCTGCCATGGTGGTTTTAAGTAGTTTTCAGCAACATCTTGTATCAATTTTTAGTCTCTCTCCCTTAGACCTCTCACTTTATCCACTACTAGCTGGAAATATGAACTAAAAATGCTAAAATTCCTATTTATATTTTACAATTTTGGCAGTCATTAACATCGATAGTGGGCACATATCAGGGTAACCCTAGCCACTAACATTGAAAATGACTATAGGATTTGCAAATCCCAACCATGGATTTTGAAAGTGTCTAGCAAACAACAATAAATGCACTCATTTTATCACCACTAGGAGTTTTAAAATGGACATTAAAGCATATCTACTAGTCCAAAATTCTCAAAAATCATAAAATTTACAAAAAAAATAAATAACAAGAAAATTTCAAATATGCCTCGTATCTAGTTATTTACCCTATACACTTGGTTGTTGCAGATACTTGTACTCCATGCAATATGACAAGATAATTAAATTGCCATAAGGCTATTTGAGCCAAATTATTCATCGATGAATCAAAATGTCTTCACTTCACTCCCCAAGAAGGCCATGGTGGCGAGACTGTTCCACAGGAATGAGGTTTTCATTTCCTTTCCTCTATGAAATATCAAATCATCAAACATAGTTATTCATCACATGCTTAAATTGATTTTCTATCATATTGATTCCCTAAGAAGACCATTATGGCAGGACTGATCCACAAGATAGATATGTACAATTACTATTAATGGTTGAAGTCACAGCTATAATAGGACTTGCCTTACAAAAACATTAATCATCTTAAACTGTCCAAATTAGTCATCTTGGTAAAGCAACTTGTTACTTTCATCACTTGTCATTTTTCTCATTGACTTGTCCCTTGAGAGGGTAGTCACAATAAAATAATTCATAATCAAAATCAACAACTAAACACTTTATCATGTGAATCATGTTCACCTTATGAATCATTGCTAACAACTATTGCAAGCTTACCCTTTTGTTGGGAAAAAATTAAATATAGTGAGCTAAGCCTTTGTCATTCCGTCTATCGGTCCCAGTCGATTATACCTGGATGTGCTAAATCATAATTTTAAGACTTCCATACCATTGGAATCAATGATTCTAATATGCATACCCTTTACATGATTGGGACATCTAACATTGACCATATCAACAAAAATTAACAAACCTACAATATGGCTTTAGGTCATCTATTTTTTCTCAGTGTTATGTTTTCCCATAATGCATCCCAAAAAGAGGTATCTGTAGACACCTAAAACACATTATGTTTAGGAGACTACTCATATGGATGTCATTACAGACCATATGATTTATCTTGGATCTTTCCAAGACCCAACAGTGGATCCAACCACTCATTTACATCATCCTAGCCCTATGCAGCTCTAGCTATTGACATCAATAATAGCTACGATCTCAGCCACTGATGATTAGAGTGATCACAGGCTAGCCATTGATGGTGATAGTAGCTATGACCATAGCTACCCTGGTTGATAGTGGCTAACCCTATAACTAACTCAATCTCCCTAAGTTGAGTAAAATCAGTTACATCTAACAAATTAGCAACGATTTTGGTTCCAAAAGCCTCCATAAGCTTCACCTAATCATTCTAGCTCAATAGGTCCTTGATATTGGCTTCATAGGGAAGCTAGACCAAGGAATTTTGGAGTCTAATTAATGCCCCAAATTTATAATACAAACCTTGGATAATTGATGAGCATTTGCCATAGTGAATCCCTATCAAATTGAAGAGCAACTTCACATCCCATTAAGGAGTAACAAAGTTTTGTCCAATTGAGCAATGACAAGTGCCTATCCACCAATGGAGACAATCAAAATTTAAGAAGAACAACCACTTGCTCAAGCATTCAATTCAATGCAACTTGAGCTAATTTACTACGCTAAGTTGTTGTGAGATAATGCACCAAGGACATAAACCCCCACAACATTAGAATTGATTGATGCCATGCCTAGGACACAGATAACAGAGTTTCTATATTGTGGCTACTATTTTCAATAGAAAATCATAGGTGCAGCCACCGATGTCATCAGTGGCTAATAAATCTAGCTACTCTAATAATCAACGACTAGAGTTTTATGTCTATTTTCATTTTTTTTTAGCATTAGATTACATTTACATTATTTTCATTGGATTTCTAACCTAGTGTAGCAGCATTTACATTCTTTACATTCTCTCTTCCAAGCATTATTTCATTATTTTCAAGCATTTCTTCATCATTTCATCCTTATGATTTATACCTTGCACTTATCAAGAAATGAGCCTTATTTTGATAGGATTTCATTGCTATTAATCTCATAAGTTTCTTTGTGTGTAGGTGACAGGGATATTCAAGGATCAAAGATTATCAAGATTCAAGATCTTGACATCAAGAAGTGGAGGTGGCTTGATAAATCCTTCATAATCAAATTGGTGGAGATCTAGAGAGCTTGTAGAATACATCACCCCCATTTTGGGGCTCAAAAATTATTGTAATCATGTATCAAATTTGGTATCCCTAAGAGGGACGAATATGTAACCGGGATTTCAAATTGATTAATACAAAGAATGCATTTCTTTTTGTCAATTCATTTGGTTATACATGTTTCATTGATTTAAAATTTTTATCATGTTGCAAATAGCTTAGATGTTTGCTTTCTAGAGCTTTACACAAAGTTTTCAATAAAATAAATTATGTGCCTATCGTCTTCAAATGCCTAAAATTTTAGATATTGTTTGGTACAAATGGAGTTCCAATCAGTTCCATTGAGAACCATTTTATCCTAGAATGAGAAACTGGTTCTAGGATTCTTTTTGCTACTACTAATTAATCTACAATATAGTTATTTTTGCATGAAATGGTTTATATATTAAAAACATCAAACTATTTGACAAAATCCCATACATTACTATAATAATTTGAGAGACATTTGTCATGATAGACATTATTAGTTTTGAAGTTGTTTAATTACCAACTCAGAATATCCCATGAATCACACATACTTGAATTTCTTCTTTATGGTAAGCTATAATCAATGAATCAAAGCCTCAAATTTAGCAACATTGAAAGTGCAAGGGAACTGTTGTTGGCAAGCAGCAAGATGTGATTTGCCTCTAGGGTTGACTAGTTCAATTTTAGCACCATTACCATGCTTACATTTTGGCCCATCAAATTTGAGAGTCCATAATTGTTCTTAAATTTATTTTGTTTACTTTGTGGGATATTTGTTATCGTATTATTATATTTAGGTATAGTTTCCACTGCTATAGTGTAAACCCCTAATTCTAGTTTAGTTTATACAATCTTATTGATATTGTTGTACTTAGTGATGGGATTCTTTAGCCTTGGATCTCTTTCTATCTAAATTTGATTTTCTATGCCATGCAAGGAAGCCACATATGTGAGAAATCAATTTCCATATAGCCATTTAGGGTTCTTGACCAATAATAATTGAGAAATATCCCATATGTATCTAGGATATCCATAACCTAAATATGAATGAATTTCTATATTATAGGTTCAAGAACCATTATGTATGGACATGATTCAACAACCCAACCATATTTACCTCTATCTTATCCAACTAAACCACCTTCTTGTTTGAGGTAGCAAGGGTCAATCCTAATTTATGTATGATCACATATAGCATCACATTTCGAGAAGCACCTAAATCCACAAGATAATTATGTAAGTTTTTACCAGTAATTATAATAGTCAAAATGAAAGGAGGGTATTCTACCTTTTCTTTGTGTATGGCCACCTAAGCATCAATAGTGTAACAACCCACCAAACCAAACCAAGAGAGATATACTTTTTTTTACACAAGAATGGTTCACAAAGAAGTCACAATTCATTTCAGTATATACATAAGGTATAACCACATTTTGAGTTAGTTATTGTAGATGACACTCAAGTGGATAAGACTAGCCAACATATTGTATTTATGGGGTTCACATTTCTAAACCTCATAATTTAAAAATGATACCAATAGTAGTCTCCCACCTTTCCCATATCCTCACCGATATAGGATAACTTAACCACATTACTAGGATTATCCTTTAAGGCCCATAAAACTTAAAGGGTAATGCATTTTACCTAACTCTACATAATTTTATCTATGTAGAATATTTCTAGTGTAATGGCTTAGTTCTTAGTTATCACACCTTTGTAGACTAAGGCCATTACATTTCCCTTGGCAATGAACATGATCACCTGATCCTCATAATTCAAGGTGCCACCACTATACTGATTTGTGAATAATATCCCAAGATCTCATTGTTTGAAAAAACGTAAGCCTCACAATTCAGGGTGCATCATTCACAACTATCTTGTTATTGCATCATTACAAATCCTCCTAGATTAGTGAATGTTTGGCTATTGCATCATTTAAATTCCTTATAGTATTCACTTTACCCTAGATATTGAATCAACACAACTCCTTATAGGATTGGGTTGTCTTCTTGAATCAAGGGCTCTAAAGGTTTTTAAATTCACCAAAGCCTTCCCAAACTAAAACCTTATAACAATTAAACCATAACATCTCTCTACAAAGCAATAAAGTGTTATGCTTAACAAAAACATAATGCCAAAAATAGAATTTAAACTTATCCATTTAATATTGGACATTTAGCATTTCAGATGAAAATATTACTCACATCTAAAGAAAGAATATTTCCATAGATCACAATTTAACACATTCATTCACAAGCATTCAAATGCTTTCCAAAATAAAAGAAGACAATATTTAATCTTTCATTAACCAAAAACAATCTATTCCAAGATTTCTCCAATAATTGATAACATATACTTTTGTCTTATTTTTATCAGGTCTTGATGTACTATGGTCAAAATTTAATACAACATTCTATTTTCCTCAAAATTACAATACAAATGCTATTCCGAAAAAATAAGCTCTTCTTCAAGTTTTATAATACATAAAATCCATAGTTCCATCTCTTATTTTGTGGTTCTTTCCTTTGAAGTCTTGCCAATGAACTTGGATATCATATTAGGGATTAGGAAAAATATCAATAAATGCAAATGCAACTTAACATGCACCATGCAAGAACAATCAACCATGCAAAATGTGACCATACAAGCAATGAGAGAATCTCATACTTCTCTCATAATGAATTCCTTATCTATACAAGCCTCAAGAAATTCACTATTACAACAAATGCAATTTTCTAATAATATTTCCAATCCTAAATCCCACATAAGTAAAATCCAAAGTTACTTCTAACATACAACATAATCAATCCCTTCCATTACTAGTTTTAAAATAAAATTCTTTCTCTAATAAGTTAAACAATCATTTGTTGTTCTTCTATCACTATACAATACTTATCTATTTACTTAGAAAAGCAACTATGATACAATGATTATAAAGTATTTATAATCAAATCCAACCTTAACCATATATTGATTGTCTACTAACATCTATTACTAAGATAAGCCATCATTACCAAAAATTAACCTCTAATCGAAGAAGACCATAAGCATAAATAACCTTCCAAAATAAAAGCACTATCACACCTCAACCAAATTGTACGATGGACACTAATGATAGATACACATGGCCATGCAAGTCCAATAAACCGCACTAAACATCGCAACTCTACCACAGACCAACCTATAACACTTAACATAAGCAAGCAATACAAAATTTCTCATAAAAGGAATATGTCGTTTCCAATCAAGAAGACCCAATTACAACAACATTTCTAAAGACTAAGGATACAAAGCTATCAACCAAGATTCCTCCTCAAGTGTATCTTAAGTAAAATGACTTTTGTTTTGTTGAAGGAGCAAAAGACAACACCACAAAGCAAAGAAAGACTACTTCAGTTTAAAAACAACCCAAAAACCACTCTACAAGACTATATCACCCATATTAAAGCCCCTTTGGCAACTGATTTTATGCCAAAATGCTTTACCAAGTTAACCATTCCTTGCTGCTACAAGCAAGAACTTCAAATATAGGAAAACAATGAATAAAATAAAGCCCAAATCTATAGCCCTATCAAAAAGAGAAAACATAGGCTTCTAAAGTAATTAAAGGAAGCAAGTAGGAAAACATAGAACAAGGAAAGACAATACAAAACCATGGAAATAGCATATTTAAGACATTGAGCAAACATGAAGGCTTAAGTGCAAAAATAAAATGAGAATACATTGCCATGCTTTCCCCTACTCCATCGCCTTGACGTCTCCTTTCCACATTTTCCTAAGCTATTCTCATCGCTTGCTTATTTTTTTCAAAAAATTCCCCCCCAAAGCTTGGCCATCATACATTCAAATATAGGGCTAGAGAGATCAAAGGATTGGCATGGCTTCTTCCACATTCCATACATTACTTTAAATAATGTTTAAATCAAGATACACTCCACATACAAAATTTCCATCTTTAGTTCTTAATTAAGGCTATTTTATATTTTAAAATATAAAAATATAATTAATTAATTAATAAGAGTATTATTAATTCTTTCTTCACTTAACTATCAACCATAGGATAATATCTCAATAAAATTAATTTCCCAATAAATTAATCTAATTGATTAATATCGAGTTTTTAACATCTAAATATTAACATTGATATTACCAAATATTAATGCCACCCTATTTTTAATATTACTCAAACAATATTTATAACTCAAACACATGCATCCTATTACTAACTTTCAATTTCTAATATGTAATTAATATTAAGCACAATAATGTTTTATCCTTGAGTAGATGGTTTTATGGTAACTACCAATGTTATCACCCATCTACTAAGGATGAATCCTTTGCAATAGTAATCTCCTTGCCCATTGGTGCATTCAAACATCATACTTATGAACAATGCATCTACATGAAGGGTTTTTTTTACCCTTGAGTTGTCAATTACTATGTACTCCATCATTTCCCAATCCCTCTCAACTCGTGGTGGTTTTCCCATTCTAATCCACCAATGAGAGTACTTGTTCATGCAACCATAAGATTCATCAGTAATACCATATTATTTGTATATCATAAAAAAAACATAAAGTGTAATTTTTAACATATCCTAAAAACATAAAATAAGATTATGCATTAGATCTCCACACATTAATACATAGTTACATATCAATATCAAGTTCTACCAAGGATGATTGTTACACACTCTCCCCCTTAGACTAAACACAGTCCTCTATGTTTCTTGAAAATAAAGCATACATATATCATTCAAAAAAATATAGGAACTACTTCGTCATTTCCTCAGCATCTTCCCAAGTGGCACATTATTTAGAATATTGGTCCCACTAGACATTACATTGATCTAGGGTTCATTTCTTCAACATCTTGGAACAAAACCATAGGACCCTTATCAGTCACATCTCAGTGGCTAAGGGATATTCCATCTATTATTTTGAAATATTCTAAACATGAGTATGATTAGCAACATATTTTCTAAGCAAGAATATACGGAAAGTATCATGGATATTTGATAGGTTGTGTGACAAGGCAAGATTATAGGCTAGTAGACTAACCTTATCAATTATCTCAAAATGCCCAATATAATGAGGATCCTACTTAGTTGGCTTTATGGCACATTTCATGGGTATTAAACTCAAGAAAACATTGTCTCCCATATAGAATTATCTTGATGATATATTCAAATCAACATAGGTCTTCTGGGAATCAACCTCTTCCTTGAGCCTTAGCGGAATTGCTCTAAGCTATTCTTCCATCTCTTTGACAATGTTTAGTCTGAGCACTACCCAATCCTCAAAATTATCTTATGATAGAGGTGTTCCACATATCTTGCCATACAAGACCTCAAATGGAGATATTCCCAAGGATGAATGGTATCCATTATTATATTCAAATTCAAAAATATGCAAAAGTCTTCCTAGTTAGAATTTTGATCCATTCAATACATGTGTAGCATATATTCTAGGACTTGGTTTATCCTCTCTTTTTTCCCATCTATTTTTGGATGGTAAGCACAATTAATATTCAATTTAGTGCCCACTACATGATGAAGAGTCTACCAGAATTTTGATGTAAACCTAGAATATATGTTTGATATGATCACCTTAGGAAAACCATGTAGCCTAAAAATTTCCTTGGTAAACTTATTTTCCACAACCAATGCATCATCCTTGATGTTTCCTAGTATAATATGTGCAACCTTGGTCAACTTGTCAACCACCATAATAATTACATCATGTTGGTACCTAGTCTTAGGTTAATCCACAATAAATCCATGGATATAACCTACCACTTCTGCATAGGTATATCATGTGGGTAAATTTTACCTATCAAATGTCGATGTTCTACTTTAACCTTTTGGAACTCTAAACATCTATCAATAAAACTAGTGCTATTCTGATTCATTCCTGCCTAATCAAAGGTATTTTTCATGTTTTCACACATCTTTGCACCTCCAAAATGAGCATAATATAGATAACTATGCACATTTTTCATGATAATTATCCCTAATTCACTAGATTTTGGGTATAACAACCCTATAATTGAAGCATAAAAGTTCATATTTTATGTTGAAATCCTTATTTTCTTTAGGATTTCTCTCAATTTTAGCCTAAATTTCAATGCAATACTGATCATGTAGCTACATTTCTCTAAATTTTTCCATCAAGTCTATATGAATCTAGGTTAATGTTGCTATTTTCCTTCTCCTACTCAAGGCATTTGCAACCTTATTTTATTTCCCTTTGATATATTCAATACCAAAGTTGTATTATGCTAAGAACTCTATCCTTATTCTATATCTTGCATTTAGCATAGGTTGGATAAAAATATACCTTAAACTTTGATGGTTTACCCTTAGCTCAAAAGGTTTACCCAATAAATAGTGCCTCTAAGCCTTTAATGCATGCAAAATTGTTGCCAATTCTATATTGTGTGTAGCATAATTTAACTCATGCTTTTTTAGTTTCCTAGGGTCATATGCTAATGTAGACTCATTGTAGGATAACATCCCATCCAAAACTTCTAAGGAAGCATCTATACACACAATAAATTCCAAAGAGGATCCAATATCTTGAGAATTGGTTTTATAGTTAGTTTATTCTTTAGAGTTTCAAAGGTAGTCTCACATTTATTCGATCATTTGAACTCCTCTCCCTTTATAAGGTTGGTGATAGAGTAGGTAATATTTTAATAATACTTCATAAATTTCCTATAATAAACAATGAACCCCATGAAGCTTCTTACTTCAAACACATTTTTTAGTGTAGGCCAACTCAAAATAGCCTTAATTTTCTTAGGATCTATCACAATTCCTTTGAAGAACACAAGCTTATACTGAGAGAGGGGGTGAATAGTAGAAGACCAATTTTTATTTTTCTTTCCAAATAAATATTATGCAATGTATAAATAGAAATATCAACAACAGTAATCAAAGCAATGCAAAAATCACCACACACAATAGAGACACCAATTTAACATGGTACACCCAATGTGGGCTACTCCACGGAGAAAATATTTTTGAAGAACACAAGCTTATACTGAGAGGGGAGGTGAAAAGTATAAGACCACTTTTTACTTTTCTTTCCCAAACAATATTAATCAATATAATCAATGACAATATCAATAGCAATAACCAAATAAATGCACCAATCATCACACACAATAGAGACACCATAATTTACGTGGTTCACCCAATGCAAGCTACTCCACGAAGAAAATATTTTACTAAAACTTTCTCAATCAATCTCTTGGGAATCCTTCCCAATTACAATATTTATGGACCTATGTCCAAAGGAGATGTTGATACCTTAATCTCAAGTTTGAGGATCTCTTCCATAGAAGAACTCTTTCTCCTTCTTCTCTAGCTAGTGATCTTCTAGAAGACTGTCTCTCTAGTGCACGAACTTGTGGATCTCTCTCCACTTGAAGACTCCTCACTCAGATCTGTCTTCAATTGTATTGGTTGTTGGATCTCTATCCACTGAGACTCTATCCTCTATACTATGTCACCTCCAAAGCTCTATCAATAGGTTCCATCAAAACCTATTCAAATATTCTCAATAGGCTCACTCATAACCTGATCAAATATGCTCAATAGGCTTACTTAGAACCTACTCAAATATGCTCAATAGGCTCATTCAAAACCTGCTCAAATCTGTTCAATAAGTTCACTCAGAACCTTTTCAAATCTGCTCAACAAGATCACTCATAAGTTGTCCAAATATTCCTAATAAGTCCTCTCTAGGACTTGCTTAAATATGCATAGCAAGCTTTCACAAAAGCTTACACAAAATCAGTCCACAAGCCTTCTCAAAGACTTGCCTCAAATCAGCTCAACAAGTCCACACAGAACTTGTCCAATCTCACAGAAACATAAAGAGAATTGTTAGAGACTCAATATGTTTTATACTTAATCCCAAATATCAACTCAAATCAATCTCATAGAAGCATAAATATAATTGGTAGAGACTCAATATGTTCTATACTCAAATCCCAATCTGAACTCAAATCAATATCATAGAAGCATAAATATAATTGTTAGAGACTCAATATGTTCTATTCTCAAATCTCAATCTCAAATCAAATCAGAATAAATAATAGTTTATTTCTTGGAACTTGAACAACCACTTGCATCCACTTGACTAGGCTCAATCACCTCAACTCAACTATTCACCACAAGGAACAACTATTTTTTACAAACCCTAGTCCAAGCATGTGTCAATCAACTCAAAATATTCCCAGCAATGCTCAACAACAAATCTCACATAACAATGATACTCATGTTCTTTTATAATTCAATTCCAATTTCTTTGCACAACCAATGGCTTCAACAACAATGCTTATAAAAAAATGTTTAATTACAACACTCAAGACATAAAACCTTGAAGCATTAACTCAACCAATTTTGAAAAGGAAACCACAATCAATCCTTTTCACTCCAATGATATTTCAGAAATCAACCACCCAAATAAAATCAATGGAGAATATTGCTCATACCTTTTTGATGCCTTATTTGTTGTCCACAAAATATGTCTCACTCAACACACTTTATTTTTCAACTCTCAAAAAGGGTTATATTAATAACACAACAAAAATATCCAAGTAACACCTTATTACTCCTACTTTATTTTAACATCCACCAAAGTTATTTTATGCAAGAAATAAACCCTCAATAGAATGGATCAAACTTACTTTTGGAAACTCCTTGACAAAACCTGAAATATCTTCTTACACAACCCTTATTTCTATTTATAAGAAATTTAATTAAATAACTCTTGAAAAATTATTTCCAACGATATATAATATGCTACACTTCCAAAATTAAAAGGAATAGTAATTTCAGAATTTTCTAAAACAACTCATAAGCCTTATTTCCCCTCAAAGATTTTCTTACAAATATTAGAATAAAAATTTAACTTACCTTTTTCTTCTCAACGGGATTCGATCCCCTATCGTTGTCTGAGCACCACTCTAAATGTGGAACCACTAACCACAAGAGCAAACTGCTCACATAAAATGGTGAGCGCAACCACTATGATTTCCTTCCTCAAAACGTGCCCCAAAAAACACGTGCGCCAAAAGGTGTACTTCCTTTCCACTTCGTAAAAACCAGCTCCGATGGGATTCAAACTTCAGATCTCTTGGCACTCAAAAAATTGACTACCTCCTTGCCACTAGGCCATAAGAACCTATGGTGTATGGAAAGGGTCCTCCCTTCCTTCTATTTCTCCCTTTCTTCGTAGGTTTCGATTGCGCTAAAATATCTTTTCTCTTTGTTTGAACGAAACTCACACACCTTCGAATTATTACCAAATGAATTTTTGTCAATGGTATTTATAAATATTGCCTTGAATTTTCATACATCAGCCCTTAATCGAATTTGATGACGTCAATGGGAATTTCCACTTTGGAAATTTAAATTTTAATTTTAAAATATTAAAATTTAAAACTTAAACTTCAAAGTTGAATAACTTTGTCACCGGGACTCCTTTTTTGATGAAACAAAAAGCCAACTTGGGTTTTAAGAAAAACCCATTTCAAATCTTCCATCCATGGTTTTAAATAAATCCTTTTATTTTTCCTTCCTTGGTTTTCATAAAAACCCTTCCTTGCACTTTCACAAAACATAGTGCATGCCATCATAGATCCTTTTGACATCACATAACCTTTTGACATCAATGACAACATTTTAGCTTAGGGAATCAAAATTTCCAACAATATCCCCCTTTGTCATTGATGGTAACCCATATCCTTTTACTGAAATTTGACCTTCTTTTTTTCTCCCCCTAGGACTTTGCTCCCCTTGGCTCAATGCTCTCTCAAATATCAAATCTCTCCCCATATCAAAAAATCTCCCCAATATACACAAATATTTCCCCCTTTGTCATCACTGGAAAAGGGTCAACTTTGGGGCTCGAGGATAAGAATGAGCCTCTTAGATTAGCCCCTCCCTGAACTCCACATGAGATGGTTAATTATGGGGAGGGAGTATTTCTACTTCCCGAAAGCACTGCTCTTTACCTTTACCTTTCTCTATTCTTCTCTGAGTCTTATGAATCATCTCAATGTTTCTTTCCAATTCATCATCCTTGTTCTTATAATCACTTTTGTTTCTGTTCCTATTCTTGTTCTCATCCATATTCCTATTCTTGTTCCTATTCTCATCCATGTTTCTATTCCTGTTCCTATTCCTATTCCTGTTCATGCCCATGTTCCCATTCCTGTTCATATTTTTGTTCTTGTTCATGCTTGATTCTAGAATATTTTATCTACACGATCTTGCTATGTGACCATAATTATTGTACTTATAACACTTAATTTTGTTATTCCTTGGAGGTGCAACTATCTTAGGAGTTATCCTAGTGAAGCCATATCCTCTTCTGTCATGAACCCTGCAATTCATTGCCTTATGACCAAAATCATTGCATGAGTACCAATATCCTTGGAAAAGTTGTCCTTTCCCATAAACCTGTCTTTCACGTGTCCTACACTATGAAGCCATGTGCCCAAACCTGTGACACAAAAAATATCTTCCATTGAAGAAGCCTTGCCTAGACCCCATTGGTCTCTTAGTCTCTTATACCTATTTCCTATTCCATCTGTTCCTTACTTGTGCATTGTTCCTTTCCTTGTTGACCTTTCTATTGTCCAACTTATCCTTAGAGATCTCACTCTCCTTTTTACTTACTTCCTTTGACTCTTCTTCTTTTTAGGTGTTTGAGCTTGACTCTCTTTTTTCTTCTTCTTGTTTCCCTTGTTCTTATTTAGAACTAAGTCTTGTTATGGTGACTGATGATTTTTGTGCACTTATAGTCCTTTCCAAGTTCTTTGAATTTTCCTCAAACTTGTGTAGCTATTCCTTAGAACCTTTTACTTCCAAAATTAGTGAAACTATCTCATGCTCTAATCTTTCACACTCTAGATATTTTGTTTTTAATTTTTTGGCTATATCTTCTTCAATTTTTCTTGTCTCTTCAACTTTGATTTTGAAGTTAGTGAGTTCTTGTAGAAACCTTGCTTTTTATTTCTCATATTCTTGAGCTTGAACCCTTAATCCTAAGTTCTCCCTTTTTAGTTCTTCAAGAGTAATCATAAGCCTTTCTCATTCTATCTATTTTACATTTGATTGTTTAATCATACCTTCTTCAACTCTTATTGCTTTTTGAACCTTATATCTCAAGTCAGATATATCCTTTAGAAGCTTTGTCTTACATTTCTCATCTTCTTGTATTTGAGCCTTCAATTCTAAATTCTATTTTCAATCCAATAAGCTCCTTAAGAGTGAATTCCCCTTTTTATTTTTTTGAAGCATCTTCTTTTTCTTCTATTACTAAAAGTAGAGTTTCTTCTTCATACCTATTTTGATTTTTCCTGTTATCCTTTCTTGAATTAATCTCTAGGATTTTATTTTCGAGGATATCATCTTCATCTTCACTACTACTGAACCCATTACAATATCTTGGATCATGGCCAAGTTGACCACAAATAAAACATTCTTGTGTATAGTAAGTTGTATGGTGACCTGTGTTGCCACATATGGTACAAAAATTTATCACTTTGGATGTATTTCCATTACTTGATTCATCTAATGAATCCATTTCCATGTGTCCTCCCAACACAACAATATTAAACTCATCTTCATTTTCTTTCATGACCATAGGTGTTCTTTTATTCTTGTGTATCATGCTTCTACTCTTGCCTCTCTTTGTCATTTGTGTTCTTGTAGGATCTTCCTTCAAGCTGTTAAATTTCTTTCGAAGGAATTGACTCTAATACTAATTGAATAACACAAGCTTATACTGAGAGGGGGGTGAACATTATAAGACCACTTTTTACTTTTCTTTCCCAAAAAGTATTAATCAATATAATCAATGGCAATGTCAATAGCAATAACTAAAGTAATGCACCAATAATCATAAACAATAGAGACACCACAATTTATGTGGTTCACCCAATGCGGGCTACTCCATGAAGAAAATATTTTACTAAAACTTTCTCAATCAATCTCTTGGGAATACTTACCAATTACAATATTTATGGACCTCTGTCCAAAGGATATGTTGATCCTCTAATCTCAAGTTCATGGATCTCTTCCATAAGAGAACTCATTCTCCTTCTGATCTGGCTAGTGATATTCTAGAAGACTCTATCTCTCTACTGCACTAACTTGTGGATCTCTCTCCACTTGAATACTCCTCACTCAGATCTTTCTTCAATTGTTCTGGCTACTGGATATATATCCATTGATACTTTGTACTCTATACTTTGTCACCTCCAAATATCTATCAATAGGTTCAATAGGAACCTATTCAAATCTGCTCAATAGGCTCACTCAAAACCTGCTCAAATATACTCAATAGGTTCACTCAGAACCTGCTCAAATCTACTCAATAGGCTCATTCATAACCTACTCAAATATGTTCAATAGGTTCACTTAGAACTTGGTAAAATCTACTCAACAAGCTCACTCATAACTTGTACAAATATTCTCAATAAGTACTCTCTAGGACTTACTCAAATCTGCATAGCAAACTTTCACAAAAGCTTACACAAAATCATTCCACAAGCCTTCTCAAAGACTTGCCTCAAATCAGCTCAATAAGTCCACACAGAACTTGTCCAATATCATAGAAACATAAAGAGAATTGTTAGAGACTCAATATGTTCTACACTCAATGCTCAACCACTTTCTCAAATCAATCTCATAGAATCATAAAGAGAATTGTTAAAGACTCAATATGTTCTATACTTAATCCTCAATCTCAACTCAAATAAATCTCATAGAAGCATAAAGAGAATTTTTAGAGACTCAATATATTCTATACTAAAATTCCAATATCAACTCAAATCAATCTCATAGAATCATAAAGAGAATTGTTAGAGACTTAATATGTTCTATTCTCAAATCTCAATCTCAACTCAAATAAGAATAAAGAATAGTTTGTTTCTTGGAACTTGAACAACCACTTGCATCCACTTGACTAGGCTCAATAAACTCAACTCAACCATTCACCACAAGGAATAACTCTTTCTTACAAACCCTAGTCCAAGCATGTATCAATCAACTCAAAATATTCCCAACAATGCTCAACAACAAATCTCACATAACAATGATACTCATGTTCTTTTCTAATTCAAGTTCAAGTTCTTTGCACAACCAATGGCTTCAACAACAATGCTTATAAAGCAAGGTTTAATCACAACACTCAAGACATAAAACATTGAATTATTAACTCAACCACTTTCGAAAAGGAAACCACAATCAATCCTTTTCACTCCAATGATATTTCAGAAATCAACCACCCAAATAAAATCAATGGATAATATTGCTCATACCTTTTTGATGCCTTATTTGTTGTCCACAAAATATGTCTCACTCAACACACTTTCTTTTTCAACTCTCAACAAGGGTTATATTAATAACACAACAAAAATATCCAAGTAACACCTTATTACTCCTACTTTATTTTAACATCCACCAAATTTATTTTATGCAAGAAATAAACCCTTAATAGAATGGATCAAACTTACTTTTGGAAACTCCTTGACAAAACCTAAAATATCTTCTTACACAACCCTTATTTCTTCTTCTCAGCAAGTTAATTAAATAGCTCTTGAAAAATGCTTTCCAATGATATATAATATGCTACCCTTCCAAAATTAAAAGGAATAGTAATTTCAGAATTTTCTAAAACAACTCATAAGCCTTATTTCTCCTCAAAGCTTTTCTTACAAATATTAAAATAAAAATTTAACTTGCCTTTTTTTCTCAGCAGGATTCGATCCCCTATCATTGTCCAAGCACCACTCTAACTATGGTGCCACTAACCATGTGAGACAACCACTCACATGAAATTATGAGCACAACCACTATGCTTTCCTTCTTCTAAACGTGCCCCAGAATACACGTGCACCAAAAGGTGTACTTCCTTTCCACTTTGAAAAAACCAATGCCAGTGGTATTCAAACTTCGGATCTCCTGGAGCTCAAAAACTTTACTGCCTCATTCTTGCTTCTAGGCCATAAGCACCTATGGTGTATGGAAAGGGTCCTCCCTTCCTTCTATTTCTCCCTTTCTTCATAGGTTTCAATTGCACTAAAATATCTTTTCTCTTTGTTCGAACGAAACTCACACACCTTCAAATTATTGCCAAATGATTTTTTGGCAATGGTATTTATACATATTGCCTATAATTTTCATACATCGGTCCTTAATAGAATTTGATGATGTCGGTGGGAATTTCTACTTTGGAAATTTAAATTTAAATTTTAAAATATTAAAATTTAAAACTTAAACTTCAAAGTTGAATAACTTTGTCACTGGGACTCCTTTTTTGATGAAAAAAAAAACCAACTTGGGTTTTAAGAAAAATCCATTTCAAATCTACCATCCATGGTTTTAAATAGAACCTTTTTATTTTTCCTACCTTGGTTTTCACAAAAACCCTTCCTTGCACTTTCACAAAACACAGTGCATGCCATCATAGATCCTTTTGACATCACATAACCTTTTGACATCAATGATAACATTTTAGCTTAGGGACTCAAAATATCCAACAATTTCACTAAAATTTTCTCAACAAATCTCTTGGGAATCCTTTCCCTATTACAATGTTTATGGACCTCTGTCCAAAGGAGACACCAATCCCCTAATCAAGTTCGTGGATCTCTATCCATAGGAGACCTGTTATGGATCTCTATCCATAGGAGAACTCTTTCTCCTCTGCTCTGGTTGGTGATCTTCTAGAAGAACTGCTACCTCCACTGCACTGGCTAATGGATCTCTATCCACTGAAGACTCATACCCTCACTCAGAAGACCTGTCTTCACTACCCTAGCTAATGGACCTCTATCCACTAGATACTATCATCCTCTATACTCTGTCACCTCCAAAGCTTGCTCTCAGATCTATCTCAAATCTACACTAAACATAGTCCTTCGATCTAGCACAAATATACTCAATCTCTGTCCTCAAATCTGCACTAAACATAATCCTTTGGTCTAGCACAAATCTACTCAATATCTATCCTCAAATATGCACTAAACATAATCCTTCGATCTAGCACAAATCTTCTCAATATCTGTCTCTAGTCTGGCACAAACCTATCCTCAAATATGCACCAAAATCTATCCTCAAATTTATCCTCAAGCCTTAACACAAAGCTTGACTCAATCACAAATCAACTCTGCTAGATCTTCCCCAAACCTTAACCCAAGGTTTGAACAAATCAATCAATCAACTCTGCTCTCAAGTCTTCTCAAAGACTTATCTCAAATATGCCTTGTAAGCTTCCACAAAAACTCACACTAATCTATCCACAAGTCCTCTCTAGAACTTGTCCAATCTGCTCAACAAGTCCTCACTAGAACTTGTCCAATCTTCTCAACAAGTCTTCACCAAGACTTACCTCAAATCTACTCAACAAGTCCTCACTAGAACTTGCTCAATCTGCTCAACAAGTCTTCACCAAGACTTACCTCAAATCTGTATTGTAAGCTTCCACAAAAGCTTACTCAACTCAACTTAACACAAAATCCTCTTCAATCACTTAGACAAGCTTCACACAGAATCTTGTTTAATCTCACAAAAACATATAGAGAATTGTTAGAGACTCAATATGCTTCACACTCACAATAATGCTCAATCACTTTCAATCTCTTTCTCAAATCAAATTAGAATATAGAACAATTTATTTCACAGAACTTGAACTATCACTTCAACACTTCCACTTGACTAGGCTCAATCAACTCCACTCAATCACTCACTCAATAAAGCACTCCTTTCTTACAAACCCTAGTCCAAGCATATGAACACTCACTCAATTATTTCCAACAATGCTTATCAAACAATCTCACATAACAATGATACTCATGATCTTGCACAAACCCTAGTTCAAGATAGTTCTCAACTTCACATAACAATGATACTCATGTTCTTGCACAAACCCTAGTTCAAGATAGTTCTCAACTTCACATAACAATGATACTCATGTTCTTGCATAAACCCTAATCATGCATATGAAGGTTCATTCAATATTTCCAACAATGCTTATCAAACAATCACTCAGAAAAACCTTTAACAATCAAGCTCAACAATGCTTATCAAACAATCATTTTCTCTCCAACTTAGCATTCACAACATCCAACAATCATTCACAAGGAAGATGTGCCCATACCTTTTGTTTGATGAAGAATTGACCTTATAAAACCTGTCTCAATCACAATTATCCTTTTGCCAATATTAAGGGTTAGTTAGCAAGAACCTTCTCAAAACTTCAATCAATAATTTCCTCACAAATTACTCTCACAATACAAAAGCATTAGATCTCAATTTCACCTTATCACTCCTTTTAGATTTTAATGCACTCCTAAAAGAAAAATAATCAACACTTCAAAATATTAACATTTACTCAACCTTATTTCTCCTTTCAATACAATTAATCAACTTTGTTTTCAACAAATATTTCTAACTCCTATGGCACACCTTATTACTCCTCTCAATAAGCTCAAGACACTCAAAAATCAAACCCTAACATAAAACAATGCAAATCCTTTTATCTCCCTCACAAAACCTTAATCAACCTTTATTTTTCACAACAAAGCAACCTCCGAAATTACACAACCTTAGCAAGAGAATCAAAATCGGTGCATACCTTATTTAGCCCAACAAAACACTTTCGATGGGTTTCGAACACCTAACCTCACCCCTCCAAGCGCCTTAGCAAGGCGCACACCCACCACGTGGGCTACAAGCCTCTATACAAAGGAAAAGGCTAGCACCTTTCCTTTGTATTCCATCGAGCGTGCAAACTTCACCAAAAAGCCTTCCTCCGCTTTGCAAAATGTAAACCCACGGGATTCGATCCCTGCACCTCGCGATTGCCAATGTCTTAGTGCCTTCCTTGCTTCCAGTCATGCTACAAAGCACCTTGGATATAAAATGGAAATCTCTCCTCCTTGTCCTATATGCTGCCATGCACAACCTTCGAAAACACATGATCGCTTCCCTTTTTCAATGTGCACAAAATACTTTGATCGTGGATGATTTCATTTACCAAAGCTTTACCCCCCTTTATATGCATTAGGCTATGTCTTCGACGACGTCGATGATAATTCGATTAATTCAAAAATTTGAATTAATATAAACTTTATAACCCTATCCTTTAGGGTTGGTTTAATTAATTTATAAATTAATTCATAATTAAATTATAATTAACTTAATAACTTTAAAATTTAATTAAATTAATTTATAAAATTAATTTATAATAGAACTATTATAATTAATTAAATTTGTGGGTCTTGCACTTTTAATATTATAATAAATTATTATAATATTATTTGGCTTGGGCCTTCCTTTTGCCCTTTAAACCTCATCTGACCACTTGGGAGAAAAATTTCTTTTGCACTTGATTACGAAACCTAAAACTGATGTTGCTCACTGAAACTGATGCTTACTGGTGTTGACTTCTTGACATCAATGACAACAAAACTTGCTCATATTTCCAACAATCTCCCCCTTTGTCATTGATGGTAACCCAATTTCCTTTTACCATTTCCTTAACCTTTTTCTATTCTTCTCCCCCTGAGAAATTGCTCCCCCTGACTGAATGCTCTCCTCCTAACTCAAATCTCTCCCCCTTACTCAAATCTCTCCCCCTTTGACATCAATGGCAAAGGGTCACCTTTGGGGCTCGGGGCTAAGAATGAGAATATTAGATTATCCCCTCCCCCACCTCCTCTTGAGGTGGTTAATTTTGGGGTGGGAGTATTTCTACTCCCAACATGCACTGGTCTTTACCTTTGTCCACTTTCTTCCTCATCTGATCCTTCTGATTCCTCTGACTATTCTTGTTCCTTCTTGTCTCTGGAATTTCTACTCTACACCATCTTGTTGTATGCCCATCATTATTGCACTTATAACACTTAATTTTATTATTCCTTGGAGGTGCAAATATCTTGGGATTTCTCCTAGTGAAGCCATATCTATTCCTGTCATGAACCCTGCAATTCATTGCCTTGTGACCAAATTGATTACAAGAGTAGCAATACCCTTGAAAATGTTGCTTGTTTTTGAATTTCTCAAATTCCTATTTTTCATGTGTCCTGCACTGTGAAGCTTTGTGCCCAAACCTATGACATGAGAAACATCATCCATTGAAACTACCTTGCCTTGACCTCATTGGTCTCTTAGTCTCTTTTACCCTGTGTTGGTTCTTGTTCCATTTGTTCCTCATTTGTGCATTGTTCCTTTCCTTGTTGAACTTTATGTTGTCCAACTCATCCTCAAAAGTCTCACTCTCTCTTACACTCTCTTATTCTGAATTTTCTTCTTCTTCAGAACTTGAGGTTGACTCCTCTCCTTGTTTCTTTTGTACCTGTTCAAAACCAAGACCTGTCTTGCTTGATGTAGGTTTTTGTGTCTTGATAATCTTATCCAAATTCTTTGAGCTTCTTCCAAACTTGTGTAGCCTGTCCTTAGACTCTTTTACTTCCTTCCTTAGTGAAGCTACTTCATGCTCTAACCTTTCACATTCTAAGACCTTTGCTTCTAACTTATCTTTGAACTTCCTTGCCTTAGCCATTGACTTATTTAGATCCTCTATAAGCTTTCCTTTCTCTTCATCACATTCTTGAAATTGAAGCTTAAGTTGGGAGTTTTGCTTTCTTACCTTCTTTAATGCATCAAGGGCATGAATAAGCTCTCCCTCAAGATCAACTTCTCCATTCTCTGATTCTTCCTCTATTTGTTTGCCTTTGAAAACATCTTCATTCTTTTCTGACTCATATTTTATAGGATCACCTCCTTCTTCTTCTAATGCCATTAGAAGATTCTCTTCTGGTCCTTCAAGTGTATCTTCATATTCATCATCACTAAAACTAAAACCACTTCTTGTACAACTATCTTCGAGATGACCAAAGTTACCACATCTAAAATACTTGAGGATTATTGGTGACCTTTTCCTAACCACTTCCTTTTCTTTTTCCAGAAATAGAACTTCATCTTTATCATTATCTGAGGAACTATTATCACTATCACTTGAGTACTTACTTGCTTTGTCTGCATAGAAACTCTTCTTTTGCCTTTGGAAGAACTTCTTTCCTTTCTTGCCTTGTCCATCCCTACTTTTCTTTTGGTACCTGTATTTTTCTGTTTCCCTATTCTTATGATCCTATTTTTCTTCATCATTGCTATTTCCAGCTTCTTGACAATCAGATGCATAGTGACCATACTTTCCACAATTGAAACATCTAACATATTTCATACCTTTAAAATTTCTTGGATCCTTGTTCCTTCTACCATAATTTGCTTCTTCATCACTGGATGACTCATTGCTTGAATCTGACTTCTTACCCTTAGTCTTCTTAGTAGCTTTGAATGCTACTTCTTTTTGGGGAATAGGTTCCTCTTTTGTTCTCATCTCAAAAGTTGTGAGAATGCCATGTAATTCATCTCTTGTCAAAATATCACTATCTTTTGATTCCTCTATAGCTGAAATATTTTCACTAAACCTTTTTGGGAGTGACCTTAAAATATTATCACAAACATCAGATTCTTGAATTTCAAATCCAAGTCCTTGCATGGAGTTAACAACCTCGTCTACACGAAGTAGATAAGCACTAATATTTTCCTCATCCTTCATCTTTAGGTCTTCAAAAATTCCTTTGAGATTTTGCAACTTTACCTTTTTGACCTTCTTATCCCCTTCATATATGCCTTGCAATTTATCCCAAATTTCCTTTGCTGATTTGCAGTGCATAACCTTTATAAACTTTGTTTTATGCAAACCTCTCAAAATTGCATTCATTGATTTTGAATTGTAATGATGTAGAAGCTTACCATATTTATATGTAGGTGGAGTTGTTGGTGGTGTGTATCCATTTTCAACTGCTTCCCATATTTCATTGCCAAGTGCCATTAGGTGAATCTTCATTCTCATACTCCAGAATACATAATCGCTCCCATCAAACACTAGTGCTGAATTATCTGAGGATCCACTCTTAGAATCCATTTGTGTTCTTGTAAGATTTTCCTTCAAGTTTTTAAACTCTTCCGAAGGAACCTGCTCTAATACCAATTGAAGAACACAAGCTTATATTGAGAGGGGGGTGAACAATATAAGACCACTTTTTACTTTTCTTTCCCAATGATAGGAAATTAGGTGTGTAATGTGATAAATGATAGTTGTTACAAGGAATTAATGTGTTTTAATAATTAAATGCAACCATTATCCATTTCATAGCTTGTAATTACCTATTTATAGGCATATGTTATCAATGTAAATCAAGTTTTGTGATTGTCTTCTATTTCCTTTGTCCATTGTAATTTGCTCCCATATCATTGGTATCAGAGCAGGTTACGGGTTACATACTAATATCCTCTTCCTATAGGATGATTTTGATTCAAAAAGGGAATTATAACACCTCCATAGATCTATTTATGGAGTGTTGCATTAGTTTTAGACACTTGTCATTGCAGGATTTTCATTTTGTGGTTTCATTTTTCTTTGTATTTTTTCTTGCATTTTGCTTCGCAATTTGACAATCACTGCCCTTCCTTGGTTCATGATGTTGACTTTCATAGAGTTTTATGCCAATATTATCACCATAAATGCATGACTTTAGAAAATTTAGTAGACTCAAGATGCTATCGTCGCTAGTCTTTAGCAGTTCCAAGCTGACCTTATCGCTACTGAAGACGATGATCTCATTGAATATGATCAGGAATTTGTTCTTGATCCAAAAATTGAAGTACCTAGATTTGAACCAGGGTCTCTGGGTGAAATTCCCAACATATTTACATTAGATGATGTGGCTCTTGTTTCTCCTAATGTAGATCTAAGCTTTAAAGCTCTCAATCCATATGCAGATCAGGCACCTCTCGACTTTGTAGATCATAGTTCACACAAAACTATTGCAGTGGATGAACCCATTATTTTCTCTACCTTTTTCAATGGGCTTGTAGCACTTTCCTTGATGGTTTCATTGCATTGTGGGTATTCTCTTGTAATTTATACCATTGCTCTGCCCTTGCCTACTTCCTTTGGCTTCTTGCACATCACTGATGGTTTTCTAACACTTTTGATGGCTTCTTCATTTGATTTTTTACTTGCAACTTGGTTTTGTTACTCTCTTCGGTGATCCGCTTCTTTGTGGTCACACTCATGCCATCACAGCCTCGATCTAGAATTTTTGGACTTTTCCATCCACTTGTGTCAGTCACCACCGTGCCTTTTTCGGTGCACTTTCACCAATTTTATACATCTCAACTTAGCTAGTACTACCGATATGATATTTTATCATTCATATTGTATGCCACTTACGGTGCTTCCCAAGACCCCATGGCCACCGTCCTTGTTTAGTTATTTTTTTATTCATACAGTCTATTTCATGATGATGCAACACATCATACTCGCATCTCTCCATTTATGACTCTTCCTTCTGCATTTTTTTGTAGTACTCCCATGCCATCAACCACCTAACTCCCAATATTTCCTATCATTTATTAAATTAAACCATTATGGTTCACAATTTTTTGGTAATATTATGGTCCATGTTAGCCTCTTACCATTCAATCAGATGTATCATCAAATGAATTTTTGTTGTCTTGGTCAAATCCTATCAAAGTCTATCATTCCACCAATTTTTAATGCAAGGGCCATTTAATACACCGTATTTCAATTAAATTAAATTATTTTTTTTAATTTAATTTAATTTAATACTTATTATTTTTATGTTTTTTCATCGCTATCATTTTCATAGTCATTGCATTCCACCTCACATTCCATAACATATCCACTTGTTGACCATTGATAGTCGTTGCAATCATTAATTAATTAATGATAGTCATCCCTAGTATTCGTCGTCCCTTCTAGTCATGTTGGTTTGTCGTCCAAAATTAAATTAAATTTCAATTTAATTTAATCAATAAATCATTTTAAAATTAAACATTTAATCTATTTTTTTTTAATGTTGCACCATCTTCTTTTAATGATGTGAACTTCAATGCATTTCCTCATTAGTGGCGATCCAACATTCAAAAACCAACAATTAATGCCAACCAAACCATTCAATTTTCAGCTTTGCACCTTTGGCATGCATTTCGAGGAATATTCCAATGGTATCATTTGGCACATTGTTCAAGGTATTTTTCTTCGATATCTACTACTACTATCTTTTGCCATTTTGAGGGACCAATTTCCATTGTTTGTCGACATAGCAGTGTTTATAGTCATCGAAGAGTGTTTTTTGAGCCTGATTCAATGCCATTGTTAGTTTTTGATTTTGTGAAGACATGTTAAAGTTGATCATTTTATTCACTATCTTGTTGTAACAGGAGTACATTTTTTGTTGTACCCGATATTCCTGATTGTTTTTCCTTATTTCTCTTCCACATTTATACGCATTGGGGACCAATGCTTCTTCAGTGGGGAGGAATGATAGGGAATTAGGTGTGTAATATAATAAATTATAGTTGTTATAATTGATTAAGGTGTCGTAATCATTGAATACAAACCGAATCTGTTTCATAGCTTGTAATTACCTATTTATAAGCATATGTTATCAATGTAAACCAAGTTTTGTGATTGTCTTATATTTCCTTTGTCCATTGTAATGTGTTCCCATATCACCCAATAAATATTATATAATGTATCAATAGCAATATCAATAGTAGTAATCAAATTAATGGACAAACAACCACACACAATAGAGACACCAATTTAACATGGTTCACCCAATGTGGGCTACTCCACGGAGAAAAAATTTCACTAAAATTTTCTCAACAAATATTTTGAGAATCCTTTCCCTATTACAATATTTTTGGACCTCTATCTAAAGGAGACACCAATCCCCTAATCAAGTTCATGGATATCTATCCACATGAGACACCAATATCCTCAACTTGTTCATGGATATCTATCCATAGGAGAACTCTTTATCCTTTGCTTTGGATGGTGATATTATAGAAGAATCGTTACCTCAACTACCCTAGCTAATGGATATCTATCCATTGAAAACTCCTACCCTCACTCAAAAGACTTATCTTCACTACCCTAGCTAATGGACCTCTATCCAATAGAGATTGTCATCCTCTATACTCTGTCACCTCCAAAGCTTACTCTTAGCTCTGTCTCAAATATACACTAAACACAATCCTTTAATCTAGCACAAATATGCTCAATATTTGTCCTCAAATCTACACTAAACATAGTCCTTCGATCTAGCACAAATATTCTCAAACTCTGTCCTCAAATATGTACTAAACACAATCCTTCTATCTAGCAAAAATATGATCAATATTTATCTCTGGTCTAGCACAAAACTATCCTCAAATATACACCAAACTCTGTCCTCAAATTTGTCCTCAAGCCTTTATACAAAGCTTGAATCAATCACAAATCAACTCTACCAGATCTACCCCAAATATTAACCCAAGGTTTGAAAAAATCAATCAATCAACTCTGCTCTTATGTCTTCTCAAAGACTTGTCTCAAATCTACCTTGTAAGATTCCACAAAAGATCACACTAATCTATCCATAAGTCCTCTCTAGAACTTGTCCAATATGCTCAATAAGTTCTCACTGGAACTTATCCAATCTACTCAAAAATTCGTCACCAATATTTGCCTCAAATATGCTCAAAAAGTCCTCACTAGAACTTGTTCGATCTTCTCAAAAAGTCTTCACCAAAACTTACCTCAAATCTATATTGTAAGTTTCCACAAAATCTTACTCAACTCAACTCAACTTAACACAAAATCCTCTTCAATCACTTAGAAAAGCTTCACATAGAATATTTTTTAATATCACATAAACATATAGAGAATTTTTAGAGACTCAATATGCTTCACACTCACAAAAATGTTCAATCACTATCAATTTCTTTTTCAAATCAAATTAGAATACTGAACAATTTTTTTCACAAAACTTGTACTATCACTTCAACACTTCCATTTTACTAGGCTCAATCAACTCCACTCAATCACTCACTCAATAAAGCACTCTTTTCTTACAAACCCTAGTCCAAGAATATGAACACTCACTCAATTATTCCCAATAATGCTTATCAAACAATATCACATAACAATGATACTCATGATCTTGCAAAACCCTAGTTTAAGATAGTTCTCAACTTCACATAACAATTATACTCATGTTCTTGCACAAACCCTAGTTTAATATAGTTCTCAAATTCACATAACAATGATACTCATGTTCTTATATAATCCTAATCATGCTTATGAAGGTTCATTCAATATTTCCAACAATGCCTATCAAACAAGGTTTTCATCATCAACTCTCACTCAAAAAAATCTTTAACAATCAATCTCAACAATACTTATCAAACAATCCTTTTCTCTCCAACTTAGCATTCACAACATCCAACAATCATTCACAAGTATATTCCCTTACCTCTTATTTGAAGATGATTTGACCTCAAACACCTGTCTCAAACACAATTTCCCTCTTTTGCCAATACTAAGGGTTAGTTAGCAAAAACCTTCTCAAAACTTCAATCAATAATTTCCTCACAAATTATTCTCACAATACAAAATATTAGATCTCAATTTCACCTTATCACTCCTATATTTTAATGCACTCCTAAAAGAAAAATAATCAACACTTCAAAATATTAACATTTAGTCAATCTTATTTCTCCTTTCAATACAATTCATCAACTTTGTTTTCAACAAATATTTCTAACTCCTATGGCACACATTATTAATCCTCTCAATAAGATCAAGACACTCAATTATTAAACCCTAACATAAAACAATGCAAATCCTTTTATCTCCCTCACAAAAGCTTAATAAACCTTTATTTTTCACAATAAAGCAACCTCCAAAATTACACAACCTTAGCAAGAGAATCAAAATTGATGCATACCTTATTTAGCCCAGCAAAACACTTTCAATGGGTTTTGAACACCTAACCTCATCCCTATAAGAACCTTAGCAAGGCATGTGCCCACCACGTGGGCTACAAGCCTCTATACAATGTAAAAGGCTAGCGCCTTTCCTTTGTATTCCATCGAGCGTGCAAACTTCACCAAAAATCCTTACTCCGTTTCGTAAAATGCAAATCCGTGGGATTTGATCCTTGCACCTCGTGACTACCAATGTCTTAGCACCTTCCTTTCTGCCAATCTCACTACAAAGTGCCTTGGATATAAAATGGAAATATCTCCTCCTTGTCCTATATGTTGCCATGCACATCCTTTGAAAACACACAATCACTTATCTTTTTCAATGCACACAAAATACTTTGATTGCGGATAATTTTGTTTGCCAAAGCTTTACCTCCCTTTATATACATTAGGCTATATCTTCGACGATGTAGGCAATAATTCGATTAATTAAAAAATTTGAATTAATATAAACTTTATAATCCTAACCTTAGGGTTAATTAATTTATAATTAAATTATAATTAATTTAAAATTAACTTAATAACTTTAAAAGTTAATTAAATTAATTTATAATAAAACTATTATAATTAATTAAATCCGTGGGTCTTGCACTTTTAATATTATAATAAAATATTATAATATTATTTGGCTTGGGCCTTCCTTTTGCCCTTTAAACCTCATCTAACCACCTGGGAGAAAAGTTTCTTTTGCACTTGATTACGAAACCTGAAACTGGTGCTTACTGGTGCTGACTTCTTGACATCAATGACAACAAAACTTGCTCATATTTCCAACATCCTTTAGCCTCAATTTTCTTAGGATCTATAGCAATTCCTTTAGCATCAATTTCCTTAGGATCCATAGCAATTTCTTTATCCTAAATTTTCTTAGGATCTATAGCATTTATCAGTGCATGCATAATTATTTCTAATTCTAGATCATGTGTAGCATAATTTAACTCATGCATCTTGAGTTTCCTAGACTCATATGCTATTGTAGCCTCATTCTAGGAAAACATTCCACCCAAAATTTCTAAGGAAACATCAATACATACTATAAAATTCCCAATAGGATTCATAATATAAAAAATTGATGTTGCAATTAGTTTATTCTTCAGATTCTTAAAGGTATTCTCATATTTTTTTGACCATTTGAAATCCTTTCCCTTTCTATAAAGGTTGGTGATAGAGTAGGTAATATTTGAATAATCCTTCAAAAAATTCCTAAAATAACTAGTGAGTCCCATGAATCTTCTTACTTCAAACACATTTTTTAGTGTAAGCCAACTCAAAATAGCCTCAATTTTCTTAGGATCTATAGTAATTCCTTTTGTAGATATAATATAACCCAAGTATTGAATTTGGGAGGCATAGAACTCACACTTCGACAACTTTCCATATAGCTGGTTTTTCCTCAACATCTCTAACACTAACCTTAAATGTTGGTCATGTTCCTCTTTGGTGTGAGAATATATCAAGATACCATATAAAATACCAAAATAAATTGATCTAGATATTTCTTGAACACGTTTTTCATCAGATTCATAGAATTTTTTGGTGCATTTGTCATCCCAAATGGTAATATAGTGAATTCATAGTGTCTATATCTAGTGTTAAAGGTTGTTTTATAAGTATCCTCCTCTTGAATCCTCAGTTTATGATATCCAAACCTTAAATAAATATTCAAAAATATAGTGGCATCGTTTAGCTAATCAAAGAGATCATCAATCCTTGGTAAAGGATACCTATTCTTGATGCTCATCTTATTCAACATCCTATAATCAATACACAATCTCAAGGAACCATCCTTGTTTTTCACAAATAATATTGGAGCACCCCAAGGTGACACAATAGGTTTTATTAGACCTTTTTCCAACAAATTTTGAAGTTTTACTTTCAACTCTTGTGACTCAATAAGGGTCATTCTATATGGTATCCTTGCAATAGGTTCAAATATTGGCATTAGTTCAATAGTGAAGTCAAATTCATGGTGATGTGATAAGCCTGGGAGATTTAGAAATACATCCTTTAATTTGTAAAAAGTTGTTTTCTTATAAATATCTCCTCATCCCATTTTTTGTTTGAATAATGTTGAATATTTTCCATGTTATTCAGGAGGGGTTAACTCTGAAAGGACTTTAAACTTTGTAAATATTTCCTTATCGGGGTTCAAGTAGAAGAACCATTCAAGTGGAAGAACCATTCTAGTAGTACGGACTAGATTTTATTGGAGTAATAAATCCCAAATCTTTAGTAGGCCACAAATACATATTTATTTCCAATGACTATTTCACCATATGGGTTGAGGTAATTTTGATCAAGAGGTCATATCAAGATGTAGTCATTGAATTTATTGAAATCTTGGTCATAAGGTTTGGTCTCCTTGAAGCTCTAGTGGGTGATGATGGTCCATATTTCATAGGTGCAAAGTAAATTGAATTTATAGTTTAATATGGAATATGTTTAAAGAATTATTCTAACAATTAATCTCAAGGTAATGGACTAATAGAGTCCACTAACAAGAATCTACTCAGAATTCTGAAAAGAGCATTGAAAGACAAAAAAATAACTTGGCATATTCTCTTGGAAAATGCCTTGTGGGTAGATAGAAATACTATCAATATGTCAATCAATACATCCCCTTATGCATTAGTATATGAGAAAGAAGCTATTTTAGCCATTCATCTTGGGATACCATCTCTAAGGTTGGCTAACCAAGATTATGAACCAGATCAGAATCTAATAGAGGTTAGATTGATGCACCTTTTGTAGTTGGAAAAATAGAGGACCAAAGAATATAAGAGCTTTCAAAAATAATCCATGGGAACTAAGGGATGGTTTGATAAGAAGACTATATTTAAGAAATTTAAGGTTGGTGATATTATTTCTAAGATGGAATGAAGAGGAATCCAAACAAGACAACCACCAAGAACTTGATTCCTTCTGGGGTGGTCCATTCAAGATACTTGAAGTTAAAAAGAGCAATGCTTTCCAACTCTAATATTATAATAGGAATTTATAGTCGATATCAGTTAATGGATATCACCTTAAGTTATATGTTGAGTAAAAATTCCTTTCCCTTGTGATATATGTACATATTTGTATTGTATTATCTTTTCTTTTAACTTTTTAGTAGAAAAAACAAAACTCATGGCCGACAACATGTTTTCAGCCAGAAGTCAAAGTAGTAAAAGACTAAGAAAAGCATGATTTTTTGCTACATGCTTTGTGTCACATCCAAAAAACAAAATATTGGTTGGTTCTGGGCTACGATAGGATCTAGTCTATAACCAATCAACAAATGGGGTTTCACTTACAAGCTACGCCTTGTTACCACCAATGCAATATTTTGAAATGTATGAATTAGTGGTCATTCATCTACCTCATTAATGGTGGAAAACATGCATGCAAGGTTATTTAAGGCTAAAATTTGGTCGTAATTTATTTTTCAAAGGTTGCTAAGTTTTTGAGAGCATTTATAGAGAGACAGTAAAAATTTGTTGAGCATTGAAAGAGTAATTTTAGGATTTCTTTAGAAATGGCATCACCAACCATATATCAAGTAACTAACCTAGGTTTATGAGCTGCTTCATGGATAGAGGAAATAAACTGGTATGAGACCAAAAAGGAATTGTTAGAAAATAATTTTTGAAGCATGGATCAAAGTTCTAATTTTTATGATGTAGTAGTATACAATGGATAAGGTTGATGAGTCATTGAGAAATTTTCATTTGACATTCATAAATCATCTGAGGGATGTCAACTGATTACTTCAAAAAGTATGTAGATATTTCAATTGAGGGAGTCTGAAATGGTTCCACTCCTCATGTCAAGCACCAAACGCTTTTCTTGATAATGTATAAACACATGCTACAGAAAGCCGCTTTTAGCGTGTCTTTCTATGACACGGTCATAACCTATGAAGAAGAGGAGAAGAATCTGATCAATAAATTTATGGTCATTTGTAGCTCTATCAATTGATGCTACTCACCTAGATCCTCAAATTTAAAAAGGAAGAGTTTGAGTAAAAACAAGGAAACTTTTAGAAATTTATCCACCATAACTAAAAACATCGAACCTAAAATTAATTAACCTTGGAAGGATGCTAAGATCATGTCCAGGGCCAAACATGATCCTTCGTAAAATTTTAATAGAAATACTAGAAAACATATATGTAGCCCATAGCAAGGCTAATACAAGATTCCAACACGTGATTCGTGTATCCAAGATGATCACTGCTAGTCACAATGAATCTTTCAAAGCCATCAATCACGGAGAAGAAAACATGAATAAAATTATAGAATAATCCTCCTAGATGTTGTGCTTTTTAGTTCTACTCTTATATTTTTCTCTTTTCATTGTGGGTATTTCGGTTTGGTTTTCTCCTCCCTGATGCTAGTTTGTTTGTGGTTTTGTTTCTCATGTCTTTCCTAGTTTTGTGTTGCCCTTTCTAGTTGGTTATTGTGGTGAAACCGATTTTTTTTCACTCTTGCTCATCTTCTAAAAGGTTCAGGGACCCTTTCAAAACCCTTTCCACCAATAAAAAAATTAACTAAGCTAGAAAGCAATAAGGCCATATGCTACATTGATAAAGCACTGGCAATGGTTGATATGATAATGACATGGAGAACGAGAAATAAGCTCAAATGAGAGATTGACTACAATTTTTTTGAAGGATTTCCAATTTTAATTCAAGGCACTTGTGCTATCTACTCTCTTTTTTCCTTTTATATCTATGATTATGTTCATCCATGTCCAGAATTAATTGCTACCATAGTGAAATTCAATGACCCTAAGGCTAAGGCAATTAAAATAGCTAAGGGGAAAACCCTTTTTAACATAACTACACAAGCTTGTTGTGACCTCTTTTCCATGGGTAGAATACCACCAATAAATCCTAAACCCTTTGACTCAAAATAACAAGCTAGATATTACTCATTGAAAGGGTGTACAAAGAATGGTGACCATTTTATGGGTTGGGTGTATAGCCAGTTTAAGACCATAAGGTCTAGGAATAGCTTACCCAATGTTCCAACTACCACCAAATATTTTTCCAACCTAGAACTTTTTTTCATGCTAGGGGCTAGATCCTGATAAAAATGTGAGATATTGGTAGATAGCCACAATTTATTACATTTTCAATGAAAAATGTATAAAATGCCTATGGGTGATGGCAACAATAGACCGATTTATTTTGAATGGTCTAATTTCCTTGCCAAGAGAATGCATGAGCAGTTGGTTGCAATAAATAAACATTCTTAAGATCCCTTGTTCAAACATTGCTCTAACTTAGCTTGGATGTTTTCACTGCTACTAGGCAAGATATGCCTTGAATAGTAGTAATAGACAAATATGATAATGGAAACCCTATACCAGTCTATACATGGACTAGAGTCTTGAGCAAATTTGAATCCTATTATGACTTCAAAAGAGAATTTTTAGGGATAGCCTTGAAAATCATGTATGGATAGTATCCTAGGATTCCTCCATGAGCTAAGGAACAATTACAAATAAAGAAAGCTAAGGAAGGAGATTGGTATATTCTGATTGAAGGCATAATCATTAGGCTTTATGGTTTTACTATAAAATCATTCTTGCTACCGCATTTTATCACTAATAAAATGTTGGCATTGGAATACTATAGATAGGTTGACTATATTAATTGCACTTTTGGTACTAGAATAAAGAGAAAAGTAATTTTCAATTATCCTCTCAATGTGGAAGATATTACAGTAACAAGGAAATGCTAGTATGAATAAATTACTCAAACCTTGGAAAAACTAGGTCTTAGTGAGCTTTCTTAGAGATGGAGGTATGACCCAGATAATATATTTTTGGAAAATCTAAATACTCTCAATGGTGATAAGTCTCCCAAATTTGAAAGGACTCTAAGGCCACAAATTGAAAAATCCAAAAATAATAGGGAAAGATCTCTAGTAGAATAGAATATTGGAAATATGGAACCACTACCCCCTTGGAGGGACTTTTATGAGAAGTTGGTTGATTATGATCATGAGCATAAAAAATCCACCAGCTAAACGAATCAAATATTTGATCCATACAGAAAAAGGTCAGTTGGGATGAGGCCAAAATTCTAGAATGGTGGAAAATGAGAGTTGAGACAAATACTATAGCCCCTAGGCTTGGCTATCAATCTGACATTAATTTCTCTAAAAAGTATGATAAACATATTTAGACTTTTCTGGCCAAGAATGGTGAAATCTTAGCATTGAGCTTCAAAAAAGATAAAATAAAAAATGGTTAGGCTAAAGGGAAAAGGTCTGATGTAAAGAAGTAGAAGAAATATCAAACACCTCCAACTTCTCCCTCACCAACACGACAGTAAGATAATACTATGATAGCTTCACCACTAGTGACTAAGGAAACACGGTCTATTTTTGAACCTTCATAGGAACAATTGCAACAATACATTGTGGGAGCTATAATAATGAAAAGGTTGGGCTAATCTAGTGGTGGTATTGGAAAAGATGAATTAGGGACTGATAGAAAAAAGGACAAAATATTTAGCCTTGGGGGTATAAAATACTATATAAAATATAATGGGAGATAAAGCAAGTGACAACTTAGCCTTTTCTCTTTTTAAATTCATTGTTGTAACTCCCTCTAAAACTTTAAGTCCCCATTTTCAAGAGATTACACCACCAACTTCACAACAACAAGATGATACTCCAAGGGTTAACCCTTCAACTCCCATTTTATTAAAAATAAGAGCAAAATATTCATTTGGGGAGGCTAATAAGGAGGTTAGTAAAAATAATAAATTGGATAAAATACAAGCAATTGAGTAGACATAGGTCTCAATGATAGAGTAATCAACTCAACAAGTTCAACAAAAAAGCACTGATGATATATTTCAGTTATCTACTTTGGTAGGTAAAGGTATGATTTCTCTTTTCTTCTCCTTCTTCTTATCCTTCCTCAAAGAATTCTCCCTCCCATTCTCAAGAGCAAAAGTAACAAAGGCTATCATCACCACCTCATAATCCCCTTTCGTCTCCACCAATTTCTCCATCATCTCATTCCATTCCATCTCCATCTCTCTTAGTAGAAATTTTGATATCATCATTTTCAACTCATATCCTTTCACCTCCAAGATCATCACCACTCCTGTAAGCAGGGGAAAAAACACTCCCACCTTTGCTACAATCCTCAATAGTTGTAACATATGTTGTCATTGCTATGCTTGTTACAGCCCCTGCTATAAGCACAAATTCCACTATCATTACTTACACCCCTTCCAACTATACTAGTTCCATTTTTTCATTCAATCATCATAGCCTCCATAACTTCAAACCATCCTACAATTGCCTCTTTTTAGAAGATTAAATATGTTTCATTTAAAATTCAAAGTATTTGGAGCAAGAAATTAGCTCAACCTTTGAGAAAGGTTGCTATACTGAGAAAGACTATGATTATTAATCTTGTGGCTAGGAAAAGAACAAGAATCTCCTTCATCCCTTGTGTTAATAAACTAGAGGAGGACATGACTAGATGAGATTATAAACTGTAGAAGCAGACCAAGGAAATTTATTATTTTCCTCTAGAGGATGAATATTTTGTACCTAAGGCTCATCTTGATACCATCTATGTGCAAAGTGATATATACAGGGAAAAGTGTGAGAAATTGGAGGAAAAGGTTGAAAATTTGGAATAATAATTAGTGACCAAAATAAGGTGTAAAAGGCTATAATAAATGAAGCTAAGAAGTGGTATAACAAGTACCAAGACATGGTCAAATTCAAAGAGCAAGTGGAAGAGCTGAAGAAGCAGAATGAGGTTTATGCAAAACAAATGCATGCCCTACAATAGCAGCTTCAAGTTGAGAAGACTAGAGCTACATCTTTCTCTAAAGACAAAGTGAAATATATTAGGAGATAAATTTGGTCTAAAATTATGGAGAAATGTTCAAAGATCCATCCTATAATTGATTTCATGGATGAGGCTGGCCACTTATTGCAAGAAACCAAAGAAGAAATTGGAAAGGTAACTGAAGAGTTGCAACCAATGGTGTCGTAAGTAGAAAAAATATATAAATTATCTAAGAATAGATTCAATTTTGTTTCTAAGCCCATCCCAAGAAAATAATGGACCAATGCAAGACTGATAGCCAATAACTTCCTTTGGAAGAATAATTTGATCTAGAAAGGATGGTTGTTAATGGATAAAATCAAAGGTAAGATATAGAAAATTGTTGATTCCAATAAGGAGATGATGCAATATGGTTTCCAAGGGTTTTGGATCATGAGAATATTATTTTGACTAATGAAGACCTTCAAACCAACTTGACTTCAAAAATGCAAAATGAGTTTGAAATAGATGCTTGGCAAGACCTTGTTAACCAAGATCAAGTCACCTAGTTGGTGAAAGATTTGATCAGGCTTTGAGATTTAATAGAAGATCTGGTAGATAGGGGACATTATATATTATGAAAATACAACTAGGATTTAATTTATTCACCAAAAACTGATGGATATAGTTAATACCACTCAAGCAGCCTGGGATTAAGCTTTGAAAACATTGGATTATACAATTCAATTGTTTAGAACAAAAATAGAGTAAGAAGTTGTGAAGATGAAGAGGAGAGTGAAGAGGAATAAGGTGAAAAATAAGATAATATTGAAGATACTAAAGAGGTGCAAGGGTAAAAATAAGAGTTACAAACTTAGCAAGAAGAAGTGCAAAAGTAATAAAATATCTCTTGCAAAGTAAGCCAATATATTGTGAGCACCACAACTATGAAAGAGACCTTGAAAACATGCTTTGTTAGTGTTTTTGATCCTAAAATCTATCAAAAATAAAAATAAAATCATTATTGTACAAACACCATGAGGATTCCATGTCACTAAACCTTTAAAAAGAGGATCAACCTTATTGATGAGATAAACATTTTACCTCTTGCATTGTTTCTATATGAACCATTATCCGTTGAATATGCTTTGCAAACATATGAGCGGGTAATAGTCATATGGAAGTAATATTCGGATACATACTCTACAATTGGTTGGAGTCTATCCTATCTTCCTTGTTTTCCTTCATCCATATTACCATTCCATTTACCTCCATTTATTTTCCATTCATATCCATTTTTACTTTCTTATCCCTTATTCCATTTATTAATTCTACATTTTAGTTAGCCCATTCATCATTTTATTTTCAATTACTACCTCTATTGGTCCACATCATCATTTCATAATGCATATTCATTTGAATTTTGACTCCATATACCCAAAGGATAAGACTCTAGGTTATCAAAATTTGCTAGTAAATTTCCTTGGGAGGTGCTAGAATATAGGCACAAAAGGCCACATACTTATAAAGTTTTTGCAAATTTTAAAATAAATTCTAAGTGTAGATATGTGTCCCAAACAAGATAGTGACTTACTGTAACATGTTCTATGCCATAGTAAAAGCAGTCAAACAGGCTCTTCATTTATTTCAAATTGTGGCTTAGAACAAGATATGGGGATCTTGACCCAGAATATGGTTCTACACCATGCAGCTCAGCATATGGTTTCACACTACAGTAAAAATTATTCAAAGAAATTAAAATGTAATTTAAATCCTAGTCTAGAATATGGTTCTATACCAGACAACCTAGTGCAAGATTTTTTGACATGACTTCATTCTAACACACCTTTGCTCTACGTCATGGTCAAAGTATTCAAAAAATTGAATTGTAAAATATAAAAGTTGGAATGGAACATGGTTCCATACCACATGGCTTAATGCAAAGCTCTACACCATGGTCATACTTGATCAAATTGTATAAATAGTAATCCTAAGAATGGCTCGAACAAGGTTTTATTCTTCATGGCCCAGAGAAAATTCTTTCAAACACAACCTCGAATTAACACACTCTTGTCCTAGGTCAGGTTCAAAGTAGTTAAATGAATCAATTCCACATTTCAAATTCTGAATTGAAGCATGTTGTATGCCATGAGTGATGAAAATCTATAAAGAAAAATGTATTATAGGTTGCGATATATTCCAAACCATGACATGCTTCAGACCACAAATAGTAAAAGTGTGTAAAGCTTTATAAAGCTTCAATATTTGTTGTTCAAAAGTAGATCAATGATCCATATTGAACTTAAAATAAATCACATATAAATACAATATTCAACATGGCATAAGGTTGCAATTTTTTGTCTATGTTGGTTCTAAGCCAAAATAGTAGAGCTAAGAACATGAAGCAATAGAAAATCAAGATCCATGAGTCGATTCAGTTTCAGATCTACGACAAGGTAGCCATAGCAAGAAAAAATATGGTCTTAATTTCTTCTTTGTAAGATCTACAACTGGAAGCAATGAAGGCCAACAAAATTGTAGAAGCCAAGTTGTAGAGTATCAATGGAGCAGATATTCTATTCTTTCTTATATCATATAGGAGGCTACCACCTTACCATCTTGTTGATATGGCCCTCCAACTTCCTTGTAATGTTCCTAATTATTTCAAATCTTTCAAATTTACTACAAAACTATAAATAGAGGTTGAACCCTTATTTTAAAGGGCCAGATATAAAGTGTTTTCTTGTGCAATTTTTGTATGCTCTCTATAAATTAATAGAAGGAGCATTACTTGGATGTTTACCTCAAACTTTTATCTTCTTTTTTGTGGATTATGAACTCTTGAAGTCATTTCTGCTACTGCTGCTATGGTTAGTCTATTCTGCTAATTTTAATTGCTAGCTTAGAGAAAATTGGAATGCTTCATGCCTAAATGTATGCTTGGAAATTATTTCTTTTTTTTAGTCAAAGTATTGATTTAATTTTGGTAATTTGGATTATTAATACCCTATACGTTTGAAATAATTCTTGAAGCATGTTATTTTTACTCAATGATGAATATAACTGGTTTCAAATGTTGTTAGTCCTAAGTATTGTTTTTTGGAAGTTGATTTTTTAGTTCTTTGTAGATGCCTATGCTATTAGCTTTATCCTTCCACCATTTATTTATTACTTTCTTAACCCTTTATCCTTTCTATCCCTATATTTATATGTTTAACTAAGCTTAAATGAGTCAACATTAAGGAAGTTTAAAAGGTATACTATCCTACTCTTGAGATTGGATTAAAAGTATTTTTGACCCATCCAATATTGGGGTTTGATTTGTGATTAGTAGGCACTCACATTCAAAAATCATTTGAAGATGATCATCACAGTTCAAGTTCACATTGATTTCAATTCATACTCTAACAATTTCTTCATAAGTGGCCTAGTCCTCTTTTCAAAGGTGTCACTACTATACTCACATTTCCTCATGGATATTTGAGCTCAAGCGTTAGCTTTGGTCAATAGATGTCTACTTTGGTGGTCACAACCTCATGCTTCCTTGGTTTCTAATCTATCTTGGTAATTTCCCCTCTATTGTGTTAGCTCAACACATCTCGATAATGGTTTGTTCTTGGACCTCCCCTTTAGTGAACTGATTTCTATGATGACTCCCTGTCTTGCACTTTTGGTTGACCTCCAATCTGGTTGGTGTTGAATATGGTATTACCCTATTCCTTTAGAACACTAATTTTCTAAATATATCATTGCATAATATTCCACTAGATCTTGTTTTTTGAGCATTATTTCAGTCCCACATGGCATGGCCATGCTCTTCTGGACCTTCCCACCATTGAGCCTTTATGGATTCATATGTGTATTAACAAGACCAAGTAATATAATTATATCATTATTTTATTAATTGTATCCCTTTTTTTCTTTCCATCTAAGGTCCTTGGCCTTCCCTTGATGGGTGTGTTAATTATGCCAATTGAAAATTTTCCTTGGGTGTATGGAGTGTTGCAACCCAATTATCAAAGGAGGGTAGCTCAATTTTGGGACCTATATCCCAGGGTGGAAAATGGATCCTAGTAAACCAAGCTATCATGCCCTACCACTAAAGGAACCCTTTTAGTCTCCATCTAAGGATTTTAGAACTCCTATTTATGGTGGGATGAGGCTTAGTCACCACCAAAAAGGTTATGATCCTCTACTATTTTGATCAAGGTGGATGACTTCACCTCATGGTGTGAGGAGCTTCAAGCATATTATTATTCTTTGGAATAGACTATCCTTTATTTGTGTCTTCTTTAGATCAACTTCTTGATATGTGTATGGAGCTTCAAGGACCCTCGTCTATTTAGTTTTTATAGTGGATTTTCTTATCATTTTTTTGGGGAGGAAATATACCCCTCTATAGTGAAATTTTCACTATAGTTTTGTGACTCACAAGGGACTTCTACTTGCGGGAGTTAATGAACCCAAAAAAAAATTATTGGAGAATATTACATTATTTGGTACATGAAAATGTACCCCCATAGTACCTTTACGGTACAAATATAATTATGTAATAGATTAAGGTTTTATTCTATAGTTTAGATGAGTAGTTTATATTTATGTAAGTTTCTATGTGTAGGATATGCATAAGTGTCATGTATGTAAGTGTGCAAATATGTAATGTGAGGATGTGCACAAGTGTCTTGTATTAGGCTTTCATGTGGGAGAGTAAGAGTCATGTAGAAGTATTCAAGTAAGTAGAGAGTGAATATTCTTGTAAAAAAGTGTCAAGATGAGAAGCCAAATGACAAGAATAAGAAAGGTTGCAACTCTCGAATATGTGAGGAGTGCAATAGTCAAGTACATGAAGAGACATATTCTATGTCTATATTATGAATACAAAGATGCATATAGTGTAAGTTGGAAAATAGTCTAAAACGATCACCATAAACAACATTGATAATAAAACTTGTATATATATTTTTATAAATATTATTGTAAGTATTATTCATGCTTGTACATGAATTATTTTGGCCATGTACATTCATATTTGATATTAAAGTGAATTCTATTATATTTATATTGTCCAGTATATATATTTTATTGCTCATGTATTTAATTCTACTCTTTATTATTTATATTAAGACCTAAGATATTGTGGCTTAATTATATTGGGACCTAAGATAGTTTGAGATAGTTTGGATTAAAATCCAATAGTGATATCAGAGCTACTACTTAACTCTATTCATTTTTTATAGAGTTATATTTTAGATCCACCATAATATTGGAGTCTATCCAATTTAAATATAGTGAAGGCTTGGACTCTATTCTAAAGTTCTAATTGAGTAGATATTGATGGGACAAATAAAAGTTACCCTAACTTAGGGACTATCCACTTGGTTCAAAAAAACTAGTGAAGACAAAGACTCGACCATAATAAATTAGTGCCCAGCTTAGAAGAAATTTGGATGTGAGGGGACATTCAAAGTCACCTTGATAATAGTTGTATTCTCTAGAAAGGAGGAGAATCACATAGTTCTTAGGTTTTAACTAAGACATCAGAGATTGAAGACATAGAATAGATAAGCATCAAAGCTTCTAGAGGATAAAGAAGCATCAAATATTCCAAGGAATAGGTGAGCATCAAAGCTTCCAATAGATAAGAGAAGCATCAAAGCTTCTAGAGAATAGAAGAAGAAATAGAAAAGGGAAACATCAAAGCTTCCTAAGGATAGAAGAAATATAGAGAAGCAATATAAGCTTTCACAAATTAGAAAAGAATAAAAAGTACAGATAAGAATAGAGCATCAAAAGCCTCTAAAGATAAAAATATTACAAAGACAAAATACTTTTTGGTCAATTAGAGATATAGACTGAAAGGATCAAGCTGACTCGAAACTCTTCACAAGTATTTTAGTCTTGGCCATGAATCATTTGAGTACTTTATAAGTGTATTTTTAATAGCTTTAAAGAGCATCATCTTATAGCCAGTAAAATTGATGTCTAGACATGAAATAAATTAGTGAATGCAAGCACTATTAGAGATATGTCTAGACGTAAAATTAAGTAGGAAACACAAGCACTAGAAAAGCATTGTCTAGACATAAAAGCAAGCAGGGAATACAAGCACTATCAAAGTTCTATCTAGACATAAAAAAGAAATCAACAATAGAAGCACTATCAAAGTGACTTTGAGATATAAATAAATGTACCAATACAAGTGCTATTAGAGTGCCACTATAACATAAAGGATAACAACATATTCAAGTGCCATTAGAGCACCATCTAGATATAAAGGTAAACAACAAAGTCAAGCATTATAAGAGTGCCATTAAGATATAAAGGAAAACAACAGTTTCAATCACTATAAATACAATGATAACTTGAGCACTATAAAAGTGATACCAAGAATCTAAGTGCCATATTCAGAATTAACATACATCTAAGCACCTTATTATTGGAGACAAACACCTAAGTGACATATTCTAGAGTGTCTTCTTTAGTGGAGACAAGCACTTGAGTGACATCTTCTAGAGCGCCTTCTTAGTATAGCCAAGAACATGCACATCATCATCCATAGCACTATCTTAAAGTAGATGAGTATCTAAGTGCCATATTTTAGACTGCATATTTGGGATAGATGAGCACCTAAAATTCATTTTCCACAAAGCTATAGTAGAGCAAACGAGCACCCTCATCCAAAGGAACTTGGATATATTTTTTGAACAAGAAGATATCCATTAACTTAAAATTTATATTGAAAGCTTCCTTTACAATATAAATTTGAGTGCCTTAGCTAAAGCATGCAAAATGAAATAAAATATTGAAGCGTTGTATAGAGCAGGCAAGTGGAAATATAGCTAACCAGCTAGAAATTCAATAGTAATGTAAGCATTACATTTGGAGGTAATGATATTAAAGGATGTTGTAGTAGGTTGATTTTTTAATTAGTGTGTCATGAGGGAAGGTAAGATAAATTACCTTTATATAGTTTTTAATTATTATTGGAGCAAAAGTTTATAAAATTAAGATAGATTAAAATTAAGTGGGAGTTCTAATTTTGTGTACATGACTTGATTTTTTTTATTTTTAATATTTATTAAATTATGAGTGATAAGTTTTTCTACTTCAAATAGGATTTAAACTTTTGAAGATTTTTTAAATTTGGTTTTTAATATTTGAAGAGTTAGTATATATTGAAGATTTGAAATTTAAAATGTTAGAAGGTTAGAATTTTTTTTTAGAAGATTTGGAATTTAGGAAAAATTTGAAATTTGAAGATTCAATGAATTTAAAACCTATAATGCCTTTATGAATGGTTGGTGTATTATGCTTTGCATAAAGTTGAATGTGAAAGGTCCTTATGCGGTATATTTTAGTCTTGTTAGATGAATCCTAACTATTTTTAGATTGAATATCTAACCCATCACATCCTTCCTAACCCTTTTATTTCTCACTTTCATATTAAGCATCTCCTTTAATTTCTTTAGCTTATTTTTGGAACCAGCCTTCTTCGAAGGTTGAGCTTAGGAAAAATCCTAGTCATCTAATATTGACTAAAGCATAGGACACATCTCACATACTAGGTAAATTTTAGACCAAGAAATAACATATATGATATCACCTCAAATCTTGAACCTAAATATAAAAAAATCCCTATCACATAATATACTTTTACTAATAAATAATTTATTTTGATAATTTTGAAAGAATATGAACACTTCGAGTGTCCAAATTAAAATCATCCAATTTCTAATATGATTTATCACTTTTAAAAATTATAAGTTTTAAATCTTCATGAATAAGAAATGTTAATATTGAAAACTTCTAAAGACCTAAATTATGGTCACTTTTGGAAGCACCTCTTAGATTTAATACAAACTTTAAATATTTGACCTTTTTTAATATATGTAGACATGGAAAATTGACCCACCCAAGTGATTCAATCTTCCTAGAATCCTAGAGAAAGCTCTAAAACTTTTCTAGGCACAAGATTGGGCCTCCTCCCCCTTTGTTCCTCTATTTTTTCCTAGCTTTGCTGAAATCACGGTCGGCCCTTATGGGGTATAATTTTGACAAGTTAGGGTTTTCTCCTAGAAAACTCTATTTTTTTTGGGCCAATTCTCAATACGTCGACCCTCCCTTAGGTTTCCTAGTATTTTACCCTAAAAAACACTTATAAATAGAGGGGTTAGGTCCCCTTTTCTCATAGCAACTATCTAAGAAGTTTAAGAGGTAATTTTGAGATGTGTGATTTTTCCTAACAATTCTTTTAGCAAGTATTCTAACAAGATCAAGAGTTCTCTAGTGTTATGCTATTGCTTAATTATTGATTTACTACTCTTGGTGGATAAGTGTGGGAGCATTGAGGAGGAATACTCCATTATTATGGAGGACTTCATCCTTTTGTCTATTATTTCACTATCACCAGCTTTATTCTTTTATTTTGTTAATTTTAAAATAGTTTAGTCTAAATTTTGTGTCGAAATTCACATCCATCTATTGTTTTTGCATTTTTGTTCCAAATTCGTGAGTGCCCTTTATAGGGCATGATTTTGGTAAAAATTGAAATTGCAGTTGCCCCTTATGGGATACAATTTTAGCTTTTCCAGGTTTAGGGGTAAGGTTTCTCTCCCAAACCCTCATTTCCACTTGCATGTTCCATATAGGCCATAGCACTACTATATACATTATCTTCTACACTATTTTATTTCATTTTGTCTTGTCTTATTTGTTTCTAAAAAGGTCAATAATTGCATTTTATTTCAAATGGTTAGCTAAAAGGACCAAGGAATCTTGACTATTATGCCTCCATGCTCAGTCTTATAGTGGCCTAAGTAGATGCCCAAATGTTGATCAAATTTTCTAGGGTTTTATGAAGCTATTTTGTAGGATTCAAAGTTTTTGTACACATCCAGATGTAAGTAAAAGCTGAGGTCAACAACTAGATCAAATAAGTGTTCTAAGTTAATCTCTTAGGCTATTTTTTATTTTCTTTCTGCCCATTTTTGTTCAAAACCTAGATCTTAAATAAAAGAGAAAATATTTTGATCATATTCTAGGCATTTGAAAGAGAAAGGCATATAGTTTACATCTTAGGGATAATTTTGTTTGTGCATTCTCTTAAAACCCTTTCTCAAAAGAGAAAAATCTATCTTAATGTAAGTTAGGGTTTTAGTCATAATTGAAAATAAAAATCATTCTAGGGTTAGTCCTTGCTCACTTGCATCATTTTCTATCTTGCATTATTATTTCATTTTCCATAGTATAGCTTGTAGAAGGGCCAAACATAGGTGATTGATTTAGTATACACATCAAAAATTACACCCTTGGACTTGGAATGAGTCCTTAAACCATTCTTGGTGAACCCTTCAATTCCCAAACCCTTGAGTGTAGAGAATATAACACGCCCCTATGGTCACCTCGCCTCCTAACAGATCCAATCGAGAATCTTACATGATAAGGTAGTTTTCCCCCTCTACGTATTGAGTGAACCTAATGTGAACACACATATTAGTGGCTAAGATAGGGTGTATCTTCCTTTTGTTGTTATTTTGAAAACTTTAAGTAAGACCATTAATTCTATTTTCTTAGAATTAGAGAACATTAAAAACATATTTAAAATATTTGTGTTTGAATAGTTTTTAGTTTTCCTCCTTTTCTACTCTATCCTTTATCTTTCTCCTAATGGCTCCCAACCTTAGGAGTAAGTGAAGGCTTTCCAAATTTGATGAGATTAATCAAGAATATGATCATATTTATAGATAGAATAATAATATAGAAGAGTAATGAAATGAATAAGCTAGTAATGACCTTGATCCTATTAAGGGATCCAGTGGAAACCTTATCTTTAAATAATTTGTTCATATATATAATTTCTACAAGTATTATAGAGATGACTTTTAAAAGGCTATGGATGAGGAATCCCAACTCAAGAAAGCTAGGACTTCTCATCATCAAATTATTTCTACATAAAATTTTAATGCCAATTCATTGCTTAAATATTTGCATCATGTTAATCCTTGTCATAAACCAACATATGTGATTATTTTAACCACCAAAATTGTAAGGATTCCACAAGTTCCACCAAATTTCAGTGTATATCAAGATTATACTCAATTTCCTCCTCATTCTACTCATCTCAACATTCATGATTCTGTTCCACAAAATTTCAATTATCCTTTACAACAAGATACCACATACCATAACCCATACCATAAAAATATCAATGCCTTCAACATTGGCCAATTTCCATTTCAACAACCTACTTATACACATCCCTTAGAGAACATATGGGTATTACACAACAAAAATCCTGATATACAAATTTTAGCTAGTGTGGTGAAGCAATTGGTTTCAATAGTGGATATGATTCAACCCCAAAGCTTCACCTACAACTACAAGAAAATGTGCAATCAGCCCTTAGACCCTGTTATCACTTCTAGACTCTACCCTAATCATTTTTAATGTTGATTTTACTTATTTATAAGGGAAAAAAGGACCCAATTAAAATTTTTAATATGTTTAGAACAATGTTGAGAAGCAACACACCCCCACTAAAAAATTAAATTCCATCCTTTGAAAATGTTTAATATTCATTTGTTCCGTAGGGACCCTCTTGATGGTTTTTCGGGTTTTAAATCCAAATTTTGCTTGCATCCTTTTTCAAACTTTGCCTACATCAAAGTGTCCAAGTAGACTTGCATATGGCATTGATTTCAATTTAGAAATAGCAGTTTCTATTTCTAGCCAGTAGACTTCTAAATGCATTTTCTCTTAATACGTGATGAATTTTAAAGTTCCGTTTGCATATTTGGATACCCTTTGGGCTTTTTTAGATACTTGTAAAGTTTCATCAAATTCTGAGCACTTTGAATTTTCATCATTTTTCTACACCATGTGAAGCTGATCATTCTCGAGCAATTTAAAATTCATTTTTCAAATGTTAAAATCATTTCTAAGTAAGGAAGATCCTTCACCAATATGTAAAAATGCAAAATACATATGGACAAAGTCATTGGAGTCAACCTACAATGTTTGGAGAATTTGCAAAGTGAAAGAAAAGCTTGAGGGAAATGTCGCGATATCGCGACATGTTCCATTTTTGGACTTGTCTCATTTTCGCGAAGGCAAAACCTTGGAAGAATAGCTTGAGGGAAATGTCGCGATATCGTGACATGTTCCATTTTTGAACTTGTCAGACTTTCGCTCAAATTTAATTGTACCCTAAAATATTTTAAAGTCTGATGTCGCGATTTCGTGACATGTCGCGATTTTGCGACATGTTCCATTTTCGGGCGTGGAAGTGAAATCTTCTGTGTTTTGCGCCATGGGTTGCCATTTCATGACATGTTCCATTTTCGCGAGCAAGGAAGCGTGAAAGAGCGAAGTGAAGGAAATGTCACGATTTTGCGACATGTTCCATTTTCATGAGGAAGAAGACTTGGAAGAAATGAAGTGAAGGAAATGTCACGATTTCGTGACATGTTCCATTTTCACGAGGAAGAAAGCTTGGAAGAAACGAAGTGAAGGAAATGTCACGATTTCGCGACATGTTCCATTTTCGCGAGGAAGAAAGCTTGAAAGAGACAAGGTGAAGGAAATGTCACGATTTCAAGACATGTTCCATTTTTGTGAGGGTGAAAGCATGAGAAAGATGAAGTGAAGGAAATGTCATGATTTCGTGACATGTTCCATTTTCGCGAGGGCGAAAGCTGAAAGAAACGAAGTGAAGGAAATGTCGCGATTTCACGACATGTTCCATTTTCACGAGGAAGAAGACTTGGGAGAAATGAAGTCAGGGAAATTTCATGATTTCATAACATGTTCCATTTTCGTGAGCAAGGAAGCATGAAAGAGCGAAGTGAAGGAAATGTCGCGATTTCGCAACATGTTCCATTTTTGTGAGGAAGAAGACTTGGAAGAAGCGAAGTGAAGGAAATGTTGCGATTTCACGACATGTTCCATTTTTGTGAGGAAGAAAGCTTGGAAGAGACAAGGTGAAGGAAATTTCATGATTTCGTGACATGTTCCATTTTCACGAGGGTGAAAGCTTGGAAGAAGCGAAGTGAAGGAAATGTCGCGATTTCGTGACATGTTCCATTTTCACGAGGGCGAAAGCTGAAAGAAGCGAAGTGAAGGAAATGTCGCGATTTCGTGACATGTTCCATTTTCGCGAGGGAGAAGACTTGGAAGAGACAAGGTGAAGGAAATTTCATGATTTTGTGACATGTTCCATTTTTGCGAGGGCCAAGAATTTGAAGCAACAAAGTGAAGGAAATGTCATGATCTCGCGACATGTTCCATTTTCGTGAGGGCAAAATCTTGGAAGAGATGAAGTGAAGGAAATGTCGCGATATCGCGACATGTTCCATTTTCACGAAGGCACAAGCAGGGAAGAAGTAACTTGAGGAAAATGTCACGATATCGTGACATGTTTGGACTTATATTCATTTTACAAAATTTGGCCATTTCATCACCCATCCAAAGGAAGTGGAAGCTTTTTGACATAGTCCAAACCCTAGAAATATTTAAATGAAAAAATTAATTAATTTTAAAAGTTCTAATGTTTGCTTTTATTTTACAAAAAGTGATTCGACAGTTACATTCATGGCAGAAGTAATAGCGAGAAATACAAAAAAACCTGAATTTCGGCACAAATCAAACAAGGAACTAATGAGATGCTCTAACGGTTTGTCGAAAGATAAAGATAAGAGATGTCGGGAAGTTAGTGACTCATCCAGATTTTGCAGATCTGGTCGCAAATACAGACTTTAAGGAATTTTTTGATGGATGCATTTGCCGAGAAAATTTATGGCAAAAGTAATGGCGGACAGAGAATCTCGACTCGAACCAAACAAAGACAGCTGTGCGAAGATGGAAGGCCTCGGAAGTCAGTGACTCATCTAGATTTTGTAGAGGAGTTAATGAGATGCTCTGATAGCTTATCGAAGGATAAAGATACATTTACACTCAACGCCCATTTGATGAGGATAAAACCAAGTCTTATCTTCTCCATTTATGGCAAGATCCACACGAAGATTTTTAGAGTGATTAGGGTTTATCGAAACTCTATATAAAAATACCTTATATTGTAAAGCCTCGATGGTGGGATTTTTATGATAAGATTTAGATATTTGGAAGAAGATATTTTGAAAAGATCAGGGTCTGTCCTGAGTCTATATATACTTCTTTTGAATGTAAAGTCCAGATGCAAAAACTTGGAATAAAAGACATTTTAGCAATTTCCTGCAAATCTTGTTTGAATGCTTTGTTCTATACCTAGGGTTGGTGTGACATCATTTTTCTATGATAGCATGGCCAAGAGCCTAATCTCTTTCAGATTGCGATAAGTGCATCTTATTCTATTTTCGTCTCACTAAAGTTCTATTTATTTTAGTTGTAAATCTGTGTTATCAAGATTGAATATGCTGCTAGGCTTCATTCCATTTGTTGTATGCTAGGGAAAGTTAGAGATTTAAGGTTCAGGTCTGTTCTAATTGCTCTATCCTCACTACGTGAGCTAGGCTACTGGTGAGAGATACCATTTGACACCGACTTCCCTTCTATTTATGATTTTCTTTCAGATCTATGTTATTTCCGTCTTATGCTCTTAGTAGAAGGTGATCTTAGAAATCTGGACACCTTCCTCTTTGATTGGTTTTATTGTGAAGCTAAATAGTATAACTAAAATTGGTAGTTTTGATTTTGCAGCTAAGTTAGATAAGCTTCTCTTTTCTACCCTACCCTACTCTCTCTGTTCCACCGTTAAATGATCCATTTTTATTTTCTTTCAAATTTATATTTTATTTAATCTGCTAAAACATAAAGAGCTATATCAAAGAACTCATTGTAAATCTGATAGTTAACAAATATAACAAACCACTAAACATTATTGAACGAAGGTCGAGCCCGTTGTAAGGTAACAAAAAGTCCACTTGAAACTATTCCAGAAGCAGAAAAGAGTGAATAGACATTCGACCCAACTCTGTAACTCACACCTTGGATAACCAGCAAGATCCTAAAGTGAGTGGGATTTATCCCGTATAAGTGTTATCGGTATTTTATGCTCATTCTTCATGGGGTGTGTATGAAAGATGAACCAACATTTAAAATTGGCGCTAGAAGGAGGGCCGATCGAACTCCGTTCAGTATTTGTTAAGGATTGTAAGTTGCTTGTAAAGCTGGATTCTACCTACGGAGTAACCAAGTCCCACTCCAGAGTTGGAGAGCTCCTTGTGCCTGAGTTAGAAACCCCAAAGAGAAGCAGCCTCAAAAGGGCCAAGTTTTTGTCTAGCATAGTTTTATCACCACTTGTAGTTCCTCCAACTGCAACTCAAAATATCATAGTTAATCAGGTAGTGATGGCAAGCTGGTTGGGTCCCACTGCTTTGAATATCCCTGGTGTAGCACATGATTTACCCAAAAATCCTGAGAAGTATCTTCCTACCTACAAACATGATGGAATCAAAATAGCAGAAGAACACCTGGTGGCATATAAAAATGCTCTAAAGTTGTTGAATGTGCAGCATGAAGATGTGGCTTGTAGGTTATTCCCATTCACTCTCCAGGAGGGAGCATACGACTGGTTTTTGAATCTTACTAATGACTCTATTACTAGTTGGAATGACCTAGAGAAAGTTTTTGTATCACAATTTGGTGAAGTGATTGACCCCAATGTGTTATATCAACAATTTTCTAACATTAAGAGAGAGTTTGGTGAAGCTATCAGGTCTTTCAATATGAGGTTCCAAAAAGCTTATGGTAGAATGATTGGTCATTACATCCCAAGTGCAAATCTAGCCTTAGAAATCTATAAGAATGCATTGGATTCGGTGACCTCTATTTTCCTCAAGAGAGACATCAATATCACAACCCTGGCAGGAGCTTATAAGGAAGCTTTAATTCTTGAAAGATAGTTAGGACCTCAAATTTTGAGCAGTCCTTTGATATCCTATGTTACATAAAACATGCCTATTTTGAATCCCATTCCACATCATGAGTTAGTGCCAACATGCCAAACTCCACCGATAGGAAATCCATTAACTGTGACACACACTCAGCATGTGCAAAATATAGAGAAATATTCTGACAAGTTCAAGGTGGAAGTGCCTAAAGTAAACATTTGTGACCTAGCATTACCCAACTTTGAAGCTTTTCCTGGTGAGTTAAATTTTCCTAAAAATCAAAGAAATATTGATAGTTCTGGTTCATCCAAAAATAGTACGACTATGGTTTCAAATTCATTCACTTTTCCCGATGAGTCAGAAAATGTTGTAGAAATTCCTATGGATGAAGTGCAAGATTTTCAACAGTTCCAAAGGGACAGTTATAATTTGAGATGTGAGAATCCAGAACCTACTCCTAATAATGATCCTCCCTCACCAAAAGGTAATGAAAATAAGATTCAATATCACTATACATAAGTAACTAGGAAGGAGTATAACATCATTGAGGATATGAAGAAAATTAAGGCTAACATCACCCTCCATGAGCTGGCTCAAATTGTTGAACAAAAAGATAACTTGATTGAAACTTACTCTGGACCACCTATTGAATTTCAAGAAAAGGAGAAGAAAATAGTAAATGTGAATGTGGTCAACCAACTCAGAATAGACAAAGAGTCTCAGTATAAGCATGTGATCACTAAACATAATATCAAAAAAGAGGTTGTAAACCGTGTTGATGCAGATATTGGAGTTTATAATTTGACAACTGAGAAGGTGAGACCAGTTACAGCTCTAACCAATCACAACAATGATATTTGGACATTACACATTGATGGGGTTAAATCTAAGCAAGGCTCAGGTGAAAGAGCAAATTATGAAAATTCTACTAGAGGGATAAAAATTGAAATCTTGGATATTGGAGCAGTAGAGCAACCACAAAATGTTCAAGTTATTAAGAACTATGACGTACAAATAAAATATGATCTCTTTGAGTTGTTACATAAATCTGAAGATGTGATGATCTGGGTCTATAAAGGCTTTAAGATATTTGATCCTAGGGGGTTTTTACATTTCGTCCCTTTGAAAGAATTCTACAAACCCTTCAAGTAGAAGCATAAACATGTTAATGCCTTGATTTTGAAGGAGGCATAAAAATTGTATGCACATGGGATGATAGAATAAGACATAAGCAGGGGTTGAAAACTTCACCATTCATGTTATTATATGATTTGACTAATTTGTAGGGTGAAGGACTTGCAGATTTGGTGTTTTTGTGGGACAAGATCCATATAAAAAAAAAGGGAGGGGAAGACAGTAAACACACCAAGTCTTTCCCAGGTAGCAAAAATTTTGGGAAGCATAATCTGGAGTGCATTTCGTCAACAGGACCTGAAAGGTATTTTTCTAAATTTACCTACAAATGGTCAATTTTTTTTAAGGCACTATTTCTCTGCTTTTCCATCTGCTACATTTTTTTGAGTGATTGAAGGGACTTTGTGCATATGTATATATTGTAAATAAAGTTTGAAGTAGTGTGTTTTTATTTTGTTTTATTTAAAGTTTGAAGTACTGTGTTTTATCTTTTGAGGTCTGTGCAATTTTGTCTTTAACTGGTGGCCTTTTTCCCTCCTCGTTAGCTTTCAAATCCTGTTTGTTTGAGTTTTTGCCTAAACAAAGAAAACACAAATCAACATTTAAAATTGGCCTAGTGTGTTTTCATTTTGTTTTATTTTTTTAAAGGGATAGTCTGCTAGAGCTAAAAAGTGGAACTACTTGTTATTTAGAACAATAGTAGAAAGATAATTGGATTTTGTATCTTGCTTGCCACAATTATTTTGATTATAAAGAAACTACTATACTGCTTGGCTGAAGAACTCCCGGGGAATCCAAGAAAAGTTGGTCATGAGAGGGGACTCCGATTCATAAAATTATTTTAAGTGTCCAAGGAGGCTATTGATACCCAGTATCTTTCAAAAATAAAACAAAAAAATTCTAGCAAGCCTTTCTAGATATCGATATCTTTCAAAAGAAAAAAGAGAGAGAAGGTGAAAGTTGGGCAAGCCAACATAAAACTGGCACTCTTTTCTACACATAGCCAAGGCTCCAGAAGGATACATCTCAAACATGTTCACCAGGCTATAAATGCCACCTCATAGTTGTGAATCAAGGTCGTGAAAATCTAAAGAGTAACTCTGTCGGGGTTGTAAAAGGCTAAACTAGTAAATAGAGCTCTACTCGGTTTCCCCTGCACAATCTAAATAGCTGATCAATCCATAGTGAGCATTCGAAGCCCTGGTCATCCTTGAAGAAAGTTTTATACGCTTATAATCGCACATCAGAATCTTTCTTAAGTGATTCAACCTAGTATGTCCTTGGGAAACTTTAACAACTAACAGATAGTAGTTAAATCATTTTAGAAAATATTTGTGGCAAAGCATGGTACATAGTCTAAATTGTTTGCTTAGTTCTAAATTCTAAATGTGCTCTTTTTTCCTTCTTGGGGATTCAACAATTTTAAATGTTGGTTCGTATTTCATACACACCCCATGAAGAATGAGCATAAAATACCGATAACACTTATACGGGATAAATCCCACTCACTTTAGGATCTTGTTGGTTATCCAAGGTGTGAGTTACAGAGTTGGGTCGAATGTCTATTCACTCTTTTCCTCTTCTGGGATAGTTTCAAGTGGATTGTCTGTTACCTTACAATGGGCTCGACCTTCGTTCAATAATGTTTAGTGGTTTGTTATCTTTGTTAACTATCGGATTTACAATGAGTTCTTTGATATAGCTCTTTATGTTTTAGAATATTAAATAAAATATAAATTTGAAAGAAAATAAAAATGGATCATTTAACGGTGGAACAGAGAGAGTAGGGTAGGGCAAAAAGAGAAGCTTATCTAACTTAGCTGCAAAATCAAAACTACCAATCAAAGAAGGTGTCCAGATTTCTAAGATCACCTTCTACTAAGAGCATAAGACAAAAATAACATAGATCTGAAAGAAAATCATAAATAGAAGGGAAGTCAGTGTCAACTAGTATCTCTCACTAGCAGCCTAGCTCACGCAGTGAGGATAGAGCAATTAGAATAGACCTGAACCTTAAATCTCTAACTTTCCCTAGCATACAACAAATGGAATGAAGCCTAGCAGCATATTCAATCTTGATAACATAGATTTACAACTAAAATAAATAGAACTTTAGTGAGACAAAAACAGAAGAAGATGCACTTATCGCAATCCAAAAGAGATTAGGCTCCTGGCCATGCTATCATAGAAAAATGATGTCACACCAACCCCAGGTACAGAACAAAGCATTCAAACAAGATTTGCAAGAAATTGCTAAAATGTCTTTTATTCCAAGTTTTTGCATCTAGACTTTACATTCAAAAGAAGTATATATAGACTCAGGACAGACCCTGATCTTTTCAAAATATCTTCTTCCAAATATCTAAATCTTATCATAAAAATCCCATCTCTCGAGGCTTTACAATATAAGGTATTTTTATATAGAGTTTCGATAAACCCTAATCACTCTAAAAATCTTCGTGTGGATCTTGCCATAAATGGAGAAGATAAGACTTGGTTTTATCCTCATCAAATGGGCACCGAGTGTAAATGTATCTTTATCCTTCGATAAGTTGTCAGAGCATCTCATTAACTCCTCTGCAACATCTGGATGAGTCACTGAATTATGAGGCCTTCCATCTTCGCACAGTTGTCTTTGTTTGGTTCGAGTTGAGATTCTCTGTCCGCCATTACTTTTGCCATAAATTTTCTCGACAAATGCATCCATCGGCAAATTCCTTAAATTCTATATTTGCGACCAGATCTACAAAATCTAGATGAGTCACTGACTTCCCGACATCTCTTATCTTTATCTTTCGGCAAACCGTCAGAGCATCTCATTAGTTCCTCGGTTGATTTGTGTCGAAATTTAGGTTTGTCTATCTTTCTCGCCATTACTTCTGCCATGAATGTAACTGTCGAATCACTTTCTGCAAAAGAAAAGCAAAGATTAGAACTTTTTAAATTAATTAATTTTTTTCATTTAAATATTTCTAGGGTTTGGACTGCGTCGAAAAGCTTCCACTTCCTTTGGATGGGTGATGAAATGGCCAAATTTTTTAAAATGAATATAAGTCCAAACATGTCGTGATATCGCGACATTTTCCTCAAGTTACTTCTTCCCTGCTTGTGCCTTCATGAAAATGGAACATGTCATGATATCATGACATTTCCTTCACTTCATCTCTTCCAAGCTTTTGCCCTCGCAAAAATGGAACATGTCGCGAGATCGCCGGCGAAGGCATCGTGGTAAAAACCATGGAACATGTCACAAAATTGTGACATTTCCTTCACTTTGCTTCTTCCAAGCTTCCGCCCTCGTGAAAATGGAACATGTCACGAAATCGTGACATTTCCTTCACTTCGCTTCTTTCAGCTTCTACCCTTGCAAAAATGGAACATGTCATGAAATCGCGACATTTCCTTCACCTTGTCTCTTCCAAGCTTTCTTCCTCGCGAAAATGGAACATGTCACAAAATCGCGACATTTCCTTCACTTCGCTTCTTCCAAGTCTTCTTCCTCACGAAAATGGAACATGTCACGAAATCGTGACATTTCCTTCACTTCACTCTTTCAGCTTCCTTTCTCACAAAAATGGAACATGTCACGAAATCATGACATTTACCTGACTTCATTTCTCCCAAGTCTTCTTCCTCGTGAAAATGGAACATGTCACGAAATCGTGACATTTCCTTCACTTCGCCTCTTCCAAGCTTTTGCCCTCACGAAAATGGAACATGTCACAAAATCATGACATTTCCTTCACTTCATCTCTTCTCATGCTTTCGCCCTCCCAAAAATGGAACATGTCGCGAAATCACGACATTTCCTTCACCTTGTCTCTTCCAAGCTTTCTTCCTCGCGAAAATGGAACATGTCACGAAATCGTGACATTTCCTTCACTTCGTTTCTTTCAGCTTCCACCCTCATGAAAATGGAACATGTCATGAAATCGTGACATTTCCTTCACTTCACTTCTTCCAAGTCTTCTTCCTCGCGAAAATGGAACATGTCACGAAATCGCGACATTTCCTTCACTTCGCTTCTTTCAAGCTTCCTTGCTCGCGAAAATGGAACATGTCGTGAAATCATGACATTTCCCTCAATTCATTTCTTCCAAGTTTTCACCCTCATGAAAATGGAACATGTCGTGATATCGCGACATTTTCCTCACTTCATCTCTTTCAAGTCTTCGCCCTCACGAAAATGGAACATGTTGCGAAATCGCGACATGTCAAAATCGCGACATCGGACTTTAAAATATTTTAGGGTACAATTAAATTTGAGCAAAATTCTGACAAGTCCAAAAATGGAACATGTCACGATATCGTGACATTTCCCTCAAGCTATTCTTCCAAGGTTTTGCCTTCGCGAAAATGAGACAAGTCCGAAAATGGAACATGTCGCGATATCGCAACATTTCCCTCAAGATTTTCCTTCACTTTGCAAATTCTCCAAACATTGTAGGTTGACTCCAATGACTTTGTCCATCTGTATTTTGCATTTTTACATATTGGTGAAGGATCTTCCTTACTCATAAATGATTTTAACATTTGAAAAATGAATTTTAAATTGCTCGAGAATGATCAGCTTCACATGGTGTAGAAAAATGATGAAAATTCAAAGTGCTCAGAATTTGATGAAACTTTACAAGTATCTAAAAAATCCCAAAGGGTATCCAAATCTGCAAACGGAACTTTAAAATTCATCATGTATTAAGATAAAATGCATTTAGAAGTTTTCTGGCTAGAAATAGAAACTGTTATTTCTAAATTGAAATCAATGCCATATGCAAGTCTACTTGGACACTTTGATGTAGGCGAAGTTTGAAAAAGGATGCAAGAAAAATTTGGAATTAAAACCTGAAAAACCATCAAGAGGGTCCCTGCGGAACAAATGAATATTAAACATTTTCAAAGGATGGAATTTCATTTTTTAGTGGGGGGTGTTGCTTCTCAACAAACAACATGCCATGATACTATATGTGATGACATGTTGCTAAAACCATTTCCTAAGAGCCTTTGTGGTATGGCATTGGAATGGTATTATCAAATGCCTCATCATTCTTTGAAGAATTTTAAAGAGACAACAAAATTATTTTTTCAACAATTTAGAGCTTATGTTGAGAGAAATGTGACTATGAAATATGTTTACATGTTAAAACAAGGTAAAGAATAAAGCCTTTTGTATTTTTATCTCATTGCAGGAGTTTAGTTGTATGATTGAGATATTATTTACCTCCTCGAAACATGTTAGAGGTCTTCATTGGATATTTACAAGAGCAAATATATTATGAATTGGAAATAAAAAGGTATCATCTCTTTTGACTAAGCAGTAGATCTAGCAAGAAGTTTAGAGGAAACCCTTATTTGAAGAGGTCAAATAAAGCCAAAGCAAGAAGAATATAAGACCACAAAAAAATAGTATAGAAAAAAGCATGTATTTGGTGATAGGGTAATGAATAGTAGGATTTTTAACAACGTTGTTAACACCCTAAAAAACATGGTGCTTTTCCAACCTCAAAAACCCACACCAAGAAATTTTACAAGACTCAACATGCCTATGAATATGGACCTACAAATTTTAGAAGCTAATATGATTGAGTTGCATAATATAAGGCAACCTGATCCCATGACTGATTGGTATCAGCTTCACCAATGTTGTGAGTATCATAGAGTGGAGAGGCACATGACAAACTCATGTAAGAGGTTGAAACATGTGGTTCAAGACTTAATTGACAAAGGTTGCCTTGTTATAGAGGGTCCTCAATCTAATCCTCCAACAAACAATCAACCTCCTACTCAACAAGCACCCACAATTAATCAAGATATGGGGATATTCTAAGACCCCCTACCTAATCATGGGTAATAGGTAACTAATCAAGTGCCATATTGTAATGTGCCATCTCCCTACAACATTATGGTTGGCATGATAGTAATTACTACAAGGCAACAATCTCAAGTTCAACCGATGTTAGCTTTTTATGATTTATATGAAAGGATATGCAACCACAAGATGTGAAATGAGCAAGCAATGCTAACTATATTATAATAGCACTATAATATGTAGGAAAAATATAAGATATAAATTTGCAATAACTCAAAAATATACCATTTATGGATGCTCATGAAAATAGTACTATATAATGGAGGACATGAGCACTCCATAATTTCAATGAAAGAACTATATTGCATGCTAACTATAAATCACTATAGTAACTTTAGTCTCTCTCTCACTCTCTATCTATACCTCAAGGTATATATATAGGACGATATGTGCCTTGGAATTTACTCTACCCATGAATTTTCATCTACCTATCCTATGACTCATGTACATGTGGACTACATGCACATTTACATCATTGCATATTCTAACGATTTTGCATTTATTACATTACTTGAAGTAACTACTCAAACCTTAATCTATGATTAACTCATAATCTAATAATGTACCCAAGGTGGTACATTGGCATGTACCAAATAATGTAATATACTCTAACACCCTCCTATATTATATTATTTGGGTATTGAAGACTTTAGTATTCAATATGGATCTTCATTCTGGATCTGGAACTTGAGATCTTCTTCATTTTGCTTCTTGTTTGTATCATGATCAAGTAAATAGTTTGCATTTTCATAAAATACTATTTTTTCTAAGAGGGATTTAATTTCATGTTCATCTGTAGGTTCTTCTAGCTCCTTAATTTTTTGAATATCTTGGACCAAGTGATCTTTTTTTTCCCTTATCTATACTACAATTGAGGATAATTGTATTGATTATGAGAAGTATATGGATGTTGAGATTGTTGTTGATGTGGACTATACTAATTTTGATATTTTCTTGGTTGGAATGAACTATTTTATTGGCTTCCATAATTTGTTTGATTTTCTTGATATTGGTTTCTAGGATTGTATCTGCAGTAATTAGTACTATGTCCTTTCTTCCTGCATATTTGACAATATCTATCATTCCATGGTCTTCATCCTTTTTTAGATGAGGTAATATTTTCCTTTGGATTATCTTTTGAAACTAAATCATTGTTAGTCATTTCATATTTAACTGTATTTTCCAACCTCTTGAAGAATATTGACTAACTCATCAAAATATGTATCATTACTTAGAATTTTTAAAGATGTAACTAAATGCTTGTAGCTATCTGGAAGTGCTCTCAAGGTCACTTGAACAAGAAACTTATCTTCAAACTTTACTCCTAAGATTAATAATTTTGCTTTTATATCCGCTACCTTCCTTAGAAATAGTTCTATACTTTCACCACTATTCATTTTCAAAGAATGTAATTGAGTTTGAAGATTTAAGATAGTGGCTTTATTCTTCACTTCAAATATTTTGGCTAAGTTTTTACAAGCTTCTGTAGATGTTCCTCCTAACCTAATGTAGGGTTTCATCTGTAATGGCCAAATTTATTATCATTAAAGATTTTGCTTCATTTTCTTCAAAATTTTGAATCTCACTTTCACCTGAAGTAGGTTTATCTTTTGTTCCCTTGACTATATCCTAAAGTTTTTCAACTATCAGAATTGTCCTTACTTTTTTTTTCCATTAAGAGTAATTTGGACCTTTAAGTAGTTGGTATTTAGTGAGAATGAATTTATTTATTGTCATGATGGTCCTTTTAGGCTACCTTATAACTCCCTAGTTAAGAATATATGATCAAACTTGATAAAGTCCTATTACTATCAAGTTTTTTAGAATCCCTTATATCTCCTAAGTGATTTGAATATGCTTTGGTATTGATAAAGTGCTTAGTATCTATTAGATTTCCTTGAGTTGAATCCCTAAATTTCAACTACTATATTTTACCTTATTTCTCCTTATTGGTATATGCACTTTTAATTAGATGAAATTCTCTAACTTCAAGACTCTATAGTTGGATTCCTTAGTCCCTTTAATTTGTATAAGAGACAAGTATAAGCAATAATTTCCAACTCTTTTAATCAATGCTATGAAGAGCTTATTTCAATTCTCTAAATTTTAATGGTTTAATTTTCTAAATTCCAATGATCTAGATTTTGGTGTAGTATTCCTTATATCTCCCTAATTTTAGAACTTTAAAAAATAATATGTAAAATATTATTTTAATTATCCAAGGTAGAAACCCTTATATCTCCTAATTTGATTATTTGCAAATATTATAATGTTAGAATTTCAAGCAATATAATTTGAAAAAGCTCTTAATATAAACTTCTCCCTTTAATTGGCTTTCTAAACAATAATAATCTATCTAAGGTTTTAGCTCCTTATTTCTCCTATTAATTAATTAACCAACCTTAGAAAATAGACGATCTTATATCTCCTTTGTATTATAGAAATAAACTAATAAATGAATGCACTTATACCTCTTAATAATACGCTATATGTTGCTCGAAATATATTTTTGACTATGCTTTCAAAACTTGAGCATTGTATCTTCATGATCCATGAGGTATGATTCTTAGAATTAATAAAATGATATTCTTGATGCACTTAGACTGTGATCACCTCCTTGTTAATGCTAGTTTACTTGGGTACATAGTTTCCTTCATGTTCTTTTTGAACCGAGGTATTTAATGGACTTTACACCCTTTTGAAACATATGACAAATGCCATATACATTAATTTTGAGCTTGTAACTCCTTTCTAGGTGGTGTTGGTATGTGAGGCAAGTTACATGATGTGAGTATTGATAATGCAGGTGTTACTATATCCCAATCATTGGTTATTTGATGATTGATACCTGTTATCTTGAATAGAGCATTACTTGAGTGTCCAATTTCATGTGCAGATGTATTTTAGAGATGTTACAAAGAATTTGCAAGTGCTCTTTTTGTTCTTCTCCTTTGTGCCAAGTGGCACAAGATTCCTTCACTTAGGGTGGCAAGTGGAAGCTCTTCCCTTGCATGTAACTTATGCTCTTCAACTCCCTTATACCTTAATACTTATTTCCAACAATTGCAAGTTTTTTCGCTTAGATTTCTCTAGAAAATAGTGGCACTCTCCAATGAAGGTGGTTCTACTCTCCAAAAATGGTGGCTTTGCTTCAACTACGATGGCTTTAGGGTGCTTCAACACTGGCTATTTGTCCAAGCTATTAATGTTGTCCTCTTGGGTAATGCACCTCTTGACTTACACCTTAATATTTATGTTACTTTATGTGTTGTATTTTTATATAGCAATGTGTTATATTGCTAATATCATTATACCCAACTTGGTATCTTTGTTGTTAAAGGTTCTTCTTGCACCTTGAGTGATACTTTCTTGAGACCTACGGTGTTAAATATGGTGTCTTTAAACACCTTAATAACTATACAGATGAGCCTTTAGTTGGTTCTCTTCATATGATTTTAATTTTACCCTTAAAACTTGAAGATATGGTCACTCAAAGACTATAATATACCTATGGTTTTGAATGTTTAGAACACTTCAAATTTTGTCCTCTTTATTTACATTGGAGAGAACAAGTATGGCCCAATTATGTAAAGCAAATTCTACTGTAATAATTAAGATAGAATATCTTAATTTGCACATTCTTCAAGTATCCTCCTGAAGATTTCTATCTTCTTTGATGGGGCGACTTCTAAATCTACTCCTTGGTGGTTTATTTACACCAAGATATGTTGCAAGTTTCCTATTTTTATTGGTGTCTATTGACACTTCGACGTAATATTGATTGTGCACTAATTTTTATCCTTAATTTTTTTAATGTGTTATATGGGATTGAAATGGGTTCCATTCATATTATATCATTACCACATAGTAGTATTACAACAAATTTTGGATATTATCCATGTATCATTTTTGGAAAGATTCGAATCTAAGTCTCCTCCTTTTAAATATTGAGGAATTTAACCGGTTGAGCTAACATCACTTGATAATTTTTCTCCTTAAATTAATACTTAATGCACTTTTAATAACTCTTAATAATAACTATTATGAAGCACTATTAATTTCACCTTATTACTCCTTTAAATGAACTCTTAAAAATACCTTAAATCATGCACTATAATCTATGCAACTTTCACTTAAGAGTAATGTCTTATTTGCTTTCAAATAGATAATAGGAAGTTGATATTTTTATTTCTTTTCAAATATATCTAACTCATATTTGTGATGTGAAATTTTTAACCTTATAAGAAACTATCTTTTGCACTCCATTTAAGACTTCAATATGCAACCTTTTCCTTGCAACTTTAAACTCTAATGTGGTGCTTAATGAAACTTAATAATAAGATGAAACTTTTGCATCTAAGTTGCTTATATTTATAAATCTATAGATGTTGGATTTCTTGGTTATTAGATTCACCAAAATGGTACTCTATATTATGAAATCTTAACTCTTATTGTCTATCCAAAGCAAATTTTTAACTCACCAATTTGTAGCTTTGAAACTTCTATAACTTACTGCCTAGAAATGTAGTTTGGTGGTTTTGACTATCCTTCATGATGCTCCCTAAAACTATGTAACTTAGAATCTAGTAATGCTGCCCAAATTACTACCTGTAACTCTAAACTTTTTAGATTCTAGTGTAGCTAATTTCTCCTCTAAAATGTTGTTCTTGAATCTCCAAAATTTGGTAGGAAACTCCTCCAAATTGTAGCTAAAAATATCCTTCTAGAAACCTTCAATATTCAGTTGTAGAAACCAACAATTTCCTTTCTTTTAATGAGCCTTCTAGTCTTTAATTATAATCATCAAACCTTTGAGATATGGTGGCTTCTTATATCTCCTTTCTCCTTCAACCTTCTTGTCAAATTTTGACTTCAAATTTGGCCTAACTAGTGGCTTTCTTCTCAATATTTTGAATGTCTTGAGGTCTTCACTAATATCCTCTAAAATTTGGGAAAATCCTTACCAAATTATTCTCCTTTTGGGCTTATTGTTGGATTATGATAATTTTTACAAATTCTTATTCTATTAGGAACTCCTCATAGCTAGATAATTTATCCAATGATTTATCCTAAAAAATCCTCTAATGGCCTTCTTTAACTTTCCTTCAATGGTCTTATCTAAATATTCTTCAATGAGGCTTTCCTAGCCTTATCCTTACTTGAGACATCTTCTCTAAGGTCTTCAATATTACAAATTCTCTAGTATTCTCAAAAATTTAATGAGAAATTTCTTTATATGTTTAATCTTCAACTATGGAAGTTTTGTAATGAGATCTCTTTTCTTGGATATCTAAAATCTACTGCTTCTGAAATCTACTATAGGAATTTTTCTAGTCCTTCAATATTCAATGGAGATCACCAACTTACAATCTTCCCTTGGACTCTTTTTTGGAGTCTCTTCTTCCTTGAATCTACAATAATGTTCCTATGGCCTTTTTATCTCTTCTACAATCTGTAGATTTGCAACTCTTACAATGGGACCTTTTATTTAAGGCATCCAAATCCTCAATCTCCAACTTGTTGCTTTAGGTACTGGATTAATTCCAAAGAAGATATTCTTCCTAGCTCTTTGTAGGAATCTTCCCAACAATCTTTGAATCAATTTTTTCTACAACAAAGTATTAGAAACCATAATGGAGAAAAATTTCAATCTAGAGATTATGAATCTTCACTAGTTGATTTGTCAAACTAGTGGAATCAATATTGAGTCTTGGTATTCATGAGTTTTTCTACAACTCTATGGAAAGACTCCAACCAAATGTATTTTTAGAAATTTTGAAAATGAGATTTCTAATCTCCTCTCAATCTCTCTTGTGGCTCTCCCTATTTCCTATTGATCACCATGTGCTCTGATACCTGTTAGTCAAAAAGTGACTAACTACAAAAAAATAGTTGATGCACCTTTTTGCATATTTTCCAAGAAGACCGAAGTGGCCCACATGCTAAAGATCAAAGAAAAGGCAAAATACCGCAAGGAGGCAAAAGTGTCGCAATATCGCAACATGTTGCATTTTCACGGTTCAAGGCAGAGAAAAAGAGCAATGGGAAAAAGTGTCGTGATATCACAACATGTTTCATTTTCATGGCTAAGAGTAGCAAAAGGGAGCAAGAGGCAAAAGTGTCACGATATTATGACATGTTTCATTTTCATGGCTAAGAACAACAAAATGGAGCAAGAGACAAAAGTGTCGCGATATCACGACATGTTTCATTTTTGTGGCTAAGAGCAGCAAAAGGGAGTAGGAGGCAAAAGTGTCGTGATATCGTGACATGTCTCAGTTTCACGGTTCACAGCGAGGAGAAAGAGCAAAGGGCAAAAAGTGTCATGATATTGCGACATGTCTCAGTTTCACGGTTCACAGCGAGGAGAAAGAGCAAAGGGCAAAAAGTGTCACGATATCGCGACATGTCTCAGTTTCGCGGTTCACAATGAGGAGAAAGAGCAAAGGGCAAAAAGTGTCGTGATATCGCGACATGTCTCATTTTCATGGCTAAGAGCAAGAGAAAGAGCAAAGAGGAAAAAGTGTCGTGATATCGTGACATGTTGCTTTTTTGCGGTCCAAAGCAAAGAGAAAGAGCCAAGAGGAAAAAGTGTCATGATATCGCGACATGTCTCATTTTCACGGCTAGAAGCGGCAGAAGAGCAAAGCAAGGAAGAATGTCGTGATTTCACGACATGTCTCATTTTTGTGGCTGGAAGTGGTAGAAAAACAAAGCAAGGAAAGAATGTCACGATTTCGTGACATGTCTCATTTTCGTGACGGGAAGCAGCAAAAGAGCAAAGGAAGAGATGAATTTCGTGATTTCGTGACATGTCTCATTTTCGTGGCTGGAAGCGACAGAGGAGCAAAGAAGGAGACAAATGTCATGATTTCATGACATGTCTCATTTTCGTGGTGGGAGGCAGCAAAGGAGCAAAGGAGGAGATGAATGTCGTGATTTCATGACATGTCTCATTTTTGCGACGGGAGGCAACAAAGGAGCAAAGGAAGAGACGAATGTCGCGATTTCATGACATGTCTCATTTTCATGGCTGGAAGCGGCAGAGGAGCAAAGTAGGAGATGAATGTCATGATTTTGCGACATGTCTCATTTTCATGGTGGGAGGCAACAAAGGAGCAAAGGAAGAGACGAATGTCGTGATTTCGCAATGTCTCATTTTCACGGCTAGAAGCGATAGAGGAGCAAAGCAGGAGATGAATGTCATAATTTTGTGACATGTCTCATTTTTGTGACGGGAGGCAAAAAAGGAGCAAAGGAAGAGATGAATGTCACGATTTCGTGACATGTCTCATTTTCGCGGATGGAAGCGATAGAGGATAAAATCGGGAGACGAATGTCATGATTTCGTGACATGCCAACTGTAAAGGAATAAAGTATATTTTTGGAAACTGGAGACGAGCACTGAAATCAGGTGCTAATTTTTGAAGAATGGTCTGTTGATTATAACCTTGCAGGTCTACTGGATGATTGCCAATCTATCCAATCTACGGGAAATCTGTTGTGTATTGTTAGAAACTACATATTATTGCTTGTAAAATAAGTAAGATGTACTTAGGAAAATATACTCTTTTAGGGTATATATAGGGGTGAGAAACTCTAGAAAAAAGGGTTAGCTCTTGGACGTTTATAAGACTATGTGTACGTACTTCAAATACAAGAAATAAAATCACATCTCCCATTGGCTTCTGGTTCATATCGTGCAAGTGTATGTATTAATGTTCTTTATTTTTGCTCACAATATTGAATTGTAAATTGAGTTTGTTCTTGTATCTGAAATTTCGCAATACATAAATCATATTGCTAGAATAAGAATCTAATATATACGCATGCTAAATGAAATATCAAAAATCATATCTAGAATTATATAATTTTTGCATTGGAATGTGTTTTTAAATGCTTTGGATAGAAGTAAGTAAATCTGTCTTTGATGTTGTCTAACTTGCACCATATAAAAGTTCTAGCTTAGGCTATATTTCCCTTATCTCTTGTTTCCCATTTTCTCTAAAAAACTTCAAAGGAACCAGCCTTCTCTAGAGACTAGACAGATGATCTCAAGAAAGATCTGTCTATTCAATGTTGGCAAAGTCTAAGGTGCAACACTATTAACCGAAGGCAGATTTTGTTCCAACAGTTTTTGGCACGCCTGTGGGACCAGCAATCCCACAGTATTGTATAAGTTTTGGTGTTTTACCTTCAGAGCCTTTTTGTTTGCAAAATCTCAAGAAAAAATCACCTGGCGAATCCGTTGCATTTAGAACATAAAAGAAAGATCTTGTCCAGAAGCCTTCTAGTTATATAGCCATATGATAACCAGATCCTGAGCTAGAAACTCTGAAGAACCTATCAAGTTTTTTGAACTGCATCTCAAAATCCTAAAAGCACACCCTGTGCTAGTCGCACGATCAAATCCTCTCAGCACCATTAGCACCTCTTTACAACCCGTTGTAGGAGCATCTGCAAGCAATCCCATAGCGGTTGTAACTCCTTTAGAAATCATGGTAGCTGCCCCTACCCCAGCGCATCTTGTTTGGAATCAAACTGGACCTTTGAACTTGGGAACACACCACCAAATTCCATAAGCTGCACTAAAAGCATTGCCGACCTTCGACAGAACAGGCAAAACAATAGATGAACATTGTTTGGATGTATCAAAGCTAGCTTTTGTTTACAACATCACTGAGGAAGATGTAATGGTTAGATTGTTGATCATATCTTTGAAAGGAAAGATGCTCTATTGGTACAGAGTGCTTCTCATTGGATCCATTACTTCTTGGGCAGCATTGGCCGACCGTCTGGTCGATGAATTCAATATACATGTAGATCCTTTCACATTGCTAAATCAATTCACTATCATTGAGAGGCATCCACAAGAAGAAATCCAATATTTCAACATCAGGTTTACCAGAACTCATGATAGAGTACCACAAGGCCTAAAGCCCACGGAAGAACAAGCTATATGCTATTATCTAAGGGCTTTTGATTCATAACTCAGTATGATAATAAGGAAATCCCGTGTAACCACTTTTTTTGGGATCTATGTAGAGGCAGCAAAGGGTGAAGCTGATCTCATTGCTACAAAAAGATACCCATCCAAAATTCTATTGCCTATTTTACCAGAGCTTTCCCAAGCATCAATTCCTAAGCTGCCTGCACCCCCATCAACACATGATCTACCATCTATAGCTACACTTCCTACATTCCTTGCATTACCAGTCACACCCCTTGCATCAGCTCCCCCCAATGATCAATACATGACCATAATTGATACAATGAATACATTGTCAAATGAAATGGCATCCATGAAAAAGAGAGAGGTTGAACGGAATATCCAAGCAAGAATATTTCCATAGATACAAAAGGAAGGTGCTTCGACAAGCAATAGGGGATAAGAGATACCGAGCACGGTATATACAAATGAGACAATGGAGGCCGAGGAGCCTCCCATTGATTCTAATTTTTGGTGTACTACATGTAATGATCCACATGGGGAAATTTCGTGTATGATACACCAGCATTATGTACAAATTATAGCAGTTGAAAAGAGTAGAGAAAGAATGAAAGGCCATATAAATATAATTAGAGAGAAGGACCACAACTTCATGATGCCTAAAGTAGAACAGGTTTCAGTTTTGACAAGATCAGGTAAGAAACCACTGCAAGTAGACCCTAAAGAGCTTCAACCATTAAATGTTTCCCCTGCTCCCAAGGAAGTTCCTAAAGAAAATCCTAAGGGAAGTCTCCCCCAGGAAATAAAATATCAATTTCCAGCCAAAAGTCAAGGGCAAGAGACACACAAAGAATTTATTCCTCGGGGGGAAAATGAAACCCAAGAACAGGCTAGGGAAAGGTTGAGATTCCCCTCGCTGACAAAAAGGCAAAGAACTGAAGCTACCCAGGGATACAAAAATAAATATGAAACTTTTACCAAAGAAAGATAAAGAATAGTTGATTCACCTACATTCAATATAGTAGAGGAAATGAAAAAGACTCCTTCTAAGGCAAGTATGTATGATGCTCTTCAAATCCCAGGTCAAATCGATCTCCTACAAGAATCCCTAAGAACAGTGGAAAGTGGAGATGGGACTGCATCATCTTCAAAAATGGTTCTAACGAACTTGATGTCTACCACTGGTAAGAACAGGCCACCACCTTTCTATTTGTCCCTTCAAATGGAAGGATGAGTTGTCCACAACTGCATGATAGATTCATGTGTTGCTACCACTATGATAACCAAAGTAGTATGTGATATTATGGGAATGGAGTACACTAGGAGCAGTGCAGAGGCGTCCTACAATTAGATGGTACTCCAGTAAAAATTGTAGGAGTGATAAAGGATATTCCCATAGGGCTACATAAAATGCCTCAGATGATAGTCATACAAGAGGTAGTAGTCATAGACTTGGAGCCCTATTTTGGTATGTGTCTATCTAGAGAGTTCACAGCAAATATGGGAGGATACTTATCCTTATATTATTCTCATTTGGAGATACCTTTCAAAGGTAGAAGGGTCAAGATTTTTAATGAGAAAACATCTACGTTTCATGTAGAAAATATTGGTGAAACTGATCGTATAAATATGATGACTAAATAAATAATAGAATAATATTTGATGGAAGAAACATTACAAGAGCTCCAAGCTAAAGATGAGTTTTCTCTACAAAATTTTAATGCCATGATGGAAACAGAAATAGGAAACTATTCTATTGAGAAACCAAAAATAAAATTGATACCTTCCCTAGAAGAGAATATTATTCAGTTAAAAAACAATCATATTCCTAAGGGTCTCATCACCCTTGAAGGCCTATTTGATAAAAATGATAGAGCAGTTGTCCGAAAAATCAAGGTCGACAAACAAATATACAAAGATGTAGAGTTGGAGCCAGGAAAAATGATTAAGGTTGGAATCAGTTGTACAGAAGAGGAAGTGAACTAGATCAGATAATTGTGTAAAACATTCCCTGACATCATAGCTTGGGTGTATAGTGATCCAAAAGTGTACAATAAATATGTTATTCAACATACCATAGAATCAGAAGAAAGAGCTAAGCCTTTTAGGCAAAAGCTCTTACAGTTAGAAGAACAAAGAGAGCAATCATACAATCACAATCAGAAGCATATGGCAGATACTGAAGGATGGTTCAAAAAAGAGACAACTGCCAAAATATTTAGAGTGGGAGACTTGGTTTTGAAATGGAATGTAAAAAAATCTAAGCCAGGTAACCATGATAAATTCGATGCTTTTTGGGAGGGACCATTTGAAATTGTTTCAAAGAAAAAGTTCAATACTTTTAGGTTGAAATATCAAGATGGATTTGTTTTTCCTATCATGGTGAATGCATTTCACCTAAAGTTATATTTCTATTGATGAAACAGAGAAGGAATTATATGTACAGTATAGTATAAGTATATTCAGAAAAGTTTGTAAATATTACCGTTTTTTCAGCCATAACAAAAAAAAAAATTCAGTCACAGCCAATCAGAAGTCAAACATTTTTTTTGAATAGAGATACTTTTTACAACTACGTTGTTGACTCCGTTACCCAATGGATAAAGGCCTGGTTCAAAATTTTTGCAAGCAAAAAATCCCCCGAAAGGCACCAAGAATGTTAGTCAAAAAGTGACTAACTACAGAAAAATAGCTGATGCACCTTTTTGCATATTTTGTAAGAAGACCGAAGTGGCCCACATGCTAAAGATCAAAGAAAAAGCAAAATACCGCAAGGAGGCAAAAGTATCACGATATCACATGTTGCATTTTCACGGCTCAAGGCAGAGAGAAAGAGCAATGGGAAAAAGTGTCGCGATATCGCGACATGTTTCATTTTTGCGGCTAAGAGTAGCAAAAGGGAGCAAGAGGCAAAAGTGTCACGATATCGCGACATGTTTCATTTTCGCATCTAAGAGCAGCAAAAGGGAGCAAGAGGCAAAAGTGTCGCTATATCATGACATGTTTCATTTTCGTGGCTAAGAGCAGCAAAAGGGAGCAGGAAGCAAAAGTGTCACGATATCGCGACATGTCTCAGTTTCACAATTCACAGCGAGGAGAAAGAGCAAAGGGCAAAAAGTGTCGCGATATCGCAACATGTCTCAGTTTCATGGTTCACAGCGAGGAGAAAGAGCAAAGGGCAAAAAGTGTTGCGATATCGCGACATGTCTCATTTTTGCGGCTAAGAGTAAGAGAAAGAGCAAAGAGGAAAAAGTGTCATGATATCGTGACATGTTGCTTTTTTGTGGTCCAAAGCAAAGAGAAAGAGCCAAGAGGAAAAAGTGTCGCGATATCGTGACATGTCTCATTTTCGCAGCTGGAAGTGGCAGAAGAGCAAAGCAAGGAAGAATGTCACGATTTCATGACATGTCTCATTTTTGCAGCTGGAAGCGGCAGGAAAGCAAAGTAAGGAAAGAATGTCATGATTTCGCGACATGTCTCATTTTTGCGGTAGGAAGTAGCAAAAGAGCAAAGGAAGAGACGAATGTCACGATTTCGCGACATGTCTCATTTTCGTGGTTGGAAGTGGCAGAGGAGCAAAGTAGGAGATGAATGTCACGATTTCGTGACATGTCTCATTTTCGTGGTGGGAGGCAGCAAAGGAGCAAAGGAGGAGACGAATGTCGTGATTTCATGACATGTCTCATTTTTGTGGCGGGAGGCAACAAAGGAGCAAAGGAAGAGACGAATGTCGCGATTTCGTGATATGTCTCATTTTCACGGTTGGAAGCGGTAGAGGAGCAAAGTAGGAGACGAATGTCATGATTTTGTGACATGTCTCATTTTTGCGATGGGAGGCAACAAAGGAGCAAAGGAAGAGACGAATGTCACGATTTCGTGACATGTCTCATTTTCACGGTTGGAAGCGGCAGAGGAGCAAAGCAGGAGATGAATGTTGTGATTTTGTGACATGTCTCATTTTCATGGCGGGAGGCAACAAAGGAGCAAAGGAAGAGATGAATGTCACAATTTCATGACATGTCTCATTTTTGTTGTTGGAAGCGGCAGAGGAGCAAAGTAGGAGACGAATGTCATGATTTCACGACATGCCAGCTGTAAAGGAATAAAGTATATTTTTGGAAACTGGAGACGAGCACTGACATCAGGTGCTGATTTTTGAAGAATGGTCTATTGATTATAACCTGGCAGGTCTGCTGGATGATTGCCAATCTATCCAATCTGTAGGAAATCCATTGTGTATTTTTAGAAATTGTAGATTATTTCTTGTAAAATAAGTAAGATGTACTTAGGAAAAGATACTCTTTTAGGGTATATATAGGTGTGAGCGACTCTAGAAAAAAGGGTCGGCTCTTGGACGTTTACAAGACTATATGTACGTACTTCGAATACAAGCAATTAAATCACATCTCCCATTGGCTTCTGGTTCATATCGTGCAAGCGTATGTATTAATGTTCTTTATTTCTGCTCACAATATTGAATTGTAAATTGAGTCTGTTCTTGTATCTAAATTTTCACAATACATAAATCATATTGCTAGAATAAGAATCTAATATATACGCATGCTAAACGAAATATCAAAAATCATATCTAGAATTATATAATTTCTGCATTGGAATGTGTTTTTAAATGCTTTGGATAGAAGTAAGTAAATCTGTCTTTGATGTTGTCTAACCTGCACCATATAAAAGTTCTAGCTTAGGCTATATTTCCCTTATCTCTTGTTTCCCCTTTTCTCTTAAAAACTTCAAAGGAACCAGCCTTCTCTGGAGACTAGACAGATGATCTCAAGCAAGAACTGTCTATTCAATGTTGGCAAAGTCTAAGGCGCAACACTATTAACCGAAGGCATATTTTGTTCCAACAATACCACTGTTAGATTTTTATGATTTATATTAAAGAAAATGTAACCATAATAAATAATAATTGTATGATAATGATACTATAATATGTAGAAAAACTATAAGATAAACTTCTGAAATAACTCAAAAATATACCATTAATGGATGCTCATGAAAATAGTATAATGTATTATAATGGAGGACATGAAAACTCCATAATTTTAATGAAAGAATTACATTGCACTCTAACTAAAAATTACTATAGTAACTTTAGTCTCTCTCTCACTCTCTCTATACCTCAAGGAATATATATAGGAGTATATGTGCCTTGGCCTTTACTCTACCCATGAATCTTCATCTACCTATCCTATGACTCATGTACATGTGGACTACATGCACATTTACATCATTGCACATTATAACATTTATGCATTTATTACATTGCTTTAAGTAACTACTCAAATATTAATCTATGATTAACTCCTAATATAATAATGTACCCAAGGTGGTACATTGGCATGTACAATATAATATAATATACTCTAACAACCGACTCAATGATCTTAGCAGGATATAAGTTCTACATCGAGTCAACCTTCGAAGCCAACCTTAGTTTTGAAGAATACCCAAAAAAAGAGCACAAGAGTAGAAAATCCACCTTTAGTATTGAAGCCATAACCTAAAGTCTCCTTTGATATTCAACAACAGTTATCTAGTACCCTTGATAAGATCTCCCTCCTAGAGCTTTTACAAACTTCTCCTATCATAGGGAAGCCTTGTTGAAGCTTCTAAGACAACAATATGTTCCTCAAGACATTTTCCATAGTGTTATAGCTAATGTTATAGGTTCTCTTGGAATACATAATATCACATTTTTGGATGACAATATTTCTTCCTCAAATTTGTGAGGGGATTATTCCCTCTACATAACTAAATTTATTGGGGAAATGATTATCAAGATAATTTTGATCTTCCCTCAATTTATGCACTTATCATTTTTTCCAAAAATTTGGATTAAAATAGGAATATTTAACTAAATCTGATATCATCATCAAAGGTTTCAAAAATGAGTCCCAAGAGGCTTGTAGCATTATATCTCCCCCCCATTAGGATCAAACCTAAGATCTTATATATCTTGTTCTATGTGGTGTCTTTACCTACATATTTTAATATTCTTCTTGTATGCCCTTGGATTCATTCAATGATGGCTATCCCTTTTACTTTTCATCAATGTTTGAAGTTTGAATTCAAAGATCAACTTGTCATCATTTTGAGTGACCCTCAACCATTCCAATATTATTTGATGATTGAGTAAGCTTGATCTAATATCAATTTATGTCCATCATTTTATTGATATTATATCACCAAGAAACTTGAAAATTTAAAGGTGAGTGAAAAACCATTAATCAAAGTTTCATCATGGGATCAAGTCAATCCTTTTCTTCAAGAGCCTCTTTTAAATTTTGCTAAACTACCGCCTTCATTGAGGACTATGGGTTTATCCTATAATAAAAGTGAAGTCATACATATTGGCATATTTATTTTTATCTTCATAGGTATGTTCCTTGAAGAAATGATTTGTGGTAGAAACCATTTTCCTATAGAGTATTCTTTTTACCATTATTACCTATCCAATGATTACCCACTTATCAATAAAATCCTATCTAGTATGGGATACATATGTAAAGTTTTGGGTATACAATAGAAAGGTATTCAAGAGCCTTTGGTAGTTGAGCTTTGGCCTAGGAGATGTGGCATAGCCTACATCCCTAATAAAAACCAATCTTTACCCTTTGATGATGATGATCACCTTGTAACACATGTTGAATATTTAGATCATCAAGGCTTAGAGAGGAGTGATAAGGATGAGCGATCACCTTATTCCTTTGATATTCTATTTTACAATGGGGTAAATTTGGTGCATCCTAATTTGGTTAAAACCCGAAGGGAATATACTGAAGGGGATACCCATTGTGATATGGATCATGATGATATACTTTAGAATTGCTTCTTATTTTATGGGTCAGTCCCTTGCATTGCATAGATTGAGTCTTATAATTCTCAATAGTACTTTAATTCTATGTATCCCAAGGACCTTAAGCAATTAGGAGTGATCCCTACCCTGCCTCCTCTTGATGATGAGTCTTATATTCTCATTGATGAGACCATAGATGTTAACATAGGTTCTAAGGAGAGCCCTATAATCCTTAAGTTAGCCAAATCCTTGTCCATGGATAAGTAGGAGTAATTGACTAACATGTTGAAAGGGTTTAATGATATTTTTACGTGGTTATATGTTGACATGCTTAGGCTTGATCCCTCCATTTTTATACATCATTTGGTAGTGAAGCCTTGTGCTAAGACATTTAAGTAAAAACTTAGGAAGATGCATCCTAAGGCCACCCTTTTACTCAAGGAGGAGCTCCAACAATGAAGAACACAAGCTTATAATGAGAGGGGGGGTGAACAGTATTAAGACCACTTTTTACTTTTCTTTCCCAATCAATATTATGCAATGTATCAATAGCAATATCAACAACATTAATCAAATCAATGCATAAATCATCACACACAATAGAGACACCAATTTAATGTGGTTCACCCAATGTGGGATACTCCACGGAGAAAATATTTCACTAAAATTTTCTCAAAAAATCTCTTGGGAAACCTTTCCCTATTACAATATTTATGGACCTCTAACCAAAGGAGACACCAATCCCCTAATTAAGTTTGTGGATCTCTATCCACAGGATACACCAATGTTATCAACTAGTTTGTGGATCTCTATCCATAGGAGAACTCATTTCTCCTCTGCTCTGGCAAGTGATCTTCTAGAAGAACTGCTACCTCCACTACACTATCTAATGGATCTCTATCCACTAAATACTCCTATCCTCACTCAAAAGACCTATCCTCACTACCCTAGCTAATGTATCTCTATCCACGAAGACTATCATCCTCTATAATCTGTCACCTCCAAAGCTTGATCTCAAATCTATATCAAATTTAAACTAAATATAGTCCTTTGATCTAGAACAAATTGCTCAATATTTGTCCTCTAATATGTATTAAACACAATCCTTTGGTCTAACATAAATCTGCTCAATATTTGTCCTATGATATATACTAAACACAGTTCTTCGATCTAGCACAAATTTTCTTGATCTCTATCTCTAGTTTGGCATAAACCTATCCTCAAATATGCACCAAAATCTATCCTTAAATCTATCCTCAAGCCTTAACACAAATCTTGACTCAATCACAAATCAACTCTGCTAGATCTGCTCCAAACCTTAACTCAAGGTTTAAAAAAATCAATCAATCAAATATTTGTACAAGTCTTCTCAAAGACTTGCCTCAACTCTATCCACAAGTCCTCTCAAGGACTTATTCAATCTGCTCTCAATATTTATCTTCAAATATATATTATAAGCTTCCACAAAATCTCACACCAATTTGTCCACAAGTTCTCTCTTGAACTTGCTCTCACTGCTCTTAAGTCTTCACCAAGACTTACCTCAAATATGCTCAACAAGTCCTCACTAGAACTTATCTCAAATTTGCATTGTAAGCTTCCACAAAAGCTTACTCAACTCAATCTATCATAGAAAACCTCTTCAATCACACTAACAAGCTTCACACAAAATCTTGTTCAATCTCATAGAAATATATAGAGAATTGTTAGAAACTCAATATGCTTCTTACTCAAAATAGTGCTCAATCACTTTCAATATATTCTTTTATCATAGAAACATATAGAGAATTGTTAGAGACTCAATATGCTTCTTACTCATAAACACTCAATCACTCCCAAACTCTTTCTCAAATTAATTCAGAATGTAGAACAATTTATTTCATAGAACTAGAACTATCACTTCAACACTTCCATTTGACTAGGATCAATTAACTTCACTCAATAAATTACTCAAGTAAACAATCATTTCTCACTACCCCTAGTCCAAGCATATGAAAACTCACTCAATTATTTTCCAATTAATGCTTATCAAATAATCTCACATAACAGTGATACTCATGTTCTTTCACAAACCCTAGCTTAAGATAGTTAAAAACTTCACATAACAATGATACCCATGTTCTTTACACAAACCCTAGTTCAATATAGTTCACAACTTCACATAACAATTATACTCATGTTCTTTGCACAACAAGCATATGAAATATTTACTCAATATTTCCAACAATGCTTATCAAACAAGGTTTATAGAATCAACTTTCTTTCCAGAAAAACCAAACTCAATAATGCTTATCAAACAACCCTTTTCACTCCAACTTAGCATTCACAACATCCAAAAATCACTCTCAAGGAATATGTGCCCATACCTTTTGTTTTATGAAGAAAATGACCTCAAAACCTATCTTAAACACAATTTTCTTCTTTGCCAATTTCAATGGTTAGATGAAAAAATATCACACTAACACTCTCTTAGAAATATTTCTCAATTACAAAAATAATCAAACTCAAATACACATTATTACTCCTTTGAAATTAGCAATCATCAAAGCATACATTAAAAATAATGACTCAATTACTCCTTATAATCTCCAATATTTAATTAACAACCTCAAAAAATAAAACCCTAAAAAATAATACTGCCTAACCTTTTATCTCCCTCAAATACACAATAACCAATTTAAAAAATAAACTTTATAATCCTCCAAAATATTTTTCATCCAACCTTAGAAAATCCAAAATACCTCATGCAACCTTGGCAAACATTAGCGCATACCTTTTATCTCAAGCAAAAGGCCTTGGAGGGTTTTGAATGCAAGACCACTCCCAACTGAGTGCCTTATCGAGGCGCTAGCCTACCACGTGGGCTACGAGCCTCCATATGAAGGAGAAGGCTCAAGCATTCCTTTTATCCATTTTTTATTGGTGTGGCATACAATAAATTGCCTTCTTCTCTTGCAAAACCAACTTGATGGGTTTCAAACCCTTCTCTCCTTGCCTATTGAACATGCACTGATCTTTACCTTTGTCTATTTTCCTTCTCATCTGATCCTTATTATTCCTCTTACTATTCCTATTCCTGCTTTTCTCTGGAATTCTGCTCTACACCACTTTGTTGTATGTCCATTATGATTGCACTTATAACACTTAATTTGTTATTCCTTGGAGGTGCAAATATCTTGGGATATCTCCTGGTGAAGCCATATCTATTCCTATCATGAATCTTGCAATTCATTGTCTTGTGACCAAAATTATTACAAGAGTAGCAATACCCTTGAAATAGTTATCTATTTTTGAAGTTCCCATATTCATGTATTTCATGTGTCCTGCACTGAGAAGCTTTGTGCCCAAACCTATGACATGAAAATCATCGTCCATTAAAATTACCTTACCTTGACCTCATTGGTCTCTTAGTCTCTTTTACCCTATGCTAGTTCATGTTCCATCTGTTCCTCTTTTGTGCATTGTTTATTTCCTTGTTGAAATTTCTATTTTCCAACTCATCCTCAGAAGTCTCACTCTCTCTTATTATTTCTTCTTCTGAAGTTTCTTCTTCTCCAAAACTTGAGGTTGACTCCTCTCCTTGTTTCTTTTGCACCTGTTCAAAATCAAGACCTGTTTTGTTTGTTGACCGTCTTTGTGTCTTGATAATCTTATCCAAATTATTTGAGCTCCTTCTAAACTTGTGCAACCTATTCTTAGACTCTTTTATTTCTTCCCTTAGTAGATCCACCTCATGTTCTAACCTTTCACATTCTAAGAACTTTTCTTCTAACTTATCTTTAAATTTCCTTGTCTTAGCAATTGACTTGTTTAGATCCTCCATAAGCTTTCCTTTCTCTTCATCACATTATTGAAACTAAATCTTAAGTTGGGAGTTTTTATTTATTACCTTCTTTAATGCATCAAGGGCATGAATAAGTTCACCCTCAAGATCAACTCCTCATATTTTTTATTCTTCCTCTATTTGTATGCCTTTGAAAACATCTTCATTCTTTTTTTACTTGTCTTCTATAGGATCACCTCCTTCTTCTTCTAGTGCCATTAGAATATTATCTTCTGGTCCTTCAAGTGTATCTTTATATTCATCATCACTGAAACTAAAACCACTCTTTGTACAACTATCTTCAAGATGACCAAAGTTACCACATCTAAAACACTTGAGAATTATTTGTGACCTTTTATTAACTACTTCCTTTTCTTTTATCAGAAATAGAACTTTATCTTTATCATTATTTGAGGAACTATTATCACTATCACTTGAGTACACTTGCCTTGTATGCATAGTAACTCCTCTTATATCTTTGAAAGAAATTTTTTTCTTGTTTGCCTTGCCCATCGTTACCTTTCTTTGGGTATCTATATTTTTCTGATTCCCTATTCTTATGATCTTGTTTTTCTTCATCATTGCTATTTCTAGCTTCTTGACAATTATTTGCATAGTGACCATAATTTACACAATTGAAACATCTAACAGATTTTGCATCTTTAAATATTCTTGGATCCTTGTTCCTTTTTTCATAATTTGCTTCTTCATCACTGGATGACTCATTGCTTAAATTTAATTTCTTACCCTTTGTCTTTTTAGTAGCCTTGAAGGTTGCTTCTTTTCAAATATTAGGTTTCTCTTTTGTTATCATCTCAAAAGCTATAAGAATGCCAAGTAGTTCATCCCTTGTCAAGAGATCACCATATTTTGATTCCTCTATAGCAAAAATCTTTTCACTAAACCTTTTTGGGAGAGATCTTAAGATCTTATCATAAACATTAGATTCTTGAACCTCAAGTCCAAGTCCTTCCATGGAGTTAACAACCTCATCTACATGAAGTAGATAAGCACTAATGTTTTCCTCATCCTTCATTCTTAATTCTTCAAATTGTCCCTTGATATTTCGTATCTTTACCCTTTTGACATTTTTATCTCCTTCATATATGTTTTGCAACTTATCCCAAATTTTTTTTGCTAATTTGCAATCATAACCTTTATGAACTCTATTCTATGTAAGTATTTCAAAATTGCATTAATTTCTTTTGAATTGTAATGATGTAGAATCTTACCATATTTATCTGTAGGTGGAGTAGATGGTGGTGTGTATCTATTTTCAATTGCTTCCCATATTTCATTGCCTAATGCCATCAGGTGAATCTTCATTCTCATACTCCAAAATACATAATCACTTCCATAAAATATTAGTGTTGAATTATCTAAGGATTCACTCTTAGAATCCATTGTGTTCTTGTAAGATTTTCCTTCAAGTTGTTAAAATATTCTGAAGAAACCCGCTCTGATACCAATTGAATAACACAAGAATATACTAAGAGGGGGGTGACCAATATTAAGACCACTTTTTACTTTTCTTCCCAATAAATATTATGCAATATATCAATAGCAATATCAACAATAGTAATCAAAGCAATGCACAAATCACCACACACAATAGAGACACCAATTTAATGTGGTTCACCCAATGTGGGCTACTCCATGGAGAAAATATTTCACTAAATTTTTTCAACAAATCTCTTGGGAAACCTTTCCCTATTAAAATTTTTATGGACCTCTATCCAAAGGAGACACCAATCCCCTAATCAAGTTCATGGATCTCTATCCACAAGAGACACCAATCTCCTCAGCTAGTTCACGAATCTCTATACACAGGATAACTCCTTTCTCCTCTACTCTGGCTGGTGATATTCTAGAATAACTTCTACCTCTACTACACTGGCTAATGGATCTCTATCCATTGAAGACTCATGTCCTCACTACCCTGGCTAATGAAACTCTATCCACTAGAGACTATCATCCTCTAGACTCTGTCACCTCAAAATATTGCTCTTAGCTCTATCTCAAATCTACACTAAACAAAGTCCTTCATTCTAGCACAAATTATTCAATATTTATTCTATAATCTGTATTAAACACAGTCCTTTGGTCTAACATAAATCTTCTCAATCTCTATCCTTTGATCTATACTAAATACAATCCTTTAGTCTAGCACAAATATGCTCGATATCTATCTCTTGTTTGGCACAAACCTGTCCTTAAATCTGCACAAAAATCTATCCTGAACTCTATCCTTAAGCCTTAATACAAAGCTTGACTCAATCATAAATAAACTCTGCTAGATCTGCTCCAAACCTTAACTCAAGGTTTGAACAAATAAATCAATCAACTCTACTCATAAGTCTTCTCAAATACTTACCTCAACTTTGTCCACAAGTCCTCTCAAGGACTTATTCAATATGCTCTCAATATCTATCTTCAAATTTGTATTGTAAGCTTCCACAAAAGCTCACACCAATCTGTCCACAAGTCCTCTCTTGAACTTGCTCTCACTGCTCTTAAGTCTTCACCAAGACTTACCTCAAATTTGCTCAACAAGTCCTCACTAGAACTTGTCTCAAATATGCATTGTAAGCTTCGAAACAATCTTACTCAACTTAATCTATCATATGAAACCTCTTCAATCACACTAACAAGCTTCACACAAAATCTTGTTCAATCTCACAAAAACATATAGAGAATTGTTAGAAACTCAATATGCTTCTTACTCACAACAATGCTCAATCACTTTCAATCTATTATTTTATCATAGAAACATATAGAGAATTGTTAGAGACTCAATATGCTTCTTACTCATAAACACTCAATCACTCCCAAACTCTTTCTCAAATTAATTCAGAATGTAGAACAATTTGTTTCACATAACTAGAACTATCACTTCAACACTTCCACTTGACTAGGCTCAATCAACTCCACTCAATCAATCACTCAATGAAACAATCCTTGCTCACTAACCCTAGTCCAAGCATATGAACACTCAATTATTTCCAATCAATGCTTATCAAATAATATCACATAACAATGATACTCATGTTCTTTTACAAACCCTAGCTCAAGATAGTTCACAACTTCACATAACAATGATACTCATATTTTTTACACAAATCCTAGTTCAAGATAGTTCACAACTTCACATAACAATGATACTCATGTTCTTTGCACAAACCCTAGTTCAAGCATATGAAAGATTTACTCAATATTTTCAATAATGCTTATCAAACAAGGTTTCTAGAATCAACTTTCTTTCCAAAAAAACCAAACTCAATAACGCTTATAAAACAACCCTTTTCACTCCAACTTAACATTCAAAACATCCAACAATCACTCTCAAGGAATATGCACCCATATCTTTTATTTGATGAAGAAAATAACCTCAAAACCTGTCTTAAACACAATTTTCTTCTTTGCCAATTTTAATGGTTAGATGACAAAATATCACACTAACACTCTCTCAAAAATATTTCTCAATTACAAAAATAATCAAACTCAAATACACCTTATTACTCCTTATTTGAAATTAGCAATCATCAAAGCATACATAAAAAATAATTACTCAATTACTCCTTATAATCTCCAATATTTAATTAACAACCTCCAAAAATCAAACCCTCAAAAATAATACTGCCTAGCCTTTTATCTCCCTCAAATACACAATAACCAATTTAAAAAATAAACTTTATAATCCTCCAAAATATTTTTCATCCAACCTTAGAAAATCCAAAATACCTCATGCAACCTTGGCAAACATTAGTGCATACATTTTATCTCAAGCAAAAGGCCTCGACGAGTTTCAAACGTAAGACCACTCCCAGTCGAGCGCCTTATCGAGGTGCTAGCCCACCACGTGGGCTATGAGCCTCCACACAAAGGGGAAGGCTCAATCCTTCCTTTTATCCCTTTTCTATTGATGTAGTGCAATATAAAATACCATCTTCTCTTGCAAAACCAACTCGGCGGGTTTCGAACCCTGCTCTCCTTACCTGTTGAACGTCTTAGCGCTATCCACTATTGCCAACTACGCTACACAGTGTTGTGCAAAGAGAAAGGAGCCTCACTCCTATTTGTTATCTCTTCTACCATTGAATGCTTTCAAAACATGTGAAACCTTTATCTTTTTCTTGCACACAAATTTTGGAGCTTTGATTAATCGATAATGCATTGGGTTGAAGACTAAGATTCTTGCCCCCTTTTTATACACGAAGGCCAATGCCTTAGGAACGTCGGTGCCACATTCAAATTTTGAATTCAAATTAATAATTAACCTTTATAACCCAACCTTAGGGTTATTTAATTAATATAAATTAATTTTATAATTAAATTATAATTAATCTATAATTAACTTAATAACTTTAGAAGTTAATTAAATTAATTTATAATGAAATTATTTAAATTAATTTAAATCTCTCATTTTAATATTATAATAAAGTGTTACAATATTATTTTTCTTGGGCCTCTTCATTACTCTTTGAACCTCATCTGACCACCTAGAACCGGATCTGACCAACTCGAGGTGAACTTTTCTTTTGTACTGATTGCGGAACCACTTCTTCTTGCACTGCTCACTGAAACTGACTCTTGACATCAATGACAACTCAATTACTCAAAATTTACAACAACCACTCCTTAACATCGAATTTATCAAAGTTATTGACTATCTTGATTAGTTCTCCAACATTGTTCCTATGGCTAAGAAGGTAGGAACAATTAGAATATGTACCAACTTTTGGTACATTAACTTAGCATGTCCCAAGGATGATTTTTCTCTCCCCAACATAGATATGATCATATATTTCACCATCAAATATGGCATGCTTTCACTCATGGATGGTTTTTTAGGATACAACCAGATCATGGTCACCCCTAAGGACCAGGCCAAGACAACCTTCATCACACCATAGGGTACTGGTGCCACATATCAGAGGGCTATGATTTATATTTTTCATGACATGATGTATGATATTCTATAGGGCTATGTGTATGATCTCTTGGGTCATTCCATATATCAATAGGATCATGTTCATGATCTAAGATGCATATTTGAAAGGCTTCAATAGTTCAAGGTTTGTTGTAAGCCCTCCAAGTGTGTGTTTGAAGTCACATCTAGCAAGTTGTTAGGGTTCATCATTTCTAGGCAACATATTGAAGTGGATCCCACTAATATAGAAGCTATCACTGACATACCTCATTTCCACACCCTAACTGAGTTTTGTAGCTTGCAATGTAGGCTTTAATCTATTCATTAGTTCATAGCTTAGTTAGCTAGCAAGTGTTAGTATTTTCTTAATATTTATAAGAAATATGTGTTCCAGTGGGATCTCAAGTGTCAGAAAGCTTTTGATGAATTCAAAAGGTATCTCACTTCCCTACCCATATTAGTTTTGCCTTGATTAGATAAGCATTTGATGCTTTACATAGCAACCACAAATCATGCTTTGGGAGCCTTGGTGGCTCAACATGATGATTAGAATAAAAAAAGAGCTATCTACTATATCAATATAACCATGGTTAGCTATGAAACCTGGTATACCCCATTAGAGAAGCTTTACCTTCCTATGGTGTTTGCTTTCTAGAAGCTAAGACACTACATGGTCAGCCATAAGATATTTATGGTTGTGAAGTCTGATCCTTTGTGTTACTTAATGTCTAAGCCCCACCTTTGAATTCAAGCTGCTAAGTTTATTTTAGACCTTAGTGAGTTCAACCTAACCTTCATAGGTCAAAAGGTTATCAAGGATCAGGTGATTGTTGATTAGTTAGCCTCTTCTCCCCTAGAAGTTGCCCATCCCTTGATCATCAAGTTTCCAAATGAGTGCTTTGGCATAGAAGCCAAAGAGCCTAAGTCTTGGACTTTATTTTTTAATGGAGCTTGATGCTTGAAGGTTACTAGTGCTATAGTTGTTCTCGAAAACCCACAAAAGTAGTTCATCTCTCTTACCTTCAAGCTTCATTTCTCTTGCACAAACAACACTACAAAGTATGAAGCTTTGATCCTTGGTCTTAGAGGAGCCTTAGCCTTGAAGGTTAATGTTATTTTGGTCTTTGGTGTTTCTCAACTTGTGGTGAATCAAATTAATGATGTTTACCAGACTCAAGATGATAATCTCAAACCTTACAAATAGATTTTCACCAAGATTTTATTTGCATTCAATTGGGTAACCATAGAGTCTATCCCTAGATCCTTCAAATGCCATGCAGATGCCATGGCTATTGTTGCATCCTTATTTCCTTTGGAGTTAGAATATGATCAAGTATCAATTATCATTAGGTAACTTTAGGATCCCACATTTCTTGGTTCGAGTCTTATATTATTAGATTTTTTGACCATCGAAGCTTCTCTATCTAAGCAATGGTTTACTAACATCTTTAATTTCCTTAAATATGGTTTGATTCTTGATGGTTTAGACCATAATCAATGTAATATTTTGCACAAAAGAGAGTGTCAATTCATTATAATTCAAAATACTTTGTATCAACATTCATTTGAAGGCATCCTCTTGCGATGCCTTAAATCTTATGAAGCCTAACTAATCGTTGGCATTTTTGCCACATTTATTGTTATTATTAATTATTAATGCTTAAATTGTTGGCCCAAAGCAGTTTTGTGAGTTTCGAGGAGGTTTTTCCGATTTTCGAAGATTAAATGCTGCCCCGAATTAAATGCTTTGCGGATTTTCAATGCGGTCAAGGTCGAAGAGCACCCAGTGCCACCAAAATTAAAGATTTTCTTGGTTCGAAACTCGCTGGTCGTGGATCATTTTAACGGTTTTTCATGCACATGTTTAAAAAACAAATTTAATGAAGGTGGTTCTTCGAAGCCGACATGTACATTGCATTCAATTTTGTGGGTCTCCAAGGCCGCAATTAAGGGGATCGTGTGCATAATTTCCAAAGCATAATTGTAGATCACAAGGAAGTCGGTTTCAAATATTTAATGCCGCAAAGAGGACGGCCCTCTATAAAAACCAATGTAAGCTTCATTTGAAAGGGTGGTTGGAGAGTTCTCTCGCTAGAAACTGGAATTGTATCTGTAGGAATAAAAGTATTGGCTTCAGATTTTCAGCAACGGTTGTATGAGTGATTTCCTTTCTCGTCAAGGTTGCATTTCTTATAGTATTCGTATTTCTTAATGGTTGTTGTATTTAAATTCTGCATCTTGGATTTAAGTGCTGCCGTGAGAGTATGATTTCTGGAGTGTAATATTGGAGAGATTTGCTACATACAGTTGTGTGAGAATTGAGCTGACATCTTATGTTACTTACTGTTGTCGCATTTTTAAGTTTCCTACTATTATCTTCCGATCCCATCACTTCGGCCTGTGGCCATATTTCCCATTTCTTTCTGCAACTTTTGATTTCTTTCCAGCAACCCTTATCTTTAACCAGAAATTTAGAATAGTAAAGGGAACCAGCCCACTCTGGAGATTGGTCTGGAAGCCATTTCTTGCTTCCAGCCTTTCAATGTTGGCCGGGTCTAGGGTGCAATTGTAAAAATCCTTTCCTGTGGCAGATTTCGGACCAACAGTTTTTGGCACGCCCGGTGGGACAGACTTCTTCTGTCTCACAAAAATCCACATTTGTTTTAACACCCGGAGGTCTCAAGATTTGATGAGCTGTCTTGGCCTCATAGCGGAGATTTGTAAGTTCATCTGGCGACTTTGCTGAGTTGAAGATCCGGATTTTTGATCGTGGACGCCTGCCTGTTATTTGGTGACTTTGTTGAACTCAGAAATTATTCATGATCACGAGATCACAGTCAAAGAAATTTGGCGATCTTGTCAAATTTTTCGAACTTGATAGTTCAAGAAGTGGTGAGCATTCTAGATTAGTTTCCCCATCCCTTCCATCTTCTGCTGAACAAAACCCTGGTATTGTTGCTAGTGTTTCATCTTCCCAACCATATTCCTTAGTTCCAATGGCACAATATCCTCCACTCAAAAAATTCTTGGCATGGAACAGGACTGGAGCCTTGAATTTGCAGGCTCATAATCCAGTTCCTTAGGCTGCACCGAAGGCTTTGCCGACTTACGATGGTACAGGTAAGACTGCCTATGAGCACATAAATGATGTAGCTTCCTTAGTCGCTATCCATGATATTACCGATGAGGATGTAATGGTGAAGTTGTTGGTATGTTCTTTGAGAGGTAAATTGTTATTTTGGTACCGAACGCTGCCTCCAGGCACTATAACATCGTGGGATCAGTTCGGTGATTTGCTGGTTAAACATTTTCATGAACAGACTGACCCTTTCTCATTATTGAATCAGTTTACTATCATCCAGAGGCATCCACAGGAGGAGATAGCTGACTTTAATGTCCGATTTACTAGAACCTGGCACAGAATTCCTGAAGGCATTCGGCCTGCTGATGAATTGGCCGCACTTTATTACTTGAGAGCGTTCAACTCGGATATTGGTCAGGCGGTTCGGCAGTCCAATGTGACAACATTTCCAGAATTGTTTGAACAAGCAATAAAAGCAGAAGCTGATCTGATTGCTATAGGGAAACTTCCACCAAAGGTAACTATGCCTCTTATTCCAGATTTGCCTCAGTATTTATATTCTGGTTCACAACCACAGCCTATGCCAGCTATGTATCCCACACCATCATGGAGCTCTAAAGCACCTCATGTTGCACCTGTCCCAGCTCCTTAGTTTCCTTCCTTAGCTCCTTTACCGCTTCCTGCACCTAGCATGCAACCATCTCCTGTTTCCACCGCATTTCCAGCTTTGCCAGCACCACCTCCTTTGCCTTTGCCAAGACCTCCCCGCACCCGCAAACCCCTGATCCATATACCGCCTTATTACAAGAGGTTAAGTCTGCAAATTCAGCAATTAGGGCCATGGGAAACAAGATCACCCTCATTGAGAGGAAGCAAGCCGAAAGAGATTTCCAGCCAAGGAGATTTCAACCTCCTCAAATTACTAGAGATCAAGCAGCCTCGACTAGTAAGGCACCTGAAAAAAGCTTGACTGCTTTAGTAAATGAAGATGCAGCCCTTGCAGACAGAATGTATTGGTGCTCAACCTCGCAATGATCCTCATGGAGAGGATACGTGTATGGTACACCCGAATTATGTGCAGACTTTGGCCGCCGACTCTTCGGGTGGACAAGTTAACATGATCTCGTAAGCTGGCCATAATTTAATGTCTCCAATTGAAGAACAAATTTCAGTTCTGACAAGGACTGGAAAAAATCCCGTGACAGTTGATCCTGCTGTCTTAGAGCCGTTGAAAGTGCCTGCTGCTGTGCAAAAGCCAGCTCCAAAGTCTGATGCGCCTGTATTACCGAAGGATCCTGCTTTCCACAGAGTTCAAGACAAGGCCGCAGCTGCACCGGTAAGATCAAAAATAGAAGAGCAAGCTCGTGAAAAGTTAAAGTATCCATCACTGACAAAGAGACTACGGGTGGAAGCTACACAACAGTATCGTACCAGATTTGAACAACCTGCTGAAAAGAAAGATTCTGCTACAGTTTCATACAACATAGTTGATGAACTTAAGAAGACTTCCGCTAAGGTAAGCCTCTATGATGCTTTGCAGCTGCTGTGCCAAGTAGACTTATTACAGGAATCATTAAAATCTGTCAAGGATAATGAAAAAGGTCCTACCCAGATAGTGTATGCACAAACTTTAACCACCTCTGCTACTGGAAAAAATAGGCCACCTCCATTTTATTTGTCATTGCACATAGAGGGTTGGATTGTCCATAATTGTATGATCGACTCTGGTGCTGCCACAACTGTAATGCCCAAGGGAGTCTGTGAAGCAATGGGAATGGAGTACACACGGAGTAGTCCTGGAGTTCTGCAATTAGATGGTACGCCTATAAAAATAGTGGGTGTGATTAAGGATGTTCCAATTACTCTGCATACAATGCCCCAAGTTACTGTTATCCAAGAAATTGTTGTGGTTGATTTAGAGCCCTACTTTAGTATGTGTTTATCTAGGGAGTTTACCGCCAAGTTAGGGGGTTATTTGGCACTAGATTATTCCCATTTAGAAATTCCTGTCAAGGGTAGGCGTCTCAGGATTCAAAATGAAAAGCCTTCTTCTTTTCACATTGAAAAGTTGGAAGAAACAGAAAAGGAAGTGCAGTCTGTTTACATGCTTACTGACGAGTCTGAAGACTCTGTTTTGCTGAATGAAGTTTTAAATAATCTTCAGCTTGGATGATCGTTTTCTATGCTTAATTTTAATGCCATGCTGGAAACCGAAATCGGCTGTTATGCCATCCAAAAGCCTGAGAGTGACATGAAGCAAGAATTGCCTAATCAAGCTGATCAGAATGTTGTCACAGATCATTTATGGCAGCTATATTTTGATGGGGTTAAATCCAAAGATGGGGCAGGAGCAACATTATGCAAGTCTTTTGGGCAAGTCGTTGAAGATAATGAGCAGATAGTCAACTTCTTGAATCATGACACTGCCACTGTCGAAGGGAGAACTACAGGAAGAAGCCAGCCCAATTTTAGGGACCGACTCAAGTATGACAAAATCTAGGTGGGACATTGCAGATTTACCGGATAACCCTCTGAGATCGGGTTTGTGGTGGCGACATGCCAATCATGTCGTAAACCCTTGTATATAGATATATAAAACTAGAAAAAAAAAAATAGAAGAGAAAAAAAAAAAAAATTGTTTTATTTGTTCACCTCGGTTCTTGTTGCTTGCGAGCCGTCCGTGCTTGTTTTCCTTTTGTGCTTTTCCAATCCCAACAGTTTGGTGGCTTTCTAGCACTTTCTTCTTTTCCCTTCCCTTTTTCTTTCCTTTCCCTTCTTCATCTTCCTCCTTCTTTTTCTTCTACAGAAAAAAAACAAAGCCACGACTGTTGTTTCTTTTCCCCATTCCTATTATTCCCGTTCCTTCTTATCCCTTTCTTCTAAGTTCTATCATTTTACGCATTTATTTACAGTTTAGTTCAATCTCATTCCACAGCCTTCATATTTCCATTTCCATTCCATTAGTTCATTTACTTTCATTCCATATCCATTGCAGCCGGTAGTACAACAGCATTCTGTTACTGACTACCGCATTATTTTTCTTCATTTCATCCATTTCATCATATTACCATTCCATTTGCATTTCACCGCCTGCGCATCCGTGGGATCTCATTCCATTCATTTCCATTCCATGTTCAGTTCAGCCAAATGCAGATTTCTTTAACTTTCAATCATTCAGCAAAAGTTTCTATTGCAGCAGTTCACTGAGATGTACCACAGCAGCTGACTTTAAGTTTTCTTGACTCTGAGCCCAATGGATTCAGGCCTGGATTCTTGCATACAGCGAGCTGTATACCCCGCGAGCCGCCAAGAATGTTGGCATTTTTGCCACATTTATTGTTATTATTAATTATTAATGCTTAAATTGTTGGCCCAAAGCAGTTTTGTGAGTTTCGAGGAGGTTTTTCCGATTTTCGAAGATTAAATGCTGCCCCGAATTAAATGCTTTGCGGATTTTCAATGCGGTCAAGGTCGAAGAGCACCCGTGCCACCAAAATTAAAGATTTTCTTGGTTCGAAACTCGCTGGTCGTGGATCATTTTAACGGTTTTTCATGCACATGTTTAAAAAACAAATTTAATGAAGGTGGTTCTTCGAAGCCGACATGTACATTGCATTCAATTTTGTGGGTCTCCAAGGCGGCAATTAAGGGGATCGTGTGCATAATTTCCAATGCATAATTGTAGATCACAAGGAAGTCGGTTTCAAATATTTAATGCCGCAAAGAGGACGGCCCTCTATAAAAACCAATGTAAGCTTCATTTGAAAGTGTGGTTGGAGAGTTCTCTGCTAGAAACTGGAATTGTATCTGCAGGAATAAAAGTATTGGCTTCAGATTTTCAGCAACGGTTGTATGAGTGATTTTCTTTTCTATCAGGTTGCATTTCTTATAGTATTCGTATTTCTTAATGGTTGTTGTATTTAAATTCTGCATCTTGGATTTAAGTGCTGCCGTGAGAGTATGATTTCTGGAGTGTAATATTGGAGAGATTTGCTACATACAGTTGTGTGAGAATTGAGCTGACATCTTATGTTACTTGCTGTTGTCGCATTTTTAAGTTTCCTGTTGTTATCTTCCGATCCCATCACTTCGGCCTGTGGCTATATTTCCCATTCCTTTCTGCAACTTTTGATTTCTTTCCAACAACCCTTATCTTTAACCAAAAATTTAGAATAGTAAAGGGAACCAGCCCACTCTGGAGATTGGTCTGGAAGCCATTTCTTGCTTCCAGCCTTTCAATGTTGGCCGGGTCTAGGGTGCAATTGTAAAAATCCTTTCCTGTGGTAGATTTCGGACCAACACTAACTCTTAGTGAAGCTCATGAAGTATCATGTAGAGGCCATTTTGATGATAATGCAATTACCAAGAAGCTCATTTTAATGGGATATTATTGGCCTTCCATGGATAAATATACATGTGACCATGCTCGATGATGTGATAAGTGTCAACACCATGATAACCTCATTCATGCTCCTTCTCAAAACCTTTAGGTTATTTCTTCCCCTTGGCTATTTTCCATGTGGGGATTGGACATTATAGGGAATATTACCCCAATGACATATTATGGTCATAATTTTATCGGGGGGGGGGGGGGGGGGAAAGGGGGGGGGAGGGGGGGGGGGGGGGGGGGGGCGGGGGGGGGGGGGGGGGGGGGGGGCGGGAGGGGGGGGGGGGGGGGGGGGGGGGGGGGGCGGGGGGGGGGGGGGGGGGGGGGGGGGGGCGGGGGGGGCGGGGGCGGGGGGGGGCGGCGAGGGGCGGGGGGGGGGGGGGGCGGAGGGGGGGGGCGGCGGAGGGGGAGGGGGGGGGGGGGGGCGGGGGGAGGGGGAAGCGAGGGGGGGGGGGGGGGGAGGGGGGGGGGGGGGGGGGGGGGGGGGGGGGGGGCGAGGGGGGGGGGGGGGGGGGCGGGGGGACGGGGGGGGGGGGGCGGGGGGGGGGGGGGGGGGGGGGGGGGGGGGCCGGCGGGGGGGGGGGGGGGGGGGGGCAGGGGGCGGGGGGGGGGGGGGGGGATAAATTTTTTATAATATATTTATTTTTATTTATTTTATATTTTTTTATTTATTTATTTTTTTTTTTCCATAGGAGATAGCACTATTTTGTAATTGTACTATGTTTTTCAGGTAGATTGTTGAGTAGTTCAGGATAACAATTATAGAGTTCTTTGCTAAATGGTTCAAAGCCATATCTTTGGCCATGGTGTCTAGAAATCAGGTATCCAAGTTCATATTTAGCCAAATCCTTTGTAGGTTTGGGATTTATTCAATGACTATTTTTGATAATGGCACTCCTTTCAAGAACACGGATTTTTATAAACTTTATGCTAAGTACAATATTCAGTATAGGGGGTCAAATATATATTACCCCTAGGGTAACGGGAAAATCAAAGTAGCCAACAAGTCTTTGATCAAGATCCTTAAAAATTTGATTAGTAAGACTGATCATGACTAACATATCCAACCATGTGGGTCTATCTTACTAGTGTACAAACTCCTATAGGCGCTTCTTCATACGCCTTGGTCTATGGAACTAAGGTGGTATTTCTATTCAAGCTAGAGGTTCCTTCATTGCGCATCTTTCAAGATGCCTCAATTGGTGATGAGTCTCACTTCGATCGTTTGCACCAATTGGAGCTATTGAATGAAAATTGTATTCATGCCTTAGAGAATATTTGAGCCTATCAGAATAGGCTTAAGCGGTCTTATTGCAAGAGAGTTTGTAATCATTATTTTGAGGTTGGAGACCTTGTACTCAAGGAAAATTAGAACACCAATGCTCATTTAGATATTAAAAGTAAGTTCCAACCTAATTGGATAGCACCCTTTGTCATAACAAACCAAGTTTGGCTTAGAGGCCTATCATTTAGCTTATTTATATGGTAAAGAATTGTAGATGCAAAATCGAACAACACCAAACACTATACTTAAATAAATGAATGAATAAAGTAGAACAAACATAGATGATTGCATAGAAATAAATTGTTATTCTTATTTCCAGGTGGATCTATGATATTACAACCAAGTGTACCCTAGATAAGGATTTTACAATGCTTTATTATCCAATACAACAATTTTAATATGCTAGGGTTCTCTAAAACCCTAGCCAACAAATAAGGGTGGTGTCTTCACATTTGAATTATTCTCAATAATAAGGTGAGTGGTCTTCAGATATCCATAGGCTAAACCACTCAAGTGCTTCAATAGCTTCCAATGAACTTGATACCTAAATCTAAAAACAACAAATAACAACAGAAGGTCAATAATATTTTCTAGGGCTCCACTATGTGAGGCCCCCATTAAGAAAACTCTTAACCCTAGTTGTAGAAATGAAGCTATAAACAAATCTAAAGAATAAAAATACTTGTAATAAATAAATCACATTGTCACACTAATTTTTTTTTCTCTATTATTCATTGTTGCTAGATTCTGGTGCACATATTCCCTAGCGACACCCGAGGGATCGCTAGACTGCAAAACTAGGGCTACGAATGCCCGTGGGTGCTTAATGATGGTGGGAGGCACCTAGAGGTGCTTGGTGATGGTAGAGAAGCATTTAGAGGTCCTTGATAATGACAGGGTGCACTCTAAGGTGCTTGATAATGATAGGAAGTACCCAAAGGTGCTTTGAGGAACTCAGTGGGGTATTTTGGGAGTGAAATAGAATCTACAGAAGCAGATCTGGTTCATGCCAGGTGGGCGGTGATAGATACGAAAGTTATGGTGAGTGATTAAATATGGATAATGGAAAGGGAGCTTGGATGCTTAAGAAAAAATACTTAACACCAAAGACTTAGAAAACTTAGGGAACTTAGAGGTTGAGTCATCAAAATGACTCCTCTTTATAATCTCTCCTAGGGCACATTAGGGTTTTGACGACATAATTTGTGTGGTCAAGATTAAAACATGATGGAGGGTGGAGATTAAATCTAGGCATGTGGCATGGATTAAGGTAGATGAATGGCTAGGATTAGATCATGATGGATGACTGGGATTAATTCATATAAATATACATATATTTATTAAATATAAATAAATAAAATATATAAAATATTATTATTTAAATATATTAAATAAATATATTTAAATATATATAAATAATGGGTAAAAGTGGTGAGAAGTTATGGATGGATGACAAGTGGCTAGATTTTTGTGTCTAAAGATGCCCCTTTTTGTACCATGTTGTGTAAAACACAATATGGTGCAAAAATACAAGATAGCTGGTTTGGCCTGATGCATAAGCAACTTTCTCTTGTTGGAGTGCAAAGATGAACTTGAAGATAAAAGAATTTTGGTTGTATAGCATACCCCCTCAATTGGAAAATGATTGATGGATGCATCTCATGAGCCAATTGATAGATGTGTTCATATGATTATGTAGAATGCATGATATGAATAATGTAAATATGATGTCATTTTTGCCCCAATGGTGGAAGGGGGTTGTTGAAAATATGCAAATGATTGATTCTATTTTTGACCTAAAAGAGAAAAAGGGTTTTTTACAAGTATATATGCCATGATCATCTAAGATGTGTCCAATTGTGGGAAAATAAAATACAAATATGGTTGATCCAAGTTTGTGGTGATTCCATGCTGTTGATGAATGTGCCTTTTGGTGTCATTGATATGCAATGTGATGAAAATGGAAGAAAAGGAGTCAACTTCAAAGGGCTAGATAGTGGCTATAAGATAATTGCTATGATTGAAACCAATAACCATAGCTAATGCCAGTCACCATGATGACTATTATGAAAACAAAACGATGAGTTATAAATTTGTCCATGTTTCAAGCCCCACGAACTAGGCCATCAATGACTGCTTTTGAGCATGTTGGTCTTGGCATAGTTTCACTCAAAATATGAAGTACCAAAGTTGATTGTATGTTCAAAAAATAAGATATTAGATGATGAATATTTCCAAGTGTCCTTATGGTGATTTACCCATCTTATCGAATTGCATTGATGCAAGTCGCTACAATCACCAAGGAGATAGAATAGATTACTAGATATGAGGTTCACTTGAAATTTGTGAACTTGGAAAATGTATGAATGTAATAATTGGAATATGATGTTTGGATGAGTGTAACAATGGAATTTATATTGAAGATGATAAAAATGGTCATTTTGTAAAAAATAAGATCGAATTGGAGCATTTTGTAACTTGTAATGTGATTTTATGACTTTTGGTCACAAACAAAAATTATGACTCCAAATGAATTTTGGTTTTTACAAAACATGATATTATGATGATTTTTATGTATGGACACATTTTGGAATTATTTTGTGGAGGTAAGCTACCTTTTTGTATCAGTTTATTCTTTTTTGTCAAAATTGACATCAAACATCGGTCGGTGCTTATTGCATGCACAGATGCCTACCAAAGTTTGGTGCTTTCCCAAATGCAAGGAGGTACCTCGATGTGCCATGAAGTACCCATGGACACTTTAGTTCACTTGAAACAACTATAAAAGACCTGTAGAGAGGAAATCAAGCTCATTTGTATGCCCATAAATTTTGAAATCTACGTCTAAGGGAGTGGAGTGGAGTGAGTGGTGTGAGATGTGGAAGCTATGGCGGTAGATGGATCAGATGCAGCATCAGGAGTAGGTGTGTGTTTTACCAAGGTAAATGCTTTTGAATTATATTTGTTTTTATTTGTGCAATTTTTTTTAAAATAATGCAATATATGTGCCATTAATGATTTGTGTTTGTGTTGTAGCTGAATATTTTAGAGGCTCAACATCAGTTCTCACCTCTCATTTCTGGGGTGAGGAAGGTGCTATAGAAGGACGAATGGGATTGGTTGTAGGTAGTTGGGCTAGATGGGGTAGCTAAGATAGATGTGGTGAGGGTAGATGAGGATATGGTGATGGGGATGAACATGAGGATGTTGATGAGGCTCTTAAGCATCAGAGACACCTTCGATCTAGTAGCCAAAGGAGGCATACTAGGAGGATGGTAGAGTAGGCTCTTAAGTTTGGAGGATATTGAGGTGATATGGTAGAGCAGGTTCTCGAGCTTTGGGGAGATGTAGAGAAAATGGAGGATAGGGAGGATATTTTGGATGGGCATCCTATTCAAAGTGAGGATGATCAAGCGAGGCTAGAGCAGCTTGTGGTGGAGCGAGATGCTATGATAGCGGCTTGGAATATAGAGATAGCTTGACCATGGGATAGGGAGGTGGCTCTAGATATGGAGATAGCTTGGTTTTGGATGGAGCTAGAGGTATGATCGATAGTAGGTGGATGTGAGGACAAGATTGCAAGGCTCTAGGTAAATTTTCTAGAGGGGTATAGTAGGTAGATACATTATGTACATCGCTTTTAGGCTCGAGATGGATATATCCAGGCATTAGAGGATCGATTTATGGAACATGATATTGGGTTTCTAGAGCTTCCCTCCTCATCCATATCCAGGTTAGCTAGGCCTAGTGAGTCTAGGTATAGTTCTAGTTCTAGGGCTCCTTCAGGGTCACAAGGGTCCTCTCATAAGCATTAGCTTAGTGCTTAGATGCACTTTTTTTGTCTATGAGCCTTAGTACTCCATTGTATGTAGCTTTTGAGTTTTCATTGTACATGTGATATTTTTATATATATACATGGCTTTTACTTTTATATTATGCTTTTGTGTGAATGTTTGTGTATATGTATGATTAATGCAAGTGATAATGCAAATTAATATCGATGATTAATGCATGTTATGGAATGCAAATTTTATAATGATCATTCATAGTTTATATTTTTCTTGGACATGTTTTAGCATTGTTTTTTAATTAGGGTACCAATTTGGTGGTAGGTGGATTGAAAATATTTATGACATGGAAGAAGATATAGATGTTGATATGGAAGACTAAATGTTTTATAGAGACTTAGACAAACTAGTGGCATCAAACAAAATCACTAAATACTGCCTAATTTCTCTAAGACCAAATGTGTGTGCAAAGAATTCATTTACCAAATCAAAAGCATGGTAATGAATTGAGGCAATAAATAACACATGTGTGTGCTAGCTCATCCTTATGTGTGGTCAGAGATCTCTTTAAAAGAGACATATCACCATGCATGAGTGTACTCCATTGCCAGTCAAGCATCTATAGCTTCGACTGAGACTAGATCCATAGTCCAAGGATTTGACCTTTAGGCTTTGGGGATGACTACCTAAATGTCTAACTAAAAATGTAGTACTATCCTTACAACTTGAGGATCAGTGGTGTGTGATGTAAAATATTTAGAGTTTTTAGGGGATTTTCCCTACTCTTTATTTTATTTTAAAATTTTGATAGTGGTGAAAACCATTGGTTTTGTGGACTATGTTGCATGATGGGACTATCAAGGACTACCTTTTCTCACTTCAAGGTTCAAACCAAGTATGGTGTTATCCCTATTTGACACAAGATTTTTTTAAGATGTGAAATTATGTTTGGTTCAAGAATGTTTTATAGTCAATTCCTAGAATTCAATATTTTCTTAGTGAAAATTGTGTTTTGGTCCTAAATAAAAGTTGACATGTATATATGGTTAGCTTAAAATACTAGGAGTGGCTCAGTGACTGAAAAAACCTAGGAATTATGGGCATGCAACTTTGCTAATGACAATTTGGATTTATGGAATGGTGTAACTGAAATGAATTTGAAGGTGTCCCTAATTAAGGCAACATGAATTTATTTGACCAATTTATATCTAAACTGAATAAATGATCCCTAATATGAAATATGAAATGTGTTAAATGGTGTGCGAATGCAATGTATGAAATACAATTGTATGAAATAAGATTATTTTTATGCAAATGTGTGTATGAAATGCAATATGTGAAATGAGATATGTGCAATGCAATGTTGTTTTTGTGTAATAGCTATGTATATATAAATACATACATACATATATATATCATATTATGCATAGAATGCTCTTAAGTTTATAACATTAAGTGGTTCAGGCTCTTCAACTCCTCTAGATTGGCAAGCCTATAAGTATATTTACCCACTTTTTGAGTAACAATGTATGGACCTAACCAATTAGCCACAAATTCATCATGAAGGTGTGACAATGCATTGGTGTTTTATTGATTCTATTTAAGAACAAGATCTCCTACTTGGAATTCATGTTGGTGAGCTTTGGCATTGTAAGCACATTTAAGGTGGTTTTGATATACCTATAAATGTTCTAAATTATATACTCAACTTCAATCAAGAAGTGTGATTTGGTCAAGATATGCTTGTCTAGCAGTATAGTCATCTATGAATTCTTGCAATGAAATTCATGAGGAGATATCAAGCTCAAGAGGTATGATTGCTTCAGCTCTATACACCAATAAAAATGGTGTTGCCCTAGTAGGTGTACGAATGCTTGTTCGATAAGACCATAATACCAAGGGAATTTGTGTATGCCAATCTCTGTGATTTTATTTAATAAGTTTCTTGAGAATAGCAATTAAGGTCTTATTGATAGTCTCAACTTGTTCATTTGCTTATGGGTAGTAAGGAGTTGAGAAACTATGTTTGATGTTATATTTTTGCAAAGTGCTCGAACATCCTTGTTCTTGAAAGACTTGCCATTGTATGAGATGATTTTTGAGGGAATACCAAAGCAACAAATGATATGATGAAATATAAACTCCATAATTCTAGGTCCTATCGTACTAGTTAAAGGAATTACTTCAACCCACTTTGTGAAGTATTCAGTGGTCGTAATTATGAATGTAAGTTGTCCCAAGGAAGAAGGCGATATTTTTTCAATTAAAAATAGATCCCATTGTAAAAAGGGCCAAAGGCTTTGAATAGGCTATGATTATTGTGATGGCACACAAGTTAAATTAGAATGCTATTTGTTGTGATGTCCTTCACAACAACCCCAAAAATGGGGACCCACTTCCAAATTTGAGAATATGTTTCGAAGTGTTGCTAATGCTTGGTTTCCACAGTTGGTATCAATGAAAATATCAAACATTGTTCATTGTCCTCAAAATTTTCTATAATCGGATTCTATTATCCAGAATCATTTCATGACTTGAAAATCTTTGAATGATTATGGCCAAAGTCACGTTCATCAAATACTTCAGCTTATATGTTTGTCCGAAAATTGTATTTGGTTGTTATGTGATTTTGTTGTGGTAGTTAGAATGTCTATGTTAGTTTTGTTTGTATTTTCATATTATATTAAGTTTATTATGTTATAGGTTATTATTAGAATTGTTATGTTAGAAGTTTAAATGTGATTGTGGTTTCATTATTTAATTTTTTTGTGTTGTTTATGTTTTAATATTTTATGTTTGTTATAATTATTTATATATGGTTGTGTTAATTGTTATGTTAATTTCTTTTGATGTTTCTAAATATTTGTTTTTTTGTTAATATATATTTGTTTTAATTATTACATTTCATGTTTATTTTGTTATGTTATAATATGTTATGTTCATTTATGTACTTGTTTTATATTATGTTGTGTTAGTATGTGGTTAATTTTAAAAAAAATTCTCTTTTACTTTTATGTTATGTTATTTTGTGTCTTGATTTTGTTGAGCTTAGTATTTTTATTTATTTTTATTTTTATTTTTTTGTTTAATGTTTGTTATTATTTTATGTGTTTAATATATTTGTCATGTTGAAGTAATTTGTGTTAAATATTTTATATGTTTAATGTATTAGAATGTCATGTTTTTGTGTTCAATCGTTTGTTTATTGATGTTTTTGTGTTGAATCATTTGTTTATTGTTAAAGCTTTAAAATTAACTTTTATGTTAATAAAAGAATGTGGTTTATTATGCAGGTTAGAGCGAGCGACGCAATTTACAGAGTTAATGACATATTTCAAAAGGATCATCAAGACTTATGTTCAAATGTGCATAAGTCATTAAGGGTTCATGGCTGTATAAAAAACAATAGGATGATTTTGTATTGATAAACCCCTTATATCGTAACAACCCATTATATATGGGATAAAGTTGATTTGGTTGGAACTGCAATGGACGCCCTACCAACAATGTTAATAAATGCAGACAGAGGATCAATGTGCTTTGTTCAAAGCTTTACTTTCATAACTTTACTGGATGTACATGGTGTCCCTGTGAAGATAAATTTATTTGATTGAAGGTTGATATGATTTAAAACTATTGCTTATGATAGCTTGTGAATGAAAATGTATCTCTTGGATTAGGATTGAAATTCATCATGGTAAAATTGACTATACTTAATCAGCAGTAGAATGAATATAGTGTGACACAATGTGGCTTCAAAATGATGGCATCTCCACAATAGGTTGAATATCAGGATTTGACAATTTCTTCTATTAAATAGAGAAAATGAAGAAGTAGTATTAAAGAGGAATGAAATTTCAATAAAAGAATATGCCACTATAAATAAATAGTTTGTATGGGAACTCAGGAAGAAGCACCTGCATAGTGTTAATAGCTGACAAAGGATAGAGGAATCAAACATTGACATTGTAGTCGAGGGCGTTGAATATTTCTTGAAATGTAACCATAATGGAATTTTTAAAATAATACTTTTGCTATTTTGTTGTGACAATTGAATATCAGTTACAAGTGGTGATGTGAATGAACATGATGGTTTTGACATTATGAATATTTAGACAATCAGAAAGAACATAATGTTTAACAGCCACGAAGAGACATTCATCAAAATGAAGAAGCTTGGTCGTAACACACAATGCGGCGATAGGGGATTTATACGATGGATTTGCAAAAGTAAAAAATCAATTCGTGATGCTATCTAGAGCTCATAAATTTGGAGATGTTAGGAAATTCATAAACCAAATGTAAGCAAAGTACACCAGTTTAATAAAATGCATGAGGAATGTGATTTATCAAAATGTGCCCTTACCAATGCTAGTAAAAGAAGTGACGGTGGTGTGTGAAGTATATGTGTGAACAAGGGATTTGAATGAGTTTTTACAAATAGTACGAATATCGTGTTAAATCAGATTTATATTTACTTTCATTATCAAAAAATTTAATATTGTATCCAAAACAGAATCTGGTTGCAACTTGAGGTAACAGTATTTTTATCTACATGGGATTGTGAGTCATTTTGGAAGTATGGGATGCATGTTATCAAATAAAAATATCACTACAAATGAATAAAGGTATTGAGACTTACAGCAGTAGCATGATAACACAATAATCTGATAGTACAGAACATGGCGCACTGGGGAATCGACATATGAAGTGATGATAGAAGTTCACTTTCAACATTTTATTAAATATGGAGTGACTATCATATTTGTGGCTACGTTTGAAGACAGGGGTTCAAATAAATGATATTTCAGGATGTAGCACCAATGATGGGAATTTTAATATGTGATGCTGGGTAATGATTGAATCCAAGATCTGGTGATGGTAGTGCACATCAAAGATGAAATTTTAATCAAATGAGTGAGAAAAGTGAGCATGGTATGCAGTGGGGACTTCACTAGCACATAAATGACAATGGTAAAATTATACTATGAAGGTCATAAATCAAGGATAAATGTGTAATATTTGATGCAGGTAAATCATGAAAATCACTGCACAAATGGGGAATTATTGTCTCCAATATTGTAGGTGAAGAATCATAGATGAAATTAGAGCAACATAAGAAGAGGTATTAAACTGGAATGAAATTCCTACATTACTGGGTGAAGAAACATACCACATGACTGGGCAAATTAATACAAATTCTGTCAACCGGTGGATAATTGGTGAAGAGATGATATAGTCAATCATGGATTTCTTTATTATGTGGAGTTGATTCGGCAATAAAACAATTTTATTAAAACATTGTGCATCTAGTGGCTATATCAATATTTTGAAGATGTGGGTTGGACTGTTAGAAAATTATGGCATGTTGATAGTAATACAGTTATAGTGACAGGTAAACAACAAAACTGACACGGGCATAATATGCTAATGTTAAGCATGGTTTGATGTACGTGAGAGCGCCATGATCTGGAGTTGGAGAATATTATAGATGCGGCAGATTTAGTCAATGTGTTAATCACCTAAATAAATAGATTTCATGATTAATTGAATAAAATAGTACTAGGTAATGTGACTATGGATAAAATTAAAGCTTAAATCAAAGTGAAATTTCATGGGTGATGGAGGAATTAAAAGAGGATTTAAATTTATTAAAAATGAGGTTAAGATGAAGCTGTAAGCTATTATTTTAACCCTGCACCCATGTAAATGGTAAAGTGTTTTCATTAAAGAAGAAATAAAGGGGCAAGATGGTTGGAAAGGAAGTTAAAACATAATTGTGCGTAGTGAAACAAGAAAACAACATACCAAAAATAGGATATGAGAGTTCAAATACATCATGAAATTATATAAAAAGGGTCGGATGTTGGCTGCGGAGAACAAGAAAGAGAGAAACATCTAAGGAGGCCATAGTTGGAATAAGTCGCTTTATGAGGATACACTGCTACAAAAGGTTCAGGAGCCTATTGTAAGATCTAAAAAATACATTTATATATTTTCTTTTATCAGGCATGCGTCAAATCTATGTGTGATCTTGTTAGAAAATATTTAGATGTAATATATTAAAAGTCATAAATTCCATAGAAGATAGCACTATTTTGTAATTGTACTGTGTTTTCAGGTAGATTGTTGAGTAGTTTAGGATTACTCTTTGTATTTAGTGCAGTTCTTTTTTTTTGAAAGCATGTCCGAAGAATAAAATTTAGTTATGTTTTATTATACCCAAACCTTTCTTCATTTTTTGATTAGAATATTCAGATCTAGAAGGACCTAGTGATATATGAGCGAAATATTTATATACTAGGTTTATTCATAATCTTATTACCTGAATGTTCAATCCATAAATAATTTAGGTGAAAGAAAAAAAATAAAGCAAGGTGTATATTTGATTTAATTTCATAAATCAAATAACTTCTTGTTTCCTTTTCATGGCAGTTAGGTTGTGCATAATACAGTATATAGAAAAGGAAATTGAGGCTATAGTGTCAAATATTTAAATCTATAAGTATTTTATAGGTGAATCTTATACATTAAAATAGGACCTTTGTAGGTTATTTATTATTAACCGAATATAAATTTGATAATCTAAAATTTTGGTGTGATTTTATTGATTTTGATGCCATAAGATGATAAAATCATGTTTTATGTCCATAAGCTTATATTGAAAGAATTGCAATTATTTGATTCAAATATTTAATGCGATAAATATTTGAAAGGATAACTGTTAATTTAAAGATAATTTGAATTCTAAAACTCATATTATAAGGTCAATACTTTATAATTAGAATTTAAACAATTTTGTGTTCCTTATAACATAAAAGAGATTAAAAGAAGAAATATTAAGTCTTTTAATATAAAATTATTATATTTCGTTAAAGACTTGTTTGCTCTATTTATAAAAGAAATTAAACTCATAAAATATTAAATACTTTAAAATGATAATTAGATGATACAATTATTAAGTTTAAAGCATTAGAAGTTAAGATATTCTTAAGTAGCTTTCTTAAAAGGTAATTTCAAAAGATAAATTTAGTCATCATTGAGGAAGTGAAAAAGAATGTGTATGAAAAACTGAGATCGAGAACATTAGTTTAACTAGGCCCCTTGTAAACATTAAACATGGAAACCTCTTTTAGTTATTCAAGTATTTCTTAAGATAAAGATTCAAATCAGAACCTTGGAGATATATGTCATATTGTTTGCAATAGAGAACTTAAAGTTCTAAGTTGTCGAGTGGTTTTGTGACTTAACTAAATCGCACCTCAACAAATTAGCGTTAGAAGGAGGGCCTGATGAAAAACTGTTAATTTGTTTTGTTTTTCATGTAGTTTTTTATAAAAAGAAAAAAAATTGTTTGAAATTTTCAATTTATGTTGCATTAATGTTAATCTATCATAAATTCGAAAATTAGGTTATGATGCAATTTTTATAAATTTTCATACATAGCCTTGCATATTAAAGTTGGTTAAATGCTAGAAAATGATTTACCATTTTATAAGCATGATGGAATGATTGCGCCAGAAGAACTTATTCAGGAATATAAAAATGTTATGCTTAGTTTTCAAATTATGCAAGAAGATTTTTTTCTGTAGAATGTTTCCATACACATTGGATGAAGTTGCTAAAAATTGGTTTATCAATTTACCCGCAGGTTCTACCGCTTCTTGGAATCAGCTGGAAACAACAGTACCTTGAACATTTTAGAAAATTGGTTGACACAGATTTGTTATCAAATCAATTTGCCTCTATTTGTAAAAAACCTAATGAATCCATGAGTCAGTTTAACGATAGGTTTCATGAGTTATATGCTGAAATAGAGACACATTTTATTATTTCAGAAGAAAAAGTTGTTCAAATATATTTGGAATCTTTAGATCCTTTTACGATTAGGTGTTTAGAAATGTTTCCTAGGGATTTATCTTATCTGGCGTGTATGGTGGTGCAGTAGCTGTAGAGCAATGGTTGATTTCAAAAGGAATTTATGTGGGTAGATTATCATTACATCATCCTAAGGTTTCAAATCAATTACTACCCATGAGTCATGATATGCATTTTTCGACACCATCCTGTGAAAGTTCTTCTGGGTTATATAAGTTTTAGTGTGTTTGTTTATTGTACTAGAGTGTTTGAGTCACCATGAAACATGTCATTCATATTATATCCTGTTAATACATGTTTCAGCTTACGTCATATCATTTTCATATCATCTTATTTTCATGAATGTCAATTTTAGGGCCCTTGATTAAAGTACAATGACAAGCATGGCTAAAACAAATATTTACTTTGAAAATGATCATTAATATATATCACTTAATCCCCACCACCAATACATCACGTCTTGCATAAATCATCTCTGATTCCAGTAATTCATATTTGTATTGGTTTATTCTCATTCGTAGGATGCTTATTAATGCTTGTGATCCTAATATTCATGTTTTGTGTGTTTAGAGTTTGGTTTTAATATGAAATGTCCATTGACATTTACTAGCAGAGTCATCAATATTATGACGTCCTTCACAACGACCCCAAAAATGGAAAACCACTTGCAAATTTGAAAATTTGTTTCAAATTGTTGCTAACGCTTGGTGTCCATAGTTGGTATCAATGAAAATATCAAACATTGTTCATTGTCCTCAGAATTTTCTATAACCGAGTTCTATTATCCAGATTCATTTCATGACTTGAAAATATCTGAATGATTCTAGCCAAAAGTCACGTTCATCAAATACTTCAGCTTATATTTTTATCCGAAAATTGTATTTGGTTGTTGTGTGATTTTGTTGTTGTAGTTAGAATTCCTATGTTAGTTTTGTCTTTATTGTCATATTATATTAGGTTTATTATGTTATAGGTTATTATTAGAATTGTTATGTTAGAAGTTTAAATGTGATTGTGGTTTCATTATTTTTTTTGTTGTGTTGTTTATGTTTTAATATTTTATGTTTGTTATAATTATTTATATATGGTTGTGTTAATTGTTATGTTAATTGTTTTTTATGTTTCTAAATATTTGTTTTGTTGTTAATTTATGTTTGTTTTAATGTATTAGAGTTCATGTTTATTTTGTTATGTTATAATATGTTATGTTCATTTATGTACTTGTTTTATATTATGTTGTCTTAGTATATGGTTAATTTTAAATGTTTTCTCTTTCACTTTTATGTTTGTTATTTTATGTTATGTTATTTTGTGTCTTGATTTTGTTGAGCTTAGTATTTTTATTTATTTTTATTTTTATTTTGTTGTTTAATGTTTGTTATTATTTTATGTGTTTAATATATTTGTCGTGTTGAAGTAATTTGTGTTAAATCTTTTATATGTTTAATGTATTAGAATGTCATGTTTTTGTGTTCAATCGTTTGTTTATTGATGTTTTTGTGTTGAATCATTTGTTTATTGTTAAAGCTTTAAAATTAAATTTTATGTTAATAAAAGAATGTGGTTTATTATGCAGGTTAGAGCGAGCGACGCGATTTACAGAGTTAATGACATATTTCTCAAGGACCATCAAGACTTATGTTCAAATGTGCATAAGTCATTAAGGGTTCATGGCTGAATAAAAAACAATAGGATGATTGTGTATTGATAAAGCCCTTATATCGTAACGACCCATTATATATGGGATAAAGTTGATTTGGTTGGAACCGCAATGGACGCCCTACCAACAATGTTAATAAATGCAGATAGAGGATCAATATGCTTTGTTCAAAGCTTTACTTTCACAACTTTACTGGATGTACATGGTGTCCCTGTGAAGATAAATTTATTCGATTGAAGGTTCATATGATTTAAAACTATGGCTTATGATAGCTTGTGAATGAAAATGTATCTCTTGGATTGGGATTGAACTTCATCATGGTAAAATTGACTATACTTAGTCAAAAGTAGAATGAATATAGTGTGACACAATGTGGCTTCAAAATGATGGCATCTCCACAACACGTTAAATATCAGGATTTGACAATTGCTTCTATTAAATAGAGAAAATGAAGTAGTATTAAAGAGGAATGAAATTTCAATAAAAGAATATGCCACTATAAATAAATAGTTTGTATGGGAACTCAGGAAGAAGCACCTGCATAGTGTTAATAGCTGACAAAGGGCAAAGGAATCAAACATTGACATTGTAGTCGAGGGTGTTGAATATTTCTTGAAAGGTAACCATAATGGTATTTTTAAAATAATACTTTTGTTGTTTTGTTGTGACAATTGAATATCAGTGGCAAGTGGTGATGTGAATGAACATGATGGTTTTGACATTATGAATATTTAGACAATTAGAAAGAACATAATGTTTAAGAGCCATGAAGAGACATTCATCAAAATGAAGAAGCTTGGTGGTAACACACAATGCGGCGATAGGGGATTTATATGATGGATTTGCAAAAGTAAAAAATCAATTCGTGATGCTATCTAGAGCTCATAAATTTGGATATGTTAGGAAATTCATAAACTAAATGTAAGCAGAGGACACCAGTTTAATAAAATGCATGAGGAATGTGATTTATCAAAATGTGCTCTTACCAATGCTAGTAAAAGAAGTGACGGCGGTGTGTGAAGTATATGTGTGAACAAGGAATTTGAATGATTTTTTGCAAATAGTACGAATATCATGTTAAATCAGATTTATATTTACTTTCATTATCAAAAAATTTAATATTGTATCCAAAACAGAATCTGGTTGCAACTTGAGGTAACAGTATTGTTTATCTGCATGGGATTGTGAGTCATTTTGGAAGTATGGGATGCATGTTATCAAATAAAAATATCACTACAAATGAATAAAGGTATTGAGACTTACAGTAGTAGCATGGTAACACAACAATCTGATAGTACATAACATGGCGCCCTGGGGAATCGAGATATGAAGTGATGATAGAAGTTAAATTTCAACATTTTACTAAAATATGGAGTGACTATCATATTTAAGGTTGTGTTTGAAGACAGGGGTTCAAATAAATGATATTTCAGGGTGTAGCACCAATGATGGGAATTTTAATATGTGATGTTGGGTAATGATTGAATCCAAGATCTGGTGATGGCGGTGCACATCAAAGATGAAATCTTAATCAAATTAGTGAGAACAGTTAGCATGGTATGCAGTGGGGACTTCACTAGCACATACATGACAATGGTAAAATTATTTTATGAAGGTCATAAATCAAGGATAAATGTGTAATATTTGATGCAGGTAAATCATGAAAATCACTGCGCACATGGGGAATTATTGTCTCCAATATTGTAGGTGAAGAATCATAGATGAAATTGGAGCAACATAAGAAAAGGTATTAAACTAGAATGAAATTCCTACATTACTGGGTGAAGAAACATACCACATGACTGGGAAAATTAATACAAAGTCTGTCAACCGATGGATAATTGGTGAAGAGATGATATAGTCAATCATGGCTTTCGTTATAATGTGGAGTTGATTCGGCAATAAAAAAAATGTATTAAAACATTGTGCATCTGGTGGCTATATCAATATTTTGAAGATGTGGGTTGGACTGTTAGAAATTTATGGCATGTTGATAGTAATACAGTTATAGTGACAGGTAAACAACAAAAGTGACATGGGCATAATATGCTAATGTTAAGCATGTTTTGATGTACGTGAGAGCGCCATGATCTGGAGTTGTAGAATATTATAGATGCGGTAGATTTAGTCAATATGTTAATCACCAAAATAAATAGATTTCATGATTAATTGAATAAAATAGTGCTAGGTAATGTGACTATGGATAAAATTAAAGCTTAAATCAAAGTTAAATTTCATGGGTGATGGAAGAATTAAAAGAGGATTTAAATTTATTAAAAATGAGGATAAGATGAAGGTGTAAGCTATTATTTTATCCTTGCACCCATGTAAATGGTAAAGTGTTTTCATTAAAGAAGAAATAAAGGGACAAGATGGTTGGAAAGGAAGTTAAAACATAATTGTGCGTAGTGAAACAAGAAAACAACATACCAAAAATAGGATATGAGAGTTCAAATACATCATGAAATGATATAACAAGGGTCATATGTTGGCTGCGGAGAACAAAAAAGAGAGAAACATCTAAGGAGGCCATAGTTGGAAGAAGTCGCTTTATGAGGATACACTACTGCAGAAGGTTCAGGAGCCTATTGTAAGATCTAAAAATTACATTTATATCTTTTCTTTTATCATGCATGCGTCAAATCTATGTGTGATCTTGTTAGAAAATATTTACATGTAATATATTAAAAGTCATAAATTCCATAGGAGATAGCACTATTTTGTAATTGTACTATGTTTTACAGGTAGATTGTTGAGTAGTTCAGGATTACTCTTTGTATTTAGTGCAGTTCTTTTTTTTTGAAAGCATGTCGGCAGAATAAAATTTAGTTTTGTTTTATTATACCCAAACCTTTCTTCATTTTTTGGTTAGAATATTCAGATCTAGAAGGACCTAGTGATATATGAGCAAAATATTTATATACTAGGTTTATTCATAATCTTATTACCTGAATGTTCAATCCATAAATAATTTAGGTGAAAGAAAAAAAATAAAGCAAGGTGTATATTTGATTTAATTTCATAAATCAAATAACTTCTTGTTTCCTTTTCATGGCAGTTAGGTTGTGCATAATACAGTATATAGAAAAGGAAATTGAGGCTACAGTGTCAAATATTTAAATCTATAAGTATTTTATAGGTGAATCTTATACATTAAAATAGGACCTTTGTAGGTTATTTATAATTAGCCGAATATAAATTTGATAATCTAAAATTTTGGTGTGATTTTATTGATTTTGATGCCATAAGATGATAAAATCATGTTTTATGTCCATAAGCTTATGTTGAAAGAATTGCAATTATTTGATTCAAATATTTAATGCCATAAATATTTGAAAGGATAACTGTTAATTTAAAGATAATTTGAATTCTAAAACTCATATTATAAGGTCAATACTTTATAATTAGAATTTAAACAATTTTGTGTTCCTTATAACATAAAAGAGATTAAAAGGAGAAATATTCAAGTCTTTTAATATAAAATTATTATATTTCGTTAAAGACTTGTTTGCTCTATTTATAAAAGAAATTAAACTCATAAAATATTAAATACTTTAAAATGATAATTAGATGATACAATTATTAAGTTTAAAGCATTAGAAGTTAAGATATTCTTAAGTAGCTTTCTTAAAAGGTAATTTCAAAAGATAAATTTAGTCATCATTGAGGAAGTGAAAAAGAATGTGTATGAAAAACTGAGATCAAGAACATTAGTTTAACCAGGCCCCTTGTAAACATTAAACATGCAAACCTCTTTTAGTTATTCAAGTATTTATTAAGATAAAGATTCAAATCAGAACCTTGGAGATATATGTCATATTCTTTGCAATAGAGAACTTAAAGTTCTAAGTTGTCGAGTGGTTTTGTGACTTAACTAAATCGCACCTCAACAAATTAGCGTTAGAAGGAGGGAGTGATGAAAAACTAGTAATTGGTTTTGTTTTTCATGTAGTTTGTTATAAAAAGAAAAAAAATTGTTTGAAATTTTCAATTTATGTTGCATTAATGTTAATCTATCATAAATTCGAAAATTAGGTTATGATGCAATTTTTATAAATTTTCATACATAGCCTTGCATATTAAAGTTGGTTAAATGCTAGAAAATGATTTACCATTTTATAAGCATGATGGAACGATTGCGCCAGAAGAACTTATTCAGGCATATAAAAATGTTATGCTTAGTTTTCAAATTATGCAAGAAGATTTTTTTCTGTAGAATGTTTCCATACACATTGGATGAAGTTGCTAAAAATTGGTTTATCAATTTACTCGCGGGTTCTACCGCTTCTTGGAATCAGCTGGAAACAGCGTACCTTGAACATTTTATAAAATTGGTTGACACAAATTTGTTATCAAATCAATTTGCCTCTATTTGTAAAAAACTTAATGAATCCATGAGTCAGTTTAACGATAGGTTTCATGAGTTATATGCTGAAATAGAGACACATTTTATTATTTCAGAAGAAGAAGTTGTTCAAATATATTTGGAATCTTTAGATCCTTTTACGATTAAGTGTTTAGAAATGTTTCCTAGGGATTTATCTTATCTGGCGTGTATGGTGGTGCAGTAGCTATAGAGCAATGGTTGATTTCAAAAGGAATTTATGTGGGTAGATTATCATTACATCATCCTAAGGTTTCAAATCAATTACTACCCATGAGTCATGATATGCATTTTTCGACACCATCCTATGAAAGTTCTTCTGGTTTATATAAGTTTTAGTGTGTTTTTTTATTGTACTAGAGTGTTTGAGTCACCGTGAAACATGTCATTCATATTACATCCTGTTAATACACGTTTTAGCTTACGTCATATCATATTCATATCATCTTATTTTCACGAATGTCAATTTTAGGGCCCCTGATTAAAGTACAATGACAAGCATGGCTAAAACAAATATTTACTTTGAAAATGATCATTAATATATATCACCTAATCCCCACCACCAATACATCACGTCTTGCATAAATCATCTCTGATTCTAGTAATTCATATTTGTATTGGTTTATTCTCATTCGTAGGATGCTTATTAATGCTTGTGATTCTAATATTCATGTTTTGTGTGTGCAAAGTTTGGTTTTAATCTGAAATGTCCATTGACATTTACCAGCAGAGTCACCAATATTATGACGTCCTTCACAATGACCCCAAAAATGGATAACAACTTGCAAATTTGAAAATTCAAATTGTTGCTAACGCTTGGTGTCCACAGTTGGTATCAATGAAAATATCAAACATTATTCATTGTCCTTAGAATTTTCTATAACAGGGTTCTATTATCGAGATTCATTTCATGACTTGAAAATATCTGAATGATTTTGGCCAAAGTCACGTTCATAAAATACTTCATCTTATATGTTTATCCGAAAATTGTATTTGGTTGTTGTGTGATTTTGTTGTGTAGTTAGAATGCATATGTTAGTTTTGTCTTTATTGTCATATTATATTAGGTTTATTATGTTATAGGTTATTAGAATTTTTATGTTAGAAGTTTAAATGTGATTGTGGTTTCATTATTTTTTTTGTTGTGTTGTTTATGTTTTAATATTTTATGTTTGTTATAATTATTTATATATGGTTGTGTTAATTGTTATGTTAATTGTTTTTTATGTTTCTAAATATTTGTTTTGTTGTTAATTTATGTTTGTTTTAATGTATTAGAGTTCATGTTTATTTTGTTATGTTATAATATGTTATGTTCATTTATGTACTTGTTTTATATTATGTTGTCTTAGTATGTGGTTAATTTTAAATGTTTTCTCTTTCACTTTTATGTTTGTTATTTTATGTTATGTTATTTTGTGTCTTGATTTTGTTGAGCTTAGTATTTTTATTTATTTTTATTTTTATTTTGTTGTTTAATGTTTGTTATTATTTTATGTGTTTAATATATTTATCGTGTTGAAGTAATTTGTGTTAAATATTTTATATGTTTAATGTATTAGAATGTCATGTTTTTGTGTTCAATCATTTGTTTATTGATGTTTTTGTGTTGAATCATTTGTTTATTTTTAAAGCTTTAAAATTAATTTTTATGATAATAAAAGAATGTGGTTTATTATGCAGGTTAGAATGAGGGACGCGATTTACAGAGCTAATGACATATTTCTCAAGGACCATCAAGACTTATGTTCAAATGTGCATAAGTATTTAAGGGTTCATGGATGAATAAAAAACAATAGGATGATTTTGTATTGATAAAGCCCTTATATCGTAACGACCCATTATATATGGGATAAAGTTGATTTGGTTGGAACCGCAATGGATGCCCTACCAACAATGTTAATAAATGCAGATAGAGGATCAATGTGCTTTGTTCAAAGCTTTACTTTTACAACTTTATTGGATGTACATGGTGTCCCTGTGAAGATAAATTTATTCGATTGAAGGTTCATATGATTTAAAATTGTGGCTTATGATAGCTTGTGAATGAAAACGTATCTCTTGGATTGGGATTGAACTTCATCATGGTAAAATTGACTATACTTAATCAGCAGTAGAATGAATATAGTGAGACACAATGTGGCTTCATAATGATGGCATCTCCATAACACGTTAAATATCAGGATTTGAAAATTGCTTCTATTGAATAGAGAAAATGAAGAAGTAGTATTAAAGAGGAATGAAATTTCAATAAAAGAATATGCCACTATAAATAAATAGTTTGTATGGGAACTCAGGAAGAAGCACTTGCATAGTGTTAATAGCTAATAAAGGGCAGAGGAATCAAACATTGACGTTGTAGTCAAGGGCGTTGAATATTTATTGAAAGGTAACCATAATGGTATTTTTAAAATAATACTTTTGTTGTTTTGTTGTGACAATTGAATATTAGTGGCAAGTGGTGATGTGAATGAACATGATGGTTTTGACATTATGAATATTTAGACAATCAGAAAGAACATAATGTTTAAGAGCCACGAAGAGACATTCATCAAAATGAAGAAGCTTGGTGGTAACACACAATGCGACGATACGGGATTTATACGATGGATTTGCAAAAGTAAAAAATCAATTCGTGATGCTATCTAGAGCTCATAAATTTGGAGATGTTAGGAAATTCATAAACTAAATGTAAGCAGAGGACACCAGTTTAATAAAATGCATGAGGAATGTGATTTATCAAAATGTGCTCTTACCAATGCTAATAAAAGAAGTGACGGCGATGTGTGAAGTATATGTGTGAACAAGGGATTTGAATGAGTTTTTGCAAATAGTATGAATATCGTGTTAAATCAGATCTATATTTTCTTTCATTATCAAAAAATTTAATATTGTATCCAAAACAGAATCTGGTTGCAACTTGAGGTAACAGTATTGTTTATCTGCATGGGATTGTGAGTCATTTTGGAAGTATGGGATGCATGTTATCAAATAAAAATATCATTGCAAATGAATAAAGGTATTGAGACTTACAGCAGTAGCATGGTAAAACAACAATCTGATAGTACAGAACATGGCGCACTAGGGAATCGAGATATGAAGTGATGATAGAAGTTAACTTTCAATGTTTTACTAAAATATGGAGTGACTATCATATTTGTGGTTGTGTTTGAAGACAGGGGTTCAAATAAATGATATTTCAGGGTGTAGCACCAATGTTGGGAATTTTAATATGTGATGTTGGGTAATGATTGAATCCAAGATCTGGTGATGGCGGTGCACATCAAAGATGAAATCTTAATCAAATGAGTGAGAATAGTGAGCATGGTATGCAGTGGGGACTTCACTAGCACATAAATGACAATGGTAAAATTATTTTATGAAGGTCATAAATCAAGGATAAACGTGTAATATTTGATGAAGGTAAATCATGAAAATCACTGCACACATGGGGAATTATTGTCTCCAATATTGCAGGTGAAGAATCATAGATGAAATTGGAGCAACATAAGAAGAGGTATTAAACTGGAATGAAATTCCTACATTACTGGGTGAAGAAACATACCACATGACTGGGCAAATTAATACAAAGTCTATCAACCGATGGATAATTTTTGAAGAGATGATATAGTCAATCATGGCTTTCGTTATAATGTGGAGTTGATTCGGCAATAAATTTTTTTTATTAAAACATTGTGCATCTAGTGGCTATATCAATATTTCGAAGATGTGGGTTGGACTATTAGAAATTTATGGCATGTTGATAGTAATAAAGTTATAGTGACAGGTAAACAACAAAAGTGACATGGGCATAATATGCTAATGTTAAGCATGTTTTGATGTACGTGAGAGCGACATGATCTGGAGTTGGAGAATATTATAGATGCGGAAGATTTAGTCAATATGTTAATCACCAAAATAAATAGATTTCATGATTAATTGAATAAAATAGTACTAGGTAATGTGACTATGGATAAAATTAAAGCTTAAATCAAAGTGAAATTTAATGGGTGATGGAGGAATTAAAAGAGGATTTAAATTTATTAAAAATGATGTTAAGATGAAGGTGTAAGCTATTATTTTATCCCTGCACCCATGTAAATAGTAAAGTGTTTTCATTAAAGAAGAAATAAAGGGACAAGATGGTTGGAAATGAAGTTAAAACATAATTGTGCGTAGTGAAACAAGAAAACAACATACCAAAAATAGGATATGAGAGTTCAAATACATCATGAAATGATATAACAAGGGTCATATGTTGGCTGCAGAGAACAAGAAAGAGAGAAACATCTGAGGAGGCCATAGTTGGAAGAAGTCGCTTTATGAGGATACACTGTTGCAGAAGGTTCAGGAGCCTATTGTAAGATCTAAAAATTACATTTATATATTTTCTTTTATCATTCATGCGTCAAATCTATGTGTGATCTTGTTAGAAAATATTTAGATGTAATATTTTAAAAGTCATAAATTCCATAGGAGATAGCACTATTTTGTAATTGTACTGTGTTTTTTAGGTAGATTGTTGAGTAGTTCAGGATTACTCTTTGTATTTAGTGCAGTTGTTTTTTTTTGAAAGCATGTCGGAAGAATAAAATTTAGTTTTGTTTTATTATACCCAAACCTTCATTTTTTGATTAGAATATTCAGATCTAGATGGACCTAGTGATATATGAGCGAAATATTTATATACTAGGTTTATTCATAATCTTATTACCTGAATGTTCAATCCATAAATAATTTAGGTGAAGGAAAAAAAATAAAGCAAGGTTTATATTTGATTTAATTTCATAAATCAAATAAATTATTGTTTCCTTTTCATGGCAGTTAGGTTGTGCATAATACAGTATATAGAAAAGGAAATTGAGGCTACAGTGTCAAATATTTAAATCTATGAGTATTTGATAGGTTAATCTTATACATTAAAACAGGACCTTTGTAGGTTATTTATTATTAACCGAATATAAATTTGATAATCTACAATTTTGGTGTGATTTTATTTATTTTGATGCCATAAGATGATAAAATCATGTTTTATGTCCATAAGCTTATGTTGAAAGAATTACAATTATTTGATTCAAATATTTAATGCCATAAATATTTGAAAGGATAAATGTTAATTTAAAGATAATTTGAATTCTAAAACTCATATTATAAGGTCAATACTTTATAATTAGAATTTAAACAATTTTGTGTTCCTTATAACATAAAAGAGATTAAAAGGAGAAATATTCAAGTCTTATAATATAAAATTATTATATTTCGTTAAAGACTTGTTTGCTCTATTTATAAAATAAATTAAACTCATAAAATATTAAATGCTTTAAAATGATAATTAGATGATACAATTATTAAGTTTAAACCATTAGAAGTTAAGATATTCTTAAGTAGCTTTCTTAAAAGGTAATTTCAAAAGATAAATTTAGTCATCATTGAGGAAGTGAAAAAGAATGTGTATGAAAAACTGAGATCAAGAACATTAGTTTAACCAGGCCCCTTGTAAACAGTAAACATGCAAACCTCTTTAGGTATTCAAGTATTTTTTAAGATAAAGATTCAAATCAGAACCTTGGAGATATATGTCATATTCTTTGCAATAGAGAACTTAAAGTTCTAAGTTGTCGAGTGGTTTTGTGACTTAACAAAATCGCACCACAACAAATTAGTGTTAGAAGGAGGGCCTGATGAAAAACTGTTAATTGGTTTTGTTTTTCATGTAGTTTGTTATAAAAAGAAAAAAAATTGTTTGAAATTTTCAATTTATGTTGCATTAATGTTAATCTATCATAAATTCGAAAATTAGGTTATGATGCAATTTTTATAAATTTTCATACATAGCCTTGCATATTAAAGTTGGGTAAATGCTAGAAAATGATTTACAATTTTATAAGCATGATGGAACGATTGTGCCAGAAGAACTTATTCAGGCATATAAAAATGTTATGCTTAGTTTTCAAATTATGCAAGAAGATCTTTTTCTGTAGAATGTCTCCATACACATTGGATGAAGTTGCTAAAAATTGGTTTATCAATTTACCTGTAGGTTCTACCGCTTCTTGGAATCAGCTGGAAACAGCGTACCTTGAACATTTTATAAAATTGGTTGACACAAATTTGTTATCAAATCAATTTGCCTCTATTTGTAAAAAACTTAATGAATCCATGAGTCAGTTTAACGATAGGTTTCATGAGTTATATGCTGAAATAGAGACACATTTTATTATTTCAGAAGAAGAAGTTGTTCAAATATATTTGGAATCTTTAGATCCTTTTACGATTAAGTGTTTAGAAATGTTTCCTAGAGATTTATCTTATCTGGCGTGTATGGTGGTGCAGTAGCTATAGAGCAATGGTTGATTTCAAAAGGAATTTATGTGGGTAGATTATCATTACATCATCCTAAGGTTTCAAATCAATTACTACCCATGAGTCATGATATGCATTTTTCGACACCATCCTATGAAAGTTCTTCTTGTTTATATAAGTTTTAGTGTGTTTGTTTATTGTACTAGAGTGTTTGAGTCACTGTCAAACATGTCATTCATATTACATCCTGTTAATACACGTTTCAGCTTACGTCATATCATTTTCATATCATCTTATTTTCACGAATGTCAATTTTAGGGCCCCTAATTAAAGTACAATGACAAGCATGGCTATAAAAAATATTTACTTTGAAAATGATCATTAATATATATCACCTAATCCCCACCACAAATACATCACGTCTTGCATAAATCATCTCTGATTCTAGTAATTCATATTTGTATTGGTTTATTCTCATTCATAGGATGCTTATTAATGCTTGTGATTCTAATATTCATGTTTTGTGTGTTCAGAGTTTGGTTTTAATCTGAAATGTCCATTGACATTTACCAGCAGAGTCATCAATATTATGACGTCCTTCACAATGACACCAAAAATGGAAAACCACTTGCAAATTTGAAAATTTGTTTCAAATTGTTGCTAACGCTTGGTGTCCACAGTTGGTATCAATGAAAATATCAAACATTGTTCATTGTCCTCAAAATTTTCTATAACCGAGTTCTATTATCCAGATTCATTTCATGACTTGAAAATATTTGAATGATTTTGGCCAAAGTCACGTTCATCAAATACTTCAGCTTATATGTTTATCCGAAAATTGTATTTGGTTGTTGTGTGATTTTGTTGTTGTAGTTAGAATGCCTATGTTAGTTTTGTCTTTATTGTCATATTATATTAGGTTTATTATGTTATATGTTATTATTAGAATTGTTATGTTAGAATTTTAAATGTGATTGTGATTTCATTATTTTTTTTGTTGTGTTGTTTATGTTTTAATATTTTATGTTTGTTATAATTATTTATATATGGTTGTGTTAATTGTTATGTTAATTGTTTTTTATGTTTCTAAATATTTGTTTTGTTGTTAATTTATGTTTTTTTTAATGTATTAGAGTTCATGTTTATTTTGTTATGTTATAATATGTTATGTTCATTTATGTACTTGTTTTATATTATGTTGTCTTAGTATGTGGTTAATTTTAAATGTTTTCTCTTTCACTTTTATGTTTGTTATTTTATGTTATGTTATTTTGTGTCTTGATTTTGTTGAGCTTAGTATTTTTATTTATTTTTATTTTTATTTTGTTGTTTAATGTTTGTTATTATTTTATGTGTTTAATATATTTGTCGTGTTGAAGTAATTTGTGTTAAATCTTTTATATGTTTAATGTCTTAGAATGTCATGTTTTTGTGTTCAATCGTTTGTTTATTGATGTTTTTGTGTTGAATCATTTGTTTATTGTTAAAGCTTTAAAATTAAATTTTATGTTAATAAAAGAATGTGCTTTATTATGCAGGTTAGAGCGAGCGACGTGATTTACAAAGTTAATGACATATTTCTCAAGGACCATCAAGACTTATGTTCAAATGTGCATAAGTATTTAAGGGTTCATGGATGAATAAAAAACAATAGGATGATTTTGTATTGATAAAGCCCTTATATCGTAACGACCCATTATATATGGGATAATGTTGATTTGGTTGGAACCGCAATGGATGCCCTACCAACAATGTTAATAAATGCAGATAGAGGATCAATGTGCTTTGTTCAAAGCTTTACTTTCACAACTTTATTGGATGTACATGGTGTCCCTGTGAAGATAAATTTATTCGATTGAAGGTTCATATGATTTAAAATTGTGGCTTATGATAGCTTGTGAATGAAAACGTATCTCTTGGATTGGGATTGAACTTCATCATGGTAAAATTGACTATTCTTAATCAGCAGTAGAATGAATATAGTGAGACACAATGTGGCTTCATAATGATGGCATCTCCATAACACGTTAAATATCAGGATTTGAAAATTGCTTCTATTGAATAGAGAAAATGAAGAAGTAGTATTAAAGAGGAATGAAATTTCAATAAAAGAATATGCCACTATAAATAAATAGTTTGTATGGGAACTCAGGAAGAAGCACTTGCATAGTGTTAATAGCTAATAAAGGGCAGAGGAATCAAACATTGACGTTGTAGTCAAGGGCGTTGAATATTTATTGAAAGGTAACCATAATGGTATTTTTAAAATAATACTTTTGTTGTTTTGTTGTGACAATTGAATATTAGTGGCAAGTGGTGATGTGAATGAACATGATGGTTTTGACATTATGAATATTTAGACAATCAGAAAGAACATAATGTTTAAGAGCCACGAAGAGACATTCATCAAAATGAAGAAGCTTGGTGGTAACACACAATGCGACGATACGGGATTTATACGATGGATTTGCAAAAGTAAAAAATCAATTCGTGATGCTATCTAGAGCTCATAAATTTGGAGATGTTAGGAAATTCATAAACTAAATGTAAGCAGAGGACACCAGTTTAATAAAATGCATGAGGAATGTGATTTATCAAAATGTGCTCTTACCAATGCTAATAAAAGAAGTGACGGCGATGTGTGAAGTATATGTGTGAACAAGGGATTTGAATGAGTTTTTGCAAATAGTATGAATATCGTGTTAAATCAGATCTATATTTTCTTTCATTATCATAAAATTTAATATTGTATCCAAAACAGAATCTGGTTGCAACTTGAGGTAACAAGTATTGTTTATCTCGCATGGGATTGTGAGTCATTTTGGAAGTATGGGATGCATGTTATCAAATAAAAATATCATTGCAAATGAATAAAGGTATTGAGACTTACAGCGGTAGCATGGTAAAACAACAATCTGATAGTACAGAACATGGCGCACTAGGGAATCGAGATATGAAGTGATGATAGAAGTTAACTTTCAATGTTTTACTAAAATATGGAGTGACTATCATATTTGTGGTTGTGTTTGAAGACAGGGGTTCAAATAAATGATATTTCAGGGTGTAGCACCAATGATGGGAATTTTAATATGTGATGTTGGGTAATGATTGAATCCAAGATCTGGTGATGGCGGTGCACATCAAAGATGAAATCTTAATCAAATGAGTGAGAATAGTGAGCATGGTATGCAGTGGGGACTTCACTAGCACATAAATGACAATGGTAAAATTATTTTATGAATGTCATAAATCAAGGATAAACGTGTAATATTTGATGAAGGTAAATCATGAAAATCACTGCACACATGGGGAATTATTGTCTCCAATATTGCAGGTGAAGAATCATAGATGAAATTGGAGCAACATAAGAAGAGGTATTAAACTGGAATGAAATTCCTACATTACTGGGTGAAGAAACATACCACATGACTGGGCAAATTAATACAAAGTCTATCAACCGATGGATAATTTTTGAAGAGATGATATAGTCAATCATGGCTTTCGTTATAATGTGGAGTTGATTCGGCAATAAATTTTTTTTATTAAAACATTGTGCATCTAGTGGCTATATCAATATTTCGAAGATGTGGGTTGGACTATTAGAAATTTATGGCATGTTGATAGTAATAAAGTTATAGTGACAGGTAAACAACAAAAGTGACATGGGCATAATATGCTAATGTTAAGCATGTTTTGATGTACGTGAGAGCGACATGATCTGGAGTTGGAGAATATTATAGATGCGGAAGATTTAGTCAATATGTTAATCACCAAAATAAATAGATTTCATGATTAATTGAATAAAATAGTACTAGGTAATGTGACTATGGATAAAATTAAAGCTTAAATCAAAGTGAAATTTAATGGGTGATGGAGGAATTAAAAGAGGATTTAAATTTATTAAAAATGATGTTAAGATGAAGGTGTAAGCTATTATTTTATCCCTGCACCCATGTAAATAGTAAAGTGTTTTCATTAAAGAAGAAATAAAGGGACAAGATGGTTGGAAATGAAGTTAAAACATAATTGTGCGTAGTGAAACAAGAAAACAACATACCAAAAATAGGATATGAGAGTTCAAATACATCATGAAATGATATAACAAGGGTCATATGTTGGCTGCAGAGAACAAGAAAGAGAGAAACATCTGAGGAGGCCATAGTTGGAAGAAGTCGCTTTATGAGGATACACTGCTACAGAAGGTTCAGGAGCCTATTGTAAGATCTAAAAATTACATTTATATATTTTCTTTTATCATTCATGCGTCAAATCTATGTGTGATCTTGTTAGAAAATATTTAGATGTAATATTTTAAAAGTCATAAATTCCATAGGAGATAGCACTATTTTGTAATTGTACTGTGTTTTTTAGGTAGATTGTTGAGTAGTTCAGGATTACTCTTTGTATTTAGTGCAGTTGTTTTTTTTTGAAAGCATGTCGGAAGAATAAAATTTAGTTTTGTTTTATTATACCCAAACCTTCATTTTTTGATTAGAATATTCAGATCTAGATGGACCTAGTGATATATGAGCGAAATATTTATATACTAGGTTTATTCATAATCTTATTACCTGAATGTTCAATCCATAAATAATTTAGGTGAAGGAAAAAAAATAAAGCAAGGTTTATATTTGATTTAATTTCATAAATCAAATAAATTATTGTTTCCTTTTCATGGCAGTTAGGTTGTGCATAATACAGTATATAGAAAAGGAAATTGAGGCTACAGTGTCAAATATTTAAATCTATGAGTATTTGATAGGTTAATCTTATACATTAAAACAGGACCTTTGTAGGTTATTTATTATTAACCGAATATAAATTTGATAATCTACAATTTTGGTGTGATTTTATTTATTTTGATGCCATAAGATGATAAAATCATGTTTTATGTCCATAAGCTTATGTTGAAAGAATTACAATTATTTGATTCAAATATTTAATGCCATAAATATTTGAAAGGATAAAGGTTAATTTAAAGATAATTTGAATTCTAAAACTCATATTATAAGGTCAATACTTTATAATTAGAATTTAAACAATTTTGTGTTCCTTATAACATAAAAGAGATTAAAAGGAGAAATATTCAAGTCTTATAATATAAAATTATTATATTTCGTTAAAGACTTGTTTGCTCTATTTATAAAATAAATTAAACTCATAAAATATTAAATGCTTTAAAATGATAATTAGATGATACAATTATTAAGTTTAAACCATTAGAAGTTAAGATATTCTTAAGTAGCTTTCTTAAAAAGTAATTTCAAAAGATAAATTTAGTCATCATTGAGGAAGTGAAAAAGAATGTGTATGAAAAACTGAGATCAAGAACATTAGTTTAACCAGGCCCCTTGTAAACAGTAAACATGCAAACCTCTTTAGGTATTCAAGTATTTTTTAAGATAAAGATTCAAATCAGAACCTTGGAGATATATGTCATATTCTTTGCAATAGAGAACTTAAAGTTCTAAGTTGTCGAGTGGTTTTGTGACTTAACAAAATCGCACCACAACAAATTAGTGTTAGAAGGAGGGCCTGATGAAAAACTGTTAATTGGTTTTGTTTTTCATGTAGTTTGTTATAAAAAGAAAAAAAATTGTTTGAAATTTTCAATTTATGTTGCATTAATGTTAATCTATCATAAATTCGAAAATTAGGTTATGATGCAATTTTTATAAATTTTCATACATAGCCTTGCATATTAAAGTTGGGTAAATGCTAGAAAATGATTTACAATTTTATAAGCATGATGGAACGATTGTGCCAGAAGAACTTATTCAGGCATATAAAAATGTTATGCTTAGTTTTCAAATTATGCAAGAAGATCTTTTTCTGTAGAATGTCTCCATACACATTGGATGAAGTTGCTAAAAATTGGTTTATCAATTTACCTGTAGGTTCTACCGCTTCTTGGAATCAGCTGGAAACAGCGTACCTTGAACATTTTATAAAATTGGTTGACACAAATTTGTTATCAAATCAATTTGCCTCTATTTGTAAAAAACTTAATGAATCCATGAGTCAGTTTAACGATAGGTTTCATGAGTTATATGCTGAAATAGAGACACATTTTATTATTTCAGAAGAAGAAGTTGTTCAAATATATTTGGAATCTTTAGATCCTTTTACGATTAAGTGTTTAGAAATGTTTCCTAGAGATTTATCTTATCTGGCGTGTATGGTGGTGCAGTAGCTATAGAGAAATGGTTGATTTCAAAAGGAATTTATGTGGGTAGATTATCATTACATCATCCTAAGGTTTCAAATCAATTACTACCCATGAGTCATGATATGCATTTTTCGACACCATCCTATGAAAGTTCTTCTTGTTTATATAAGTTTTAGTGTGTTTGTTTATTGTACTAGAGTGTTTGAGTCACTGTCAAACATGTCATTCATATTACATCCTGTTAATACACGTTTCAGCTTACGTCATATCATTTTCATATCATCTTATTTTCACGAATGTCAATTTTAGGGCCCCTAATTAAAGTACAATGACAAGCATGGCTATAAAAAATATTTACTTTGAAAATGATCATTAATATATATCACCTAATCCCCACCACAAATACATCACGTCTTGCATAAATCATCTCTGATTCTAGTAATTCATATTTGTATTGGTTTATTCTCATTCATAGGATGCTTATTAATGCTTGTGATTCTAATATTCATGTTTTGTGTGTTCAGAGTTTGGTTTTAATCTGAAATGTCCATTGACATTTACCAGCAGAGTCATCAATATTATGACGTCCTTCACAACGACACCAAAAATGGAAAACCACTTGCAAATTTGAAAATTTGTTTCAAATTGTTGCTAACGCTTGGTGTCCACAGTTGGTATCAATGAAAATATCAAACATTGTTCATTGTCCTCAAAATTTTCTATAACCGAGTTCTATTATCCAGATTCATTTCATGACTTGAAAATATTTGAATGATTTTGGCCAAAGTCACGTTCATCAAATACTTCAGCTTATATGTTTATCCGAAAATTGTATTTGGTTGTTGTGTGATTTTGTTGTTGTAGTTAGAATGTCTATGTTAGTTTTGTCTTTATTGTCATATTATATTAGGTTTATTATGTTATATGTTATTATTAGAATTGTTATGTTAGAATTTTAAATGTGATTGTGATTTCATTATTTTTTTTGTTGTGTTGTTTATGTTTTAATATTTTATGTTTGTTATAATTATTTATATATGGTTGTGTTAATTATTATGTTAATTGTTTTTTATGTTTCTAAATATTTGTTTTGTTGTTAATTTATGTTTTTTTTAATGTATTAGAGTTCATGTTTATTTTGTTATGTTATAATATGTTATGTTCATTTATGTACTTGTTTTATATTATGTTGTCTTAGTATGTGGTTAATTTTAAATGTTTTCTCTTTCACTTTTATGTTTGTTATTTTATGTTATGTTATTTTGTGTCTTGATTTTGTTGAGCTTAGTATTTTTATTTATTTTTATTTTTATTTTGTTGTTTAATGTTTGTTATTATTTTATGTGTTTAATATATTTGTCGTGTTGAAGTAATTTGTGTTAAATCTTTTATATGTTTAATGTCTTAGAATGTCATGTTTTTGTGTTCAATCGTTTGTTTATTGATGTTTTTGTGTTGAATCATTTGTTTATTGTTAAAGCTTTAAAATTAAATTTTATGTTAATAAAAGAATGTGCTTTATTATGCAGGTTAGAGCGAGCGACGCGATTTACAAAGTTAATGACATATTTCTCAAGGACCATCAAGACTTATGTTCAAATGTGCATAAGTATTTAAGGGTTCATGGATGAATAAAAAACAATAGGATGATTTTGTATTGATAAAGCCCTTATATCGTAACGACCCATTATATATGGGATAAAGTTGATTTGGTTGGAACCGCAATGGATGCCCTACCAACAATGTTAATAAATGCAGATAGAGGATCAATGTGCTTTGTTCAAAGCTTTACTTTCACAACTTTATTGGATGTACATGGTGTCCCTGTGAAGATAAATTTATTCGATTGAAGGTTCATATGATTTAAAATTGTGGCTTATGATAGCTTGTGAATGAAAACGTATCTCTTGGATTGGGATTGAACTTCATCATGGTAAAATTGACTATTCTTAATCAGCAGTAGAATGAATATAGTGAGACACAATGTGGCTTCATAATGATGGCATCTCCATAACACGTTAAATATCAGGATTTGAAAATTGCTTCTATTGAATAGAGAAAATGAAAAGTAGTATTAAAGAGGAATGAAATTTCAATAAAAGAATATGCCACTATAAATAAATAGTTTGTATGGGAACTCAGGAAGAAGCACTTGCATAGTGTTAATAGCTAATAAAGGGCAGAGGAATCAAACATTGACGTTGTAGTCAAGGGCGTTGAATATTTATTGAAAGGTAACCATAATGGTATTTTTAAAATAATACTTTTGTTGTTTTTTTGTGACAATTGAATATTAGTGGCAAGTGGTGATGTGAATGAACATGATGGTTTTGACATTATGAATATTTAGACAATCAGAAAGAACATAATGTTTAAGAGCCACGAAGAGACATTCATCAAAATGAAGAAGCTTGGTGGTAACACACAATGCGACAATACGGGATTTATACGATGGATTTGCAAAAGTAAAAAATCAATTCGTGATGCTATCTAGAGCTCATAAATTTGGAGATGTTAGGAAATTCATAAACTAAATGTAAGCAGAGGACACCAGTTTAATAAAATGCATGAGGAATGTGATTTATCAAAATGTGCTCTTACCAATGCTAATAAAAGAAGTGACGGCGATGTGTGAAGTATATGTGTGAACAAGGGATTTGAATGAGTTTTTGCAAATAGTATGAATATCGTGTTAAATCAGATCTATATTTTCTTTCATTATCAAAAAATTTAATATTGTATCCAAAACAGAATCTGGTTGCAACTTGAGGTAACAAGTATTGTTTATCTCGCATGGGATTGTGAGTCATTTTGGAAGTATGGGATGCATGTTATCAAATAAAAATATCATTGCAAATGAATAAAGGTATTGAGACTTACAGCGGTAGCATGGTAAAACAACAATCTGATAGTACAGAACATGGCGCACTAGGGAATCGAGATATGAAGTGATGATAGAAGTTAACTTTCAATGTTTTACTAAAATATGGAGTGACTATCATATTTGTGGTTGTGTTTGAAGACAGGGGTTCAAATAAATGATATTTCAGGGTGTAGCACCAATGATGGGAATTTTAATATGTGATGTTGGGTAATGATTGAATCCAAGATCTGGTGATGGCGGTGCACATCAAAGATGAAATCTTAATCAAATGAGTGAGAATAGTGAGCATGGTATGCAGTGGGGACTTCACTAGCACATAAATGACAATGGTAAAATTATTTTATGAAGGTCATAAATCAAGGATAAACGTGTAATATTTGATGAAGGTAAATCATGAAAATCACTGCACACATGGGGAATTATTGTCTCCAATATTGCAGGTGAAGAATCATAGATGAAATTGGAGCAACATAAGAAGAGGTATTAAACTGGAATGAAATTCCTACATTACTGGGTGAAGAAACATACCACATGACTGGGCAAATTAATACAAAGTCTATCAACCGATGGATAATTTTTGAAGAGATGATATAGTCAATCATGGCTTTCGTTATAATGTGGAGTTGATTCGGCAATAAATTTTTTTTATTAAAACATTGTGCATCTAGTGGCTATATCAATATTTCGAAGATGTGGGTTGGACTATTAGAAATTTATGGCATGTTGATAGTAATAAAGTTATAGTGACAGGTAAACAACAAAAGTGACATGGGCATAATATGCTAATGTTAAGCATGTTTTGATGTACGTGAGAGCGACATGATCTGGAGTTGGAGAATATTATAGATGCGGAAGATTTAGTCAATATGTTAATCACCAAAATAAATAGATTTCATGATTAATTGAATAAAATAGTACTAGGTAATGTGACTATGGATAAAATTAAAGCTTAAATCAAAGTGAAATTTAATGGGTGATGGAGGAATTAAAAGAGGATTTAAATTTATTAAAAATGATGTTAAGATGAAGGTGTAAGCTATTATTTTATCCCTGCACCCATGTAAATAGTAAAGTGTTTTCATTAAAGAAGAAATAAAGGGACAAGATGGTTGGAAATGAAGTTAAAACATAATTGTGCGTAGTGAAACAAGAAAACAACATACCAAAAATAGGATATGAGAGTTCAAATACATCATGAAATGATATAACAAGGGTCATATGTTGGCTGCAGAGAACAAGAAAGAGAGAAACATCTGAGGAGGCCATAGTTGGAAGAAGTCGCTTTATGAGGATACACTGTTGCAGAAGGTTCAGGAGCCTATTGTAAGATCTAAAAATTACATTTATATATTTTCTTTTATCATTCATGCGTCAAATCTATGTGTGATCTTGTTAGAAAATATTTAGATGTAATATTTTAAAAGTCATAAATTCCATAGGAGATAGCACTATTTTGTAATTGTACTGTGTTTTTTAGGTAGATTGTTGAGTAGTTCAGGATTACTCTTTGTATTTAGTGCAGTTGTTTTTTTTTTAAAGCATGTCGGAAGAATAAAATTTAGTTTTGTTTTATTATACCCAAACCTTCATTTTTTGATTAGAATATTCAGATCTAGATGGACCTAGTGATATATGAGCGAAATATTTATATACTAGGTTTATTCATAATCTTATTACCTGAATGTTCAATCCATAAATAATTTAGGTGAAGGAAAAAAAATAAAGCAAGGTTTATATTTGATTTAATTTCATAAATCAAATAAATTATTGTTTCCTTTTCATGGCAGTTAGGTTGTGCATAATACAGTATATAGAAAAGGAAATTGAGGCTACAGTGTCAAATATTTAAATCTATGAGTATTTGATAGGTTAATCTTATACATTAAAACAGGACCTTTGTAGGTTATTTATTATTAACTGAATATAAATTTGATAATCTACAATTTTGGTGTGATTTTATTTATTTTGATGCCATAAGATGATAAAATCATGTTTTATGTCCATAAGCTTATGTTGAAAGAATTACAATTATTTGATTCAAATATTTAATGCCATAAATATTTGAAAGGATAAATGTTAATTTAAAGATAATTTGAATTCTAAAACTCATATTATAAGGTCAATACTTTATAATTAGAATTTAAACAATTTTGTGTTCCTTATAACATAAAAGAGATTAAAAGGAGAAATATTCAAGTCTTATAATATAAAATTATTATATTTCGTTAAAGACTTGTTTGCTCTATTTATAAAATAAATTAAACTCATAAAATATTAAATGCTTTAAAATGATAATTAGATGATACAATTATTAAGTTTAAACCATTAGAAGTTAAGATATTCTTAAGTAGCTTTCTTAAAAAGTAATTTCAAAAGATAAATTTAGTCATCATTGAGGAAGTGAAAAAGAATGTGTATGAAAAACTGAGATCAAGAACATTAGTTTAACCAGGCCCCTTGTAAACAGTAAACATGCAAACCTCTTTAGGTATTCAAGTATTTTTTAAGATAAAGATTCAAATCAGAACCTTGGAGATATATGTCATATTCTTTGCAATAGAGAACTTAAAGTTCTAAGTTGTCGAGTGGTTTTGTGACTTAACAAAATCGCACCACAACAAATTAGTGTTAGAAGGAGGGCCTGATGAAAAACTGTTAATTGGTTTTGTTTTTCATGTAGTTTGTTATAAAAAGAAAAAAAATTGTTTGAAATTTTCAATTTATGTTGCATTAATGTTAATCTATCATAAATTCGAAAATTAGGTTATGATGCAATTTTTATAAATTTTCATACATAGCCTTGCATATTAAAGTTGGGTAAATGCTAGAAAATGATTTACAATTTTATAAGCATGATGGAACGATTGTGCCAGAAGAACTTATTCAGGCATATAAAAATGTTATGCTTAGTTTTCAAATTATGCAAGAAGATCTTTTTCTGTAGAATGTCTCCATACACATTGGATGAAGTTGCTAAAAATTGGTTTATCAATTTACCCGCAGGTTCTACCGCTTCTTGGAATCAGCTGAAACAAGCAGTACCTTGAACATTTTATAAAATTGGTTGACACAAATTTGTTATCAAATCAATTTGCCTCTATTTATAAAAAACCTAATGAATCCATGAGTCGGTTTAACGATAGGTTTCATGAGTTATATGCTGAAATAGAGACACATTTTATTATTTCAGAAGAAGAAGTTGTTCAAATATATTTGGAATCTTTAGATCCTTTTACGATTAAGTGTTTAGAAATGTTTCCTAGAGATTTATCTTATCTGGCGTGTATGGTGGTGCAGTAGCTATAGAGCAATGGTTGATTTCAAAAGGAATTTATGTGGGTAGATTATCATTACATCATCCTAAGGTTTCAAATCAATTACTACCCATGAGTCATGATATGCATTTTTCGACACCATCCTATGAAAGTTCTTCTTGTTTATATAAGTTTTAGTGTGTTTGTTTATTGTACTAGAGTGTTTGAGTCACTGTCAAACATGTCATTCATATTACATCCTGTTAATACACGTTTCAGCTTACGTCATATCATTTTCATATCATCTTATTTTCACGAATGTCAATTTTAGGGCCCCTAATTAAAGTACAATGACAAGCATGGCTATAAAAAATATTTACTTTGAAAATGATCATTAATATATATCACCTAATCCCCACCACAAATACATCACGTCTTGCATAAATCATCTCTGATTCTAGTAATTCATATTTGTATTGGTTTATTCTCATTCATAGGATGCTTATTAATGCTTGTGATTCTAATATTCATGTTTTGTGTGTTCAGAGTTTGGTTTTAATCTGAAATGTCCATTGACATTTACCAGCAGAGTCATCAATATTATGACGTCCTTCACAACGACACCAAAAATGGAAAACCACTTGCAAATTTGAAAATTTGTTTCAAATTGTTGCTAACGCTTGGTGTCCACAGTTGGTATCAATGAAAATATCAAACATTGTTCATTGTCATCAAAATTTTCTATAACCGAGTTCTATTATCCAGATTCATTTCATGACTTGAAAATATTTGAATGATTTTGGCCAAAGTCACGTTCATCAAATACTTCAGCTTATATGTTTATCCGAAAATTGTATTTGGTTGTTGTGTGATTTTGTTGTTGTAGTTAGAATGCCTATGTTAGTTTTGTCTTTATTGTCATATTATATTAGGTTTATTATGTTATATGTTATTATTAGAATTGTTATGTTAGAATTTTAAATGTGATTGTGATTTCATTATTTTTTTTGTTGTGTTGTTTATGTTTTAATATTTTATGTTTGTTATAATTATTTATATATGGTTGTGTTAATTGTTATGTTAATTGTTTTTTATGTTTCTAAATATTTGTTTTGTTGTTAATTTATGTTTGTTTTAATGTATTAGAGTTCATGTTTATTTTGTTATGTTATAATATGTTATGTTCATTTATGTACTTGTTTTATATTATGTTGTCTTAGTATGTGGTTAATTTTAAATGTTTTCTCTTTCACTTTTATGTTTGTTATTTTATGTTATGTTATTTTGTGTCTTGATTTTGTTGAGCTTAGTATTTTTATTTATTTTTATTTTTATTTTGTTGTTTAATGTTTGTTATTATTTTATGTGTTTAATATATTTGTCGTGTTGAAGTAATTTGTGTTAAATCTTTTATATGTTTAATGTCTTAGAATGTCATGTTTTTGTGTTCAATCGTTTGTTTATTGATGTTTTTGTGTTGAATCATTTGTTTATTGTTAAAGCTTTAAAATTAAATTTTATGTTAATAAAAGAATGTGCTTTATTATGCAGGTTAGAGCGAGCGACGCGATTTACAAAGTTAATGACATATTTCTCAAGGACCATCAAGACTTATGTTCAAATGTGCATAAGTATTTAAGGGTTCATGGATGAATAAAAAACAATAGGATGATTTTGTATTGATAAAGCCCTTATATCGTAACGACCCATTATATATGGGATAAAGTTGATTTGGTTGGAACCGCAATGGATGCCCTACCAACAATGTTAATAAATGCAGATAGAGGATCAATGTGCTTTGTTCAAAGCTTTACTTTCACAACTTTATTGGATGTACATGGTGTCCCTGTGAAGATAAATTTATTCGATTGAAGGTTCATATGATTTAAAATTGTGGCTTATGATAGCTTGTGAATGAAAACGTATCTCTTGGATTGGGATTGAACTTCATCATGGTAAAATTGACTATACTTAATCAGCAGTAGAATGAATATAGTGAGACACAATGTGGCTTCATAATGATGGCATCTCCATAACACGTTAAATATCAGGATTTGAAAATTGCTTCTATTGAATAGAGAAAATGAAGAAGTAGTATTAAAGAGGAATGAAATTTCAATAAAAGAATATGCCACTATAAATAAATAGTTTGTATGGGAACTCAGGAAGAAGCACTTGCATAGTGTTAATAGCTAATAAAGGGCAGAGGAATCAAACATTGACGTTGTAGTCAAGGGCGTTGAATATTTATTGAAAGGTAACCATAATGGTATTTTTAAAATAATACTTTTGTTGTTTTGTTGTGACAATTGAATATTAGTGGCAAGTGGTGATGTGAATGAACATGATGGTTTTGACATTATGAATATTTAGACAATCAGAAAGAACATAATGTTTAAGAGCCACGAAGAGACATTCATCAAAATGAAGAAGCTTGGTGGTAACACACAATGCGACGATACGGGATTTATACGATGGATTTGCAAAAGTAAAAAATCAATTCGTGATGCTATCTAGAGCTCATAAATTTGGAGATGTCAGGAAATTCATAAACTAAATGTAAGTAGAGGACACCAGTTTAATAAAATGCATGAGGAATGTGATTTATCAAAATGTGCTCTTACCAATGCTAATAAAAGAAGTGACGGCGATGTGTGAAGTATATGTGTGAACAAGGGATTTGAATGAGTTTTTGCAAATAGTATGAATATCGTGTTAAATCAGATCTATATTTTCTTTCATTATCAAAAAATTTAATATTGTATCCAAAACAGAATCTGGTTGCAACTTGAGGTAACAAGTATTGTTTATCCGCATGGGATTGTGAGTCATTTTGGAAGTATGGGATGCATGTTATCAAATAAAAATATCATTGCAAATGAATAAAGGTATTGAGACTTACAGCGGTAGCATGGTAAAACAACAATCTGATAGTACAGAACATGGCGCACTAGGGAATCGAGATATGAAGTGATGATAGAAGTTAACTTTCAATGTTTTACTAAAATATGGAGTGACTATCATATTTGTGGTTGTGTTTGAAGACAGGGGTTCAAATAAATGATATTTCAGGGTGTAGCACCAATGATGGGAATTTTAATATGTGATGTTGGGTAATGATTGAATCCAAGATCTGGTGATGGCGGTGCACATCAAAGATGAAATCTTAATCAAATGAGTGAGAATAGTGAGCATGGTATGCAGTGGGGACTTCACTAGCACATAAATGACAATGGTAAAATTATTTTATGAAGGTCATAAATCAAGGATAAACGTGTAATATTTGATGAAGGTAAATCATGAAAATCACTGCACACATGGGGAATTATTGTCTCCAATATTGCAGGTGAAGAATCATAGATGAAATTGGAGCAACATAAGAAGAGGTATTAAACTGGAATGAAATTCCTACATTACTGGGTGAAGAAACATACCACATGACTGGGCAAATTAATACAAAGTCTATCAACCGATGGATAATTTTTGAAGAGATGATATAGTCAATCATGGCTTTCGTTATAATGTGGAGTTGATTCGGCAATAAATTTTTTTTATTAAAACATTGTGCATCTAGTGGCTATATCAATATTTCGAAGATGTGGGTTGGACTATTAGAAATTTATGGCATGTTGATAGTAATAAAGTTATAGTGACAGGTAAACAACAAAAGTGACATGGGCATAATATGCTAATGTTAAGCATGTTTTGATGTACGTGAGAGCGACATGATCTGGAGTTGGAGAATATTATAGATGCGGAAGATTTAGTCAATATGTTAATCACCAAAATAAATAGATTTCATGATTAATTGAATAAAATAGTACTAGGTAATGTGACTATGGATAAAATTAAAGCTTAAATCAAAGTGAAATTTAATGGGTGATGGAGGAATTAAAAGAGGATTTAAATTTATTAAAAATGATGTTAAGATGAAGGTGTAAGCTATTATTTTATCCCTGCACCCATGTAAATAGTAAAGTGTTTTCATTAAAGAAGAAATAAAGGGACAAGATGGTTGGAAATGAAGTTAAAACATAATTGTGCGTAGTGAAACAAGAAAACAACATACCAAAAATAGGATATGAGAGTTCAAATACATCATGAAATGATATAACAAGGGTCATATGTTGGCTGCAGAGAACAAGAAAGAGAGAAACATCTGAGGAGGCCATAGTTGGAAGAAGTCGCTTTATGAGGATACACTGTTGCAGAAGGTTCAGGAGCCTATTGTAAGATCTAAAAATTACATTTATATATTTTCTTTTATCATTCATGCGTCAAATCTATGTGTGATCTTGTTAGAAAATATTTAGATGTAATATTTTAAAAGTCATAAATTCCATAGGAGATAGCACTATTTTGTAATTGTACTGTGTTTTTTAGGTAGATTGTTGAGTAGTTCAGGATTACTCTTTGTATTTAGTGCAGTTGTTTTTTTTTTAAAGCATGTCGGAAGAATAAAATTTAGTTTTGTTTTATTATACCCAAACCTTCATTTTTTGATTAGAATATTCAGATCTAGATGGACCTAGTGATATATGAGCGAAATATTTATATACTAGGTTTATTCATAATCTTATTACCTGAATGTTCAATCCATAAATAATTTAGGTGAAGGAAAAAAAATAAAGCAAGGTTTATATTTGATTTAATTTCATAAATCAAATAAATTATTGTTTCCTTTTCATGGCAGTTAGGTTGTGCATAATACAGTATATAGAAAAGGAAATTGAGGCTACAGTGTCAAATATTTAAATCTATGAGTATTTGATAGGTTAATCTTATACATTAAAACAGGACCTTTGTAGGTTATTTATTATTAACCGAATATAAATTTGATAATCTACAATTTTGGTGTGATTTTATTTATTTTGATGCCATAAGATGATAAAATCATGTTTTATGTCCATAAGCTTATGTTGAAAGAATTACAATTATTTGATTCAAATATTTAATGCCATAAATATTTGAAAGGATAAATGTTAATTTAAAGATAATTTGAATTCTAAAACTCATATTATAAGGTCAATACTTTATAATTAGAATTTAAACAATTTTGTGTTCCTTATAACATAAAAGAGATTAAAAGGAGAAATATTCAAGTCTTATAATATAAAATTATTATATTTCGTTAAAGACTTGTTTGCTCTATTTATAAAATAAATTAAACTCATAAAATATTAAATGCTTTAAAATGATAATTAGATGATACAATTATTAAGTTTAAACCATTAGAAGTTAAGATATTCTTAAGTAGCTTTCTTAAAAAGTAATTTCAAAAGATAAATTTAGTCATCATTGAGGAAGTGAAAAAGAATGTGTATGAAAAACTGAGATCAAGAACATTAGTTTAACCAGGCCCCTTGTAAACAGTAAACATGCAAACCTCTTTAGGTATTCAAGTATTTTTTAAGATAAAGATTCAAATCAGAACCTTGGAGATATATGTCATATTCTTTGCAATAGAGAACTTAAAGTTCTAAGTTGTCGAGTGGTTTTGTGACTTAACAAAATCGCACCACAACAAATTAGTGTTAGAAGGAGGGCCTGATGAAAAACTGTTAATTGGTTTTGTTTTTCATGTAGTTTGTTATAAAAAGAAAAAAAATTGTTTGAAATTTTCAATTTATGTTGCATTAATGTTAATCTATCATAAATTCGAAAATTAGGTTATGATGCAATTTTTATAAATTTTCATACATAGCCTTGCATATTAAAGTTGGGTAAATGCTAGAAAATGATTTACAATTTTATAAGCATGATGGAACGATTGTGCCAGAAGAACTTATTCAGGCATATAAAAATGTTATGCTTAGTTTTCAAATTATGCAAGAAGATCTTTTTCTGTAGAATGTCTCCATACACATTGGATGAAGTTGCTAAAAATTGGTTTATCAATTTACCTGCAGGTTCTACCGCTTCTTGGAATCAGCTGGAAACAGCGTACCTTGAACATTTTATAAAATTGGTTGACACAAATTTGTTATCAAATCAATTTGCCTCTATTTGTAAAAAACTTAATGAATCCATGAGTCAGTTTAACGATAGGTTTCATGAGTTATATGCTGAAATAGAGACACATTTTATTATTTCAGAAGAAGAAGTTGTTCAAATATATTTGGAATCTTTAGATCCTTTTACGATTAAGTGTTTAGAAATGTTTCCTAGAGATTTATCTTATCTGGCGTGTATGGTGGTGCAGTAGCTATAGAGCAATGGTTGATTTCAAAAGGAATTTATGTGGGTAGATTATCATTACATCATCCTAAGGTTTCAAATCAATTACTACCCATGAGTCATGATATGCATTTTTCGACACCATCCTATGAAAGTTCTTCTTGTTTATATAAGTTTTAGTGTGTTTGTTTATTGTACTAGAGTGTTTGAGTCACTGTCAAACATGTCATTCATATTACATCCTGTTAATACACGTTTCAGCTTACGTCATATCATTTTCATATCATCTTATTTTCACGAATGTCAATTTTAGGGCCCCTAATTAAAGTACAATGACAAGCATGGCTATAAAAAATATTTACTTTGAAAATGATCATTAATATATATCACCTAATCCCCACCACCAATACATCATGTCTTGCATAAATCATCTCTGATTCTAGTAATTCATATTTGTATTGGTTTATTCTCATTCATAGGATGCTTATTAAAGCTTGTGATTCTAATATTCATGTTTTGTGTGTTCAGAGTTTGGTTTTAATCTGAAATGTCCATTGACATTTACCAGCAGAGTCATCAATATTATGACGTCCTTCACAACGACACCAAGAATGGAAAACCACTTGCAAATTTGAAAATTTGTTTCAAATTGTTGCTAACGCTTGGTGTCCACAGTTGGTATCAATGAAAATATCAACCATTGTTCATTGTCCTCAAAATTTTCTATAACCGAGTTCTATTATCCAGATTCATTTCATGACTTGAAAATATTTGAATGATTTTGGCCAAAGTCACGTTCATCAAATACTTCGACTTATATGTTTATCCGAAAATTGTATTTGGTTGTTGTGTGATTTTGTTGTTGTAGTTAGAATGCCTATGTTAGTTTTGTCTTTATTGTCATATTATATTAGGTTTATTATGTTATATGTTATTATTAGAATTGTTATGTTAGAATTTTAAATGTGATTGTGATTTCATTATTTTTTTTGTTGTGTTGTTTATGTTTTAATATTTTATGTTTGTTATAATTATTTATATATGGTTGTGTTAATTGTTATGTTAATTGTTTTTTATGTTTCTAAATATTTGTTTTGTTGTTAATTTATGTTTGTTTTAATGTATTAGAGTTCATGTTTATTTTGTTATGTTATAATATGTTATGTTCATTTATGTACTTGTTTTATATTATGTTGTCTTAGTATGTGGTTAATTTTAAATGTTTTCTCTTTCACTTTTATGTTTGTTATTTTATGTTATGTTATATTGTGTCTTGATTTTGTTGAGCTTAGTATTTTTATTTATTTTTATTTTTATTTTGTTGTTTAATGTTTGTTATTATTTTATGTGTTTAATATATTTGTCGTGTTGAAGTAATTTGTGTTAAATCTTTTATATGTTTAATGTCTTAGAATGTCATGTTTTTGTGTTCAATCGTTTGTTTATTGATGTTTTTGTGTTGAATCATTTGTTTATTGTTAAAGCTTTAAAATTAAATTTTATGTTAATAAAAGAATGTGCTTTATTATGCAGGTTAGAGCGAGCGACGCGATTTACAAAGTTAATGACATATTTCTCAAGGACCATCAAGACTTATGTTCAAATGTGCATAAGTATTTAAGGGTTCATGGATGAATAAAAAACAATAGGATGATTTTGTATTGATAAAGCCCTTATATCGTAACGACCCATTATATATGGGATAAAGTTGATTTGGTTGGAACCGCAATGGATGCCCTACCAACAATGTTAATAAATGCAGATAGAGGATCAATGTGCTTTGTTCAAAGCTTTACTTTCACAACTTTATTGGATGTACATGGTGTCCCTGTGAAGATAAATTTATTCGATTGAAGGTTCATATGATTTAAAATTGTGGCTTATGATAGCTTGTGAATGAAAACGTATCTCTTGGATTGGGATTGAACTTCATCATGGTAAAATTGACTATACTTAATCAGCAGTAGAATGAATATAGTGATACACAATGTGGCTTCATAATGATGGCATCTCCATAACACGTTAAATATCAGGATTTGAAAATTGCTTCTATTGAATAGAGAAAATGAAGAAGTAGTATTAAAGAGGAATGAAATTTCAATAAAAGAATATGCCACTATAAATAAATAGTTTGTATGGGAACTCAGGAAGAAGCACTTGCATAGTGTTAATAGCTAATAAAGGGCAGAGGAATCAAACATTGACGTTGTAGTCAAGGGCGTTGAATATTTATTGAAAGGTAACCATAATGGTATTTTTAAAATAATACTTTTGTTGTTTTGTTGTGACAATTGAATATTAGTGGCAAGTGGTGATGTGAATGAACATGATGGTTTTGACATTATGAATATTTAGACAATCAGAAAGAACATAATGTTTAAGAGCCACGAAGAGACATTCATCAAAATGAAGAAGCTTGGTGGTAACACACAATGCGACGATACGGGATTTATACGATGGATTTGCAAAAGTAAAAAATCAATTCGTGATGCTATCTAGAGCTCATAAATTTGGAGATGTTAGGAAATTCATAAACTAAATGTAAGCAGAGGACACCAGTTTAATAAAATGCATGAGGAATGTGATTTATCAAAATGTGCTCTTACCAATGCTAATAAAAGAAGTGACGGCGATGTGTGAAGTATATGTGTGAACAAGGGATTTGAATGAGTTTTTGCAAATAGTATGAATATCGTGTTAAATCAGATCTATATTTTCTTTCATTATCAAAAAATTTAATATTGTATCCAAAACAGAATCTGGTTGCAACTTGAGGTAACAAGTATTGTTTATCCGCATGGGATTGTGAGTCATTTTGGAAGTATGGGATGCATGTTATCAAATAAAAATATCATTGCAAATGAATAAAGGTATTGAGACTTACAGCGGTAGCATGGTAAAACAACAATCTGATAGTACAGAACATGGCGCACTAGGGAATCGAGATATGAAGTGATGATAGAAGTTAACTTTCAATGTTTTACTAAAATATGGAGTGACTATCATATTTGTGGTTGTGTTTGAAGACAGGGGTTCAAATAAATGATATTTCAGGGTGTAGCACCAATGATGGGAATTTTAATATGTGATGTTGGGTAATGATTGAATCCAAGATCTGGTGATGGCGGTGCACATCAAAGATGAAATCTTAATCAAATGAGTGAGAATAGTGAGCATGGTATGCAGTGGGGACTTCACTAGCACATAAATGACAATGGTAAAATTATTTTATGAAGGTCATAAATCAAGGATAAACGTGTAATATTTGATGAAGGTAAATCATGAAAATCACTGCACACATGGGGAATTATTGTCTCCAATATTGCAGGTGAAGAATCATAGATGAAATTGGAGCAACATAAGAAGAGGTATTAAACTGGAATGAAATTCCTACATTACTGGGTGAAGAAACATACCACATGACTGGGCAAATTAATACAAAGTCTATCAACCGATGGATAATTTTTGAAGAGATGATATAGTCAATCATGGCTTTCGTTATAATGTGGAGTTGATTCGGCAATAAATTTTTTTTATTAAAACATTGTGCATCTAGTGGCTATATCAATATTTCGAAGATGTGGGTTGGACTATTAGAAATTTATGGCATGTTGATAGTAATAAAGTTATAGTGACAGGTAAACAACAAAAGTGACATGGGCATAATATGCTAATGTTAAGCATGTTTTGATGTACGTGAGAGCGACATGATCTGGAGTTGGAGAATATTATAGATGCGGAAGATTTAGTCAATATGTTAATCACCAAAATAAATAGATTTCATGATTAATTGAATAAAATAGTACTAGGTAATGTGACTATGGATAAAATTAAAGCTTAAATCAAAGTGAAATTTAATGGGTGATGGAGGAATTAAAAGAGGATTTAAATTTATTAAAAATGATGTTAAGATGAAGGTGTAAGCTATTATTTTATCCCTGCACCCATGTAAATAGTAAAGTGTTTTCATTAAAGAAGAAATAAAGGGACAAGATGGTTGGAAATGAAGTTAAAACATAATTGTGCGTAGTGAAACAAGAAAACAACATACCAAAAATAGGATATGAGAGTTCAAATACATCATGAAATGATATAACAAGGGTCATATGTTGGCTGCAGAGAACAAGAAAGAGAGAAACATCTGAGGAGGCCATAGTTGGAAGAAGTCGCTTTATGAGGATACACTGTTGCAGAAGGTTCAGGAGCCTATTGTAAGATCTAAAAATTACATTTATATATTTTCTTTTATCATTCATGCGTCAAATCTATGTGTGATCTTGTTAGAAAATATTTAGATGTAATATTTTAAAAGTCATAAATTCCATAGGAGATAGCACTATTTTGTAATTGTACTGTGTTTTTTAGGTAGATTGTTGAGTAGTTCAGGATTACTCTTTGTATTTAGTGCAGTTGTTTTTTTTTGAAAGCATGTCGGAAGAATAAAATTTAGTTTTGTTTTATTATACCCAAACCTTCATTTTTTGATTAGAATATTCAGATCTAGATGGACCTAGTGATATATGAGCGAAATATTTATATACTAGGTTTATTCATAATCTTATTACCTGAATGTTCAATCCATAAATAATTTAGGTGAAGGAAAAAAAATAAAGCAAGGTTTATATTTGATTTAATTTCATAAATCAAATAAATTATTGTTTCCTTTTCATGGCAGTTAGGTTGTGCATAATACAGTATATAGAAAAGGAAATTGAGGCTACAATGTCAAATATTTAAATCTATGAGTATTTGATAGGTTAATCTTATACATTAAAACAGGACCTTTGTAGGTTATTTATTATTAACCGAATATAAATTTGATAATCTACAATTTTGGTGTGATTTTATTTATTTTGATGCCATAAGATGATAAAATCATGTTTTATGTCCATAAGCTTATGTTGAAAGAATTACAATTATTTGATTCAAATATTTAATGCCATAAATATTTGAAAGGATAAATGTTAATTTAAAGATAATTTGAATTCTAAAACTCATATTATAAGGTCAATACTTTATAATTAGAATTTAAACAATTTTGTGTTCCTTATAACATAAAAGAGATTAAAAGGAGAAATATTCAAGTCTTATAATATAAAATTATTATATTTCGTTAAAGACTTGTTTGCTCTATTTATAAAATAAATTAAACTCATAAAATATTAAATGCTTTAAAATGATAATTAGATGATACAATTATTAAGTTTAAACCATTAGAAGTTAAGATATTCTTAAGTAGCTTTCTTAAAAAGTAATTTCAAAAGATAAATTTAGTCATCATTGAGGAAGTGAAAAAGAATGTGTATGAAAAACTGAGATCAAGAACATTAGTTTAACCAGGCCCCTTGTAAACAGTAAACATGCAAACCTCTTTAGGTATTCAAGTATTTTTTAAGATAAAGATTCAAATCAGAACCTTGGAGATATATGTCATATTCTTTGCAATAGAGAACTTAAAGTTCTAAGTTGTCGAGTGGTTTTGTGACTTAACAAAATCGCACCACAACAAATTAGTGTTAGAAGGAGGGCCTGATGAAAAACTGTTAATTGGTTTTGTTTTTCATGTAGTTTGTTATAAAAAGAAAAAAAATTGTTTGAAATTTTCAATTTATGTTGCATTAATGTTAATCTATCATAAATTCGAAAATTAGGTTATGATGCAATTTTTATAAATTTTCATACATAGCCTTGCATATTAAAGTTGGGTAAATGCTAGAAAATGATTTACAATTTTATAAGCATGATGGAACGATTGTGCCAGAAGAACTTATTCAGGCATATAAAAATGTTATGCTTAGTTTTCAAATTATGCAAGAAGATCTTTTTCTGTAGAATGTCTCCATACACATTGGATGAAGTTGCTAAAAATTGGTTTATCAATTTACCTGCAGGTTCTACCGCTTCTTGGAATCAGCTGGAAACAGCGTACCTTGAACATTTTATAAAATTGGTTGACACAAATTTGTTATCAAATCAATTTGCCTCTATTTGTAAAAAACTTAATGAATCCATGAGTCAGTTTAACGATAGGTTTCATGAGTTATATGCTGAAATAGAGACACATTTTATTATTTCAGAAGAAGAAGTTGTTCAAATATATTTGGAATCTTTAGATCCTTTTACGATTAAGTGTTTAGAAATGTTTCCTAGAGATTTATCTTATCTGGCGTGTATGGTGGTGCAGTAGCTATAGAGCAATGGTTGATTTCAAAAGGAATTTATGTGGGTAGATTATCATTACATCATCCTAAGGTTTCAAATCAATTACTACCCATGAGTCATGATATGCATTTTTCGACACCATCCTATGAAAGTTCTTCTTGTTTATATAAGTTTTAGTGTGTTTGTTTATTGTACTAGAGTGTTTGAGTCACTGTCAAACATGTCATTCATATTACATCCTGTTAATACACGTTTCAGCTTACGTCATATCATTTTCATATCATCTTATTTTCACGAATGTCAATTTTAGGGCCCCTAATTAAAGTACAATGACAAGCATGGCTATAAAAAATATTTACTTTGAAAATGATCATTAATATATATCACCTAATCCCCACCACCAATACATCACGTCTTGCATAAATCATCTCTGATTCTAGTAATTCATATTTGTATTGGTTTATTCTCATTCATAGGATGCTTATTAATGCTTGTGATTCTAATATTCATGTTTTGTGTGTTCAGAGTTTGGTTTTAATCTGAAATGTCCATTGACATTTACCAGCAGAGTCATCAATATTATGACGTCCTTCACAACGACACCAAAAATGGAAAACCACTTGCAAATTTGAAAATTTGTTTCAAATTGTTGCTAACGCTTGGTGTCCACAGTTGGTATCAATGAAAATATCAAACATTGTTCATTGTCCTCAAAATTTTCTATAACCGAGTTCTATTATCCAGATTCATTTCATGACTTGAAAATATTTGAATGATTTTGGCCAAAGTCACGTTCATCAAATACTTCGACTTATATGTTTATCCGAAAATTGTATTTGGTTGTTGTGTGATTTTGTTGTTGTAGTTAGAATGCCTATGTTAGTTTTGTCTTTATTGTCATATTATATTAGGTTTATTATGTTATATGTTATTATTAGAATTGTTATGTTAGAATTTTAAATGTGATTGTGATTTCATTATTTTTTTTGTTGTGTTGTTTATGTTTTAATATTTTATGTTTGTTATAATTATTTATATATGGTTGTGTTAATTGTTATGTTAATTGTTTTTTATGTTTCTAAATATTTGTTTTGTTGTTAATTTATGTTTGTTTTAATGTATTAGAGTTCATGTTTATTTTGTTATGTTATAATATGTTATGTTCATTTATGTACTTGTTTTATATTATGTTGTCTTAGTATGTGGTTAATTTTAAATGTTTTCTCTTTCACTTTTATGTTTGTTATTTTATGTTATGTTATTTTGTGTCTTGATTTTGTTGAGCTTAGTATTTTTATTTATTTTTATTTTTATTTTGTTGTTTAATGTTTGTTATTATTTTATGTGTTTAATATATTTGTCGTGTTGAAGTAATTTGTGTTAAATCTTTTATATGTTTAATGTCTTAGAATGTCATGTTTTTGTGTTCAATCGTTTGTTTATTGATGTTTTTGTGTTGAATCATTTGTTTATTGTTAAAGCTTTAAAATTAAATTTTATGTTAATAAAAGAATGTGCTTTATTATGCAGGTTAGAGCGAGCGACGCGATTTACAAAGTTAATGACATATTTCTCAAGGACCATCAAGACTTATGTTCAAATGTGCATAAGTCATTAAGGGTTCATGGCTGAATAAAAAACAATAGGATGATTGTGTATTGATAAAGCCCTTATATCGTAACGACCCATTATATATGGGATAAAGTTGATTTGGTTGGAACCGCAATGGACGCCCTACCAACAATGTTAATAAATGCAGATAGAGGATCAATGTGCTTTGTTCAAAGCTTTACTTTCACAACTTTACTAGATGTACATGGTGTCCCTATGAAGATAAATTTATTCGATTGAAGGTTCATATGATTTAAAACTATGGCTTATGATAGCTTGTGAATGAAAATGTATCCCTTGGATTGGGATTGAACTTCATCATGGTAAAATTGACTATACTTAGTCAGAAGTAGAATGAATATAGTGTGACACAATGTGGCTTCAAAATGATGGCATCTCCACAACACGTTAAATATCAGGATTTGACAATTTCTTCTATTAAATAGAGAAAATGAAGAAGTAGTATTAAAGAGGAATGAAATTTCAATAAAAGAATATAACACTATAAATAAATAGTTTGTATGGGAACTCAGGAAGAAGCACCTACATAGTGTTAATAGATGACAAAGGGCAGAGGAATCAAACATTGACGTTGTAGTCGAGGGCGTTGAATATTTCTTGAAAGGTAACCATAATGGTATTTTTAAAATAATACTTTTGTTGTTTTGTTATGACAATTGAATATCAGTGGCAAGTGGTGATGTGAATGAACATGATGGTTTTGACATTATGAATATTTAGACAATCAGAAAGAACATAATGTTTAAGAGCCACGAAGAGACATTCATCAAAATGAAGAAGCTTGGTGGTAACACACAATGCGACGATAGGGGATATATACGATGGATTTGCAAAAGTAAAAAATCAATTTGTGATGCTATCTAGAGCTCATAAATTTGGAGATGTCAGGAAATTCATAAACTAAATGTAAGTAGAGGACACCAGTTTAATAAAATGCATGAGGAATGTGATTTATCAAAATGTGCTCTTACCAATGCTAGTAAAAGAAGTGACGGCGGTGTGTGAAGTATATGTGTGAACAAGGGATTTGAATGAGTTTTTGCAAATAGTACGAATATTGTGTTAAATAAGATTTATATTTACTTTCATTATCAAAAAATTTAATATTGTATCCAAAACAGAATCTGGTTGCAACTTGAGGTAACAGTATTGTTTATCTGCATGGGATTGTGAGTCATTTTGGAAGTATGGGATGCATGTTATCAAATAAAAATATCACTGCAAATGAATAAAGGTATTGAGACTTACAATGATAGCATGGTAACACAACAATCTGATAGTACAGAACATGGCGCACTAGGGAATCGAGATATGAAGTGATGATAGAAGTTAAGTTTCAACGTTTTACTAAAATATGGAGTGACTATCATATTTGTGGTTGCGTTTGAAGACAGGGGTTCAAATAAATGATATTTCAGGGTGTAGCACCAATGATGGGAATTTTAATATGTGATGTTGGGTAATGATTGAATCCAAGATCTGGTGATGGCGGTGCACATCAAAGATGAAATCTTAATCAAATGAGTGAGAACAGTGAGCATGGTATGCAGTGGGGACTTCACTAGCACATAAATGACAATGGTAAAATTATTTTATGAAGGTCATAAATCAAGGATAAATGTGTAATATTTGATGCAGGTAAATCATGAAAATCACTGCGCACATGGGGAATTATTGTCTCCAATATTGCAGGTGAAGAATCATAGATGAAATTGGAGCAACATAAGAAGAGGTATTAAACTGGAATGAAATTCCTACATTACTGGGTGAAGAAACATACCACATGACTGGGCAAATTAATACAAAGTTTGTCAATCGATGGATAATTGGTGAAGAGATGATATAGTCAATCATGGCTTTCGTTATCATGTGGAGTTGATTCGGCAATAAAACAATTTTATTAAAACATTGTGCATCTGGTGGCTATATCAATATTTCAAATATGTGCGTTGGACTGTTATAAATTTATGGCATGTTGATAGTAATACAGTTATAGTGACAGGTAAACAACAAAAGTGACACGGGCATAATCTGCTAATGTTAAGCATGTTTTGATGTACGTGAGAGCGCCATGATCTGGAGTTGGAGAATATTATAGATGTGGAAAATTTAGTCAATATGTTAATCACCAAAATAAATAGATTTCATGATTAATTGAATAAAATAGTACTAGGTAATGTGATTATGAATAAAATTAAAGCTTAAATCAAAGTGAAATTTCATGGGTGATGGAGGAATTAAAAGAGGATTTAAATTTATTAAAAATGAGGTTATGATGAAGGTGTAAGCTATTATTTTATCCCTACACCCATGTAAATGGTAAAGTGTTTTCATTAAATAAGAAATAAAGGGGCAAGATGGTTGGAAAGGAAGTTAAAACATAATTGTGCATAGTGAAACAAGAAAACAACATACCTAAAATAGGATATGAGAGTTCAAATACATCATGAAATAATATAACAAGGGTCGTATGTTGGCTGCGGAGAACAAGAAAGAGAGAAACATCTGAGGAGGCCATAGTTGGAAGAAGTCGCTTTATGAAGATACACTGCTGTAGAAGGTTCAGGAGCCTATTGTAAGATCTAAAAATTACATTTATATCTTTTCTTTTATCATGCATGCGTCAAATCTATGTGTGATCTTGTTAGAAAATATTTAGATGTAATATATTAAAAGTCATAAATTCCATAGGAGATAGCACTATTTTGTAATTGTATTGTGTTTTTCGGGTAGATTGTTGAGTAGTTCAGGATTACTCTTTGTATTTAGCGCAGTTCTTTTTTTTTGAAAGCATGTCGGAAGAATAAAATTTAGTTTTGTTTTATTATACCCAAACCTTTCTTCATTTTTTGATTAGAATATTCAGATCTATAAGGACCTAGTGATATATGAGCGAAATATTTATATACTATGTTTATTCATAATCTTATTACCTGAATGTTCAATACATAAATAATTCAAATGAAAGAAAAAAAATAAAGCAAGGTGTATATTTGATTTAATTTCATAAATCAAATAACTTCTTGTTTCCTTTTCATGGCAGTTAGGTTGCGCATAATACAGTATATAGAAAGGGAAATTGAGGCTACAGTGTCAAATATTTAAATCTATAAGTATTTGATAGGTGAATCTTATACATTAAAATAGGACCTTTGTAGGTTATTTATTATTAACCGAATATAAATTTGATAATCTACAATTTTGGTGTGATTTTATTGATTTTGATGCCATAAGATGATAAAATCATGTTTTATGTCCATAAGCTTCTGTTGAAAGAATTACAATTATTTGATTCAAATATTTAATGCCATAAATATTTGAAAGGATAACTGTTAATTTAAAGATAATTTGAATTCTAAAACTCATATTATAAGGTCAATACTTTATAATTAGAATTTAAACAATTTTGTGTTCCTTATAACATAAAAGAGATTAAAAAGAGAAATATTCAAGTCTTTTAATATAAAATTATTATATTTCGTTAAAGACTTGTTTGCTCTATTTATAAAAGAAATTAAACTCATAAAATATTAAATGTTTTAAAATGATAATTAGATGATACAATTATTAAGTTTAAAGCATTAGAAGTTAAGATATTCTTAAGTAGCTTTCTTAAAAGGTAATTTCAAAAGATAAATCTAGTCATCATTGTGGAAGTGAAAAAGAATGTGTATGAAAAACTGAGATCAAGAACATTAGTTTAACCAGGCCCCTTGTAAACAGTAAACATGCAAACCTCTTTAGTTATTCAAGTATTTCTTAATATAAAGATTCAAATCAGGACCTTGGAGATATATGTCATATTCTTTGTAATAGATAACTTAAAGTTCTAATTTGTCGAGTGGTTTTGTGACTTAACAAAATCGCACCTCAACAAAATGATTTACCATTTTATAATAATGATGGAACAATTGCGCTAGAAGAACTTATTCAGACATATAAAAATGTTATGCTTAGTTTTCAAATTATGCAAGAAGATTTTTTTCTGTAGAATGTTTCCATACACATTGGATGAAGTTGCTAAAAATTGGTTTATCAATTTACCTACAGGTTCTACCACTTCTTGGAATCAGTTGGAAACATCGTACCTTGAACATTTTATAAAATTGGTTGACATAGATTTGTTATCAAATCAATTTGCCTCTATTTGTTAAAAACTTAATGAATCCATGAGTCATTTTAATGAGTTATATGCTGAAATAGAGACACATTTTATTATTTCAGAAGAAGTTGTTCAAATATATTTGGAATCTTTAGATCCTTTTACGATTAAGTGTTTAGAAATGTTTCCTAGGGATTTATCTTATCTGGCATGTATGGTGGTGCAGTAGCTGTAGAGCAATGGTTGATTTCAAAAGGAATTTATGTGGGTAGATTATCATTACATCATCCTAAGGTTTCAAATCAATTACTACCCATGAGTCATGATATGCATTTTTCGACACCATCATGTGAAATTTATTCTGGGTTATATAAGTTTTAGTGTGTTTATTTATTGTACTAGAGTGTTTGAGTCACCATGAAACATGTCATTCATATTACATCCTGTTAATACACGTTTCAGCTTACATCATATCATTTTCATATCATCTTATTTTCAAGAATGTCAATTTTAGGGCCCCTGATTAAAGAACAATGACAAGCATGGGTAAAACAAATATTTACTTTGAAAATGATCATTAACATATATCACCTAATCCCCACCAGTAATACATCATGTCCTGCATAAATCATCTTTGATTCCAGTAATTCATATTTGTATTGGTTTATTCTCTTTCGCGGGATGCTTATTAATGCTTGTGATTCTAATATTCATGTTTTGTGTGTTCAGAGTTTAGTTTTAATCTGAAATGTCCATTGACATTTACCAGCAGAGTCACCAATATTATGACGTCCTTCACAACGACCCCAAAAATGGAAAACCACTTGCAAATTTGAAAATTTGTTTCAAATTGTTGCTAACACTTGGTGTCCACAATTGGTATCAATGAAAATATCAAACATTGTTCATTGTCCTCAGAATTTTCTATAACCGGGTTCTATTATCTAGATTCATTTCATGACTTGAAAATCTCTGAATGATTTTGGCCAAAGTCACGTTCATCAAATACTTCAGCTTATATGTTTATCCGAAAATTGTATTTGGTTGTTGTGTGATTTTGTTGTTGTAGTTAGAATGCCTATGTTAGTTTTGTCTTTATTGTCATATTATATTAGGTTTATTATGTTATAGGTTAATATTAGAATTGTTATGTTAGAAGTTTAAATGTGATTGTGGTTTCATTATTTTTTTTGTTGTGTTGTTTATGTTTTAATATTTTATGTTTATTATAATTATATATATATGGTTGTGTTAATTTTTATGTTAATTGTTTTTTATGTTTCTAAACATTTGTTTTGTTGTTAATTTATGTTTGTTTTAATGTATTAGAGTTCATGTTTATTTTGTTATGTTATAATATGTTATGTTCATTTATGTACTTGTTTTATATTACGTTGTATTAGTATGTGGTTAATTTTAAATGTTTTCTCTTTCACTTTTATGTTATGTTATTTTATGTTATGTTATTTTGTGTCTTGATTTTGTTGAGCTTAGTATTTTTATTTATTTTTATTTTTATTTTGTTGTTTAATGTTTGTTATTATTTTATGTGTTTAATATATTTGTCATGTTGAAGTAATTTGTGTTAAATATTTTATATGTTTAATGTATTAGAATGTCACGTTTTTGTGTTCAATCGTTTGTTTATTGATGTTTTTGTGTTCAATCATTTGTTTATTGTTAAATATTTAAAATTAACTTTTATGTTAATAAAAGAATGTGGTTTATTATGCAGGTTAGAGCGAGCGACGCGATTTACAGAGTTAAGGACATATTTCTCAAGGACCATCAAGACTTATGTTCAAATGTGCATAAGTCATTAAGGGTTCATGGCTGAATAAAAAACTATAGGATGATTTTGTATTGATAAAGCCCTTATATCGTAACGACCCATTATATATGGGATAAAGTTGATTTGGTTGGAACCGCAACGGACGCCCTACCAACAATGTTAATAAATGTAGATAGATGATGAATGTGCTTTGTTCAAAGCTTTACTTTCACAACTTTACTGGATGTACATGGTGTCCCTGTGAAGATAAATTTATTCGATTGAAGGTTCATATGATTTAAAATTGTGGCTTATGATAGCTTGTGAATGAAAATGTATCTCTTGTATTGGGATTGAACTTCATCATGGTAAAATTGACTATGCTTAATCAGCATTAGAATGAATATAGTGTGACACAATGTGGCTTCAAAATGATGGCATCTCCACAACACGTTAAATATCAAAATTTGACAATTGCTTCTATTAAATAGAGAAAATGAAGAAGTAGTATTAAATAGGATGAAATTTCAATAAAAGAATATGCCACTATAAATAAATAGTTTGTATGGGAACTCAGGAAGAAGCACCTGCATAGTGTTAATAGCTGACAAAGGGCAGAGGAATCAAACATTGACATTGTAGTCGAGGGCGTTGAATATTTCTTGAAAGGTAACCATAATGGTATTTTTAAAATAATACTTTTGTTGTTTTGTTGTGACAATTGAATATCAGTGGCAAGTGGTTATGTGAATGAACATGATCATTTTGACATTAAGAATATTTAGAAAATCAGAAAGAACATAATGTTTAAGAGCCTTGAAGAGACATTCATCAAAATGAAGAAGCTTGGTGGTAACACACAATGCGGCGATACGGGATTTATACGATGGATTTGCAAAAGTAAAAAATCAATTCGTGATGCTATCTAGAGCTCATAAATTTGGAGATGTCAAGAAATTCATAAACCAAATGTAAGTAAAGGACACTAGTTTAATAAAATGCATGAGGAATGTGATTTATCAAAATACGCCCTTACCAATGGTAGTAAAATAAGTGATGGCGGTGTGTGAAGTATATGTGTGAACAAGGGATTTGAATGAGTTTTTGCAAATAGTATGAATATCATGTTAAATAAGATTTATATTTACTTTCATTATCAAAAAATTTAATATTGTATCCAAAACAAAATTTGGTTGCAACTTGAGGTAACAGTATTGTTTATCTGCATGGGATTGTGAGTCATTTTGGAAGTATGGGATGCATGTTATCAAATAAAAATATCACTAAAAACCAATAAAGGTATAGAGACTTACAATGGTAGCATGGTAACACAACAATCTGATAGTACAGAACATGGCACACTGGGGAATCGAGATATGAAGTGATGATAGAATTTAACTTTCAAAGTTTTACTAAAATATGGAGTGACTATCATATTTGTGGTTGCGTTTGAATACAGGGGTTCAAATAAATGATATTTCAAGGTGTAGCACCAATGATGGGAATTTTAATATGTGATGTTGGGTAATGATTGTGTCCAAGATCTGGTGATGGTGGTGCACATCAAAGATGAAATTTTAATCAAATGAGTGAGAAAAATGAGCATGGTATGCAGTGGGGACTTCACTAGCACATAAATGACAATGGTAAAATTATTTTATGAATGTCATAAATCAAGGATAAATGTGTAATATTTGATGCAGGTAAATCATGAAAATCACTGCGCACATGGGGAATTATTGTCTCCAATATTACAGGTGAAGAATCATAGATGAAATTGGAGCAACATAAGAAGAGGTATTAAACTGGAATGAAATTCTTACATTACTGGGTGAAGAAAAATACCACATGACTGGGCAAATTAATACAAAGTCTGTCAACCGATGGATAATTGGTGAAGAGATGATATAGTCAATCATGGATTTCGTTACCATGTGGAGTTGATTTGGAAATAAAAAAAAATTATTAAAACATTGTGCATGTGGTGACTATATCAATATTTCGAAGATTTGGGTTGGACTGTTAGAAATTTATGGCATGTTGCTAGTAATACAGTTATAGTGACAGGTAAACAACAAAAGTGACACGGGCATAATCTGCTAATGTTAAGCATGTTTTGATGTATGTGATAGCGCCATGATTTGGAGTTGGAGAATATTATAGATGCGTCATATTTAGTCAATATGTTAATCACCAAAATAAATAGATTTCATGATTAATTGAATAAAATAGTACTAGGTAATGTGACTATGGATAAAATTAAAGCTTAAATCAAAGTGAAATTTCATGGGTGATGGAGGAATTAAAAGAGGATTTAAATTTATTAAAAATGAGGTTAAGATGAAGGTGTAAGCTATTATTTTATCCCTGCACCCATGTAAATGGTAAAGTGTTTTCATTAAAGAAGAAATAAAGGGGCAAGATGGTTGGAAAGGAAGTTAAAACATAATTGTGCGTAGTGAAGCAAGAAAACAACATACCAAAAATAAGATATGAGAGTTCAAATACATCATGAAATGATATAACAAGGGTCGTATGTTGGTTGCGGAGAACAAGAAAGAGAGAAACATCTGAGGAGGCCATAGTTGGAAGGATTCGCTTTATGAGGATACACTACTACAGAAGGTTCAGGAGCCTATTGTAAGATCTAAAAATTACATTTATATATTTTCTTTTATCATGCATGCATCAAATCTATGTGTGATCTTGTTAGAAAATATTTAGATGTAATATATTAAAAGTCATAAATTCCATAGGAGATAGCACTATTTTGTAATTGTATTGTGTTTTTCAGGTAGATTGTTGAGTAGTTCAAGATTACTCTTTGTATTTAGTGCAGTTCTTTTTTTTTGAAAGCATGTTCGAAGAATAAAATTTAGTTTTGTTTTATTATACCCAAACATTTCTTCATTTTTTGATTAGAATATTCAGATCTATAAGGACCTAGTGATATATGAGCGAAATATTTATATACTAGGTTTATTCATAATCTTATTACCTGAATGTTCAATCCATAAATAATTCAGGTGAAAGAAAAAAAATAAAGCAAGGTGTATATTTGATTTAATTTCATAAATCAAATAACTTCTTGTTTCCTTTTCATGGCATTTAGGTTGTGCATAATACAGTATATAGAAAAGGAAATTGAGGCTACAGTGTCAAGTATTTAAATCTATAAGTATTTGATAGGTGAATCTTATACATTAAAATTTGACCTTTGTAGGTTATTTATTATTAACCGAATATAAATTTGATAATATACAATTTTGGTGTGATTTTATTGATTTTGATGCCATAAGATGATAAAATCATGTTTTATGTCCATAAGATTATGTTGAAAGAATTACAATTATTTGATTCAAATATTTAATGCCATAAATATTTGAAAGGATAACTTTTAATTTAAAGATAAATTGAATTCTAAAAATCATATTATAAGGTCAATACTTTATAATTAGAATTTAAACAATTTTGTGTTCTTGTAGACACCAAAATAGCACCAATCCGATTATGTGACTGCAAACACTGATCGCATTGACACACACAGCCCCAAGGGCAGCCCCCAGAGGTTAAACAGTGGTCCTAACCACTCTCACAACAGTTTTGGAAGGTCAGAGATCAATTTGGCACCTTCAGGCACTTTGCTCAATATTCGTTCCACCCTGGAACGAATTCAAACTGGGATTCGCCCCACCCAGGGACGAATTTTGGATTCGCTCCAGGGTGGGGCGAATTGCAGGTTTGATGGGCAAAAATTCAAATATTGACAAATGGCAGCTCAGATCCGCCACTCAACGCTTCCTTCATCGCATGGGAGTATGGGTGAGCGTTTTCAAGCGTTAGAGGCAATTACAAGGGTAGTCATGAAGTCCCTATTCAGGGAGGAATCTCCTTCCCCCTGGGAAGGCATGATTGCCAAGTGGCGCCTCTGCATGCCCATTTCAAGAGACCTCCAGGTCTATAAATTGGTGAGTTTCCTCACCCTAAAAAAATATAGAGAGAAGGAGCATTTTAGAGCAATGAAGTGTTGTCATTTTATTTTCATACCTCACACCTTTTGGATTTGCGCCTTTCACATCCTTGATCTCCTTTAGAGGGGAGGTCATTGGGTGACTATTGGGAGGACGAATCTTGAGCCCAAAACCTGAAATTTGGCCACAATATCCCACCAAATTTTTTGACAATACCACACAAGAGGTTTTGGACCCATCCCAAGTGGATTGGTGCCAAAATCAGGCCTCAAACGATGGGCGGCCTGCCCCATGGGCGCCCCCTCCCACACTGCCATAGTCCTAATCGCCCCCCTTCGGAGCGATGGGAATTCCGTGGTAGACTTGCTTTATTTCATTTTTGCATTCAATTCTATGATGCTTAGATAGGTTTTCATTTAAATTTCATCTCATTTTGAACAATTTTGATCATATTTCTATCTTTGCTCGCTTCTACTAATCTACAGGTAGCATCATCAAATTCCCATTGATGGAGGCCAAATTGGGAAAATATGACCATCTGGGTCTTCCCAAAATGCCCCCAATTAGCTAACCCCAAGTTTGTAGGTCTTTTGGAGCTTCCTAGGTAGGACATTTGGGATAGTACCTTTTCAGCATTTTGTTGTAGGTGAATTCGTCCCGCCCGGAGCGAATTCAAATCGGCGAGGAATTTCTTGACTGTTCTTTTTGTAGGGCCTTCCTGGTGGTTTCTTGATGCCCCTATCAAATTTTTAGAGCTTTTGGATTCATTTTAGTCATAGTTTAATTCATTTTTCTTATTCACTTATCGTAGGCTTGGGGATTGCATGCTTTGTTTTATCTGCAGGTGCTACTAACTGTTTCTTGTTCCTTTGAGCATAGGGTCTAGACATTGGAGGAGCAGAAAGGAATCAAGACTCATCAACACAAGCGGCGGTGACATTTGGTCCACCCATTTTACATGTGGGCACGCGGAAGAAGGAAAGGCACCCATGGATGTAACAAGAATGCACACTTAAACGCTCCTAGCCCTTGGAAGGGGAGGATGCGCATTGTAACCGAGTTGTGAAACATATCAATAAAAAGGGCTGTCTTCTTTATTTGCATTTGTTTCATTTTGATTCGCTCATGCTTTTCCCTCTTTTCATGCACTTTCAAATTCCTAGGATTTAGCGTCGAGTTTGGTTCGGTTTGCATCGCATCTTCGCTTTCCTTTTTGCTTCCATATCCTCATGCTTTCAGTGGTGATCATGGTGGGACCTTGTCCTCTATTTTTAATATCAGAGATCTGATCCAAACTTGGTTGTTTTTGCTTGCAGGTACCAAGTTTTCATACGTTGACTGTTGTTCGTTCCATCAGGAGGTGAATACAGAGCTGTAATTCATCTTACCCAGGGACGAATGGGAATTTGCCCCACCCTGTGATGAATACAATCCTATAATTCATTCCCCCTCGGGATGAATTCTAGTCTATGAAGTTTTTAGGCAAAAACTCAGAACCGACAGATTTGGGCAGAGAAGAGGTAAGAGTCCTGAACTTTTCCTATCATTTTCTGTTATTATTTTTCTATTTTTCTAGTTTCTTTTTGCATGCTTAGGAAAGGTTTTGCTGCATGTTTATTTTGTTTCATGCAAAATAAAAAGAACCCCACACACCACGTGGCAAATTAAACACCAAGGAGCTGGTCATAAAACCCCAGCCCTTGATCAAGACCAACGGTGGATTTCATCACCACCTTGGCTTGAATTTTGCATTCATAAACCCCGATCGCTACTGTTGCTAGACGTAAATCTTGATGAAAGCTGACCGAGTGTAGCTGGGGTGATTCCAAGCACACGAGGATAAGTCTTCTATGGTAGGTGTCATAAACAGGGTGATTCCCCTTTCGTACCGCCTACGTTCCACGTACCATCTGCTCTCACGTACCTATAGTTTCCCTCACGTAAGGGCGGGTATATAGAGAGGTTGGTATATCGGCCTGGCAATGGTATATCGAAGGGGTGACCAATTTTGGGAGTCATAAGAGCCCTCATTTTGCATTTAAACGTTCTTTACAAAAACCTTCAAAAAAAAAAACAAAAAAACAAAAAAACACACTAAACCAGGTTTAGGACACACTTTTAATCTTTAAACGAGATAATCACTGCTTTGTGTGTGTGTGTGCTCTTTTCTGTTTAGTGTAGCATAAAAAAATCATAAAAAAGAGATAAAAATCTACTTAGCTTGTAGAAAAACAACACCATGGTGTACACCCGTAGCCAAGCCCAATCAAGGGCAAAAGCTACGAAAAGTGTACAAGGGGGGACAAGTCACCTCCGCTATAGCCCTAAGGACTTGGTCATACCGCCTTGGCGGCCTGACCCACAAGAGAGTCCGCATCATTCCATGTCAAGATGGAACTATAGGGACACCCCTTTGGGGGACACGCCCGTTCATCATAGCCCCTTTCAGGAGGAGTCCTTACACGTGGCGCTCAACATAGACAAGAAAGCTCCCTTAGAAGCTCGATATGAGTGGCCACCGCGTGATGAAGTTCTAGAGCGGCATAGTGTCCATGAGGAGAGGCCACATGATTATGGCATCCCTCCTTTGCCCCCCATCACTATTAGAACCAATAGACAAACCCCAGAGCGTAGGGCTCTTCAAGCGGGGTGAGCCAACTCTGCCCACCCCTTTCACACATACAAAAGGGAGCATGAGGAAGACCATTACATTCCTCGAGAGCAATGTACAGCATGGGAACCATGCACTTTAGCACCCGCTATGTACCATGGTCACCCACTGAGGCCAAATCCTTGGGTAAATGACACCAACCTCGACAGAGGGAAGCGACCCATTGAGATCTCGGATCATCATGACCGAGGTAAATGCATAGGAGAGGCATCCAGGCCTCCAAGGCTCAATATGGCAGAACAAATTGACCTGGAAATCACCAGACATGCCACCCTCCAAGCCCAGATCACACGGCTTGAGCAAGATCAGCAGTAGCTAGAGCGTCTATACCACCTTAGCAAGGAGCGCATTCAGTGCCAAACAGATGAGTTGCTCCATAACCCAGTGCCTGAGAGGGTTCCAACCCCTCGCACCCAAAGAGCGAAACCATATGAGAGGCATAATCCCTTGGTGTGAGATAGGTCCTCGTGACCTTATCAAGTGTTGCCTCTGAGACCCCCTAGACCTGAGCGGGAGGCCACTCCCCGGAACAATGATGGGTACCCTCCGTGGGGACCCACCCAGGGTCATAGGTCTCGTCCAAAGACTCCTCAAGAAGCTTACGAGGAGTATGAACAAGAAGAAGAGCGGGCCGAAATGCCCTACCAAGGTGGAGGGGTTGCTATCCGGCCACCCCCCCATAGGCCTCAAGTCTCCCACAACCCACAATGGGAGCAAACTAAAGAGGAAGAGATTAAATCTTTCGATGCATACAAAGCGCTGCTAGAGCGTTTGGAGTCTGTGGAAACCAAAGCTTCTAGGCCCCAAAAGCCCACGTTACGCCAACTCCATAGTCATCCTGTGCATCCGTCAGTGCCTGCACCCCCTTACCCCGAACACTTTAAGCTGCCTCAGTTGGCAATCTTTAAGGGTGAGGAGGATGCCCAAGAGCATGTGACCAGATTCCTGAGCCAATGTTTTGGCATTCAGGACAATGATGTGTTGTTGCTAAGGACATTTATAACCACATTCGTGGGCCCTGCCTCGGATTGGTTCACTCAATTTTCGAAGCACAACATCAGTAACTTGGATCAGTTAGTGGATGCGTTCCTCGAACGCTTCGCCTTTAACACCAAGAAGAAGGCGTCACTAAGTGACCTGGCCAGCCTCAGGCAGTATGAGGAAGAGACCATGGCGGCCTACGGGAATCGATGGAGGACTCTGCTTTCCAAGCTACCCTACCTCCCTCCTATGTCCGACCTTACACAAATGTTCTCACGAAGTTGTTTGAGATCGATCTCTATGCTATTGCAGCTACAACAATATGCCACCTTAGAGGAAGCTCTGGCGCAAGCCAAAATCATCGAAGAGATCAAGATACAGGATGGCGAGATTGCCAAACCTAAGAAGAAATAATGGAACAAGAACACAAAAATAGGGACTACGCAACAGAAACCCATTGCGGTCAATCAAGTTGCTATAAATGTCCCTAAGCCTGCACAAGAAATATAGCCTCAAAAGGCTAACTATCAGGTAGTGCCTCCTAATAATTATGAAAGAGAAAACTAGAAGCAGGAGCAAAATTAGCAGCGTCGCCCTAGGTGATAGTACACACCTTATACGGAGTCTAGGGACTCCCTATTTGACCACTTATCAGCGGTGAACTTGATCAACCTTCCAGAGATCCAAACCATAGATCCCAATGCTCCCAAGCCTAAGGGATACAGGGAGGACTTGTATTGTAGGTTCCATAGGTGGAAGGGACATGACCTGAATGCATGTTGGAAGTTCAAAGGTTTGATACAAGACCTAATTGACAATAAGACGTTGGCAGTGGACAACCCCGTAGTGCCAAACAACCAGCAGATGGGAGTTTTCAAAGACCCCTTGCCTGCCCATGAGGCACAGGAAAAACCCCTTCAAGTCAATGAGGTGCAATAGAATTGCCCCATGCAAGGGTATGTAGGAATGATAAGCATAGTGACTAGGAACAAGAGATACCCAGGAGTTGCCCCCGAGGCAGCCACAAGAGAGGTTCCATCGACATCACAACCTCAACAACACCCTATGCAACTACCTCCACCTAGACCCACGGCCACGATTCGGACCAAACTCACGTAGAGTTTGAGGACCACGTCGGCTAGGCTCTCCATATATGAGCTTATACAACAATCAACACCCCATCGGGAGGCTCTAATGGAGATATTGAAAGCCATCGAGTTGCAGCCCCACGAAGTGAATTCCTTCAACAACTTCATGGGACATGTCAAACGATGCACGGAGCCAGTCATCACCTTTCGAGAGGATGAAGTTAAATCAGTGTCTGATGACATGGCAGATCCACCCCTGCACGTTATCACGCGGGTCAACGGGATCCCGTATAAGAGGGTGTTGGTAGACACTGGCTCGTCTAGTAACATCATTACCACAGCAACATTGAAACATCTAAAGTTGCTAGCCTCTCACATCACGGCTTCCACCTATACACTACGAGCATTCAATGATGCGATATGCTCGACAATTGGCACAATTGTCCTACCCATTCAAGTAGGACAAAATATGATACCTACATTGTGCCATATTTTGGAAGGCGAGATGGCTTACAACATCTTGCTAGGGCGGCCATGGATCAAGGACATGAAGTGTGTCCCTTCGATAGCTCATCAGTGTTTGAAGTATACATTTGAATGGGAAGTACATGTAGTCCCGACGGACTTAGAACCCTTCAAATATTGCAATGTGGTGCAGTTGATGCCGCAATCGACCCTTCCATCGATGCACTTGGATTTTTTAGTTAAATCCATCTAGACAGGGTTTGATTCCGCAAGCATCCCTGGTGATAAATCCATCAAAACCCCAGCCAAGTACATCTTCATCGTCCGGTCCTTCACCAACAATGCCACCTATCATGGCTAAATAGAAGGACAAAGGGAAGCAAACCCTGGAAGAGGCTCAACCCCTAGAAGAGGTGCTGCCAATAGTATCAACCATCTCTACCGAAGAGATGCCTAGCAAGATGGAAGTTGAGGCTCCTAGTTCACCCAACATGGAGTGGACTCAGGAAGAGCTTCCGTTCCCTCCCCCTCAATCGCCAACAATCACTGTTGAAATGGCCAATACGGGCCTAGGGGAGTATCTGGTGTGGAATGTTGTAGCAACGACCATGCTAGAGTCCATGCAAGACATGGGGAGACCTCGCCTCCCCATCGATACAATTGTTCCTTTAGGCTACCCACCAAACTAGACAAACTTTGTGTATGGGGGCCTTGATCATGGTACTGGGCCATGCATGCAAGAGGACGAAGATGAAGAGCCCTTTGTAGAAGATGTCAACTATCTGTCTAACCCAGACTTCGCTCTGAGATATCTTGGCCAATGCAATTGGCATGGATACGGGCTAGGCAGGTATGAGCAAGGAGTGCGTGTCCTTTTCCAGCCAAGATACCAAATGCCTTATGACAAGTCGGGAGTAGGGTTCAACCACCCCCTGCCCTTGGACATCTTGGTAGAGAACATGCAAGGCCTAGGGATAGGCAACAAGGGTGGATTGGCATCAAATCCTTATGCCAACCCGAACACAAAGTATACATTGGGAGACTACCTCCCATGGTCAACAACCACCCTTGTTAACCTCAATAACCCTTCTCCTTTGCTAGAGAGAGGTGAAAGTTTGGGGACTCACTTTCAAGGAGGGTATAAACAGTGTCAAGAGGGATCTTCGAAGGACGAATCAGAATATGAACCAGCATCATATGACCCCTTTGAATCAGATAGTTATCACTCACAAGTGATCCCCATGAATGACTATCAAGAGAGCCTCTTGACAATGTTCCCTCTAGAGGCTCCAATCGATCCAATGTCGCATCGAGAGAATCGGGTCCCCCCATGGAGAGTGGAACAACCACAATGGGGTCAAATTAATTTGCTCGAGCAAGATGAGCCTGTAATGCCTCAAATAGTTGTCAAAGCCAATGAGGGCTTTTGGATCTTCGATAGTGATTACGAAGATGAAACATAAATGACATATCTTAATCACATGTGGCAGATGCAACAACCATACCCCTTGGAGATTAACGACATATTTGAACAGCTGGGCATAGTTCCAGGGCACGAGTGGTACGTAGACCCAACGGGGTGGGACCTATGTTGGACCCACCACTCTAGGTATATGAAGAGCACCTTCCACCCCAAGACCCTAGAGTGATATCAATGCCGAGGGTAGACCCTATTCTCCTATCAGCACATAGGGTAGACCAAGTCTCTTTTTCATGACAGACCTAGTTAGACCAGCTTACATTGCTTGACGAACAACGCGTTAATGCTCTCGAGCATTTACGTATCTATCAAGAGTGACTTAAGAAATCTTACAACATGAAATTTCACCTGAGGGATTTTCAGGTTGGTGACTTGGTCTTAAAAGAGAACCAACAGAACTCTAGTTTGTCGTCCCATCTAAGGGACAAGTTCATGGCAAATTGGTTAGGTCCCTATGTAATTGATAGTAAAATAGGACCTAGAACATACCAGCTAGCCTCTCTTGATGGAATCAAGGAACTAGAACCCTTGAACATCAGTCATTTGTGGCCATTCCATATCTAAAAGAGCCATAGCCCAAACAAAATGCTCCAAGGATTCCCACAATCGCTTGGTCCATCCCAAAAAGCTCCAAGGATTCTCATAGTCACTTGGTCAATCCCAAAATGCTCCAAGGATTCCCATAATCGCTTGGTCAATCCCAAAATGCCCCAAAGGTACCCATTACCACTTGGTCAACCAAAAAGCTCCAAGGATTCCCACAATCGCTTGGTCAAAAATAAGAAAATTCAAAAATAGTAAAATCATCAAAAATAACAAAAATTTGCATCTCATTTCCAGGCATGCTCAAACTCATCATAACAATAGAGAGCTATTTTCGCATCTCATCTTCATATTCACAAAAAATCAATCCATCAAAAACACAAAAATATGTAGCTGCATTAAGCATCACATCCATACATTGCATATTTGTGATCATACAGGTCAAAGGCACCATAGACTGTAATTACTCCGCCAATCCATCTTGTTCCACATTTCTCCATTCTATAAGCAGTCCATCAAAAATAAATGCCATTCACTTCTTTCTACCATACCAGAGTCAATGGTCTTCTAATGTATCAAGAGTTTTCATCCTTCATTCGTCATTTAGCTTTCTAGCCACGTACTGTACCAAGTCAGACAGATTTTACAAAGGTAGAGTTCTACTTGGATCACACCTTGTTACGTAGCATCCCAACACAAATTAAAACACATAAAAATTCCCAAGTTGTGTGAATGAAAGATGAAACCTGCACAACAATCCAGGTCACCATAAGTGAAATGGTTATCTTGCTCACCCCCTATGCGAATGACCCCAAGAATGCTGAGAGTTGGCAAAAGGACAAGCATCTTCCCTACCCAATTCCCCAAGAATCCCAAGTTCTCAAAAAGTTGCAAACATCATAAAATCTTGCAAAAAGTCAAAACTCCAAAAATTTGACATCACCACCAAAGTGCATACATCAAAAGGCACATACAATAGTGATTCTCATCACTCAAAATTCAAATCCCTTGCTCAAAAGAAAAATAAAAATAAAACAAGTGATTTTTATCACTACAAAAGAGCAAGTATCCCAATACAATTGAAGAAAAGAAGGGAGTCGAACTTGAATCCCTGGAACTCTCAACATTCCGATAGGTCATGAGGCAAACCTCAGTACCGGTTTGGTGGATAGCCTATCGGTCACTGGTGGTAAACCTCCCGCATGACGATATATCTGTCACATTAACTCGTGTATAGATCAATGTTTGCATGTGGATGAGCTAGCTTATGGTATCCTAGATAGCATCGTAGATTAATCTGACTAAATACAACAAAGGAGTTAGTGGAGCTAATTAGGTGATCCTCAGTATAGGTTTGGTTGACAGCCTATCTAGCATTGGCGGTATCCTAACAAATACCACATAAACGAACTCAATTGCACACACAAGGATGTGAAATAACTTGGTCAAAGACAAGTCCGATTCATACCTTGTCCAAAAGTCTTGTAAGATAAAGTATAGTCATGGCTAGTTAGTTAAAACCGTCTGAGTCTCAGAAAACCTTAGCTACATTCTAAACCAACTGCACTATCTTTCATCCTCGCATTGCCATCAACAATCACCAAAAAACCACAAAGGTCTAAACAGTCTATGGTGCTCTCGCCAGACAACACAAATTCAATCCATCCATTACATTTGCATATCTTAAAATTTAGAAACATTTGCATTTATCATAACATATACATCCATAAAAATAAATTAACATGCATACATCCATACTCATCACTCATCATGCATAAAATCAAATCATCACATTTGCATAAACAAAATAAAGTCATCTATATATATCATCAAAAAAAATGCACCAAAACAAGCAATAAAACTTTCCAATGAGAGTGCTTTTGCACTTGACATTTCGGGCATGCAAAATGGACGTCGGGGCCACAAATCCTCACTATCCTACTCCCTAAGAATGCTACCATAGCCGGACCGCTCCACGGGAAGACGGCTCTTTGAGAATTTCATCCCCAAGCGGCGTCACCAAAAAGGATCAAAACCCACCCAAAAATAGCAATAACATTGCCAAACGAAGGCGCCTTTGCGCCTGACATTCTTGGCATCCAAAACAGATGTTGGGGCTACAAATTGTCACTATCCTACTCCCTAAGAAGGCTACCATGGCTAGGTCTCTCCACGGGAGGACGGATTTTTGACAATTTCAGCTCCAAAAAGCGTCACCAAAAGGGTTAACACCCACCAAAAATAGGTCTAAATGTCGAAAAACTGCACACACTTAACGCTAAAACATCTCAAGGCACCCTTGCACAAGTCATCTTGGGTCAAGCGACTCGTCACTTTTCTCATGAAGGTCATTCCCTCATCGATTCGTCGCTTGAGGGGGTAGTCACACTTAGTCACCAGCCAACAAGTACACACCCAATTAAGGAAAATGGCATGCATTCAAAGAATCATTGACAAAGACAATCACGCCCCTGCTTGGGGCAGTAAACAAGCAATAATCACAAGTTGATCAAATCACTTGGCATTTCGTGAATCATGAACTCAAGGTTCTCACAGACAAAAGGTTGCGCCCTTTGCCTATTCATGACTGATCAATGTCCAAGATCAAGTAACACCTCACCGAAAAAGGTTAACACTTGAATTAAGTTCCTTCGCTCGTCAAAAGCAAGGATTCAAGAATGCATGCCCTTTCCATACTTGGGGCATCAAAATTTGGTTAGGTTATTGAGAAACCCTAATCATTAGTGCTTTGGTTATCTATTTTTGCTCGGCACTGTGCCATGCACAGCGCATCCCAAAAAGGGGCATCTGTAGACACCAAAACAACACCAATCCGATTATGTGACTACAAAAATTGATCTCATTGACACACACAGCCCCAAGGGCAGCCCCCAGAGGTTAAAAAGTGGTCCTAACCACTCCCACAATAGTTTTGGAAGGTCAGAGATCAATTTGGCACCTTCAGGCACTTTGCTCAATATCAGTTCCACCCTGGAACGAATTCAAACTGGGATTCGCCCCACCCAGGGACAAATTTTGGATTCGCTCCAAGGTGGGGCGAATTGCAGGTTTGACGGGAAAAAAGTCAAATCTTGACAAATGGCAGCTCAGATCTACCACTCAACGCTTCCTTCATCGCATGGGAGTATGGGTGAGCGTTTTCGAGCGTTAGAGGCAATTACAAGGGCAGTCATGAAGTCCCTATTCAGGGAGGAATCTCCTTCCCCCTGGGAAGGCATGATTGCCAAGTGGCGCCTCTGCATGCCCATTTCAAGAGACCTCCAGGTCTATAAATTGGTGAGTTTCCTCACCCCAAAAAATATAGAGAAGGAGCATTTTAGAGCAACGAAGTGTTGTCGTTTTATTGTCATACCTCACACCTTTTGGATTTGCGCCTTTCACATCCTTGATCTCCTTTAGAGGGGAGGTCATTGGGTGACTATTGGGAGGACGAATATTGAACCCAAAACCCGACATTTGGCCACAATATCCCACCAAATTTGTCGACAATACCACACAAGAGGTTTTGGACCCATCCCAAGTGGATTGGTGCCAAAATCAGGCCTCAAACGGTGGGCGGCCTGCCCCATGGGTGCCCCCTCCCACACTGCCACAGTCCTAATCGCCCCCCTTCGGAGCGATGGGAATTCCATGGAAGACTTGCTTTCTTTCATTTTTGCATTCAATTCTATGATGCTTAGATAGGTTGTCATTTAAATTTCGTCTCGTTTTGAACAATTTTGATCATATTTCTATCTTTGCTCGCTTCTACTAATCTACAGGTAGCATCATCAAATTCCCATTGATGGAGGCCAAATTGGGAAAATATGACCATCTGGGTCTTCCCAAAATGCCCCCAATTAGCTAACCCCAAGTTTGCAGGTCTTTTGGAGCTTCCTAGGTAGGACATTTGGGACAATACCTTTTCGGCGTTTTGTTGCAGGTGAATTCGTCCCGCCCCGGAGCGAATTCAAATCGGCAAGGAATTTCTTTACTGTCCTTTTGCAGGGCCTTCTTGGTGGTGTCTTGATGCCCCTGTCAAATTTTTAGAGCTTTTGGATTCATTTTAGTCATAGTTTAATTCATTTTTCTTATTCACTTATCGTAGGCTTGGGGATTGCATGCTTTGTTTTATCCGCAGGTGCTACTGACTGTTTCTTGTTCCTTTGAGTGCAGGGTCTGGACATCGGAGGAGCAGCAAGGAATCGAGACTCATCAATGCAAGCGTCGACGACATTTGGTCCGCCCATTTTACATGTGGGCACGCGGAAGAAGGAATTTTTCAATTTATGTTGCATTAATGTTAATCTATCATAAATTTGAAAATTAGGTTATGATGCAATTTTTATAAATTTTCATACATAGCCTTGGATATTAAAGTTGGTTAAATGCTAGAAAATGATTTACCATTTTATAAGCATGACGGAACGATTGCGTCAGAAGAACTTATTCAGGCATATAAAAATGTTATGCTTAGTTTTCAAATTATGCAAGAAGATTTTTTTTTGTAGAATGTTTCCATACACATTGGATGAATTTGCTAAAAATTGGTTTATCAATTTACCTGCAAGTTCTACCGCTTCTTGGAATCAGCTGGAAACAACGTACCTTGAACATTTTATAAAACTGGTTGACACAGATTTGTTATCAAATCAATTTTCCTCTATTTGTAAAAAACTTAATGAATCCATGAGTCAGTTTAACGATAGGTTTCATGAGTTATATGCTGAAATAGAGACACATTTTATTATTTCTAAAGAAGTTGTTCAAATATATTTGGAATCTTTAGATCCTTTTACGATTAGGTGTTTAGAAATGTTTCCTAGGGATTTATCTTATCTGGCATGTATGGTGGCGCAGTAGCTGTAGAGCAATGGTTGATTTCAAAAGGAATTTATGTGGGTAGATTATCATTACATCATCCTAAGGTTTCAAATCAATTACTACCCATGAGTCATGATATGCATTTTTCGACACCATCCTGTGAAATTTCTTCTGGGTTATATAAGTTTTAGTGTGTTTGTTTATTGTACTAGAGTGTTTGAGTCACCGTGAAACATGTCATTCATATTACATCCTATTAATACACGTTTCAGCTTACGTCATATCATTTTCATATCATCTTATTTTCATGAATGTCAATTTTAGGGCCCCTGATTAAAGTACAATGACAAGCATGGCTAAAACAAATATTTACTTTGAAAATGATCATTAATATATATCACCTAATCCCCACCAGTAATACATCACGTCCTACATAAATCATCTCTGATTCCAGTAATTCATATTTGTATTGGTTTATTCTCATTCGCAGGATGCTTATTAATGCTTGTGATTCTAATATTCATGTTTTGTGTGTTCAGAGTTTGGTTTTAATCTGAAATGTCCATTGACATTTACTAGCAAAGTCACCAATATTATGACGTCCTTCACAATGACCCCCAAAATGGAAAACCACTTGCAAATTCAAAAAAAAATTTCAAATTGTTGCTAACGCTTGGTGTCCACAGTTGGTATCAATGAAAATATCAAACATTGTTCATTGTCCCAAGAATTTTCTATAACCGGGTTCTATTATCCAGATTCATTTCATGACTTGAAAATCTCTGAATGATTCTGGCCAAAGTCATGTTCATCAAATACTTCAACTTATATGTTTATCTGAAAATTGTATTTGGTTGTTGTGTGATTTTGTTGTTGTAGTTAGAATGCCTATGTTAGTTTTGTCTTTATTATCATATTATATTAGGTTTATTATGTTATAGGTTATTATTAGAATTGTTATGTTAGAATTTTTTTTTTTTGTAAAAGAGGGTAAAAATTTATTAACTCAGCAAAACATTCATGATACAAAGAAAAAGCAGAAGCTATTCAGACATATCAGCTCTCAATAAAGAAGAGAGAGATTGAGAGCAATCAGAAGAAAGTTGAGACCAATTTTGAACATCCCAACCATCTTCAAACTTAGAATCCCATTTAGCTAACAAATTCGCTACCCTATTCCACTCCCGAGGAATATGCACAAAAGAAATGAAGTCCAAGTGAGCAGAGATATTAAGAATTTTCCGAGCAACCCAACTCAACCGCCAACAACCATGAAGACTATCTCCAGAATTTAACAAATTTATAACAATCCGAGAATCAGATTCACAAACAATCCGATGCCAACCCAAAGCATACCCTTGATCCAAAGCATATAAAATTGCGAGTGCTTCCATGAAGTTATTAGAATGATGTCCCTTAAAGCAAGAGAAAAAAAATTGGATAGTACCACTACTATCCCGCCCCACACCACCAATACCAGCATTACCCGGATTACCCCGGGAAGATCCATCCGTATTAATTTTCAGCACTCTCGAAGGAGGCATATTCCATTTACCAACCCTCCGCACCCGATTATTCTGACCCATCCATCTACAAGAGACATTAGGACCAGGACCATTAACCATCAAGCCTAATCTTTCCATGATCTAACGTTCCGCATGGTCCATGGGAGAAATAATCTGACATTTTGCAGACACAGTTTCCTGGATCATTCGCAAAATCCTCTGCCAGACCTGGGAAGTAGTTAACTCCTTACCTTGGAAAATCCGACGGTTCCGTTCAAGCCAAATCTACCAAAAAATGCATGAAGGACCAATACTCCATCCAACTTGTAAAAAGAAAGCCGTTGCAGGAGGCCGCCCCATACTCCTCCAAAAATCAACTATTGATGAAGCATGCGAACAAGGGTGATTCCATACTCCCCACAAATAATGCCAGACTTGTCGAGCAAAGTCACATTGGAGAAGTAAATTCCCAACAGATTCTTCAGCCTTCCCACAGTTATAGCATAAATAGGGGCCAGCAAACCCACGCTTTTGAAAATTATCCCAAGTGAGACAACGATTATGAGTAGCCTGCCACCCATAAAAACTACACTTTGGCCAAATAAACTTATTCCAAACTTGCTTCCACCACGGAACCTCCTCCTCACCAAACCGCTGCCGATCCAAAACACAATAACCAGCAGCAACCGAAAATATCCCTCTATTATCTCTTCCCCATGCTAGCACATCATCCCCAGGTAGAGAAGAGCAGGGACGGCTAGCGAGAATACGGGCCAGCTCTACCCTCGCATCCATAGTGCCACCAGCAGGCCATTCTCGAGGATCCTTCCACTGGAGACTAACCATCTGACCAAAGGACTTAACAGTTTTGAAATCTGCCACCTTCAACCATCCAGCATCCCAAAAGCATTGAGCAAGATCTTGAAGATGTGGAAACTCGCTAAGAAGAGGAGCAAAGCCATCCCAAGAATCCTGCCAAAAAAGAGCCCGAGACCCAGTATAACAAATCCAGAATAACCCCTGCTTAACCAGCTCTGCTCCCTTTTTCAAAGTATTCCAAACAAATGATCCTCGACCAGTCTTAGAATTTTAAATGTGATTGTGGTTTCATTATTTTTTTGTTGTGTTGTTTATGTTTTAATATTTTATGTTTGTTATAATTATTTATATATGGTTGTGTTAATTGTTATGTTAATTGTTTTTTATGTTTCTAAATATTTGTTTTGTTGTTAATTTATGTTTGTTTTAATGTATTAGAGTTCATGTTTATTTTTTTATGTTATAATATTTTATGTTCATTTATGTACTTGTTTTATATTATGTTGTCTTAGTATGTGGTTAATTTTAAATGTTTTCTCTTTCACTTTTATGTTATGTTATTTTGTGTCTTGATTTTGTTGAGCTTAGTATTTTTATTTTTATTTTTATTTTGTTGTTTAATGTTTATTATTATTTTATGTGTTTAATATATTTGTCGTGTTGAAGAAATTTGTGTTAAATCTTTTATATGTTTAATGTATTAGAATGTCACGTTTTTGTGTTCAATCGTTTTTTTATTGATGTTTTTGTGTTGAATCATTTGTTTATTGTTAAAGCTTTAAAATTAACTTTTATGTTAATAAAAGAATGTGGTTTATTATGCAGATTAGAGCAAGCGACGCGATTTACAGAGTTAATGACATATTTCTCAAGGACCATCAAGACTTATGTTCAAATGTGCATAAGTCATTAAGGGTTCATGGCTGAATAAAAAACAATAGGATTATTTTGTATTGATAAAGCCCTTATATCGTAACAACCCATTATATATGGGATAAAGTTGATTTGGTTGGAACCGCAATGGACGTCCTACCAACAATGTTAATAAATGCACATAGAGGATCAATGTGCTTTGTTCAAAGCTTTACTTTCATAACTTTACTGAATGTACATGGTGTCCCTGTGAAGATAAATTTATTCGATTGAAGGTTCATATGATTTAAAACTGTGGCTTATGATAGCTTGTGAATGAAAATGTATCTCTTGGATTGGGATTGAACTTCATCATGGTAAAATTGACTATACTTAATCAGCAGTAGAATGAATATAGTGTGACACAATGTGGCTTCAAAATTATGGCATCTCCACAACACATTAAATATCAGGATTTGACAATTGCTCTGCTATTAAATACATAAAATGAAGTAGTATTAAAGAGGAATGAAATTTCAATAAAAGAATATGCCACTATAAATAAATAGTTTGTATGGGAACTCAGGAAGAAGCACCTGCATAGTGTTAATAGTTGACAAAGGGCAGAGGAATCAAACATTGACGTTGTAGTCGAGGGCATTGAACAGTTCTTGAAAGGTAACCATAATGGTATTTTTAAAATAATACTTTTGCTTTTTTGTTGTGACAATTGAATATTAGTGGCAAGTGGTGATGTGAATGAACATGATGGTTTGACATTATGAATATTTAGACAATCAGAAAGAACATAATGTTTAAGATCCACGAAGAGACATTCATCAAAATGAATAAGCTTGGTGGTAACACACAATGCGACGATGCGGGATTTATACGATGGATTTGCAAAAGTAAAAAATCAATTCGTGATGCTATCTAGAGCTCATAAATTTGGAGATGTCAGGAAATTCATAAACCAAATGTAAGTAGAGGACACCAGTTTAATAAAATGCATGAGGAATGTGATTTATCAAAATGTGCTCTTACCAATGCTAGTAAAAGAAGTGACGGCGGTGTGTGAAGTATATGTGTGAACAAGGAATTTGAATGAGTTTTTTGACAGGGGACAAGATTTACCACTGACGGGGGCCAAAATTTACACCTTCTCAAATTTTTGACTTTTCATTAAAAGCTTCTTAAATAAATATAGACGTGAAAATAAAATAGCCCGCAGGCTTTACAATGGCCAATCTCGGCTTGGTCTTCTTCCCTGCACTCTGTCTCCTCTGTTCTCTAATCTGCCCCCCCAACTATTACAAAATCCCCAGTATTTATCGAGGTCTCGACCCTCTATGCAATTAATGCCCACCAACGCAAATTCATGAAATTCAAAATGAAAGTCTGCCTCCTCTGCTTTGTTTTCAAATTTCCTTCAATCCATGGGCCACCAACCCCGATCCGCCATGAAAGCACACATTAACCTTGACCTGCAACTATCGTTTTCCAGACTATCCCTCGGGAACTGTTGCCTTGTCAGAACATTTAACCATGCCCACTGTCACTTTTCCCGCGTGTGTGGCTTGTCCACATGTCCAATTTTCATTCGTCTTCAACTGGCCATGAAATCGTGACATGTCGCGATATCGCGACATGTCGCGATATCATGGCCAAACTGGCGCCTTGCCTTCGTCTGCCAAAATCATAGCAAAATCGTGACCAAAAACCCCTTTCGCACCTTCTCTGCAAAAATGTCACAACATCACGACGTCGCGATATCGCGACATCATGATATCACAACGAAAACCACCTTCGAACCCTTGCTTCAAAAATCATCATGATATCATGACGTCACGAAATCGCAACATCACGACATCACGACGAAAACAGCCTTCTTGCTTTTGCTCCACAAACCGTCGTGACATCACGATGAAAATAGCCTCCTTGCCTTGGAATTTCTGCCTCTGAGTCCATGCCTTATGTTTTGGTTCTTCTCCGCCTTCGCCTTTCGAACCCTTTGTCAACTCCGTCTTTGCTTTTCTTTGAACCCTTTGCGCCTTTGCTTTTAAAAACATCCCGATATCATGACATCGCAATATCGTGACGTCATGATATCGTGACATCATGATATCACGATAGAAACCCCCTTCGTTCTTCTGCCTTCAAAAATGTCACGACATCATGATGTCGCGATATCATGACAGAACTCCCCTTCGTGCCTCTGCCTCCAAAAATGTCGTGACATCGCGACGTCGCGATATTGTGACGAAAATCCCCTTCGCCTTACCGCAGCTTTCGAGGTCGTGATTTCGTGACCCCCCCAACTTTTTCCTTGGGAAAAGAACTTGCATTACAGAACTTAAACTTCCCCCTTGTTTTACAAAACTTCTGTCGTGGGAAAGAAAAGAACAGAACCAATTACTTAGAAAATTCAGTTGATGCCAGATTGTCCTACTGTCGTTGGATGCTCCTGCATCAGACACCCGGGGTAAAAAGGAGAAGTGACCTTCACTTCTGTGTTGTTCGGCCCTCATATTTTGTAATATCTCCAAACGGGAACCTGTCCCTGCAACCTGCTTCAACCCTGTCTCCTGGCAAAAATATTTTTTGCCTTCTACCAGACAAAATTCTAGCACTGCTGCACACCTTCTCATCCACTGCCTGTAACGGCTTTAATTTGTGGCGCACTCCACCTTTCATCAAGGAGTATGTATTTGCACAACCATCATGCACTGCACTCCGATCAAACTGCAATGGCCTTCCTAACAGCAAATGGCAAGCATCCATGGGGAAAACATCACATAGGACCTCATCCTGGTACTTCCCAATATTGAACGTGACTAAGCATTGTTCATGGACCCATGCCCTATGGTCCTTTCGTAACCATGCAATCTGATATGGATGCGGGTGTCTTCTCCTCTCTAGCTATAACTTAGCAACCATCTCCTCAAAAAATAAGTTATATGTACTCCCATTATCTATAATAACATTACAGACTTTACCTGTACTTTTGCACCATGTGCGAAATAGGCTTCTCCTCTGCTCTGGTTTGTCTTCCTCAATTAGCATGGTTCTCCTCACAATCATTGCTTCTCCTTTCTTAGCTTATTCAGAACGTTCTGATTTAGCATCTTCCTTTGCCACAACAACTCTAGCAGGACACACTTGTTTCTTGTTCATTCTCTCGGGGTGCTGGGGACACTCATATTCCCAATGCCCCTCTCTCCACAGTGGAAACATGTTCCCTGAAACACTCCTCTTCCATACCCACGTCCAGATCTACCTCTTCCTCTTGGGTAGCCATTGTTCTGAACTTGTGGTTTGGGTTCTTCATCTCCCTTCTGATGCCGACTGCTACTAACCTCTTCCTTCTTCTCCTCCTTTCCTTCCTCTTTTCTTCCACCAGTCTTTTCTCTATGCCCTCTTCCTCTTTGCTTGCTCTCAAGCCTTTTGTTCAGTTTTTCTTCAACCTTCAGAGCAAACTGGTAAGCATCTTCAATGGTGCTCACCTGCACTAAGCTCAACTCTTCCTGGATACTGGGTCTCAACCCATTAATATAACGGGCCACCTTCTCCTTGCTTGCTTCTAAATGACCAGTTCTGATGGAGATTTTATAAAACTCCTCCATGTATTCTTGGACGGTTTTATTCATCTGTCTCAAACCTTGCATTTTCCTTAGCAGATCTAACTCGTAATCTGTCGAAATAAACTATCTTTTTAATTTTTCTACCATCTGTTCCCATCTTGTTATCCATTCTTTTCCTCTTCTATTCCGTTCCAGCTATACTCCCTTCCACCATATACTGGCATGACCTTTTAATTTAGTTTTGGCAAATCTGACCCTCTCGGGATCTTCAACTTCATCATACTCGAAGTATTCTTCTAGGTCATTTATCCAGTCAATCAATTCCTCCGGATCCAGGTTCCCAAAATACGTGGAAACTTCCATCTTCGGTCTCTTCCCAATCTGGGATATGGCCTTGTACAGTCTGGCTTGTGTCGGATCTACAGCTTTTTCTTCTTCTTCTTCAAACCGGTTTTCTTCTTCATCTACTTCATCTTCATTGTCTGCATCTCTTTTGGGTTCATGCCCTCTATGCAATTCTTCTTGCAGAGCATGAACTTGCCGCTACAAAGCCTAGACATCTGCTGTTGTCGGCATGCCTCTCCCACCAACAGGGTTTCTTCTTGGAGGCATCTTCTCACTTTCTCACGAGCCTTCCCACAGATCCTAGTGTAACTGCCTCATGTCCGGTGATCTGTTACACACTCAGGAACTTCTGGCTCTGATACCACTGATGGGGGCCAAAATTTACCACTGACGGGGGCCGAAATTTACACCTTCTCAAATTTTTTGACTTTTCATTAAAAGCTTCTTAAAATAATTACAGACATAAAAATAAAATAACCCGCAGGATTTACAATGGCCAAGCTCGGCTTGGTCTTCTTCCCTGCACTCTGTCTCCTCTGTTCTCTAATCTGGCCCCCCAACTATTACAAAATACTTAGTATTTATCGAGGTCTCGACCCTCTATGCAATTAATGCCCACCAACGCGAATTCATGAAATTCAAAATGAAATTCTGCCTCCTCTGCTTCATTTTCAAATTTCCTTCAATCCATGGGCCACCAACCCCGATCCGCCATGAAGGCATGCATTAACCTTGACCTGCAACTGTCGTTTGCCAGACTATCCCTTGGGAACTTTTGCCTTGTCAGAACATTTAACCGTGCCCACTGTCACTTTTCCCACACGTGCGGCCTTTCCACGTGTCTAATTTTCATTCATATTCAACTGGCCACAAAATCGTGACATGTCGCGATATAACGACCAAACTGGTGCCTTGCCTTCGTCTACCAAAATCGTAGCAAAATCGCAACAAAAAACCCCTTTCGCACCTTCTCTGCAAAAATGTCGTGACATCGTGACATCATGATATCGCGACGTCGCGATATCACGATGAAAACCACCTCCGAACCCTTGCTTCGAAAACCGTCACGATATCGCGATGTTGCGAAATCGCGACGTCGCGACATCATGATGAAAATAGCCTTCTTGCTTTTGCTCCACAAACCGTCGTGACATCGCGACAAAAACAACCTCCTTGCCTTGGACTTTTCGCCTCTGAGTCCATGCCTTATGTTTTGGTTCTTCTCCGCCTTCGCCTTTCGAGCCCTTTGTCAACTCCGTCTTCGCTTTTCTTCGAACCCTTCGTGCCTTTGCTTTCAAAAATGTCATGATATCGCGACGTTGCGATATCGCAACGAAAACCCCCTTCGTGCTTCTGCCTCCAAAAACGTCATGACATCGCGACGTCACGGTATCGCGATGTTGCGATATCATGACGAAAATTCCCTTCGTGCCTCTGCCTTTGAAAACATCGTGACATCGTGACGTCATGACATCACGACGTCGCGATATCGCGATAGAAATCCCCTTCGCCTTACCGCAGCTTTTAGGGTCGCGATTTCATGACATGTCATGAAATCGCGACATGTCACGATTTCGCGACCCCCAACTTTTGCCTTTGGAAAAGAACTTGCATTATAGAACTTAAACTTCCCCCTTGTTTTACAAAACTTCTGTCGTGGGAAAGAAAAGAGCAGAACCAATTACTTAGAAAATTTGGTTGATGCCAGATTGTCCTGTTGTCACCGGATGCTCCTGCATCATTTTTGCAAATAGTACGAATAACATGTTAAATCGAATTTATATTTACTTTCATTATCAAAAAATTTAATATTGTATCCAAAACATAATCTGGTTGCAACTTGAGGTAACAGTATTGTTTATCTGCATGGGATTGTGAGTCATTTTGGAAGTATGGGATGTATGTTATCAAATAAAAAAATCACTGCAAATGAATAAAGGTATTGAGACTTACAGCGGTAGCATGGTAACACAACAATATGATAGTACAAAACATGGCGCACTGGGGAATCGAGATATGAAGTGATGATAGAAGTTAACTTTCAATGTTTTACTAAAATATGGAGTGACTATCATATTTGTGGTTGCGTTTGAAGATAGGGGTTCAAATAAATGATATTTCAGGGTGTAGCACCAATGATGGGAATATTAATATGTGATGCTGGGTAATGATTGAATCCAAGATCTGGTGATGGCGGTGCACATCAAAGATGAAATTTTAATCAAATGAGCGAGAACAATGAGCATGGTATGCGGTGGGGACTTCACTAGCACATAAATGAAAATGGTAAAATTATTTTATGAAGGTCATAAATCAAGGATAAATGTGTAATATTTGATGCAGGTAAATCATGAAAATCACTACACACATGGGGAATTATTTTCTCCAATATTGCAGGTGAAGAATCATAGATGAAATTGGAGCAACATAAGAAGAGGTATTAAACTGGAATGAAATTCCTACATTACTAGGTGAAGAAACATACCACATGATTGGGAAAATTAATACAAATTCTATCAACTGGTGGATAATTGGTGAAGAGATGATATAGTCAATCATGGCTTTCGTTATCATGTGGAGTTGATTCGGCAATAAAACAATTTTATTAAAACATTGTGCATCTGGTGGCTATATCAATATTTCAAATATGTGGGTTGGACTGTTAGAAATTTATGGCATGTTGATAGTAATACAATTATAGTGACAGGTAAACAACAAACGTGACACAAGCATAATCTGCTAATGTTAAGCATGTTTTCATGTACATGAGAGCACCATGATCTGGAGTTGGAGAATATTATAGATGCGACAGATTTAGTCAATATGTTAATCACCAAAATAAATAGATTTCATGATTAATTGAATAAAATAGTACTAGGTAATGTGACTATGCATAAAATTAAAGATTAAATCAAAGTGAAATTTCATGGGTGATGGAGGAATTAAAAGAGGATTTAAATTTATTAAGAATAAGGTTAAGATGAAGGTGTAAGCTATTATTTTATCCCTGCACTCATGTAAAAGGTAAAGTGTTTTCATTAAAGAAGAAATAAAGGGGCAAGATGGTTGGAAAGGAAGTTAAAACATAATTGTGCGTAGTGAAACAAGAAAACAACATACCAAAAATAAGATATGAGAGTTCAAATACATCATGAAATGATATAACAAGGGTCGGATGTTGGCTACGGAGAACAAGAAAGAGAGAAACATCTGAGGAGGCCATAGTTGGAAGAAGTCACTTTATGATGATACACTACTGCAGAAGGTTCAGGAGCCTATTGTAAGATCTAAAAATTACATTTATATATTTTCTTTTATCATGCATGCGTCAAATCTATGTGTGATCTTGTTAGAAAATATTTAAATGTAATATATTAAAAGTCATAAATTCCATAGGAGATAGCACTATTTTGTAATTGTTTTGTGTTTTTCAGGTAGATTGTTGAGTAGTTCAAGATTACTCTTTGTATTTAGTGCAGTTATTTTTTTTTGAAAGCATGTCCAAAGAATAAAATTTAGTTTTGTTTTATTATACCCAAACCTTTCTTCATTTTTTGATTAGAATATTCAGATCTAGATGGACCTAGTGATATATGAGCAAAATATTTATATACTAGGTTTATTCATAATCTTATTACCTGAATGTTCAATCCATAAATAATTTAGGTGAAGGAAAAAAAATAAAGCAAGGTGTATATTTGATTTAATTTCATAAATCAAATAAATTATTGTTTCCTTTTCATGGTAGTTAGGTTGTGCATAATATAGTATATAGAAAAGGAAATTGAGGCTACAGTGTCAAATATTTAAATCTATAAGGATTTGATAGGTGAATCTTATACATTAAAATAGGACATTTGTAGGTTATTTATTATTAACCGAATATAAATTTGATAATCTACAATTTTGGTGTGATTTTATTGATTTTGATGCCATAAGATGATAAAATCATGTTTTATGTCCATAAGCTTATGTTGAAAGAATTACAATTATTTGATTCAAATATTTAATGCCATAAATATTTGAAAGGATAATTGTTAATTTAAAGATAATTTGAATTCTAAAACTCATATTATAAGGTCAATACTTTATAATTAGAATTTAAACAATTTTGTGTTCCTTATAACATAAAAGAGATTAAAAGGAGAAATATTCAAGTCTTTTAATATAAAATTATTATATTTCGTTAAAGACTTGTTTGCTCTATTTATAAAAGAAATTAAACTCATAAAATATTAAATGCATTAAAATGATAATTAGATGATACAATTATTAAGTTTAAAGCATTAGAAGTTAAGATATTCTTAAGTAGCTTTCTTAAAAGGTAATTTCAAAAGATAAATCTAGTCATCATTGTGGAAGTGAAAAAGAATGTGTATGAAAAACTGAGATCAAGAACATTAGTTTAACCAGACCCTTTGTAAACAGTAAACATGCAAACCTCTTTAGTTATTCAAATATTTCTTAAGATAAAGATTCAAATCAGAACCTTGGAGATATATGTCATATTCTTTGCAATAGAGAACTTAAAGTTCTAAGTTGTCGAGTGGTTTTGTGACTTAACAAAATCGCACCTCAACAAATTAGCGTCAGAAGGAGGGCCTGATGAAAATCTGGTAATTGGTTTTGTTTTTCATGCAGTTTGTTATAAAAAGAAAAAAAATTGTTTGAAATTTTCAATTTATGTTGCATTAATGTTAATCTATCATAAATTTGAAAATTAGGTTATGATGCAATTTTTATAAATTTTCATACATAGCCTTGAATATTAAAGTTGGTTAAATTCTAGAAAATTATTTACCATTTTATAAGCATGATGGAACGATTGGGCTAGAAGAACTGATTCAGGCATATAAAAATGTTATGCTTAGTTTTCAAATTATGCAAGAAGATTTTTTTCTGTAGAATGTTTCCATACACATTGGATGAAGTTAAAAATTGGTTTATCAATTTACCTGCAGGTTCTACCACTTCTTGGAATTAGCTGGAAACAGCGTACCTTGAACATTTTATAAAATTGGTTGACACAGATTTTTTATCAAATCAATTTGCCTCTATTTGTAAAAAACTTAATGAATCCATGAGTCAGTTTAATGATAGGTTTCATGAGTTATATGCTGAAATAGAGACACATTTTATTATTTCAGAAGAAGAAGTTGTTCAAATATATTTGGAATCTTTAGATCCTTTTACGATTAAGTGTTTAGAAATGTTTCCTAGGGATTTATCTTATCTAGCGTGTATGGTGGTGCAGTAGCTATAGAGCAATGGTTGATTTCAAAAGGAATTTATGTGGGTAGATTATCATTACATCATCCTAAGGTTTCAAATCAATTACCACCCATGAGTCATGATATGCATTTTTCGACACCATCCTGTGAAATTTCTTCTAGGTTATATAAGTTTTAGTGTGTTTGTTTATTGTACTAGAGTGTTTGAGTCATCGTGAAACATGTCATTCATATTACATCCTATTAATACACGTTTCAGCTTACGTCATATCATTTTCATATCATCTTATTTTCACGAATGTCAATTTTAGGGCCCCTGATTAAAGTACAATGACAAGCATGGCTAAAACAAATATTTACTTTGAAAATGATCATTAATATATATCACCTAATCCCCACCAGTAATACATCACGTCCTGCATAAATCATCTCTGACTCTAGTAATTCATATTTGTATTTGTTTATTCTCTTTCACAGGATGCTTATTAATGCTTGTGATTCTAATATTCATGTTTTGTGTGTTCAGAGTTTGGCTTTAATCTGAAATGTCCATTGACATTTACCAGCAAAGTCACCAATATTACGACGTCCTTCACAATGACCCCCAAAATGGAAAACCACTTGCAAATTTGAAAATTTGTTTCAAATTGTTGCTAACGCTCGGTGTCCACAGTTGGTATCAATGAAAATATCAAACATTGTTCATTGTCCTCATAATTTTCTATAACCGGGTTCTATTATCCAGATTCTTTTCATGACTTGAAAATCTCTGAATGATTCTGGCCAAAGTCACGTTCATCAAATACTTCATCTTATATGTTTATCCGAAAATTGTATTTGGTTGTTGTGTGATTTTATTGTTGTAGTTAGAATGCCTATGTTAGTTTTGTCTTTATTGTCATATTATATTAGGTTTATTATGTTATAGGTTATTATTAGAATTGTTATGTTAGAATTTTAAATGTGATTGTGGTTTCACTATTTTTTTTTTTTGTGTTGTTTATGTTTTAATATTTTATGTTTGTTATAATTATTTATATATGGTTGTGTTAATTGTTATGTTAATTGTTTTTTATGTTTCTAAATATTTGTTTTGTTGTTAATCTATGTTTGTTTTAATGTTTTAGAGTTCATGTTTATTTTTTTATGTTATAATATGTTATGTTCATTTATGTACTTGTTTTATATTATGTTGTCTTAGTATGTGGTTAATTTTAAATGTTTTCTCTTTCACTTTTATGATATGTTATTTTATGTTATGTTATTTTGTGTCTTGATTTTGTTGAGCTTAGTATTTTTATTTATTTTTATTTTTATTTTGTTGTTTAATGTTTATTATTATTTTATGTGTTTAATATATTTGTCGTTTTGAAGTAATTTGTGTTAAATATTTTATATGTTTAATGTATTAGAATGTCATGTTTTTGTGTTCAGTCATTTGTTTATTGATGTTTTTGTTTTGAATCATTTGTTTATTGTTAAAGCTTTAAAATTAAATTTTATGTTTATAAAATAATGTGGTTTATTATGCAGGTTAGAGCGAGCGACGTGATTTACAGAGTTAATGACATATTTCTCAAGGATCATCAAGACTTATGTTCAAATGTGCATAAGTCATTAAGGGTTCATAGCTGAATAAAAAAAAATAGGATGATTTTGTATTGATAAAGCCCTTACATCGTAATGACCCATTATATATGGGATAAAGTTGATTTGGTTGGAACCGCAACGGATGCCCTACCAACAATGTTAATAAATGCACATAGAGGATCAATGTGCTTTGTTCAAAGCTTTACTTTCACAACTTTACTGGATGTACATGGTGTCCCTGTGAAGATAAATTTATTCGATTGAAGGTTCATATGATTTAAAACTATGGCTTATGATAGCTTGTGAATGAAAATGTATCTCTTGGATTGGGATTGGACTTCATCATGGTAAAATTGACTATACTTAATCAGCAGTAGAATGAATATAGTGTGACACAATGTGGCTTCAAATGATGGCATCTCCACAACATGTTAAGTATCAGGATTTGAACCCAGGTGTTGTAGGTGAGTTGGAGAGGAGAGGGCAATCCTCCAATGGAGGTCCCAGGTTCAAATCTCCACCCTACCAAAAAGCTAAATTGGGTACCCAAAATCCAATTGATAATGTTGGTGCGAGCAGGGCTGGGTGCTACTCCCAGGTGACTTTGACGGTGTAGAATCCCTTATTCATGGTCTCTTAGACCAAGGCAGCCCTGCAAAGGGTTTTTCGCTAAAAAAATAAAATAAAACAAAATAAAATATCAGGATTTGACAATTGCTTCTATTAAATAGAGAAAATGAAGTAGTATTAAAGAGGAATGAAATTTCAATAAAAGAATATGCCACTATAAATAAATAGTTTGTATGGGAACTCAGGAAGAAGCACCTGCATAGTGTAAATAACAGACAAAGGGCAGAGGAATCAAACATTGATGTTGTAGTTGAGGGCGTTGAATAGTTCTTGAAAGGTAACCATAATGGTATTTTTAAAATAATACTTTTGCTATTTTGTTGTGACAATTGAATATCAGTGGCAAGTGGTGATGTGAATGAACATGATGTTTTTGACATTATGAATATTTAGACAATCAGAAAGAACATAATGTTTAAGAGCCACGAAGAGACATTCATCAAAATGAAGAAGCTTGGTGGTAACACACAATGCGACGATACGGGATTTATACGATGGATTTGCAAAAGTAAAAAATCAATTCGTGATGCTATCTAGAGCTCATAAATTCGGAGATGTCAGGAAATTTATAAACCAAATGTAAGCAGAGGACACCAGTTTAATAAACTGCATGAGGAATGTGATTTATCAAAATGCGCCCTTACCAATGGTAGTAAAAGAAGTGACGGCAATGTGTGAAGTATATGTGTGAACAAGGGATTTGAATGAGTTTTTACAAATAGTACGAATATCATGTTAAATCAGATTTATATTTACTTTCATTATCAAAAAATTTAATATTGTATCCAAAACAAAATCTGGTTGCAACTTGAGGTAACAGTATTGTTTATCTACATGGGATTGTGAGTCATTTTGGAAGTATGGGATGCATGTTATCAAATAAAAATATCACTGTAAATGAATAAAGGTATTGAGACTTACAGCGGTAGCATGGTAACACAACAATCTGATAGTACAGAACATGGCGCACTGGGGAATCGAGATATGAAGTGATGATAGAAGTTAACTTTCAACGTTTTACTAAAATATGGAGTGACTATCATATTTGTGGTTGCGTTTGAAGACAGGGGTTCAAATAAATGATATTTCCTGGTGTAGCACCAATGATGGGAATTTTAATATGTGATGTTGGGAAATGATTGAATCCAAGATTTGGTGATGGCGGTGCACATAAAAGATGAAATTTTAATCAAATGAGTGAGAACAGTGAGCATGGTATGCAGTGGGGACTTCACTAGCATATATATGACAATGGTAAAATTATATTATGACGGTCATAAATCAAGGATAAATGTGTAATATTTGATGCAAGTAAATCATGAAAATCACTACGCACATGGGGAATTATTGTCTCCAATATTGCAGGTGAATAATCATAGATGAAATTAGAGCAACATAAGAAGAGGTATTAAACTAGAATGAAATTCCTACATTATTGGGTGAAGAAACATACCACATGACTCAGCAAATTAATACAAATTCTGTCAACAGGTGGATAATTGGTGAAGAGATGATATAGTCAATCATGGCTTTCGTTATCATGTGGAGTTGATTCAGCAATAAAACAATTTTATTAAAACATTGTGCATCTAGTGGCTATATCAATATTTCGAAGATGTGGGTTGGACTGTTAGAAATTTATGGCATGTTGATAGTAATACAGTTATAGTGACAGGTAAACAACAAAAGTGACACGGGCATAATCTGCTAATGTTAAGCATATTTTGATGTACGTGAGAGCACCATGATCTGGAGTTGGAGAATATTATAGATGCGGCAGATTTAGTCAATATGTTAATCACCAAAATAAATAGATTTCATGATTAATTGAATAAAATAGTACTAGGTAATGTGACTATGGATAAAATTAAAGCTTAAATCAAAGTGAAATTTCATGGGTGATGAAGGAATTAAAAGAGGATTTAAATTTATTAAAAATGAGGTTAAGATGAAGGTGTAAGCTATTATTTTATCCCTGCACCCATGTAAATGGTAAAGTGATTTCATTAAAGAAGAAATAAAGGGGAAATATGGTTGGAAAGGAAGTTAAAACATAATTGTGCGTAGTGAAACAAGAAAACAACATACCGAAAATAGGATATGAGAGTTCAAATACATCATGAAATGATATAACAAGGGTCAGATGTTGGCTGCGGAGAACAAGAAAGAGAGAAACATCTGAGGAGGCCATAGTTGGAAGAAGTCGCTTTATGAGGATACACTGCTACAGAAGGTTCAGGAGCCTATTGTAAGATCTAAAAATTATATTTATATATTTTCTTTTATCATGCATGCATCAAATCTATGTGTGATCTTGTTAGAAAATATTTAGATGTAATATATTAAAAGTCATAAAATCCATAGGAGATAGCACTATTTTGTAATTGTACTGTGTTTTTTAGGTAGATTGTTGAGTAGTTCAAGATTACACTTTGTATTTAGTGTAGTTCTTTTTTTTTTGAAAGCATGTCCGAAGAATAAAATTTAGTTTTGTTTATTATACCCAAACCTTTCTTCATTTTTTGATTAGAATATTCATATCTAGAAGGACCTAGTGACATATGAGCAAAATATTTATATACTAGGTTTATTCATAATCTTATTACCTGAATGTTCAATCCATAAATAATTCAGGTGAAAGAAAAAAAATAAAGCAAGGTGTATATTTGATTTAATTTCATAAATCAAATAACTTCTTGTTTCCTTTTCATGGCAGTTAGGTTGTGCATAATACAGTATATAGAAAAGGAAATTGAGGCTACAGTGTCAAATATTTAAATCTATAAGTATTTGGTAGGTGAATCTTATACATTAAAATAGGACCTTTGAAGGTTATTTATTATTAACCGAATATAAATTTGATAATCTACAATTTTGGTGTGATTTTATTGATTTTGATGCCATAAGATGATAAAATCATGTTTTATGTCCATAAGCTTATGTTGAAAGAATTACAATTATTTGATTCAAATATTTAATGCCATAAATATTTGAAAGGATAATTGTTAATTTAAAGATAATTTGAATTCTAAAACTCATATTATAAGGTCAATACTTTATAATTAGAATTTAAACAATTTTGTGTTCCTTATAACATAAAACAGATTAAAAGGAGAAATATTCAAGTCTTTTAATATAAAATTATTATATTTCGTTAAAGACTTGTTTGCTCTATTTATAAAAGAAATTAAACTCATAACATATTAAATGCTTTAAAATGATAATTAGATGATACAATTATTAAGTTTAAAGCATTAGAAGTTAAGATATTTTTAAGTAGCTTTCTTAAAAGGTAATTTCAAAAGATAAATTTAGTCATCATTGAGGAAGTGAAAAAGAATGTGTATGAAAAACTGAGATCAAGAACATTAGTTTAACCAGGCTTGTGATTATAATATTCATTTTTTGTGTGTTCAGAGTTTGGTTTTAATCTGAAATGTCCATTGACATTTACCAGCAGAGTCACCAATATTATGACTTCCTTCACAACGACCCCAAAAATGGAAAACCACTTGCAAATTTGAAAATTTGTTTCAAATTGTTGCTAACGCTTGGTGTCCACAGTTGGTATGAATGAAAATATCAAACATTGTTCATTGTCCTCAGAATTTTCTATAAATAGGTTCTATTATCCAGATTCATTTCATGACTTGAAAATATCTGAATGATTCTGGCCAAAGTCATGTTCATCAAATACTTCAGCTTATATGTTTATCCGAAAATTGTATTTGGTTGTTGTGTGATTTTTTTGTTGTAGTTAGAATGCCTATGTTAGTTTTGTCTTTATTGTCACATTATATTAGGTTTATTATGTTATAGGTTATTATTAGAATTGTTATGTTAGAAGTTTAAATGTGATTGTGGTTTCATTATTTTTTTTGTTGTGTTGTTTATGTTTTAATATTTTATGTTTGTTATAATTATTTATATATGGTTGTGTTAATTGTTATGTTAATTGTTTTTTATGTTTCTAAATATTTGTTATGTTGTTAATTTATGTTTGTTTTAATGTTTTAGAGTTCATGTTTATTTTGTTATGTTATAATATGTTATGTTCATTTATGTACTTGTTTTATATTATGTTGTCTTAGTATGTGGTTAATTTTAAATGTTTTCTCTTTCACTTTTATGTTATGTTATTTTGTGTCTTGATTTTGTTGAGCTTAGTATTTTTATTTATTTTTATTTTTATTTTGTTGTTTAATGTTTGTTATTATTTTATGTGTTTAATACATTTGTCGTGTTGAAGTGATTTGTGTTAAATCTTTTATATGTTTAATGTATTAGAATGTCATGTTTTTGTGTTCAATCGTTTGTTTATTGATATTTTTGTGTTGAATCATTTGTTTATTGTTAAATCTTTAAAATTAACTTTTATGTTAATAAAAGAATGTGGTTTATTATGCAGGATAGAGCGAGTGACGCGATTTACAAATTTCTCAAGGACCATCAAGACTTATGTTCAAATGTGCATAAGTCATTAAGGGTTCATGGCTGAATAAAAAACAATAGGATGATTTTGTATTGATAAAGCCCTTATATCGTAACGACCCATTATATATGGGATAAAGTTGATTTGGTTGGAACTACAATGAATGCCCTACCAACAATGTTAATAAATGCACATAGAGGATCAATGTTCTTTGTTCAAAGCTTTACTTTCACAACTTTACTGGATGTACATGGTGTCCCTGTGATTTAAAACTGTGGCTTATGATAGCTTGTGAATGAAAATGTATCCCTTGGATTGGGATTGAACTTCATCATGGTAAAATTGACTATACTTAATCAGTAGTAGAATGAATATAGTGTGACACAATGTGGCTTCAAATTGATGGCATCTCCACAACACGTTAAATATCAGGATTTGACAATTGCTTCTATTAAATAGAGAAAATGAAGTAGTATTAAAGAGGAATGAAATTTCAATAAAATAATATGCCACTATAAATAAATAGTTTGTATGGAAACTCAGGAAGAAGCACCTGCATAGTGTTAATAGATGACAAAGGGCAGAGGAATCAAACATTAACGTTGTAGTCGAGGGCGTTGAATATTTCTTGAAAGGTAACCATAATGGTATTTTTAAAATAATACTTTTGCTATTTTGTTGTGACAATTGAATATCAGTGGCAAGTGGTGATGTGAATGAACATGATGGTTTTGACATTATGAATATTTAGACAATCAGAAAGAACATAATGTTTAAGAGCCACGAAGAGACATTCATCAAAATGAAGAAGCTTGGTGGTAACACACAATGCGGCGATAGGGGATTTATACGATGGATTTGCAAAAGTAAAAAATCAATTCGTGATGCTATCTAGAGCTCATAAATTTGGAGATGTCAAGAAATTCATAAACCAAATGTAAGCAGAGGACACCAGTTTAATAAAATGCATGAGGAATGTGATTTATCAAAATGCGCCCTTACCAATGGTAGTAAAAGAAGTGACGGCGGTGTGAGAAGTATATGTGTGAAGAAGGGATTTGAATGAGTTTTTACAAATAGTACGAATATCATGTTAAATAAGATTTATATTTACTTTCATTATCAAAAAATTTAATATTGTATCCAAAACAGAATCTGGTTGCAACTTGAGGTAACATTATTGTTTATCTGCATGGGATTGTGAGTCATTTTGGAAGTATGGGATGCATGTTATCAAATAAAAATATCACTGCAAATGAATAAAGGTATTGAGACTTACAGCGGTAGCATGGTAACACAACAATCTGATAGTACAGAACATGGCGCACTGGGGAATCGAGATATGAAGTGATGATAGAAGTTAACTTTCAACATTTTACTAAAATATGGAGTGACTATCATATTTGTGGTTGCGTTTGAAGACAGGGGTTCAAATAAATGATATTTCAGGGTGAAGCACCAATGATGGGAATTTTAATATGTGATGCTAGGTAATGATTGAATCCAAGATCTGGTGATGGCGGTGCACATCAAAGATGAAATTTTAATCAAATGAGTGAGAACAGTGAGCATGGTATGCAGTGGGGACTTCACTAGCACATAAATGACAATGGTAAAATTATATTATGGTCATAAATCAAGGATAAATGTGTAATATTTGATGCAGGTAAATCATGAAAATCACTGCGCACATGGGGAATTATTTTCTCCAATATTGCAGGTGAAGAATCATAGATGAAATTAGAGCAACATGAGAAGAGGTATTAAACTAGAATGAAATTCCTACATTACTGGGTGAAGAAACATACCACATGACTGGGCAAATTAATACAAATTCTGTCAACAGGTGGATAATTGGTGAAGAGATGATATATTCAATCATGGCTTTCGTTATCATGTGGAGTTGATTTAGCAATAAAACAATTTTATTAAAACATTGTGCATCTGGTGGCTATATCAATATTTCGAAGATGTGGGTTGGGTTGTTAGAAATTTATGGCATGTTGATAGTAATACAGTTATAGTGACAGGTAAACAACAAAAGTGACCCGGGCATAATCTACTAATGTTAAGCATGTTTTGATGTTCGTGAGAGCACCATGATCTGGAGTTGGAGAATATTATAGATGTGACAGATTTAGTCAATATGTTAATCACCAAAATAAATAGATTTCATGATTAATTGAATAAAATAGTATAGGCAATGTGACTATGGATAAAATTAAAGCTTAAATCAAATTGAAATTTCATGGGTGATGGAGGAATTAAAAGAGGATTTAAATTTATTAAAAATGAGGTTAAGATGAAGGTGTAAGCTATTATTTTATCCCTGCACCCATGTAAATGGTAAAGTATTTTCATTAAAGAAAAAATAAATGGGCAAGATGGTTGGAAAGGAAGTTAAAACATAATTGTGTGTAGTGAAACAAGAAAACAACATACCAAAAATAGGATATGAGAGTTCAAATACATCATGAAATGATATAACAAGGGTCGGATGTTGGCTGCGGAGAACAAGAGAGAGAAACATCTGAGGAGGCCATATTTGGAAGAAGTCGCTTTATGAGGATACACTGTTGCAGAAGGTTCAGGAGCCTATTGTAAGATCTAAAAATTACGTTTATATATTTTCTTTTATCATGCATGCGTCAAATCTATGTGTGATCTTGGTAGAAAATATTTAGATGTAATATATTAAAATTCATAAATTCCATAGGAGATAGCACTATTTTGTAATTGTACTGTGTTTTTCAGGTAGATTGTTGAGTAGTTCAGGATTACTCTTTGTATTTAGTGTAGTTCTTTTTTTTTGAAAGCATGTCCAAAGAATAAAATTTAGTTTTGTTTTATTATACCCAAACCTTTCTTCATTTTTTGGTTAGAATATTCAGATCTAGAAGGACCTAGTGATATATGAGCGAAATATTTATATCCTAGGTTTATTCATAATCTTATTACCTGAATGTTCAATCCATAAATAATTCAGGTGAAAGAAAAAAAATAAAGCAAGGTGTATATTTGATTTAATTTCATAAATCAAATAACTTCTTGTTTCCTTTTCATGGCAGTTAGGTTGTGCATAATACAGTATATAGAAAAGGAAATTGAGGCTACAGTGTCAAATATTTAAATCTATAAGTATTTGATAGGTGAATCTTATACATTAAAATAGGACCTTTGTAGGTTATTTATTATTAACCAAATATAAATTTGATAATCTACAATTTTGGTGTGATTTTATTGATTTTGATGCCATAAGATGATAAAATCATGTTTTATGTCCACAAGCTTATGTTGAAAGAATTACAATTATTTGATTCAAATATTTAATGCCATAAATATTTGAAAGGATAATTGTTAATTTAAAGATCATTTGAATTCTAAAACTCATATTATAAGGTCAATACTTTATAATTAGAATTCAAACAATTTTGTGTTCCTTATAACATAAAAGAGATTAAAAGGAGAAATATTCAAGTCTTTTAATATAAAATTATTATATTTCGTTAAAGACTTGTTTTCTCTATTTATAAAAGAAATTAAACTCATAAAATATTAAATGCTTTAAAATGATAATTAGATGATACAATTATTAAGTTTAAACCATTAGAAGTTAAGATATTCTTAAGTAGCTTTCTTAAAAGGTAATTTCAAAAGATAAATTTAGTCATAATTGAGGAAGTGAAAAAGAATGTGTATGAAAAACTGAGATCAAGAACATTAGTTTAACTAGGCCCCTTGTAAACAGTAAACATGCAAACCTCTTTAGTTATTCAAGTATTTCTTAAGATAAAGATTCAAATCAGAACCTTGGAGATATATGTCATATTCTTTGCAATAGAGAACTTAGAGTTCTAAGTTGTCGAGTGGTTTTGTGACTTAACAAAATCACACCTTAACAAATTAGCCTTAGAAGGAGGTCCTGATGAAAAACTGGTAATTGGTTTTGTTTTTCATGTAGTTTGTTATAACAAGAAAAAAAAATTGTTTGAAATTTTCAATTTATGTTGCATTAATGTTAATCTATCATAAATTTGAAAATTAGGTTATGATGCAATTTTTATAAATTTTCATACATAGCCTTGCATATTAAAATTGGTTAAATGCTAGAAAATGATTTACCATTTTATAAGCATGATGGAACAATTGCACCAAAAGAACTTATTCAGGCATATAAAAATGTTATGCTTAGTTTTCAAATTATGCAAGAAGATTTTTTCTGTAGAATGTTTCCATACACATTGGATGAAGTTGCTAAAAATTGGTTTATCAATTTACCTGTAGGTTCTACCGCTTCTTGGAATCAGCTGGAAACAGCGTACCTTGAACATTTTAGAAAATTGGTTGACACAGATTTGTTATCAAATCAATTTGCCTCTATTTGTAAAAAACCTAATGAATCCATGAGTCAGTTTAACGATAGGTTTCATGAGTTATATGCTGAAATAGAGACACATTTTATTATTTCAGAAGAAGTTGTTCAAATATATTTGGAATCTTTAGATCCTTTTACGATTAAGTGTTTAGAAATGTTTCCTAGGGATTTATCTTATCTGGCGTGTATGGTGGTGCAGTAGTTGTAGAGCAATGGTTGATTTCAAAAGGAATTTATGTGGGTAGATTATCGTTACATCATCCTAAGGTTTCAAATCAATCACTACCCATAAGTCATGATATGCATTTTTCGACACCATCCTGTGAAAGTTCTTCTGGGTTATATAAGTTTTAGTGTGTTTGTTTATTGTACTAGAGTGTTTGAATCACCGTGAAACATGTCATTCATATTACATCCTGTTAATACACGTTTCAGCTTACGTCATATCATTTTCATATCATCTTATTTTCACGAATGTCAATTTTAGGGCCCTTGATTAAAGTACAATGACAAGCATGGCTAAAACAAATATTTACTTTGAAAATGATCATTAATATATATCACCTAATTCCCACCAGCAATACATCACGTCCTGCATAAATCATCTCTAATTCCAGTAATTCATATTTGTATTGGTTTATTCTCATTCGCAGGATGCTTATTAATGCTTGTGATTCTAATATTCATGTTTTGTGTGTTCAGAGTTTAGTTTTAATCTAAAATGTCCATTGACATTTACCAGTAGAGTCACCAATATTATGACATCCTTCACAATGACCCCAAAAATGGAAAACCACTTGCAAATTTGAAAATTTGTTTCAAATTGTTGCTAACGCTTGGTGTCCATAGTTGGTATCAATGAAAATATCAAACATTGTTCATTGTCCTCAAAATTTTCTATAACTGGGTTCTATTATCCAGATTCATTTCATGACTTGAAAATCTCTGAATGATTATGGCCAAAGTCATGTTCATCAAAAACTTCAACTTATATGTTTATCCGAAAATTGTATTTGGTTGTTGTGTGATTTTGTTGTTGTAGTTATAATGCCTATGTTAGTTTTGTCTTTATTGTCATATTATATTAGGTTTATTATGTTATAGGTTATTATTAGAATTGTTATGTTAGAAGTTCAAATGTGATTATGGTTTCATTGTTTTTTTTGTTGTGTTGTTTATGTTTTAATATTTTATGTTTGTTATAATTATTTATATATGGTTGTGTTAATTGTTATGTTAATTGTTTTTTATATTTCTAAATATTTGTTTTGTTGTTAATTTATGTTTGTTTTAATGTATTAGAGTTCATGTTTATTTTGTTATGTTATAATATGTTATGTTCATTTATGTACTTGTTTTATATTATGTTGTCTTAGTATGTGGTTAATTTTAAATGTTTTCTCTTTCACTTTTATGTTATGTTATTTTATGTTATGTTATTTTGTGTCTTGATTTTGTTGAGCTTAGTATTTTTATTTATTTTTATTTTTATTTTGTTGTTTAATGTTTGTTATTATTTTATGTGTTTAATATATTTGTCGTGTTGAAGTAATTTGTGTTAAATCTTTTATATGTTTAATGTATTAGAATGTCATGTTTTTGTGTTCAATCGTTTGTTTATTGATGTTTTTGTGTTGAATCATTTGTTTATTGTTAAATCTTTAAAATTAAATTTTATGTTAATAAAAGAATGTGGTTTATTATGCAGGTTAGAGCAAGCGACGCGATTTATGGATATTAATTAAATATTTCTCAAGGATCATCAAGACTTATGTTCAAATGCGCAGAAGTCATTAAGGGTCCATGGCTGAATCAAAAATAGTAGGATGATTTTGTATTGATAAAGCCCTTATACCGTAATGATCCATTATATATGGCATAAAGTTGATTTGGTTGGAACCGCAGCGGATGCCCTGCCAACAGTGTTAATAAATGCAGATAGAGGATCAATGTGCTTTTTTCAAAACTTTAATTTCACAACTTTGGTGGATGTACATGGTGTCCTTGTGAAGATAAATTTATCTTCTACATCATCGATTGAAGGTTCATCTGATTTAAAAATGTGGGTTATGATAGCTTGTGAACAAAAATGCATCTCTTGGATCAAGATTGAACTAAAATTGACTATACTTAATGAGTAGTAGAATGAATACAACGTGACACAGTGTGGCTTTAAAATGATGGCATCTCCACAACAGGGTAAATATCAAGATTTGACATTTGCTTCTATTAAATAGAGAAACTGAATAAGTATTAAAGAGAATGAAATTTCAACATAAGAATATGCCACTATAAATAAACAATTTGTATTGGAACTCAGGAAGAAGCACCTGCACAATATTAATAGCTGAAAATGGGCAGAGGAATCAAAAATTGATGCTGTAGTCAAGGACGTTGAATAGTTCATGAAAGGTCACCATAATGGTATTTTTTAAATAATCCTTTTACTGTTTTGTTGTGACAATTGAATATTAGTGGCAAGTGGTGATGTGAATGAACATGATGGTTTTGATTATAAATGTTTAGACAATCATAATGAACATAATGTTTAAGAGCCACAAAGATACATTCATCAAAATGAAGAATCTTGGTGGGAACACACAATGCGGTGATAGGGGCTTTATACAATGGATTTGCAAAAGTAAACAATCAATTCGTGATGCTATCTAAAGCTCAAAAATTTGGAGATACCAAGATATTCATAAACCAAATGTAAGCAGAGGACAATAGTTTAATAAAATGCATGAGGAATGTGATTTATCATGAGGAATGTGATTTATCAAAAGGTGCGCTTACCAATGGTAGTAAAATAAGTGACGACGGGTAGTGATTTTGAAATGTCTCGAGCGGGAACGGGAGCGGGAGCGTCTATGGACGATGGCGATGGCGATGGTGGGAAGGGAGGGTCGATGGAGATTGATGGTCTGGTTGCTTTGTCCTCGGGCCCTGCAGCTGGTGTTGGGCCTACTGCAGGCCCACTCAACATTTGTCACGGTGAAGACCCTAACGGCATGGTGAAACCGACGTCTGGTAACGGTAGGGTTTCACCCTCCTCTCCTTCCAAAGCATGACCTTGGTCTTTGTCCTTTGCGGATAAAGTTAGGACCTCGACTGGAGCGTTCTCTTTTCAAACTCCTTTGCCCTTCTCTGTTTTGGGCACTGAAGTTTCGTTTCCAAGCGAGGCTATGGAGCCACTAATCTTTCAAGAGTCCCTCTCTCTGGTTGGGAAATTTTTCGGTGCCCGACCTGATATGGAAACTATCCGCGAATGGGCCCTTTCCAAATGGTGGCTATCTGGAAGCATGGAGCTCGTGGCATTTCCTAGGGGGTTCTTTATGATAAGGCTAAACAATGCCCTCGACACCCAACGCATTCTCACTGGTGGACCCTGGTTTTTCGGTCGTCGAAGCCTATTTCTACGGAGATGGGGGGAAGATTTCGACCCTGAAACTCAGTCTATCAACATCGCTCCAATTTGGATCAAACTCCATGGGCTTCCCCCATAGTTCTTCTATAATGATGCTCTCAAAGGCATCACTCAACCGATTGGAGATTTAGTTGCCATCGACCCTGCTACCAGAGCAAGAACCAGAATGACCTATGCTCGTGTCTGTGTCATGGCTAATCTGGATTCGGTTCTGCCTACCTGCATCGGCATCAATGTCGAAAGCTTTAGAAGACGTCAAGGAGTTGAGTACGAGAATAAGCCCGCTTTTTGTTTGGAGTGCAACACTCAGGGCCACTTGGCTACTCAATGCCCTTCCCAAAAAAAAGATATCCCCAGCGATTCTGGCAGGAAGAAGGATTCCTAGATCCCCAACGTTCAAAAAAAGGCTCTTGGCAGGGGCCGTGGCCGTTCTGCAGGCCCCCCTAAAACATCTGCTCCCAACAACGTAAGTGCTCTGCCTTCTCGTTCCAATCATTTCGCTCCTTTAAATAATCTTCAAACTAGTGAGGACATCTCCGATGACCTTCCCATAGATCCAAACATCTCATCCACACCCACTGTGATTCAGTCTCCCTTGTCCAAGGGTAAGGCTGCAATGACCTCCCCAAACTCACCCTCAGATTTCGGTCCCTCTCACCTTCCTCTTCCCTTCCCACCCCTTCCCCCGACTCAAAACCGTCCTCTTACCCTCTCCCCTGAGTCTGTTGCCCTGTGCCAGTCTCCCCGCTCTCCATCCCCCCATAGGCCTGTTCCTGGGACCAACACCATCGACATTCTTCAATCATCTAGCCCTCTAAAATCTCCCATTCCCGCCCCCAAAGTTGATGTCAACAAAGAGCAAAGAAGGGGAAGACCGTCCAATGCAGAAAAGCTTGCAAAAGCAGCTGAGATTGAAGCGGTCGATGGATCTGTGCCTACCTCCTTGGGCCCTACTTCCGAACAACCCACCCATCAAGATTTGGATGAGGTTAGACCTAAAATTACTCCGTCTCAAGGGAGAGGCAGAGGTCGCAAAGCAAATCCCAAGTCAAATCGATGAAGTTTGTCTCCTGGAATGTCAGAGGCCTCAACGGAACTGCCAAACAGAGGATTGTCAAGTCGGTGAGAAAAAACCTAAAACCAAATATCATGTTTCTTCAAGAATCTAAACTGGATGAGAATAGCAGCAATCAAGTTTGCAAGCTAATCTGGGAAAATAGCAATTTCGCCTTTTGCCCCTCCTCAGGGGCATCCGGGGGTCTCCTTTGTTTGTGGGATCCGACAACTATTGAGGGGAGAGTTCTTTCAGTCTCTGACAGAACCATCAACATTTTGTTCACTAATAAAGTCACCAACCTTCAATGGATTGCCACCAATGTTTATGGACCAAACAGTCCTGTCAATAGAAGATTGTTGTGGGATAACATTACCGCAATGCGCAATAACTTTCCTGACTTTCCTTGGATGCTCTGTGGCGACTTCAATACTCCCCTTCACCTGTTTGACAAGCAAGGAGGCAATCCGATCACTAGCCATTGCATTGAAGATTTCAGCGAATTTGTCAACCTCAACGAGCTTATGGACTTACCGCTCCAAGGATCCAACTATACATGGAGCAACAAACGGGCGGGCATTCATCACATCCAAATTTGGCTTGACAGATTTCTCTTGTCCAAAGAACTCATTCCTATTTTTGGCGATGCCAGGCTTCATAGCCACCCAAAAATTGGATCTGATCACAACCCTATAATTATGGATTGTTCTCGACCCCAGAAAACCTTTAAAACCCCTTTCAGGTTTGAAAATATGTGGCTCACTCATCCAGATTTAGGTCGGTGTATTCGACAATGGTGGCAGCAAAACCTTTGTCCAAACCCTCTCTTGAATCTGTTCCTCAAACTCAAAGCAGTCAAACTCAAGCTGAAATGCTGGAACAGGGAGGTTTTCGGCAACCTCTTTAGTGAAAAAAAGCTTCTATTGGATGAGCTCAAAAGGGTGGAAAATCTGATTCAGGGAGGGGATCAGAGGGTTGAAACTTTCATGGAAGAAAAATGCCTCCTTTCAAACCTCCACAATGTTTTGGCTAAGGAAGAGTCCTACTTGAGACAAAAATCCAGAAGCCTCTGGCTCAAAGAAGGAGACACCAACACGAAGTTTTTCCATGCTTCCACCTTGCGCCACAGAGGTTCAAATAAAATCTCTGAGTTGACCAAGGCTGATGGTACCATTGTCTCTGATATCCATGCCATCAGACAGGAAGTTGTGCACCACTTCCAGGAAATCTTAGGTCCAAGTGTTGACTGCCACCCCCGCACAGCAAGTTCTCTGCTTGCGAACATTCCAATGATGGTGTCTAACGATGATAATGAGAAATTGCTCCAATCCTACACTGAAGAGGAGATCAAAGATGCTCTGTTTGCAATGGAACCTGACAAGGCCCCTGGACCTGATGGCTTTCCACCCTAGTTTTTTCAACACTTTTGGGATATTGTGGGCCCTGATGTTGTTGCTACGGTTAAATTCTTCCAGAGAGCCAAAAAGATGCCGAGAGAAGCCAATTCCACCTTCATTGTTTTAATTCCCAAGTCTAATGATCGTGCTTCCCTCTCCGACTTCAGACCTATAAGTCTCTGTAGTGTCATCTACAAACTTATCACCAAAGTTATGGCAAACAGGGTGAAAGACATCCTTCCCTCCATCATCGACCAGTGCCAAGGCAGCTCGGTCAAAGGCGGATTCATTGCTGATGGAGTGATAACCATCCACGAGTTGGCTCATTCGGCATCTAAAAACAAAAAACCCGAGTATGTTCCTTAAGCTTGACATGAACAAGGCTTTTGATCGGGTTTCATGGAAATTCCTGTTCGAGGTCCTTGAGAAGTTTGGGTTTCACAAAGAATGGGTTAAGATGGTTCGAGAATGTATCTCTACTTCTTGGTTCTCTGTTCTTATCAATGGTTCACCTGCTGGCTTTTTTCCAAGTTTTAAAGGCATTCGCCAAGGGGACCCTCTGTCACCCTTCCTCTTCATCATTTTGGCCGAAACCCTTGGAAGGACCCTTACTGCTGCCTGCAACAGTGGACTCGTCTCTGGGATCAAACCAGCCTCAACAACCAATGCCATTTCCCATCAACAGTTTGTGGATGATACTATTCTTTCCTCTCATGCTTCTGTCCCCGAAGCAAAAATCATTAAGAGCATCCTTGACTCTTATGAAGAGGCGGCTGGCCAGAAAGTCAATTACCGCAAAAGCAAGCTATACTTCCTCAATACTCCCATCCATAGGCAAAACAGGATTGTTGAGATCCTTGGGTGTATCATTGGGAGCCTTCCAACTACTTATCTCGGATTACCACTTTTCCATGGCAAATCGGTCTCGGCTATGTGGAACCCTGTTCTAGATCGTCTCAACAAGAAACTTGCAGGCTGGAAAAGTTCATTGCTCAGTCAGGCAACCAAAGCCACTCTGGTCCAGGCTTGCTTGCAAAGTATTCCTATTTTTTTCTTATCTATCTTCAAAGCTCCAGCTTCCATCTGCCAAAGAATTGAGCAAATTCAATGCAGATTCCTTTGGGAGGGAAACGAAAACAAGAACAAATTTTCCCTTGTTGCCTGGGACAAGGTTTGTTCCAAGAAAAAGGATGGAGGTCTCGGCTTCAGGGACATCAAGCGGATGAACATGGCTCTCATTGCCAAGCAGTCCTGGAGACTTACCATCAACGAAAAAGCCACCTGGATTGACATCATCAAAGCTAAGTACCTTCATCAGGTTCCCTTTCTTGGAGAGCACAACCTTCCTAGCGGATCTCATTTCTGGAATGGTGTCACTAAAACAAGGAAGATCATCATGGAAGGCTTAAGGTGGTGTCTTGGAAATGGATTGACCATTCATTTTTGGGATGACCCTTGGATCCGTGACAAACCTCTCAGCCAAGATCCTCATCTTGTTGTGCTCAAGACGGTGACCGAAGCCACCTTTGGAGATAAGGTGTGTCATTTCATTAACCCAGGTATTACAAGACCCGAATGGAAACACCTGGATCTGAATGGGCCTAGACATATCATCGAGGTGCTTAGGTGGTTACAAAACTTACTGAGGAGCTGCATAATCCCCAGCTCTCACAAAGAAGACTCCATGGTTTGGAACCTTGAAGATTCAGGGCAGTTTACTGTTAAATCTGCCTACTACAGCCAAGAAGCTCCCAGTGATGGCCGTGACTTCTCTAATCTAGTCTGGGTTCCCAAGATCATTCCCAAGGTCAAATTCTTCTGCTGGTTGGCCATCCAAAATAGAATCCTCACCACTGACAATCTGATAACCAGAGGGCTTCTCATCCCCAATTGGTGCATCCTGTGTAAAAACGCCTATGAGTCTACTACGCATGTTTTTCTGGAATGTCCCTTCTCCCTTGCAGTGCTCAACCAGGTTTTCAACACTTTTGCCATCTCCGTAGCCCTCCCTCATTCCATTCCCCTCCTTTTTCAACAATGGCCCCGGCCTTTCAAGAGCAGTCAACTCAAATTCATGTGGCAAGCTTGCCTTCACATTTTCCTATGGCAGATTTGGCTCGAGAGAAATGCCAAAATTTTCCAAAACCTTGCCACGGATAAGAAGATTGTTGTTGCCAAAATCTTGGCCCTTGCTGCGGAGAATGCCTCTCTTGTCTCATCGTCCAAACCCCCCCTCCTGGACTTGAATTGGATCTAACAAATCATTTCAATCTTTTCAATTTTTTTGCAACACCTCGCACTTCTGTTGACAGGTCTGTAATCAAGTGGGTCTTACCTCCTTCTGGGTGGCACAAGCTTAACTTCGATGGCGCGGCCAAAGGCAACCCTGGAGCGGCTGGCGGAGGTGGAATTCTCAGAAATCACAGAGGAGAAATAATTTTGGCCTTTGCTCAGAACTTAGGAATTCAGTCTAACAATATGGCCGAGGCTCGGGCCTTGCTCCAAAGCTTGATTCTCTTGGAAGGCTTGACTATCAATAAACTCATCATAGAAGGAGACTCATTGCATTGCATCAACTGGCTCAAAGGAACCTCTGTGCCTCCCTGGGCCCTTGTTTCCATCTTCGAAGAATGCAAGACACTAATTGGCTTTTACCCAGAATTAATCATTCAACATCAATACCGGGAAGGAAACAAAGTTATGGGACTGGCTTGCTAACAAGGGAGTTGACGCAACAGACATTCAGGTTTGGAGAGATTCCTTCCCAATCGGCCTAAGGGACGCTTCTTCAAGTTCCAATGTTTGCACAATGTGAGTGGGTTACTGGGCTCCGGGTTTTTCCCCTTTGGCTGCGTTTTGGCATCTTGGAGCGTTTTCGCGTCACTTTTCACAGTTGGTTGCAAAATCTCAGCTTGCCGCGTTATCACGAAATTTCCTTTTTGCTCAGGCCGTGAGGTTGCTTCTTGTCGCGATATCGCGACACTTTTCTCTCCTTCTGGTGCGGTCTTCCAACTTGTCGCGATATCGCGACACTTTTTCTCTCCGGGTGCTTTTTTGCAAACTTGTCGCGATATCGCGACACTTTTGGCCTTCAGGCGCTTTCTTGCTTCATGTCGCGATATCGCGACATTTTTTCTCTCCAACGGCGGTCTTCCTTTTTGTCGCGATATCGCGACATTTTTCTCTCTCCAACGGCGGTCTTCCATTCTGTCGCGATATCGCGACATTTTTTCTCTCCAACGGCGGTCTTCCTTTTTGTCGCGATATCGCGACATTTTTTCTCTCCAACGGCGGTCTTCCATTCTGTCGCGATATCGCGACACTTTTTCTCTCCGGGTGCTTTTTTGCAAACTTGTCGCGATATCGCGACACTTTTGGCCTTCAGGCGCTTTCTTGTTTCATGTCGCGATATCGCGACATTTTTTCTCTCCAACGGTGGTCTTCCTTTTTGTCGCGATATCGCGACACTTTTTCTCTCTCCAACGGCGGTCTTCCATTCTGTCGCGATATCGCGACCTTTTTTCTCTCCAACGGCGATCTTCCATTTTGTCGCGATATCGCGACATTTTTTCTCTCCAACGGCGGTCTTCCATTTTGTCGCGATATCGCGACATTTTTTCTCTCCAATGGCGGTCTTCCTTTTTGTCGCGATATCGTGACACATTTTCTTCTTGGCAGCAGGCTTCCACTTTCGTCACGATTTCGTGACTCATTTTCTATTTCGGCTGCGGTCTTCATTCTTGTCGTGATTTCGTGACACCCTTTCTCTTCGGCAGCGTTCTTACTTCTTGTAGCGATTTCGCGACTCCTTTTTTGCTCGGGCACGGTCTTCTTTCATGTCGCGATTTCGCGACTCTTCTTCTCGTCCGGCTCCAACCTAGCAACTTGTCGCGATATCGTGACACTTTGCAACATGTCGCGATATCGTGACTTCTTCCCTTCTTCGGCTCCGATGGCGCTTCTTGTCGCGATTTCGTGACTTCCTTTCTTCCTTTGGCATCAACGGCGCAACTTGTCGCGATTTCGCGACATCACCATTTTGGTCGCGATTTCGTGACACCTTCCCTAGTGTGGAGGTTTGCCAGCTCTCTATTCCTTTCTTCTTGGACCACCTCGGTCGATATGGATTTCTTGTAATCTCTCTTGTACAAGGTTCAGGGACCTTTCAACACCCTTTCTACCAATAAAAAAAAATAAGTGACGACGGTGTATGAAGTAGATGTGTGAACAAGGGATTGCATGACAATTTGCAAACAGTGCGAATATCATGTTAAATCATATTTATGTTTACTTTCATTATCAAAATTTCTAATATTGTATCCAAAATATAATCTCGTTGCAACTTGAGGTGAAAGTATTGTTTATCTGCATGGGATTGTGAGTCATTTTGTAAGTATGTGATGCATGCTATAAAATGAAAATATCACTTCAAATGAATAAATGTATAGAGACTTATAGTGGTAACATGCTAACACAAAAATTTGATAGTACACAACATGGCACACTGGGGAATCGAGATATGAAGTAATGATAGCAGTTAACTCTCCATGTTTTTTTTTTTTTGAATGAAAGGACCTTATATTAATTGGAAATAATCACTTTCATACAAAAATGTTGGGTGGAATTAACACACCCCGTGGCACACACCCAAAAAACATATGGAGCAACTATCATATGTGTGGTTGCATTTGAAGACAAGGGTTCAAATAAACAATATTTTAGGTGTAGCACCAATGATGGGAATTTTAATATGTGATGCTCGGTAATGATTGAATCCAATATTTGGTGATGGTAGTGCACATCAGAGATGAAAGTTTGATAAAATGAGTGAGAACAGTGAGCATGGTAACACTGCAGTAGCAGTGGGGACTTCACTAGTACATAAATGATAATGGAAAAATTATATTATGGAGGTCATGAATCAAGGATAAATGCATAATATTTGATGTAGGTAAATCATGAAAATCATTGCACACATGGGGAATTATTGTCTCCAATATTGCAGGTGAAGAATCATAGATGAAATTAGAGCAACATAAGAAGAGGTATTAAACTGGAATGAAATTCCTACATGACGAAGGAACATATCACATGACTGGGCAAATTAATACAAATTATGTCAGCCTGTGGATAATTGGTGAAGAGATAATATAGTCAATCATGGATTTCGTTATCATGTGGAGTTGATTCAACAATAAAACAATTTTATTAAAACATTATGCATCTGGTGGCTATGTCAATATTTCAAATATGTGGGTTGGACTGTTAGAAATTTATGGTAGGTTGATAGTAATACAGTGATAGTGATAGGTAAACAACAAAGGTGACACGGGCATAATCTATTGATGTTAAGCATGTTTTGATGTATGTGAAAGCACCATAATCTGGAGTTAGAGAATGTTATAGATGTGGTAGATATAGTTAATATGTTAATCACCAAAAGAAATAGATTTTATAATTAGTTGAATAAAATAGTATTACGTAATGTGACTATGGATAAAATTAAAGCTTAAATAAAAGTAAAATTTCATGGGTGATGGAGCAATTAAAAGAGGATTTAAATTTATTAAAAATGAGGTTAAGATGAAGGTGCCAGCTATTATTTTATCACTGCACCCGTGTAAATGGTAAAGTGTTTTCATTAAAGAAGAAATAAATGGGCAAGACGGTTGGAAAGGAAGTTAAAATAGAATTATGCGTAGTGAAACAAGAAAACAACAAACCGAAAATAGGATATGAGAGTTTAAATACATCATGAAATGATACAACAAGGGTCGGACATTGGCTGCAAAGAACAAGAAAGAGAGAAACATCTAAGGAGGCCATAGTTGGAAGAAGTCACTTTATGAGGATGCACTGTTGCACAAGGTTCAAGAGCCTATTGTAAGATCTAAAAATTACATTTATATATTTTCTTTTATCATGCATGCGTCAAATCTGTGTGTGATCTGGTCAGAAAATATTTAGATGTAATATATTAAAAGTCATAAATTCCACAGGAGATAGCATTATTTTGCAATTGTACTGTGTTTATCTAGTAGATTATTGAGTAGTTCAGGATTTCTCTCTTTATTTAGTGAAATTATTTTTTTTTGAAAGCATGTCCAAAGAATAAAATTTAGTTTTGTTCTATTATACCCAAACCTTTCTTCATTTTTTTTATTAGAATATTTATATCTAAAATGACCTAGTGATATATGAACGAAATATTTATATGCTAGGTTTAGTCATAATATTATTACCTGAATGTTCAATCAATGAATAATTCAGGTGAAAGAGAAAAAAGAAAACAAGGTGTGTATTTGATTTAATTTCATAAATCAAATAACTTTTTTCCTTTTCATGGCAGTTAGGCTTTGCATAATACAGTATATAGAAAAGGAAATTGAGGCTACAGTATCAAATATTTAAATCTATAAATATTTGACAGGTGAATATTATACATTAAAAGAGGACCTTTGTAGGTTATTTATTATTAATAGAATATAAATTTGATAATCTATAATTTTGGTGTGATTTTATTGATATTGATGCCATAATATGATAAAATCATGTTTTATATCCATAATCTTATGTTGAAAGAATTACAATTATTTGATTCAAATATTTAATGCCATAAATATTTGAAAGGATAATTGTTAACTTAAAGATAATTTGAATTCTAAAACTCACATTATAAGGTCAATACTTTATAATTAGAATTTAAAAAATTTTGTGTTCCTTATAACATAAAAGAGATTAAAAGGAGAAATATTCAAGTCTTTTAATATAAAATTATTATATTTCATTAAAGACTTGTTTGGTCTATTTATAAAAGAAATTAAACTCATAAAATATTAAATGCTTTAAAATGAGAATTAGATGATACAATTATTAAGTTTAAAGTATTAGAAGTTAAGATATTCTTAAGTAGCTTTGTTAAAAGGCAATTTCAAAAGATAAATTTAGTCATCATTAAGGAAATGAAAAAGAACGTGTAAACTGAGATCAAGAACATTAGTTTAACCAGGCCCCTTGTAAACAGTAAACTTGCAAACCTCTTGAGTTATTCAAGTATTTCTTAAGATAAAGATTCAAATAAGAACCTTGGAGATATATGTCATATTCTTTGCAAGAGAGAACTTAAATTTCTAAGTTGTCGAGTGGTTTTGTTACTTGACAAAATCGCACCTCAACAAATTGGTGCTAGAAGAAGGGCTTGATGAAAAACTGGTAATTGGTTTTTGTTTTTCATGTAGTTTGTTATAAAAAGAAAAAAAATTGTTTGAAATTTTCAATTTATGCTGCATTAATGTTAATCTATCAGAAATTCGAAAATTAGGTTATGATGCAATTTTTGTGAATTTTCATACATAACCTTGCATATTAAAGTTGGTTAAATGGTAGAAAATGATTTACCATTTTATAAGCATGATGGAACGATTGCGCCAGAAGAACATATTCAGGCATATAAAAATATTATGCTTAGTTTTCAAATTATGCAAGAAGATTTTTTCTGTAGAATGTTTTCATACACATTGGATGAAGTTGCTAAAAATTGGTTTATCAATTTACTTGTAGGTTCTACCGCTTCTTGGAATCAACTAGAAACAGCGTTCCTTGAACATTTTATAAAATTGGTTGACACAAATTTGTTATCAAATCAATTTGCCTCTATTTGTAAAAATCCTAATGAATCCATGAGTCGGTTAATGATAGTTTTCATGAGTTATATGTTGAAATAGAGATACATTTTATTATTTCAGAAGAAGAAGTTGTTCAAATATATTTGGAAGCTTTAGATCCTTTTACGATTAAGTGTTTAGAAGTGTTTCCTAGGGATTTATTCTTATTTGGCGTGTATTGTGGTGCAGTGGCTGTAGAGAAATGGTTGATTTCAAAAGGAATTAATGTGGGTAGATTATCATTACATCACCCTAAGGTTTCAAATCAATTACTACCTATGAGTCATGATACGCATTTTTTGACACCATCGAATGAAATTGAATGTCATAATTTTCCAACCACTTTTGATATTATCCCAGAGGAAGTACAAGTTTCAAATCCAATATCCATTGATGAGGATTGTAGTAATCAAGTTTATCAAAATATAGAAATGCATGAGTCTTCAGATATTGGAGGAGGTTTAGATTTAACTAGCTTTGGAACATTTGATATAATAGAATCATTCATAGAGTTGAATGAAACAACTGAAGCTCTAGAATTGAAATATTCTAGAGGTAGTATTATTATGACTGATCATAAAATTTTAGTACTTGAGGAAGATGAATTTCTTATTGAGGATATATTTCTCGAAAATGAGGAAAGTGAATTTGAAAAGCATTCAATTGTCAAATTTACAAAATGTGAAGATATGGTTGAATCTCACCCGCTAGCTTTAGAAGATAATTATTATAAAGGATGGGATATGTATGGTGAATCATTATTTTCTCACACATCTACTGATAAAATATTTGTTTCATTTACTATGCAGGAGGTTGAAAATTTTGTTTCAAAAGAGGATTTTGCAATTCCTATGCAACAGAAAATGATATGCCAATTTCAAAAATAGAACAGGTTCCAAGAATTGATCATTCTGAACTTAATTTTGTAGAACATTCTTATGCAGTAGAAAGAAAAGAAATGGTAAAACTTTTATATTATTCATCTATTTTAGATGAAGAAGAGGTAAATTCTTCTCTTTCATTTTTGAATGTTGAAGGTTTGAGTGAAAATGTTCAGGATTGTATTGAATACTCAAATGAAGAAACTTCATGTATGGCTTACAAAGAATTAAAATTTTCTATTCATCCCAAATAAACTATTGCTTTGTTTGATCAACAAGATATATGGTGTGGAAAATATGGACACATTCTTGATTGGATGCCAAATTTTAATGCTTCTGAAAAGTAGGTTTTTGATGAAGGAATACAAAATGATGGTGGTGATGATAGAGATCATGGAGAAAAGTAAAATATTTCAATGGTTCATCAGGTTGTGGTAAATGAAAGTGCACGAAAGGTAGAATCTTATCCTTTGTATTTAAACATTAAAGAATTAGGTAAATTTATGCATAATCATTTATTGGTTTCCACTGTTATTTATGATGAGATGCCAATAGAGGTCGATGAAGCAATAAAAGGGATTTTTATTCCTACTAGCAATAATACTGTATTGTCAAATTAAAAAGAAGATATGTTTGAGTTATTGAACCAAATTCATCAACAGCTAAAAATTCAACCTAGGATACAAAATTATAATGATCCTTATTTTGTAAACATCCTAGACTCTTGTAAATTTTTACATGAATATGATTGGCCTATAAACATGGATTATGATGTTGCTTTAAAATTTTCAGAAGTTGCTTCATATTTGAAAGAAATCCTATATACTTGTGAAAATGAGAATTTAGGTCAAAATGATGAATCAAGGTTTGAAATTCCTACCTTGTTGAATAAGCATAAGATCATGGAAGATCGTGTATTTGCTTGTAAGGTTAATGAATCAAATCTTAAACACATAATTTCTTATAAGTTTGAATCAAATCAGTGGGATGTGAAAGAAAAAATGAAGGTTGCATGGTGTGGCCTAATTTTCTTTTGGTTAAAATTGTGTAAAGCTTGGAATGCAAATCATGAGATATGTCTTTTAAGGTATGTCTATCGTGTATGGGATCCAAGGAGATAATGGTAGACATTTTGGTAATTTCTTGTCTATTATGTATATTTTTTTGTATATACTATTTTATCATGTGATGTGTTGTTGTCATATGTTATTGTTGTGTCGTTGTTTTTTGTTGTTATTTTTGTTTTCCATATGTTATATACTATTAAGGCATTTTGATTGAATATGATGAGATTACCTAGTTTAAAAGCTTGGGAAACCTAAAAAATAAAAAGTGAGATGTTGGTTTATATCCTTATGAATGTGAAATAAGATAAGGCAAATATAAAAAATTAGAATTATATTGCATACACTCGCATTTCATAACATTTTTCATAACATTGCATACATCACCCTCGCATTTCACATTTCATATCCCATAGAAAGGTCATTTATAAAATTCAAAAGTTCTCATTGGTTTTATCAAACGTCATGTTGTGTTAATCAGGGGAACTTTCACAAAGGTATTTTGTATAAAATTATAAAGATAAAGCTTCATGTTTTCACACCATAGTTTTTAGAATTCCTAAATTTTTTTAGTCACTCAGCCATTTCTGGTGTGGTAGGAAATCACTGAAAATCATGTCAGATTCTCTTAGGATCATTACACAATATACACTAAAAGGATCTTGAGATCGTGGACTGATGTTGAAATTATCTGAAACCAAGCACAATTTACAAATATTAAAAGCATTTTGGGTAAAATAATCAAAACCATCCTTTGAAGAAAATGTAGGGTGAAAATGGGTATCCTTGTCGGTCCTATCATGCAACATAGTCCATAAAACTCATTATTATCACAAATAATTGAAAACTCTAAACAAAATCAGAGTAGTAAGGATAGGGTCAAATTCTCATAATACTTTGATTGAGAATCCAATTCCCCAAAGCTCTGAGCCTATTTACATCATATATCACCGACTATTGGATCGTAAGGATTAGTACTACTCCTCCGTCAGAAGGAAGGGTAGTCCTATCGAAGGTTCAAGAAATTAAAAAACTAAATACATCATTCACTATTGGGTCGTAAGGATACATACTACTCATCCATCAGAAGGAAGGGTAGTCATCCCTAGGATTCAAGCAATAAAAATCTAAATTTATGGACTATGGGATTAACCTCCATTAGAGCTATAGATGTTTGACTTGTAGTGGAGTATGCTTATGCATGGTGACATGTTTTTTTGAAAAAAAAAACCTTTGATCATTCAAATGGGTAGGCTAGTCTTGTGGTTCTTTCATAATAGGTTTAATCATTTTGGTCAAAATGAGGTAATGAACTCACTTGCACACACACTGGTTTTGGATGATGGTAAGGTCATAACTGAGCTCTTGATCTGGTAAGGAATTCACATCACACACATTTGGTCCTAAGAGGGTTAGATAACTTTTTGTGTATTTTTTTATTGTACTAGAGTGTTTGAGTCACTATGAAACATGTCATTCATATTACATCCTATTAATACATGTTTCAGCTTACGTCATATCATTTTCATATCATATTATTTTCATGAATGTCAATTTTAGGGCCCCTGATTAAAGTACAATGATAAGCATGGCTAAAACAAATATTTACTTTGAAAATGATCATTAATATATATCACCTGATCCCCGCCAGCAATACATCACATCCTACATAAATCTTCTCTGATTCTAGTAATTCATATTTGCATTGGTTTATTCTCATTCGCAGGATTCTTATTAATGCTTGTGATTCTAATATTCATGTTTTGTGTGTTTAGAGTTTGGTTTTAATCTGAAATGTCCATTGCCATTTACCAGCAGAGTCACCAATATTGTGACGTCCTTCACAACGACCCCAAAAATGGGAAACCACTTGCAAATTTGAAAATTTGTTTTGAATTGTTGCTAATGCTTGGTGTCCATAGTTCGTATCAATGAAAAAATATCAAACGTTGTTCATTGTCCTCAGAATTTTCTATAATAGGATTCTATTATCCAGATTCATTTCATGACTTGAAAATCTCTGAATGATTCTTTCCAAAGACACGTTCATCAAATACTTCAGCTTATATGTTTGTCCGAAAATTGTATTTGGTTGTTGTGTGATTTTGTTGTTGTAGTTAGAATGCCTATGTTAGTTTTGTCTTTATTGTCATATTATATTAGGTTTATTATGTTATAGGTTATTATTAGAATTTTTATGTTAGAAGTTTAAATGTGATTGTGGTTTCATTATTTTTTTGTTGTGTTGTTTATGTTTTAATATTTTATGTTTGTTATAATTATTTATATATGGTTGTGTTAATTGTTATGTTAATTATTTTTTATGTTTCTAAATATTTGTTTTGTTGTTAATTTACATTTGTTTTAATGTATTATAGTTAATGTTTATTTTTCTATGTTATAATATTTTATGTTCATTTATGTACTTATTTTATATTATGTTGTGTTAGTATATCGTTAATTTTAAGTGTTTTTCTCTTTTACTTTTATTTTATGTTATTTTGTGTCTTGATTTTGTTGAGCTTAGTATTTTTATTTTTATTTTGTTGTTTAATGTTTGTTATTATTTTATGTGTTTAATATATTTGTCGTATTGAAGTAATTTGTGTTAAATATTTTATATGTTTAATGTATTAGAATGTCACGTTTTTGTGTTGATTCATTTGTTTATTCATGTTTTTGTGTTGAATCGTATGTTTATTGTTAAAGCTTTAAAAATAACTTTTATGTTAATAAAAGAATGTGGTTTATTATGCAGGTTAGAATGAGCGACACGATTTATGAAGTTAATGACATATTGCTTAAGGATCATCAAGACTTATGTTCAAATGTGCATAAGTCATTAATGGTCCATGTATGAATCAAAAAAAATAGGATGCTTTTGTATTGATAAAGCCCTTATATCGTAATGGCCCTTAATATATGGGATAAAGTCAATGGACGCCCTGCCAACAGTGTTAATAAATGCAAATAGAGGATCAATGTGCTTTGTTCGAAGCTTTAATTTCAAAAAAAAATTGGATGTACATGGTGTCCTTGTGAAGATAAAGTTATCTTCTACATCATCAATTGAAGGTTCATCTAATTTAAAACTGTGGGTTATGATAGCTTGTGAACTAAAATACATCTCTTGGATCGGGATTGAACTTCATCATGGTAAAATTGACTATACTTAATCAGTAGTACAATGAATACGGTGTGACATAGTGTGGCTTCAAAATGATGGCATCTCCACAACAGGGTAAATATCAAGATTTGACAGTTGCTTCTATTAAATAGAGAAAATGAAGTAGTATTAAAGAGGAATGAAATTTCAACATAAGAATATGCCACCATAAATAAATAGTTTTTATGGGAACTCAGGAAGAAGCACCTACACAATGTTAATAGCTGATAACGGGTAGAGGAATCAAACATTGACGTTGTAGTCGAGGATGATGAATAGTAATGAAAGGTCACCATAATGGTATTTTTAAAATAATCCTTTTGTTGTTTTGTTGTTAGAATTGAATATCAGTGCAAGTGGTGATGTGAATGAACATGATGGTTTTGACATTATGAATGTTTAGACAATCAAAATGAACATAATGTTTAAGATCCAGGAATAGACATTCATAAAAATGAATAAACTTGGTGGGAACACACAATGCGACGATAGGGGCTTTATACAATGGATTTGAAGAAGTAAAAAATCAATTCGTGATGCTATCTAGAGATCAAAAATTTAGATATGCCAAGAAATTCATAAAACAAATGTAAGCAGAGGACAACGATTTAATAAAATGCATGAGGAATGTGATTTATCAAAAGGTGCCCTTACCAACGGTAGTAAAATAAGTTACGGCGGTGTGTGAAGTAGATGTGTGAACAAGGGATTTGCATGACAGTTTGCAAACAGTGTGAATATCATGTTCAATCATATTTATGCTTACTTTCATTATCAAAATTTCTAATATTGTATTTAAAATAGAATTTGGTTACAACTTGAAGTGATAGTATTGTTTATCTGCATGGGATTGTGAGTCATTTTGGAAGTATTGGATGCATGTTAGCAAATGAAAATATCATTGCAAATGAATAAAGGTATAAAGACTTACAGTGGTAGCATGGTAACACAAGAATTTGATAGTAAAGAAAATGGCACACTGGGGAATCGAATTATGAAGTGATGATAGCAGTTAACTCTCCATGTTTTACTAAAATATGGAGTGACTATCATATTTGTGGTTGTGTTTGAAGATAGGGGTTCAAATCAACGATATTTTAGGATGTAGCACCAATGATGGAAATTTTAATATATGATGCTAGGTAACAATTGAATCCAAATTTTGGTGATGGCGATGCACATCAGAGATGAAGTTTGATAAAATGAGTGAGAATAGTGAGCATGGTAATACTGTAGTAGCAGTGAGGACTTCAATAGCACATAAACGACAATGGTAAAATTATATTATGGAGGTCATGAATCAAGGATAAATACGTAAAATTTGATGCAGGTAAATCATGAAAATCACAGCGCACATGGGGAATTATTGTCTCCAATATTGCAGGTGAAGAATCATAAATGAAATTAGAGCAACATAAGAAGAGGTATTAAATTGGAATGAAATTCCTACATTATTGGGTGAAGGAACATACCACATGACTAGGAAAATTAATACAAAGTCTGTCAGGCAGTGGATAATTGGTGAAGAGATGATATAGTCAATCATGGCTTTCGTTATCATGTGGAGTTGATTTGATAATAAAACAATTTTATTAAAACATTGTGCATCTAGTGGCTATGTCAATATTTCAAAGATGTGGGTTGGACTGTTAGAAATTTATGGCATGTTGATAGTAATACAATAATAGTGACAAATAAACAACAAAGGTGACACGGGAATAATTTGTTGATGTTAAGCATGTTTTGATGCACGTGAGAGCGCCATGATCTGGAGTTGTAGAATGTTATATATGCGGCAGATATAGTTAATATATTAATCACCAAAAGAAATATATTTCATGATTAATTGAATAAAATAGTATTACGTAATGTGACTATGGATAAAATTAAAGATTAAATCAAAGTGAAATTTCATGGGTGATGGAGGAATTAAAAGAGGATTTAAATTTATTAAAAATAAGGTTAAGATGAAGTTGCAAGCTATTATTTTATCGTTGCACCCATGAAAATGGTAAAGTGTTTTCATTAAATAATAAATAAAGGGGTAAGACAGTTGGAAAGGAAGCTAAAATAGAATTGTGTATAGTGGAACAAGAAAATAGCAAACCAAAAATAGGATATGAGAGTTTAAATACATCATGAAATGATATAACAAGGGTCGGACATTGGCTGTGGTGAAAAAGAAAGAGAGAAACATCTAAGGAGGCCATAGTTGGAAAAAGTCGCTTTATGAGGATGCACTGCTGCAGAAGGTTCAGGAGCCTATTGTAAGATCTAAAAAATTATATTTATATATTTTCTTTTATCATGCATGTGTCAAATCTATGTGTGATCTTGTTTTTTGAAAAAAATTGAAAAACTTGTATTAATACAAAAGGCAATTACACAAGGGAGAAAACTCATCCCAACCAACAGCAGAGAACTAGACAACAAGCGGAGAGCACAGAGGCAACGCTAACCCCAACAGAGCATAGAAGATAACAAGGCGCGAAAACGTGACATGTCACGAAATTGCGGCAATCAACCTCGTCACGGCCCCAGCAGCGCCATCAGTCACGAAAACGTGACATGTCACGATATCGCGACATGTCGTGATATCGCGACAGAAAAAGCCCTCCGCGTTCGATCGCCAAAAAAGTCATGAAATCATGACAGCAACTCCCTCCGACGGTCTATCATCACAGGCGTCGCGAAATCGCGACAAGAACTCCAGGAAGCATAAAATCTCCAAAAGGTATCGTGACATGTCGTGATATCACAACAGATAAAGCCCTCCGCATTCAATCGCCAAAAAAGTCACAAAATCACGACAGCAACTCCCTCCAACGGTCTATCATCACAGGCGTCGCGAAATCACGACAAGAACTCCAGGAAGCATCAAATCTCCAAAAGGGTCACGAAATCACAACGGAATTTCTCCGAAGTGCCCAGCCAGCAAAAGTGTCGCGATATCGCGACATATTCTCATCTTGACTCCCAATCCGCAAAAGTGTCGTGATGTCGCGACAATTTTTACCAAAGCCATGAATGTGCCAAAAGTGTCGCGAAATTGCGACGAATTTTCCTTTCAGTTCCCAATCTTCAAAACTGTCGCGATATCGCGACAAGTTATCCTCATTGCAACTTGTCTTCAAAATTGTCGCAATATCGCGACAATTAATCCAGATGACGCCAGTGTGCCCCAACTGTCGCGATATCACGACGATTTTACCATGCAGCTTCCGATCGACAGAAATGTCACGAAATCACGACGAAATGTGCCCTTTGCTCAAGTTCACCAAAAAAGTCGCGATATCGCGATGATAATCCTCATTGCAACCAGTCTTCAAAATTTTCGCGATATCGCGACAAGAAATCCAGATGACGCCAGTGTGCCCCAACTGTCGTGATATCGTGACAGTTTTACCATGCAGCTTTTGATCAACAAAAATGTCGCGATATCGCAATGAAATGTGCCCTTTGCTCAAGTTTACCAAAAATGTCGCGATATCGTGACGATAATCCTCCTTGTCATCCCTGCGCCAAAAACGTCATGATTTCGTGACATGTTCCTTTCTAAGGCTGAGAAGGCAAAACCTGTCGTGATATCGCGACAACTTCCAACAAGAGGCCACGACGCTGCTACATGTCACGAAATCATGACAAAAACCTTCCTTAGCAGCAAAAACTTTGCACATTATCATAGGTAGCATTCAAGGCCTTACCGAATCACAGCATCCTCCACAGGCATATCACTATGCATCTGCACTCCAACTTCCTTCTCAGCACCTATCTTAGCAAGGAAATCGGCCGCCTTGTTGAAATCCCTACTCACATAGATGGGAACCACATCATCTAATTCTTTCCAGAGATCCTTTATCTGAGATACAAGACTCCGCAACCTCCAGGCTTGCAAATCAAAGTTCCTCATGCAATCGAGAGCGCCCACCAGAATTTGGGAGTCGGACTCAAGAATTATCTTTCTATGGCCCTGCTTGACAGCCCAGATAGAAGCAAATTTAACAGCCAAGGCCTCCGCTTCATTGTTTGTGGCATGACCCAGACCGTGCAGTTCCCAGTAAAGCACGGACCCACCATGATCACGGCACACAACTCCAGTCACAGCACTACCCGGATTTCCTTTTCCAGCTCCATCGGTATTGATTTTGATCCAGCCTGGTGGGGGAGGGTGCCATCTATCATGAGCCTGTATTTCAGGAGCAACAACTCCATCAACCAGTGGCACAGAAACAGACTGATGTTCCTCCTCAACGTAGATGGCAACTATTTCCACCACTTTGCTCCATATAACCTACCATATTCCATCAAGTGAAGAGAATGTTTCACGAAAAATGCGGGCATTTCTCTCCAGCCACACCTGCCACCAAATAAAAAGAAAGCCCAGCTCTCAGCCAATTCGAAGAGCTTTGGATTTAAATCTGCCTCTCTTCCATCGGTTCCAAATATTGGTCCGAGTCACCTCACTGTTGGCTTGAATTTTGAAGTGGGAAAACTAGCGCATCCAAATCTGTCGTGTGAAGGGGCATTCAAACATCAAATGATCAGCAGTTTCCTCATGCTTGTGGCATAAAACACACTAAGAAGGACCGATGATGCCTCTGTGTCTAAGATTATCAAAGGTGAGAATTCCATTGTGCATAAGTTGCCAGGCAAAAAAATTCACCTTCGGCCAACCCTTGGGGTGCCATATCTTCTTCCAAACATGGACCGGGAAAGAGTGTGGGAGGGGATCTGGAAGAATCTGGTTAAATCTCGCCTTCACAGTGTAAACCCCAAGGTTCCCAAAGCCCCAGGCAAGTTCATCCTCTTCATCCCGCCCAGTAAGAAACCTAGCTTTCAAAAAAATTTCTAAGATTGGTGCCAGCTCCGGTGGGATTGGAATTGGCCACTCTTCCAACCTCTTGAACTTTTTGAACTTGTACTCCCCAATGTGGCTGGTATTGAAATAACTCTCAATATGAATCCAGCCCTTGTCTTCTATGGCTGATTTAATGGGTTGCAATTCGGAAACACAAGCAATGATGGGAGGGTGCCGATCCCGAGAGTCGATCCGAAACGGGCCTTCTCCCCTCTCCCCACTTTCCAAAACAATTGATCTTTGATAACTTGAGCTCCCAGCTTGAGAGTCTGCCATACTAAGGATCCATTACCCTCCAAAGGGAAACGTCCTAGATCATTGGGGTGAGCATGGCCTAGGTATTTTCTAGAAAGAATTCTGCTAAAGAGGGATGTTGGCTGGGAAATCCACCTCTAGTACAATTTACCAGCCAAAGCTTGATTATTAAGCTTGGAGCTTCTTAGTGCCAGCCCTCCTTTATCCTTGGGCTGGGTGACCTTATCCCATCCAACCAAGGCCCATTTCTTCTTCCCTTTTGCACCCTCCCATAAAAATCTTCTGGCCATTTTGTCAAGCTCTTTCCATATAGAATGTGGGGTAGCCAGGATGGAGAATTTATATATTGGCATTGCTTGAATAACTGATTGTAAGTAAGTTAGTCGGCCTCCATAGCTTAACCATTTATGAGACCAATGATTCATTTTCTCTTTGATGCCATCCAAAATATCCTTCCAGATATCAATTTTTAGTTTTTTGAAATGCAGTGGAACCCCCAAGTAAACAACAGGTAGAGAAGTCCTAGTAAATCCCAGGATCTCAGTAACTCTTTCCTATAACCTTCGGTCAATATTGAAGAAGACCACTTTGGATTTTTTATCATTAATGACTTGATTTGAGGCCCGAAGGTAGATGTTTAAAGTATCTCTAATTCCTCTTGCTTCCCTGAGGTTGGCCACTCCAACCAATCCTGTGTCATCCATAAACTGTAAGTGGGTCAAAACTTTTGTCCCCACTTTAATACCTGTTATCACACCTAGCTGTCGTCTTCTCAAGAAGAGTCTACCTAATCCTTCTGCTAAGATGAGGAAGAGGTAAGGAGAGCAAGGGTCCCCTTGACAAAGACCCCGAGAGGCTCCAAAAGGAGTCGAGGGGAGCCCATTGATTAGAACAGAGAAAGAAGGTGTGGAGATACGGCTCATGACCCAATCAATCCAGTCCTGAGAGAAGCCAAAGGCTGCCATCATCTTTTCCAGGAAGCCCCACTCCACCCGGTCATAAGCCTTAGACATATCCAACTTTATGAACATTCCTTTGTTGCCTGAAGTTTGCATTGTATGGATTGCCTCCTGAGCAAGGACCACTTCATCCAATATCTTTCTTCCTTCAACAAAACCCCCTTGCTCAGAGGAAATTATTTTATGGAGAAAAGGTTTTAGTCGTTCAGCCATAATCTTCGTGACTATTTTATAAATAACATTGCATAAGGCAATCGGTCTGAAATCAGAGAGATGAACCCCCCCTCCCCTTTTGGAATTAAAGTGATGAAGGTGTGATTGAGAGCCTTAAGCATTCTTTTATTAGTTTTGGACTCCTCTGCGACAGCCAAAACATCTTTCTCCAGAGTATCCCAGAAGGCCTGAAAGAATTCTATAGGAAAGCCATCTGGACTTGGCGATTTTCCCGTGCTCATCCCAAAGACCACTTTCTTTAGTTCATCACTTGTCAATGGGTCTAAGGAGAGTCTGATTCTCTTCGTGAGAGATAATAGAAGGTATGACATTAATAACTTCATTTTGGGCTTCCACATCTTGTTCCCTACTTTCCTTAAAAAGGTTTGAGAAATAATCCATTGAGTGGAAATGCATTCCAGGGAGAGTATCAAAGGAGTGTCCATTCTCATCGTGAAGGACTTCCATGTTATGCATTTGTCTCCTTGCACAGGCTGAGCGGTGGAAAAATTTTGTATTTATATCACCTTCTAGTAACCAAGTGATTCTTTCTCTCTGTTTCCAATAGTCAATGTCCTCAATTGCTTTGCGCAGAGCATCATCCTCAGCTTTAATGTGCTCAGTAATGGTACCTTCCCTGAAGTGTTTTTGCACCTCCTCCCATCTAGCCATCAAGGGGGCCCTTTGGAGATGGAAGTCCGACTTATTGTTTTGTCTCCACTGTTTCAATTTACACTTGACAAAATGGAGCTGTTTATGGAATTTGAACATTGCAGTCCCCAAGGGTAGGCGGCCTTCTTCCCACCATCGTGGAATTTTCCTTCGGAGATCCTCCTTTTGCAACCAAAAATTTTCAAATTTGAATGGCTTATGGTGTTGACCTGTCATCGGCCCTCCCTCCAACAAAAGGGGATAGTGGTCTGAGACTGGACCTTCCAAAATCTGGAGCTTAAGATTCCATTTAATAAATGCCTCTTCAGAAACCAAAAACCGGTCTAACTTAACCTTCCTACTGTGTGGCTCTCTCCTCTTGTTTGTCCAAGTAAAGTAGGTTCCAGGGCCTTTGATATCAACCAGATTAAGGGCCTAGATTTGGGCAATCAAGAACCGTTCCCCAGGATCCAAAACTGGGGCACCACCTTCCTGATCCCTAACAGACAATTTGGCATTAAAATCCCCAGCTATGATCCAGTCAAAAACTTCCCGGGATGACCTCATGTTGTGTACAGCTTGCCATTGGAGCCGCTGGCCATCAAAGCATTGAGCCCCATAGAAGTTTGTAATAAGAACATGTTCAGCTGTGGCATTGTTTCTAAACAGAGAAGTGAGAACACCCCTCCAAGCTATGTGTTCTAAAGCTGTCCATACTTGAGGGTTCCAGAGAGTAACAATCCCCCCCGAGGCACCCTGAGCAGCCACATCCATATAATCAGCACCCCGCCATATTCTGTTAGCAGTCTTGCACATAAGATCTACAAACATTTTTGTCTCCTGGATGAGCAAAAAGTCTGTTTTACATTTTCCTAAAAGTCCTTGAATAGCAGATTGATGGGTTCTCTGTTTAAACCCCTAACATTCTAGGATTGAATAATCATTGAGGACCTTGTGAGCAATAATACTCAATTGGCCTCACCGATCCTCCATTGATCAGCTTGTCTCCTTGTACTGCTAGTAGATCCTTATTGGATTTTCTGCCTGCTCCTTGGGAATTACTATTTTTAGACCTCTTCTCCACCTGGGTAATCCCTAGAACTAGCCTTTCCCTGTTCTTTTCAGAGCTTCCCATATTGACATCCTTAATAATCGGCTGTGCTGGGGAGTGGATTACCAGTGTCCCTGAGTTCTCTGGCTGCCTTGTCCTAGAGGGTTCCATTACCTGTTCTAAGATCGGAGTAGAAGAAGGGGAAGCCTGAGAGTGAATGTTAATATCCTCAACATTCCCATCCACTCCTTCCATAACTTGGTCCTCTTGATCTACTAGGGATTTAAATATTTCATACCGATTGGTTGGTTTAAGTTGTGCCTGCTCCTTGGAATTTTTCTTTTTATTTCTCCTTCGCTTCGGTTGTTCAAAACCATCATTCTGGAGATCAGAATCCTGAGGAATACTAGATGGATCTTGGACAGGGGTAAACTTGATTTGGATTTCCAAGCGGCGCCTCCACTTTTGTGCTCAGAATATTTGGGCAGAACCTCGCCAGATGGTCGTGCTTATGGCAGACTCTGCATCTAAAAGGTAGTGCCTCATAATCTAACTGTTGTATCCAGGAGAGCCCCTGTCAACTCAAGTTCCACCTCGGTTGGTAGAGGTTGGCTAATGTCCATTTCAACACGGATCCTAGCAAAGACAACTGTGTTTCCCTCTATAGTGTCTCTGGAGACTCCTATAAATCTGCCTAATGAATTACCAATCATTTCTAAAACCTGCTCACCCCAAAACTCCATCGGGAGAGCATACAGTCGGATCCAGACCGGGACTACCGTGGGTTCGATACGAGGGTCAAAACCCACTCTCCAAGGTTGAACAAATAACCCGCCCGGGCCATGGTTCCTCTTCTCTGATTCAAATGCTCTATTTCTATCTGCTAAAGAAGAGAAACTAATAATGAAATAACCATTACTGATAGGCCATAAGGAGTACTCACCTAGTGGCTCCCAGTTCTGTCTAACCCAGGTGTGCAAAAAGTTCAGAGTGGGACGAATACCCATGAATTTGCAAATCAGGTCATGGTGAGCACGGTAGGAAATTATGTCTTCAACCAGCTTCTATTCTATAACAATCTTTGGTCTGGTAGCGGATTGCGGGAGGTAGCCATTAACTCGGTGTGCAGATGCACCCTTGCTAACATTCTTGAGTAACGTTTGAAAAGCCCTTCGTTGAGCTTCATCAGAGGAGGACGAAGGGTTTTCCTTTAACATCTCAGCATACGAATTCTTTCTCCCAGCAGGAGGAGCTGGAGGAGACCCCATTGGGCCCTCCCAGGGCAGCGGAAGAACCTTCAGCCAAGCACCCTGTCAACCCACCACAATCCCTGGTAGAGCTTCCACACCAAAAACCCTAGAGAAACGCCCGACACCAGCTCAGAGGTTTTTCCCGCCCCCTATGTGTGATCTTGTTAGAAAATATTTAGATGTAATATATTAAAAATCATAAATTCCATAGGAGATAGCACTATTTTGCAATTGTACTATGTTTATCTGGTAGACTGTTGAGTAGTTTAGGATTACTCTCTGTATTTAGTGCAGTTCTTTTTTTGAAAGCATCTCCGAAGAATAAAATTTAGTTTTGTTTTATTATACCCAAACCTTTCTTCATTTTTTTTTATTAGAATATTCAGATCTAAAAGGACCTAGTGATATATGAGTGAAATATTTATATGCTAGGTTTAGTCATAATCTTATTACCTGAATGTTCAATCCATGAATAATTCAGGTGAAAGAAAAAAAGAAAGCAAGGTGTGTATAGGATTTAATTTCATAAATCAAATAACTTGCTGTTTCCTTTTCATGGCAGTTAGATTGTGCATAATACAGTATATAGAAAAGGAAATTGAGGCTACAGTATCAAATATTTAAATCTATAAGTATTTGACAGGTGAATATTATACATTAAAAGAGGACCTTTGTAGGTTATTTATTATTAATAGAATATAAATTTGATAATCTATAATTTTGGTGTGATTTTATTGATTTTGATGCCATAAGATGATAAAATCATGTTTTATGTCCATAATCTTATGTTGAAAGAATTACAATTATTTGATTCAAATATTTAATGCTATAAATATTTGAAAGGATAATTGTTAACTTAAAGATAATTTGAGTTCTAAAACTCACATTATAAGGTCAATACTTTATAATTAGAATTTAAACAATTTTGTGTTCCTTATAACATAAAAGAGATCAAAAGGAGAAATATTCAAGTCTTTTAATATAAAATTATTATATTTCATTAAAGACTTGTTTGGTCTATTTATAAAATAAATTAAACTCATAAAATATTAAATGCTTTAAAATGAGAATTAGATGATACAATTATTAAGTTTAAAGCATTAGAAGTTAAGATATTCTTAAGTAGCTTTGTTAAAAGGCAATTTCAAAAGATAAATTTAGTCATCATTAAGGAAGTGAAAAAGAACGTGTAAACTAAGATCAAGAACATTAGTTTAACCAGGCCCCTTGTAAACAGTAAACTTGCAAACCTCTTGAGTTATTCAAGTATTTCTTAAGATAAAGATTCAAATAAGAACCTTGGAGATATATGTCATATTCTTTGCAAGAGAGAATTTAAATTTATAAGTTGTCGAGTGGTTTTGTTACTTGACAAAATCGCACCTCAACAAATTGGTGCTAGAAGAAGGGCCTGATGAAAAACTGGTAATTGGTTTTTGTTTTTCATGTAGTTTGTTATAAAAAGAAAAAAAATTGTTTGAAATTTTCAATTTATGTTGCATTAATGTTAATCTATCAAAAATTCGAAAATTAGGTTATGATGCATTTTTTTGTGAATTTTCATACATAACCTTGCATATTAAAGTTGGTTAAATGGCAGAAAATGATTTACCATTTTATAAGCATGATGGAACGATTACGCCAAAAGAACATATTCAGGCATATAAAAATATTATGCTTAGTTTTCAAATTATGCAAGAAGATTTTTTTTGTAGAATGTTTTCATACACATTGGATGAAGTTGCTAAAAATTGGTTTATCAATTTACTTGTAGGTTCTACCGCTTCTTGGAATCAACTAGAAACAGCGTTCCTTGAACATTTTATAAAATTGGTTGACACAAATTTGTTATCAAATCAATTTTCCTCTATTTGTAAAAATCCTAATGAATCCATGAGTCGTTTTAACGATAGTTTTCATGAGTTATATGTTGAAATAGAGACACATTTTATTATTTCAGAAGAAGAAGTTATTCAAATATATTTGGAAGCTTTATATCCTTTTACGATTAAGTGTTTAGAAGTGTTTCCTAGGGATTTATTCTTATTTGAAATGTATGGTGGTGCAGTGGCTGTAGAGCAATGGCTAATTTCAAAAAGAATTAATGTGGGTAGATTATCATTACATCATCCTAAGGTTTCAAATCAATTAGTACCTATGAGTCATGATACGCATTTTTTGACATCATCGAATGAAATTGAATGTCATAGTTTTTCAACCACTTTTGATATTATCCAAGAGGAAGTAAAAGTTTCAAATCCAATATCCATTGATGAGGATTGTAGTAATCAATTTTATCAAAATATAGAAATGCATGAGTCTTCAGATATTGGAGGAGGTTTAGATCTAACTAGCTTTGAAACATATGATAGAATAGAATCTTCCATAGAGTTGAATGAAACAATTAAAGCTCTAGAATTGAAATATTCTAGAGGTAGTATTATTATGACTGATCATAAAATTTTAGTACTTGAGGAAGATGAATTTCTTATTGAGGATATATTTCTCGAAAATGAGGAAAGTGAACTTGAAAAGCATTCAATTATCGAATTTACAAAATGTGAAGATATGGTTGAATCTCACCCCTATTGAGATTTAGACAGATAATTATTATAAAGGATGGGATAGGTATGGGGAATTATTTGTTTCTCACTCATCCTACTTGATAAAATTTCCCTTTCATTTACTATGCAGGAGGTTGAAAATTTTGTTTCAAAAGAGGATTGTGCAATTCCTATGCAATCAGAAAATGATATGCCAATTTCAAAAATAGAACAGGTTCCAAGAATTGATCATTCTGAACTTAAGTTTGTAGAACATTCTTATGCAGTAGAAAGATAAGAAATGGTAAAACTTTTATATTATTCATCTATTTTAGATGAAGAAGAGGTAAATTCTTCTCTTTCATTTTTGAATGTTGAAGGTTTGAGTGAAAATGTTCAGGATTGTATTGAATACTCAAATGAAGAAACTTCATGTGTGGCTTACAAAGAATTAGAATTTTCTATTCATCCAAAAGAAACTATTGCTTTATTTGATCAACAAGATTTATGGTGTGGAAAATATGGACACATTCTTGATTGGATGCCAAATTTTAATGCTTCTAAAAAGTAGGTTATTGATGAAGGAATACAAAATGATGGTGGTGATGATAGAGATCATGGAGAAAAGTAAAATATTTCAATGGCTCATCAGGTTGTGGTAAATGAAAGTGCACGAAAGGTAGAATCTTATCCTTTGTATTCAAACATTCAAGAATTAGGTAAATTTATGCATAATCATTTATTGGTTTCCATTGTTATTTATGATGAGATGCCAATAGAGGTCGATGAAGCAATAAAAGGCATTTTTATTCCCACCAGCAATAATACTGTATTGTCAAATTAAAAAGAAGATATGTTTATCAACAGCTAAAAATTCAACCTAGGATACAAAATTATAATGATCCTTATTTTGTAAACATCCTAGACTCTTGCAAATTTTTACATGAATATGATTGGCCTATAAACATGGATTATGATGTTGCTTTAAAATTTTCGAAGTTGCTTCATATTTGAAAGAAATCCTATATACTTGTGAAAATGAGAATTTAGATCAAAATGATGAATCAGGGTTTGAAATTCCTACCTTGTTGAATAAGCATAAGATCATGGAAGATCGTGTATTTGCTTGTAAGGTTAATGAATCAAATCTTAAACACATAATTTCTTATAAGTTTGAATGATTCAAATCAGTGGGGTGTGAAAGAAAAAACGAAGGTTGCATGGTGTGGCCTAATCTTCTTTTGGTTAAAATTGTGTAAAGCTTGGAATGCAAATCATGAGATATGTCTTTTAAGGTGTGTCTATCGTGTATGGGATCCAAGGAGATAATGGTAGACATTTTGGTAATGTCTTGTATATTATGTATATTTTTTTGTATATACTATTTTATCATGTGATGTGTTGTTGTCATATGTTATTGTTGTGTTGTTGTTTTTTGTTGTTATTTTTGTTTTCCATGTCTTGTTACGTTTTGTTGTGTATTGTTGAGCTTAATGACAGATTGACTTCGCCAGACCTTGTTGGAGTTTCGTGATTGAATGTATTTCAATTTGGCACAAGTTTTAGGTGAGTTTTCCAAGAGTAAGGTATTTTGATTGAATAGGATGAGATTACCTAGTTTGAAAGATTGGGAAACCTGAAAAAATGAAAAGTGAGATGTTGGTTTATATCCTCATGAATGTGAACTAAGATAAGGCAAATATAAAAAATTAGAATTATATTGCATACACTCGCATTTCATAGCATTTTTCATAACATTGCATACATCACCCTCGCATTTCACATTTCATATCCCATAGAAAGATCATTTATAAAATTCAAAAGTTCTCATTGGTTTTATCAAACGTCATTTTGTGTTAATCAGGGGAACTTTCACAAAAGTATTTTGTATAAAATTATAAATATAAAGCTTCATGTTTGCACACCATAGTTTTAGAATTCCTAAATGTTTTTGGTCACTCAGCCATTTCTAGTGTGGTAGGAAATCACCAAAAATCATGTCAAATTCTCTTAGGATCATTGCACAATATACACTAAAAGGATCTTGAGATCGGGGACTGATGTTGAAATTATCTGAAACCAAGCACAATTTACAAATATTAAAAGCATTTTGGGTAAAATAATCAAAACCATCCTTTGAAGAAAATGTAGGGTGAAAATGGGTATCCTTGTCGGTCCTATCATTCAACATAGTCCATAAAACTCATTATTATCACAAATAATTGAAAACTCTAAACAAAATCAGAGTAGTAAGGATAGGGTCAAATTCTCATAATACTTTGATTGAGAATCCAATTCCCCAAAGCTCTGAGCCTATTTACATCATATATCACCGACTATTGGATCGTAAGGATTAGTACTACTCCTCCGTCAGAAGGAAGGGTAGTCTTATCAAAGGTTCAAGAAATTAAAAAACTAAATACATCATTCACAATTGGGTCATAAGGATACGTACTACTCATCCATCAGAAGGAAGGGTAGTCATCCCTAGGATTCAAGCAATCAAAATCTAAAATTATGGACTATGGGATTAACCTCCATCAGAGCTATAGATGTTTGACTTGTAGTGGAGTATGCTCATGCATGGCGACATGTTTTGTTGAAAAACAAAACCTTTGATCGTTCAAACGGGTAGGCTAGTCTTGTGGTTCTTTCATAATAGGTTTAATCATTTTGGTCAAAATGAGGTAATGAACTCACTTGCACACACGTTGGTTTTGGATGATAGTAAGGTCATAACTGAGCTCTTGATCTGGTAAGGAATTCACATCACACACATTTGGTCCTAAGAGTGTTAGATAAGTTTTTGTGTGTTTTTTTATTGTACTAGAGTGTTTGAGTCACTATGAAACATGTCATTCATATTACATCCTATTAATACATGTTTCAGCTTACGTCATATCATTTTCATATCATATTATTTTCATGAATGTCAATTTTAGGGCCCCTGATTAAAGTACAATGATAAGCATGGCTAAAACAAATATTTACTTTGAAAATGATCATTAATATATATCACCTGATCCCCACCAGCAATACATCACATCCTTCATAAATCATCTCTGATTCTAGTAATTCATATTTGTATTGGTTTATTCTCATTCGTAGGATGCTTATTAATGCTTGTGATTCTAATATTCATGTTTTGTGTGTTCAGAGTTTGGTTTTAATCTGAAATGTCCATTGACATTTACCAGAAGAGTCACCAATATTGTGACGTCCTTCACAATGACCCCAAAAATGGGAAACCACTTGCAAATTTGAAAATTTGTTTTGAATTTTTGCTAACGCTTGGTGTCCACAGTTGGTATCAATGAAAAAAATATCAAACGTTGTTCATTGTCCTCGAAATTTTCTATAACTGGATTCTATTATCCAGATTCATTTCATGACTTAAAAATCTCTGAATGATTCTATCCAAAGTCACGTTCATCAAATACTTCAGCTTATATGTTTGTCCAAAAATTTTATTTGGTTGTTGTGTGATTTTGTTGTTGTAGTTAGAATACCTATGTTAGTTTTGTCTTTATTGTCATATTATATTAGGTTTATTATGTTATAGGTTATTATTATAATTTTTATGTTAGAAGTTTAAATGTGATTGTGGTTTCATTATTTTTTTGTTGTGTTGTTTATGTTTTTATATTTTATGTTTGTTATAATTATTTATATATGGTTATGTTAATTGTTATGTTAATTATTTTTTATGTTTCTAAATATTTGTTTTGTTGTTAATTTACGTTTGTTTTAATGTATTATAGTTCATGTTTATTTTTCTATGTTATAATATTTTATGTTCATTTATGACTTATTTTATATTATGTTGTGTTAGTATGTCGTTAATTTTAAGTGTTTTTCTCTTTTACTTTTATTTTATGTTATTTTGTGTCTTGATTTTGTTGAGCTTAGAATTTTTATTAATTTTTATTTTTATTTTGTTGTTTAATGTTTGTTATTATTTTATGTGTTTAATATATTAGTCATGTTGAAGTAATTTGAGTTAAATCTTTTATATGTTTAATGTATTAGAATGTCACGTTTTTGTGTTGATTCATTTGTTTATTCATGTTTTTGTGTTGAATCGTATGTTTATTGTTAAATATTTAAAAATAAATTTATGTTAATAAAAGAATGTGGTTTATTACGTAGGTTAGAACGAGCAACACGATTTACGAAGTTAATGACATATTGCTCAAGGATCATCGAGACTTATGTTCAAATGTGCATAAGTCATTAAGGGTCCATGGCTGAATCAAAAACAATAGGATGCTTTTGTATTGATAAAGCCCTTATATCGTAATGGCCCTTAATATATGGGATAAATTTGATTTGGTTGGAACCGCAATGGACGCCCTGCCAACAGTGTTAATAAATGCAGATAAAGGATCAATGTGCTTTGTTCGAACCTTTAATTTCACAAATTTTTTGGATGTACATGGTGTCCTTGTGAAGATAAAGTTATCTTCTACATCATCAATTGAAGGTTCATCTAATTTAAAACTGTGGGTTATGATAGCTTGTGAACTAAAATACATCTCTTGGATCGGGATTGAACTTTATCATGGTAAAATTGACTATACTTAGTCAGTAGTAGAATGAATACGGTGTGACACAGTGTGGCTTCAAAATGATGGCATCTCCATAGCAGGGTAAATATCAGGATTTGGCAGTTGCTTCTATTAAATAGAGAAAATGAAGAAGTAGTATTAAAGAGGAATGAAATTTCAACATAAGAATATGCAATTATAAATAAACATTTTTTATGGGAACTCAAGAAGAAGCACTTGCACAACGTTAATAGTTGATAATAGGCAGAGGAATCAAACATTGACGTTGTAGTCGAGGATCATGAATAGTAATGAAAGATCACCATAATGGTATTTTTAAAATAATCATTTTGTTGTTTTGTTGTTAGAATTGAATATCAGTGCAAGTGGTGATGTGAATGAACATGATGGTTTTGAAATTATGAATGTTTAGACAATAAAAATGAACATAATATTTAAGATCCATGAATAGACATTCATAAAAATGAAGAAACTTGGTGGGAACACACAATGTGGCGATAGGGGCTTTATACGATGGATTTGCAGAAGTAAAAAATCAATTTGTGATGCTATCTAGAGCTCAAAAATTTAGAGATGCCAAGAAATTCATAAACCAAATGTAAGCAGAGGACAACGGTTTAATAAAATGTATGAGGAATGTGATTTATCAAAAGGTGCCCTTACCAGCGGTAGTAAAAGAAGTTATGGTGGTGTGTGAAGTAGATGTGTGAAAAAGGGATTTGCATGACAGTTTGCAAATAGTGTGAATATCGTGTTCAATCAGATTTATGCTTACTTTCATTTTCAAAATTTATAATATTGTATCCAAAACAAAATTTGGTTGCAACTTGAAGTGATAGTATTGTTTATCTGCATGGGATTGTGAGTCATTTTGGAAGTATGGGATGCATGTTATCAAATGAAAATATCATTGCAAATGAATAAACGTATAGAGACTTACAGTGGTAGCATGGTAACACAAGAATTTGATAGTAAATAAAATGCCACACTAGGGAATAAAATTATGAAGTGATGATAGCAATTAACTCTCCATGTTTTACTAAAATATGGAGCAACTATCATATTTGTGGTTGTGTTTGAAGATAGGGTTTCAAATAAACGATATTTTAGGATGTAGCACCAATGATGAAAATTTTAATATATGATGTTGGGTAACGATTGAATCCAAAATTTGGTGATGGTGATGCACATCAGAGATGAAGTTTGATAAAATGAGTGAGAACAGTGAGCATGGTAACACTGCAGTAGCAGTGAGGACTTCACTAACACATAAACGAAAATGGTAAAATTATATTATGGAAGTCATGAATCAAGGATAAATACGTAAAATTTGATGCAGGTAAATCATGAAAATCACTGCGCACATGGGGAATTATTGTCTCCAATATTGCAGGTGAAGAATCATAGATGAAATTAGAGCAACATAAGAAGAGGTATTAAACTGGAATGAAATTCCTACATTATTGGGTGAAGGAACATACCACATGACTGGGCAAATTAATACAAAGTCTGTCAGGTGGTGGATAATTGGTGAAGAGATGATATAGTCAATCATGGATTTCGTTATCATGTGGAGTTGATTCGATAATAAAACAATTTTATTAAAACATTGTGCATCTAGTGGCTATGTCAATATTTCAAAGATGTGGGTTGGACTATTAGAAATTTATGGCATGTTGATAGTAATACAATAATAGTGACAAATAAACAACAAAGGTGACACGTGAATAATCTATTGATGTTAAGCATGTTTTGATGCACGTGAGAGTGCCATGATCTGGAGTTGTATAATGTTATATATGCGACAGATATAGTCAATATGTTAATCACCAAAAGAAATAGATTTCATGATTAATTGAATAAAATAGTATTACGTAATGTGACTATGGATAAAATTAAAGCTTAAATCAAAGTGAAATTTCATGGGTGATGGAGGAATTAAAAGAGGATTTAAATTTATTAAAAATAAGGTTAAGATGAAGTTGCAAGCTATTATTTTATCGTTGCACCCATGTAAATGGTAAAGTGTTTTCATTAAATAATAAATAAAGGGGTAAGACGGTTAGAAAGGAAGTTAAAACAGAATTGTGTATAGTGGAACAAGAAAATAGCAAACCAAAAATAGGATATGAGAGTTTAAATACATCATGAAATGATATAACAAGGGTCGGACATTGGCTGTGGTGAAAAATAAAGAGAGAAACATCTAAGGAGGCCATAGTTGGAAGAAGTCGCTTTATGAGGATGCACTGCTGCAGAAGGTTCAGGAGCCTATTGTAAGATCTAAAAATTATATTTATATATTTTCTTTTATCATGCATGCGTCAAATATGTGTGTGATCTTGTTAGAAAATATTTAGATGTAATATATTAAAAATCATAAATTCCATAGGAGATAGCACTATTTTGCAATTGTATTGTGTTTATCTGGTAGATTGTTGAGTAGTTTAGGATTACTCTCTATATTTAGTGCAGTTCTTTTTTTGAAAGCATGTCCGAAGAATAAAATTTCATTTTTTTTTATTATACCCAAATCTTTCTTCATTTTTTTTTATCAGAATATTCAGATCTAAAAGGACCTAGTGATATATGAGTGAAATATTTATATGCTAGGTTTAGTCATAATATTATTACCTGAATGTTCAATCCATGAATAATTCAGGTGAAAGAAAAAAAGAAAGCAAGGTGTGTATAGGATTTAATTTCATAAATCAAATAACTTGTTGTTTCCTTTTCATGGCAGTTAGGCTAATAATACAATATATAGAAAAGGAAATTGAGGCTACAGTATCAAATATTTAAATCTATAAGTATTTTACAAGTGAATCTTATACATTAAAATAGGACCTTTGTAGGTTATTTATTATTAATCGAATATAAATTTGATAATCTACAATTTTGGTGTGATTTTATTGATTTTGATGCCATAATATGATAAAATCATGTTTTATGTCCATAAGCTTATGTTAAAAGAATTACAATTATTTGATTCAAATATTTAATGCCATAAATATTTGAAAGGATAATTGTTAATTTAAAGATAATTTGAATTCTAAAACTCATATTATAAGGTCAATACTTTATAATTAGAATTCAAATAATTTTGTGTTCCGTATAACATAAAAGAGATTAAAACGAGAAATATTCAAGTCTTTTAATATAAAATTATTATATTTCATTAAAGACTTGTTTGCTCTATTTATAAAATAAATTAAACTCATAAAATATTAAATGCTTTAAAATGAGAATTAGATGTTAGAATTATTAAGTTTAAAGCATTAGAAGTTAAGATATTCTTAAGTAGCTTTCTTAAAATGCAATTTCAAAAGATAAATTTAGTCATCATTGAGGAAGTGAAAAAGAACGTGTATGAAAAAACTAAGATCAAGAACATTTGTTTAACCAGGCCCCTTGTAAACAGTAAACTTGCAAACCTCTTGAGTTATTCAAGTATTTCTTAAGATAAAGATTCAAATAAGAACCTTGGAGATGTTAGGAGGGAAACTAATGGGGTTATATTTTATTGATAAATAGTTACAATATATAGTCATAAGCCTATATGATGAACTTGACACTTGTCAATGAAACTGACAAGTGTCAAACTGGCATAGTGCACATTACATTAACTCTAACATTCCCCCTTAATGTGCACTATCCTAACTAAAGAAAAAAACAAGTCAATATTAGGTAACATTCCCCCTTAATGTTGACTTCTCTAACAAAAATCTACATCCTCTTTTATTGCTGATTTGGTCTTAGGCTCTTGCTCTTTGTGCTTGGCTCTCCAACTGTGAATAATTCTAGATTCACTATGTATACATCTTGGTCTGTTGCCTCAGGGTCAGCCACTTCCACGGGTCTGTTGCCACTGGGTCAGCCGTCTAAGTGCCTCGAGGTCATCATGGGTGCCTCAAGGTCAGCCACATCTAGGTATGTTGCCTCTGTAGGTCATCCTCAGAGGATGTTGCCTCTCGTAGGTCACTGACTAGATTCACCATGAGTATGAAATCCCTCCTCATGGTGAACTCAATCTATAAGGTGTCGGTCCCTGCCAAAAATGCACCTAATTAAAGGAAAAACGAGCCATATAAGAGTGTCGGGCTCGGTCGAAAATGCACTCAATACAATAAAATGAGCCATAGATCAAAATAGGAGGAGAGGAAGAAAATAAGAGAATCTTCTGAAGTGTCTTCGTTTGTAGTCTTCAGAAGTAGATCCGGAAAAAACCTTGGATAGAGTCTAGGGTGTCTTTGTCTATAGTCCCTAGTATAATTTTCCTTATGGTGACCATGTCATCCCATCGAAATGCATGGGTAACCAGCCACTGCATTCGCCAAGTGTATAGAAAATATCACTAGGTACAAGGATCACATATAAAATTACCTTGGGAGTGTCGGGTTCAACCGAGAGTGCACTCCAAGGTAAAAAAAACTTTGAGGCTAAAAAACTAAAATGAAATAGCCTCAAAATTACAATATGATACCACCATTGTGTCCATCATGGAAAACCGTTTCCAACGACTATAAATACCCCTATATTCCACCATCAAATGGGGCCTTCATCATGAGGAAAACCATCATGCCTATCTAAGGCAATAACTAAACAACATCGCGCAATGGCGGCATCGCTCTCAAGAGGAAAATAATAGCATTAAAATTTCCCATGCAGGGGAATTACATGGGCCATACTATCGGCCAATGAGCATGGGTACTTCCCTTACAATTTAAAATCAAAGTTTAGATAATTATCATTAAGCCCATGATGAAAAATGGACCCCTCCACTTAAAATGCTTCCTCTTTTAAAATAAACTTCACCACCATTATTAAAAAACTTTCACATGGGCATCCCCTTTCAAATATATTAATAATGCCCAATTCGATAAAAAACATACCACCCCACTCAAACATTTTTGAAAATAAAATTACCGCTCCACTTGTAGTATTCTCTAGCATGGCACAGAACTTGCACAGGTTCATTGTAGGTAGACGTACACTCGCTGTCAGCAACAAGAGGCATGGAAATAGGTTAGAGAGGTGGCAATCGACTGGCACGTGGGTCCCACCCACTATGATTGTTTGTTCAGGAACCCACTAGACGCCATGAACTCCCACATTCGTCCATAATTTTTGTCATCATTGTCATAATCTAGCATGGCATAGGCAACCCGCTGCACTAGCCCCACCATGTAGTCATCTTCCTCGTCAGTTTTACTGAAACTGATGGGCGACTCAACCGGCAAACTCATTGTCGAGTCCACCGCGCTCCCTCGTGGCGTGTCCCCCCGTGGCCGCAATCAATCTCGACGGGATTTAAAAAATTCAAATGGATTGGCTAGAGACGACGCAAATTAATTAAAAAAATCTCTCATGACATTAGCTTAATCATTCTTCGCCGCTCCCGCGCCACGTCCCACTCGTAGCACTCCATTGCCTTTCGCCACTCCCCTCTGTTGACGTCCACGACTTCAAGCCGCGAGGTCATTGCTGCAAGTAGACGCCAAATAAAAAGCTCTAGGACTGCCACTTTCTTCAACTGCATAATGCACGTCGCCCAGCCTGAAACTCTGTTGTATTTCAATTAGCACGCCAAAAATTCATACTATCACTAGCTTTCTCATAGTATCATTTGAATCTAGAAACATTCAATCGTAGGTTCAAATCCATAAACATTCGAAGACATGGGCCGATAGTCCTGGCTTCCAAACCCACATCACCAATTTTCCTCTGTAATCTCCCCACTTTCTGTCGTAGACCACTGCACCTACAAAAAATGGAGGTCGTATTCTCGCAGATCCATGTCGATATCTGCTCGAACGATGCCCTATGACAGGCGGGGGCACTCTTGCAAGCCTTGTAGCATTCAACGACGGGCAAGGACATCTCCACCATCTTGAACTATGCATGCAACGAGATCATCACCTCCCCATCCTCGATGGTATGCAAGAAGCTAGCCTTCTACCTCATTCGATGCATGTGCCTTATCGCCGACCAGTGGGAGACAGTCTGCTGTGGAATCAAGAACGATTTTGACTTTCCTGACCCAGACGTCATGGTAGTCGGGGTCTCCTTTCTCTCTATGATTCCGTCATACATGCTCGAAAAGCTCATCATCGAGTGCGATAAAGAGATTACCAACTGTATTCATATCCTTTTTTTTGCGCTGGGGAGGTGTTACTATGCCATCATCAATAAGTTCGACCACATGAAAACATTTAAAAACATGGAGGGGCTCTTAAAGCACATGATGATTCATGGCTTCCAATGCTACGAGTCACTTTTTCTAAATTTGATGAAGCATTACTACCGAGTCGGCATGCCAAAAAAATTAGTGGAGAAATTTTATGACATGAGAGAATTCAACTGCAAACCCTCGACGAAGGTTTTTACGACTCTACTCGTTCTGCTATGAAATTTAAAAAAAAATCCTTGACTTGCTTTGGATGATGGAAACACCGTCGATGACAAAAAATAATGGTAACCTTCTCCATGGTATAGGCATGAGAAAAAAACAACAGTGTCGTGACCTTGCACGAGATTCAAGTTTCGTCTCTTCTACCACGTCGGCACTATGGCACGCGTGGAGGCTCGAACATGCGACCGCTGCACAACATCATCAACATTCTCGATTCCTTTTGGGACTGCCTTTTCGTATAATGCTTGGCGCACAAAGGGACACCTCCAACGGCTCCATGGGTTAATGGTAGCTATCACTGCAGGTATTGCACCAAGCAAAAGAAACAGACCCATGCCGCCAAACATGTAAACCCCATGAGAAAGCTGAACAACAACAAAATTTTTCAACTGGATCTTAAAAAAAATTAAACCTCCCACGAAGATCTCACTCCAAAAAAATTTCAGCCATTAATTTTAAAAGCTTCTGGTTTCTGATCCATCACATGGATGGAGAGCATACTCCCTAGCTTGAAAGAAAAATGGGAGAAAAATGAAAAAATGAAAAATGAGGGGGAGGGAGGATTTCCATGAGGGAAATCCCCCCTCAAGGGGTTTCACAGGGCAGGGAAAGCCCGCTCTGATACCAAATGTTAGGAGGGAAACTAATGGGGTTATATTTTATTGATAAATAGTTACAATATATAGGCATAAGCCTATATGATGAACATGACACTTGTCAATGAAATTGACAAGTGTCAAACTGGCATAGTGCACATTACATTAACTCTAACAGGAGATATATGTCTTATTCTTTGCAAGAGAGAACTTAAAGTTCTAAGTTGTCAAGTGGTTTTATGACTTGACAAAATTGCACCTCAACAAATTGGTGCTAGGAAGAGGACCTGATGAAAAACTGGTAATTGGTTTTTTTCATTTAGTTTGTTATAGAAAGAACAAAAAATTGTTTGAAATTTTCAATTTATGTTGCATTAAAGTTAATCTATCAGAAATTTGAAAATTAGGTTATGATGCAATTTTTGTGAATTTTCATACATAGCCTTGCATATTAAAGTTGGTTAAATGGCATAAAATGATTTAAAATTTTATAAGCATGATGGAATGATTGCACCAGAAGAACATATTCAGGCATATAAAAATAATATGCTTAGTTTTCAAATTATGCAGGAAGATGTTTTCTGTAGAATGTTCCATACACATTGGATGAATTTGCTAAAAATTGGTTTATCAATTTACCTGCAGTTCTTGGAATCAACTGGAAACAACGTTTCTTGAACATTTTAGAAAAATGGTTGACACATATTTGTTATCAAATCAATTTGCCTCTATTTGTAAAAAACCTAATGAATCCATGAGTCAGTTTAATGATAGGTTTCATGAGTTATATGTTGAAATAGAGACACATTTTATTATTTTAGAAGAAGTTGTTCAAATATATTTGGAAGCTTTAGATCCTTTTACGATTAAGTGTTTAGAAATGTTTCCTAAGGATTTATCCTTATCTAGCGTGTATGGTGGTGCAGTAGCTGTAGAGCAATGGTTGATTTCAAAAGGAATTAATGTGGGTAGATTATCATTACATCATCCTAAGGTTTCAAATAAATTACTACCTATGAGTCATGATACACATTTTTCGACACCATCGAATGAAATTGAATGTCATAGTTTTTCAACCACTTTCGATATTATCCCATAGGAAGTACAAGTTTCAAATCCAATATCCATTTATGAGGATTGTAGTAATCAATTTTATCAAATGTAGAAATGCATGAGTCTTAAGATATTGGAGTTTTAGATTTAACTATCTTTGAAACATTTTATAGAATAGAATCGTTCATAGATTTGAATGAAACAACTGAAGCTCCAGAATTGAAAGATTCCAGGGGTATTTTTATCATGACTAATCATAAAATTTTATTACTTGAGGAAGATGAATTTCTTATTGAGGATAGATTTCTCGAAAATGAGGAAAGTGAATTTGAAAAGAATTCAATTGTCAAATTTACAAAATGTGAAGATATGGTTGAATATCACCCGTTATATTTAGAAGATAATTATTATAACGGATGGGGTATGTATGGTGAATCATTGTTTTCTCACACATCTACTGATAAAATGTTTTTTTCATTTACTATGCAGGAGGTTGAAAATTTTGTTTCAAAAGAGGATTTTGCAATTCGTATGCAATCAGAAAATGATATGTCAATTTTAGAAATAGAACAGGTTCCAAGAGTTGGTCATTCTGAAATTGAGTTTGTAGAACATTCTTATGCAGTAGAAAGGGAAGAAATGGTAAAAAAAAATTATGATTCATCTATTTTATATGAAGAAGCGGTAAATTCTTCTCTTTCATTTTTGAATGTTGAAGGTTTGAGAGAAAATATTCAGGATTTTATTTAATACTCAAATGAAGAAACTTCATGTATGGCTTGCAGAGAATTAGAATTTTCTATTCATCCTAAAGAAACTATTGCTTTGTTTGATCAACAAGATTTATGGTGTGGAAAATATGGACACATTCTTGATTGGATGCCAAATTTTAATGCTTCTGAAAAGTAGGTTATTGATGAAGGAATACAAAATGATGGTGGTGATGATAGATATAATGGAGAAAAATAAAATATTTCAATGGCTCATCAGGTTGTGGTAAATTAAAGTGCACGAAAGGTAGAATCTTATCCTTTGTATTCAAACATTCAAGAATCGGGTAAATTTCTACATAATCACTTATTGGTTTCCACTGTTATTTATGATGAGATGCCAGTAGAGGTTGATGAAGCAATAAAAGGGATTCTTATTCCCACCAGAAATAATACTATATTGTCAAATTGAAAAGAATATATGCTTGAGTTATTGAACCAAATTCATCAACAGCTAACAATTCAACCTAGGATACAAAATTATAATGATCCTTATTTTGTAAACATCCTAGACTCTTGCAAATTGTTACATGAATATGATTGGCCTATAAACATGGATTATGATGTTGCTTTAAATTTTTCAGAAGTTGCTTCATATTTGAAAGAAATCCTATATACTTGTGAAAATGAGAATTTAGATCAAAATGATGAATCAGGGTTTGAAATTCCTACCTTGTTGAATAAGCATAAGATCATGGAAGGTCGTGTATTTGATTGTAAGGTTAATGAATCAAATCTTAAACACATAACCCAGGTGTTGTAGGTGAGTTGGAGAGGAGAGGGACATCCTCCAAGGGAGGTCCCAGGTTCAAATCTCCACCCTACCAAAAAGGTGAATTGGGTATCCAAAAATCCAATTGATAATGTTGGTGCGGGCAGGGTCGAGTGCGACTCTCGGGTGACTTTGATGGTGTAGAACCCCCTGTTCATGGTCTCTAAGACCAAGGTGGATCTGTAAGGGTTTTTTCACTTAAAAAAATAAATAAATCTTAAACACATAATTTCTTATAAGTTTTAATCAAATTAGTGGGATGTGAAAGGAAAAACGAAGGTTGCATGGTGTGGCCTAATCTTCTTTTGGTTAAAATTGTGTAAAGCTTGGAATGCAAATCATGAGATATGTCTTTTAAGGTGTGTCTATCATGTATGGGATCCAAGGAAATAATGGTAGACATTTTTGTAATGTCTTGTATATTATGTATATTTTTTTTGTATATACTATTTTATCATGTGATGTGTTTTTGTCATATGTTATTGTTGTGTTGTTTTTTGTTGTTATTTTTGTTTTCCATATGTCTTGTTACATTTTGTTGTGTATTGTTGAGATTAATGACAGATTAACTTCACCATACCTTGTTGGAGTTTCGTGATTGAATGTATTTCAATTTGGCACAATTTTTAGGTAGGTTTTCCAAGAGTAAGGTATTTTGATTGAATAGGATGAGATTACCTAGTTTAAAAGCTTGGGAAACCTGAAAAAATAAAAAGTGAGATGTTGGTTTATATCTTCATGAATGTGAACTAAGATAAGTCAAATATGAAAAGTTAGAATTATATTGCATACACTCGCATTTCATAACATTTTTCATAACATTGCATACATCACCCTCACATTTCACATTTCATATCCCATAGAAAGATCATTTATATAATTCAAAATTTCCCATTGTTTTTATCAAAAGTCATGTTGCTTTAATCAGGGGCACTTTCACAAAGGTATTTTGTATAAAACTTTAAAAGACAAAGCTTCACATTTGCACACCATAGTTTTAGAATTCCTAAATTTTTTTGGTCACTCAACCATTTCTAGTGTGGTAGGAAACCATCGAAAAGCATGTCAGATTCTCTTAGGATCATTATAAAATATACACTAAAAGGATCTTGAGATCGGGGAATGATGTTGAAATTATCTAGAACCAAGCATAGTTTATAAATATTAAAAGTATTTTGGGTAAAATGGTCAAAACCATCCTTGGAAGAAAATGTAGGGTGAAAAGGGGCATCCTTGTCAGTCCTATCATGAAACATAGTCCATAAAACTCATTATTTTCACAACTACTTAAAAACTCTAAACAAAATCAAAGTAGTAAGGATAGGGTCAAATTCTCATCATACTTCGGTTGAGAATCCAATTCCCCAAAGCTCTAATTCTATTTAATCACATATCACTGACTATTGGATCGTAAGGATTAGTACTACTCGTCCATTAGAAGGAAGGGTAGCCGTCCCCAAGGTTCAAGAAATTAAAAAACTAAATACATAATTCACTATAGGGTCGTAAGGATTCATACTACTCATCTGTCAGAAGGAAGGATAGTCATCCCCAGGATTCAAGCAATCAAAAGCTAAAATTATGGACTATGTGGTTAACCTCCATTGGAGATATAGATGCTTGATTGATAGTGGAGTATACTCATGCATGGTGACATGTTTTTTTGAAAATAAAAACCTCTGATCATTCAAACAGAAAGGCTGGTCTTGTGGTTCTTTCATAATAGGTTTAATCATTTTGGTAAAAATTAGGTAATGAACTCACTTGCACACACACTAGTTCTAGACGATAGTAAGGTCATAAATGAGCTCTTGATCTGGTAAGGAATTCACAGCACACACATTTGGTCCTAAGAGGGTTAGATAAGTTTTTGTGTGTATTTTATTGTACTAGAGTGTTTGAGTCACTGTAAAACATGTCATTCATATTACATCCTATTAATACATGTTTTAACTTACGTCATATCATCTTATTTTCATGAATGTCAATTTTAGGGCCCCTGATTAAAGTACAATGACAAGCATGGCTAAAACAAATATTTATTTTTAAAATGATCATTAATATATATCACCTGTTCCCCACCAGTAATACATCATGTCCTACATAAATCATCTTTGATTCCAGTAAATCATATTTGTATTGGTCTATTCTCATTTGCGGGATGCTTATTAATGCTTGTGATTCTAATATTCATGTTTTGTGTGTTCAAATTTTGGTTTTAATCTGAAATGTCCATGGACATTTACCAGCAGAGTCGCCAATATTGTGACGTCCTTCACAACAATCCCAAAAATGGGGACCCACTTGCAAATTTAAAAATTTGTTTCGAATTGTTTCTAACGCTTGGTTTCCACAGTTGGTATCAATGAAAATATCAAGCATTGTTCATTGTCCTCAAAATTTTCTATAACTAGGTTCTATTATCCAAATTCATTTCATGATTTGAAAATATTTGAATTATTTTGGCCAAAGTCACGTTCATCAAATACTTCAGTTTATATGTTTGTCCGAAAATTGTATTTGGTTGTTGTGTGATTTTGTTGTGGTAGTTAGAATGTCTATGTTAGTTTTGTCTTTATTGTCATATTATATTAGGTTTATTATGTTATAGGTTATTATTAGAATTGTTATGTTAGAATTTTAAATTTGATTGTGGTTTCATTATTTTTTTGTTGTGTTGTTTATGTTTTAATATTTTATGTTTGTTATATATATTTTTTTTTTTTTTGAATTTACATGGTGGAATCGGTAGGCGCCACGAATCTGGGTAGGTTGTCTAGCTTTTTATGGCCGCCACAGTATTTTGCGTTGTCCACCCCAGAAGTTGCCACACAGATCTTCATGTAGTCCGCCCCTATAACCACCATGCCACAATCATTTTAAACCTTTTATGCCACTAAAAGCACCAAGAAAGGGACAAGTGTTCAGTCCGGCGAGGCCCGAGATTTGAACCTTGGACCTCCGCCCCCCTTATGGGGTTTGGATGAACCAATTGGTTTACACCTCAGACATTTATGTTTGTTATAATTATTTATATATGGTTGTGTTAATTGTTATGTTAATTATTTTTTATGTTTCTAAATATTTGTTTTGTTGTTGATATATGTTTTTTTTAATGTATTAGAGTTCATGTTTATTTTGTTATGTTATAATATGTTATGTTCATTTATGTACTTGTTTTATATTATGTTGTGTTAGTATGTGGTTAATTTTAAATATTTTTCTATTTTAGTTTTATGTTATGTTATTTTGTGTCTTAATTTTGTTGAGCTTAGTATTTTTATTTATTTTTATTTTTATTTTTATTTTTTTGTTTAATATTTGTTATTATTTTATGTGTTTAATATATTTGTCGTGTTGAAATAATTTGTGTTAAATATTTTATATGTTTAATGTATTAGAATGTCATGTTTTTGTGTTGAATCGTTTTTTTATTGATGCTTTTGTGGTGAATCATTTGTTTATTATTAAAGCTTTAAAATTAATTTTTATGTTAATAAAAGAATGTGGTTTATTATACAGGTTAGAGTGAGCGACGTGATTTATGGAGTTAATGACATATTTCTCAAGGATCATCAAGACTTATGTTCAAATGCATAGAAGTCATTAAGGGTCCATGGTTGAATCAAAAATAATAGGATGCTTTTGTATTGATAAAGCCCTTATATCGTAACGACCCATTGTATATGGGATAAAGTTGATTTTTTTGGAACAGTAGTGGACGCCCTGCCAACAGTGTTAATAAATGCAGATAGAGGATCAATGTGCTTTGTTCAAAGCATTACTTTCACAACTTTGATGGATGTACATGGTGTGCCTATGAAGATAAAGTTATCTTTTGCATCATCGATTGAAGGTTCATCTAATTTAAAATTGTGGGTTATGATAGCTTGTGAATGAAAATGCATCTCTTGGATCAGGATTGAACTTCATCATGGTAAAATTGACTATACTTAATCATTAGTACAATGAATACGGTGTGACATAGTGTGGCTTCAAAATGATGGCATCTCCATAGTAGGATAAATATCAGGATTTGATAGTTGCTTCTATTAAATAGAGAAATTTAAGTAGTATTCAAGAGGAATGAAATTTCAACATAAGAATATGCCATTATAAATAAACAGTTTGTATGGGAACACAAGAAGAAGCACCTACACAATGTTAATAGCTGACAACGAGTAGAGGAATCAAACATTGATGCTATAGTCGAGGACGTTGAATAGTTCATGAAAGGTCACCATAATGGTATTTTTAAAATAATCCTTTTGTTGCTTTGTTGTGACAATTTAATATCAGTGGCAAGTGGTGATGTGAATGAACATGATGGTTTTGACATTATGAATGCTTAGACAACCAGAATGAACATAATGTTTAAGATCCACAAAGAGACATTCATCAAAATGAAGAAGCTTGGTGGGAACACACAATGCGGCGATAGGGGCTTTATAAAATGGATTTGCAAAAGTAAAAAATCAATTCGTGATGCTATCTAGAGCTTAGAAATTTGGAGATGCCTGGAAATTCATAAACTAAATGTAAGCAAAGGACAACGGTTTAATAAAATGCATGAGGAATGTGATTTATCAAAAGGCACCCTTACCAGTGGTAGTAAAAGATGTGACGGCGGTGTGTGAAGTAGATGTGTGAACAAGGGATTTGCATGAGAGTTTGCAAATAGTGCGAATATCATGTTAAATCAAATTTATGTTTACTTTCATTATCAAAATTTCTAATATTGTATCCAAAATAGAATCTAGTTACAACTTGAAGTGACAGTATTGTTTATCTGCATGGGATTGTGAGTCATTTTGGAAGTATGGGATGCATGTTATCAAATGAAAATATTACTGCAAATGAATAAAGGTATAGAGACTTACAGCGGTACAATGGTATCACAACAATTTGATAGTACAAAACATGGCACACTGGGGAATCAATATATGAAGTGATGATAGCAGTTAACTCTCCACGTCTTACTAAAATATGGAGAGACTATCATATTTATGGTTGTTTTTGAATACAGGTGTTCAAATCAACGATATTTTAGGGTGTAGCACCAATGATAGGAATTTTAATATGTGATGCTAGGTAACGATTGAATCCAATATTTGGTGATGGCGGTGCACATCAGAGATGAAAGTTTTATCAAATGAGTGATAATAGTGAGCATGGTAACACTGTAGTAGTAGTGGGGACTTCACTAGCACATAAATGACAATGGTAAAATTATATTGTGGAGATCATGAATCAAGGATAAATGTGTAATCTATGATTCAAGTAAATCATGAAAATCATTACCCACATGGCGAATTATTGTCTTCAATATTGCAGGTGAAGAATCATAGATGAAATTAGAGAAATATAAGAAGAGGTATTAAACTAGAATGAAATTCCTACATGATTGGGTGAAGGAACATACCACATGACTGGGAAAATGAATACAAATTCTGTCAGCCTGTGGATAATTGGTGAAGAGATGATATAGTCAATCATGGCTTTCATTATCATGTGGAGTTGATTCGGGAATAAAACAATTTTATTAAAACATTTTGCATCTGGTGGCTATGTCAATATTTTTAATATGTGGGTTGTACTATTAGAAATTTATGGCATGTTGATAGTAATACAGTGATAGTGACAGGTAAACAACAAAGGTGACACGATCATAATCTGTTGATGTTAAGCATATTTTGATGTATTTGAGAGCGCTATGATCTGGAGTTGGATAATGTTAGATAATGTTATAGATGCAGCAGATATAGTCAATATGTTAATCACCAAAAGAAACATAATTCATGATTAATTGAATAAAATAGTATTACGTAATGTGACTATGGATAAAATTAAATCTTAAATCAAAGTGAAATTTCATGGGTGATGGAGGAATTAAAAGAGGATTTAAATTTATTAAAAATGAGGTTAAGATGAAGGCGCAAGCTATTATTTTATCACTGCACCCATTTAAATGGTAAAGTGTTTTCAATAAATAATAAATGAAGGGACAAGACGGTTGGAAATGAAGTTAAAACAAAATTGTGCATAGTGAAATAAGAAAACAACAAACCAAAAATAGGATATGAGAGTTTAAATACATCATGAAATGATATAACAAGGGTCAGACGTTGGCTGCGGAGAACAAGAAAGAGAGAAAAATCTGAGGAGGCCATAGTTAGAAGAAGTGGCTTTATGAGGATGCACTGCTGCAGAAGGTTTAGGAGCCTATTGTAAGATCTAAAATTACATTTATATATTTTCTTTTATCATGCATGCGTCAAATTTGTGTGTGATATGGTTAGAAAATATTTAGATGTAATATATTAAAAGTCATAAATTCCATAGGAGATAGCACTATTTTACAATTGTACTGTGTTTATCTGGTAGATTATTGAGTAGTTCAAGATTACTCTTTGTATTTAGTGCAGTTCATTTTTTTGAAAGCATGTTCGAAGAATAAAATTTAGTTTTGTTTTATTATACCCAAACCTTTCTTCATTTTTTTTTAGAATATTCAGATCTAAAAGGACCTAGTGATATAGAATATTCAGATCTAAAAAGACCTAGTGATATATGAGTGAAATATTTATATGCTAGGTTTAGTCATAATCTTATTACCTGAATGTTCAATCCATGAATAATTCAGGTGAAAGAAAAAAAAGAAAGCAAGGTGTATATTTGATTTAATTTCATAAATCAAATAACTTTTTGTTTTCTTTTCATGGTAGTTAGGTTGTACATAATACAGTATATAGAAAAGGAAATTGAGGCTACAGTGTCCAATATTTAAATCTATAAGTATTTTACAGGTGAATCTTATACATTAAAACAGGACCTTTGTAGGTTATTTATTATTAATCGAATATAAATTTGATAATCTACAATTTTGGTGTGAATTTATTAATTTTGACGCCATAAGATGATAAAATCATGTTTTAATTCCATAAGCTTATGTTGAAAGAATTACAATTATTTGATTCAAATATTTAATGCCGTAAATATTTGAAAGTATAATTGTTAATTTAAAGATAATTTGAATTCTAAAACTCATATTATAAGGTCAATACATTATAATTAGAATTCAAACAATTTTGTGTTCCTTATAACATAAAAGAGATTAAAAGGAGAAATATTCAATTATTTTAATATAAAATTATTATATTTCGTTAAAGACTTGTTTGCTCTATTTATAAAATAAATTAAACTCATAAAATATTAAATGGTTTAAAATGAGAAATAGATGATACAATTATTAATTTTAAAGCATTAGAAGTTAAGATATTCTTAAGTAGCTTTCTTAAAAGGCAATTTCAAAAGATAATTTTAGTCATCATTGAGGAAGTGAAAAAGAACATGTATGAAAAAATTAAGATCAAGAACATTAGTTTAACCAGGCCCCTTGTAAACAGTAAACTTGCAAACCTCTTGAGTTATTCAAGTATTTCTTAAGATAAAGATTCAAATAAGAACCTTGGAGATATATGTCATATTATTTGCAAGAGAGAACTTAAAGTTCTAAGTTTTCGAGTGGTTTTGTGACTTGACAAAATCGTACCTCAACACTATTGACATTGTTTACAATTTTTTACAAATGTACAAAAATCTTGTTCCATTGTGGGCCAATAATAACCAATGCGTAGAATACGCTTTGCAATGGCCATTCCAACAAAATGACCACCATAAGTACCATCATGAGCTTTAGCTATAGATATTTTTGCCTTAAAATACTTAAGACAACGAAGGAGTATTCCATCATAACCACATTTATACAACACGTCCCCCAAGGTAGTAAAACAAGCTACCTTTTTCTTGAAAGTGCATTTAGCAATCCATGATATATCTGATGAGAGTGTTCCAAACTTGAGAAAGGTTATTATTTGGCTCAACCAAGGCTCACATGACTCCAAATGGATAAAGCAAACATATTTTTCATCCCTATATGTAGCATTGCATATTTAGAGACACTGTAATTATAAGGGGCTATAACTCTCCTAAGGTATCCTTTAGAATCAATGATTCAAGAGAGGCCATCGTATCTACAATTCTATTAGTCAAATGTTGTAAACTATCAATTTCATACATATAAAACTTAGAGAGCAATTTCATTGTTACTTCATGGTAAAGCTTAATGGTAAGCTCTTTGCATTGGTATTCTCCTATTACCTATTTGAAAAAAAATTGAGAATCGCCAAATATCCTAATATGCTTAATTTCCATAGCTATAGCTGCTTCAAGACCTAAGATGAAGGCTTCATGCTTTACATTATTGTTTGTGCATTGGAAGTCTAGTTGGAATGATAAGGGGATAGGTACCCCATGGGGTGTATGAAACATGACTCTAGAACCTTGATATTTTTTGCACTTAGAACCATCAAAGAATAGTATGATATCGATGTCTTCCTTCGGAATGACATTTTCTTCTTGTTTAATGACATTGAATAATGAATCATCTAGAAGTTCAATAATCAAAGGATGATCACTAGATAGTGGAGCTTCTGCAAGTTGATTGGATATAACTTGACCTTTAATGGATTTTTTACTTATAAAATCAAGATCAAATTTAGTGAGAAGAATTACCCATTTAGCAGTACAAGTGTTATTATAAGTGTGAGACATCATATAACGTAGAGGATTTTCTCTAGCTATGACATATGTGGTGTGACTAAGCATGTAATGTCAAAGTTTCTTAGTGGAAAAAACCATAGCTAAGAACAATTTTTCCATGTAAGTGTATCTGGTTTTATAGCTTACCAATTTTCGACTAATGTAATAAACAACTTGCTCTTGATTGTTTTCATTCTTTTATGCAAGCCTTGTTCCTAATACAAATTTTATTGTTGAAACATAAGGATAGAAAGGGATCCCCAGATGAGGAGGACCTAAGACTGGTGGAGAAGCCAGGTATTACTTAATATCATCAAAGGCTTTTTGACATTCATCTATCCATGAAAATAGCACCCCCTTTTGTAAAAGGTGATTGAATGACCTGCATTTATTAGAAAGTTGCATAATGAAATGAAATATTGATTGAATATTTCCTTGTAAACTATGTAAATCCTTTAAGTTTGTTGAGGGAGGCATCTCCATGATGACCTTGACTTTGTTTGGGTCCACCTCAATGCCTCTTTTGGAGACAATGAACCCTAGTATTTTACCAGAGGTAACACCAAAGGCACATTTCTTGGGGTTCAACCTTACAATATGCTCTAGAAGTCAATCAAAAACTTTTTCCAATACACCAATGTACTCTTATTGAGTTTTAGATTTTTTCTAAGAGATCATCCATATAATCCTAAATAATATTACGCATGTAATCGTGGAATATGTAAGTCATGGCATGCTGATAAGTGGCATCTCTATAACAAAAAGTCTTCCAATGTGTAGTTAGTGTTGTTTTGTGTTGGTCATCAAGATTTATTCGAATTTGGTTTTATCTTGAAAAAATATCCATGAGAGAAAGCATTTCATGGCCAGTGTAGGTGTTGAAAAGAGTATCAAATTTTAGGAGAGGAAAATCATCCTTAGCACATGCAGAGGAATCTGCAATAGATGATATTTGTTTGATTTCAAAATCATAGAAAGTAATGGAGGATTCCATACATGTTTGAATATTCCCCATAAAATTGTTAAAAGCATTAGCATCTTGAGATTGAAGTTTGTTGGATTTTAGAATATCCATTAATGCTTCATGATGTGGAGGAGATTTTTGGATTAGCTCATATATGGAGAATTTGGCTAAAGCTATTTTTAAGCTTGTGGTTAACTAACTACTCAATGAGATGATTGGCCTAGATGGATGATTGGAATGATGAATGGATTGAGATGGATGGGATGGAATATGTATTGGTTGAGAGGTATGGGTAAAAAATTGATGGGATATGATGATGTGGCAGGTTGAGACGCACTTATCTATGGAGGTATGGGTGAATGACTAGACTGTTGTTGAGCAATTTGTTGATTGGAGCATTGTTGTTGACCTCGGGTTACTACATGAATAGTACCCACAAAACCTTAGTATTGTTAAACATGACTAACCTAGTTAGGAGGAATCTTGGTATTTGACCTTCCTATTTTTGGTTGTGCCTCCTCATGATGAGGAAGTGGTGTTTGAAAGATCCTAAAATTTTGATTTTGTTTTGCTAGAATATTGTCAAATTTGATAGCTCCTAACTCAATGAGGTCTTGTATTCTATATTTGAATTGATGGCAGTTATTTATGTCATACCCATTCTATCTATGATAAGGACAAAAATATTTTTCCCTATAGTGTTTACCACATTTAGCGAGATCATCGGGTCTAACCTCAGGGAAGGTAAGTTGATTTGTGTCATATAACCTACGAAAAATAGAAGCATAAGATTCAACCAATGGGGTATATTGATAGGGTCGTCGAACAAATTATCGACATGGTCTATTATCCACAACTGGAACTGTGTTTTAACTTGATTGAGTAGTAGAGGGAATCGCATGATATTTAATTTATCATGGTTTCTATTTCATGGGTTGTTGTTGAGCCATTACTGGTTGGCTTATGAACACTTGATTTACTTGATTGGATGAATTGGCCAGATGGGTTGTTGTTGAGCCATTACTGGTTGGCTTATGAACACTTGATTTACTTGATTGGATGAATTGGCCGGATTGGCCTGATTGGATTTTGATTGGCCAAAATAATTTCCTCTATATTGGCCCTTGTTTTTCCATTGTTTCTTCCTAGGCTTAAGTACTCCTTATTGGATTTTTATGTCCTCAATTATGCTAGCCTAGGTAAGAGCTTCATCAAATGATCTATGTTGTAATTGCAATAGCCAAGAGATGGGTTTTAAGTAACTCTTAGCGAACAATCAGGTCATATCTTCTATTGGTAGGGCAAATGGTAATTTAGTGATAACGGCCCTCCATCGGTTACAAAAATCATAGATAGACTCATCAGCGTATTGTTTTAGATAATAGATATCGGATAATGATATTTTATTTCTTATATTGAGATAAAATCTTTCAAGAAATTGGTCCACCAATTGCTCAAAAGTATAAATACTATGATTTGAAAAATGGTTAAACCATTCTACAACATATTCCCCTAATATTTGATGGAATATCTTAAGTATTAGAGCATCATTACTTTGAATTCTAAAACAAGAATGAACAAATGAACTCACATGCTCTTTAGGATTCTCCATGCCTTTAAATTTATCAAAATGTGGTATTGTGAAATCTATCGGATATAGTGGTGATGGTACCAAAGGATAAATTGGTTGATTGATTAGTTGGCATAGGGTAGGCTTCTGGTTTATCATACTAGGAGTATGTTGCATCAAACTATCAATCTGTTGTTGCATAGCTTGGATTTGAGGGTCTTCCCCAAGAATATGGAAACCCCGAATTACTTGATAATTTTATGATGGTAAGGTGGAAAGATATTGAGGTGTGATGAGGTGATGATGACTTTGTGGAGTAGATTGATGTTGATGATGATGTGGTTGATGAATAAATTATGGTGAATGAATATATAGAGATTATGTATGAGGGCTTTGGATAGTTTGGCCAATGGAAATAGAATGGGTATGGGTTGGAGGCATTGTTGGAATGAAAACCATAGAAGATTATGGTACTCAAGATCGAATTTGGCTAATGAATATGGTTTTAATATAAACATGTTGAGGCTTAGGGCTCACCTAAACTTGTTGTTGAGCATTCTACCTCTTCTTAAGAAATTTTTTGAGATATTCCCATGTCTCATGTATTTCCAAATCAGTGGTTGATGGAATAGATGTGGATGGTATTGATGAGGTAGGTGGGGGGTAAATTGCAATAGGAATTGCAACTTGATGGGAGACACTAGATTTTATGTATGTGGGCACTTGTTAAGCAGCATTAACATGTATTTCATACAAGGGGTTACCATAAACTGAGGTATATGAGGATGGGATTGATGTGCTTTGGAAACATGATTATTGGGGTATGGAAAAAGGTTGGGAAGGTGCAACAGATATTTTAAAAATAGGGTTATTGTATACCTAGGTAAATTTTGAATGCTAGAAGGAGACAGGTTCCTACTATAAATAAGGATCATATCTAGGTGATTTTGGGACTGACTCTAAGATATAGTTAGTGGATTTCATAAGAGCTTCCACTTGTGCCATGTCTATGTGGGTGATGTGATGGTCAATGTGTAGACACCAAAACAGCACCAATCCGATTATGTGACTGCAAACACGGATCGCTTTGACAAACACAGCCCCCAGGGCAGCCCTCAGAGGTCAAACAGTGGTCTTAACCACTTTCATAGCAATTTTGTAAGGTCAAGAAGCAATTTGGCACACTTGGACACTTTGCCCAGTAATCGTCTCACCCAGGGACGATTGCTAACTTGAAATCATCTCACCCAGGGACGATTTATGAAATCGTCTCCGGTGAGGACGATTTCCAAGTTTAACGGGCAAAAAGACAAATGAGGCCAAGTGGCAGCCCGGAACGGTCGGTTGATGACTCCTGCCTCGCACGCGTGTGTGAGTGGGCAAATAGGCCGTTTGAGGACTGTCACAAGGGCAGTTATGAAAGCCCAAGTCAATGGAGGACTCCCCTCCCTCATGGGAAGACAAGGCTGCCACATGGCGCCTATGACCAACACATGGCATTTGTGCTTCCCTCCCAAAAGAGACCCCATGGGTCTATAAAAGGTGGGACTTTTCTCACCCAAGATATACGAGGTTGAAGGAGTTTTCAAGCAACGAAGTGTTGCCGAGTTGAAGACCCACTTGCATCCCTTTTGGTTCACCTTCCCACATCCACCAATCTCTTTTGCAAGGGAGGTTGTTGGGTGGCTTTTGGAAGCTTGAATCGGACCTAAATCCAACACATGGACACCTGAATCAACCAATTCGCCGACCCCCCAATCCTAAGAGGTTTTGGGCCCATCCCTAGTGGATTGGCGCTGGAATCAAGTGCCAACGGTGGGAGGCCCACTTGGGCATCCCCGCACTTTTCTTAAGTTTTATTTCAGAAGCATTCTAGTTTATTTTCTCATGCTTGCATATTGTGTTTTCTGTTTGGTGAATTCATAGCTGCAATTTCGTAACCTTTGATCAGATTCTAGTATGTTTTGTGTCGTTTTGTAGTTTCACTAACTTGCAGGAGGCGATATCAAATTCCCGAGGGTAGAGGCCAAATTGGGAGAATCCGACCATCTGGGTCGTCCCAAAATGGCCCCAATTACATAACCCCTCTGTCTGCGGGTGTTTTGGAGACCTCGGGAGTCGACATTGGAGCGTGTCGGTTCGGCTTCCCCAACACGGGAAGAAATCGTCCCACCCGGGGACGATTTACGATCGAAATCGTCCTACCCGGGGACGATTTCCGGTTGAAAGCAGATTGGCCAGCTGTCTCAGTGGCAATGGCCTGTTGGTAACATTTTCTGTCTTACGGCAAGTTTTCGGGTTGTTTAGAATCATTTTGTTTCTTGTTTTAGATAAATGTTTGCATGCATCTTTTGATGATTTTAGAAGAACGAACACTTTTCACTTGCGGCGAGTGCTACGACATCTTGGTTGTTTCTTTGTTCGTAGGAGAAGCGGCGGAGGTGAAGAACTCATCGACATCAGCGGCGGCATCATCTTGGCCCGCCCATTGCAATCGTGGGCACGCGGAAAGAGGAACATTGAGTGATTGTAATCGAATTCTTTTAACGCTCCTAGCCCCCAAAAAGGGAGGAGACGTCATTGTATCAGAGATCAAGGGATATTAATGAAAGGGCTGTGTTTTCTCCATTTGCTTGTGTCTCTTCCAATGCGTTTCTTTTCCATTTCATGCACTTTACGTTTCTAGGACTTAAGCGCATTTGGTTTTGGTTATATTGCAATTAGTGTTTCCTTTGCCCGAAATCTCGTGCTTTCAGTGGCGATCACGGTGGGACTGTTCCCTATTTTTTTTTTAAGATCACAGAAAACTAATCGGGTTTTTGTGTTTTGTGTTTTACAGGTACATTTTTTTTTTGCAGATCGTTAATCGTCTCTGATTGTTACGATTACTTTCTTGGAAATCGTCTCACCCTGAGACGATTTTAAAATCGTCTGCCCGGGGACGATTTACGTTCTGTAAATCGTCTCACCGGGGACGATTTTCTATCTGCAGATTTTCAGAGCAGAAATTCAGAGGCAACTGGAGCCGAGAGAAGAGGTAGGGATTTTATCATCTCTGTTAAATTTTCTGTTTCTGTTTTCTGTTTCTTTGACTGTTTTCATTTTTATCCTGCATACTTAGGGAAAATCATTCATGCTTGTTTCATTTTCGCTAAATAAAATGAACCTCACACACTCCACGTAACAATTTTAAACCAAGGAGCTGGTCGTAAGACCCCAGCCCTTTATCAAGACCATTGGTGGATTTCATCACCACCTTGGCTTGATTTGCATCCATTTCCCGATTGTCAACTGTTGTTAGGCGTAAATCCTGACGAAGACAGACCGAGTGTCATTGGGGTGATTCCCATGCGCGCGAGGATAAGTTTTCTATGGTAGGTGCCATTAACAGGACAATCCCCCTTCCGTACCGCCTACGTACCATGTACCTTCTGCTCTCACGTACCTATAGTCTCCCTCTCGTAAGGGCGGGTATATAGAGAGGTTGGTATATCGGTCTGGTTGGTATATTGAAGGGGCTACCATTTTGGGAGTTATATGAGCCGTCATAATGCATTTAAACGATCTTCAAAACCTACAAAAACAAAACAAAACACCAAAATGCACTAAACCAGTTTAGGGCACACCAATAATCCTTAAAAGAGATAATCACGGTTTTGTGAATGTGTGTGCTTAATTCTGCTTAGTGTAGACAAAAAAAATCATAAACGAGATAAAAACTTATTTAGATAGCATAGAAGCACCGCAATGGTGTACACCCGCAATCAAGCCCAATCAAGGGCGAAGCTCCGGAAAGGTACACAAGAAGCGAGGCACAAGTCGCCTTCGCTTCGATCTCGAGGATTTGGTCATACCGCCTTATAGGTCTAACCTACAAAAGAATCCAATTCGAGAATCCTCGGTGGGGTATGCCTATTCAAAGCGGCCCCTTTCGGGAAGATGCCTTACATGTAGACCTTGACATAAATAGAGAATCACCTCTTGAAGTTAGGCATGAGTGGCCACCGTGCGATGAAGCGCTAGACAGGCACACCGTCCATTTGGAGGGGCAACGTGGATATGGCGTCCCTTCTTTACCTATCATCAGAAGAGAGAGACCAAATCCGGAGCGCAGGGCTCCTTACATAGGGCGACCTAACTCCGCCCACCCCCTTCACACCCGTGAAAGGGAGTACGAGGAAAGCCATCGCATTCCTCGAGGGCAACAAACAATGCGGGAACCTTGCATTTCTGCACCAACCAGGATATCATGATCACCCCTTGAGGCCAGAACCTCGAGCACATACCGCTTACCTCGACGGAGGGAAGCGACCCATTGAAACCTTAGATCAGCAAACTCGAGGTAAACACATAGGAGAAACATTCGAACCTCCTGAGCAAAATAGGGTAGACCAAATTGACCCAGTTGTCGCCAGATATACCACCCGTCAAGCCCAAACCATGCGGCTTAAACCAAGTTATCAGGAAATAGAGTACCGAGCACCGCTTGGATAGAGAACGCATGCAACGCGAAGCGGATGAGTTACGCTATGAAATACATGAGAGGGGGCCAACCCCTCGCATCCAAAGAGCTAAACGAGTATGAGAGGCGTAACCCGTTGGTGCGGGACAGGTCTCCACGACCTCGTCAAGCTCCGCCTCCAAGACCTCATAGATTCGAGAGGGAGGCAACTCCCCGAAACAATGATGGGTACTCGCCTGCAAGAGCTTGATCGGGGTCATAGGTTTCGCCCGAGAGACTCCTCAAGAATTTTACGAGGAGTATGAACCGGAAGAGGAATATGTTGAAACTCCCCATCAAGGCGGGAGGGGATGCCATTCGGCCACCCCTCCATAGGCCTCCGGTTTACCGTAACTTGCAACAAGAGCGAACAAGAGAGGAAGAAATAAAATCTTCCGATGCATACCAAGCGCTATTGGAGCGTTTGGAGTCTATGGAGACAAAAGCTGCTGGGCATCAAAAACCCACATTACGTCTACTCCATAGTAATCCGGTGCATCCCTCAGTGCCTACACCTCTTTACCCCGAACACTTCAAGTTGCCTCAATTGGCAGTTTTTAAAGGTGAAGAGGACGCAGAGGAACACGTTACACGATTTCTAAGCCAATGCTTCGACATCCAAGATAATAACGCATTGTTGCTTAGAACATTCATAACCACATTCGCAGGCCCTGCCTCGGATTGGTTCACACAACTGCCCAAACAGAGCATAAGCAATTTAGATCAATTAGTAGACGCGTTTCTTGAACGCTTTGCCTTCAACACAAGGAAGAAGGCATCACTAAGTGATTTAGCGAGCCTCAAGCAATTTGAAGAGGAAACAATGGCAGCGTACGGGAATCGATGGAGAGCTTTGCTTTCTAGGTTACCCTACCGTCCTCCTATGTATGATCTCACGTAGATGTTCGCAAAAAGTTGCTTAAAATCAGTCTCTGGTCTATTGTTCTTGCGACAATACGACGGCTTAGAAGAAGCTTTGGCGCAAGCCGAGTCATAGAAGAGATTAAGATAGGCGAAGGCGCAATTGCCAAGCCTAAGAAGAAAGAGTGGAATAAAACCACTAAAATTGGGACAACGCAACCACAACACGCTGCAGTCAACCAAGTTGCGATAAATGTTCCCGCGCCTGTGCAAGAAACGCAGCCTCAAAAGGCTAACTACCGAGCAGTGCCTCCCGCTTATGAAAGAGATAACAGAAGACAGGAGCGAGAATTACCCGCGTCGCCCTAGGCAAAATTTCACCCCATATGCGGAGTCTAGGGACTCCTTATTTGACCGCTTGTCAGCGGCAAATTTAGTCACTCTACCGAAAATCCAAATTATAGACCCTAACATTCCCAAGCCTAGGGAGTACAGAGAGGGAATTGTATTGTAGATTCCATAGGCGCGAGAGGACATGACTTGAATGGGTCCTGGAAATTCAAAGACCTAGTCCGAGGATTTGATCGACAACGGAACATTGGTTGTGGACAACCCCATCGCACCAAACAACCAACAAATGGGGGTATTCAAGGACCCCTTGCCTGCCCACGAGGCACAGACAAAACCACTCCAGATTAACGAGGTGCGACAAGATCTTCCCACACAGGGATTTGTGGGAATGATTAGCATAGTAACAAGGAACAGAAGGTACCCGGCATTTGCCCCTGAGGTAGCTACGAGGGAAGTTCCGGCAACATCGCATCCTCAACAATGCCCAACGTAGTTACCTCCGCCTAGACCTGAGGTCACGATACGAACCAAACTCACGCAAGTTTGCGGACCACGTCGGCTAGGTCTGTCCATCTACGAGCTTATTCAACAATCGGCTCCCCATAGAGAAGCTCTTATGGACATTTTAAAAGCCATTGAATTACAACCCCACGAGGCAAATTATTTCAACGCCTTCGTGGGACATGTGAAACAATGTACGGAGCCGGTCATCACATTCGAGAGAAGATGAGGTCAAAACGATATCAAATGACATGGCGAGATCCACCCACGCACGTTATCGCGCGGGTCAACGGGATTTCGTACAAGAGAGTCTTGATAGATACTGGCTCGTCCAGGTAACATCATAACCACTACGAGCCTTAAAGCATTTGAAGTTGCCGACCTCTCACATCACGGCCTCCACGTACACACTTGCGAGCTTTTAATGATGCAATATGCTCGACGGTCGGCACGATCGTTACGCCGATCCGGGTAGGACAAAAGTCAATACCTACAACTGTGCCATGTCTTTGGAAGGTGAAATGGCTTATAATATCTTGCTAGGGCGGCCTTGGATCGGGGGACATGAAGTGTGTCCCTTCGATCGCCCACCGGTGCTTAAAGTATGCTTATGAAGGGGAAATACATGTAGTCCCAATGGACTTAGAGCCCTTCAAGTATTGCAATGCGGTACAATTCATACCTCAATCGACCCTCCCTTCAACGCATTTGGATTTCCAATTAAATCCATCTAAACGAGGTCCAATACCGCGAGGCACCACTGGTGGCCAACAAGACAAAATCCCAGCCGGGTGAGACTTCATCACCTGCTCCTTCATCATCAACGCCACCTATCATGGCCCAACGAAGGACAAGGGAAAACAAATCATGGAAGAGGTTAAGCCTCTAGAAGAAAGGTTGCCCACAATCTCAACGATATCAACGGAGGAAACACCCAACACAACGGAAACCAAGACTCCTGAACAACCAAACATGGAATGGACTCGGGAAGGACTACCGTTTCCTCCCACCCAATCATCAACAATCATCTGTTGAAATGGCCGGTACGGGCACGGGGGAGTACTTAGTGCAAAACATTGTGGCAACCCCCACATTGGAGTCGAGTACGGGACATGGGAAGACCTCGCCTTCCCATAGGGACAATTGTTCCTCTAGGCTACCCACCGAACCAGACAAATTTTGTGTATGGGGGCCTTGATCACGGTCTTGAACCATGCCAACAAAAGGAAACAGACGAAGAACCTTTTGTTGAAAACATCAATTATCTGTCAAACCCAGAATTTGCCCTAAAATATCTAGGCCAATGCAATTGGCATGGATACGGGCTAGGCAGATATGAGCAAGGGATGCGGATCCTTTGCCAACCAAGATATCGGATGCCATATGACAAGTCGGGGGTAGGGTTCAACCATCCCCTGCCATTAGACATCTTGGTTGAAAATATGCAAGGCCTAGAAATAGGCAACAAGGGGGGATTGGCACTAGACCCGTATGCCAATCCAAATACGAGAATACACACTGGGAGATTACCTCCCATGGTCAACAAACACCCCTAGAAACAACAATAATCCCTCTCCTTTGCTAGAGAGAGGTGAAAGTTCGGATAGTAATCCTCAAAGAGAACATCAATGGCTGTCGGACATCTTTCTGAAGCTGTTCCCCTTAGAGGTTCTAGATGAAACAATACGGTACCAAGAGAATCAGGTCCCTCCACCAAGAGTGGAACAATCACAATGGGACCAGATTAATTCACTGGAACAAGAAGAGTCCTCAACGTCGCAAGCAACGAGATCCTTGAAGAGGATGAACAATTTTGGATCTATGAAAGCGATTCGAGAAGATGAAACGAAAATGGACTATCTCGGACATGCGCGACGACATCACCGCGCTCTAACTCATGAAGATCTAATGGGACGAGATGGGCATACTGCTTGGGGCATGAATGGCATGTAGACCCGGCGAGGTGGGACCAAGTGTTGGATCCATGGCTCCAAATTCAAGATGAGCATCGTCCACCTCGAGATCCCATCATGACGGCGAGTTCCGAGGGAAGACCCCGCCCTCCTTTTCACAAAATTTGCACCTAGGGAGGATCCATTCGTGCCTGTTCCCGTAGAGCCGGATCCGAGTATAGGGAGCATCTAGAAGAAACAAGTTATCACACCCGCGGTTATGGAGACCAAATTCATTCCATCCACATGATCTCCATTGATTTGACCGCACCCATCCGCAATCCGACCGATCCATCACGGTCATTGCATCTAGACATGGATGCCATCGACCGGGATCGCGTCAATTCACCATTGTCACCATCGAAGTCTCGGCCTTTCGGTGAAATGCTTCATTTTACCCCAAGGACAACTCGGGATATTTTTCAAGCTGAAGAGGGACCCGAGGTTCCAAACGCGAGATCTTAACTCGGTGATGATATCCATTTAATCCCAACTCCACATCGGTTGGAGGACGGATCCCACATGTCGGTCGAGGAGGCGGCTGACGTGGACATCGGCACGGGATCCAATGAATCCATGGATTCTCAAGGTAGGGGTAAGCCTTTCCATCGAAGAGCAAGCCGATTACATTGCCCTTCTTAAAGAAAAGAAGGAGTTTTTTGCATGGTCGTACAAGGATATGCCAGGACTAGACCCGCGGCTAGTCATGCACAATTTAACGCTTGATCCGACAATCAAGCACTGTAAAGCAAAAACTAAGAAAGATGCACCCAACGAGTGGCCTTGATGGTCAAAGACGAATTGCAAAAGTTGTTGGATGCACAATTTGTCATCTGCGTGGATTATCCGCCATGGTTGTCCAACATGGTTCCCGTCAAGAAGCCCGACGGGAGGATTCGCATATGCACCGACTTTCGAGACCTAAACAAAGCGAGTCCTAAGGATGATTTTCCCTTGCCAAGCATCGACGCATTGGTAGACGCTACGACGGAGTCACGAAATGCTCTCCCTAATGGACGGTTTCTCGGGATACAATCAAATTCGTATCAATCCTGAAGACCAACTCAAAACGGCATTCACAACGCCTTGGGGGACCATTTGCCTATAAGGTCATGCCTTTTGGCCTTAAAAATGCTTGGCGCTACATACCAACGTGCTATGACTTATATCTTCCACGATTACATGCACAAAACTTTGGAAGATTACATGGATGATTTGTTAGCCAAGTCTCTCTTGCGCTCAGATCATCTCGGTGACTTAAGCAAGATTCTCGATCGCCTCATAGAGCATAAGGTCAGACTGAATCCCAAGAAGTGCGTGTTCGGCGTCACATCTGGAAAACTCTTGGGTTTTATAGTCTCAAAATGAGGCATCGAAGTGGACCCAAACAAAGTCAAGGCAATCCTTGAAATGGCTCCCCCAACCACTATCAAGCAGCTCAAAAGTCCGCAAGGAAAGGTCACATCGATTAAACGCTTCATAGCGCAATTATCCGACAAATGCCAACCCATGAACAAATTATTGCACAAGGGGGTCACATTTCATTGGGATGACGAGTGTCGGTCAGCCTTTGACAAAATCAAACAGTACTTGGCTTCGTCGCCGGTGTTGGCACCACCTAGACCGGGAGTGCCGTTCTACTTATACATCTCGGCTGCGAGGTGGCATGGGAGCCATGCTAGCCCGAGAAGAATGAACTTCACAAAGAACGAGGCTACTTACTATCTTAGCCGCACCCTAGTCAGTTACGAACTTAACTATGCATACGTTGAGAAACTCCGCTTGGCAGTGGTGTTTGCTACCAAGAGGCTACGCCACTACATGCTGAGCAACACTACGTATGTTGTGTCTAAGGAGAATCCATTGCGATACATGATGAGTCGTACTTATCATAGTAGTCGCACGGCGAAATGGATCATGTTGTTGACGGAATTTGACATTGAGTTTATTGGGCAAAAATCTATAAAAGGACAAGTCATAGCCGATCAACTAGCGGAGGCTCCTCTTGAAGACGATCAGCCTCTGGTCATAGAACTACCCGATGATGGGGTCTTCCATGTCTCGGAATCGCCGGATTACGATGAGCTCGAGTCTCGGGCCGACATAACCTTATTTTTTGATGGTTCTAAATGCAAGCAAGGGGTGGCGCGGGAATTGTATTCTTCACACCGCAGGGCGCTCCAATGCCCCTGTCATTTAAATTAAACTTCCGAGTGCACCAACAACAATGCGAGAATATGAAGCCTTGCTCCTAGGTCTTCGAGACGACAATCGCCATGAACATCAAAAGATTGAACATCTTTGGCGATTCGTTGTTAATCATCAATCAAGTCAAAGGGGTATATCAATGCAAATGCCCAGTCCTGAAGGCCTATAAAGCCCTTGTGGACAAATTCTTGGCAAAACTTGAGTGGTATGACATCGAGGCACTCCCTCGATCATCAAACCGTTTTGCGGATACAATGGCCTCCTTGGGGTCACTAATCCCGCAAGACCTTTTCGGTGATATAACAACCATTGAGGTCAAAACCTTATCGCAACCCGCGATGGAGCGCGCAAGCTCAGACTTCACGCCAGGAGTCCACATGATCCAGATCGAACCATCTTTGGATAAGTTCTTTCGAATCCGAGACTGTTTGAAACGGGCCAAGCTGGGGTCTTTGTTTTCCCCCACTCCCATTAATAGCAACACAACGCTATTCTTACAAGTTCTATCCCAATCAGCATTTGTTAGGGAAGAACTCCAAAAGGGATTGGCTGTTCAAACTATCGAGGTATCCGATCAACGGGACTGGTATTTACCCATAAGAGACTACCTCAAGTTAGGTAATCTACCCTTTGGATTGACGCACGCCGCAAAACGAACATTCAAACGGAAAGTGGCAAAATATGTCTTGATAGGAGACATTTTGTATCATCGCAGCTACGACGGAATTCTTCTTCGTTGCTTGGACCGACAAGAGTCCACTTGGGCGATCGCCCAAGCGCATGACGGTACATGTGGCGGCCACTTCGGTGGTATGGCCATTGCAAAGCGCATTCTTCGCATGGGCTATTATTGGCCATCTTTAGAGCGAGATTGCTGCGCGTATGTCAAGAGGTGCGTGAAATGTCAACATCATGCCAATTTAATGCACGCACCTTCCCAGGCCCTATAGACAGTCCGGTCTGCTTGGCCATTTTCGTAGTGGGGCCTCGATCTAATCGGAAAGATCTCCCCTGCATCGTCAAGCCGTCACACGTTTATCATAACGGCCACAGAATATTTTACCAAATGGGTGGAAGCAATTCCGTTAACCTCAACGAAAGGACCCCGTATTGCGGAGTTCATCTTGCATCACATCATATGTCGTTTTGGTATTCCATCCAAAATAATCTCGGATAATGGGCCATCATTCAAGAACAAAGACGTGCGTGCTTTAACCACAAAGTACAAAATTCAGCACGACTTTTCAACACCCTATTATCCGCAAGCAAATGGGCAAGCAGAGGCGTCAAACAAAATGCTAGTCGCCATCCTTAAAAAGACCGTCGCAGACAGTCATAAGGATTGGCACATACAAATCCCACTTGCCCTTTGGGCTTATCGCACTAGCATTCGGACGCCCACTAGGGCAACTCCGTTTTCACTAGTGTATGGCTCAGAGGCAATAATGCCTCTCGAGTTGGAAATTCCTTCCCTGCGCATATCAATGCAGGAGTTCATCGATGATAACACTGCGCGGCAAGCCCGATTGGACCAACTTACGTTGCTTGACGAACGACGCGTTAATGCTCTCGAGCACTTACGTATCTATCAAGAGCGGCTTAAGAAAGCTTACAACATGAAAGTTCACCTAAGAGACTTTCGGGTTGGTGATTTGGTTCCGAAGGAAAACCAACAAAACTCTAATTTGCCGTCCCATATGAGGGACAAATTCATGGCAAATTGGTTAGGTCCTTATGTCATTGATAGCAAAATAGGACCCGGGACGTACGAGCTAGCTTCTCTTGACGGTATCAAGGAAACGAGAACCCTTGAATATCAGTCATTTGCGACCATTTCATATCTAAGAAAGCCATATCCAAAAAAAAAAAAATGCTCCAAGGATTCTCGTAATCTCTTGGTCACCCAAAAAAAGCTCCAAGGATTATCGCAATCTCTTGGTCACCCAAAAAGCTCCAAGGATTATCGCAATCTCTTGGTCACCAAAAAGCTCCAAGGATTATCGCAATCTCTTGGTCACCCAAAAAGCTCCAAGGATTATCGCAATCTCTTGGTCAATCCAAAAAGCTCCAAGGATTATCGCAATCTCTTGGTCACCCAAAAAGCTCCAAGGATTATCGCAATCTCTTGGTCAACCAAAAGCTCCAAGGATTATCGCAATCTCTTGGTCAAAAAAGCTCAAGGATTATCGCAATCTCTTGGTCAATCCAAAAAGCTCCAAGGATTATCGCAATCTCTTGGTCAATCCAAAAAGCTCCAAGGATTATCGCAATCTCTTGGTCACCCAAAAAGCTCCAAGGATTATCGCAATCACTTGGTCACCCCAAAAGCTCCAAGGATTATCGCAATCACTTGGTCAAACCCAAAAAGCTCCAACGATTATCGCAATCGCTTGGTAAAAAATCAAAAAAAAAAAAACAAAACAAAACAACAAAAATCATCAAAAACAACAAATATTTGCATCTCAATTCTAGGCATACTCAAATTCATCATAAAATTCATATTCTCGCACCTCATCTTCAACTTCACCAAAAACAATCCATCAAAATTACAAAAATACATAGTTGCATTAAGCATTGCATCCATACATTGCATATTTGTAGTCATACGGGTCAAAGACCATAGGCTGCAATAGCTCTGATAGTCCATCTTGTTCCGCATTGTCTCATGTTACAAAAACAACAAAAACACCATGCATAACTTTTACAACACTACAGTCGGTGGTCTAGGAATGTACCAAGAGTTTCGAGTGATTCGGTCATCATTTTCCTCTTTAGCCATGTAGTGTATCAAGTCGAACAGATTTTACGAAGGTAGAGTCATACTTGAAATACACCTTGTTACGTAACATCCCAACACAAATCAAAACACTAAAAATTCCCAAATTGTGTGAACGAGATGAAACACTGCAAAATAATCTAGGTCACCACAAGCGAAACGGTTATCTTGCTCATCCCCCCTGTGCGAATGACCCCTAGAATCCTGAGAGTTTGCAAAAGGACAAGCATCCTCCCTACCCATTTCCCTAAGAATCCCTAAAGTTCTCAATAGTTGCAAAACACAAAAAAGTTGCAAAATGTCAAAACTCCAAATTTGACAAACTACAGTGCACACATCAAAAGGCACAAACAACGGTGATTTTCGTCACTCCATGACCCCAATCCCTTGCTCGAAAGAAAAACAAATCAAAATAAACTAGTGATCTCATCACTACAATGAGCAAGTATCCCAATACAATTAAAGAAAAGAAGGGAGTTGACCTTGAATCCCTGGAACTCTCGGCATTCTATAGGTCATAATGCAAGCTTTAGTACCAATTTGGTTGATAGCCTATCGGTAACAGAAGTAAACCTCCCGCATGACGATATATCTGTCACATTAACTTGCGTACAGATCAATGTTTGCATGTGGATGAGCTAGCTTATGGCATCCTGGATTACACTGCAGATTAATCTTAGTACATACAACAAAGGAATTCGTGGAGCTAATTAGGTGATCCTCAGTACAGGTTCGGTTGAAAGCCCATCTGGCACTGGCGGTATCCTAACAAATACCACTAAATGAACTCAATTGCACACACGAGGGATGTGAAAAATAAGCTTGGTCAAAAACAAGTCCGATTCATACCTTGGTCAAAAAGTCTTGTAAGATAAAGTAGAGTCATGGCTAGTGAGTTAAAACCGTCGAGTCTCGAGAAAACCTTAGCTACATTTCTAAACCAAGCTGCGCTACTTTTCATCCTTACAATACCATCAAAAAAATACAAAAAAAGAAAAACCACATGTATACATACAAAGTCATGCATCACGAGCAATCGCCTAAAAACAAAATAAAGAGTTCTAAACAGTCCTTGGTGCCATAGCCAAACATCACAAACCCCATTCATCCATTTCATATCTGCATATCACATATAAATCAAAACCATTTGCATTCATCATAGCATATGCATCCATCAAAATAAATCAACATGCATACATCCATATTCATCAACCATCATGCACAAGATCAAAGAAAATCAAAACAACAAAAACAACAAATAAATGCAACACAAAAACAAAAAGCAATAAACATTGCCAGACACAAGTGCTCTTGCACTTAACCTCTTGGCATAGAAAAACTGATGTCAGGGTCTACATTGTCGCTATCCTACTCCCTAAGAAGGCTACCATAGCCGGACCGCTCCACGGGAAGACGGATTTTTGACAATTTCATCCCCAAACGACGTCACAAAAGGGTCAAAGCCCACTCAAAAACAACAAGAAAATGCAAAACAAACAAAAAGCAATAAACATTGCCAGACACAAGTGCTCTTGCACTTAACCTCTTGGCATAGAAAAATTGATGTCGGGGTCACAAATTATCACTATCCTACTCCCTAAGAAGGCTACCATAGCCGGACCGCTCCACGGGAAGACGGATTTTTGAAAATTTAATCCCCAAATGGCGTCACAAAAACCAACAAAAACAACAAAAATGCAACACAAAAAAAAAGCAATAAACATTGCCGGACACAAGTGCTCTTGCACTTAAACTCTTGGCATAGAAAATTGATGTCAGGGTTTAAAATTGTCACTATCCTACTCCCTAAGAAGGCTACCATAGCTGGACCGCTCCACGGGAAGATGGATTTTTGAAAATTTAATCCCCAAATGGCGTCACAAGAAAATCAAAAACAACAAAAACAAAGTAATAAACATTGCAGGACACAAGTGCTCTTGCACTTAAACTCTTGGCAAAGAAAATCGATGTCGAGGTTCAAATTATCACTCTCCTACTTCCCCAAGAAGGCTACAATAGCCAGGACCGCTCCACGGGAAGTTAGGTTTTCGATGATTTCACCTCATTACGGCATCACCAAAAGGGTTAACACCCACCAAAAATAGGTCCAAATGTTGGAAAAATTGCACACGCTTAACGGTAAACCCTCTAAAGGCACCCTTGCACAAGTCATCTTGGGTCAAGCGACTCGTCGCTTCTCTCACGAAGGTCATTCCCTCATCGATTCGTCGCTTGAGGGGGTAGTCACACTTAGTCACCAACCAACAATCACACACCCAATTAAGGAAAACGACATGCATTCAAAGAATCATTGACAAAGACAATCACGCTCCTGCTTGGGGCGAGTAAACAAGCAACAATCAAATCAATCAAACACTTGGCATTTCGTGAATCATGAACACAAGGTTCCCCTCGAGGATAAAAATGCCCTTTGCCTGTTCATGGTGATCAATGTCTAAGTTCAAGTCACACCTCACCAAAATAGGTTAATACTTGAAATCAAATTCCTTAGCTCGTCTGAAGCAAGGATTCAAGAATGCATGCCCTTTCCATACTTGGGGCATCAAAAGTTGGTTAGGTTACCAAGAAACCCTAATCATTAGTGCTTTGGTTATCTATTTTTGCTCAAGCATCTGCGTCACCCGCGGCGCTTCCCAAAAAGGGGCATCTGTAGACACCAAAACAGCACCAATCCGATTATGTGACTGCAAACATTGATCGCTTTGACAAACACAGCCCCCAGGGCAGCCCTCAGAGGTCAAACAGTGGTCTTAACCACTTTCATAGCAATTTTGTGAGGTCAAGAAGCAATTTGGCACACTTAGACACTTTGCCTAGTAATCGTCTCACCCGGGGACGATTGCTAACTTGAAATCGTCTCACCCGGGGACGATTTCTGAAATCGTCTCCGATGAGGACGATTTCCAAGTTTAACGGGCAAAAAGACAAATGAGGCCAAGTGGCAGCCCGGAACGGTCGGTTGATGACTCCTGCCTCGCACGCGTGTGTGAGTGGACAAATAGGCCGTTTGAGGACTGTCACAAGGGCGATTATGAAAGCCCAAGTCAATGGAGGACTCCCCTCCCTCATGGGAAGACAAGACTGCCACATGGCGCCTATGACCAACACATGGCATTTGTGCTTCCCTCCCAAAAGAGACCCCATGGGTCTATAAAAGGTGGGACTTTTCTCACCCAAGATATACAGGTTGAAGGAGTTTTCAAGCAACGAAGTGTTGCCGAGTTGAAGACCCACTTGCATCCCTTTTGGTTCACCTTCCCACATCCACCAATCTCTTTTGCAAGGGAGGTTGTTGGGTGGCTTTTGGAAGCTTGAATCGGACCTAAATCCAACACATGGACACCTGAATCAACCAATTCGCCGACCCCCCAATCCTAAGAGGTTTTGGGCCCATCCCTAGTGGATTGGCGCCGGAATCAAGTGCCAACGGTGGGAGGCCCACTTGGGCATCCCCGCACTTTTCTTAAGTTTTATTTCAGAAGCATTCTAGTTTATTTTCTCATGCTGCATATTGTGTTTTCTGTTTGGTGAATTCATAGCTGCAATTTCGTAACCTTTGATCAGATTCTAGTATGTTTTGTGTCGTTTTGTAGTTTCACTAACTTGCGGGAGGCGATATCAAATTCCCGAGGGTAGAGGCCAAATTGGGAGAATCCGACCATCTGGGTCGTCCCAAAATGGCCCCAATTACATAACCCCTCTGTCTGCTGGTGTTTTGGAGACCTCGGGAGTCGACATTGGAGCGTGTCAGTTCGGCTTCCCCAACACGGAAGAAATCGTCCCACCCGGGGACGATTTACGATCGAAAATCGTCCTACCCGGGGACGATTTCCGGTTGAAAGCAGATTGGCCGGCTGTCTCGGTGGCAATGGCACATTGGTAACATTTTCTGTCTTACGGCAAGTTTTCGGGCTGTTTAGAATCATTTTGTTTCTTGTTTTAGATAAATGTTTGCATGCATCTTTTGATGATTTTAGAAGAACGAACACTTTTCACTTGCAGCGGGTGCTACTGACATCTTGGTTGTTTCTTTGTTCGCAGGAGAAGCGAGCGGAGGTGAAGAACTCATCGACATCGGCGGCGGCATCATCTTGGCCCGCCCATTGCAATCGTGGGCACGCGGAAAGAGGAACATTGAGTGATTGTAATCGAATTCTTTTAACGCTCCTAGCCCCCGAAAAGGGAGGAGACGTCATTGTAAGAGAGATCAAGGGATATTAATGAAAGGGCTGTGTTTTCTCCATTTGCTTGTGTCTCTTCCAATGCGTTTCTTTTCCATTTCATGCACTTTACGTTTCTAGGACTTAAGCGCATTTGGTTTTGGTTATATTGCAATTAGTGTTTCCTTTGCCCGAAATCTCGTGCTTTCACAATGGTTGGTTATGATGATTCTATTTGGGGCATAGCCATATGAAATGATATGGATGACATAGCGTGTGAGGGACCTGCAAAAAAATCCGAATGACTTGCCTATATCACACTAAGGCGATTGATCATGGAAGTGGTGGTGGAAGGTGATGATGAACACTCCATCACTTAAGTGGTCTGGTTGGTGGATATTTGATTCATTATTTTAGATTTATTTCTTGTTAATACCATAAACTAATGAACCAAATAAAAAAATATGTTGAAAATAAAATGCAGAATGATAAACTCATAAAATCAAACAAGCAATTCAATCATATGTTTATGCAACAAAAATGTGTCTTACCTATTTTTTTGATTATATTGTGTTAATTTTTCCTTTTTTTGTGGTTTTGTGTGTTTCAATGCACTAATATAAATTAAAATGGATGAATACTATGGCTAGTATGGACAACGAGATTCTTATTGGTGATGAAATTCAACAAGTTTGCTCGGGGGTAACCTATGGTGTCTAGGGGCAGAGATTGATGGATGGAGATGAAACCCACCATCACCAGATCTCAAGCAATGGTTGGTGATGAAATCCAAAAATTGCTATTAAAAATGAAATGTGTTGTGTGTGTGATTCCTTTTAAATATTTTTAGTTTATTAAGGTGTACATACAATATCAAAAATGACTGGTTTCACTAGTATAAATTAGAAGCCAACACAAGAAATATTGTTTTTTTCCAAAAGAAGTAGAGTACACCACTTAAGATCACTCTCTAAACAGAGGAGGGTTCATCTACTCTTCTGCATTGAATCATCAAATTTGAGGGTGCTTTCAATTTTTCTAATTATGTTCCTACTTAGACCAGCTAAAGGAGAAATCCCTAACCCTAGAATGCAAACTATTTTATGCAGTTTTTCATTCATATGAAAATAGAGTCGCAATTGCAGCACACCATAAAGGAGTGAAACCCCTAAATGGAAATGTGTTATTTATGATTGAATGTGGATGCAAAAATTAATGTAAAGAATTATTTTAATGCCTAAAAATACAAATTAAAATGTTTATTTTTACTAGATTGTTAATGATGTTCTTTTTAGTCATAAATTTGTAAAAACATGGAAATACATAAAATAGAGAATCTAGGGTTTTATAGTGGACTTAAATATAAGTCTATGTATTGTTCCTCTTCTATGTGAAATGCACTTGAGCACTTCTTGAATGTCTGACGAGCGTTGCGGAGCATCTACACACCTTTTGCAACTTCTGTAAATCCTTAGAAATTAGTTCTAAAAAATTTACATGACCTATTTTTCTAATAAACTAGCAAGACAGAAGATAAAAAGCAATTAATCAATGACAAGATAGCATAAAGAACCCATTGAGGGTCCCACCGTGATCACCATTTGTAGATGTGAAATCGAATAACACCAAACAATATACTTAAATAAATGAATAAATAAAGCATAACAAACATAAATGATTACACAAAAATAAACTTTTATTCTTATTTCCAAATGGATCTCTAATATTACAACCAAGTGTACCCCATATAAGGGTTTTACAATTTTTTATTTTCCAATACAACAATTTCAATATGCTAGGGTTCTTCAAAACCCTAGCCAATAAATAAGGGTGGTGTCTTCATGCTCGACTCGATCTCAATAGTAAGGTGAGTGGGTTTCATATATCCATAGGCCAAACCACTCAAGTGCTTCAGCATCTTCCAATGAACTTGATCCTTAAACCTGTAAACAACAAAAAACAACAGAAGGTCAATAATATTTGTGAGAGCTCCACTATGTGAGGTCCTCAATAAGAAAACTAATAACCCTAGTTGCAAAAATGAAGCTATAAATAAATCTAAAGAATAACAATACTTTCAATAAATAAATTACCTTATCACACTAATTCGCAATTCTCTGTTCTTCATTGTTGCTATAGATTCTGGTGCATAGATTCCCTAGTGACACCCAAGGGATTGCTAAACTATGGAACTAGGGTTGTGAACATCCATGGGAGCTCGATGATGGTAGGAGGTGCCCAGAGGTGCTTGGTGATGGTAGGGAAGTACCTAGAGATGCTTGGTAATAATAGGAGACATCCAAAGGTACTCAATAATGACAAGAGGTACCTAGAGGCACTTCGAGGAACCCGATAGGGAATTCTGGGAGTGAAATAGAATCTGTAAAAGCATATCTATTTTATGCAAGGTGGGCGATGATAGATAAGTGAGGATGAGCGATGAAAGATGGATAATGGTAAGGGAGCTTGGATGCTTAATAAAAAATCCTTCACACCAAAGACTTTGAAAACTTAGGGAAATCAAGGGTTGAGTCATCAAAATGAATCATTTTTATAATCTCTCCTAGGGCACATTAGGTTTTCAATGACACAATTTGTGTGATCAATATTAAAACATGATGCAGGGTGGAGATTAAATCTGTGTATATGACATGGATTAAGGTAGATGAATGGCTAGGATTAGATCATAATGGATGGCTAGGATTAATTCATATAAATATAGGTATATTTATTAAATATATATAAATAAAATATATAGAATATTATTTTTTAAATATATATAAATATATATATAAATAAAGGGTAAAAGTGGTAGAAAGCTATGGATGGATGACAAGTGGCTATATTTTGGTTTCTACAAGAATTTAAAGAACTAATGAACATAATACATCCAAACAGATACTATGCACAACTTTGTACTTTGCATTTTCAAATTGCATTTAGCTTAGCTCTCACACTATATTTTAGTTTTCTTGTTCATACTGCATGACTACATGTCATATTTTGCATGGTTTTCCTAACATTATGTTCCATTTTACATTTTACTTATCATATAATTACATTATTTCTTGCTCATATTTTTATGACTACTTGATCATATATATATTGGGGACTTCATGAGGATGGTGAGTGATGAAATCTAGTTAGTTCTTAGCTCACATGCACTACACTCATACTAGGGCTCTGATTCCTAGCGAATCCCCAACCTAGGGCCCATTTCCATGCATTTTCATCTCATCCATCACTTCTTCTCCTCTCTTCTTTTTTTAAAGTTTAAAATGATCATTCATTTCTTCTCCAAGTCAAGGAATATAGTTCTTCTATTTGTATATCCTTATCCTTTGCATATCTTTCTTCTCCTCATCAAGACAAAGGATATACATTAATTTGTCTATTTTCACACCTATTGGCATTTGGAGTGATAAGTGGTCCTCATGAGATAGGATAGATACCACATGAATATCCTTTATGGTATTCATACGGCCACTGACTATCTTGTATACACCTCTTATCTCTTAAAATTTCACTAAGGATGTACACACATACTTTTCTTTTATTTCTTCCTTATTCTCATCTTCTTCTAACACATAAACACACTCACCTTGCGGTTCACTTTTCTCATACACCTTTTTCACACACCACATCCCTATCATGTAGTACTCATTCTAGCAAATCAATCATTATCTTCACTCCATACAAGATAGTTTCATGGTCACAAAAAAGGGGTAGTCTTCATTTAACCATTTTTTAGCATACATCCTAGTAGGTATCTCTTTATCTATGACCACTAGTGAGCACTACACCCATGGTGGGTATCGCTCCACATTCACCCATCTTCATGAGCATAATACTCTTAAAGGATAACTTCATGGTCATAAGCGAGGGGTAACCTTTGTTCGGTCATTTGCAAGCATACGTTCTTACAATATTCTACTCCTATTTTATTTTTCTATATATTTCTCTTATTGACCTTATGGAATTTTGCTTCTTCACCTCTTCATTCTCCTTTTGTTTAATTTATTCTTCTTGATTTATTTTTATTTTATTTATTTCATTTTGCATCTATTTATATTGCACTCACACATTTTGTTTAGTTAGATTCATTATGCATTGCATTCATTATGTTTGTGATCATCATAAAAAACAGTTTTGTAATTCAAACCTAATTTAAAGTTGGATCTTTCTCTTGAGTATTTCTTCTTCTCGCGCGGTGAAAATAAGTTTATTTTCACCCTCCCCTCTTTTATCTCTCTTTTTTTTGTGTCTTTTTTCTTCACCTCCCTCTACTTCCTCTCTTTCTTCTACGTTAGCATTTTTTTGAGTTTTACTAGGAATTTTTCATTCCTTCTAAAACTTGAGGGGGCATCCTGGCTTGAGAGGTATTAATGTCCCTAATGCATCATTTTGCATGTAAAATATTCAAGTGTCTAGAATGACATCATTTTTGCACCACCCCTTCCTTCTAAACCAACTACCAATTTTTTTATTCATAACCTCCCATCTGTAGGCGTCTACATATTTCTTTGATATATTTATTAAGCCATTAATGCATCAAAGAGGGGGCAAAATATAGACATGGAAAATTGACCCACCCAAGTGAGTCAATCTTCCTAGAATTCTAGGTAAGTCCCTCAAACTTGTTTAGGCAAAAGTTTGGGCCTCCTCCCCCTTTGTTCCTCCATTTTTTCCTAGCTTTTCCAAAATCATGATCAACCCTTACGAGGTTCGATTTTGGCAAGTTAGGATTTTGTTAGAAAACCCTATTTTTTTGGGCCAGCCCTTAAGATGTTGGTCATTCCTTACGTTTTGTGCTATTTTTCCCTCCAAACCTCTTATAAATAGAAGGTTTGGATCTCATTTTCTCCTAGTAGCTATCTAAGAAGTTTAAGAGGTAATTTTAATAAGTGTGATTTTGTCTAACAATTATTTTGGCAAGTCTTCTAACAAGATCAAGTGTTCTCTGGTGTTCTGCTATTGCTCTATTTTTTATTTACTACTCTTGGTGGACAAGTTTGGGAGCCTTGAGGAGGAATATTCTATTATTATGGAGGACTTCATCCTTTTGTTTGTTCTTTAGTTGTCATTAGGTTTATTCTTTAATTTTGTTACTTCTAATATAGTTTATTCCACATTTTGTGTCAAAATTCACATTCATCTATTGTTTTTGTATTTCTATTTTGAAATTACAATTGTGCTTTATAGGGCATGATTTTGACATAAACCAAAATCATGGTCACCCCTTATGAGGTATGATTTTAGCTTCACCGTGTTTGGGGGTAAGGTTTCATTCCCAAACCCTTATTTCCACTTGCATGTTCCATATAGGGTATAAAACTGCTATATGTATTATTTCTTTTGCACTATTTAATTTCATTGCATCTTGTCTTGTTTATTTCTAAAAATATCAACAATCACTTTTGCTTTCAAAAAGTCAGCCAAAAGGACCAAGGGAGCTTGACTGATGTGCCTCCAAGCTTAGTCTTATAGCGGCCTAAGCAAGCCGCAAAATGCTGATCAAATTTTCTAAGGTTTTGTGAAACTGATTTGGTAAATTTAAAGTTGTTGGATACATTTGGATGCAAGTAAAAGTTGAGGTCAACCATTAGATTAGATAAGTGCTCTAATTTAATCTCTTAGCTTTTTAATGTTTTCTTTCTACCTATTTCTGTTCAAAACCTAGATCTTAAATAAATAAAAATATTATTTGAACATATCCTAGGCATTTTAAAGAGAAAGTCATATAGTTTGCATCTTAGGGATAATTATTTTTATGCATTCTCTTAAAATCATTGCTCAAAAGAGAAATATTTATCTTATTGCAAGTTAGGATTTTAGTCATCATTAAAAAACAAAATTATTCTAGGGTTAGTCCTTGCCCACTTGCATCCTTGTTTTTCTTTCATTGTTATTTCATTTTCCATAGTATAGCTTATAGAAGGGTCAAACATAGGTGATTTCTTTAATATACACATCAAATATTCCACCCTTGGGCTTGGAACAAGTCCTTAAACCATTCTTAGTGAACCCTTAAATCCCGAAGCCCCTAAGTGTAGAGAATATAATACACCACCACGATCACTTTAAATCCCAATAGATTCAACCAAGAATCGTACGCGACAAGGCAATTTCCCGCTCTACAATGTACTTCCCCTCAAAAAAGTTAAAAAAATATATATTACCACTTTCCTTCCAAGTGAGACAAAATATGAAGTAAAGGGATTCTACGTTCTCACTCTTTCACCATGCTAAAATTAATTATGACCATAATTTTAATGTGATCAATTTAATAAACTCTACATAATAATACAATAAAATTATGATTATTTGCTAAATATAAATAAACTTTCTAATGAAAAGATAATAAATATCCCATATTAATAATAACAATACAAAAGTATCTCTTATAATAAAAATAATTAAAAAGACATTTATGATATTTAAATTGTTAAGATAATATGATCTCTTAGGTATAAAATATTAATAATACTACAAAATGTAGCATAGAAGATATATAACTTTATAATCCATAGTCATAAAATTCACTTTGAAAATGTTATATATACTACAGAATAATTTAAAATAATAATAATAATAATTTTAATTATAAATTTTATAAAAATAATTAATTATATTTAAGTTTAAAATATAAATTATTTTTAAAAACTTTCTTGTCAAATCGTCTCTACACACCTATTTTTTTCAACGTTAAATAAATTTATATAGTATTTTAATCCTTTAACTTTTATGAATCTAGAAAGCAAGTTTATATATATATATATATAGATAATTGATAACCTCATTTTGTTTCATATGGAATATGATTTCATATTAAATTTGATATTTATACATATATCCCTGGGTTGGTTAGCTACAAGTCTTGTGTATTGCTTGATCCCAAGCTTTCAAATGAAATGAGTTTTTAGTGTGTTCAGGTTTAAAATTTGCAAACAATGATGAGTGAATGTGTGAGATCATTTAGGTTTGAGTCGCGGCTAACCTTCTGTTTAGAACTCACTCAACGCTAATTCTATTCGGCCTTAGAATGTTTAGTTAAATTGAACACCCCTCAAATTATTATATAATATTATTTAAAAAATAAATAAATAAATAATTGTTTTTCCTTGTATTTATATTAAAATATAATAATTATTTATTAATAAAAATTAAACAATAGTTTGTACAATTTAAATCAGGTTAATGATGGATTTTTAATTTAAAAGAACCCCTTCCTTGTTATTATATATGTCTATCACTAAAAAGGTTAATAAAAATTAAACAATAGTTTGTACAATTTAAATCAGGTTAATGATGGACTTTTGATTTAAAAGAACCCTTCCTTGTTATTATATAAGTCTATCACTAAAAAAGTTCACAAATTATGGTTCTTTTTTATTTATATTTAAATATAATAATTAATTGTTAAAAATGTTTGAGGTGTAAATTAATTAGTGCGATAAAATCTTGTAAAGGGATGGATGTCTAGGGTTCAAATATTAGGTATCGTGGGACTGAACGTTTGTTCCTTTCCTCATGCTTTTTCCTCATGCTTTTAGTGGCACAAAAAGTTTAAAATTATTGTGGTATTGTGGTTATAGGGGCAAATTGCACAAAGTACTAGTATGGCAGCTTTTGAGGCAAACAATGCAAAATACTATGGCAACCATAAAAGACAGACATTGTACCCAGATCATCGTGGTTGCTACTAATTCCACCATGTAAAATAAAATAAAAAAATTATTAATAAAAAATAAGTATTAATTTGTATAGCTTAAATGAGTTTAATAGTAGAGATTTTGGAAGACTTAATAATGATGAGTTAAGATTTAACATATTAGGGCATAAATTAGGTAGACGAAGCACCTTCTGGTTGTTACAAAATATAACATGAGATTTTTGCCCCAAGAGGATCCAATGGGGATCCCTCTAGATCCTCTTTTAGATAAACAAAGTTCGTTTGCAGATTTGTTGAAAGAAAAATCTCCAATAGAAACTGAAGAAGAACAAAAAACTACACTAAAAATATTCTTTATGGTTGCTAGAAAAAGATACATCTCAAAGATTCAATGGACTCTTGCCACGGTTAAAATCCAAGCTAAATATTGTCGTTGAGCAGAGTATAGTAGAAGAAACAATTTTATTTAGGGTCAATCATGAGATTTGTAAATTCATAGATATTCGTCCTACCCTAATTTTTTTAAAATTCATGGGTTCGACAAAACTATAAGCCTCTTAGTGAGTATTCTTTGTGGTTTATTAGTAATGGATATTTTATTGTTAGTTTTTCTCACTTGTTGATAGAAATAGGGCTTTCAAATAATAAAAGAGCAATCATGATTTGGCAAGATAATTTGTTTAGCCATTGAGAGTTGGATTTGATCCCCAAATTGAATCCACTGTTGTCCCGGTTTGGATCTATTTGTATGCACTACCAATGGAGTTTTGGAGTGAGTAGATATTAAAAATCATCGATATTTCCCTTGGAAGATATTTGGGTATTTTTAGAGATACAATGGAAGGAAACCCAATTGTTTATGCTAGATTATGCATGGAAATGGATCTCAACCAACCTTTTCTAACATAGGTGGAACTCAAACTTGCAATACTATCTTAGATTCAATAATTGTATTATGAGGCATTTCCCTTCAAGTGTAGAGTTTACCATAAATATGGGTATTTGGTTTAGTCATATCCAAACAATATGAACACAAAAATAGATGCTCCTCTAGGAATTTTGAATCTTCATAAGGAGGGTAAGTCGATAAAAAGGCAACCAATGTTTTTCAATGTGGAGAAGCACATGGAGATGGTTTTGAACAAATCAAAAGAAGATAAAAGAAAAAATGGTAAAGAGAAAACCCAATTCAAGATCTCAAATAGGTATGAGATCTTCAAGATGTTAGCGGAGCAAGAAGAAGAAGAACTCATGGAAGGAGTGGATGGAAATAATGTAAGCAATAATAGCCATGTTTAAACCCCTCTTTCGGTTCCTATCCTAGAGCAGGTAATAGAGTGTAATGATCTACCACAATTAGATATTGCAAGGGTATTGATAGTGCATAACCAAGAGCAGTCAATAATAAAATATGCCATTATGGGTATGGTAGAAAACAATAGAGAAAATACAACTCTAGGGATAATCCAAGTGGACAAGAGATCAAATAATATCAACTTTAAGGAGTGGGTAGAAAATCAAATAAAGAGTTGATAGCATCTCAAGGAGATAAATTGATCACTAGGAGATCGATGAGTCCAATAGACTCTTACTAGTCTCAAGGTAACTAATGATTAGACAATCATGGAATATTAAGGGTTAAACAACATAACCCATCAATATATTGTTCAAATACTCTTACAAAAAAGTAAAATTTCTAAATAGAAATTTTGCTTATCCAAGAGACAAAAATGTCATTGGATCTCATGTATAAAATAATAAATATCCTTTGGAGGGGTTTTGATCATATGGAAGTGGCTTCCCAAGAGGCTTTAGGGGGATATTTACATTTTGAATCTCTCTTAAATGGATGAAAATAGAACATATATCTTGGAAGTTTGTACTCATATCATATTTTAGGAACAATGTGATAATTGAGCAAGTTTTAATCATAAATTTTTATGGCACTCAAAACCTAGAAGGTCAAATTTGTCAATGGAAATCAATGCATAATATGAGTCTCAAGGGAGGAGTTAGATTAGAAATTTGTTAGGGATTTTAATGCTAAATTATCATCCAAAAATAAAAAATGGAACCCCAATTTTAGATTCAATGGATTAGCTTATGATTGCCTAGGTCTATGCATTATACTTGGTGGATATTAAATATCCTAGAACCAACTATACTTGGACTAATAAGATGAGGGAGCCACATAGCAAGAAGGTGAAGTTAGATATTTTTTTGATTTTAAAGGAGGTGTTTGTGAAATAGAATCTAAATTTTCAAATTTTGGAGGGTTCAATTTCATATGACTTCCCCATTCTATTAGAAGAGGGGTCAAGACAGGGCAGTATTGTAAATCATTCAGATCTGAAAACTATTGGTTACAAAAGGAGGAATTTTGAAATAAAATTACATAGTGGTGGGAAGGGGGACAACCAACATATGGAACACCAATATTTATATTCCATAAGTAGCTTCATTATGTCAAGGATAAACTAAATCAATGGAGGTGAGCTAACAAGACAAACTTCTAGGCCCAAAAAGATCCATTGGTGGTCAAATGGGATGAGGTACAAAAACACTTTAAGGAAATAACAATAACAGATCAATTCAAAGAATAGGATGATGAATTACGTAAAATAATTTAGGATATTGACAACCAAAAGGAGATCTACTAGAAACAGAAAAGAACCACTTGGTTATTGGAAGGTAATAAAAACACCAAAATTTTACATTGGGTTACTTGTGCTAGGAGACAGATGAACAAGATGGAAGCTCATCAGGATGAGAATGAATATTCCTTTGATACAATCCCAAGTATGCATTTCCATTCAATGGATTATTTTAATAAATTGTTTAAGGAAGGTATGGTGTAAGAAAAAGAGACTGAAAAAGAAGTTATTGTTGTCATATCCTTTATTATCTCTAAAGAAGAAAATCATACCCTACTTAAACCCATTGATAGAGAGGACCTAAACAAGGTAGTCATTGGAATGAGTACAAGAAAAAACTAGGTCTAAACGGTTTTCCAATCAATTTTTTTAGACCTTCTAGGACAAATTGGAGGAGAATGTAATGGTTGTTATAGAGGAGTCCAAAGGCAGTAAAATAATATGTAAAGCATTAAACCATACATTCATTATCTTAATTTTGAAAGGGAAGGAGGGGATACATATTTTAGATTACAAACCTATTACCTTATGCACTGTTATTTATAAAATAATCATGAAGATAATGTCTGAATGGATAAAACCTTTCCTTGGATCAAGGAGGTTTTGTAGAGGGAAGATAGATATTAGATGGTGTGGTTCTAGCTCAGGAGATAATCCACTCAATATAAAAATCTGGTAATAGAGGAATATTCATAAAATTGAAAGACTTATGATAGGGTGGAGTGGAGCTTCTTGTCAAGGATGATGGCATCCTTCGGTTTCTCTCAATATTGGATAGAATGGGATAGGATGTGTGTCTCTACTCTTACATACTCAATATTAATCAAATGCCTTCCCTCATAACCGTTTGGATCCACTCAAAACCTTCATCAAATAAATCCTTGTTTCCCTTATCTTTTTCTCATACTGGGTGAAGGCTTGGGTAGACTCAAATTTAGGAGAAGACAACAAAGGTTGGTAACATGTATCAAGGTGGGTGGGAAGGTTTTGATTCAACTACAATTTATGGATGACACGGGATTGGTGGAAGTGGCCAACCTCAAGGAAGTAAGAATGATTAGTGATACTCTTAATGGTTACCTTAGGATCACAAACCAAGTCATCAATAATAAGAAATCCAAAGTGGTCTTCTTCAATCTTGATCGAAGGCTTTACGATAGAATTTTTGAGATCTTGGGATTCACGAGGACTTCTCTCCTAGTGGTATATTTGGGGGTCCCTTTACATTTAAAAATTCTAAATATTACTATCTAGAGGAATATTTTAGATTATATCAAAGAAAAAATTAACCATTGATCTCATAAATGATTAACCTTTGGGGTTATATTAATTTTTTTATAGTCAATCATTCACGCCATGCTAATTTATAAATTTTCTATCCTTGTTGCCCCACATACCATATGAAAGAGTTGGACAAGATGCCTAGAAAATTTTTATGGGGAGAAGTAAAAGGATAGAGGAAATAAGTGTTTGTAGGTTAGGAGAAAGTAAGTCAACCCAAGGTAAATAGAGGTTTGGGATTGAGGAGATCAAAGCTAAATAATAAAGCTTTGGTTAGAAATCTTAACTAGAGGTGGATCTCCCAACCAACTTTTTTATTCAATAGATTTTTCACTAGTAAATATTTGGGTTATGTGAACTTGAACGAGGTGAGTCACTTCCCTTTGGATGGTAATAGGTCCCTAGTTTGGGAGGATCTAAAGTTAGGATCTTACGTAGTGAAATATAGATTATTTTATAAAGTAGGGAGATGGGAGAAGGCATAATTTTGGATAGAATGGGATAAATACCCACCTATCATTGTTGAATACCCATAACTACAACCAATAAAATAGCCATGGAAAACAAGGATTAGATCTAGATTGAAAGTTATATCAACACTAGTCAACTGGGGGATTATAGGATTAAGTAGTTCAAGAAGTTGGATGAGCGGTCAGTTTTAATCCCTCCAAAATTGATAACCATCATGACTAAATTATTGGTAGAAATATTTCTCATAGGTAGAGATGAGGAGGATGAATTATCTTGGGGCTATGGGAGCCTTGGAGTATACATAGTGAAGGATGGATATGATAAGATCCTTCTAAAACCTCCTCATCATGTGTATCAAGTTGAGTATTGGATAAATACCAATGTGTATTATACAATCCAAGGGAAAGATTTGGTAATCCAAGGGTTGCAATCCATGTGTATCAAGTGGTTAGTGATTCAAATCCCAATGTGTTTTATGCTACAAAAGTGAGAAAACATTTGACCACTTGATGTTTGAGTGATGTTTTTTAGCCTATAAAATCTAAGCCAATGGTGATTTGAATCAGATTAATATTTGGAAAAAGTGGAAGAGGGAAAATTTAAATATAAATATCTTCGTATCGGGTGGAAGCTTGGATTAAACTTTATTTGGTGGTAAGTGTGGTTAGAGAAAAATGGTATTTTTTTAGAGAAACCTTTTCATCCTTGGTTGACATTGGTAGGTCATTTGAAGAAAAATCATGAAAACTGTGGTAGTGTATGCTAAAGAAGAAACTCATGTTAATATAGGGATGATGGAGAAGGAAGCCAAAGTGCAAGAGGGGCAGGATAAAGCTAGTTTAAAAATACCCTTGAAAGGTTGGATTAAAAATAATACTAGAGTTGTAAAAGGAAATTGAGTAGAGCTAAATTAGAGTGGCTATAGGAATCATGTTGGGATAGTGCTTTATTGGGAGCTATAGGGCCTAGGCAAGGCCACAAATAATGAAGCAGAAGCCTTGGCTATTGAATTTGCTTCTATTTGGGCAATAAAACAAGGTTATAGGATGATAATCATAGAATTAGATTCTCAAATCTTGGTGGAAACTCTAGATTGTATAAGAAAATTTACTTTGGAGATGTGGAGGTTGAGAATTCTTGTCACCCAAATTAAGGAATAGTAGATGGAATTAGATGATGTGATTCTGATTTATGTGAGTAGAGCTCTCAATAAAGTGGTAGACTTCCTGGTTAATATGGGTACTGAGAAGGAGGTAGGGGTTCAGTGGCACATTGACATGGTTATTGAAGATGAGAGGATTAGGCAGTTTGGTGAGAAAACCTAGTGTTTAGCTAATTTGGATAACTATTATAGATATATGATTTAGTAAATTTGGCTCAAATATAGATCTCCTTTTAATGTTGTAATAAAAAATGGTTAGTTCTTAGAAATAGGTGTCCTTTTTGGCTAAGACTAGGAGGAGTTTAGTCCCAACTTGTAAATAATATTTTTTTAATATAAAATTTTCAAACAAAATTCAAAAAAATAGTAGAGATTTTGAAACTCTAAATAAAATTTCAAGGTTTCAATCTTACAAGAATAGGATTGTATACCATGTTTAAGAAATAGAAGTATGGATCGCTAACCATATATTGGGTAAATAACATCTTCTACAAATATCGTCTCCTAAGACTTATAAACATTAAAAACTAATTTTATTTTATTTTTTTTTAAAAGAAAAACCCCTTACGGGGCCGCCTTGGTCTGAGAGACCATGAACAGGGGGTTCTATACCGTCAAAGTCACCCGGGAGTCGCACCCAGCCCTGCCCGCACCAACATTATCAATTGGATTTTGGGTACCCAATTCATCTTTTTGGTAGGGTGGAGATTCGAACCTGGGACCTCCCTTGGAGGATTTTCCTCTCCTCTCCAACTCACCTACAACACTAGGGTTCATTAAAAACTATTTTACCTTTAATGTTTTATAGAAATTAAAATAAAAATTAATTCAAACCTCGGTGTATGTGAGGTTTCCTGTTAATCCTTTATTGATAAGTTTAGCTTTGAGTCTTACCAGGGGTCATGGTTGGGATGAGAATGCTTAACCTTAAGTGTCGGTCATAAGGGTTTTTCACACTAACCAAATAAAAATAAAAATAATAATAATAATTAAAATTAAATATAAATATAATAATACTTTGATATAAAAATGTCTGAGGGAACAGCACAACAGTTTGAGCTTTAGCTCTTCTTTGGGAGGTCCAAACTTTTCTTTGGGAGGTCCAAGGTTCAAACTGCGAAGTGGGGACAATGCAACAAGGTTCAAACTGGGATATGGGCTGAGTGTGTGGGGTGGTGGGTGTGTGTATGCCAATGTGTTAAGCTCAGCTTCCTTCTCCCTCTTATGAGAGGTCATGATGGGATATATATATCCAGCCCTAAACTTTACTGATAAAGATTTCTCACATTAACCAAATTAAAAAAAAAAAAAAACTTTTATATAAAAAAATAAAATTATAATTAAATCACCCGACATATTAATAAAAATAATTGGGAAAAGAAGTATCTTGATAAATTAAATCTAGTAAATAACGTACATCAAGTTATATGTTTTAATTTATAAATGTTTCTTAACAATCTATATAATTTAGAAACTACATGTGTTGTTTAAATTTTTTTAATCCCATGTAACAAGCTACACATTGAATAAATATCATTTTGGAGAAAATAAATAAAGAAATATTATAAATTAAATATATAATTTTGAGCCATATTTATCTCTACGAAATATCATCAGAATATTTAGACAATATAATATGGTTAAAAATTTATTTGAAAAGAAAAGTATTGTGGATCTTTCGAAAGGAATTCATATTATGAGGTGTTCACAAACACTGAATACTTAATTTTTTATTTAATATAATATTATAAATAATTTTTTAAAGATACAGTTTATATATGGTTCTCAATCAGAAATAAACTTAAACCTCATCACAATAGGTCTCCTTATTCACCACTCCCCAGGACCTCTTTTTTCATATATCTCTAATGACTGTTAACAGAAGGACAACTCTTTCTAATTTCCCTTTGGGTTCCAGTGAGCACCTCCAACTCAATCAACTTAACCATGGCTTGGGAGAAACGTGTGGAGAAACCTCCTTTGAGCTGTTTGCTTACAAAGTTTGTGGTTTGCCCGCTTAGAAGAGCTGCATCAGACTTAAACAATCCCTTGTTTTGCTGCAAAAGATTGTAATAATTGTCGTCGAAAACTACAGGAGTATCAGGGTCCATAGGAACTGCAGTTGTCCTGTCAGAAGGAGTACAAACTGTTTTCAGATGTTCAGCATAAGCAGGATCCAGTGAAGGATCAGTGTCTCCAACACCACTGTTGTTGTAGAGCCGAGGTGAGAACAAACCACAGTGAGCCTTCCCAATTGTGTGAGCTCCTGCACAAGGATAGATACAAACATAAGCAATAACAAGATAGTATATCATGGATTCCATCTTATCTATCTATAATATCCTGCAAATAGTTTACCATCATCACTTAAACTACCCAATTTCTAAACATAAGAATATATAAAGATGATGATTATTAAATTCTAAATAAAAGAGTTGAAGTTTTAAATCTTGTACAGACAACCACACTTTAATTGGATAAGTTGTTGAAAACACGTAAAAACTATACTATAGAGAATTACCATGTTAATTACTATATATATATATATATATATATATATATATATATATATATATTAAATGGAAGGTTTTTCCCTATAATTGAAAAAAAATGAAGTGAGCATGATTGTAAGGCTGCTGACTACTAATATCTGAGAGCTGCTAATATCCATCTTACTGGGTCAAAATCTAGGTTAAAAAAGGATTGTAACTGTAACTTCTGTGTAATTATATATTGTATAGGTTTTTTTAAAACATAACAGAAGACGAGTTAACATAACTTTTGTGCAACTACACATTGTATAACTTTCTAAAACATAGGCCGGACTAGTCAATATCAGAGTTGTGCTACTGTGAGAACAAATATGTTATGCATAGGCCTGATTACCTGATAGAACAACTAGCTCCTATACGTTGAATCCCTTACTTTTAAACATGTTTCTGAGTTGTGGCAAACGTGCAAAAGGTGATGTAATGTTAGAAGATACTTCACTTTCTAGAGATACAAGCCCATCTCTCCATCCTGTTCTCACCACCCACATTGGACCACCTTCAACCTAAAATACACACAAAAACAATACACAATTACTATTAAAACAAAATTCAGCCATAATCAAGATTCAAATAATTTTGATATGAATTAATTTTCAAACTGAATTTGGATAGTTGAATGTTGAGATGGTCTTTTCCATGGAAAAATTTTAATACCATAGAGACAGCATCCCGTGTAGCCAAAGCAAGGATATCAGCACAAGACACCACTCCTGGACATCTATCCTCCAAAGCAGCTTTGGCATCATCAATGATTTCCAATCCTCTAAGGAATCTGTTTGCTATGGCCTCCTGTTCTGCTTGATTCGTTGATGTAGATTCCAGGAGTATAGATGCGTCACAACCCTGGAATAGAATAATAAGGTCCATTGATTGGAACACAACAAATATATATATATATATATAAAAACATCATGAAAACACAAATTGAATAGCTACATGCAGGCACGTCTACATATGGATAACAAAGAAAAATCCATAACTGAAAGATGTGTATATAGATACCCGAAGGAAACAATCATGGAACTGCAGTCTGAGAAGAGAAGCAGCCAATGTGGGATCTTTGTTCATTGTAACCATGAACCGTTTCTAGCACTATCTCTTCAACATCTTCTCCATTACACTTATCTCTGTAAAATCCCAATGTGGGTTCTCCATCTTCCATGTTTTCATTTCTGCGCTTCCCATGAACACAGACCAAAAGCATAAGAAGGGCTATCAGGATTGCCTTCAATCCCCCACGTCCTGCCATGTTCAGCTCTAGTATTCTATTTCTCAAAAATCTTGGTAGCCCTAATTATATTTCGAGAGCAATTCTATATGTCTGAGCCCTTATATAAAAGGACTCTACTTGATTGAGAGTAAATGTTGTATGCTCATGTTTATATAAGAACAGAGGATAGTGATAACTGATTGAAAAAGAGGTGGAGTAATCAGTACTAAGGTTTTGTATCCTTTAACGTAAAGATTGAAAAATACAACAGAAAGAGTTCATGCATTCGAGTGGCAGACAAATGTAGTGCTTTGAGGCACTATTTTGAGAAATGATGTTTGCCTCCAACGTTATCCTCCATGATAGAGCTGTAGAGGTAATCTGTTAGAACGATGGCAAATGGTGTCATCAGAAAAGGATTGAAGTTCCAATTTTTTAATATATGACTTTCCAACCCTGTCAAGAGTTAAAAGAACCACTTGCAATGCAGGTTTGAGTTTGCACGTCAAGCTGCATTTGATAGACTCATGCTCGGTTAAATTAATACGAATTAAAGAAAGGTTGTATTAAGTTTTGTATGGTTGAATAAATATAGATTAGATAAAAAAATTATTTATAAAAAATTTAGAATAGTTGAATAAATATATATTAGGTAAATGGTATTAACATTAATAATGGTTGAAATTATATGATTGTTTATTTAATATATGTTTGGGAACAGCATAATTATTTGGATTTTGGCTTTTTTAAAGGTCTAGAGTTCCTGTGTGGCTGTGTGTTAAATTTCTTATATAAGCTCAACTCTCCCCTTATAAAAAATTATGGTAAAATGAAAATACCTAACCCTAAACATCAAAGCTTTTCACTCTAACCAATCCAAAAAAAAATACAAAGTATGGAGACCCAATAAATTTAGTACAAAGAATATCCTAAGACAACTTGTTTACATAGTTTATGCGGGGTTTCTATTTTCTAGAAGGCAAAAAAATGTAGCGGGTGTGATTACCTAGTAAGGCAACACGCAATTAGTGTAAGAAAGTTTATTGAAGTGATAATAGATTAAAAATAGTGGTGGAGGACGGTTTAATAGTTTAAGCTTTGGTTTATTTTTGGGAGGTCTAAGATTTAAACTGTGGTATTGGTTTATTTTTGGGAGGTCTAAGATTTAAACTGTGGTATGGATGAGTGTGAGGTGGATGTGTGTTTTGTCTCTATTGATAAGCTCAGCTTTCACCCTTATCATAGTAAGGATAGGGATGTCCAGTCCTGGTCACACTAACCTCAATTTAAAAAAGAAAAGTAAATAAAAAAAAAAAAAAAATTTATTATATTAAAATTTTAAAATATTTTATCATTCTTACATAGTGGTATTAGAGCAACTTGTCTAATAGTGAAGTTACAACAACTGGGTAACTTGGATGATATGCTTTTATCACGTGGAAAAACCTTGGTATTTTCCTTGAAAACCCAAGAATTCAACATGTTACCAAATACCATTTGAAAATTTGGGTTCTCTTTTTACTTTTGCTTACTCACAATAGGGTCACTAAAGTAAAATCATCCACAAGTTTAGCACCAAGCCAACAAACAATAATCCCTTAAGCCAGTCCCTCATATGTCAATGATAATCCTAGCTCAATCATAGTGATAAAGAATAGTAATATATAACAACATAAGTAGGGCCCAATTGCTTATAGACAATGTAACCTTGACATAATTTCAAGATATCAATATTTGTACAATATAATTTGGAATTACAAAAATCTATTATATGTGAATTTACTTTATTTTGATGTATTCTATTACTAATTAACATAACTAGTCAATATATTTAGAATTATGTAATATTATTATTTGATTGTACAAAAACCTCTACTCTCATTATTTTTGGTAAATTATAGGTGTATCATATTATCTTTATGTTTTTCTATTTATCAACTTTTATTTTTATGGTTTTTTTATTCAACTGATGTTTTTAACTTTATTTATATATAGTTTACTAAATATTCAAGTTAAGTTTTACTTTATTCTTGCTTCCAAAAATATTATGGTATCAAATCAAATGTTATCTTCTATCACTTAATTTCAATCAAGCAAAGATGTCATAGATATTATATAAAAAAGGGATTCATGTTAGATGATAAGATAGAATAGGTGATGAAGGAAAATGTTACAAACCATATAATTTATTTGGCTTATGAAGGTACTTTTGAACTACATTTGATATTACCCTTACCCAGGTTTATCAATCTTATAAGAAAATTTATTTATCTTTATCTTTGTTATCCATGATAAAAAAATAGTCTCACATGAAACATCTATGGTCAAAATTTGATATTTGGGGTTTGAATGCATCACCATCTCTTAGGATATCATTAACAATACTCAAGGAGATTTATTGGACTAATATCTATAATATTGCATTATAGGTTCTTTTTAATATTTAGATAAAAGGTTGATAAATTTACACAATATTCCTTTAGATATTTGGCATGGGGCTAGTGTATGTTATTGTGACACTCTTTAGGATCAATATTTTTTATAATTCATGCAAAAGGACCTTCACATGAAGGTATTTTGGTATAGAATAGAAGTGAGCAAAGATAATTTCATGCAAATATACCTTTGTATGAAGTTATATTTATGTGATGGGTTTTCCATTATTAAAATCCATGTGCAAGGCACGAATGACCTCGTTATAATATTTTAAGACCAAAATACCCTCTAGACCCTCAAAATATGAGTTATGATAGAAAAATATTTGTGTGAATCTCAAAATACCCTCTAGACCTACATCAACATTGAGACTATACACATCAACATCCATGACTACTTACTATTTTCGAGGTATGCTCCTAACCTTAGGATTTTTTTTTCTTTTGAAAAAGTTTTCTTTTTCAAGAATGTTTTTTTCAAAAAGAGTGTATTTTTTGAAAAGAATGAGGAAGAGAGGGTTTTCAAAAATATAGAGGAAGGGGATTTTTTTGGGAAAAAATGGATGGTTTTTTCAAATAAGAGGGTTATTTTTTTGTTTGTTTGATGGGGGGTTTATAAAGTGGAATGTTGATTATTTTAACATTAAGTATATACTTTTAATCATGAAGTGTATTATAGTGAAAGGATGACTATCTAAATTGTATGAAACCATATAAAACACAAGAAAACCTATAATGAATAAAAACCTAACTTTAATCCATAATAGTTTATTAAATTTGTTGAAACCATAGTCGAGAAAATTGGAATTGGATCTAAATCATCATGGAAAAATATTTGGGAATCACCAAAAAATAAAGAAAAATGGGAAATTTTTCATTGAAAAATGGAAGAATATGCAAAATTTCATTGGAAAATATCTTTTTTCATGCATATCAAACTTTTTTGGATAAAATTGGTAAACATTGGCAAGAATCAGCTAGGTTGTTAATCTAGAAATTGGATTTTTTTGTATATTTCTCAACTATGCTTCAAACTATATATTAATTAAAGCCTCTTTAACCAAATATGTGCTCAATCATTATATATGCAATGAGGGAGAGTGTGCAAAAGCAATCTACTATTGAGAATATTGATAAAGAATTTCCTTACTAGATGCCATTGACTATGTTCTACACATAAGAATAGAATTTAAGGTTAAAGGGTTATCAAATATGTACAACAATAGATGGATACAAAGGTTTATTTATGCACAAGGAAAACCAACCAATAATTATGAGATCCCACAATATGTTTTGTTGATATTTTATTGTAAGTTTCATTATAATATCAATTTTGATTATATATCCACATCATATTATGGAGGGTAGGGTTTAAGTTGTTTGTGTGACTACTATAAGTTCAGGAGGAGAGTCCTTGGTGATGATGATCGACCTAAAAAATGTGGGGGAGAATCCATAAAACATTAAATTTTATAATCCATTTGGATGTTTGAAAGTGGAGGAGGTGGTCAATAATATACATTCATCTCTTTTTAATCATTCAAGTTAGATCGTAAGACCCATCCAAGAGTTATACTAGTTTAATTAGGTTTTTTATAGTTATATGGCTACTATGTGTGCTCCTTATGATCCACCCCTTTTGGATATTCCCCTTTAGGTCTTATATATAGCCATGGAATTATTAGAGGATGATATTAATCCACATTCTATTCATATGGATTAGCTTACCCATCTTGTTTGCATACCCTTGTAAGATTTACAACATGTAAAGTATGATATACATTTTTCACATGAAGTTCCTATAAGTGATGTGGTTAGGACATAAACATGCAATATAGTCACTAAACTACATCATCTTCTAATGGCTACATGTACATATCATGTGATTTCTATATAAACTATTAGGCATCCATAATCATGTTCTCAAGCTATTTACTATCATGTAGACACTTATATAGGTAAATAAAACAATCATTGACATGATAAAATATCAATATTCATACCACTAATCATGCTTATGACGGGAAGGTGATGCCAATGTTTAGACTATTAACCATGCACATGATGAGAAGATGGATGTTGATGTTCATATAGTTATTAACCATTTGTATGTTATGAAGAAGATCTTCTATATTATGTGTGAAGTGGAGTTCAGTATTAATGTGGTAGAGGCATATTGTGCTAGCATTGCTTAAACCCTGTATCATCCTACATCACCTCCTGAATATATGATGAGTAAGGATGTCATGATTAACATGAACACATAGAAAAAATTGCACCCCACAAGATTAAGATATTATAATATTCCAAAACTTTAGTAAAAATTACTTTAATCTATAATTTGATTCTAACATAGGAGTATGTGATCCTAAACTTGTACTTAGAAACTTTAATTATTTTTTTTTCTTATTTTTTTTTTAATACTTTAATCATGTGCATGTGTGTAAAAAATTCTATTAAACTATATTTTTGCATGTAGATTTTTTGGAGAAATTGAAATAAGATGGAGCTCAATAGCCATTGAGATTGCAATCTAGACATGCATCAGATGTCTTCTCTTACAAGTAGGTAGGTTATACAAGTCATAATGCTTTATCCATTCATTCTCCTCCTAAATTTTATGCTTTGGTGGAGAAACAATGAGATGGTTTTCATGTTTTAATTGTTTATATTTTTAATCCTATGGGATACCATACATAGATCTCATCAATATGAAACCAATCTATGTAGATACATATATATATATAACATATTATCATTGAGAAATTTATACGTGTCATAATTTACTAATTTATAAATTTTAAAATTATTTATTTAATTTACAATGTATTAAATGTAGGTGGATGATATGATAATATTTAGATACATATCACGGGATTGTTCATCCGCTATACTAACATTATTGATTTTAGTAATATTTAAGTTACATTTACATATGTATCTCATGTTGTTTTTTAGTAGATTATCTATTTTTAGTTTTAAGGTCATTTTTTTTTTGCACATGGATATAGATAGATGTAGACATGGAGATTGACACATCATCATATGCTCCAAATATATAATTATCCTTATCTACTAGAGTAAGATATGTTTGTACTTAAAATATATATATTTGAACTTCTTGAATTTTGTAACTTGTAATATTTTTTTATTTCAAAAATATATCCTATTTTATATTAATTTAAAAATCTATTTTCACTACGTAGGCTTATTTTGATAAAATCCCATATATCTAGTTGGATCGCATTTATAAATAGGAGGTGCCTATAGTTGTATTTTATATGTACGCATGATATTGTACCCTTGAACCCAAACATGATCATGATTTATACATTATTTTATATATTTCTATGTATTTTTTTAGTATTTATATAAGTAAACATTTTAAACGTGAACTATCTATACTATGTATATTTTTTTAAAGATTTTATTTGTTTATTTATTGTCAAAGAACAAGGGGTTGTACTTGGGTCTCCCACCCTTGAAAAATTATAAATCCCTTATTTAGAGTATGAGATTTTACAAAAAAATTCCATTCTCATTTCAATTAAGTTGCTATAGCTAGAAACCTACATTGAATTCTTGATTTTCATTTTTTGGAATTTTTTTAAATTTTTATGTGAATACAAATATTTCAAAATTCAATATCCTTCTTGAAATTTTCCTACAATAGCCTTCACAATACTAAAACTTCACCTCTACTATATAAGCATTTTATCTTAGTAGAGTAATATTTTCAAAACATCACACTTTCATAGCCCACTTTATCGTATTTAGATTGTTAGTTTCCTTCTTGAAGCACAAGTGCAACCACAAAAATTATAATACATAGTTTATATGAAAGCACATTAATGTTATAAAATAAAGTAGATATTACCAATGGAAAACATTAAAGTAAATCTTAATCATTATTTTATTAAAGTATTCAACATTTTCTTGTCAATTTAAGCTAAAATTACTACTTCCTCTAACCAAGGAAAATATAATTTAAATTCATGATCCTCAATTAAAACCCCTCTATTGGATAGCCTATATACACATTTTTTCCATTCCGTTAATGTATGTGTATACCCAGTTTCTTCAAACTCGATAACAAGGTCTTGAATTTCCAAAATTATCTCTTGTATGTTCCATGGAGCCTTTGTTTTCCTCAAAATTATATTTATTACTATGAGTGAATCCCCTTCTATACATACTCTATTCAATTTTATTTTTTTGTATATTTTTAACCCTTCCAAAGCTACTTGAGCTTTAGCTTCATTATTTGTCTTAAATTTATTGTTGAAAGTGTAATGAGAGAAAATATCTCCCTTATTATTTTTAATTGTTCCTCCTCCTGCTAGTCCTAGATTTCCTTTAGATGCTCTATCAAAATTCAATTTGACCAACTTCATATCTAGTGGTTTCCATTTTATATTCTTTACCTTCTTTTTGTTTCTCCTATCCCCAACATCAGAATTCTATTTAATGACTTGACTCCATATATCAAGGCTCGCTACTTCTATACTAGGTATTAGGTGAGTTGATAGGGTTGGTTTAGACTCCTCTATGGATAAACAAATCTTCCTTTTCATTACCTCTAAACTACTTTATTTTCCTTTAAATATTCTTCTATTCATTTCTAGCCATACAATCCAAAGTATTGTATCTTTTGGTATATCCATATTTTCTGTAAAGCATCACTTTTAAAAGTGCTCGATCATTGATCTAACCATTTTTTAATTCTTACATTCATCACCATGCATTTTTTAGGAGTAAAAATAATGAGATGTCTTACAAATAAAAAAGGGTTACAATATATAGGCATAATCCTATATGAAACGCATGACACTTGTCAAGAGAAACTAACGAGATGTCAAGGTGAAGGCATAGTGCACTTTAATTCTAACATTCTCCCTTAAAGTGCACTATCCTAACTAAAGAAAAAACAAGTCAACATTAGGTAACATTCCCCCTTAATGTTGACTTCTCTAAAAGCAACCTATCATCCTCTTTTATTGTTGATTTGGTCTAGGCTCGTGCTACTTGCACTTGGCTCTCCAACTGTGAATAATGCTAGATCAACTGTGTATACATCTCGGTTTTTTGCCTCAGGGTTAGCCACTTCCATGGGTATGTTGCCACTGGGTCAACCATCTAAGTGCCTCAGGGTCATCATGGGTGCCTCAGGGTCAGCCACTTCTGGGTCTGTTGCCTCTGCAGGTCATCCTTAGAGGATGTTGCCTCTCGTAGGTCACTGACTAGATTCACCATGAATATCAAATCTCCCCCATGGTGAACTCAATCTAGAAGGTGTCAGTCTCTGTCAAAAATGCACCTTAATACAAAATAAATAAGAGCCATGAAATACAATAAAATTGAGCCATAGATCCAAATATGGAGGAGAAAAAGAAGAGAATAAGAGAATCTTCTGAAGTGTCTTCATCTGTAGTCTTCAGAAGTAGATCCAAAAAAAAAACTTCGAATAGAGTCTAGGGTGTCTATGTCTGTAGTCCCTAGAATAAGTGTCCTTATGGTAGTCTCCTCATCTTACCGGAATGCGTGGGTAACCAGCCATTGCATCCGCCAAGTAGAAATAGGATAATACTAGATACTAGGTTCACTTACAAGTGCCTTTGGGAGTTTCGGGTTCAACCGAAAGTGCACTCCAAGGTAGAAAAACTTTGAGGCTTTAAAAACTCAAATGAAACAGCCTCAAAATTACAAATGGACACCATCAATGTGTCTGTATCGAAAAAATGTTTCCAACGACTATAAATACCCCTATATTTGGGGCTGAATGGGGCCTTCAACTTGCTGAAAAAACAATAGCATGCCTCTCTAGGCAACAAAATAAACCTCAGGAATAAAAAATTCTTGGCATCGCACTCTGGTGGCATAAAAATAGTCTTAGTTTCCCTCACAGGGGAATTACATGGGCCATATAGGCCTTCACAAAAGATGCAAATCAGACAGTTTAAGAATATCCATAGTTTAGTTTCCAAATATTCCCAGAAAGACCTATGTCCGATTCCACAAAAACTCTAGCTTGAACAACAATTTCAGCCTCCTCCAATGACTTCACCACACTTCTGTTGTGCCATAATAACACCTTGGTACCACTTGAACCACTGCACCACCATATTGTAATTGTCTAACAACATTACATCACCACATCTAAAATCATGCACTGCTTAGTTGGTTCATCTACGAAGTCCTGTCGCTGTCTTTGGAATGAAGCACTGTGCACCATTATGCTATCACAGATCTGTGTGTTACAATATATCATGGAAAATCAAGTGCGATCAAATCAACGAGGACCATAGTACACGTGCTTAAATTTAAGCTTGAGGCCACGTACATCTCTCCATATTCTATCATGTTTTCAATGGTCACCTCAAAATGAAATGGCACGTAGGCAGCGCAGTTGCGACTTCCACCATGATGCTCCATTCAACTGAAAAATACTGTTATAAAAATTATGAACTAGCAGTTAACTGCGATGGACTGAAACACTTGCCTTGCCAAAAAACTAAGTTCTCTCTAATTTATGTAGTTCTCTCACAATGGCAACTACAGTCTCATATTTGGCACTTTTATCCTCTCTGGTAGTGATAGCACCCACCGCGAGAGGGCTCGGACTCTCCACCTCTTGTCAACATCAAAATGTTTCATTGAGAGTATCTTAGTTCAACATCGTCGTAACTGCATCTTTTGGATTCAAGATCTTCACCATTTTTGCTTGGTAACATCCAACCATATTATTATCGATGTCTGAGAGTATCTTAGTTCAACATCGTCGTAACTGCATCTTTTGGATTCAAGATCTTCAATTAATTTCCCATGTAATTTGATTGGTAACATCCAACCATATTATTATCGATGTTCACTTCTCTCAGACATCGCATCATGTCCAGTTGATAGTTCGTCCCATCAGCATCAGCCTCATCCTCTTCTTCGACTCCATGACTTAGAAATGGAAAACAATTGGTAACCTCCAAAACACTCCCAATGTCCAAACCCAAAAGTTGTCTAGTGACAAGTGTAGGCATGCATTCCTTGCAATGCTTTATGAATTTCAATACAACCAATCCATCAATCTGAATGACCCTCAATGGAACCGCCACCTCTTCGAAAGTGAAAGCCTGTGTAAACAACCTCATCTCGATTTGAGGTGCAAAATCCACCATGGTTATTGTAATTTAAGTGCAATGCGATGTTACAGACTGCACAAAAAATAGGAGCCCCCTACAACAAATTCCATGCTCAATTTTCTCTCACATTATCAATCATGGTGAATAGAACTGCTTGTGCTCTAGCGGTGTCGATTTATCAAAATAACAATATTGAAGATATTGTCTTTAACTCTCAGAGATGTGTGTGAGATATGTCTCCTTACAGTGCAGTAGCATGCAATTTTCTTAAGCTTTCTGATGGTTCTCTCTTTTCAACGACCATATCTCAGCCTTCGGAAATAACTATTTCGCACTTGATAGCAGATCTCAGAGTTGGCCTCTAATGATTGGATGTGGTGCTCTCCACATCTATGACTGATAGCTCACCCAAACAACTCCATTACAGATGTGAATATACATGATAATAACATTATCTCCATAATAACTTCAATACATGGTTACTTCCATCTGGATCACGGGTTGAAAACAGCTTTGATCCACTCATTTATTGACGTTCCTCCATGACGCTCGACTGCACACAACATCTTTTGTAGCGATCCAAATTTTTGGATTTCTTCATCTTTCCCAAATATGATGCAGGTCAAAAAACAAGTGGCCTCCATAAGAACCTGCAACAAAAGAAAAATAATAAAAAAAACAAATAAAAATTCATGGCCCCAAGCATTTAAGCTTTAGGGGCAGCCATGAAACCCTCTCGTGCTCCAATCTAGATTTTTGGCTTCTAATCCACAAATGTGGAGAGCATACTCCCTGAGCCTGGAGAATAAAAATGTGAGGAAGGGGAAAAATTTTGAGGGAAGAAAAAAAATTGGGGGGGGGATTTCCATGAAGGAAATCCCCCCTTAAGGGGTTTTCACAGGGCAGGGAAAGCCTGCTTTGATACCAAATGTTAGGAGTAAAACTAATGAGATGTCTTACAAATGAAAAAGAGTTACAATATATAGGCATAAGCCTATATGAAACACATGACATTTGTCAAGAGAAACTGATGAAATGTCAAGGTGAAGGCATAGTGCACTTTAATTCTAACAGCATTTACCAAACATATTAAGAATCCATTGCCATAGTTTCCAAACTATTGAATAGTTTCCCAAGAGATGGTCTATACTCTCCTCTATTTTACAAAAAAACACATTATGAGGGGCCATGAAAACCTCTTTTCATTAAGTTATCCCAAGATAAAATTATTTTATTCCCTACTATCTAAACAAACATTTTGACTTTAGGAATGCTTGGGCTATCCCAAATATCTCTCCATATTCTTGTGATATTCTTATTTTGATGGTGCTTTATATTATATCAACTTCTTATTGTGTATTCTCCTAAGCTATTCAACTCCCAAATCAACTTATCCTTGGATCCCCTTAGAATAATCATTGTTGTAATCTATCTGAAGCTGCAAAATTTGGACACACTTCCAAATTATTAATGTTGTTAAGACATCCTAATTATCTTAACAATGTGTAAATCACCCTAAAAAAACCCTACCTCGATGTCCATGTCAAAAAGAAATAAAAAAATAACTTAATTGTACTCTTTTCAAAAAATTGAATGATCTCGATGAAATCGGATGTATCTAATAAAATTGGACATGTCAAATATTTTCCAAATCACACGTGCACGTAATTTAGGTTCCTAGTTGGATTTTGAATCTAATTTGGGCATCGCTAGATTCTTGATAAAATTAGATGATCTGCTAAAATCGGATGCAACCGATTTCATCCAAATCAAGCCAAAACCTAATTTGGCCTAACAACCTAGTCTAATTTTGCCACCCACCTGATTCCTCAAACTGAAGCAACCATTTAACCCCCTAAGATTCACAGTAATAATTTTGGTTGATGATATTTTGCAAGAAAAGCTTAGAGAAAAGAAGGAATTTTGGAGCTTTTTTGCAGGTTACAACGGAGAATGTTGCTGATAGATCATCATCCAAGGAGCATACAAGCATGGAGCTACTTTCAATACACACAGATCTAGTTTTTATTTGATTAATACTTAAATTTTCTACATTTGTACAAACTTGGCTACGTCCAAATTTGTTCTTGTTACATCTAATCTGATATCTTGTGTTGCAGAACTAGTTGTTGGATAATTTTGGTTGCGTATGATTTCATACATTACGTGTGATTTCGTGCACAATGTATGAATTTGTACCTGTGTCCATTTGGGGGTAAATTTTGAAATATTAGATTGTTAATTTCTTTATATTTGCATCGTATCATCATTTATTACTTCAGAATTACACTGTAATTCACTGTTATTGTTAGATCTATTACTTTGCTATCACATGTTACATATTAAAATAATTAATCTTTTATTTTCTCTTCGGTTGGATAAAATAACTGAGGGGATTTGACTGTCATAGACCATGATCTACTATGGCCTATGCAGATCTCCCTTCTCTGATTTCAAAATTTAGTGTTATGTTATGTAATTACAAGTTTCAAATAAATTCGTATGCATCTGATTTCTTCTGATAAAATTGTACATCTGGTTTCATCTTGTATGCATCCAATTTCATATTGCACAATCGAATTCATCAAAAATTAGACATTCGGGTTAGGTAAGTGCTCAAAGACTATTCTCTCATACTTAGATTTATATTCTTTGTTCAGTATGAACCTGTATTAAATTAGAAAACTGAAAACTCCCAAAAATATAGACTTTATTATATTTTTTACAAAACACAAAAATAGAACATGTTAACATAGATAAAACCTTTGCATCTTAGTTGAACCTTACAATCCTTGTTTAGATAGGTATGTATTCCTTGTATTCATTTGAAATTGAATTGCATATAGCTAGGTAGAAATTATATTTTGGCCAAACCCTAGGTGTATGCATTTAAAAGGAATCACATCAAACAGCTACCTCACCTAGGTGTGGAAACTCCCATAGCAAGTGTTTCCTGGTGAACCTATCCAATTCATCAATAAACATCAAATTGTAAGAGAAGTACTTCTCGTTCGATTTGTAGATCCTTCATTTTCCCTCCCCTTTCAGGCATAGATCCATTAGCCTGGAAGAAAGAACTACAAAAATTTTGGGCCTACATTCTTTGGTGAACCCGACATGAACTACACAATTAGTGTTAAATTTTTTTTTCTTTAAAAAAAAAAAATCTCATTAAATGGTAGAAAATAGACTTAATGAATCCTTCTTCATAGATCTTAGGAGGACACTCATTGAAAAAAAGGTTAATATTTTCTATGAACGTGATGGTAAAGATCACCAAGTAGATTTGTGGTAACACTTTGGCATAATTAAAAATAAATCACAAGAAATTAGAGAAATTAGGAGAATTGATGTTGCTAGAGCCTTAAGACCTAGCTTATACTCTCCTTACTTTGAAATCAAAAGAGGGTGTGAGAATTAGCTTACAGATAAATGAGCTAGTGTCCATATAAATATTTATCCTTGGGATAATTACTTGGAAGAAGCCTTAAACATCCATAAATTATTAGCATACCTAGAAAATAATTAAGTGACCCTAGAATAGAGAAAAATATTTCACAAAGCACCTAGGGCAATCTTATTTTGAGAGTATTTTTACGATTGACATATCCAGCATTTTAACTCAGAGACTCAGGAGTTTACATTTGTTCACTTAATTCAACTCTTGGTAGATTATTTATCTTTTGAGGAAGAACACTACATGAACCCAAAAGATTTAGATCCCATCAATGACATCCACAGGCTCTTTGAAGAAGATTGAAATTATTTAATTTTATTTTCAAAAATCTTGTAAATATTCGAGTTAAATCATAATAAATTATTTTCTTAAAAAAACAACAAAAAAAATTAAAAAAATATTTTTAGCATCACTAAGAAAGGTGCCTAAACATCTAAGAAGTGGTAAACAAGTGGCAATTGGCTCTAACGATGAGCTAGATATTGATCCTAACATATAAGTTGAAATAGAAGAAGTTTTAGAAGAACAAGAACATTAGACATGACAAAGTGAAGAAGATAAAACTATCAACAATGGAGATTCAAAACTAGAGCCTCGAGGAAATATTCATTTTTAGTCCATGCAGCATTTCTATGATTTATTAAATCAAAACCGAACAACCATCGCTAATGTGTTGGAAATAGAATATCAACTTGCAAATAGTGATTTTTGCTAGAAGTAACTTTAGAAGTAGCCTTTCAACTTCTCCCACAACCTGAAACATATATGAACACTTAATTACAACATGCCACTGAAAATGACTTGTCTTTAGATAATACTAAAAATATGCCTCCTCTTGAAGATAATTCTCAAGAACAAGTACTTGAACCACCACAACAACAACCGATTGGTGCAACTACTATAACTACTTCCAATCAAAAGTAACCATCTAATTCTAATAATCCTACTTTGCTTTCTTAATATTTTAACATGTATTTGCCTTAAATTCTTCTTCCCAAAAAATTAAAAATACACAAGTTCCAAGTTCTCCTCAACCAAATGTTCAATAAAATTCAATTCCCTATAAAATTTAATATCCTCCTACTTCAAAATCTATGCATAATAGTATTCCTATTACAACCCCTTATATGGCAGCACAATAAAATTACTATCCACCACATGGCAACATAATAAACAAAAATAAAAACAATGAGCCACCACATCATCTTGAAGCTATAGTGAAGCAATTAGCTTCACACCTAGATCAAATTGACCCATATCATCCTATGTATAGCTATAAAGAGATGTAAAATCAGCCATTAGATCCTATGGTCACTGCTAGGCCATACCCTAAACAATTCCCTATGTCGATTTTTCCGATCTATAAGGGAATAAAATATCCCATAGAACATCTTCGTATGTTTAGGACAACATGTCATGACATCGCTTACGATGATATGCTATTGCTAAATATGTTCTTGAAAAGTTTAGGAGGAATTGTAATGGAGTGGTATTATCAGTTGCAAACACATTCCTTAAGAAATTTTGAAGAAACCGTAGAAATTTTTGTACATAAATTTGGTGCTTACATAGAGAGGCATATCACAATAAAGGATTTATACAATCTTAAACAATGGAAAGAAAAGAGTTTTGGAGAATTCATAGCTTGATGGAGGAAACTTTTGGGAAAATTGCATTTTGTTTTACCTCCAAGAGAAATGCTTGATATCTTTATTGGTAATTTGCAAGAACAATTATCTTACGAATTAGCTATGGCTACCGTGACATCCTTTGACCAAGCTATAGATTTAGAAAGAAGAGTAGAGGAAGTCCTAATCAAGAGGGGACAATTTAAAAATAAATATGAAGATAAGTCGTCTAAAAATCAATACAAAAATAAACATGTGGTAGGAGATGGGGTCATGGATAATAGACCCCCTCAAAATATTAATACCACAAATGCCACGAAAATATTTGTGTTGAAAGCACCCCAAAAACCTCCATTACATAATTTTACAAGTCTGAATCAACCCTTGATAATGATATTACTACAACTAGTAGAAAGAGGTCTAATAAAATTGCCATAGGTACAACAACCTGACCCCTCTCAACCTTGGTATAGACCAGACCAACATTGTGATTACCACCAAGTTGATGGACATCCAAAAAATACCTATAGAAAATTAAAACGTTTAATGCAAGACTTAATTGATGAAGGAAAATTGAAAGTGGAAAGCCCTCCACCTAATAAAAATCCTCCAACAAATGCACAATAATAATAGACACAAAATGTAAATAAAAATTTGGATATTTTCAAAACCCATTGTCAAATCATGGCAAGGAAGCTATAAATCATCTAGACTATAAAAATACACCTCATCCAACAAGATATGTGAGAACAATTAACAATTATTTACCATCTCAACTTCCACAAAATATTTTTGTGCCTACTCAATCCAACATGACAATTAAGCAACTCCAAGGAAGAAAACCACAATCATCATCCTTGGATAAAATGGAAAGTGAATCATAATCTGAAATAGATATTAGCTCACAACATACTAAGATCTCATAAGATGATTCAAGGCCAATCGTACCCATTACCAACTTACTAATTCTATAATAACCATTTGTAAGAATGAGGACCACTCGTTCCTCATCAAAATAAATTCTTCATATTGAACAAGGTTCTAATACAAGACCACAAGTTGTTCGATCAAATAACATTGTTGGTACAATTGGAGCTATTACTCGAAAACAAGCCCAAACACAAAACTCTCAATATAAAAATTAAACAAATGATGTTTATCAACCGCTTGTTGTTCTAAAACTACCTCATAAGGGAAATGACATAATTTGATCCCAACAAAAGACTCCATTTGATATCAATGAACAACTAGCTAATACAACAACTAGGATTTCCCTTTTAGACCTTCTTAGAACTTCAACTATCCACAAAGAAGAACTAATGAATACTCTAAGCCAAATTATGGTACCCCAAGATATAGAGCCAACTATTGTAGTCAATGATGTAGTTTCTCATGAAATAGACTACATTGATTTCCATGATAAAGACATTCCTCCCCAAAGTATGTATAGATAGATAGATAGATAGGTATAGAGATAATCCTTTTTATATAAAAGTCTTAATTGGGGAGGTTTGTATCAAAAGAGTGTTAATCTATAATGGTTCATCCCCAAACATATGCACTTATAATTTTTTCAAAATATTTAGATTTAGGAAAGAATATTTAAGATAAAATAAAATGATCATTAAAGCCTTTAACGATGAAACACAAGAGGCTTGTGGTGTAATATCTATTCCACTACAAGTTGGTCCCAAGATTTTAGACACATCCATATTTGTTGTACCATGTCTAGCATTTTACAACATCCTTTTGGGACGTCCTTGGATCAATGCAATGAGGGTAGTCCTATCTACTTTACATCAATGTATTAAATTCTAATTTAAGAATCAGTTGGTCACTATCCATGGTGATCCCAAACCATTTGAAATGTGTGTAGTAGCAGAACCTAATAATATTCTCTTCTATCCTGATCTGTCATCATTGGAACCTAAAACTTCTTAGATCCCTTTAACCAAATTAGAATCATCACTTCCTTCTGAATTACCAAAATCTTCTAAGGATAATAATGTCTCTACATCATACCCTTTAATAGATGAAGTTTTATAAGATCTATCCACGGTATTAGAGCCCACAAAATAGGATAATTATAATGTACAATAATCTCTTTTTTTATCTCAATTACTGTCATCTCCATGTATAGGTGGGTTACCACAGAAACAAAGAAGCATCTATCATATTGTAAGTTGCACTTTCATTGTTGTTGGATGTGCTCTTGATAAAATTAATATTAGGTGAATGAGCTTTACATATGATGAGGATGGTTTTGCTCAATGTTTTCTTCTAATAAATATATAAAATCTAAAAAAATGATGTGTGATTTGGATACAAAGGTAAAGGTTTAGGCCCCCTAGAAAATGGGATACGAACCTTTTGAGGTATAGGAATGGCCTTCCCGATGTAGCATAGGCTATATCCCTACAAAAACTCAACCTTTTTTCTTTGATGAAGATGACCATCTTATCACCTATGGGGAATATCTAGAAAAACAAGAATAACTAAAGAAACGTAAGCGATCTCACGAGTTCTATTACAACATGCTATCAATGGTACATCCAAAAATAATAGCCAATTCAGATGAATGTGTAGAAGGAGACATCTTTTATGACATTTCCCATGAAGAGATTATGAGGAATAGCTTCTTCGATGGGTCTATCCCATGTATAGCCCACGTTCAGACAACTACACAAGAATAATTAGCTAACTTATCCTTAGAATAATTTCAAGAAATGGGTGTTTTACCCGCTCCTCCCAATTTTGAAAGAGATATAAGTATCGAAATAGAGGCCATTCTAAAAATTAATATCGAAACATAAGATAATCCTCATATGGTTAAAATCGAGACTAATTTAAATAAATAAAAACAAATTAAATATACATAACTTCTCATAGAATATCCTGATATCTTCACTTGGATATACACATATATTCTAGGCCTAGACCCTTTTGTGGTTATGCACCACTTAGTGGTTTATCCGGATGCTAAACCAATTAAACAAAAACTTAGGAAAATGCATCCTAAATTAGCCTTATTGGTTAAAAATGAATTGTAAAAACTCTTGTATGTAAACTTCATTCAAGCTATAGATTATTCCGATTGGATATCCAATGTTTTTCCCGTAACCAAAAAAGAAGCTACTAAAATAAAATTTTGTACTGATTTTAGGGACATCAATGTTGCATGTCCTAAATATGACTTTACCCTTCATAATATGGATCAGATTATTGATTTCACAGTAGGATGTGGAATGCTATCACTTATGGATGAATTTTTAGGATATAATCAAATTTGTATAGCACCAAAAGATCAACCTAAAACTGCATTTATTACACCTTGGGGGACTTTTTGTTGGAAAGTAATGCCCTTTGGTCTAAAGAATGCAAGGGAAACTTACCAACGAGCCATGACATATGTATTTTATGATATTATGTATGACATCCTACATGATTATGTGGATGACATCATATCTTGATCTATAAAACAAGAAGATCATATCCCTAATTTACGACGAGTCTTTGATAAACTTTGAAAATACAAAGTCTGATTGAATCTAGATAAATGTGTTTTTAGAGTAAAATCCGGTAAGTTACTAGGGTTTATAGTTTCTATGTATGGCATAGAAATAGACCCTACCAATATTAAGGCTATCATGGATATGCCATCACCCAAAAACTTAACAAAACTTAGGAGTCTGCAGTGTAAGCTCTAGTCTATCTGTCATTTTATTGATAAATTGGCACATAAATATAAATCCTTTCTTAGGTTGCTTAATAAATATATGCCTTTCTTATGGGATAAGGAATGTCAAGAAGCTTTTGAAACCCTTAAGACATATTTTCTTAACCCACCAGTGCTTGTTCTTCTAGGCCAGAGCACCCTTTTATCTTATATATTTGTACCTCAAAACTTGCATTAGGAGAAATGCTAGCACAACATGATGAGGATAAGAAATAATGAGTCATTTACTACATGATAAGAACTTTAATAAGTTATGAAACTCATTACACACCTTTCGAAATTTTATCTGTTGTATTCTCTATATAAAAACTGCATCACTACATGCTTAGCCAAAAGACTTATGTCATCGTAAAATTTGATCCATTATGATATCTAATGAGTATACCTTATTTATCAGGATGAGCCGCAAAATGGGTTCTTGCTTTGAGTGAATTTGACCTAACATTTATTGGGTAAAAATCCATTAAAAGGAAAGTCATAGAAAACCAACTCGCTGCTTCCCCTCTTGAGTCTTCACCCTTTGATGATATAATTCCCTAATGAATATCTTAATATAGATAATGATTCCTTAGATCATGGTCTCTATTTTTTTATGGAGTCCACTGTATGAGTGGTACAGGTGCAAGCATCATATTGGTATCCCTACAAAAACAACTTATCTCATTATCCTTTAAACTTTAATTTACTTGCACAAACAATACATCAGAATATGAAGCTTTAATCCTTGGATTACAAGCAGCCTTAGCCCTTAATATTAGAGTACTATCAGTTTTTAGAGACTCACAACTCATGGTGAATCAATTCAATGACATTTATCAAACTCGAGATGAGAAACTTCGTCCTTATAAAGAATACATTATAAAACTTACTTCTTTATTTGAGAAGGTTACTATAGAAGCTATCCCACACACTAGTAATCATTCTATGGATGTTATGGCAATAGCCGCCTCCCTTATCCCTTTGGATTTGGATGATGATCATGCTACTATTATCATTTACCAACTTCAGGAACCTTCATCATTAGAATCATGTCTAGAACCTTTAGAAATATTTGCAATTGAAGAAGTATTTTTAGAACCATGGTATAGAGATATTCTAAAATTTCTCCAAGATGGATCATTCCCAGACAGCTTCAATAGAAACCAACGATGATCATTGCGCAAGTGAGTTGTTCGCTTCGTAATTATCAGAGGTACTTTGTACAAAATATCTTTCAAAGGCATCCTCTTACGATGCCTCTATCTGAATGAATCCCTAAGAGCTCTAAACGGGATCCATGATGGATCTTGTGGAGGTCATTTTAGTGGAGATGCCATAGCCAAAAAGCTCCTACAAATGGGATACTTTTTTCCCTCCATGGAAAAATATGCTCATGAATATGTATGTAAATGTGAAAAATGTCAAAAGTATGCAAACCTTGTCCATGCTCCTACCCAAGAGCTTCAAGCTAGTTCTTCCCCCGGGTCTTTCTCAAAATGGGGCCTAGACATCATTGGGAAAATCAATCCAGTTTCTTTAGATGGCCAAAATACTATTATTATAGAAATGAAGTATTTTACAAAATGGGTAGAAGATATGCCATTGGCTTCTTGTACGGGAACCCAGGTTTCAAAATTCATTTTTAATCAAATCATCTGTAGATTCAGGATTCCATCTACACTTGTTTCAGATGATGAAACATGTTTAAAAAATAAAGACATCAAAAAGCTTTGTGTAAAAAATAGAATCTAGCATAGATGATCTACTCCATATTATCCGCAAGGAAATGGTCAAGCTGAAGCATCAAATAATACTTTAATTAAAATCTTTAAAATATTGTTTAATAAATCAAGATGAGATTGGCATACCCAACTATATCCAGCATTATGGGCTTATCAAAATAGTATTCGAACCCCTACTGGCGCTTTGCCTTTTATCTTAGTATATGGCACTAAAGTTGTATTTCCTTTTGAGTTTGAAGTCCCTTATTTAGGTATTTTACTCCAAAATACTAAAGTAGGAGATGAATATCATGTTGGACGATTAAGCTAAAAGTGAAATTGACTAAAAGTGTTATCAATATAGTGAAGTCAAGAAGGAGGGATGAGATGGCCTTACTTTGTCTTTATTTGAGGTCTTTTTATATGTGCTAGAGATCATCTATAGCTTTACTAACTTCATCTGACACATTTGGGTATGTCTTGACATCATTCTCTTTTTTCTTTGTCAAATGGAATTTGAGGTGGTAAATGCTTCCATGAATAAAAGACCCACAAAAATTATAATAAACTCCCCCTTTCTTTTCCCCTTCCTTTACATACTTCTATGTTCGATCTCTTTTCAATATTTTTTTATGCTTGCCTATGAAAACAAGTAACAACAAAGTTACAAACAATTACTTTAAAAAATGAAATCTTAATCCTAAACCCTAGACTAGGGTTTAGATTTTAAACATTAACAACTAAATAAATGAGCTTGCATACATAGTTATCAAACAAAAAAAATTATTTAAAAGCAAAAAAAACCATAAACCCTAAACCCCATTTAAACTTTAAATATTGACAACTAAAACAATAGGCTTACATACATTGTTATTAGGCAACAATTTTTACTTACAAGGAGAGAAAAAAATTAAACCCCATACAAGGGTTTAGGGTTTAAACTTTAAATATTGACAACTAAATAAATGTGCTTGCATACATAGTGGTCATAGGCAACCCATAATGTGAGTTGAAAGAGAGAGAAAATAGCTCAAACTTTGACCTAGTTTTTTAAATTCCTAGATCAAATGCAAGTTGGGTGGTTGGTACATTTGGTTTTAATCATAAAAAAAATAAAAAACATGTTTGAAATACAAAAAAACAAATTGCAAATTTTTTTCTTATCTAAGATGAATCCTCTAGGTGGCTATTGGTGGTTGCCTAATTCCTTCAAACTACAAAAAATCATTGTTAGGATGCCCTAGTGTGTATGTAGACCCCTTTCTCTGTTAGCTTTTGATGCTATATATTTAATAAAATGTAACCACAAGAACTAAAATGAGCACACCATATTAAATATATGATAATGGCAATATACTAAGTAGGAAAAACTCATAATAAACTTTTGCAATAACTTATAAAAGTATCATTAATGAAAACTCATGAAAATAGGATTTTCATACAAAATATGAAGATCTCAAATGCTCCATGCTTCATACAAGTTCTACATTGTTTCTAACTTGTATTCTACTCTCCTATCTACTCTCTACTATCCTATATCCTCATCTCACTCTTTTCTATCAAAGACCTATAAATAATGAGATATATCTCTTGGTCTTTCACCTACCTATGACTCTTCATCTTCTTATTCTATGACTCATGTACACATGGACTACATGCATATTTACATTATAAAGTACTTTGCACATTCTAACAACACTTGTGTATTTATTACATTGTATAAAGTAAATACTAATCAAACTCCTAATCTAGAGATGTACCCAAGGTGGTACATTGGCATGTACGAAATAATGTAATATATTCCAACATTATATAGTTTACAACAAGTAAAAATAAAGCAAATTGAAAAAAAAAAATTATAGTGTTTCCCTACCCGTGTCGTTGTGGCCAATTTTTTTGTCATGGGAATCTCAATTTTCTCAAAAAAATGTGATTCCCAATTTTTTTTAAAATCACAAAAATCTAATTTTGATGTGATTTGACTCGGATTGTTGGCAGACTTGAAAAAATTGGGGAATCAATAATTTTTGTAACTATGAGTATACTATCATATTTATGTCTTCCAAATATTCACTTGAGATCATGACTATATATTTTTTGATAGGTAGAAAAAAAGGGTTTTAAAAAGATCTTCGAACCTTTTTACAAAGATGAAAAAATGAAATACAACCTCCTATTGGTAACCAAGAGATGATCTCCTCAGAACCATCTCCTAGGATCAACAAAAAATCAAGTTGTTTCCCACAAAGAGGAAACCACTAAATTTTAAAAAAAAATCCACAAAGGGGAAACCATCAAAAATGAAATTGTTTTCCATGTAGGGGAAACCACTAAATTTGAATTTTTTTCCCACGTAGGGGAAACCGCCTAATTTTAAGTTGTTTCCCATGTAGGGGAAACCACTAAATTTAAATATTTTTCTATGTAGGGGAAACCACTAAATTTGAATATTTTTCCAAGTAAGATAAACCATCTAGATAGAAATTGTTTCCCACATAGGAGAAATCAATGGATTTGGATTTATTTCTTGCATAGGAGAAACCGTTGAATTTGAAACTATTTCCCGCACTTGGAAAACCATTGGAAATATTTATGTATAGGGAAAACCATTGGAAAATCACACAAATGAGAAAAATAGAAAACTACACATCCAGCACCAAAAATGAGGAATCAAGCAAAAGCAAAATAAAACCAAGAGGATTAGCAAAACAACCATCCAAACGGTCCTCATTTGAGCCTACCTTACCTTAAATTTTTCTTCAAAGAAGAGAGCAGCTAAAAATCCATGAAGGAGTCTTCTTTTGCAATGTCACCACTGATATTATCAAGACTAGAAATAAGGCCCAAGGCAGAAATGATTGGAGCTTCATATTGGGCTTTCTCCTTTTCAAATTGGGCCTTATATAAGACCATCTCTTTGTCCTAGGTATTCTTCTTACTTTCCTTGCCAATCTGGGATCTTCATGTGGGTCTTCTCATTGTCTTAGGAATTCTTTTTTTTTGTTTAGAGGTTGGGCCTCCTTCTGGTCTTTATTCTAGGAGATCTAAGCCCTCTTCTAGGATAAGTTATCAAAGGACTGAGACTCCCCTTAGGACATCACTTTGATGGTAAGAGATGAATTAACAACCTTCTTTACCCCAAATTAATCAAGGAGGGGCGCTAAGAATAAAGTTTCGACTTGATTTTGTACTTGATAGATTACATTCTACTACCAAAATTTGAAAGAAGCTCAATAGAAGATGGTAGTTTTAATTCAAGGTTGAAATTTGTGCACATTCTTGCATAAAACATTTGGGACTTGGCTTTAGTTATGGGATCAAAAACTACAAGATATTTGATAGACCTAGTGATACCAAAAAGAACATCCTCATACTAGAACTGAATCAACAATCTAGGAAGCCTGGCCCAAATTAGGTTGGAATTAATACTTTGTATCTCGATGTCAAAGTTAGGAGACCATCTTCAAAGAAAGATACTTCATATGCCGAAGAACCAAGGACCACCCAAAAGGATTATGTAATGACCCTCCCTGCACAACCATTAGTTATGGATTAATTAATGGATTAACCTTACATTTATCTTTTTGAGCATGGTACTGCTAATATCCTTTGTATGTGTAGGACCAAGTATGTGCATTGGATGGATAAGTTGCTCAGTGGAAAAATGTGAGTAGGGAAATGATGATTCAGCTCAAGGGTACATGGAAGCCCCATAATTGCATTTCATGTAGGATTGCACGAATGATTTCTCTGTGGTTTGTCTATGTTTGCTTCACTTGGAAAAATGCTACTATAGATATAAGTGATGCATTATGATTTTATTGGCAATAAATATGCTAAGCATGGGAGACATTGGTAGTGAAGATGCTAAGCATGAGAGCCATCATGCTAAATTACTAAGCTAGAGTTCAAATTTTATTTTAAAATGGGTATGTTGTTCATAGTGAAATAAGGTATGCAAATGGTTTTAAGTGGTAATGATGATGGGAGGCACTAGTTTGAAAATGCATGTGTGTGATTGCTTTTTATGGTATAAGAGTTTATGATTTAATATGATATTTTATTTATATATGAATTTATTATGGTAAATAATTTTACCATGTATGGAAGTTTTTATAAATATCAGTGTTGCATTACTTTGAAGTGTAAGAAGATTGGTTATAATATTATTAATATTATTCTATTTAAAATACGTGTAAAATAGTTTACACTATTATGAAAATAGTTATTGTTTGGAATATTAAAGAAATGATTAAAATTTTATCAGAGCTAAGTTTTATTAAAACCTCCATGTGGATAGACACACTCTCTATGTTTGTTATAAAATCATTTTGAATGATTAATGGTTATGATAACTCAGTGTGCACATGAAGTAGAGGAGAGGAGACTCAATAATTTGATGCTATGCATGGAGAGAGAGGTAAACAATTTATGGATTCCTTGCAAATAATTTTGGGGAAGGAAAAACAAATGAAAGGGAAGGCATTTTGATAAAAAAAAAAAAACCAAACGAGACAAGGGAGAGCTAGAATCAAAGAGAAAAGAATGGTGTAGTTGGAAAGCATGAAACAAGTTAGTTTTTCTATAGTTCTAATACAAAGTATGTGTTCTCCATGCTTGTCTAATATGTTAAACATATCTCACTTTTCACTGTGTGAAACATTGTTGTGTTGTCATGCTAATAGATGGTAAATGAAAGCAATGGAATTGATAATTTAACACTACCATTTTAGTGAACTCTTCGCTATGTAAAATATTGTCGTGATGCTATGTTAACATATAGTAAAAAAGCAATGGAAAAGTAGATGAAATATTGACTTACTAAGATTTAATTTGTATTATAAGAAGTAATGTAATGTTGATAAAACATTGTTGTTATGTTGTGTTGTTTTATAATACTAGAAAATATTGCATTACCAAGAAATATTATGTTGTTACATTGTTGTGTTACTATAAGCTTTGCATTTGGAAGCAACAAGGTGATGGGTGCAGTGAGTGAGTTGTACTCTTCTTTAAAACAAAATGAGAGAAACAAATTTAGAACTTATATTTCTCTGGGGACTAGAAAACACCTCATGATGATGGAGATAGGTTTCATGGAAGTCTTACCCAATGAGAGAAGGTAGTTTGTAACAGAGAAAATATAATGATAAATTTTTGATAAGTTTCGAAAAAGAAATTAGTTGATTTCTATATGTTGTCTATGTTAGACTAATTTATATTTAGACATGATAAAATTTGTGTGTTTGTTAATGAAGAGTCATATCATATCCTTGGTGATGACTCCAAGCTTCACCCTGAGTGGACTGATGACCGTTTGGTAGTAATCGGTATGGTGTTGAGCGAGTTTGGAAAGTACATTGCCAGAAGATTACGATGAGGTATGTTACACCAACATTGCTACAGTATGGACACCAATAACCAAGGTAGTGAACATATATTACTTTAACTATAAATATAGCAATGGAGCGTTGGAATCGTGTACCAACTGGATAACTTTTGAATGTCTCTTTGGAATCGAGATTGTAAATTATATCTCCAAATACATTAATGTATTTTGATAGGGAAATTTGTCTTACATCTTGCTATTGTTATTTTTATTTAAGAATCCTGAAATTAGTTGATTAAGAACAACATTGCTGTAAGTAGAATATAGGATGAATTATGTCCAGATGTAAGATGTTTGGCAATGAATTATTGGGTTATGAATAGTTTATCACTTGTATTTTATTGTATAATCAAAAACAAATTTTAGATAGTATGGTACTGTTAGTGCAGTGACTGGTCAACTTGGATATGGTAATAAAAATTTGCTTTCAGTTACTTGTTGAAAACAAGTGATAGCTTTAGCTCTTGTTTAGCTTATTGAAAGCCCGAGAAATTAAGGAATTAGAGCAAAATTTATCAACCTGATAGATTTTATTGGAATAATATAGTACCTTGAATAGGAAAATAAATCCTAAGTGACAACCTAGAAATATCATATGCTCTTTTGGCAGATATGTGACCATGTATTATATAATAATCATATTTATCAATATATTTTGACTACTATGGTAACAAATGGGTGTGAACAAACTGGATTGAAAAATGGAATCATAAGAGATATATAATATGATGTACCTTACCTTTGAAGAGGTATTTTTATTATTTTTGCGAATAAAATTTAGATAATGAAAACAATGAAAAAGGATTATTTTAATTAAGTACTACTGTTGATCCATGAAATTGAATACATAGGAATGTAAATATAATAAGAAATAATATTATCATGGATAGATTATTGGAAAGCAAAATAGCATAGTCTTTTGGCATATTAACAAAAAGGGAAGTCCAACAAAACTAATATAAACTATTGTTTATATAAGGTAAAATTATTGCACTTAATAATATTGGTGGAGATTCATTTGGATCCGCAAGAAGAACTGATGTGAAATGTAATTTTTTTTTGACAATTTTGAAAAAAAACTTGTATTAAGACATAGATCAATTACAATGTGGGAAGAGCCTCTTCCCAGCCGGAGTTCGAGAGGACACAGTCATACAATAGTAAAGGAAGAACAACACCGGAGCCAATTTTCATGAACCAAAAACTAGCTGCCATGGGGTCCCCCATCGTACTCTATTTTTTTGAAGGTCATTAGCTCAAGGACCTTTCAAGACCCTGTCTAATCACCTCATCCTCAATATCCATGTCACTGTGCAACCGAACTCCAACCTCCTTTTCCGCACCCATCTTAGCCGTAAAGTCAGCCGCTTTGTTCAATTCTCTACTCGCATAAACCGGGATCACGTCCTCCAATTCCTTCCATAATTCTTTAATTTGGGTAACAAGAGCCCTCAACCTCCAAGCTTTCAGATCAAAGTTCCTCATGCAGTCTAGAGCTCCAACCATTATTTGTGAGTCTGATTCAAGAATAATCTTGCGGTGGCCATGTTTCACTGCCCAAACAGAAGCAGACTTGATGGCAATGGCTTTGGCTTCATTGTTAGTGGTTCTTCCTAGGCCTTGCAATTCCCAATAGAGCACAGTCCCAGCATGGTTTTGGCACACCACTCCAATTCCGGCTCTACCCGGATTGCCTTTTGTAGCTCCATCAGTATTGATTTTAATCCAACCTTCAGGGGGAGGTTTCCAACAATTTTTGTCCTGTCCCTCTTGTAGTTCAACGCATTCTTCCATAGCTCCAATGTCAATTTGAGCTTCCTCCTCAGCATGAACAGCCATAGTTTCGGTAACCTTGCTCCAAATGGTCTGCCAAACCCCATCTAGAGCAGTAAAAGTTTCTCTAAAAATTATGGCATTTCTTTCCAGCCATACTTGCCACCAGATAAAGCTTAAACCGAGCTCCTAGCCAATACGAAGAGCTTTAGATTTGAATCTACCTTTCTGCCATTTTGCCCAGATATTCATCCGGTTCATGTCACCACTTACTTGAATTTTAAAGTATGCAAACCAACGCAGCCAAATCTGTCGGGTGAAAGGGCAACCAAACAACAAATGGTCAGTAGTTTCCTTGCTCTTGTAGCATAGTACACATTGAGAAGGGCCGATGATACCTTTTGATCTGAGATTATCAAAAGTGAGGATTCCATTGTGCATGCACTGCCAAGAAAAAAAGTTAACTTTCGGCCAGCCTTTAGAGTGCCAGATTTTCCTCCAGTCCTCAACCTGAAAAGTATGAGGGGGGGCTCTAGGAGAATGTTGTCATATCCATCCTTTACTGTATAGACACCAAGACTCCCAAAGCCCCAAGCTAATTCATCCTCCATGTCTCCCCCTGTAAGAAATATTTCTATCAAAATTTTAGTCATGATGGGAGTCAAATCCGAAGGGATTGAAATGGGCCACTCATCCAACTTCTTGAACTGCTTAAACTTACACTCCCCCAGCTGAGAAGTTGTGAAATAACTTTTAATACGGATCCATCCCTTGGCTTTAATGGATGCTTTTATTGGCTGTAATTCTATAAATTTAGCAATGATGGGTGGGAACTGATCCCAAGAATCTATCCAAAAATGAGCCTTCTCCCCTCTTCCCACTTTCCAAAATAAGCGGTCTTTAACAACCTGAGACCCTAACTTGAGAGCCTACCAAACTAGGGACCTAGTACCATCCAAGGGGATGCGAGCTACATCATTTGGGTTGGCCTGTCCTAGGTATTTGCTAGTTAGGATTCTACTGAAAAGGGAGGTGGGTTGGGAGATCCATCTCCAGTATAGCTTTCCAGCCAAAGCTTTATTATTCAGCTTAGATTTTCTCAAACCCAGACCTCCTTTAACCTTGGGCTAGGTAACTTTGTCCCAACCCACTAAGGCCCACTTTCTCTCTCCCTTTTCTCCTTCCCATAAAAACTTTCTAGCCATCCTATCCAACTCTTTCCATATTGTAATCGGGGTAGCCAGGATAGAGAATTTGTAAATTGGCATGGCTTGAATGATTGACTGTAAGAGCGTTAATCTGCCACCATAACTTAACCACTTGTGAGACCAGTGATTAATTTTGTCCTTGATACACTCCAGTAGATTCCTCCATGTGTCTAGTTTTAGCTTCTTAAAGTGCAAGGGGACCCCCAAGTAAACCACTAGGAGATAAGTCCTTTTGAATCCCAGGATTTCTAAAATTCTGTTCTGAAGCCTTTGCTCCAGATTAAAAAAACCACTTTGGATTTCTTGTCATTAATGACCCGTTGAGTAGCCCCGAGATAAACATTAAGAGTATCCCTAATCATTCTTGCTTCCCTGAAGCTGGCCACTCCCACCAAACCAGTGTCATCCACAAACTGCAGGTGCATTAAAACTTTGTCACCCACCCTGATACCCAATAATCTACCTTGTTGTCTTCTCCTCAAGAAAATTCTACCAAGACCTTCATCCAAAATGAGAAAAAGATAAGGAGAACATGGATCCCCCTAGCGTAGTCCCCGAGTAGCTCCAAATGGTTGTGAAGGAAGGCCCTTGATAAGCACAGAGTAAGTCGAGGTAGAGACACAGCTCATGACCCACTCTATCCAGTCCTAAGAGAAACCAAAGGCTGCCATCATTTTAGCTAGGAAACTCCATTCAACCTTGTCATAAGCCTTTGACATGTCCAGTTTTATGAACATCCCTTTATTACCAGAAGTGTGCATTGAATGGATTGCTTCCTAGGCCACAACCACCCCATCCAGAATCTATCGTCCCTCAACAAAACCCCCTTGCTCAGAGGAGACAATGTTGTGAAGAAGAGGTTTTAGGGGCTCATCCATTACCTTTGTGATTATTTTGTACAGCACATTACATAAGGCAATAGGCCTATAATCTGAAATATGAACCCCCTCCTCCCCTTTTGGAATTAAGGTAATGAAAGTGTGGTTTATAGCTTTAAGCATTCTCTTATTTTCTCTGTACTCTTCTACAACAACCATTACATCTTCCTCTAAGTAGTCCCAGAAAGCCTGAAAAAACTCAATTGGGAAGCTATCTAGACCTAGAGTTTTACCAATGCTCATTCCAAAGACCACAGTTTTCAATTCATCTCTATCAATGGGTTTGAGGAGGGCCTGATTTTCATCCTCAGAAATAACAACAGGTATGACAGAAATAACTTCATTTTGGGCCTCTACATCTTGAACCACACTTTCCTTAAAAATCTTAGAAAAATAATCCATAGCATGGGAATGCATACCTAGAAGTGTATCAAAGGAATGACCGTTCTCATCTTGAAGGGCCTCCATCTTGTTCATCTATCTTCGAGCACAAGCAGTCCGATGAAAGAATTTTGTATTTTTGTCCCATTCTAATAACTAGGTGGTCCTTACTCTCTACTTCCAATAGGTCTCCTCCTGGTTTTCAATGTCCTCAACTGCTGTACACAGGGCATCATCCTCAGCTTTGAGCTGGTCTGTAATTACTCCTTCTCTGAACTATTTTTGGACCTCATCCCATCTAGCCACCAATGGAGCTCTTTGGGCCTGGAAGTCTATTTTATTAGCACGCCTCCAATACTTCAACTGAGTTTTGACATATTGTAGTTGTTTGTGGATTCTGAACATTGCTCTCCCATAAGTCGGGCGGCCTTCTTCCCACCACTGTGGAATTTTCTCTCAAAGTTCTTCTTTCTGAAGCCAAAAATTCTCAAATCTGAAAGGTTTGTGATGTTGCCCCATCCTAGTCCCGCATTCCAATAGAATGGGAAAATGATCTGAAACTGGGCCTTCTAAAATCTAAAAATTTATATTCCATTTTACAAACGCCTCCTCTGAAACCAGAAAATGATCTAGCTTAACCTTCCTGCTATGTGGCTCCCGCATTTTATTATTCCAAGTGTAGTTAATGCCAGGACATTTAATGTCCACTAAGTGCAAATCCTGGACTTGGGCAATCATGAAATGGTCCCCCGGGTCCAAAAATGGTGTTCCCCCTTCCTCATCTCTAGAAGATAATTTAGCGTTAAAGTCCCCCGCTATAATCCAGTCTAGATCTTCCCTTGAGGTTCACATGTTATGCACAGCCTTCCACTGCCACCTCTGACCATCTAGGTTTTGAGACCCATAAAATTTTGTGATTAGAACATGTTTCGCAGTGACATTATTCCTAAAAATAGAAATGAGAACACCCCTCCAGGCAAGATGTTCTATTGCAGACCATTCAAGAGAGTTCCACAGAGTAACAATCCCCTCTGAGGCACCTTGGGCAGCCACATCCATATGACCAGCACCCCTCCAAATTTTGTTGACTATTTTGGACATAAGATCTAATGACATCTTAGTCTCCTGTAAAAGCAAAAAATCAGTATTACGATTCTCTAAAAGTCTTCAAATAGCAGATTGATGGGTTTTTCTGTTTAAACCCCTCACATTCCATGATTGTATAATCATTTTTTACCCTGAGAGCAATAAGAATCTATTGGCCTCACCGATCCTCCCGTGATCAGTTTGTCTCCTTGGACTGCTAGCAACTCCTTATTGGATCTTCTACCTACTCCCTGAGAATTGCTATTTTTTGATCTTTTTTCTACTTGGGTAATCCCCAAAGTTGGCCTTTCCCTGTTCTTCTCTCGCTATTCCCATGCTGACATCCTGAGATACTGTCTGCTCCTGGTTATGCACTACTAAAGCCCCTGAACACACTGGTTGTGATACCTCACACAGTTCAACTACCTGTTGTATGACGAGAGGAGATGAGAGGGGGAGCTGCATGGGAATATTAGAATTTTCCTTATTACCCTCCATGCCCTCCATAAATTGTTCCTCTTCGTCAACCAATGACTTAAATATATCATACCTATTGGCAGGTCTGAGATGGGATTGCTCCTTTCCCTCTTTTTTCTTTGTCCGTATTTTTCTTCTAGGCTGTTCAAAACCCTCTCTTTGAGCTTCCTGGCCCTGAACGGTGCTATTAGAATCTTTATTAAGTGTTGCCTTATCCTCTTTAGGTAGGTTGGCATTCCTAAATGGGCCTCCATTTTAGCATTCATATTATTATGGCAGAAACGGGCCAAATGTCCATGTTTGTGACAAACCCTACATCTAAAGGGTAGGGCCTCATAGTCCAGTTGTTGAATCCAGGAGAGTCCTACCAATTCAATTTCCATCTCTATCGGTAAATGCTGGTTGAGATCCATCTCCACACATATTCTTGCATACACCACCATGCTCCCTTCAATTGTGTCTCTGGCAACACCCAGATGTCTTCCAATAGAATTGCCAATCCTTGCCAACACCTGCTCACTCCATAATTCCATTGGAAGAGCATATAGTCGGATCCATACTGGGACCGTAGTAGGTTCAACTCGGGGATTGAATCTCACTCTCCATGGTTGAACAAATAGCCCTATCGAGCCATGATTTTTCTTCTCTGACTTGAAAGCCCTATTTCTATCGGCCAAAGACAAAAAGCTAACAATAAAATATCCATTGCTAATAAACCACAATGAATACTCACCGTGAGGCTCCTAGTTTTTGCGGATCCAAGAGTGCAAAAAAATTAGGGAAGGACGTATACCCATGAACTTGCAGATTAAATCGTGATTAGCTCTGTAAATGACTGATTCTTCAACCATACTTGGCTCGATGACAATTTTTGGCTTGGCTTCGGCCTACGGCAAACATCCATTCACATGATGTGTTGTCGACCTATTGCTAGTAGCCATGAAGAGCATTTTATAAGCCATTTTTTGAGCTTTGTCGTTCTTTGGAGGAGAATTTTCTTTAAACAAATCTACGTATGAGCTGCTACTCCCTAGAAAAGGAGCCGAAGAAGTCCCCATTGGACCCTCCTAGGGCACCAATCTAGCCTTCAGATCCACCGTACCCTAAAAGCACTCCTGCAATCCTGATGAGTTAACATGAACACCCAATGTTGCTAAGGTGTGGATATTGGATAAATTAAGTCTCAAAGCAACTGTAAACTGATAGATTTGGTCTGGATTAAGACTCGATCATACCTAGTAATGAGGGGTGGTATAGGATTCCATCTCCAGGTTGCTATCAAGTAGTATGGTGATAAGTCACATGTTCATTTGACTTAGCTAGAACAACCACAACATTTGGTATGGAACAAACATTTGTGATTCACAATGGGTATATGATATAAAGTCCAAGTTCAGGGTAATGACATGACACTAAATAACTCCAAATAAGAGGAGAATCAGTTAGTTATGGGGATATATATACGCAATTTCCTTTCATACAATTGATAGAACAAGTCGACCAGGTAGTCAAAGGTTCAATATGACTATGAGTGGGAAAGTATATGTCCACCCTCTAGGTGTTATGGGCCCTATAGGATAACCCCTATCGTGGATCGACCCACATGGAAAGAAAAAAATGAACAATACTATGGTGAATTGATTCTACAGAATGGCACCTTTACGGGATTTGGCCAATCTCATCCACTTGGGTTGTTGTTTACAATAGTCTAAAAATACCAAAAGTAGTTCGATATGTATGTACTGATTTAAATTAATACTATTGATTTATTGGGTGAACAAATGTGCTAAGATCTTGAAAGCACTCTTATGAACAAAATTGTTGTTTGAAAATGTGAAAAAAATTACTTGATAAAATGTTTCACTTATTTTTATGGTACAACTAGGAGAGTAGACTTGGTTTATTACATATGGTATCAAAGTAGAAGATATTTTTAGTTGTAGAACTCTGATAAAAAAATTAAACGAATTTTAAATTTTGAAAAATACTTATGGCACATATGTTGCATGGTGGAATTTCCAGGGACTCCATGAGAGGTTGGCAAGAGGAAGCCATCTTAATAGAAGATAATGTCCCCAAAAGGAAAGAAATATGAAGTAAGTGAATGCACCTCCTTTAAATGAGCCTATATAAATTCATTCCAGAAGGGCCAAAGTGAGTAAGAAGATGGCCAAGGACCTAAAGAAGGTTGTGATTCCCAAGTTTAGTGGTAAAAGTAATAGCAATACAAAGGAAAACTTTGGGAAATCACTATTTTGCAACAAATATTTATTGATAGTCTGATCCTATTACAAAACATTTATGAAGCGGGTTGTGGAGCAAAGTAAAGAAATACTAAAGTAGGAGATAAAAATTGAGCAAGGTGACAAAGAATACCCTATAAAAAGTAATCTGAGACCTATAGATTAGGAAAAATATAGGGAAATTACACCTCACGAATAGAAAGAGGATATCAATAGGGGTAGTAGAACCCTTGCAATGATTATTAAGAATGCAAGATGGTTCTACTTTGCTAGCTAGTTCCCCCACATGGTTTATCTCCATCGAAAAGCTCCAGGAAAAGCCACCCACAAGATATTTACAATGATGGGTAGTTACCATACTTGAGGGACAAGTTCCCCTTTTCCTTTGTTAAATAGTAAAATTTATGGTATAGATGCACACTTTTGATAAATAGTGGTTTTACTGATGGTTTATTTCCACTAGTTAGTGAGGGACATGTTTGAAAAACTTAGGGTTTTGGCTAATGGTTGGAAGGTAGAGTTCGAGTTAGGATAGACCTACCAAGTTAACCAATGTTTAATTGCTCCTCACATTTTTTTGCCTAAGGAAGGAAAGCTAATGAGTTGAGTAGCTATGTGTATTTTTTTTGTTGTGTGCATGGATCTTTGGATAAATGTTATATAAAACATCATGTGAACAACTTGTTCAAACGAGTTTAAAATACTGATAGGTTTGTGCATGATTGTGAATACATGATGTATGATTTGTGAATGGATTTTTATTGATGGATGGATGGTTGGACATTGAGAAAAACATATTTGTGTATGTTTGAGTTACTAAGTAGAGTAGCTTGTTTTTATGATTTTATATATTTTTGTATAATATGAAACATCATGTGATTGACTTGTGTAAGTGAATATTGTAAATGAATATGTTTACATGATGTATGAATCATTTTGGTGATGATATGATCAAATATAATGTCATCTATTTTTCTTTACCCTACATAAAACATAGGGACTATGTTTTTTCTAAGTGGGGGAGTATGTAACAACCCTCCCCGCACAACCATTAGTTATGGATTAATTAATGGATTAAACTTACCTTTATCTTTTAGAGCATGGTACTACTGATGTCCTTTGTATGTGTAGGACCAGGTACTTGCATTGGATGGATAAGTTGCTCAGTGGAAAAGGTGAGTTGGGAAATGATGATTTGGCTCAAGGGTACACGAAAGCCCCATAATTGCATTTCATGTAGGATTGCATGAATGATTTCTCTATGGTTTTTCTATGTTTGCTTCACTTGGAAAAATGATACTGTAGATATAAGTGATGCATTATGATTTTATTGGCAATGAAGATGCTAAGCATGGGAGCCATTGGCAGTGAATATGCTAAGCATGGGAGCCATCATGCTAAATTACTAAGATAGAGTTCAAATTGTATTTGAAAATGGGTATGTTGTTCGTAGTGAAATAAGGTATGCAAATGGTTTTGAGTGGGAATGATGATGGGAGCCACTAGTTTGAAAATGCATGTGTGTGTGATTGCTTGTTATGGCATGAGAGTTTATGATTTAAAATGATATTTTGTTTATATATGAATTTATTATGGTAAATAAGTTTACCATGTATGGAAGTTTTTATAAATATCATTGTTGCATTACTTAGAAGTGTAAGAAGATTGGTTATAATATTATTAATATTATTTTATTTAAAATGAGTGTAAAATAGTTTACACTATTATGAAAATAGTTATTGTTTGGAATATTAAAGAAATGATTAAAATTTTGGCAGAGCTAAGTTTTATTAAAATGTCCATGTGGCTAGATGCACTCTCCATGTTTGTTGTAAAATCATCGTGAATGGTTAATGGTTATGATAACTTGGTGTGCGCACGAAGTAGAGTAGAGGAGAGTCGACAATTTGATGCTACACATGGAGAGAGAGGTATACAACTTATGGATTCCTTACAAATTATTTTGGATAAGGAAAAGTAAATTAAAGGGAAGGCATTTTGAAAAAAAGAAGACCGAGCGAGACAAGGGAGAGCAGGAATCGAAGAGCAGAGAATGGTGTAGGTGGAAATCATGAAACAAGTTGGTTTTTATATAAGTTCTAATACAATGTATGCATTCTACATGCTTGTCTAGTATGTTAAACATATCTCACTTTTCGTTATGTGAAACATTGTTGTGTTGTCATGTTAATAGATGGTGAATGAAAGCAATGGAATTGATAATTTAACACTGCCATATTAGTGAACTCTTCATTGTGTGAAATATTGTTGTGATGTTATGTTAACAGATAGTAAATGAAAGCAATGGAAAAGTAGGTGAAATACTAACTTGTTGAGAATTAATCTGTATTATAGGAAGTAATGTAATGTTGATAAAATATTGTTGTTATGTTGTGTTGTTTTATAATACTGGAAAACATTGCATTGCTAAGAAACATTATGTTGTTACGTTGTTGAGTTGTCATAAGATTTGCATTTGGAAGCAACGAGGTGATGGGTGTGGTGAGTGAGTTGTACTCTTCTTTAAAAACAAATAAGAAACAAATTTAGAATTTATACTTCTCTAGGACTAGAAAACACCTCATGATGATGGAGGCCGGTTTCATGGAAGTCTTACCCAATGAGAAAAGGTAGTTTGTAACAAAGAAAATAGAATGATAAATTTTTGATAAGTCTTAGAAAAGAAATTAGTGGATTTTTGTATGTTGTCTATGTTAAATTAATTTACATTTAGGCATGTTAAAAGTTGCATGTTCATTAATTAAGAGTCATTTCTGATCCCTGGTGATGACTCCAAGCTTCTTATTGAGTGAACTAATGACCATTTAGAAGTAATAGGTATGGTGTTGAGCGAGTTCGAGAAGTACATTGCTAGAAGCTTATGATGAGCTACGTTACACCAACATTGTTGTAGTATGGACACCAATAACCAAGGTAGTGAACGTATATTACTTTGACTGTAACTGTAGCAGTGGAGCATTGGAATAGTGTACCGACTCGATAACTTTTAAATGTCTCTCTGGCATCAATATTATAAATTATGTCTCCAAATACATTAATGTATTTTGATAGGAAAATCGGTCTTACATCTTGCTATTGTTATTTTTATTTAAGAATTTTGAAATGAGTTGATGAAGAACAATATTACTATAAGTAGAATATAGGATGAATTCCACCCAGATGTAAGACGTTTGGCAGTGAATTATTGGGTTATGAATAGTTTGTCAATCATATTTTGTTTTATAATTAAAAATAAATTTTAGATAGTAATTATGGTACTATGAGTGCAGTGATTGGTAAACTTGGATATGGTAACAAGAATTTACTTTTAGTTACTCGTTGAAAATGAGTGATAGCTTTAGCTCTTATTTGGCTTATTGAAAACTCTAGAAATTAAGGAATTAGAGCAAAAATTTTCAACCTGATAGGTTTTATTGGAATAAGGTAGCACCTTGACCAAGAAAATAAATCCTAAGTGACAACTTGGAAATCTCATATGTTGTTTTAGTAGATATGTGACCATGGATTAAATAATAATCATATTTGTCAATATATTCCACCTACTAAGGTAACAAATGGGTGTGAACAAACTAGATTGAAAAATATAATAATAAGCAATATATAATCTGATGTGCCTTACCTTTGAAGGGGTATTTTTATTGTTTCTGCCAAATATAGATAATGAAAACAATGAAAAAGGGTTATTTTAATTAAGTACTATGGTTCATCCGTGAAATTGAATACATAGGAATGTAAATATAATAAGAAATAATATTATCATGGATAGATTATTGGAAAGCAAAATAGCATGATCTTTTGGCTTATTAACGAAAATGGAAGTCCAACAAAACTAATATAAACTATTGTTTATATAACGTAAAATTATTGCACTTAATAAGATTTGTGGAGATTCATTTGGATCCGCAAGAAGAACTGATGTGAAATGTAAATTTAATTATTTAGCAAACATAGACTTATTTGCAATACAAAGAGTGTATTGTTATTAAACAAATACTACCACCTTGCAGTAAATCGGTTTGGAAGTTTAATACTCCATGATTTAGAAAGGTGTGATTAAAAACAAAAATAAGATAAGTTTATAATCTTTTGACCTTCCTTGGAGTTCGTATTTGGTCAAGGGAATGAAACCAATAATTCTATTAGCTAATATTTTAGGAAACATTCCATGGTTGGTTAGTGATTAATAATAACCCAACTGTGTATTAATTACTTTGATTTACCAAAGTAAAAATAGATTCTATTGCTTTCTATTAAGAATTAAAGATAAGCAAGTGAGAAGTGAATTCTGTATGGGATTGAACTATGGATAGTACTTAAGTATTTTCCAGTAAGATAGACTTCTTTTGTCAAGCTTCTATGCATATCAAATGTGAATTCCATGCTAATGGATATGGAACTAATGAATGATGCCAAGGTTATTTATTAGCTAATAGAGGATTTATTATTACCTTAGTCTTTTAGTAGAATGTTGCTAAAATAGCATTATGAACTATGTGGATAATAGAAATCTTCTTATCAAACCTCAAAATATTTATTCCAAACCAAACTCATATGAAGGAGTGAGTGGAATCATTCATCAGGAAGGGTGAATGAGTTAACGTGAACACCCAATGTTGCTAAGGTGTGGATATTACATAGAGCAAGTATCAGAGAAACTATAGATTGATAGAATTGGTCTGGATTAAGAATTGGTTATACCTAGTAATGAGGGGTGGTATGGGATGCCATCTCCAGGGTGCTATGGGGTAGTACAGTGATAATTCCCATGTTCATTTGACTTAGCTAGAACAACCACAACATTTGGTATGGGATGAACCTTTATGAGTCACAATGGGCATGTGAGATGAAGTCCAAGGTTAGGGTAATGACATGGAACTAATTGACTCTGAGTAAGAGGACAATCAATTAGTCACAGGGAAATATATACATAATTTTCTTTTATACAATTGATAGAACAAGTTGACCAGGTAGTCAAAATTTTAGAATGACTAGGAGTGGGGAAGTATGCATCCACCATCTAGGTGTTATGGGCTCAATATAATAACCCCCGTCATGGATCGACCCTCATGGCCAGAAAAAAATGAATGATACTATGGTGAATCGATTCTATAAAATGGCACCTTTATGGGATTTGGTCAATCTCATCCACTTGGGTGTCTATTTGCAATAGTCTAAGAATCCCAAAAGTGGTTTGATATATTTATATTTATTTAAATTAATACTATTGATTTATTGGGTGAACAAATGTGCTAAGAACCCAAAAGCACTCTTATGAACAAAATTGTTGTTTAAAAGTGTGAAAAAAAATTACTTGAGGAAATGCTTCGCTTTTTTTATAGTACAACCAGGTGAGTAGACTTGGGTTGTTATAGGTTTACCTTGAATATTCGACATTGTTTAGCTTGATGAATAAAAACCCTCTAGGGGGGGCTACAAGTTCCATATGCCTATATGGTTATTTTAGCTTGATGACTATATTGTATTGTATTATGGTTATTTTTATTTATAGCATGACCATTGTATCATGTTTGCTATTCTTTCTTTGTTAATGAGAGAGATTATTGGCTTCTATAAACAATTAATTTTCATGTTTTCATCTATAAGTTTTTTTTTTTTTACTTTGATAATCAATTGAATGATAGTTGATTCAATTGAGTTCCTCTTATAAATTTGTACACCCTCTTAAAATATATGAGATCCAACCAGTTCACCCCCTCAATATTGTTTCTCCTTAGAATTACTACCCAACCAATTTCTTATGATTTGGTTAAAAATACTTTAAAATTATTCATTTCAACTTATTTAAACTTTTAAATAACTTAAATTAACAATACCGTATATGATGTCACCTCAAATCTTAAACCTAAATATAAAAATTCCCTATAATATAATATTTTTACTAATAATTTACTTTGATAATATTGAAAGAATATGAACACTTCAAGTGTCCAAATTGAAATCCTGCTATCTTTAAAATAATTTATCACTTTCACAAATTATATATTTTTATCTTTCCCTATAATATAATATTTTTACTAATAATTTACTTTGATAATATTGAAAGAATATGAACACTTCAAGTGTCCAAATTGAAATCATGTTATCTTTAAAATAATTTATCACTTTCACAAATTATATATTTTTAATCTTCATGAATAACAAATACTAATGTCTTCTAATAACCTAAATTATAATCAATCTTATAAATAATTTTAAAATTCAATGCAAACTTTATTTATATATATAGATAAGCTTTATCAAGTAATTTTTGAGAGGAAGTATATATATATATATATATATATATACTTCCTCTCAAAAATTACTTGATAAAGCTTATCTATTTATCTATATATCATCACTTTCCTCTCAAATGAGGTAAGATATAGATTCTCCTCTACACTTTTTTTTTTCTTCATCATTAAATAAATTTATATGATATTTTAATTAAATTTTGAACATAAAGTTAATAATCAATATAAAGCTTCTATATAATTTTTATGATTTTTAGTAAGCAATATTAGTTTTTGTTTTTATTTTTCATATAAGAATTAGTAACATTTTTTGTTTAATGTGAACATGATTCAGATTAAATTTAAAGATTGTCATTATCCTGTTCAAAAAATTAAACTAATACAATTCATCAACAAATACTCACTACTACCAATCAACCTATCTCTTTTAAATTTCCAAAACTGCATAGAAAGATATTACTTGGGATCCTTCGGTTCGTTGCAAGTCTTGTGCATTGCTTGATCCCAAGCCTTCAAATAAAATGAGCCTTTTCGGTGTTTGGGTTTAACATTCGCAAACAATGTTGAACCTTGGCTGTCTGTGTAGAACCACTCAACACTAATTCTATGCAGCCTTGGAATGTTTGGTTTAATTAAACACCCCCGTTCAACTATTATATAAGATAATATTATTAAAAAAATAACTGCTCTTTCTTGTTTCTTGTATTCGTATAAAAATATAATATTATTTATTAATAAATATTAAACAATAATTTGTACAATTTAAATCAGCTTAATGGCAGACTTTTGATTTAAAAAAACCCCTATCTTCTTATTATACGTGAAAAAATAACGGTTCTTTCTTGTTTCTTGTATTAATATTAAAATATAATAATTAATTATTAATAAAAATTAAGTAATAATTTGTGAACTTAATAGAGATTCTGAAATTTTGAACCAAGATTCATAGTATAAAATCTTAGAAAATCATAACCGCACTAAAAAGCAGTAAAAATTCTCTAACACATATTTACTAATTGTTAAATACTTAATTCTTTATTTAATATAATATTATAATAATCTTTTTAAAATTTATGGTCCTTACAATCACAAAGAAACTTAAATCTCGTTACAATAGGTCTCCTTATTCACCACTCCCCTGGACCTCTCTTTTCATATGTTTCTCTAAAGACTGTTAACAGAACGACAACTCTTTCTAATCTCCCCTTGGGTTCCAGTGAGCACCTCCAACTCAATCAACTTAACCATAGCTTGGGAGAACCGTGTGGAGAAACCTCCTTTAAGCTGTTTCCTTACAAAGTTTCTGGTTTGCCTGCTTAGAAGAGCTGCATCAGACTTAAACAATCCCTTGTTTTGCTGCAATAGGTTGTAATAATTGTCATCAAAAACTACAGGAGTATCAGGGTCCATGGGAACTGCAGTTGTCCTGTCAGAAGGACTACAAACTGTTTTCAGATGCTCAGCATAAACAGGAACCAGTGAAGGGTCGGTGTCTCCAACACCACTGTTGTTGTAGAGCCGAGGTGAGAACGAACCACAGTGAGCCTTCCCAATTGTGTGAGCTCCTAACCAAGGATAGATACAAACATAAGCAATTCCATCTTATCTATAATATCTTGCAAATAGTATACCATCATCACTTAAAACTCAATTTTAAACGTATGAATATTTTTGAATTTTAAATAAAGTTTTGAAGTTTAAGATTTTTAAATTTTAAAGTTTAAAATTTTAAAATTTTAAATAAATGTTTTAAGGTTTAAAATTTAAATTGGAGTTATATAGACAACCAAACTTTAATTGGATAAGTTGTTGAAAACTAGTAAAAACTATATTGTGGATAATTACAATGTTAATTATTATTATTATTTCTTTTAAAGAAATGGAAGGTTTTTCCTATAATTGGGAAAAGAAAATGAAGTGAGCATGATTGTAAGCCTGTTAGCTACTAATATCTAAGAGCTGTTAATATCCATCTTACTGGGTCAAAATCTTAGTAGAGAAAGGATTTTAACTGTAACTTCGGTGTAGTTATATCGTATAGGTTTTTCTAAATTATAACCGAAGACGAGCTACCATAACTTTCTAAAACATAGACCGGACTAATGTGCTGCTGTGAGAAAAAATATGTTATGGATAGGCCTGATTACCTGATGGAACAACTAGCTCCTGCACGTTGAATCCCTTACTAGTAAACATGTCTCTGAGTTGTGGCAAACGTGCAAAAGGTGATGGAATGTTAGAAGGTACTTCACTTCCTAGAGATACAAGCCCATCTCTCCGTCCTGTTCTTACCACCCACGATGGACCACCTTCAACCTAAAATACATACACAAACAATACACAATTATTATTAAAACAAAATTCAACCATAATCAAGATTCAAATAATTTTGATATGAATTAATTCTCAAACTGAATTTGGATAGTTGAATGTTGAGATGGTCTTTTCCATGGAAATATTCTAATACCATAGAGACAGCATCCCGTGTAGCCAAAGCAAGGATATCAGCACAAGACACCACTCCTGGACATCTATCCTCCAAAGCAGCTTTGGCATCATCAATGATTTTCAATCCTCTGAGGAATCTGTTTGCTAAGGTCTCCTGTTCTGCTTGATTCGTTGATGTAGATTCCAGGAGTATAGATGCATCACAACCCTAGAATAGAATAATATCATGTATTTTTAAGGTCCATTGATCGGAACACATATATTCTTTAAAACATCATATCTATATTTGGACATGGCAACATCAAACCACCAAGATCATTTTGTTTCTTATGTAATGAACAGGTATTAAAGTGGAACGAAATTCCAACATAGCTACATAAATTGAATAGTTACATGCAGGCAAGTCTACATATGGATAACAAAGAAAAATCTATTACTGTAAATATGTGTTCATAGATACCCGAAGGAAACAATCATGGAACTGCAGTCTGAGAAGAGAAGCAGCCAATGTGGGATCTTTGCTCATGTAACCATAAACTGTTTCTAGCACGATCGATTCAACATCTTCTCCATTACACTTATCTCTGTAAAATGCCAACCTGAGTCCTCCAGCTTCTCCTTTTTCTCTTCTGCCCTTTTCCATTTTATCTCTTCTGCCCTCCCCGTGAACACAGACCAAAAGCATAAGAAGGGCTATCAGGATTGTCTTCAATCCCCCACGTCCAGCCATGTTCAGCTCTAGTATTCTCGCAATTCTTGGGAACCCTTATATAAAAGGACTCTACTTGTTTGACAGTTAATGTTGTATGCTCATGTTTATATAAGCACGGAGGAGAGTGATAACTGATTGAAAAAGAGGTGGAGTATTCAATACTAGATCTTTGTATTCTTTAACGTAAAGAATGGAAAATACAACAGAAAGAGTTCATGAATTCGAGTGGCAGACAAGGATCTTGCATTGAGGAACTATTCTGAGAACTTTTTAAAATTATGTTGCAGTCCAACGCTATCCTCCGTGAAGATTTTATCTATGATAGAGCTGTAAAGGTAATCTGTCTGAGAAAATGACATCATCATCAATGTTGGAACAATGGAAAAGGATAGAAGTTCCGATTTCAACTTTCCAACCATGTCAAGAGTTAAAAGAATCAATTGCAATGCAGGTTTGAGTTTGCACTTCATGCTGCTTTTTATATACTCATGCTCAGTTAAATAACTCGATTTAATTTGAACAAATATTTTAGAATTAAAGAAAGAATGTGTACACACTTTAGAGAATTGAGAAGTTGAATTTTGAAGGAAGGTTTTATAATATAAGGAGAGTATGGTTGAATAAATATGTGAGATAAAAGAATATTATTTATAAATATTTTTTTTAGAATGATTGAATAAAACATATAATAGAATTTGAAATTATTAAATTGTTTATCTAATATATGGTTAATGGTTGAATAAATTACTTCTACTCTATTTTTATTTTATTTGACATAATATTAGTTGAAAATAAATATACAAATGATATAGACTCAATAAAATTAGTATAAAGAATAAATTAGAATAACTTGTTTATATAATTTGTGTGGGGTTTCTATTTTTTAGAAGCAAATTGTGATTAACTAGTAAGGCAATAAGCAATTAGTTGAAGGAAGTTCATTGAAGTGATAATAGATTAAAAAAAGTAATTTTTTTTAATCTAATTTTATTTTATTTTATCAACGTGGCATAATGATATTAGAGCAACTTATTTAATAGTGGTATTATAATAACTTGGATAATATGTTGTATTACTTAGAAAAACCTAGGTCTTATCCTTGAAAATCCAACAATTCAACATGTTGAGATTTTGTCATTTCATAATTTAGGTTCTATTTTAACTTTTGCTTGCCCTTACAAGGGTCACTAAAGTAAAATCATCCACAAGTTTAGAACCAAGCCAACAAACAATAATCCCTTAATCCATAAGTATATTAATAGATAATAATCTCTTATCATTGTGTTGAGATATTATGCAATCTAGATAAAATTTCAAGATACCAACATTTGTACAATATATTTTGGGATACAAAAAACCAATAATATGTGAATTTACCACATTTAGATGTGTTTTATTACTAATTAACATAATTAGTCATCTAGATGTGGTATATTTAGGATTTATGTAGTGTTATTATTTGATTGTACAAAAACCTCTACTTACAAATTACTTAAAATTGTATGATTAATTCTTACTGTTGGTATATTGTAGGTGTATTCTATTATCTTCATGTATCTCTATTTATCAACTTTTCTTTTTATGGTTTCTTGATTCAAGTGATGATTTTATGTTTATTTATATATAGTTTACTAAATATTTATGTTTAATTTTATTTTATTCTTGCTTCCAAAAATACTATGGTATCAAATCAAATGTTGTCTTTTTTCACTCAATTTTAGTCAAGCAAATATATAGTAGATATATAAAAAGGGATTCATATTAGAGTATAAGATAGAATAGGTGATGGAAGGGAAAATTTTACAGTCCATATAATGTATTTGGCTTATGAAGGCACTTTTTGAATAAATTTGATAGTACCCTTGCATAGGTTTACCAATCTTATCAGGCAAATTATTTTTCATCTTTGTTATCCATGACAACAAAAAGAGTCTCACATGAAACATCTATGGTCAAAATTTGATATTTGAGGTTTGAATACATCACCATATCTTAGGATATCATTAACTATGCTCATTGAGATTTGTTGGACTAATACCTTACATTATAGATTCTTTTTAAGATTTTAAAAAAACTTGATAAATTTACACCAATATTCCTCTAGATATTTTGCATGGAGTAAGTGCTTGCTACTATGACACACTTTAGCATCATGATTTTTTTTGCAATTCATACAAAAAGGGCCTTCACATGAAGATAGTTTTGTGCTTCCAAACCAAAATTTAGACCTTTTTTCAAGCCTACTTTTGCACAAAAAAGGATTCATACATAAGTTTTGTTTTGACTTGGATATTGACATGGTAGATATTATGGTAGAGGATGAAATCTAGCAAATAGGATTTCATGCAAAGAGACCTTTGTATGAAGTTATATTCATATGACGTTTTTTCCATTATAAAAGACCATGTGAAAGGCTCCAATGACCTCATTATTTGGTGTCAATATAATATGGACAATGAGATGAGTTATGGATAGCAAAATCTATGTGTGAATCTCAAAAGACCCTATAGACCTATACCAAACTCATCCACATAACTATTCAAACTATCCACATTAGCATCCATGACCACTTACTATTTTCTAGATATGTTCCTAACCTTGGGAATTTTTTTCTGTTGAAAAAGGTTTATTTTTCCAAAATTTAAAAGAGGGAATTTTTTAAAAAGAGTGGGAAAAGAGGGGGGGTTCGAAAATATAGAGAGAGAATTTTTATTGGAAAAAATTGATGGTCTTTTTCCAATAAGAGGGTTTTTTTTGTTTAATGAGGGGTTTTAAAATTTGGAATGTTTATTTTTTAACTTTTAAATATATACTTTTAATAATGGAGTGGATTATGTTGAAATGAAGGCTATATGAATTGACTCAAACCATATAAAACACAAGAAATCATATAATGGATGAAAACCTAGCTTTAATCCATAATAATTTATTAATTTTGTTGAAATTATAAATCAGTTCAAGCCTTTTCAACCAAACATGTACCCAATCACTAGAGAGACAAGTAGGGAGAGTGTGCACAGGCAGTCTACTTTTGAGAAGTTTGATGGAGAATTTCTTTAGTTCCATATACTAGAGCATTGACTATGTTAAACACATAAGAATAAAATTTAATATTAAAAGGTTACCAGATATGTTTAATAAAGATGAATATACAGGTTTATTTATGCACAATTAAAACCACCTAATACTGATGAGATTCCACAATATTTTATTTTTATGTTTCATTGTGAGTTCTAATATAATATTAATGCTTATTATACATCCACACCATTTGGAGGGTACAATTTAGTTTACCTGTGTGACTAATATAAGTTTAGGAGGAGAGTCCTTGGTGATGATGAGTGAACTAAATATTTATGTGAGGAGAAGCCATCAAACATTAAATTTATAATCCATGTAGTTTTTTGAAAGTGGATGAGGTAGTCAATAATATACTTTCATCTATTTTTAATCATACAAGTTAGATTGTAAGACCTATCCAAGAGTTATACTAGTTAAAGTAGGTTGTTTATAGTTATATGGCTACTAGTTTTACTCCTTATGACCCACCCCTTCTAGATATTCCCCATGAGGTATTATAGATAGCCATGGAATTACTAGAGGAGGATATTTATCCAAATTCTATTCATATGGATTAGCTTTCCCATCTTGCTCACACACCCTTGCAGGATTTCCATGTAAAGTATGATACACATTTATCACATTAAGTTTCTATGAGTGTTCTGGTTAGGACATGGACCACCAATACAATCATTATATTACATCATCTTCTAATGGTTGCATGTACATATCATCTTATTTCTAATAAAAATATTAGGTATCCATTATCCTATCCTCAAGCTACCTACTATCATGTAGACACTTATATAGATAAATAAAACAATCATCGACATGGGAAGATATCTATGTTTAAAATAATTATCATGATCATGATGGGAAGGGGATGTAAATTTTTATACTATTAACCATGTACATGATGAGAAGATGGATTTCTATGTTCACATAGTCATTAACCATTTGTATGTTATGGAGAAGATTGTGTATATTATGTGTGAAGTGGATTTTAGTATTAATGTGGTAGAAGAAAATTGCACTAGTGTTTCTCAAAACTTATCTCATCCTACACCACATCTATAATATATGATGAATAAGGATGTCATGATGAGGGTGAGCAAATAGGAAAAAGTGCACCCATAATATTACGATACTATAAGATTCCAAGACTTTAGTAAAAATAATTCCAATCTATAATTTGAGCCTAACATAAGAGTATGTGATCCTAAACTTGTACTCAAGAACTTTAATTATTTATTTTTCTCATTTGATTTTTTTAAAATACTTTAATCACGTGCATGTATGTAAAAATTCATATTAAACTATATTATATGCATGTAGGTTTTTTGGAGAGATTGAAATAATATAGAGCTCAATAGCCATTGGTATTGTAGTCTAGACATGCATTGCATATATTCTCCTAAAAGTAGGTGCATTATGCAAGTCACAATGCTTTATCCACTCATTCTCCTCCTAATGTTCATGCTTTGATGGATAAATAATGAGGTGGTTTTGATGTTGTAATTGTTTATGTTTATCAATCCTATGGGATACCACACATGGAGCTTATGAATATGGACCCAATATTTGTATACACAATATAGATACCAATCATATTACCATTGGGAAATTTATACATGTTGTAATTTACTAATTTATGAATTTTAAAATTATTTATTTAATTTACAATATAATAAACATAGATGGATGATATGATAATATTTAGATATATAAAATGGGCTTGCCCATTCACTATAATTACATTCTTGACTATAGTAATTTTTAATTTACATTTACATATATATCTCATTTTATTTTTTATTTTATTGTCTATTTTAGTTTTAAGATAATTATTTTTGTGCACCTGGATATAGATACATTATCCATGGAGATTGACACATCATCATATGCTTCAAATACACAATTTTTCTTATCTACCATAGAAATATATGTTTGCACTTTCACATAAGATAATAATATTAAATATGGACTTGAGTTTTTATTTTTTAACTCTAAAAAGGGAAAAAAAATTCAATTATGAAATATGTCACTAGATCAAACTTGGTGTTAATAGGGGTGAGGAATCCAATAAATTAGGAACAAGGACTTGCACCTTTAAGCTTTCTACCCCATGGGCAAAGAGCATGGTAAGTGTTGGGGTTTATAAACCACTCAAGTCCCATAACACAATTAATGTGGGATTATTCACAAACACTATACAAAATATACTAACAAAATAGATAGGTTCACATTAGGATAAGACTATACGACAATAAAACACTCCCATTGTTAGTTAGGAATTAAAGTGTGTCATATTTGTACAACAAAATCCATAACCTAAAAATTACTAGGTAATCATATTAACGTTTTTATAATGTGGATATTGTGATTCATTTATTGAAGAAAATTTGGCCTCATGACATTCAATTTCCAAGAACATAAATATTGAATTATGAGAAGATTTTATTCACATATTATTTAAATTACCTAGTATTTCTAAATATTGTATTTAGAAATCCAAATTAGATAGAAGTGACACTTCACAATTATTTAGAAAACTTAAAAAGATAGCACATTGTAAATCTATCACTGTTATCATAATTAATGTTTAAAATAGAGTGATCTATCCAAAAAAGAAATCATTGATCGTAACTCTCATTCAATCAAATAATAATAAAATTACTCCTTTGGGAAACTATATTTATATAATTACATAAACAAAAAAATCAAAATCAAAAATGATATATATTGTCCAGTCAATCTCTTTATGTCCTACTTGATGACTTTATGTTTCATTTTTGTATATTATAAACTATTTAAAAGAAATCAAATAAATAAAATAATAAAAGCAAAAGCAAAAGGCATAATTTATTCCATCAACTTTTATCTCTCTTCATTTCATGTAGATTTATCTACAAAAGTAAAATTTTGCAAAACTAGAAAATTGTTCAAGTCTAAAATTATAAAAACAAAAATTAACACAAGACCATAAAATTACAAACATGCTTTTTTTGTAAAACCTATTATGCCCAAAACCAAAAAAAAATAAATCCTTTTATTTTTTTGCAAATTCAAATGTGCACAAAACCAATTATATTCAAAATCAAAAGATTCTGAAATTGACCTAAGAAATCAAATCAAAATCACCAAGTACATGTTAAAGCAATATAACATATGACTCGACCAATTATGTCCCAAGGTAGCCAGCGGTAGGTAGAAGGATTAACCCATTAACGGGAAGGAAAAAAATTCCAAATCACCCCTCATGGAAACAATGTGTATCAACTTCTCATTTTCTTCAATGCTCATTTTAAACCTATTATATATTTTCTCCTTGGGTTGAAACAAAATGGATATTGGTTCCTATGATGTGATGACTATACTATAGCACTTTATTCTCAAACTTGTAATCACCAAATAGGATTTGATTCTTTGTATTTTATATTTGAATAAAATATGTATCCTATGTATGAAAATTAATGAATATTTATTATATTTATAAAATCCATATATCTAATATAAAATAAAATTTTAAGTTTGGAATAAGTTTGGAATAAATTATTAAGTTTGGAATAAATCCATATATCAGAAGAATCCATGTATGCTGGTTATTGTGTTTTGGATCGGCAACGGTTTGGTGAGGAGGAGGTTCCGTGGTGGAAGCAAGTTTGGAATAAGTTTATTTGGCCGAAGTGTAGTTTTTATGGGTGGCAAGCTACTCATAATCGTTGTCTCACTTGGGATAATTTTCAAAAGCGTGGGTTTGCTCGGCCCCTCTTTATGCTATAACCGTGGGAAGGTCGAAGAATCCGTTGGGCATTTACTTCTCCAATGTGACTTTGCTCGACAAGTCCGGAATTATTGGTGGGGGAGTATGGAATCACCCTTGTTCGCATGCTTCATCAATAGTTGATTTTTGGAGGAGTATGGGGGCGGCCTCCTGCAGCGGCTTTCTTTTTACAAGTTGGATGGAGTATTGGTCCTTCATGCATTTTTTGGCAGATTTGGCTTGAACGGAATCGTCGGATTTTCCAAGGTAAGGAGTTAACTACTTCCCAGATCTGGCAGAGGATTTTGCGAATGATCCAGAAAGCGTGTTCGCAAAATGTCGGATTATTTCTCCCATGGACCATGCGGAACGTCAGATCATGGAAAGATTAGGCTTGATGGTTAATGGTCCTGGTCCTAATGTCTCTTGCAGATGGATGGGTAGGAATAATCGGGTGCGGAGGGCCGGCAAATGGAATCCGCCTCCTCCGGAGTGCTGAAAATTAATACGGATGGATCTTCCCGGGGTAATCCGGGTAATGCTGGTATTGGTGGTGTGGGGCGGGATAGTAGTGGTACTATCCAATTTTTTTTCTCTTTCTTTAAGGGACATCATTCTAATAACTTCATGGAAGCACTCGCAATTTTATATGCTTTGGAGCAAGGGTATGCTTTGGGTTGGCGTCGGATTGTTTGTGAATCTGATTCTCAGATTGTTATAAATTTGTTAAATTCTAGAGAGTCTTCATGGTTGTTGGCGGTTGAGTTGGGTTGCTCGACAAATTCTTAATATCTCTGCTCACTTGGACTTCATTTCTTTTGTGCATATTCCTCGAGAGTGGAATAGGGTAGCGGATTTGTTAGCTAAATGGACCTCTAAGTTTCAAGATGGTTGGGATGTTCAAAATTGGTCTCAACTTTCTTCTGATTGCTCTCAATCTCTCTCTTCTTTATTGAGATCGGATATGTCTGAATAGCTTCTGCTTTTTCTTTGTATCATGAATGTTTTGTTGAGTTAATAAATTTTTACCCTCTTTTACAAAAAAAAAAAAAAATTTAAACACATAAACTTGATTTGAAATATAAACAACATTAAATTACAATGGATAATGTAATAAAAATTTTAAATTTATTTCAAGAACAACAAATCACATTTTAAGGCATTTCCTTCTTCATCAAATTTCGGTTGTAATAACTTTGAATTGACCTATGTGTATCTCAGTAAATAATAATCATAATCCTCCATTTGATATGTTCTATATCACTACGAACACATCTCTTATAAATGTAGGATATTGATTTATTAACCACATGTTAAACAAATAATTTGTATTAGGTGACATTAATATGTGTACACATATGCATCTATGTATAGTTAATAAGCAAAGTACTAACTTTAGAATATGTACATGTATTTCTTCATATATCCAGATATGTTATTATATATAGTGAAATACATGAACTCTTCATTTATATATTTAGTGGAATACATGAAGTCTTCATTTATTACCTTATTGGGAATAACTATTAAATGTGCTATGCCTATAAGGGTAAGTATCTTATCCTTTCAATCTAAAATATAACCTATATAATAAAACATGTCATGATGTCAAGTGTTTCTAAATATAATTTTTGTAGATACCTGTGTTAACTATTTTACAAATAATTCCTATTTTATATGTATTTCATTTAGAAAACCACAGATAAAATATATTACAATTAGAATAACATATAATTTACCTTGTGCAATAGAATCATATTTTTTAGTTTGGTCTTATTTATAAGAAACACAATAACATGAACTAACCCTCATTTGAATAGCGAATAAACTATTGTGGTCTATAGTTATGATTGACTGAATGCCCTTTATGTCTTTTATAGTTTTAAAATGATGTGCACTCTCATTATAATTGTCTACAATATGCCCATGAATGCACATGTAAATTAGATGGAAAATTTGTAAAGTTATAAAAGTTAAACGAAAATTTTAAGATATTTTAAAATAACTTAAAATACATCAACTATTAATTCCTTAAAATTTAATATACTTGTAAAAAACCAAAAAAATATTTGGGGTGGTAGTGAATCAACTTATTTTACTTTTGTATAAGGTATATGAATACTACACCATTTGACCATAAATTTGACATCAACAAAATTTATTGCATCATGTTACAATTGGGATCATCAAAGAGAATGATTTACTACTACACATGCACCATCATATTCCCTACTACCATATCCTATCTCATAAAATATCCATAAAGTTAGAATTTTGTTCTTATCATGTAATTGGAAAAGTTAATAAAATGATCAAACTTATTTAAATTGTCATACACATCCATCTAACCATGCTCAATTCTCCTTGAATATTACTTTTTAATATTTTAGGATCATGTAAAAGAGATTAAAGCAATGTTAGGCATAATGAGTATGATGATTAGGATCAGTATTGATGTAAAAGTGCATTTTTTATTCATACAATGATTTTCATTAATACTCTAAATGATACCAACAAACTCCTTTGAATGCCTATAAGATACACATACCATAACTCATACTTAATTATAATGGTAATATTGGATTTGAATTCCTTTTTGTAATATAGATGTATAGTTTTCAAAAACATCAACCATGAATAAAATTATTCCTCTTAGGAATGTTTCTCTTTCCAAAAAAAAATGTATATCCTACCACTTTTCACCACGACTATGTTTGATATACTAATAAATTTATTTTGTATAAATATTTTCCATGAAGCCCTTTCCTAGAAATCTAGACATTACAAAATTAATTCTCTTTGATTAACCACCATGACTTATTTTGTAGGTCAAATATTCATGGGTTTTTCATTTTACCAAATGATCTTCTAAATCATCATGTTGGCTATGCACTAGATTTTTTATATCACCATAATCCATAAAAGTATACAAAATACAATTTATATTATAAAATCCTCATATTATTCTTTGTCACAAAGAAAAGAAGAATTAAAACCACTTGATTACAAAGAGAAATATCAACCTCTATATGATTTTTGAATTGAACATAAATCAGGTGGTGTAAGTTGAACTCCACATAATATTGATAATAATATTTCTTCTCATATTTATTTTTTCATGCATTTAATTGCTTTAATGTTTCAAAGTCACTATGGAATATTAGAATGTCCAAGTATATTTTCTTGAATTTTCATCTAATTTTATATAAGGTGCAATCCACATAAAAATTAGTTGTTTCCTCCTTAGATTGTGTGGTGTTTAATTTTACTATTAACACATATCTTATACTTTATAATACTAAACTTTTAGCAATCTAAAAAGTTTTAGCTTTTTATTTTATGTCATTTGATATTTTATCCTAGTAAGAAAGTCATGGAGATAGTAGTTAATTATCTTGGAAATCAATTTCTTCTAATTTATTTCTTTATTCTTTGTACCATGGGTGTGCTAACATTGAGCCACTTAGTTAGATACCTAAGCATCCATAGCCCATTGTTATACTTACAACTATTTTCTTAATAACTAGTTGTCCATTATTAATAAACCAAAAAAAATACTCATCAAGAGAATTTGGGTTTTTCAAACCCACAAATGCAAAAAAAATGGGGTAGGACCAATACCCTTGAAATTAGAGATCAAGTCATGATTGTATCTATATAAGGCCATTTATTCTAGTATACTTTATCCAATGGTGATTCGTGGCCTTTATTTTGACTATGGAAAGAATCCATTGACTCTTTGAGATGTTGATCTTTTTCTAGGAACCGCAAAGAGCATTTTTAGTGCAATTTTTTGTGTTTCTTCAAACTCTTTTGGAGATTTTTCGTTTAACAAATATATAAATAAACTATGTCTATCTAAGATAGGATATGAAGGAATCCCCATTGGGCCCTCCTAGGATGTTATTCTCATATTCGATTATGTAGCACCAAAAAAGTGCTTTTTCTACCTAATTGATGCCCTACTTACTCTAATATGATTCATCACTTTCAAAAACTATATATTTTAAATCTTCATGAATAATAAATGTTAACCCTATCGATGTTTTAAATATTCATTTCTTTAATATTATCTATGGTCAATATGAAAGTTCACCAATCATTGACATTTCAAATTCTTTCTGCATCTTATTTGCTAAATATTTACATGACTCATCATTGCTGCTGCCAAAAATGATATCATCTATGTATACAACAAGGACAATGAGATGGCCATTCTCTGTTTTGACATACAAATTGCTATCCACCATACCTTTTTTGAACCCTTGTTGAGTAAGATAGTTGTCTAGCCTTGCATACCATGCTCCGGGTGCCTGTTTCAAGCCATACAATGCTTTCTTCAACTTGCAAATGAAGTTGGGATTATCACCGAGTTGGAAACCATCTGGCTGCTCAATATAGACCTCTTCTTCAAGTTTTCCATTCAGAAATTCTGATTTCACGTCCATTTGATAAACTTTGAAATTCTTGTGAACTTCTAAAGCCAAAAACATTCTAATTGCCTCTAGTCTAGCCACTGGTGCAAAGGTTTCCTCAAAGTCAATACCTTCAACTTGTGCATAGCCTTTACAGACCAATCTTGCTTTATTCCTATTGTACCTTGCTTTTACTTATTTAGTATAGTATGATCAACACTCAACTCTCAGCTGCACAAATGTTACTCCCAAATCAAAAGTGACCGACTCTCCAGGCAGCCTGCACATAATTTCTTCAGCCTTTTGACTGCCACCTCCTCCGTGACTGACGACTTTGCCTCGCATCCATTGTGTAGCTCAATGTCTCTGGTTTCTAATGGCTGCCATGAATTTTTTCATCGCCTACACAGGTATTGACAGTGGACCGTTACATCTAGCGTTGGAGCCTCAATCTGTGCATAGTCATCAACACTCAGTATTCTGCTTCTTGCTAGGGCATATGTCAGGGCTACTCAATGTCTTAGGTGAACATTCTTCACGTGATTCTAGGGAGCATTTCTCCTCGCTGCGATCAAGGGATTCCTCGGGCAATATCTCACATTTCTCAAATAATGCAAGACTTTCTTAGGTGCACAGGCATCTTGTCCTCCTTGGCGCTTCACCACCTAGGCACTATTCTCTCAACGTCTTTGCCTTGCATGTGCCACTTGGCACTCTTGACCAACTGGGTGCTAGTACCACTATTTGCTTTGACTCTGGCATCTCTTTGATAATGGCTACTTCTTTAGAGAAAATTGATGCTCTCTTATACCAAACGATGTGTTGTATTTTTGGTTAAGAACCTCACGCTTTCCACCTACACGTTGGCAGTAATTTTCATAATGATCATGAAGAGCTTTACCATAGTCCTCCCTCGATATTGGTAGATGAATTGAGACATACTCACAACATGGATTCTATTTTATCCATAGATTGGGAATGTTACAGTCTTCAAAACCAGCACCTGCCAGCTTATGCTTCCATGACACATCGACTTGTGCTGCATGTTCTATCTCAGATAACGCCTATCAGTTGCATCGAAAACCTAGTTGTTCACCATGTTGTTCTGCTGAAGCACATCAGTTTGACACTATCTCCACAAACATCTACATGAACTGAAACACATTTTGACAACTATACGACAACTCCCCCTGACTACTTGCCTTTCATCCTCAGATAACCAAACAACATAGGAGCATTAAAATAAAACTTTAAGATTTCTCCCCTTGAGGATGTGCTACCTGGAGTTGCTTAGTGCAATAGAGGAGTAGTCTCCTTCAGTCCAAGGAGACACGATTTCCTCTCTTCTTTCTTTCTCCAAGCTTTCTTGAACTTGGGCTTGAGTTTTTCAACTGCATCCCTATTTTGAACCTTTTCGTGAACTTGAAAATTTCTCTTGGGTGGTTGTCTCTTGTGCATCCTTGATGGATGATTATTTTCCTTTCTTTGATGCACATGCTTTCTTCCCTTTCTATGTTGCATTCTTTGCATCTGATGAAATCTACTGTCTTGCCTTAGATTAGATACAATAGTTCTTGGACAAAACCTTGCTATGTGCCCATGACCATTACATTTGAAACATTGCATATGGTGTTCAATCAAAAAAGTAGATGTATTTCTACCAGCATAACTCTTTGATCTATTATTCAATCCACAATAAATTTCCTTGTGACCATAATGGTTGCATCTAAAACAATAGCCATTAAAAGCATTATTATGAATAAAGTGAGAGTGATAGAACCTCTTTCGTTGTGGTTGCTTTGCTTGTAGATCTCCTTTGAGATTTTCTTCCTTTTGAAGATTCAGCTTCAAGCTTTTCTTGCTTTGATCCTTCAGCAATGGACTTCTTCTTCTCTACAGATTTAGAAGATGAAGGTTGTTCAGCTTCACATCCAAGACCAAGCTTACACATGGGACTTCTTTGTTGCCTTATCATTTTATCTAGCAACTCTGTTCTCTTCTCAAATTTGAGATTTGTATTGGCCTCTTCTAGTTGTTTCCTCAATAAAACAATCTCCTCTTCTTGTTTGCAGCAAACAATCTCTTTCTCATTGATCTGTGACCCGAGAGTTTCTTCAATCCTTTTGGACTCTTCTACTTGTAGCTTTAGATCACTAAAAACTTTGTTAGATTCCTCTTCACGTTTGCTACATACATCAACTTTATCATCCAGGTGTGACTTCAAGGCTTCTTCTATTTTCTTGGATTTATGAATTTGTAAGAAGAGATCTTCGATCTTATCCCCATATTCTTCCAACTTCTTGGATAGTCTTCTATTCTTTTTCCTTTCTTTATTCAACTCTTCAAGTGCAGCGATCAACTCACCTTCTAGATATACTTCAGCCTCAAGGTTTTCATCACATACTTCAGAATTCACTTCTTCAACCTTTTCTAGTTCAATTTTCTCTTCCATAGGAACTAAAACTGACTGAGATGCCTTATTGGATGAGGATCTATTCTTCTTACCCATTGCGTACTAATCCAAGATCAACCCTAGCTGATTTAGCTTGATAAGGGAAACTTGGCTTTGATACCAATTGTTAGTCTCACAATGACATTGAGAGGGGGGGGTGAATCAGTGTAGCTCTTTAAATCTTAAATATTCAACTCTTAAAGCCAAAACAATGAAAACTTAAAACCACATAAAGAAAATATAACAAGATAGCATCACACAACACAAGATGTACCGAGGTTCACCAATTTTGGCTACTCCTCAAAAATTGACTATTTGGACTCCCATCCAAATCTAGCCTTTGCAAAGTAACAACTTTACAATCAATTTACTAGCACCCATTGGAAGGAGCACCAACCCCTGATTTATCTGCACTAACAGAAAGGAGCACCAACCCCTGATTTATCTGCACCAACAGAAAGGAGCACCAACCCCTGATTCCAAGCACCAACTTGGACTTTTTGAAGCTAGAAGATTGACATAAAAATGCCTTCACTTTTACAAGACCCTGACTGGTCTATTGCTTACTCAACATCGCCCACAATTCACATAACACACACCCTTCTCGGTCACCTATCGCACACCTCTCGCTCTCCTCTCGTGCTCTTCGCAAGATAAAATCCCCAACTAAAATTCTTCGAGCAACACTCCTTTTATAACCATCCTTTCTCTTCGTAACTCCAGTTGTAACTCCTTCTTTCATTTCTCATATGCCACTTGTCAATTGTAACGCCTTCTTTATGTAACTCCTTTTGTATATATAGAGTGGGCATTTCGTCAAACACGTTACATGCAACGAATTGACACCATATTCTCCTACTATGACTGTTCGTCTTCTCGGTCATGACTGTTCGTCTTCTCGGTCATGACTGTTCGTCTTCTCCTTGCATGATTGTTCGTTTTCTCTTTTGTGCATGCATGCGTTTTGATTTCCAAAAAAGCTTTTCATTTTTATTTTAACGACTATTCGTTTTCTCCTTCCACGACTATTCATTTTCTATTTTAATGACTGTTCATTTTCTCCTTCCATGACTGTTCGTTTTCTCCACATGGGCATGCGTCTATTTCTTTCCACGTGTAACGACCATCTTAAATGATTTAAAATCATTAAATATTCCTTATGGGTCCACGTCACTATGCAGTCTTCAGTTTTACCATCCTAGTCTTTAGTCATGAAAATGCGACATGTCACGATATCGCGACACTTTTGTTTCACTGCCTTCCTGGCATTTTCGAGTCGCGAAAATGCGACATGTCGTGATATCGCAACACTTTTGTTTCACTACCTTCCTGCCCTTTTCGAGTCACGAAAATGAGACATGTCGCGATATCGCGACACTTTTGCTTTCTCTGCCTTCCTGCCCTTTTTGAGTCGCGAAAATGCGACATGTCGCGATATCGTGACACTTTTTCTTTCTTTGCCTAGTTGCCCTTTTTGAGTCATGAAAATGCAACATGTCGCGATATCATGACACTTTTGCCTCCTTGCTTCTTTTCTTGCCTTGTACCCTTGAAAATACAACATGTCGTGATATCGTGACACTTTCACCTCCTTGCTTCTTTTCTTGGCTTGTACCCATGAAAACACAACATGTCGTGATATCATGACACTTTTGCCTTCATACTCTTCCTCTTTACTTTTGTCGTGATATCGCGACACTTCTGCCTTCTTACTTTCTCTCTCCTCCTTTAGTCACGAAAATGTGACATGTCGCGATATCGCGACACTTTTTCTCCTTTGCTCTTTCTCTTGCCTTCGGGTCACGAAAACGTGACATGTCGCGATATCGTGACACTTTTTCTCTCGGACTCTCTCTCTTGCAATATGTCGCGAAATCGTGACACTTTTTCTTCCGTACAATCTCTCTTGCAATATGTCGCGAAATCGTGACACTTTTTCTTTCGGACTCTCTCTCTTGCAATATGTCATGAAATCGCGACACTTTTTCTTCCGTACAATCTCTCTTGCAATATGTCACGAAATCGTGACACTTTTTCTACTTGCCTCTTTCTCTTCCAACATGTCACGAAATCGTGACACTTTTTCTTTCGTACTATCTCTCTTGCAATATGTCGCGAAATCGTGACACTTTTTCTACTTGCCTTTTTCTCTTCCAACATGTCGTGAAATCGCAACACTTTTTCTTCCGTACTATCTCTCTTGCAATATGTCATGAAATCGTGACACTTTTTCTACTTGCCTTTTTCTCTTCCAACATGTCGCGAAATCGCGACAGTTTTTCTTGCTTGCGCTTTCTCTTCGAACATGTCACGAAATCGTGACAGTTTTTCTTGCTTGCACTTTCTCTTCGAACATGTCATGAAATCGTGACAGTTTTTCTTTCTTGCACTTTCTCTTCGAACATGTCGTGAAATCACGACAGTTTTCTCTTGCGCTTTCTTTTCGAACATGTCACGAAATCACGATAGTTTTTCTTTCTTCTCAACATGTCGCGATATCGTGATAGTTTTTCTTTCTTGCTCAACATGTCGCGATATCGTGACAGTTTTCTTCCTTGTGATTTTCTTTTGATTTTTAGCATATGGGCCACTTCGATCTTTTGGAAAATCACTGTACATACTCTGAAGAACCTCTTAACTCCTGTCCACTGCATCAACCGATCTATCTGACTATGTTGACAACAATGACAATATTTTTGCTGCACCTTGCTCAACATTGTTTTCCTTTGTGTCACTCTAATGTGGATCTTCTCCTTTACCCCAATGATGTGGTTCATCCTTGGTCATCGGGTCAACCCCTCTCTGACCCATATCACTTGTTTGATGTTTTGATCTACAATATCCCTCACATTTCCTAATGTTGAAGGTAATATTCCCCCTATAATATGTCCTCCTTATCTATCATGTTTTACACCTCTCCCTTGTGACACCATAGGCCTATTATGGGGTGTTAATCTTATTCAATGGTGCATTAATATTTCTCGTATTGGTTCTATCCTCTTCATTATTGGTAGCTTTACATACTTACCTTGTACTAGGTTGTTCATAATCCACCACAAACCACTTGGTAATCATACCCAATCATGCATTAGTATCTTCAATTTTAATCCTCAAGCCTCCTTGTTGCATCCCCATGTCATATGTGTGTGCTCTAGTGTGTAAATTCTCAAGGTACTCTCTATGATTATCACTTATTCCACTGTCCAATGTAATGGAAATTCCACCTATTTATCCTTTCCAATGTTGATGTTAATGATAAAGAGATTTTTAGGGCATGAAGTTAATCGATGGTCACAAATACACATTGGTATGCATAATATATTATTCTTGACTCTTCCAGCATCCCAAAATGGTAAGCTTTTAAGAGTGTCTTAGGCCTGGAGTTTCTCCAATTATCACTACAAATGCTTCTAGCCCACTCATGTCCTATTTATTGGTCCCTTTTTTACCTAGTGGTCTAAAGAGAGTTGTGTTGCATAGGGACCCCTTGGTCTCTGCTCTCGTTTCCCCTACCACCATCATCAATTCCACCATCCCCACTTACCCTACCATCTTTCTTACTTCCTCCTTCCCCACCTTCCTTGGCACTTCCTCCTATCACTGCCCTTGCGTCCTTAATCCCTACCCTCCCTATCACCACCCCATATGTATTCCTCTCTACACCTTGATTTCCCCTCCTCTGACCATGGGCAATTATAAATTCAAGCCAAATACCCTCTAGTTGGATGCTACTATGGAAGAAATATTTAGATAGTATGGTCTCCTCATGTTCCTGCAAAAGTTCCATGGTAATGATATTGAACTTTTCTTGGATTTGGCTTAGTCTTGGGAAGATGGCATTTTGACTATTAGCAGGATTAGATTCATAATCACCATTGATCTACTAGAAAAACAATTTGGGATCCCTAACAATGGATAAATTATGCAGTTGTACAAACACTCCCTCATCGATGATTTATCCTACTTTTTTGATAAAGGTGAAAGGCTCGGTAAGGACAAGGGAGACATTATTAGATAATATATTCCCAAGCCCTAGACTAGGGTCATGGTGTCATTCCTCCAATACTTCACTGTGGATGACCCTAATTCCATTCTTTATAGTTTCCATCTAGCTTTCCTCAACCATATTCATGGCAACAAAGTCGTTAACATCCCTTATTATCTTTTTAGATCTATCGAAAGATCAATCTAAAATATCAAGAAAAAACTTTTTCCCTTCCTATTCACCAAGGACTCCAACTTATTATTTACATACATGTCCTTAATAGAGATTCTAGTAAAGCAATTATCTCATGCATTATTGGTGCCTTGGACCCTCCCCAACTATCAAGTCACTGTGAAGGCCCTCCTCCTACTATTCCTAAAAAATTTACTCCAAATGCAACCTCTCCCAAGACTAGCCACATGCTAGAGGTTGATGTTGAAGCTCATGTTACTCCTCCAACTATTATATTTGAAGGTTATCATCACTCATCTCACAACAAATCCTAAATGGAGAAGCATAATTTTCCCATTATTTTATAATAAGATGGAGACTTCTCTGAAGACTCTCCCTCTGGCATCCATAAATTCAAGGGAGAAGATGCTCCAATGCAATCCTCCTCTTAGAAAGGAACTCCTTTGTGTGGCTCCTCCAAGCCTTCCAACCATAGCTAGTAGTATGTATGCATCTCCTTCATCACCAAGAAGGAACTCCTTTGGATGATCTCATAAGTGTGATGTCTCAATCCACTAAAATGAATGCTTTATTGTTGCAACAAGCCATTGTCATCCTGGAAGAATTTTACAACCAGTTTGAAGGTGATAAACCAATGGACATTGTCAACTCCCCTATTCTTGGAATAGATAGTTGATTGGTTTTTTATCCTTGGACCTTTTGTGTTTTTCTCTTTGCTCATTTGGGCAGTCCTCCCTGTTCAGAGAACCCCTCTTTAGTTTTTTGGTTATTGTCCTACTATCAGATACTATCTCTAATATTTTTGTTGTCTCTTTTGGTTGTGGGAGATAACCTCCCTTGCTGATATTTTTGTATAACGTTTAGGTATCCTTTCAAAATACCTTCCTCCAACTAATTAAAAAAATAAATGTTAATATTAAAAAAATTTCATGATCTAAATTGTAGTCACTCTTAGAAGCACCTATTAGATTTAATACAAACTTTAAAATATGTCCCTTCTTTTAAAATTCTTCCTCTCAAGAAATATTTGATACAGTCAAAAAAATATATTACCACTTTTCTCTCAAGCAAGGCAAGATATGAAGAGAAGGTATTCTATATTGTCATTCTTTCACCATGCTAAATTTATGACCATGATTTCAATGTGATCAATGTAATAAACTCTACATAATAATAAAATAAGAAGATATAATTATTTTTTAGGATTTCTAAAATAAGATAATGAACATACGATATTAATACAAAAGTATCCCTCATAATAACAATAATTAAGAAGACATCTTATCCATAAAATGATATCAAAATTATTATAATATAATATGATATTTTAGCCAAACAGTATAACTTTATAAATCGTAGTCATATAAATAAATTTGTAAATAATTATATATATTTACTACTTATAATTGATATATAATAAAAAATTTTAACTTTCTAATTTTAATTATAAATTTTATAAAAATATATTTATTATATTTATATATAACATTTTAAAAAAACTTTCTTATCAAATTCTTCTCCACAGGCTTATTTTCTTAAACATTAAATAAACTTATATGATATTTTAATCTAAATTTTAAATATAACCATTCATAATCAATATAAAGCTTCTATATAACTTTAATGACTCCTAGTTCCAATAAATGATTGCAAACAAAGTATACAATTTCTTCAGTTATTTTATTCTATTACAAGAAATATCAGATCACAAACCTATTCTTTCGACTTGTGAGTTACCTAATAATGGTCATCCAAAGCCTTATTCATGTATGAATAGGTTTATTCAAAATTTAAACTATTTAAAGGAGCAAATGATGATTTGGAATGTTAAATATTTTGGTAATATTTTTAAAGAAAATAAATAAATCTAATCCAAGCTCAAAAAAATTAACAAGAGATAGTAGAAATGAATGAAATTGATGAGGATTCTTAGGTGAAAGAAAAATATTTACTTTATATCATAAGTATTGAAAAAGGAGTCATATTGGTTCCAAAAATCTAGAGAGAAATGGCTCAAGGAAGGAGATAGAAATACAAAAAAAATCATGTCAAAACATAAACAATTTTTTTCTTTTGTCACATCAAAAATATATTAACTCTAGATGGAAGAAATATTGAGGATGAAAAGATATAAGGAAAGAAGAAATTAATTATTCCAAAAATATTTTATCAAATACTAGGCAAGATAAGAAGGCACAAGAAAAAGGAAGACTCTAATAAGTGATATCAATGTTATTTTTATTACCTTATATTTTGATAATTTTCGTCCAATAATCCTTTGTAATATGATTTACAAGATCATTTCAAAAATTATGGTAAATATGTTGAAGGGTATTCTAGGTTGTCTTATCTCATAGGAACAAGATGGATTTTTTTGTGGTAAAAAAATTCTTCATGGTACAATTATTGCACAAGCGGGTCATACATTCTCTTCATTCCATGAAAAACCTAGGTATGCTTTTGAAATTAGATATGAACAAAGTATATGATAGTATTTTCTGGAATTTTCTACATGCTATTATTAGAAAAATAGTTGGTGTGAGTGGGTTAAATGTTATTATAACACTCTTAAAGTTTTCTATTTTGATCAATGGTTCTCCTTTTCTCAAATTTTCTACATGCTATTATTAGAAAAATTGGCTTTGGTTATAGTTGGTGTGAGTGGGTTAAATGCTATTATAGCACTCTTAAAGTTTTCTATTTTGATCAATGGTTCTACTGCTAGTTACTTCAAGTCATCTTGTGGACTTTTCAAGGTGATCCATTTTCTTCTTATCTATTCATTATGCTTGTGGAAGCATTAGAGAGTCTTTTCAAAGGTAAAAATGGAAGAAAAAATCAAAGGTATTCGAGTTGTAAAAATGGTCCTTTCAAATCTTATCTCCAGTTTTTTTATGATACTTTTCTTTTGGGTCATCCCTCACTTAATGAGGCATGGAGTTTAAATCAATATTATCATGCTATGAAAAGGTTACTAAACAGTTTGTAAATATTGTAAAATCAAATATTTTTTATTAATACTACCCTAGATTTATAACAAATTATTGTGAATATTTTAGGGTTTAAAATTGAAAATTTTCCATCAACCTGCCTAGGTATTCCTTTCTCTAATAAATGAATAAAAAAGGAGCTTTGGATTTCTTTTTTTGGATAGAATGAAAACTTGTTTGGCAGGTTGAAAATGTAAGTTCTTAACCATGGCATAAGGATATAACTCATAAAGACTACATTACAATCCATCTTTATTTATATGATATCACATTCAATATTGTCAATATGTATAGCATTAGAAATTGGTAAAAATCAAAGAGACTTTCTATAGAAAGGTTGTGAGGAAAAATTTAGGTTTCCTCTTTATAAGTGGGATAGGGTTTACAAAGGAAAGAATATTGGAGGGGGAGATTTGTGGAATTGTAGACTTATGAACATGGCATCATGAACATAGCATTAGGAGCAAAGCTTGGATGGAAATTATTTAGAGAAGGAAAGAATTGGGAAAAATGTTATTTCAAAAATATATAGGTTTTATTGATGCAATGAAATTATTTAGGAAAATAACTCTATCCAAAGGATGTCAATATGAAATTTCATATAAGAGAGTTTACAATTGATAAAGAAATATATTAGATGGTAATGAGGAGAGTTATGCAATTTTTTGGTTTGATTCTTGTTTGAAGTCTCATCCTCATATCTCTGACTCAAAATGACAACCATTGGCTCAAGCATACCTAGCATGTAAAAGTCAAAAGATCAAAGACTATTATTTTAAGTAACAACTCTAGATCATGGATTTTTTTTAGTAATATGGTTGAAAGAGAGGAACTCAAAACAAATAATAGATGAGTTTTATTTGTAGATTTTTACATGAAAGTATGAGTTGATTTGGAGCTTATCAAAGAATAGTGGATACTCAATCAAGTTGGGATATGAGGATTTAGAACAATAAAAATTTTCTTCTCCCAGAATATTTTTCTTGGAAGAATATTTGATCATTAGAAGTTCTCCCTAAGGTCTCAGTAGTTCAAAGTAATATTCTTATAGGAAAGAGTCTACAAAGAAGAGGATATTATGAAACCTTTATATGTGCCTTGTGTGCAAAGGATTTAGAAACATCAAACCACTTACTTCTTCATTTTCCATTTGCTCACACTATTTGGGATTATTTTTTAAATAAGAAATTATATTGGATAGCTCCATCAATATTAAAAGAGTTGATGAAATGTTGAATTAATTATTTTAAAGCTAAACTATTATGTCTTCTTTGGAGGATTGGCCCTGCCATTATTTGTTAGAATTTATGGCTTGAAAGGAGTAACATAATTTTTAAAAATAAATCTCAAAATCATGCCAAGTTTGGAACCATATTATTGCCTCTCTTGCAGAATATCTACAAATATGGTGCTCATCATGAAAAGTCTCAATTGCAAAAAATAGGTGCTAATAACTTGGCTACATATTTTGAACATACATGGAAGAGTCGCGTGGGATAATCGAATTAAAACAAAGGATCTACTTCAATATTCAGTAAATCAAAATATCCAAAAGTTGGGTTTATAAAAAATAATTTTGATGGTGTTTCTAAAGGAAATCCAAGAAAGCTCGTGGAGGTGATGTTTTTAAAAATAATTAAGGCAAAAATTCTCCTCACTTATTGAGAATCATATGGAACTTAAACTAGCAACTATGCAAAGGCTATGGTACTTCTTAGAGGGATTAAAATTAATTTAAAGAAATGATGGAAATATATTTCAATTGAGGGATTCATAAATATCATCAATGCTATTAAAAAAATGGATGTAGAGACAAGATAAAAATAATATTATTGTTGATGTTTATCAGTTATTACTAGAGCTAGTCTCTTGGAAGAGTAAGCATATTTATAGAAAAGGAAATCTATTAGCACATAAATTGGCAAATTGTTGTGTTGATCTTCATCCCCATGAAATAAAAATTTTAGAAAATAAATGGTCAACTAAAGTTTTATCTCTTAATAAAAATGATGTCAAGAAGTTGATTGTAAAATTAAAATTTTAGAAAGTAATTGGTTAACTAAGGTTTTATATCTTAATCAAAATGATGTCAAGGAGTTGATTGTGAAAATATAACACTCATGTTAAGGAGTTGACATAACACTCGCACGTAGTTGAAGAATATATTTAAAAAAATAAATAAATAAATAAATAAGTTGGGATAAAAAGCACCAAATGTAGTATTGTGATATTTTGATGGGAGTGGCCTCCAATAGAAGTCCCACATAACTTTTTTAAAAAAACTTTTATGATTTCTAGAAAGCAAGTTTCTATATAACTTTTATGATCCCTAGAAAGCAATTTTTTTTAATTTAAATAGGATATAGACAACACTTTTTGGATTATGTGGGATATGACTCCTGATCAAATTCAAAGTCAATAAGGCCCAACAGTCTAGAGAATGAAGGGAATGGAACTCTCTGAGGTTATTTGAGGGAATTGAACCTTAGACCTCTTGAAGAAGAGCCAAAGCTCAAACTATTACACAGGTAAATAGAAACCTCCAGAGTCACAGTCTAGAGAATGATGACGTTCTTTGAGGGAATTGAACCTTAGACCTCTTGAAGAAGAGCCAAAGCTCAAACCATTACACAGGTAAATATAAACCTCCAGAGTCACTCTTAGGTGTTGTCCCATCTAGGTATACCACTATCTAAAGGGAAAGCCACAAGAGATTTTATTAGTGGACCTCCCATTTATTAATGTCAGGACCATGTCCTGAAAACCAACTACACTTCTAAGATGCATGGTTTGAACACTGACCTCCCATTTATCAATATTAGGGAGGACCATGTTCTGAAAACTAATTACAGTGCAAAATATCAAGACCATGTCTTAAAAACCCATTGTGCTATAACATGAATATTGAGTATTGCTTGATCCCAAACCCTCAAATAAAATAAGTCCCTAGGGTGTTTGGGTTTAAAATTTGCAAACAATGTTGAGTGTGTGTAAGATCATTTAGGTTTGAGTCGTCACTAACCTTGGGTATATGTGTAGAACCACTCAACACTAATTCTATGTAGCTTTGAAATGTTAATTTTAATTAAAGAATTAAAAAATAACTTTTCTTTCTTTGTATTTATATTAAAATATAATAATTATTTATTAAAAATAAATAAATCATAATTTATACAATTTAAATCAGTTTAATGGTAATTTTTTTATTTAAAAGAACACCTTCCTTGTGATTATATAAAACAATATTATAAAAAATATATAAAAATAAATAAAGGTTCTTTGTGGTTTCTTGTATTTATATTAAAACATGATTATATGTAATAATTTGTACAACTTAAATAATTTAAATAGTCTAACATGAAATTTTGAAACTTTGAATAAAATTTTAAAGTTTTCATTATTGAACATCATACTTCAAGAAATAAAAATATGATTAAATAATTAGTAAATTTTCTTATATCTTTATGAAGATAATCTTATATAACTTATAAATATTAAAAAATCGATGATGTGACCCAAGTTCAATCCTCATGGTGGATATGTATAAGAAGATTTACTCAAAAAAAAAATTAAAAACTATTTTATTTTTACTGTTTTATATAAATTAAAATTAAATATAAATATAATAATATTTTTATATTAAAAATAAAATTATAATAATTAATTTTGATATCATACAATTAATAATTAAAACTATTAAATTAGGTTAAAATATATTTCTTCAAACTGGGTTGAGCACGTCACTCATATATAGATAACTAAGACAAAAATCAAATTTGCTAATGGATAAGTAACTTTATAAATTAAATTGAATTAGAGTAACGTGCATGTTTAATTTATTCATGTTTCTTAACAATCTATATAATTTAGAAACTACATATGTTGTTTAAATCTTTTTTAGGTCATTTTACATGCTACACGTTGAATGATAATTATCTCTACAATCTCAATCTCATGAGAATATTTAGATAATTCATAATTATTAAAAATTTATATGAAAAGAAATGTATTACAGCATCTTTTGAAAGGAATTCATATTATGAGGTGTTCACAAATCATGGCCACACTGAGAAGCGATGTAAATTCTCTAACACATATTTACTCCAATTACTGAATACTTAAATCTTTTTATTTAATATAATATTATAAATTATTTTTTTAGACATACAGGTTTTATTGATGATTCTTACAATCACAAAGAAACTTAAACCTCATGCAATAGGTCTCCTTATTCACCACTCCCCTTGACCTCTCTTTTCATATATTTCTCTAATGACTGTTAACAAAAGGACAACTCTCTCTGATCTCCCCTTGGGTTCCAGTGAGCACCTCCAACTCAATCAACTTAACCATGGCTTGGGAGAAATGTGTGGAGAAACCTCCTTTGAGCTGTTCGCTTACAAAGTATCTGGTTTGCTCGCTTAGAAGAGCTGCATCAGAATTAAACAATCCTTTGTTTTGCTGCAACAGATTGTAATAATTGTCATCAAAAACTACAGGAGTATCAGGGTCCATGGGAACTGCAGTTGTCCTGTCAGAAGGACTACAAACTGTTTTCAGATGCTCAGCATAAGCAGAATCCAGTGAAGGATCGGTGTCTCCAACACCACTGTTGTTGTAGAGCCGAGATGAGAAAGAACCACAGTGAGCCTTCCCAATTGTGTGAGCTCCTGCACAAGGATAGATACAAACATAAGCAAAAACAAAATAGTAAATCATGGATTCCATCTTATCTATAATATCATCATCACTTCAACTATTAATTTGTAAGAAGATTTTTAAATTTTAAATAAAAAGTTTAAGGATTAAAATTTAAAGTAAAATGATATAGACAACCAAATTTTAATTGAATAAATAATTGAAAACTTGTAAAAACTATGCATAATTACGATAGTAAATTTTTTTTTAATAATGGAAGGTTTTTCCTGTAATTGAGAAAAAAAAAATGAAGTGAGCATGATTGTAATCCTGCTAGCTACTAATATCTGAGAGCTGTTAATATCCATCTTACTGGGTCAAAATCTAGGTAAAGAAAGTATTGTGACTGTAACTTCTGTGAAATTATATATAGTATAAGTTCTTTTAAAACATAATCGAAGACGAACAAATATGAGATCAAATATGTTATGCATAGGCCTGATTACCTGATAGAACAACCAGTTCCTGCACGTTAAATCCCTTACTAGTAAACAGGTCTCTGAGTTGTGGCAAACGTGCAAAAGGTGATGGAATGTTAGAAGATACTTCACTTCCTAGAGATACAAGCCCATCTCTCCGTCCTGTTCTCACCACCCACGTTGGACCACCTTCAACCTAAAATACATACACAAACAGTAAACAATTATTATTAAAACAAAATTCGGCCATAATCAAGATTCAAATAATTTTGATATGAATTATTTTTCAAACCGAATTTGAATTGTTGAAAGTTGAGATGGTCTTTTTCCATGGAAAACTCTAATACCATAGAGACAGCATCCCGTGTAGCCAAAGCAAGGATATCAGCACAAGACACCACTCCTGGACATCTATCCTCCAAAGCAGCTTTGGCATCATCAATGATCTCCAATCCTCTAAGGAATCTGTTTGCTGCGGCATCTTGTTCTGCTTGATTCGTTGATGTAGATTCCAGGAGTATAGATGCATCACAACCCTGGAATATAATAACAAGGTCCATTGATTGGAACACCACACACACACATATATATATATATATATATATATATATATATATATATATATATATATATTAAAACATCAAGTCTATATTTGGACATGGGAACATCAAACCAACCCTAGAATAGAATAACAAGGTCCATTGATTGGAACACCATATATATATATATATATATATATATAAACATCAAGTCTATATTTGGACATGGGAACATCAAACCAACCCTAGAATAGAATAACAAGGTCCATTGATTGGAACACTATATATATATATATATATATATATAAACATCAAGTCTATATTTGGACATGGGAACATCAAACCACCAAGATTATTTAGTTTCTTCTATAATGAACACAAATTGAATAGCTACATGCAGGCACGCCTACATATGGATAACAAAGAAAAATCTATAACTGTAAAGATGTGTATATAGATACCCGAAGGAAACAATCATGGAACTGCAGTCTGAGAAGAGAAGCAGCCAATGTGGGATCTTTGCTCATGTAACCATAAACTGTTTCTAGCACGATCTCTTCAACATCTTCTCCATTACACTTATCTCTGTAAAATCCCAACCTGAGTCCTCCATCTTCATCGTTTTCTCCTCTTCTTCTTCCCTCTTCCATTTGACCTCTTCTGCCCTTTTCCATTTTATTTCTTCTGCCCTCCCCATGAACACAGACCAAAAGCATAAGAAGGGCTATCAGGATTGCCTTCAATCCCCCACGTCCGGCCATGTTCAGCTCTAGTATTCTCGCAATTCTTGGGAGCCCTAACTATATTTCGAGAGCAAATATATATATCTGAGCCCTTATATAAAAGGACTCTACTTGTTTGACATTGAATGTTGTATGCTCATGTTTATATAAGCACGGAGGAAAGTGATAACTGATTGAAAGAGAGGTGGAGTATTAGATACTAGATTTTTGTATTCTTTAACGTAAAGAATGAAAAATACAACAGAAAGAGTTCATGCATTCGAGTGGCAGACAAGGATCTTGCTTTGAGGAACTATTTTGAGAACTTTTTAAAATGATGTTTGACTCCAACGTTATCCTCCGTGAAGATTTTATCTATGATAGAGCTGTAAGGGTAATCTGTCTGAGAAAATGACATCATCATGAATGTTGGAACGATAGAAAAGGATTGAAGTTCCAATTTCAACTTTCTAACCATGTCAAGAGTTTAAAGAATCACTTGCAATGCAGGTTTGCACGTCAAGCTGTTTTTTATATACTTATCCTTAGTTAAATAACTCGATTTGATTTGAGCAAAGTTTTTAGAATTAACGAAAGAATGTGTTCATACTCATATACTATATTTTATTAAAGGAGTGTGGTTGAATAAATATATAAAATAAAAAATATTATCTATAAAGATTATCTAGAAGGATTGAATAAAACATATATTAAATAAATAACATCAATATTAATAATGATTGAAATTAATAATATTGTTTATCGAATATATGTTAGTTGAATAAACTACTTTTACTCTATTTTTATTTTATTTGACATAATATTAGCTGCAAATAAATATATAAATAATATAGACTCAATAAAATTAGCACAAAGAATAAACTAGGACAACTTGTTCAGATAATTTGTGTGGGGTTTTTATTTTCTAGAAGGAAATTGTGACTACCTAGTAAGGCAACAAGTAATTAGTTGAAGGAATTTCATTGAAGTGATAATAGATTGAAAAATAATAATGTATTTTTTTGATACATAGGGGAATCGGTTACACTTGAAATCTTACAAAACCCTAAAAACTCTACTCCGACCTGAGATAGCTATTTTTTTTGTCTATAAATTTTAGTCGCTAGGTAGGGTGCGACCCAATCTAGTCACTAGGTACCCATCGACCCAATCAAAAGCTCATAGAAATGGTGCAAAACCACTTTTGATATAGCCCCCAACAACTACAGTGTTGTAGGAAAGTCTAGGGGACTGATTTACCCCTGTATGGGATTGTTATCCCCCTTATCAAAAAGACAACCATTGTAGCTACAAATCACCTAAAGAAACTGGCATCATCAAAAGGTATAATCAACCCTTCTTTGTGAATCTGGAACCCTTACAAAATTTGGCACCATACCACCTTGTGAGATTTTTTTTAGTAATATTTGGTACCACACCACCATTGCTAACATCTTGATTCTCTTGGCCTCTTGCAAAACTCGACACCGCACCACCTTGTAAGTGTGATTGCAATATTCGACATCACACCACCTTTACAATATGGATACCATTTTGTGTTTAGCATAACTTGATATCATGTTATTTTACTAACACTTGGATGTTTCTAGTCTTCTTACAAAATTTGACACCGTACCACCTTGTAAGATTGTTTGCAATATTCGGCACCATGCCACCTTTGCAAAATTGCTATATCTTGTACTCTTGCAATATTCAACACCACATCACCTTTGCAAAATTGCTATATCTTGTACTCTTACAATATTCGGTATCATGCCACCTTTGCAAGATTGTTTTTACTTCATATTTAGCTTGTTTAGACGCTTATTCTGTCTATAGAAGGTGATTTACTAATTTGTATGGTTGCAGGTACCTATCTACAGAAAAATTAATTGTCCTAAAATTCAAATCCGGTCTGAAAGTGTATTTTTATCATAGTTGCTAGGTAGGGTGTGACTCAATCCAGTTGATAGGTACCCAGCAACCCAAACAAAAGTGCAATTAAATTATATAAATCCATCCAAAATGACTTATAGGAGCTAGAGATACAGGTAAACTCTGTAAAATATTTATGTTTAGTTTAGAAGTAGTAAAATTCAAAGGGATTGTAGATCATATTTTTTATAGTTTGTGAATATATCTGGTGCTACAAAACTCACTGTGCATTGTTCATTGCATTTGCATTTTATTTTCAAAGAGTATTTCATTTTCAAAAAACAAAATTGAAGGAAAATGTTGCTTCATTCTTTGTTGTATTGTTTTTCTTTCTCAAAAAGAGCATTTCACTTTTGAAAAAGTATTTCCTGCTTTCCTATATTAGAACACACACACTTCACGTTTAGCTTAAACAGTGGTAATATTGGATTTCATCACCAATCCCCACTCGAGACTAGTGATGTTGGCTTTCATCTCCTTCCACCAGCTCACCCCCTACACACCTTAGTAGCCCCCTACGAGTGGTTTTATGGACTTCATCACTAGAAAATCCCCTACTCTTGAGAGACCCTCAAAGTGGGTAGGTTAGCAAGCCCCTTTACCACAGGGCTTTACAAATAATCAGTGGACATAGCTATTATTACTATGCATGCCTTAAATGCAAGGGTTAATAGAACACCCGACTAGGCTAGTAGAAGCACATTAGACAGTGTGATATCATTTTGTAAGAGGATTTTGGACTCATCAGAGCATTTTGAGTTCCCCTTTTTAGGTATCTTTTTGTTGTGCCTTCCACTTACTCACCATTCACCTGTTGGACACATAGTTCTATTTTATGCACTTTTGGGTGTTGTAAAAGGTTCTATGCTATGACACACATTTTTTAGGATACATCCATCACACCCTATTTTATTTCATTTTCAAGGATATTCCAACATCAAAACACACTTTACAAAATTTCATCTTGTACATGTTTTTTTCTTGTCATTGATTGGATTTCTCTCACAAAACACATAAAAATAGGTTCTCCACATCCCTGTACATAGTTCCAACCATTTTTATTCTCTATCATTAGTTTTAGATACAGTCGCTAGATACCCAATGACCCAATTCAATTGCACCCTATCCAATGACCCAAATTTTTATTGCATAGAAAGATCTGGTTGCTTCTAGAACATCATTATAATAGGTTTTCACCTTATATTTGGCAGAAACTAAGGTTTTTCCAGTATATTATTCTACAATTAGTCTCCTTACCCAATTTTGACTCCTACATGCATACGTTCCTAGCTATGGAGGCTCTTCCCATGCTACTTCCTTTCCAAACCATTTTTCCAACCCATCCAAAGGACAACACCTCTACCCATTCTCATCATTCATCCATGTCTTCTCAATCCAATTATGGTACTTCACCTGTCTCTCCTTAGCCATGACCTACGGGTTTTATCTCATTCTGAAAATGACCTTCCATCATATTCTTCTTATTCAAGCCAAATAAATCCATTTGCTTCTACGCATCTCAATGACAAACATCCACCTATCTCATCTCACATTGGCAACAAAAATCCATCCTTTCCTCCTCATCCTTTAATCCCACCTCATGGATCAAGAAATAGGATATCATCCTATAATCAAGATCTTAGGTGTCATGATAGTCGTATCATTTCATTTTCAAGCTCACATGCAAGCCCCATCCTCTCATCTTCATGCATATCTCCTTAGAATCATCTTTAGTATACCCAACCATCACCTTCACCTCCTCTTCCCCCTTCATATCGATTTCCATTTCACATCACACAATTGGTACCCACATCACCACGACCTCATTAGCCCTCATTCTCACTTTCTTCCTCTCATTCATCTTCATATTTTCTTTCATATCATCCACCATGACTGGCATTTCCACTCATCCCATATTTACACCACCATCTCCATCATCATATTTGTCCATCGACTTATAGCCTATCTTGGAACATCTTGATAATCTCGAGTTACATCTTAGCCATTGCAAATGTCATGAATCCACTCATCACTCATTCATGACATATTCTCTTATACCTCCACTTCCACCCATCTTGCTTCCTCTAGCATGAGATCCTCCACAACCTAGGCAGACACTCATTCCATATCTACCTAGTCCACCTTGCACTCGGTTATCACAGCCCACATGCTCCACCCATCCTACACTAGCTCCCCTTGAGCTCTTATCTCATACTTTCCAATGACTACATCATGTAGGGATTCTAGTTTTGCCTGAGGTCAAACTAGTTGATCCACAATACCTAAGACCAAAAGGCTATAATGAGCATCAATTCTATATTTATCATCACTAGCAGGGTTATGATATCAATACTTTTTGTGTCTTTTAATACCTAGTTTGTAACATGCTAGATGAAGATAACTTACAACACATGCATCATTCTCTCTCTTCTATTCATCATCGAGGTAAATCTATGTATTCATCACCCTACACCATGCTGCCATGATCGCACAATAGCACTTCATCATCTTCATCTAGACCTCGTCAGGTTCATCAGGTCCATGACCGGATTTCTTACTGAGATGGTAGTTGCACTAACCTTGTGACTAGCCTTTCATGATATTCATAATAGCATCTCCCACCTGCTTAGCATGTTTGTATACTTTGTGTTGTTCATTGCTCTTCCTTTGCTTTCTTTGCATCTGTACATTCCCTCACTGCTTATCAACATTTTTGCATCTTCACTTCTCTTGTACATATTAGGGGAGGAGGAGTTCATCCTCTTCTAACCCATTCATCATACTAGGGAGGGGAGTTTCATCTCCCTCTTCCCACATTCCCATACACTTGGGGGGTAGTTTCATTCTCTCATCCCCCTCTTTCACACTGTACATATCACTTTTAGCATTTGTTTTCATTTCTTTCTTCTTTCTTCACTTCCCCACCTCTTCTTCTAGAATCACATCAATGTTGTATGGTCACACTTTGAGCTGCTACACACGTTTGGTGTGATTTTAAAGTTTTCTCCCCTTTTCTTCTCTCTTTATTTCTTCTTCTTTTCTTCGTTCTCCTTTCCACATTTTCTATTGTTTCCTCTAGAACCTTCTCAATGTTGTATGGTCACGCTTCGAGCGGCTACATACCTTTGACTTGGTTCAATATTCTTTTCTTCTCTTCCCTTATTATTTTCTCATCCTATGTCATTATTGTATGGTCATGCTATGAGAGGCTACATACTTTTGATTTAGTTTGAGCTACTTTTCTTCTTTCCTCATTTTTCTTTCGCCTTCTCTTCTTTTTCTCTCATTTATTTCTATTTTCTCCACCTTCTTTGTTATTTTACTTGCCCGGTCATCAAGGCCTCCTAGTCACATTTTTCATTTATCTACTCATCATCACGATACTCTATCATGCACATTCATACGTATCACTCACACTTGCTACAGCCTTACATTGGTATTCTTTTACTTTACTTGTATATTCTTCTCCATCTATTCACTTTGGTCCAATACATTGGACATCATATGGGGATATACCACTTTGTGTTCATCTCATGCACTTGCTTGATTTCTCCACTTATTCCAAAGGCACCAAATCCCTTTGGTGTCACTTCACCATTATCTCCATTCCAAAGGCATCTACTACCTTTGGCTTACTCACATCACTCTTTCATACATATTCACACATATCACTCATGGTTACCACTACCACACATCGGTATTCTCTTATTGCATTTCTACATATGCCTACATGATCACGTCCAACACATTAAACATCATATCAAGACACACCGTCTTGCATTTTCCTATCTCACTTGTATTGGGTCTCTCACATATATGTCAATTGTCTACCACCATGCATTTTATGCATTTTGTTAGATCCTCTTATTCATATCATAGTATCAGCATTATTCATAGTCATTTTCATATCCTTCTTGTGCATCGACCACTCATTGCTTACATATAGTACCACTTTGAGGAGTTAAAATTACATTTTCTAGCATGATTGTCATGGTGTTCGATCCTGTTCTTAGTTGCATGATAATGGGAAGCTTTTCTATTGCTCAACCATTCATAGTCAGTCTAATAAATTTGTATCAAACGTCATCAAGTTCTACAAGATTTTAAGGCTACCCCTAGTTGAATTCAGGTCATTCATGGACCACTCACATTTTACATCTTAAGAAAATTTTGAGTCTAGGGAGGACAACACCTTGCATAAGCCTCTCCATTTAGCAAATGGTTTTCCTTTCTCATCCTATCATTTGCATGATCAAAATAAACCTAGGTATAAAAAAAGGGATAAGCATAAGCAATCAAAAAATGGGTAGAAAATAAAAGCCAACGCCCACAAAAAATGAGCACCATGAAAAGAGAATCAAAAGGAAGAGGGGTAGAAAATAAAAGGAAAAGCCTCCAAGAGTACTATCAAAATTCTTGAATCCCTTTGGTCCTTAGGTCCAAAATAACATCACGCGGAAATTTTCATCATTAGCAATAGGCTCCAAGAGCCTGCCTGGCAGTGGAATAGTCTTACAAGTGGTGCCACATCTATCACATTAGCAACCTTCTCTTATATAGATAACTACATTCTTGTGGATGAGCTAGCTACTTTTGCTACATTTACAACAGGTTAGTCCAACCTCCTTTAAAATAGATAAATAAACATCATGTGCAAATATAGGTCTATGATAGACTTCAACTAGGCTAGTCCAGATATCTACAGGATATTGTGTGACTATTAGATGAGTTTGATTATTCACACTATGTTGTTTGAGTGTCTAGAAACTCTTTTAAAAATCCATCATGCTTCAGAATTAGGGGTGAACAACATCACCATTGCCTCTACTTATAGCAAGTGTCTCTTCATTATGGTTACACATCATCCTCAGATACATTTCATTCATGTGTTTCTTATACACACACGTCAGTTCATGCACTTCATACCTACCCATTGCATATTTGGGTCATTAGTTCACAATCCCATTCATTTGTTTTTGGCCTTGCAACACAAAGTGAGATAATTCAAACGCAACATGGACAACTAATCACCTGATACATTCTCATATTTCACATATGCACACATTTTGCTATCTTCTATTGGCACACATTCATTTGTGCATCTTCATGAAATTGTTGGGTTCATATTACCTAACATTTATCTAGAATCAAATCACATCATACATACTACATCATTAGTGATCACATCACATACATACATCAATAGCATCATTCATGTCAATCAAATTAAATGCATACATCACATACATCATTTGTATTCATCACATCATACACATTATACACACAATATATAATCATAACAACATCATCATTATATATCAAAAGGATGTATTTACAGTACATAATCTCATTGCTCTAGGCTACATTGATTGTACATCATCATATTGGGCTATCATCTACAAAATCAGTGGCACTCTCACCACATTAACAAAACATAAAACATAATACCTCCACATAGGCATGATCACAGTGTATCACCTTCATCTGATACACTCCATGTAATCCTACATTTCGCATCTATTGAAGGTCTACATCCCCTATCTACTCCCTTAGGCCCTCCAACACTAGACGAAATTGATGCCTAGGAGCAATCTCCACTGGTGCTTGTTTCACACACACATTTTTTCTTTAGTACATAATCACGAAAACCAAAAATAAATAAACACTCAATTCATGCATAAAATCATGCACTCTATGCCTTCATCCCAATGGCATCTCAAAAACACAAAAATTTTAGCATAATCTCCCAGTCATGGGGTGCCCAATGATCGAATTGAATCGTGGGGCACCGACCGAAGATTTAAGGGTATTTTTAGACACCCATTTGCCTATTTTACCCCCCATGACAAAAATATTCACAAACAACACTCCCACACATGTCAAACACACTCTCATACATGCACATCATAAAATGTGCCACATCACACATGGGTAAACAAATGGTATTTTTGGATACCCATTTGGCTCAATTTTCCATCTATCACAAAATTTTACATAAAATTCATCCACACATGTCAAACATACTCTCACACATGTACATTGTAAAAACATGCCACATCACACATGGGTAAACATATGGTATTTTTGGATACCCATTTGAATCATTTGCTCATCCATCACAAAGTTTCACATAAAATTTATCCTCACATGTCTCAAACACACATATATGCAAGCATATCGTTAAACATACCACATCACACATCGACAAACAAATAGTATTTTTGTATACTCATTTGGTTCATTTGTCCGCACATGATGAAATTTTATGTAAAACAGTTCAAAAATGCTCTCATTCATGCACATCAAAAAATATGCCACATCACGCAAACAAAAATAAATGGCGTTTCTAGATACCCATTTGGCTAATTTTCTCATGCATCACGAAAAAATTCACAAATCCATTCACAAACACATGAAAAACATAAAAACATATTTCACACATATGCTTCTTGAAAAACATGCAGTTTTCACACACAATAGTTAAAAAAAATAAAAAAATAGAAACACACAACAAACATTGCACACATGCACAAACATCAATGTAATTTCACTTTCACATGCATACAATCCTACATCTACATTTTCATCCCATTTCATGCATCTATAAAAATACCCTAAGGTGCTTTTTAAATTTTTGAAATCCCAACTATACAGGTCTTGAGATCGACTTACCAATACTACTCGCTCGCCACCATGTCCAGCCCAATCTACCATTTCACCCCTCGCATCATAATTCTAGTAGCACTCCATGTCAAATTCTCCTCAATTCACTATCCTCTCACTCTCTTCTCGCAATTCACAGCTGCGTAAATGATGTGTGCACCTCATGATTACCCTTTTTATACTCATGAATTTTGATCATTGGTTAGGAACTAACCCTAACCACACTCAACCTCATAGAGGACACCTCACCCATCCCCCTAAGCTCTCAAAATGCTATAAATAGTACTTTTCCTCCTAAAAGAATCCATCTCATTCAACATACTGCTAAAATTACAGCATACTTCTACCCATCAATCAATAATCAAATCACCATGACAACCCCACCATTTATACCCTCTTGTCTCCCATTTTGATAAGTCTCGATAGGTACAGGATCACATCGGACACCGACCAGGAGCTACTACAGTCACAGGACAATATCATCTTTTGATAGATCTAAAAAAACACTATTACTATCCCAGTCACTAGGTAGGGTGTGACTTTGGCCAGAGTACACTTCCAGTAGACATAAAGTTACAAAACCCTCCCTTCAGATATACTATTTTTTATCATCTTCAGTCATTTACAATAACTTTTTACATATTTTGTACTGCTTTATTCAGCGTCATTTATCTTCATTACTATAGGATTTGATCCATGATGGGTCCCTAAACACACTAACCCCATTTTGTAGGTCAAACAAGTTTAGAGGATGGTTTGACTAATGGTGGCATGCATGCACTAGGCCCACACCCCTTGAGGATCATTGGAAGACCAATCCAGGACATAGTCAATAGTTAACTTCAAGAAAAGGGACATTCACCATGCTAAACCCTTGTTTTGTAGCCTTCTAAGGCAAATTTGTGAAAAGGAACACTTGTAACCCCTTTTGAATATTAATACAATTTCATAGACTTTACACCCATTTTCTATTGAGTTCAAAAGCCTTCAAGCCTAACGAGCCACCCAAGATCGATACCCTAATCTAAGAGCATACGGCCAACTAGAATATGTGTCTGAATCAAAATCTAATAACCTTTAGGTTATTCATAAGGCAAAGGAGTGAGATAAGGGCAATTATTGCACAATCGAGGAGGGAGACACCGACTACCCACATCATGTTGGGTGATGCATTACCCAAGGTCTTTTGGGTCCTATCCTAACAATGATAGAGAAGGCTACCCAGGTTGCCTAGTGACAACAACATATGTCTCACACAATATTATACAAGGTTACTTGCAACTGGTTCACTTGAATAACGAAACACCCCTCAAGGAAGGTGACAACAACAACTACCAGGATGTAAGGATCTTCCATGGATGACCAATCACAGAAAAAGGGTGACGATGTGAACAACCATATGCTAAAAACAAGGAGGGAAAGCCATAGCTAGCAGCTAGGTGGTAGAAGTAAAAGACATCATTCAAAGGAGATTTATCTAATAAGGAGGGAGTGATCTTCCTTAAATTACGACAACAACATCACCAAGGATCACGCTAAGCTTTAGGCTAAGGTGACATATGACATATCAAAATAAGCTTTGATAGGGGTATGATACCAGCCAGCCAACAATGAGCAAAGGAAACCTGAGTAAAACAATCTAGTCTAAGGGTTATCTAAAAGCATGAGTCTGGAATCTAGTTTCAATCGATGATCCAATAGGAGGGTGCTTTGGAACAAGGAATAAGCCAACTTGGCTAGAGGAAAACCATCAACCAAAATTATGAGAACCAATGAAGAAGCTTGTTTCTAAATTAATCTTAGCCATACCAAAGAAGAAATAGGTTCTTTAAACCAACCTGGTTTTGCAACCTTCATTTATCCTTGTTGGACTATATCTTCATTCTCCAACACATTGAGTTCCTCTTTATGTTCATTCTTCCTCTTGTTGTTTGCTTATCCTCCCACTCGCTCTTCTTTTTTATTTTTCTTCCTTTTCAAGTTTCATACCTGCCCTCCCATATGGGATGGAGTCCACTTGTCTTCACTAACCATTGGACACAAACTTATTAGCTCGGCATATGAGCAAGATCAAATCCCCTCTCTCTTATTGTCAGTCCTTTTTTTACATTGAAATGAAGCTACACCATAAAGGAATCTCCTCCCCAGGTCGATGGAGAGCTTCAACCAATTTTAAATAGAAATATTCTAATAAATAAGCTTTATTTATTCATTCTTTTTTTTATAACAAAACTTCTTTTTGATGGAAAGAAATAGATTGTCTATTATTTAGAGAATGAACATATTTTATCATTTAAAGAAATGATGAAACTATTTATTTAAAAGAAGTTCTATCATTCTTTAAAATAAAACCACTATTATTTGTAATTGAACTTCCATTATCAAATAAAACATCCATTTATTTTTAAATGAAATTATTTTATCAAATAAAAATAAAACATTTATTTATTTTTAAATGAAATTATTTTATCAAATAAAAATAAAACATCTATTTATTTTTAAATGAAATTCTTTTATCAAAATAAAAATAAAATATCTATTTATTTTTAAATGAAATTCTTTTATCAAAATAAAAATAAAACATAAGCAAGGGTTCTTCTTGAACACTATCATTATGCCAAAGGATTTAAGTTATACAAGGAGTTCAAGAACAACCAAATTATGCATGTATTTCTTTTTTTTCTTTCCTTGATGCAGATAGTGATGAAGTAAAAGATAAATCACACATATGCATTAGACAAAGAGGTAATCTTTCCATCAACCTAGTCACCTATCTTAGCCTTGGGAATTTATGATAGTTGCTAGGCTATCAATTTGGGGCTCAAGGTGGCTAGTTTTTTATGATTATCCCTAACTGGATACATACCTATATGCAAGTATCCATCAATGTTACCCTCGAGTTGCCTTAATCATCATTTTCCCAACCTCAAGTACCCCCATTTCTAGTGGATGATTCTACTTCCTCCACCTACGAGTGTACCTAATCCTGCACACTTGGTGATATGTTAGCAGTATCATGCTCTTTTAAATCAACTAAACATCACATAGTTGGTTCAATTTCTCAAACTAGGTATTACAACATCATAGATTAATACATTATTTCTTTGTACCAAAAAGTCTTCCAATGAGGGTCATGATAGATACTATCTTCAAATGAATTTTATAACTAATAGATTTCATATTTTGTTAAATGCCTTGGCAAAGGAATAATTCATTTTTTATTTTGCATATCTAAAATTTTTTATGTAGATATAATAAAAACATTAGTTGTTTAATGTCTATCTAGCCTAGTTTGTATAGATTACATTCATCATTTTTAAGCATGTGATAAATAAACAAATTATTACTATATACATAATTTCATATATCTTTATATAGATTGACTATCTTCATCACATAAAATAGGAAATTCCATTGAATCTATTTGATTATTCCCAATACCCACCTCAAAAATGGTAGTAGTAGAAGGAGCATTCTTAGTTTTAATGTTAAAGGCTTGATTAAAATAACTATCTACATGACTATTAGTTTTCTCCCTGTACTATCATTATCCATACAAAATGTTACTTATTTCAATTTGGTAGAATCATCACATGCTTTATGTAATTTGGTCAATATTTAATAGAATAAAATAGAATATTCTCTTTTCATAGGTTTCAACAACAGTGAAATTTATCAATTACCTCCTAAGAAAGGGAAGCAATAGCATTTATGTTAGGTTGATCATGTTTTAATTTGTACTTAACTTGGGGGTATTTCAAGCAAAATACAAGATGCCCCTTGTGTAACCTCCTTCGAGAGGTATTAAGGCTTGTGTTCATAAATCAGAATCTCTTGTACCTCATCCTTATAAGGAATAAAACAACTATTATTTGTAAAATGATACCCCTAAGTATATAAGTCACCTTCTATGATGAATACTTTATCATCATAGGTATATTTAACCACTTGACAAGTAGAGGAAACTATGGCTCCCATATTGCTAGTCCAAGATCTACCTAATAGAATGTTATAATTGTTCTTAAAATTAAACATAGTGAACTTCAATCGTATTCATTTAGGCCTACCTAAAATTGAAAACCAAATGCAACCAAATCGTATAAGCATAGCATCAACTTCTAGTAGAGAGGATGTTTTTTGCAAGGATCTTTAGTTTATCTATCAAAGACAATGGCATAACACATGTACCATTATCTTAATCAACAAAACACCTATGGATCACCATATCATTAGATATAACCATTATCATCAATGGAATATCATCATCCATTACCAAATAATTAGCAACAATCAATTTTTTAAATGAATATTTATAATTAGGGCTAGTATGTGAATCAATGCAAAAAAAATATCTATACATTTGAATGTATTGCACTTCATAATGTTGGCAACCCTTGGTTTGAGTATCTCCATCTCATCTAGTAAGTATCTTAACTACTATCATTTATAGGAGATGTCCTTATTAAAACTAAGTATGAAACCTTACAAGGGCTTGTACACAACTCTTCAACTATATCTTATGATTTAGTCCTACTCATGATTGCTTTGAGTAGTGATTATTTGGGCTAGGTAAGGCCCTAACACTTTTTTCATGGGTTTTGGGATCATCACTTTAAGCGATGATCATGGTCTTTTGATATTTTTAAAGGTGGCAGGTTCTATGGACTTAGTTAAGGCTTTATCATAATGTTTTTGTATTATTTTATGTTTCTATGTTTGTAGCATGTTCTTGGATAACCATAGGAGGGTTTGGAATTTTATCAATTATGGATCAATTGATTGTTTCTTGGATAAATTGTTTTCCCGCATCCTTATTTTCTTTTTTTATTTAAAATGTTGCTTATTTTTGTATTGAGGTGCACTCCTTGTTAGAGGTATTATATTATTTGGTACCTTGTAATATTAATGCAAGGACCTTGTAAATAATTTATATTAGGGTGTGTTTAATATTTGAGTCTATAGTAGGTGTCATGTTATTAAGTGTGAGTTATGTGTCATGTAAATAAGTTTAGATTTATATAGGTGAGGTGTCATGTTAGTAAATATGTGTTATGTGAGTGAAGTGTCATGTTTATAAATTAGAAGTTGTGAGTTATGTGTAAACATGAAAGTCTATGTATTTATGTAAATATATGAGAAATATAAAGAGTTAGATCTTCCATGAGTATGATGAAATGAAGAGTTTATCTAAGTGCAACAATCAAGAGTATTTAGAATATAAAGAGTTTCATGTATGTATGTATAGAAGATAAAGGTTTATAATATGAAATCAAATAATAAGCATTTCATTCATGAATTGCTTAAAGTACATATTTTTTCAATAATAGTCTATGAGTTCTATGTTCATTTTTATGGATTGAATCATGTCTATTCTTGAGATATTGATTGATCATGAAAGATTGATAAACCTATAAGAATGGTGTTGATTTGCTAACAGTGGTATCAGAGCTATGGTTGTAAAAAAAATGATGTGCACCCAAGCAATTGAAAGATAGAAGACCGCCAAAGTATACTCAAAATCAAAGCTTTATATTTTATATTAAAAATACAACGAAGCCTTGATCTCCAATTTATAATGATTATGTCCCAAATGCATAAGGGGACTGATTACAATGAGAGTATTTTTCTTTTTTACCAGTTATAAAGAATAAAATATGAGAAGCCTCTTTTCACATCAATAGAATGTAAGGTGCTTGTGATCTCCTCTGCTACAATTCATTTTATGAGTGGGGTTGTGTATCCATGATGGACCACTCTTTGCTCCAACAGCCCTTCAAAAACTTATCACCTACACACATGAGCCTACAAACACAAGGGATTAATAGCATCTGTTGATATGCATAAAAATAAGATACAATAAACCCTAATCTTAATGCTTGTAGACTATAAAATGATGTATAGGAAATAGAAACAATGAAACCAAAAATACCTTACTGTTATCTGACCCGATCAATATTTGTCATTGGCTAAAAGTGCTTTTGATAAAATGCAAGGTTGCATTTGGGATTGGCTAAACATAGGCCTATATTTGTGCAAACACATAGCCACATTTGTGATTGTGTAAATTCCCTACCGCATTTGTGATTGAGTTGTAGAATGATAAGGGTTCGACCTAAAGCCTTGAACAACTGACCTCCATGGATGATGATGACATCATGTTGCTATTTAGGTAGAGTGATGGTACGATTTTCAACCCCTTTTGGATGATGAAGTGATGGTTCCTTTATAGACATTTGAGGTTTTTGAAAGGAAAGGATAGGTGGAAAGCCTAGGTTGTCAAGTGGTAGGGACTGGGTAGCTACCTATCTTGGGAAGTTACAGTGAGTTACTTAGAGTGTCCCACTTAAGTGGAGTGATGGAATTTGGATAGATGAGAGTGGAGTGAGGTGTGTGACATGTGTCAATGGGAGAGGTATTAGTGACTAGAACATATGGCAAGTGGAGTTACAGGGTATCCTAGGGGATATTCTCCATATTTAATAAAATATAGAAAATATAATTATGTGCAGGAAATATACATCTAGGTTCAGACTTAGGCCTATAATTTTATTATGCATATTTAAAATGTGCAATGTGAATGTGGTTTTGCAAGTGGCTATGTTTTGGTGTCTACATATGCTCCTTTTTTTACCGCATTACACCAAGCACAATGTGGTACAAAAATAAGAGTCACCTAGAATTATTGGATGAAGCAATGGACTCTAGTTATTTCAACGCAAAGATTGAATGATATTTGTAAAATTTTGATTTTGGCTTACCCTTCAAGCGATGAATGGGTGAATTCTGAAATAGATGAAACCTATAAGTCACTTGATAGATTATAGATGATGAAAGAGATGTAATTTTATGGATGCAATTGTTCAAAATGATGATCAAGTTGGTTGTCCCAAGTTTGGATTAGGTATGCATGGTCAAAAATTTGCTCTTGGTAGAATTATATGTAATTTGATGTGGTAGATGGACTAGCCAATTTGGGTATGTGTGTGATTTTAGAATCTTTTGAGGTGGAATTTATCTCTACATATTGATTGCAGTCACCGCATTCATACTCTTAAATTGGTAGGTGCATGCCAATTTGAGAGGTTTTCGCTTTGTGCCCCTACAAAGAGGGTTTTATGATAGCTTTGTGCAAAGTTTCTTGTACGTAGTCGCATTCCAAAGTTGAGTTGCCAAATTTTATCTGATTTGAAACAATATGACATGTGATAATGTTTTTGCATGCATGGAAGAAATGACAAAACTGAATCAAATCACATTATCACATGTCATCTTGCAAAACTAAATCAACAAAAACTACCAATATTGCAAAATGACAAAATATCTGGAAATTGTTGTGTACTACAGAATTGAACCAATAATGACTGTAAAACTACAAAATGACAGAATATCTGGGAATTGCTATAAATACAAAGAAATTTTGTTCACTTCTGAAATTTGTATTAAAAACTACTAAAGAAATGCAAACTGGCAGAATTCTGCTAACCTGATACAACAAGAACTCAGCAAGAATTTCTGTTAGAAAATTGCCTTCCTCTGGCTTGCAAGTGGGCCCTTGCTTCTAGAACCAGAAGAAGGTGAGGAGCTATGCTAAGAAGATCTAACTGTTACTCATAAACCTCAACATGCCAATTGAAAACTGAAGACTACACCTTTTTTATTCAATCTGAAAATGCATTACAGTAATGCAGGAAAAACCTGCAAATTATTGTTCTGCTACAGGAAAACTTTACTCTATGCTAATTTTGGTACTCTCTTGCCTATCTATCTATATTTCTATCTATCTCTATCTATATATATATACTTGACCATATGGGAGCTTTATTATTTATAAGATAACACTGATATGCTTGGTTACAGCTTTGCAGGGATTTACATAACTATTTTCCTAGACTGCAGGATTTTACTTTGTCCAAACTTTATCCATTCATTATTGTTGGGCTGCATTTTTTGGGGAAATCACGTTAATATGATTTGGGACAACCTCCTGGTCAACTTCCAATATTTTCTTCCAACGATTTATCGCTTTTTGACCACCTTCAGTTGTTCCTACGCTATTCCATATTCCTGTGCCGCTTATTCTTGCACTGCTCCGGAACAACAGGCAGGTGACCATTTGTTGTTGATCTGTGGTTCAAACACGTATGAAGTAACGTGTTGACTTCTCCATTCTCCTTTCACACCCTTCTACATCGGTGGCATGTGTTGGAGTGACTAATTCCAAGCCCTACTGTATATGTACAGCTGGCTACAACTGTCACAGTTATAGTCTGTTTTCCTGCACATTCAGCTACAGTGATGAATTCTTGGTGCCCTTTTCCACTTGAATTAGTTTAACCAAAGGAACACCATATTACCAAGCATCAGATATTCAAAAAAGTTCTAAATTGCTATAATACTACTAATTAACTGAAAAACAAGTGAACTTGCAGTAAAAACAGTAAAACAAAGCATATGCACTTTGTCATTCCAAAATTTGCAAACATCATTATATAATGCATTTTTCCATAATTAACATAAAAATCATAGTAAAAAGGGTAAGTCAAATGGTCAAAAATGTATCAAAAAGTGTTCATGGATGAGGCAATTCCTGGCCTCATCATTCCCCCCCAACTTATGGTAATGCATGTCCTCATGCATTTTGTATAGCGATAGCAGCACATAGATCCAGGTCTAGACACCTTTCATGAAATTTGAGTAATGCGCCACCAATTTTATAGAATCCACTGACTGCCTTGATGGATTGAAACCACTGTTGGAAGTGCTCATCGGTCGTGGGTCAGTATCAAAGAAGTAGGGAACAGGAGTAATAATTATGGGCATCCTAAACCTCAGACCTATCCAACGCTCCTTGATCTCTGATATAATTTGGACAATGCCTTCTGCTCTTCTCCTTGACCACAGCAAATTGGTGGGAGAAATTGGCTCTCTTTTCTGGAGAGAGATAGATAACTCACCCCATCTATTTTTACAAGTCGCCACAGCATCATCAAAGAAATTTGCACAAAAATTCTAAAACTGGATTATACACTTCTGAAGGTTCCCTAAATAGAGTTGTTTTATTCTGACATCCCTCATGAAGGTATAATGATCATTTGTACAATATCTGTGATTTAGGGGAGCAGGTCTGATAAGAAAAATAGCCTGTGATTCCAATTCCTTGGTGAACTTCTTTTCTATGTCCCAGTAAATCTGATTTTGCAGAGTGGACATGAAAGCTCTAAGTTGTAAATCACCTATATAAATGTGAGGCAGAAACATACTTTTCATGGGAAAAAAGAAATTATGCAAGAATAACTCACATAATAGGTTTTGTTGCTCTGCTGGAATCTGCATAAATTCCTCTATGAATTCTTTAGGAGTGTTCAACTGATGAGGCAGCTTAGAAGCAAGTCTCATAATCTGCCAGCAAAGGTATCTCTCCTTGAGTAGGAGGCTATAAAACCTAGGTGGTCTTCTGCACTGTATTGCATATTCTGCAATCTGGCATACATCCTTTACTTGTGTTTTTAACCTATTCAGCTCTGTTTCCTTCTCTACTACTTTGGCTGCTTCAGAGTTTAAAATGGCAATCTTGCCCTCCAAATGGTGACACTGATTCATCCAATATGCCAAGTCTTAATTGTACTTAGTTAAGGGCACAGTGTTTGGGGGTCTTACAATAGGTTGCATTTGTGCTACTATGTTCACTTGTACACCAACTTCCACAGTTGGTGTTACAATAGGCAAATCAGTTTGTGTTCCTTTTTCTGTTGTAATAGCAATGAGAGGAGAGGGTGTAGATACCTGATATTATGCTGCAACTTCATGTTTCTCTACAGAAGGTGTCTATGTTTCCTGCTGAAGTGCAACATCATTTGTCAGCAAAATTCTTGATGGACTCTCATCATCAGATACTGCCATTTCTGCTTCTTCTTTATCAAGTGATCTCTATGTAGGTACTATGTTTGCCTCAGAATGTTCAGCTAAGTCTAAGAGAATCTGGGCCCATTCATCCTATGATGCTTCTGGTATCTTTGTAGACTGATATTCCAGTTGAGACAACTGGTTATGCAATTCTTGAATTTTTTTGCTGAAGCAGATCAATTTGTTGATCCTTTTGTTTTATGGTCTCTTCAGCTTGCTCAATCCATTGGGTCTGAGTTTTAACAACACTCTTTGCAGCATGCAATTGAGTGTGGATATTGATTTCCTCTTCAGGCTTAGACTTAGAATACTGGTCAGAATCAGCATCCATTAAAACATTCATATCACCCTCAACTATTTCAGAATCATATTTTGATGGCTCCTCAGAATCAGAGTCAGAATAATCAACTAATGGACATACAGGGCTTATTGAAGTTTCGCCATAGTTGTATCTAGCTCCATAGTCTATATATTTGTGTCTGTCATTTCCATTTCAATATTTGGTTCATGTGCATCCTCTATTCTAGTTTCTTCTTCACTTGGGTCTGTGATATCTATTAGTTCATCTGGCAGGGTTTTAGTTTTTTGAAGTCTAACAGACCTTCTTAACCCTGTAGACCCTGGATACCTCTTAGCAAGTGGATGTTCTGTAGCAACTACAAATGTTGCTACTATTTTAGGAGCATATTTTGGAGCATGTTCACTTGCACTTCCCATTTCTTCGCTGGACTATACTGTATCTGCAAATGTTACTCTTTTTCTCTTTAACTATGAACCAGATGTGGATGCCTACTGTTTACCATCTGGAGAGGGGGAAATTCTAATTTTAGAGGGTTATGGTCTAGGGTTTCTTGTAGATTCTTCCTTTGCTTCTTCTTCCTCTGTTTCCTCTTCCTCTGCTTCCCCTTCCTCTAATGCAGGATTAGAGTCATTTGTTTCTGCCCAAGGGGCAAAGAAACGGTCAAAATTTCTAGGGTTGCCCCTAAAGTGATACTGACAAATCAATTTGATGAGCCCATGATGCTTAGGGCTTCCTTTCCCTTCTTGGTATTTGCTATCCATAGCCTTTAACTCCTAAAATAGGTATAAGGGCACATTAACCCTACATTCTGGTTTAACTGCTCGATGGCGCAGATGGTTGAGGATACGAAGGTGTGGGCCAGATACAACAGGAAATTGGCCGTCACAAGTGATATACCTCATCACCCACATTGCAACTTCATTCCAAGGGACTGGAAAACTAAGTCTTTTGACCCCCTTACAAACATTTCTACGTATTAAAAACTCAATTTTGCCATCCCCTTCTTCCATAAACTGATTAACTAGGTTATTCAAAATATTGCGTCCAATTTTTACAATCTGCAAGCCTTGGAGAGGTAATTCAGTGACTTGGCTAAGTATTTCAAGAGTTACCTGGATAGTCATCCCGTTAATATGCACTCGATTGTTGTGGAAGGTGCGTGCGAATTCTACCGCCAAGCCCTCGAAATAGTAGTCAAATTTGCATAGGAATGGCAGAAATCCTCCATCAACAAATATTTGCAGGGATGCAGGGTCACTTTCCAGGTAACTAATGTTTTCAAGTTCGGCTCTGATTTTCTTTCCCCCCATGGCATAATTTCCTGCCTTCTGTTATGTAGTTTCTATAAACTGGCAAAAAGTATGAGCGTGCATCCGATTTAGGGTTTCAATTGTCGTAGCAGGAATAATAGCAGTGTAGGAACTGCTTCGGAACTTGCAGCATAAAGATGTGGTAATGCATGTGAAGTTATCACCCGTACCTTCGCTCATTTTTTTGTTTAGACAACAGCTGTCACATGCAATCGTGAGTCGGTGACTTGTCTTTTTTCTTTTAAACCAATGAACTCATCGTAGGCCACATGTCATAACCAGTTTTTACACATAATTTCATTCCTATGCTTAGTGAGTTATTCCTACGCTTAATCAATCATTCCTGCGCTCTGGGATATAAACAGTTTATTCCTGCGCTTGTTAAATCATTCCTATGCTCTGGGATATAAATAGTTTATTCCTGCGCATTATGGATTATTTTTGCGCTTTGGAATATAACAGGTTATTCCTGTGCTTCCCTTATTCCAGTGCACTTCTGTTTGTTTTCATTCTCAGAGCATAATTAGGCAGAGGCATTATAGACAAGGTATTTCCATTTTTTATTCCCTTTTTTACATGCTTTTATATTAATCAAGGATATTTACACTATATATTAATGATTTACATTATTCAGAGAATGAAAAATACACATACCTGTTATAACCATTTTATCTACATTTTGAGGTGCTCCTGCTGAGATTTCCAGCTAATCAATCTTTGAACTTAGGTAGGTGCAATTTGAAAATAGATGAAACCACGGTCGTGAGACAAGACCGAACAATGATAGTGAAACCAACTAGGTAAACATGTCAGAAAACCGGTTTTCATGTAAACCCAACTCAGGAGTGCCTCAAAGAGGTTTTCACTTCCTGAATTATTATTTGTTTTTGTTTTGTTTTTCTTTTTTTTCTTTTTTTTTCTCTTTTTTATTTTTTTTTTCAAAATCAAATTCTTATGTCAACTCGCTGAATTTAGTATGGAAGAAGTGTTTTCTTCCCAAATGTGTACATTCAAACTTTCCACTTGTTTGAGAAATTATGCCTTGTTGTATGGTTTGTGGTACAAACGAAGACGATGTCCATTAACCACCAAATTGCATTGTGGGTCATCAATAGGTGTAAGACGAACAACTCCATTGTCAAACACTTCCTCAATTTGGTAAGGTCCAAGCCATCTGGTCTGCAACTTTCCAGGGAAATCCTTGTATTGTGAATCAAACAACAAGGCCCAGTCACCTTGCTAAAATTTTTGCTACTTTATGTGACTATCATGCCACATCTTTCGTTGTGCTTGGATTATCTCCATCTGATGTAGTGCATCCATGCGTAGTTCATCCAATGCATCAAGTTGCAGAATACGCTCTTCTTGTGCCTATGACAGATCAATACCTACTTCCAAAGCAGTTTGAAGAGTTAGTAATTCAAACTCAATAGGCAAAAGCGGCTTTTTTCCATAGACCAATTCATAGGGCGTAAATCCAGTGGTAGATTTCCAAGTGGTATTATAAGCCCAAATAGCTTCTGGTAATTTGTCTAGCCAATTTCTTTTATGGACTGCTACTGTTTTGGTTAGAATTCATTCTAATTCCCTATTGGTTACTTCAACTTGGCCATTAGCTTGTGGATGATAAGGTGAGGATTTTCTGTGTTTGACTTGATAGAGGTGCGTGAAGGCTTCAATAACCTTGGAAGTAAATTGGGGTCCATGATCTGTGGTGATAGATTGTGGGGCTCCAAAACGGAAAAAAAAATTGTGAATACAGAAAATCAGCAACTTTTTCCTCTCTAGCATGCTTAAAGGCACGAGCTTCTACCCATTTAGTAACATAATCAGTACATACCAAGATATGCACTTTGCCTTGGGAAGAAGGATTAATGGGTCCTACAAAATCTAAACCCCATATTTCAAATGGTTCCATTCCTATTTGAGGTTGTAATGGCATTTCATTAGTAAAGGTAGGTTTTCCCATTCTCTGGCAGGCATCACAATGTCTAACGTACCTCTTTACATCTTTATGCAAAGATGGCCAATAATATCTGGTTCCCAAGATTTTATGAATAGTGCTTTTGACTGAATAATGCCCCCCTGATGGTTCATCATGGCATGCCCGTAGGATATCATATACTTCATCTTGGTAGATACACCTACGTAAAACATGATCAAGACTGCACTTAAATAGTAAGCCCTCTATCCATTGGAAAGAAGCACTTTGCTTGATTAACTGTTTCTTTTGTTTAGGGGTAAAGTGAAGAGGAATCTTCCATGTAGCTAAGTAATTAGCTATGTCTGCAAACCATGGAGACTGTACAAAGATAGCAAACAACTTTTCATCTAGAAATGTATCCTCCACAACTTCCCCTGTATCTGCATTTGGTATTCTTGACAAGAAATCTACAACTACATTATATTTCCCAGGCTTTTTTACTATGGTAACATCAAATTCCTGCAACAGAATCAACCAATGAATAATTCTTGCACTAACCAATGGTTTATTCATCAAATATTTGATTGCGGTATGATATGTATGGATGAATACTTGATACCCTGTGATATAGTGTCAAAATTTGTTAATAGCATAGATTACAGCCAAGAATTCTTTTTCAATGGTAGTGTAGTTTTTCTTAGCTCCTGTCAAGTTTTTACTGATATAATAAATAGCATAATGTTCCCCATTTTCAATCTGTCCTAACACAGCTCCAATAGCAGTATTGGAAGCATCAATTTGAATATGAAAAGGTAATTCCCAATTAGGACATCTTAATACAGGTGGAGTAGTTAATTTTTCCTTTAAGTTTTCAAAAGAAGTTTGACATTCAGGAGACCAAACAAATTTAGAATCCTTCATGAGTAGAGAAAACATAGGATTTGCTATAGTACTGAAGTTAGCAATGAATCTACGATAAAAACCAATGTGCCCTAAGAAACTGCGTACATCAGTTTGAGTTTGTGGAGGAGGGAGGTTTTTGATGACTTCAACCTTCTTAGGATCAACCTTGATTCCAAAAGAAGAGATATGATGTCCAAGGACAATTCCTTCCTCCATCATTAAGAAGCATTTCTCAGGATTCAGAGAGGGGTGGTATGTTTCACAGCGAATCAGCACTTTTTCAAGCTGTTCTAATGCATATTCAAAACTATTTCCAAACATTGTGAAATCATCCATATAAATTTCAACACTTTAATTGGTTAAATTAGAAAAAATTGCTAAAACAGCTCTCTGAAATGTTGCTGGAGAATTACATAAACCAAATGGTAAAACTCTATAAGAAAAGGTTCCCCAAGGACATGTAAAGGTAGTCTTTTCTTGATCTTCTGGTGCAACTTGTATCTGGTTATACCCGCTGAAACCATCAAGAAAACAAAAAAAAATCTTTCCAGCAAGGGTATCCAATACTTGGTCTATGAATGGTAATGGGAAATGATCCTTATGTGTGGCTTTATTTAACTCCCTATAATCCACACAGACTCTCATTTTACCATTTTTCTTTGGAACAATGACTAGTGGTGAAACCCACTTACTGTCTGAAATTGGATAAATGAATCCAACATCTAAGAGTTTTTCAATTTCCTCTTTCACAATTTCCTTTAGAACAGGATTCAAGCGTCTCTGAGGTTGCCTTACTGGTTTTACATTTTCTATGTATATCCTATGGGTACATACCTCATGATGAATGCCAGTCATGTCTTTATAATTCCATGCAAAATCCTGAACATGTCTTTGTAAGACAGCAAATAATTTGGCTTCCTGGTCCTCAGTTAACCAGCTATTAAAGTTCAAAAATTTACCTGGCTGGATTTCAATTTGTTTGATCCCTAGATAGATAGAACTAGTCTGCTTCATAGTTACTTGATTAATGCATTTAATGGATAATGATGTGGCTGTAGAGTATGAAATACTCTAGAATCTATATCAAAAATGATACCTGATGGAATCAGAGGACATTTGAAGGTGTTAAGGAGATGATGATGCCATCCATGTGGTAGAATGAATGATCTTTCCTGATTAGGCATAGATGATAGAAGTTCTGAATTTTGTTCCTCCTCTTGCCACAACAACCGATGAACAAGAGTTTGATCATCAGTTAGTCCTTCTAATTGTAATGTTTCAATCATTCTCGAATATTTCTCTCTCAAGTGTAGTGATTTCCTCAATATGTTCTTTAACTACAACTGTAGCCAAAGTGGCAATGGTTTCCTGTTCTTCATCAAATTCATGATACCAAATTTGTCTAGAAATTTTAGTTGAAGGTTGAGCAGGTGGATACAAATAAATTTTCTTTAGTTCAACACCATTAGAAATGGTCATTTCCCCTGACCTGTAGTCTATAAAAGCATCTGCAGTAGCCAACCAAGGTCATCCTAGAATGATAGGGTATCCATTGATGGATTTTCTAGGTTGCAACACTAAGAAGTCTACAGGATATTCCCAAGAAGAAACTTCAATGGCTACATCTTCTAGGATCCCTTCAGGTTTAGCAACTGACCTATCTGCCATTTCCAAAACTATGGTAATAGGACTGAGATTCTTGAGCTACAATTTTTGCATTGTGTCCTTAGTCATAACATTAATTGCAGCTCCAAGATCAATTAGCACATTAGGAATTTGCATTAATCCAATAGTAATTGTAACTATTGGACTACCGGGGTCACTATATTTGGGAGGAACTAGTTTCTCGGACAATAAATCAGCTAATTTTCCTTCTACCTGAACGGTTTTAGTAAAGGCCTTCTTTTTACCAGGTTTCTTGATACATAACTCCTGAATAGTTTTTTTGAGTGAAGGCACATCCCTTATTGCCTGCAAAAAAGGGAGATAAATTGACATATTTTTAAGTTCTGTTACTAATTCTGATTCAGGGGTAGTATCAATATGATCAAACCTTTCAGGGTATGGTAATGCAACTGGAAAAGATTCCTCTATTTTTTTTGTTACTTCATCTTTTTGTTTTTGTTGCACTGTCTCCTGATTTGGAGGTTCTTTTTTCTCACTTATTTCTTCAATGGTGGGTGGAACAGGTTCAGGTAAAACCTTCCCTGACCGTAGCTGGATGTTACTACAGTCAAGTACATGAACTACGACAGAGTCTTCAGACTCAGCCTCATAAATAGGGGCTATTTGTCTGGTATTATTTGGGTTAGTCACAGGCTAAGCTGGGAGTGGAGGTTGTTTCACTGGTTGCATTTGTTGATATTGTGTTCTTCCCTAAAAATTTGGATTAGGAGCTGGCAGCAAGTTTTTAGCTTGCCCTTGATACCTTTTCTATCCTTGATATGGTGGATATTGTTGTCCCCATCTTTGTCCTTGCTGTGTCCACTATGGATGATTTGCATTCCAAGGTGGGTTCATCCATCCAGGATGTGACCAATCTGGAGGAGTTGTCCAAGGTTTGTTCCAAGGTTGTGCAGGGACTTCTGCATGTCCCCATCCCATGTTCATATTCCAAGGAGATTATCCCCAATTTGGAAACTGAGGAGCATTGGGATATTGTGTGTAGCCACCATCGGATCTTTGCCCAATAGCATTAAGTTCTTCTGTTTGGGTGCCTAAGATAGATTTTAGATGAGGCAACAAAGGACATCTATATGTTGAATGTTCCTTGGAACAAATTCCACAAATAGAATTTTTTTTTAAAGGGCAATCCTACAAGGCATGCTTATTCCTGCATCTCAAGAAATAAATTGCCAAAGGTAGTGTAGAATTGGGTTTTATGTTTCTCTCACCTAATGCAGAATTAAGTTGAACAAGGATATCAGTTTTTAAATTTTCCTCCATCAACTCCTTTATGTCATTATTTCCAGAATTTCTTTTCTTTCTCTGATGGTGAGTACGAGAATAGTTTCTACATAACTCCACAATATCTTCAAGGTCAAGTTGATCTATGTCTCCTTTTCCCATTAAATATAACACTTCCCTAGATTCATCCTGCAATCCTCTTAAGAAGATAGGCTTTAAGAAATCAGGTTCTATAGGACCACATCTCTTTTGGACAAAGGCAAAGTGATCAAGGTAATCCTCTAAACTCTCATATCCTTCTTGCTTGATTCGAAACAACTCATCTTTTCTATTTCGTACTCGACATTAATCTTGATATTTATGTAGAAATGCAGTCTCCATGTCATCCCAAGTACGGATTGAATTAGGTTCAAGATTACTCATAAACCATCGGAGAGCAGCATCCTTAAGTGTAGAAGGAAACAGTTTCAATTTTTTATTATCATTTATGTAGTCATAAGTCTGACATAACACTTTGAATTCAAACAGAAATTGATCAGGATCTTCTGAAACAGTTCCCCTAAAAATTGGCAATATGGATGGATAAATAGTTTTCATGGGAGCATCTAGAGCTGGATCCAACCGAATGGGGTATTCAAAAGTCTTAGGAGGATCATCAGCATACCCACCTAGTGGTGGTAATGGTGCTGCCATAGTTGCTTTCTTTCTTGAGTTTGATGTGGATGGTTTAGTCTTAAAGGAATGTTTAGCAGATAGTGTTGCCAAAAGTTCTTGCTCTAATCTATCCAAAGCTTCAGTTGGTGAAGAAGGTATTTCTTGCTCTGGAAATTCTTCATCTGATCATGAAGAACGCCTTGGTGGTTCAAAACTAGTTCTGATAAACCTCCCTCTTTCGTCTCTTGGCTTATGCATTCATGCCTATTCAGTGAATAAACTGAAATACAATGTTTCAAAAAAATTGTAACACAATTCTTGACCTGTATCACTTTTCCTAACAACACCGATTGTTCCCTGGCAATGGTGCCAAAAATGATGAGGGTCATTGATCATTCATCATTTAATCATTATGTGTGTCAATCTAGGGTGGTGTCCAGAGGCTATATACGATAGGAAGTGTTATAGTTGCAAGTTTAGTTTATTCAAGAACAGGTTTTATTGGTGGATCAGTTAGCATTTTGGGTTTTTGTTGTGACCTCTAACTCCTAAGAAATGAAATGAACTCCTATTTACTTTTGTAGAAATAGAATTGCAGGAAATGAAATGACAGAATCTGAAAATTGCAAAAAATGAAATGTTGCTAAATTGAAATGACAGAAAAGCAAAGTGCAGAATTTAAAACACACACACTCTTGCATGAAAGTAAATCAACTAGATAATATCAAAATGGAATTTTAACTACTGCAAAACTGAATCAACAAAAACTGCCAATATTGCAAAATGACAATATCTTGAAATTGTTGTGTACTGCAGAATTGAACCAATAATGACTGTAAAACTGCAAAATGACATAATATCTTGGAATTGCTGTAAATACAAAGAAATGTTGTTCATTGCTAAAATCTGTATTAAAAACTACTAAAGAAATGTACACTAGCAGAATTCTGCTAACCTGCTGCAGCAAGAACTCGGCAAGAATTTCTGTCAGAAAACTGCCTTCCTCTAGCCTGCAAGTGGGCCCTTGCTTTCAGAACAAGAAGAAGGTGAGGATCTATGCTAAGAAGATCTAACTGTTACTCATAAACCTCAACATGCCAATCGAAAACTGAAGACTACACATTTTTTATTCAATCTAAAAATGCATTACAGTAATGCAGAAAAACCTGCAAATTACTATTCTGCTACAGGAAAACTTTACTCTATGCTAATTTTGGTACTCTCTTGCCTATCTATCTATATTTTTATCTATATCTATCTATATATATATGCTCGACCATATGGGAGCTTTATTATTTATAATATAACACTGATATGCTTGGTTATAGCTTTGCAGGGATTTACATAACTATTTTCCTAGACTGCAGGATTTTACTTTGTCCAAACTTTATCCATTCATTATTGTTGGGCTGCATCTGTTGAGGAAATCACGTTAATATGAGTTGGGACAACCTCCTGGTCAACTTCCAATATTTTCTTCCATTGATTTATTTCTTTTTGACCACCTTCATTTGTTCCTACGCTATTCCCTATTCCTACGTCGCTTATTCCTGCACTGCTCCATAACAACAGGAAGGTGACCATTTGTTGTTGATATATGGTTCAAACGTGTAGAAATTAATGTTTTGACTTCTCCATTCTCCTTTCACACCCTTATGCATCGGTGGCATGTGCTGGAGTGACTAATTCCAAGCCCTGTTGTATATGTATAGCTAGCTGGAACTGTCACAATTACAACCTATTTTCCTGCATAGTCAGCTACAGTGACAAATTATTGGCGCCCTTTTCCATTTGAATTAGTTTAACCAAAGGAACACCATATTACCAAGCATCAGATATTCAAACAAGTTCTAAATTGCTATAACACTATTGATTAACTGAAAAACAGGTGAAATTGCAGTAAAAACAGTAAAACAAAGCATATGCACTTTGTCATTCCAGAATTTGCAAACATCATTATATAATGCATTTTTCCATAATTAACATAAAAATCATAGTAAAAAGGGTAAGTCAAATGGTCAAAAATGTATCAAAGAGTGTTCATGGATGAGGCAATTCCTGGCCTCATCAAGGAGTACTTTCCAACTCCAAATAGGGGAGGTGTTGATTACCTTGGAGGATGTTTATCACACCTTTCATGTTCATGTCGAGGGGCTAGCAGTTCAGGTTGGCTATGATAAGGAACATGAGTTGAGGCATTTGTATGGTGATGGAAGGGGATGGATATTAGCAAGGGTGGCATCCAGTATTTGGAGATGTACCAGTAGAACTAGTTGGAGGTATTACTGACCTTTATGATGTACATTTTGGCCAACATGTTATTTCCAAACAGCACTGGAGCTAGGTTCCCATGGAACCAAATCATGTTGATGCTGGATATAATTGAGAAACCTCAAGTTAATGCTCAGGAATCAACTTTGTTATACTACCTCTACATAAAGTTGTACTAAGTGAAGAGGTGGGAGTGAAAGGGGTTAAGATGTATCTTACTCCTTCAAATATGGGTTTAGGAGCACTTCAGAGTAGCTCATCCAATGGGGTTTCCTTGCGAGTGGGATAGCTTGCACTAGGGTTATGCATAGTGGCTATTTTCGCAAAATTGGCTAAAATTAGGATTTTCAAATTTTGGAATTGGCTAATATTTTGGACTCTTGACCAAGGTCCATTAGTTAAAAATTTCTGGGTGTAAATTTTTTTTTGGTCGATTCGCCCCAATTTTATAATAATTTGACCACTTTAAGTTTAAATTTTCAACGTTGCCCCTAATAATAGTGAACCTCCTATATATGTTTCGAAAGAAACTAATTTTCCAAATTTTTATAAATATATTTTGGGGTCGATCCCTTACGCATAACCTTAGCTTGCACCCTTGTGCTTTACACTAGCATACCAATGAGTAGCTTCCATAGAGTCATCCTATATATAGAAGCCAATATTATAAGGATATTTGGGTAGGTTAGATAGTTGTAGATGTTATTTTGCGACCATAGCTAGGGATCGCATGTGATGAGGACGTGCATCTATGGTAGACTAGACAGGCTAGGTGGATTGTCATATACCATGGTAATAAGATAGAATTGATTCAATTCTCTCATGTTCTTTGATATTTCAGGTTGTCTCAAGGGGTTCTCGATGCTCTAGTTATGTACAAGAATCAAGACAACGAGCTAATTCTACCTTATTCTATAGATTGACTTATTTAGGATGAGGTAGATGAGGTGATGGATATCCCAAATATGGATGATGTTGGAATGATCATTGACTATGATGCTTGATTTACATCACAACCTGCTTGGGCACCTAGTCAGGCTATTGATGATGGTGGTAGTGATTATGGAGATGGTAGATCTGGTGTAGAAGAGACTCCTTGATAATAGAGGTATTATCAATCCAGCGATTGTGGGAGGTGATCGAGGGTCAATGTGGATCAGCTAGTTGAGGGTTTTTTTAGGGGTGATGGAGGATTTGATGGGGTGAGGGTGCTCTTGAGAGATATCCTATATAGAGTAAGGAGGATTGGAGGACTCTTCAAGTTGAGTGAGATAGCTTAGTTGAGGAGTAAGATCACCTCCTACAGGTTACAATGGCTTGGGGTGTAGATATAGCTCAATTATAGAGTGAGGTGGAGGGGCTACGGAGTGTCGTTGATGTAGGTGATGATGTAGCTACAATTGCTACTACTTAGGCACATGTGACAACACATGATAAATAGTTATAAGAGGAAATTGCATATGCATGATTTTTGGAGGATAGACTATTGGAGCACTTTATTCCTCTACTTAGTTGTCCTTCTTCAGTTAGATCAAGATCTAGTCATTGAAGTGAGTCAAGGTCTAGCAATTCTTAATCCAAGGTTCCATGATATCCAAATCCATCAGCATCATAGGGTTCTGGCCATGGATCCTCCTTTAGATAGCCTGGGAACCGTGGTGGTACTAGCTAGTAGCACTTTATTACCTCTTTTGTAGCTTTCATTTTTGTCGTATATGAGCTTTAGTGCTCTGTTGTATACAGCCTTCTAGCAAACTATGTACCTTTTCTACTTATATATATATATACATAGATTTTATTTTTGGTATCATTTTGTTTTTGGCTTTGCTTTATTATGGATGTATGTATGAATATGGAATGGATGCATTATGACTAATATGTGTATGAATTTTTTCTCATGAACTTTTGTAAACTAAGTGTTCGTAAAATAGTCAGTGGTCATATGATCATCATTGTTTATGGTCATACGGTATCTACCCTATCTCACGAGGACCTCTCAATAACCAAAATATGACAAAGTAAAACATGTAAAATGATGATAAGAGAAAAAAATTTAATATTGTTTGGTTCTTGTTTGATCATTGTTTCTTTATGTTTAATCCAGGGCACCAACATCTAACACTAGCGTGGGCTATAATATAATAATGTGCTGGTAATATGAAATGAATTTTATTGTCTTTATTTACCTTAGGGATAAAAAATCTATAGTTGTTTTTCCAAGACTCAGATGATGAGTATCATTATTTTCATCATTTAATTTTCAATATTTGTCAAATTTAGGATGGTATCCAAGGCTATCTACGATAGAAGGTTTGGGCATATTACAATTTATACATTCAGTTCACAAGCATTTATTTGGTGAAACAGATGTTGGTTTAGACTTTTTGGTGTCACACTAAACCTAATATACATAATGGAAACTAAATTAACTTGCAATAATTGAAAATTGCTTCTAAGACTTGAAATGGAAAACTAGTTACAGTTGTAGAAAATAAATTGCAGAAATGTAAATGTTGCTGAATCAAAACCTAGATTACAGTTGTAGAATGGAAATGACTGAATTGAAAGATTACTAAAATGGAAACACTCATGCTAAAACACCTATCAGTGTCCTACTGTAGAAGGTTGTCAGACTTCTGGTACAGTGACTGACAACAAAATAAAAGTTGTTGGAAATTGGTAAAATTGCTAAAACAAAGAAAATAGGGAAACTGTAATTTTATGCTACTTGTCAAATTGTAAGAACAGGAAAACAGGGGAAACACAGGTCTATGCTACTTTTTCAACTAACACACACATATATGATGCATAAAAACACAACTAAAATTATAAAATCATCACATTACTCAAAACAGGGGTTAGTATATTCAATTAACAAGAATGAGAATTGACAAGCACTCTGCTAAATCTGTTGCAACAAAGTTATCAGAAAAACCTGTCATCAATTAGTCCTCATTCTAGGACTTAAAGTGGCCCTTGCTTCCTAATCTAGAAGAAGGTGGTAAATTACTACTAACTACTTAGAACTCACACTTACTCATGAAAAAAATATGATAAAAAGAACTGCACTTTATTGACTATCACAAAACATTACAATGCTACAGGAAAAATCTTGCTATTGGCTACAAACCTATTACAACATCTATTTTTCCTATTAGCTATCATTTATTAGCTCAACCAATAAGGGAGATCTATTATTTATACTATTCTATTATATATGCCTCGTGCATAATATCAATTGCATTGTTGTCTTTCAATGATTTGCTACCAAAATTATAACATATAGTCTAAATCAAGACAAAGTTTGTTGTAGTAGGTGTTTATTGGCTCTTGGATGCATCCTCAACGGTGGGAGTGAGTTGGAATAGGTTGGACAAAGTCTATCACACCTATCCTCATCTCAAAATACCTTTTCTCGATCGAATTGGGTGCAATTCTCCTCGTTTGGGCTAAAACAGACTTTATGCCCTATCATTTAGAAGCTTCTTCAGAATATCCGATAGTGAAATATACTTTATGCTTAATTGTGATCAAAACGACCAAAAAAGCAGTTTTAACCAGATAGGACATCTGCTTTATGCCTCATAATATGTTTCCAATTAGTTTTGTATGCTCATGCTGATAAATTCCAAGCCATACCATTCATTGACAACTGGCTAGAATTTGTATGGTTGTTTCCTGCAGTTTCTAGATTTTCTGCACAGTCCTAAGAATTTGGTACCAAATCATAATTCAAACTATTTGGAAGGTGGGAAAAATATTTAAATAGCATTAGGAAGTGATAAACATCAGCACACATCATACTACTATCTAAATTATGCATTTTATTCACTAAATAACAGTGCAATAGTGTTGCACAACTATCCCTGCCTTATAGATGTTATGCCCTATTGCTATCCATTTAGATCATGTGGGAATGCATCCAAGTGGGTCAGAAGTCTTCTTTGATCTCCATGAACACATTCCAACCATTTTCCCATGCTTTGTTTGACAACTTCAAGGTGCTCTTGTAATGTGATAGCTTGTTGATTTTTCTATGCTACACAAAACCTATCAATGCCCTATTTTGCAGCAGAGACTTATTTTGGCACCATTTCACCTTAGAAACTCATTTTAGGTGAGAAAATATTTAAATAACATAATGCAGTTATAAACTCCAGCACTATTTATTAGCTACCATTTTTATTATGCATTTTTCACTTAGCTAATCATGCAGAAAAAACATAAAAATGCTAAAAATAGTCAAAAATAGGGGTACAATGCTCCTAACATAAAATCATGCAAACACTTAACAAGAAATATATTTTAATCAACTATTTGGCAATTAAATTTGTAATTTTTTGTAATATTGCAGTTTTTAGATGTTCAAAATAGTGCAAAAATGAGGTATTTATGGGCCTCATCATCCCCCCCAACTTGAACTGATGCATGCCCTCATGCATCCTAGTAGGCCATAGCAATATGCAGGTTTTATCCTTTTGAACAAAATATTTTGTCAACCACATGAAAATTTTTGAATTTGTTCATTATGGTTGAAATGCCAAAATTGCTGCAATTTTTGAAATTGATGTAATTTTTGAAAAATATTCAAAAATGTATAAATTGCTGCAATATCTAAAATTTCTAAAAAATATTGAAATTTTTGAAATATTCATAAAACTGTTGAGAAATTTGAATTTGCTCTAATTTCTAAAAAGTTTGAGTTTTGTTGTAATTTTTTAAAAACCTCTTAAAATATGAAATTGATCTAAGTATGAGAATTACTACAATTTCTAGATATTATTACAATTTTTAAAAATTATTGAACAGTTCACATTACCTACCACCTAAGAAATTTCTCCTAGTTGCACTACTGATGGGGAGCCAAGTTAACCACAAATAAAATGACGCAATTTTATTTGAAAGACGCAGTTTTATTAATTCGAAGCATGGAAGCTTTTACAATAAAAGACCATGAAAATAAATACACAGTGCTTTAAATGCAAAATACAGCCGCAACCTTCCTTCCTTCCCCCAGCCTCCCGAATCCTTCAAAGAAATCCCTTTTATGCTCTATGCTTCGTGCTTGCATCGCCGTTCAGTAACCGCCTTAACGGCTTCTGGAACGGTCATATGGAACGGCCTTAACGGCCCTTGAAGCTGCCGCTTGGAACGGCCTTAACGATCTCAAGCACTGCCACTCGAAACTGCCACTTGGAACTGCCACTTTGGCTTTGTCTGCTAAGGTGTCGCGATATCGCGACCCTTCTTTGTGTTTTGGCTTTGGCTGCCAAGGTGTCGCGATATCGCGACACTTCTTTGTGTTTTGGCTTTGCGGCCAAGGTGTCGCGATATCGTGACACTTCTTTGTGTTTTGGCTTTGCCGGCCAAGGTGTCGCGATATCGCGACACTTCTTTGTGTTTTGGCTTTGCCGGCCAAGGTGTCGCGATATCGCGACACTTCTTTGTGTTTTGGCTTTGGCGGCCAAGGTGTCGCGATATCGCGACACTTCTTTGTGCTTTGGCTTTGGCTGCCAAAGTGTCGCGATATCGCGACAACTTTGGTGTCGCGATATCGCGACCATTAGTTGCATTTGCCATGGTGCTCGAAATATGTCACGATATCGCGACCATTAGTTGCTTTTGCCACGGTGCTCGAAATACGTCGCGATATCGCGACGATATTTGCGTCGCGATATCGCGACCAATTTTATACTTAGTCAATTTTGCAAATTTTGAACTTTTTCAAACTTTGAACTTTTTTTGGTGATGCAAGATTGCTGTGCTGCCCGAGATGCTCCTGCATCAGACACCCGGGGTAGATGTTTAGAAGTGATCCTCACTTCTGGATGGTCAGAGGAAAACCCAAACGATCAACCTCTGATTTGGACAACCATGTGGCATCTTCGACAGGTCTGTTCTTCCACTTGACCAAATACTCCGAATATTGCTTGTTTCGGGTACTTCTGCCTGCACGAGTGTCGAGTATGTCTTCAATTTCTTCTTTGTCTGGAGTGGATGCAGGAATGTTCCACAGATCCGGACTGGGTGGTTCACTACAACTTTCTGCATGATATTCAACCAAGTCTGAAATATTGAAGATAGGTGAAATATTCAGCTCACTTGGGAGATCAACTTCATAGGCATTGCCTGAATCTCGTTTGCCTATGATCCGGCATGGTCCAAACTTCTTCATCTTCAACTTATTGTAAGTTTTTCTAGGAAAACGTTCCTTACGCAAGTGAACCATGACTTCATCCCCTACTTGGAATTCTTTGAAACGTCGCTTCTGATCTGCTCTGGCTTTGTAAGTAGCATTCATTTGATCGATATGTTGTTGTACCTCTTCATGTAAAGTCTTCATGTGTGCTGCAAAGTCTTCAACTTCAGCACTTGCACTTGTCTGCTTTATCCATCGGTCTCAACTCAGAAGCGTTTCTAGAGGCTGTACCCATGCACAATCTGGAATGGTGATTTACCAGTACTGCGATTGACAGAATTGTTGTAAGCAAACTCTGCCTGGGGTAAAATCAGATCCCATCCCTTCGGTTTATCTCCTACCAAACATCGTAGAAGATTACCCAAACTTCTGTTGACTACCTCGGTCTGTCCATCAGTCTGCGGATGGTACGCAGAACTGAATTTCAAGTCTATTTTCAGCTTCTTCCATAGAGTTCTCCAGAAATAACCCACAAATTTGGTATCTCTATCCGAAACAATGCTTTGGGGTAGACCATGAAGTCGGACTACCTCCTTGAAGAACAAGTCGGCAATGTGAACCGCATCACTTGTCTTCTGACATGGAATAAAATGGGCCATTTTCGAAAACCTGTCAACAACAACAAAAATGGCATCATTTCCACGTTGTGTTCTTGGCAGACCAAGAACAAAATCCATGCTGATATCTTCCCAAGGTCTTCCTGGTACAGGCAATGGCTGGTACATTCCTGTATTCTGGCTGACTCCTTTTGCCATCTGGCACACTCTGCAACCCTGCACAAATCTGGTCACATCCGGCTGCAACTGTGGCCAATGGTAATTCTCACTAACAAGAGCAATGGTCTTATCACGGCCAAAATGCCCTGCTAGTCCTCCACTATGCTTCTCTTTGATCAAATTTTCCCTCATGGAACTTCGGGGAATGCACAACTGATTCTGTCGAAACAGCATCCCATCTTGGATCATGAAATCTAACCACTTAGTGCGATCCACGGTAGTAGGAGACACACATGCGGTCCATGCCTCTGCAAAATCTGGATCTGCTGGGTATAAACTCTTGAGTTCATCAAACCCAACAACTTGCACTCTCATTTCCATCAACAAATTATGCCTTCTACTCAAGGCATCTGCAACTCTATTAGATTTGCCACTTCTATGCTTTAGTACAAAGGTATAACTCTGCAGGAATTCAACCCACTTCAAATGCCGTTGGTTAAGTTTACCTTGACTATTGATATACTTGCAAAGCTTGATGGTCAGTATATAAAACAAACTCTTTGGTTAGCAAATAATGTCTCCATTTCTTAAGAGCCTGAATTATAGCATAGAATTCTTGATCATAAACAGAGTATTTCTTTCTAGCATCATTCAATTTTTCACTAAAATATGCAACAGGTTTACCTTCTTGACTCAACACGGCTCCAATGGCACTGCCACTGGCATCACAGTCAACCTGAAACACTTTATTAAAATCTGGAAGTGCCAGAATGGGCTGTTCTGTCACTTTCTTCTTCAATATATTCATGTTGGTATCTGCTTTGGCAGTCCACTTAAATTCTCTCTTATCCCCTCTCATAGTTTATGTTAGGGGTGCACAAATACTGCTAAAGTCTCTAATAAACTTTCTATAGAAACTTGCAAGACCATGAAATGATCTTACCTCTGTCACATTCCTTGGAGCAGGCCATTCAAGGATAGCCTTCACTTTCTCGGGATCCATTTTCGGACCCTCCTCCGAGATGACAAATCCCGGGTATATCAACTCTTTACGTACAAAACTGCACTTCTGTATATTTATCAATAACTGCTCCTCACGCAGTTTTTCAAAAACTGTCCGAACATGCAACAAATGTTCATCCAATGTTTTACTAAAAATCAGAATATCATCTAGATACACTATCACGAACTTTTCCAGGAAGTCACGCAATACTTCATTCATCAACCTCATAAATGTACTGGGTGCATTAGTCAATCCAAATGGCATAACTAACCACTCATACAAACCCTCTCTGGTTTTAAAGGTTGTCTTCCATTCATCACCCTCTCTAACACGTATCTGATGATATCCGCTCTTCAAATCAATCTTAGTGAAGTATTTAGCTCCACTCAAGCAATCCATTATATCGTCCATTCTGGGTAATGGAAAGCGATATTTAATAGTAATTTTATTAATGGCTCGGGAATCAGTGCACATTCGCCATTCGCCATTCTTCTTTGGTGCAAGTACTGCTGGCACTGCACAAGGGCTCAAACTTGCCCGAATCAAACCCTTCCTCAACAATTCCTGAACTTGTCGGTTCAATTCTTCATTCTCAACAGGAGACATTCTATGAGCTGCCTTGTTGGGTAAGCTAGATCCTGGCATTAAGTCAATCTGATGACTAATCTTCCTCATTGGCGGCAAACCCTCAGGCACATTGTCTGATATAATATCAGGAAATTCTGCTAACAGATGTTCAACTTCTGCTGGAATGTTAGTAGTATCTTCTCTTTTTACATGAGGAATTAATGCATAACACATTGAATCCCTCTTTATACCATCCAAAAATTTTTTGCCATCTACTAAACAAATTCTAGCATTATTGCATACCTTTTCCTCAACCTCCTTTAATGGCTTCAGTTTGTGGCGTACTCCATATTTTGTCAGGGAATAGGTATTTGCATGTCCATCATGCGCTGCACGTCTATCAAATTGCCATGGTCTTCCAAGCAACAAATGGCAAGCATCCATCGACAAAATATCACACAGGACCTCATCCTGGTATCTTCCAATTTTGAACTTGACCAAGCATTGTTCACTGACCAATGCTCTATGATCCTTCTGCAACCATGCAATCCGGTATGGATGCGGGTGCTGTTTTCTTTCTAGCTTTAATTTAGCTACCATTTCCTCAGAAACCAAATTATCTGTACTACCATTATCAATAATAATATTACAGATTTTACCTGAACATTTGCACCTCGTGCGAAACAGGCTTTTCCGTTGATCTGGTTCCTTCTCTTCATTCAACAAAGTTCTTCTTGTGATCATCACTTCTCCGTGCTCTGCTTCTTCAGAGTGCTCGGATTCAACACCATCCTCAGCAACTGCAGCTCTGGCATTTCCTTCAGGCCTTCTGTTTGGTGCTTCTTGGTGTTTGGGACACTCATATGATCGATGCCCTTCTTCTCCGCAATTAAAACAGGTTCCACGAAATCTGCCTCTGCCATATCCGCGTCCACCTCTACCTCTGCCCCTTTGATAATCATTGTTCTGATTACGAGGTCGGTAAGCATTCTCCTCCTTCTGTTCCTGGCGATTGCTGGTTTCACCATTCTATTTTTGATCATCATATTTAATTCCACTGGTTCTTCCACCACGACCTCTTCCTCTTTGCTTGCTGTCAAATCTGCGATTCAGTTTCTCTTCTACTTTCAGAGCAAACTGATAAGCATCTTCAATGCTGTTCATTCGAACCAGACTCAATTCCTCTTGCACGCTGGTTCTCAACCCATTAATGTAACGGGCTACTCTTTCCTTATTTGCTTCCGTATGACCGGTTCTAATAGAAATTTTAAAAAATTCCTCAGTATACTCTTTAACAGTTTTTTTGGATCGTCATAAACTCTGCATTTTTCTTAGCAGATCTAATTCGTAATCTCTTGGAATAAACTGCCGTTTCAATTTTTCCACCATTCGATCCCACCCGAGGATCTTTTCTTTGCCTCTCCGGTTTCTTTCCAACTGCACTCCTTTCCACCATATGCCAGCATGGCCTTTTAATTTTGTTATGGCAAATTTTATTCGATTTGGATCTTCAACGTCCTCATAATCGAAATATTCTTCCATGTCATTAATCCAGTCAATTAATTCTTCTGGATTTAAATTTCTAGAATACGTAGAAACGTCAATCTTTGGCCTTTTCCCAATCTGCGAAATGGCTTTTATCATTCGTGACTCTGCGGCACTCATTTCTTCTTCTTCCTCTTCAGACGGGTCTTCAACTCCGTCATCATCGCTGCGATCTTCTCCTCTTGGCTCTATTCCCCTGCGCAATTCTTCCTGCAATGCCAACACTTGTCTCTGCAATGCACGAAAATCTCCTTCAGGAACCACGTTCCTTCCAGCACCATGATTTCTTCGCGGCGGCATTCTGTCTCACAGTTTCTCAGAAACCCGTAACCCCGATCCTGGTGTGAGCTGCCTCACGTTCGGCGCTCTGCTCAACACACTCAGAATCTTACAGCTCTGATACCACTTGATGGGGAGCCAAGTTAACCACAAATAAAATGACGCAATTTTATTTGAAAGACGCAGTTTTATTAATTCGAAGCATGGAAGCTTTTACAATAAAAGACCATGAAAATAAATACACAGTGCTTTAAATGCAAAATACAGCCGCAGCCTTCCTTCCTTCCCCCAGCCTCCCGAATCCTTCAAATAAATCCCTTTTATGCTCTATGCTTCGTGCTGCACCGCCGTTCGTAACCGCCTTAACGGCTTCTGGAACGGTCATATGGAACGGCCTTAACGGCCTTTGAAACTGCCGCTTGGAACGGCCTTCACGATCTCAGGCACTGCCACTCGAAACTGCCACTTGGAACTGCCACCTGGAACGCCACTTTGGCTTTGTCTGCTAAGGTGTCGCGATATCGCGACCCTTCTTTGTGTTTTGGCTTTGGCTGCCAAGGTGTCGCGATATCGCGACACTTCTTTGTGTTTTGGCTTTGGCGGCCAAGGTGTCGCGATATCGCGACACTTCTTTGTGTTTTGGCTTTGGCGGCCAAGGTGTCGCGATATCGCGACACTTCTTTGTGTTTTGGCTTTGGCGGCCAAGGTGTCGCGATATCGCGACACTTCTTTGTGTTTTGGCTTTGCCGGCCAAGGTGTCGCGATATCATTCTTTCTTGGCTGGTATCCGCTTTGGTTGGCTTTGGCTGCCAAAGTGTCGCGATATCGCGACAACTTTGGTGTCGCGATATCGCGACCATTAGTTGCATTTGCCATGGTGCTCGAAATACGTCGCGATATCGCGACCATTAGTTGCTTTTGCCACGGTGCTCGAAATACGTCGCGATATCGCGACGATATTTGCGTCGCGATATCGCGACCAATTTTATACTTAGTCAATTTTGCAAATTTTGAACTTTTTCAAACTTTGAACTTTTTTTGGTGATGCAAGATTGTTGTGCTACCCGAGATGCTCCTGCATCAACTACACTAAGAATTTTGCAATTAAGCACATGTATTTCATTTTTTTCTACAACTCTACAATTTTTTTTCCTGCATTTTTTCTTTTTTTTTATGTTACTCTTTGTTCTATTCTTGCAATTTTTTCCATTTTCAACTTGCAATTCTTTGATTTCTGCACTTTCATCCTTCAATGTTGCAATTTCTATAATTTTGTACTTTTATCTCTTTTTTACCCTTCCATAAGTTTTAGTGTTGCAAGGTACCTCTTAAAGGCTTGATAGCATGTGATTCATCTTGCAATAGCCTCATTGTACTTTTCTAATAGAACCATATCTGGCAGATGCACTACTACTGGTGGAGTTTTCTGTTTTGACAACATTTCAACCTGAATGCCTATTTTTTTATTTTCACCTTTGAAACAACATTGATAAAAATTAATTTTGAATTTGCCTAAGGGGATGTACTTACTTGTGGTGGGATGTTTTGAGCTTTAAGGAAATCAATATCTTATGTACCTTGCTCTTCTATTGTTCAGCAGTGTTTTCAAGGTATTTTGGTACAGTTTTTGTCTCATTTCGAAGATCTTTGGAATGAGACTGTATCATTCCGGAGCTGACCCAAGATGTTCCCAAGCTACGTCTAAAAGTGCCAAAATGGCCTCCTGTGCAAAAGTTAGTTGTAGATTCTATTGTGGGCCCATCTCTATAGTATGTGAGCCTTCCATGAAATCAATAATCCCTTCCCTATCCCTCTGTTTAGATGTTGTTCTTCTTTTTATATGTTGTTATTCTATTGCAGTAGTAGTAAAAACATAGATTTTAGGTGTATTTTCTATATTATCCTCCTCTGATCTATGAGGCAGTTATGAGGTGTAAATTTTCATTTCTCCTTCTAGAGCCTACCCTGCTAATTCAAATAGATTTTTTGCCATGTCTATCCCAAAATCAGGTTTTTGCAGACAGTTTTGAATTTCTCATGCAACTAAGGGTATAAGGGGGGTGCTTCTTGACATTTTGAACAACATGCTCCATTTTTATTTGCCATATTTATAAATTTTTATGCCAAATACTGATTATCATATACTACATGCTAAATTCTTACTATGACTAAATGCAAGAAACACATACCTTACTATCCTGAAAATTTATCATACACCTTAGGAAATGCTGCTTTTAATGATTGTTAGCTGATTTTTTTGAAAATATAAACACATATGCAATGTGATATTTGTACAATGGTGGAACATGAATGGGTAGGTCAAACAAGGCAAACATGCCAAAATTTGATTTTCATGCAAGCCTTAAGTCAGCAATGCCTCCAAAAAGGTTTTCACTACTGAATTATTCATTTTTTTTATTTTTCTTTTTTCTTTCTTTTTTTTATTTTCTTTATTCATATTTGTTTTTCATCAAAAGAGGCTGCCATTTCTGGTTTTCAATCAACTTCTATTTTTTTGTTTTTTAGGTGCTTTAATGAGATAAAATGTCTCTCATGAGGCTTCAATGAGAGAGAATATCTATCACTTTTATTTGGATAAGGACAATGCTTATTCTGCAAAAAACACATCAATTTTTCTATATGAAAACATCTTTTTCTACTGAAAGTTACAACAATGATGCACCCTTTCTTTCCATATGAGTAGTAAGAATATTCTTATGTCATCATTGCCTCCTTATTACTGGAAATGAAGTATTGACTTCATTTTTCCTCCTCCCTGCTGAAATTGATGCATGTTCTCATGTATCCTCATTTTGTGGGACATGCCTTATGCTGCAATTTTTTCTTTTTCTCTCTTTTTTTTCTCTTTTCTCTCTCTTTTTCTTTTTTTCTCTTTTTTTTCTTTTTATCATTTTTTCAAGATTCAAAAATATGATCATTTGGAATATTTGTCAGAAGAGTAAGCCTCTTCTATCATATGCAAGTTTTATTGTGTGAAATATCAAGCAAATTCCACCTTTGTTAGTAGCTTATGGTATGCCTATAAATGATGTCCATTCATCACTAATGTCCTCCTTAAATTATCAACTAAAAAAGGTTGAACAACTTTATTGTCAAACTCTTCTAGTTCATCCTTGTTGCTCTTAATGTGATCGTCATGCCACATTTTCCATTTTTGTTGAATGAACTCTGTTTGGTGAAGTGGCTCAAACCAAAGTTCATCAAATGTATTCAATTATAGAATTCTCTTTTTTTGTACCTGCAAAAACTCAATGCTAACTTCTAAAGATGTATGAAGTGTTAGTAAAGCATTAGGATGTTGGATAAATGCATTAAACGATTCTACTTCCTAGTTTTTAGTCAACCAACTATTGATATTCAAAGGCTATTTTGGTTGTGTTTTAGTTTGTGTCATACCAAAATGTATTGAATTGATTTTTAGAAAATTATGCATTAATGAATTAAGAGAGCATTGGTGTGGTAGAAAAGAATGAAAAATTTGTGTATCTTTATCAAAAACAATTCTTGAAGGAATTAAATTTGATAAATGATAATGAAAAGATAAAATATGATGTCATCCATGTGGTAAATGAAGGAAATTGTTTTGTATTAGAATGAGTGACAAATGTTCAGGATTCTATTTTCATCATTCCATAGTAATTATTGAACAGTAATTGGTTAATATTTAAAATCTGAATTTTGAATATTTTCATCAAAAATAAACTTTATGGATGAATCCAACTCTTCTACATTACCCTTTACTATTATGGAGTCCAAATTTGGAATTTTCTTTTCATTTTTCTTGTTTCAAAAAAAAATGGGCTTCCTAGATAATAATTCTTAGGTGGAGTAAATTTTCCTACTAGCAAGTCTACTAATTTTCCACCTATTTGTTTGGTTTCAGGATACATATCCTTCTTTTTTCTTGGTTTCTTAAAACAAATTTCTTGAACAATCTTATTAATGATTGACACATCTTTAATAGCTTGAAGTAAATGGATTGTAATAGTTAAATGTTTTAATTTCTTTATCAAATATAATTTTAAATATGTTAGTTTTTATTTTTCAAACTATTCAAGATATGATACTTTATCCATTAAATCATTTTGAGAGAGCTTTTATTTTCCTTTTTGATGTTTCAGTGTAGATTTATTTTCATGTTCATTCTTTTTAGCTCGCATTTCTACATTGATAAGTAAAATAGGTTCAAGAAGTGGTTTTATTGAATACAATTGAGTGTTATCACAGTCACTAGCATTTATTATGGTCATCTTTTCTTATTCAGCCATAGAGACAGGGGTTATCCATTTAACATTGTTGGGATTGGCTATAGATTGAGCTGAAAATAGAGGTTTTTTTGCTTATTGTTGTTATTTTCCATGAGATAAATTATGGGTATGAGTAGGCAACAAATCTGATTGTTGTTTTTGATACTATTATTGCCCTTTGTATAATTTTTGTTGTTGTACCTATTGATGTCCTTGTAGTTTTGGTTACAACCATGGTGGATGTTGTTGATTCCATTGTTGTTTCATCCATCCATGTTGAGACCACTCTTGTAAATATGCCCATGGTGGTTGACTTCAATATTATTGAAGTGAATTTGAAGTAGACCATGGCATATACCAAGGATTTTTTCCCCAATGTGCAGGAAATTGACAAGCATTCTGATATGAAAATTTAAATATATTATCCCCTTGTATTTGTCCTACAAAATTGAGTTCTTTCATAGGTTGAGACTATTTTTCAAAGATACTTTTAAGTTCTCGTAACAAATTGCATTGATCTATGGGTTGTCCTTTTCATAAATACTACATGCAGCAGATATAAATATTTGGTTCAAAGGACATTCATGAAGAGAGTTGTTTTCCTTACATTTTGAACAATAGATGGCTAAATATTTAGTAGATTTATTCTTTTTATCTAATGTTTTATCAAGATGTACTAAAATATTAGCTTTTAGATTAGCACATTCTTTCATGAATTCTTTCAAATCATTTGTGTTATTACTAGTTTTGTGTTTTCTATGCCTTGAATGAGAATAATTTTTACAGAGTTTGATGATTTCCTAAAATTCAAGTGTATGTGCATCTCCTCTTCCCAAAATATCCAATACATCTCTAGATTCATCTTGTAGTCCCCTTAATAATATGACTTTGCAAATTTCAGGTTCAACACTTCCACATCTCTTATGAACAAAATAAAATCTATCTAGATAGTCTTTTAAAATTTTATTCTCCTCTTATTTCATTTTAAAAAATTCATCATTTTGATTTTTGACTTGACAATATTCTTGGTATCTTTCCAAAAATATATTTTCCATCTCATTCCAAGTTCTAATTGAATCAGGTGTTAAGGTGATAAACCAACATAGGGCTGATTTTTTAAGAGTGTAAGGAAACAATTTGAGCTTTTGATTATCATTAGTGTAATCATGATCTTGACATACAATCTTAAACTCAAATAAAAATATATTAGGATCTTCAAATGTAACTCCCTTGAAATTTGGTAACACTAAAGGTGAAATGACTTTCATGGGAGAAATTTGATTAGGATCTAATTAAATGGGATTTTGAAAAGTTTTGGCAGGTATACTAGTTGCACCAGGGTGGAGCACATTATTGGCTCTTCCTGGATTCTCTTGTAAGCCTACCATTATGGGTTTCCAACAACAATTATAAATCTTGTTAAATTGTCCTAATTGTATGGATTTTTCAAGAGAAAGTGGTGTTGAACTACTGATTTTTCCTCCTTGTAATGATTTCTCAAAGGATCCTACAGTTCTTGAAGTAGATGATTGTGATTCTTTAAAAATTCCAACATTTTTGGAAATCATAAATTCAGACAACTTTGGCATGGATTCAACCTCTTGTCATGAAATTTTTCTTCCTGTGGTAGGTAAAGGGTTTTTAAGAAATCGTCCTTCCCTTAACCTATTCATTCTATGCTTGTGTTTCTAAATGTACTGAAATACAATAATCAATAATTGTTACTTATACCAGCTTATTACATTCATATTTGACTCTGAAGTTCACAACTTAACATATTTAACAACTATTTTACTACTTTTCTCTTCTAAAAATACCATGTTCCCCAAAAACGGTGTCAAAAATGATGAGTATCGTTATTGTCATCATTTAATTTTTAATATTTGTCAAATCTAAGGTGGTGTCCAAGGCTATCTACGATAGAAGGTTTGGGCATATTACAATTCATGCATTTAGTTCACAAGCATTTATTTGATGAAACAGATGTTGATTTAGAATTTTTGGTGTCACACTAAACCTAATATATAGAATAGAAATCAAATTAACTTACAAGAATTGAAAATTACTTCTAAGACCTAAAATGGAAAACTAGTTACAGTTGTAGAAAAGAAATTACATAAATGTAGATGTTGCTGAATCAAAACCTAGTGAAACGACTAGAAGTTGACATTTGATCTAACAACAAGTAATAACACAAGTCATTTAGAAACATATGCTTTATTCATTATCAATTTTGTATAGGTTACAAATAGGGAGAGTTTCCCCTTTTATTTCTTTTCACAAATAAACAATATAGTTCTGATGCCTCCTTCTGATGTCCCTCAATGTAGGTGGGTTTCTTTGTATGTGGGCTACCGTTGGGTTTTTGTTTGTTGGTGCTCATCTCCTTCAAATCTACTGAATAACCTGAAATAAACTTGCAATAAAGGGTCAATACGTTGGGGGCCTTGCCTTAGTCAGGCCCCATATTTAAGAAGACGAAATGACTATAAAATTGTAACAAAAACTAAAATGAAATGTGCAGAAGGTAATAACATGGCAAAATAAAGCTTACCACTCAAATCTGGAATGATTTAGGGCTTGCAGATGCACTTCACAACCCGTGTTGCTATGGGGCTGAATTCACAGGGCAGGCTGCAAATTGAGTTGTGATGCTCTTCTGGTAAAATCTCTTTGATAGATCGATCCTAAGGTAGTTGGGGTGCCTTTGTATGCTGTCAAAATTTATCTATGTGCATCGGGAATGGACTGTGTACTATTGTCTTTCAATTTTTGTAGAGTAATTGTACTTTGTTGAATTTGGGAATCAAAGTTAATTAGGGATTTGGGACCCATTATTTATAGGCAAATGCAAGATGTAGGGGGGGAGTTAGATAGACTAAACCTAGGTTTGATTCTGACTAGGGTTAGGTTAAGAAATGCTATGTGGCAACATCACATTCCTTATGAGAAATATCTCATCCTCACACATGCGTGAGGATGGATTAGGGCTAATCCTGATTAGGGGATGCTTAAGCCAATTTAAACATGATTAAAGAAATATCTCAACAAACCCTAATCTCACACATGTGGAAGGATTTGATTAAGGCTAATCAATATTAAAGGTTCTTTTAATCAAATTTACCCTAAAAGTGACTTAAGTGAAGTCAATGTAAAATTAGAATTTGATAATTGACTTATTAATTAATTTTTCCAACTAATACCCCATGGGGGTCTTAATTGTATGTGAATAGACCGTCAAATGATATTGTATGTGAATAGACCGTCGAATGTAATTTGGAAGGCTTATGAGGGTTTAGGACCTGAAATTCGATGAAGTAGTATATGAAATTCTACATGATACTATGACAATCTATGGCGATCTACGCATGACTATGTATGACTACAGTCATCTACATATGACTACGCATGACTACAGCAATCTACGCATGTCTAGGATGATCTATAATAGTCTACATTGGTTTACGATAGCCTAGGGGTATCTAGCACAACCTATGTAAACATAAAAGTGTCCATAAGGATCTACAAGTACGTAGGTATAGAAGTGTGCTACTTTTGGGTGTCTACATTTACCCCTTTTTGCACTATACTGTGTAGAACACAGTTTAATACAAAAATATGAAGGGTTTGTGCAAAAGGAAAAGGGATAGAGGGGGAATGGAATCCAATCAAAAGGTATGTAACCGCTCGAAGCGTGACCATACAAATCAATCGGGTATCCAGGAAAAAGACGAGAAATAATGGAATCTAATCGAAGGTATGTAGTCGCTCAAAGTGTGACCATACAACATCAATTGGATTTCCACAAGGGAAGAAGATAGGAAGGAAATAAGAAAAAGAGGAAAGAGATAAAATAATGCTAGTAAGGGAAAATGAATGATTATGAATGCAATGATGTGATTTTGCTGAGTTCGTATGACATTTATGATGCCATACCAGTTGCTTGAGAATGGCAACTTTTGACTGCTTTGCTTTTACGACCAGATCAGTGTGGTTTAAAATTACAATTAGGACAAAAGCCTAACTAAATCTTTGTTGTTGATTGATTGATGAGAACATGGCGACAAGTATCAAACCATTTGAGTTAGTTTAACATTTGGATCATCAACTCATGACCATATCAGCATGGTTGCGAAGTCTATTTCCAAATGTTGCACTAGGATTGATCAAATGTATCATCCATTGTGTACTTGATGTACATGAATGCTAGATTGACTTCTCCATGGTGACGCGTAACTCTCCTAATGTAATCCATGTCTTTTTGGGATTGATATTATAATCGTATGATAATCTTCAACAAAAAAATTCATAGACAAATGCACTAACCACACTTTTGGATTTTTGATGTTGTGGTTGCATGCAAAGCTGACTTTGGATATGAATACCCCCTCAAACGAGGAATCAATAATGAGGTGAATGAAGTGTGGTGAATTTATGATGCAGTGATTGATAAATATACCAATGCATGATGAATATGATTGCTAGTACGAAGAGAAAAGAATGGGACCTAATCAAAGGTATGTAGCCACTCAAAGCATGACCATACAACATTGACTGGATAGCCAAGAAGGAGAAGGAAAAAGAAAGGGATCTAATCAAAGGTATGTAGCCGCTCAAAGCGTGACCATACAACATTGACTTGGATAGCTAAGAAGGAGAAGGGAAAAGAATGGAATCTAATAAAAGGTATGTAGTCGCTCAAAGCATGACCATACAACATTGACTGGATAACCAAGGGGGAGAAGAGAAGAAGGAAAGAAATAAAAAGCAATGCTGGTAAAAGGAATTGGATGATTGCGAATGCAATTTTGTGTGTTTTTTGAGTCCGTATGATATTTACGATGCCATATTGGTTGCTTGAGAATAGCAACGTTTGTCTGCTTTTCTTTTATGACCAGATCAACGTGGTCCAAAAGTATGAATAGAACAAGTTTATCGGTAAAATGAAATGTGTGTTTGGAAATGGTGTTAAAATACAAGTGTTTGGAGGCTCCTAGGGTTTTAGAGGGCAATTCCCTACTTTCCTAGGGTTTTGGAGATGTTTTGAGGTATTCTGGCTTAATTCATGACCTGGGTAGCAATTTTGACCCAACTTGCGACCCGGGTTGTGAATCGAGGTTTAAAGCGTATTTAAGACCAAAATTGCATGGGGGGCTCATTTACACGACACGCAACTTTGAAAAGTGGTTTGGGAGAGCAATTGACAGCACGAAAGGAGCACGTTGATGATTGTGAGGGTGACAATGATGAAAGGATGCAGATTAGTTGGCATCAGGCACGGGGACCCACCGATAAGTAATTGTCTACCTTGTTTTATTTGTTTTCTTATTTTTTTGGGCAAATTTGAATGAGGGGGGGAGGTTTTCATCTTGATTTAAAAAAAATTGTAACTTTTAAGTAAAATTTGAACACGTAGTGATAAACGGGCCAAATGGTATACCCAAATGTGAATGAGGGTGTGTAGTAGATGTATAAGTTGTGAGTTGTATAAGTGTATGTAATGATCGTCAAGAAGAAGCAATAAATAAGAGTGGAATGTACAAGTGGAAGAAGTGAGAAGACATAGGCGTTGGTGACCAATCAAGATAAGGGGATCACCAACAGCTGACAATGATAGAAGAGAAGAAACGAATCAACGTATGTAAGAAGTTGTAGAATGATATAGAAGAAGACGAGTAACTAACACTACTGTCGAATGAAATGGCATAGATCTGGGTGGGAGCGGGATGGTGAAGTGATGACATGGCTAGAACTACATCTGGAGCCATAGTTGGAAATATTATGAATATAGTGGGTGGGTGTTGTTAGGGTACTACGATGTGGTAAAGTCCTAGGAGTGGTGCGGCATGGAGGATTGAAAAGTTGGCTAAATGGAAAGGAACCCTCTGGTAATGGGATACGCTCTCCATGCAACATGTTGTGCACAAGGGTTTCGAATGATCTACACTCTTCGATATCATGACCTAGCTGGAAATGGTAGATGAAAAATTGATTCTTGTTGTAATTACAAGGTTTAGGATGTGAGGGATAAGTAGGTCGAATCTCAGGTAGGTCAATAAGATCCTGATGCATGATATGATGGAAAATTTTGGAAAGGGGCATATGTGGAATAGGCATAGGATAGACGTATGGCTCTTTTCGAGGTGAGCAAGGTCTAGGTGAAATATGATCTGGTAATGGAGGCATGGGTTTGGGTTTTGGCATGGGTCGAGTCTGGGGTCAGGAAATGGATCTACATGGCGGTGAGGATGGACGGGTCATGGGAGACTATCGTGGGTGAACATGGCAACGATAGTGGCTCATATGCAACTCTAGAGCTTCGATACGGGAGATGAGATGTTGTATCTCATGGTGTGGTAGCGATGGTATTGGGGAATGGGGTGATCGAGATTCCAAGGTGAATGGAATGGCTCGATGCATGGTAGAAAAATGATAGGGCTGCGATGAGGAAGCAGTGGAGTGAAATGACTATGGTGATTATAAAATTGGTTGGTGCGGTAAGCCTCATAGTGGTGAAGGTGGTGTCTTGAGGACCGATGGCATAGGCGATGGCCTTGGGTGGCGACGTGAATGAGAAAGAGGGATGTTTGTGCGACCAGCTTGAGTAGCTTGGGCCACATGGGCTTGCAAATCCTAGGCATAGGTAGACTCACCATTGGGAAAGGGAGCGGGTAGAAATGCAGGGTGAGGTTGATGAGGTGTGTATTCCCTATTAGGTGGGTGGTAAGATCCTATGGGATGTTGTGGATGACTTGGAGGTGAATAGTGATGTTTGAGATCATCAGACGGATGGGAGGATGATCCTTGTGCTTGCGGTTGGGTGGATTCCTCTTTATCATCAAAAGAGGACATGGTGATCTTGCTATCACCAAAGTGTGGTGAATAGGATGAGCCTCATTGGCGAGGGGAATGGTGTCGAGGTGAAGTGTGGTGACCTAAATGGGATGAGTGCGAGGAGCACCTAGTATGAAGGGTGGCTGGTGGTCGGGCAAGATCGATCGGTGTAATGGGTTTTTGTTGCGGCTGCAGATGATCCTGCATGGTGGTAGGTGAGGCCGTTGTAGAGCTCTCCTACTAATGACGTGAGTCCTGCAAAAGGAAAAATAAATACCCCAAGCATAAAAATGGTAGAAAGGTGAAATGTACATGTATAGAGAAATAATAAAGCAAAAATAACAGATTCACACGGTGATGTGCTTGGTGATTTATTTCTAATACTATGTGACACTCGTGATGGTGACTATGTTTATGAATCATGCATTGAAAGCATGAAGGTGCAAGATGTTGATGGGTTCAGGATCATTAAGGCCTTCAATATTTTCTAGATGATATGCTCTTGAACCATATTTGTGTGTGATAATAAATGGACCCAACCAGTTTGGGGTAAATTTATCGCACTGCTGGTGGGGTTGACTTATGATTTATTGGTTCTCCTTGAGAACCAAGTCGCCAATATGGTATTCGCGTTGATGTACCTTACTATTGTAGGCATGACAAAGGTGATCTTGATATACTCATGTGTGCTTGATGGCATGGATGCGACGTTCATCGAGGAGTGTTAGTTGATCTAGACGAGCTTGGCGAGCAGTGTCATCATCAATGAAATATTTCATGGATATCCATAAAGAGGGTATCTCCAGCTCAAGGGGCATGATAGCTTCTACCCCATAGACAAGTTAAAAATGTGTTGCCCCAGTGGGAGTATGGATGCTCGTACGATAGGCCCACAAGGCTAGGGGTATTTGATTATGCCAATCCCGATGATATTTCGCTATAGTTTTACGGAGAATAGAACAGATGGTTTTGTTAGTGGCCTCTGCTTGGCCATTTCCTTGAGGGTAATATGGGGTCGAAAAGCTATGATGTATGTGAAATTTATTGCACAGGGCTCAGAAAGTCTTGTTTTTAAAATATTTCCCATTATCTAAAATAATTTGGGAGGGAATTCCAAAGCGGCATATGATATGCTCCATGATGAATGTTGTAATTTTGGCTCCTATAGTTTGGACCAGTGGGATGGCTTTGATCCACTTTGTAAAATATTATGTTGTTGTAATGATAAATTTATGATTTCTAGAGGATGCAGGTGTAATTTGTCCAATTATATCCAGGCCCCATTGGGAGAAGGGCCACATGGATTGGATTGGTTGAAGTGCTTGGGATGGTAAATGTGTTAAGTTGGCATGTTGTTGGCATTTGATGCAATGTTTGACATACTCACAACAATCTTGCTCCATTTTAGGCCAGTAGTAGCCCATATGGAGAATGCATTTGGTAATCGCCATGCCACTAAAATGGCCACCACAAGTGCCATCATGGGTTTCTTGTACAACCCACTACGATTCTTGCGGTTCTAGGCAACGCAAGAGTATACCATCATAGCTGTGGTGGTAAAGGATGTCCCCTAGCAAGGTGTAGTGGATCGCTCTTTATTTAAAGGTTTGGAATTGGGCATGGGGCAAATCACACGATAGGAAACCTAGTTTGATGTATTCCTTGATCTATGAGAACCATGGGTTGTGAGGTTCGATGTTTACCACATATACACCACCATAATCTATGGGAGGTGTGGGTGATATAGCAGATTGTGTAAGTGTATGAATGGATACAGATTTTGTGTTGGACATTGGATTTTATGGGATAAGGGACCCTAAGGAGGCCATGGTGTCTGCAAAATGATTTGATGAGCACAACGCGACTTCGAGGTAATACCATTCAAATTGGGATAGGAGTTGTTGGGCGATCTTCTTGTATTGTTGGAGAACTGGGCAATTGCATAGCCAAAGTTCCTACACTTGATTGACTATCAAAATTGAATTGCCTATGATGTGGAGGTGTTTTATGTGCATAGAGTGTGCTTGTTTTAGTCCTAGGATTAGGGCTTCATACTCTATGTTGTTATTGGTACAAGGAAAATCAAGTTTGAATGAAAATGGGAGTGGTTCTCCTTTAGGTGTAAATAAAACAATGCCTGCACCCCCAATGTGGAGACACATGGACCCGTCAAAGAACATGGTGAGGTCAGCCATGAATTCTGGTTTGACATATTCCTCATCTTCGGTTATGTGAAATATAGAGTCATCGAGGAGTTGGATGAGTAGGGGTTGATTGTTAGTTATAGGGGCTTCAGCCAGTTGGTCAACAATGACTTGCCCTTTGATAGACTTTTGAGATACGAATTCTAGGTCGAACTCGGTTAGGAGCATGATCCATTTGGCTGTGCGTGAGTTGTGATAACTTTTGTTCATCATGTACCGAAGGGGATTGTCTCGGGCAATGATAAAAGTTGTGTGGTTTAACATGTAGTGTCTTAGCTTCTAGGTGGTGAATACTACTGCTAGACATAGCTTCTCCATGTATATGTATCTCATTTCGTAACTAACTAGTGTGCGGCTAATGTAGTAGATAGCCTACTCTTTGTCAAGAGCGTTCTTTTGAGCTAAGAGTGTACCTAGCGCAAGCTCTATGGCTGAGATGTATAGAGTCAATGGTAATTATGGGTGTGATGATGACATGACCGGTGACGACATGAGGTAATTTTTGATAGCGTTCATGAAAGTGATGTGCTCCTTGGGTGAGAGGCTAGTGGCTAATTTGAGGATGCATGGATTTTCTAGATCATCACCAATGTCTACGTCAATCGTGTCCTCAATGAGCATATGAGATCCATCGCACAACTATTTAGGCACAGGAATGATATTGAATTCATCGATAGCCTCACTAAACTTGAACTCATCATCTATGTAAATACCCATGTGATGGACTCGAGGGATTTGGGAAGATGTGGATGAGGGGGGGTATTTGCTACCCATAATAGGAGGAGAGAGAAGAAAGTCTCCAGGTGCTAGTATATGTGAGATGTGTGCGAGATCAATAAAGTTTAGGTTTGGTGTATCGTCTCGAATCCGCTGGTGGCTGTAACGTAGGGTAGAATGTAAATATATCTCAACCATGTTAATCAATGTTGTAGGTGAATTAGGTGGGGTAGAATCCGATGATGGAGGTTTGATAGGTTGTGCACATCCTAAGAGGCTCAAGGGAGGTCATAGGATGACTAGTGGTGAATGAGGATGAGATGCTGCTCTTTGTAACTGTTCTATGCTCGATAGGGCAAGAATACTAGGTAGATGTATCGATGGTGGGTTAAGATGAAACACGGGTCCGGTTCTATAAGTGGTGGATCATATGGGAAAGCGTTCAACTCTATTGGTGGTGTAGCAAAGGATAAGGTAGAAAAGTGTTCTGCTAATCTTTGAATATCATAGAACAAGGAGGTATCGAGTGTAGAAGATTATTGGAAGAAATCATAAGGGACGGTGATGGTTGATGTGGGTGAAGGCGTGTCTTCTAGCATGTCCATGTCAATGTACTCTTCCAAGGTGTGTGTTGGGCATAGAGGAGGATGCAAGGATAGATCTTGGATCTCATATTCTAATGTATAGATGGTGGTTGGGTGATAACCTAGACCATTTTTGTCGGTAGGTGAGCGGACACGAGGGTTAATGGGTGTACGTAGCCCTTGCTCATAATGACCTAACCTAAACCCATGCCAATGAAAGCGTTGTAGGTAGCGCAAGGAAAATTGAGGGTTGGATAGGTGTGTAATTGCATCACTAGAGCTAGATTATGGTGGTGAAGAAGTTGGTGAGGGGATCGAAGAGTCTACTCCCACATACACAAAGTTGGTGTGGTTTTTGGGACTTCCTAACTATATGATGGTTCCAATAGTCAACACCGAGGTTGAGGGATGGCCAAAATATTGGGTAGATTGGATAGGGGTGTCACATACGTGGGCATCACGTATGTTATAGTCTCCTAAGCCATTGTTTGTCATGAATATGGATATGCATGGTGTGGCACGCTCTGGTGATTAGGGTGGCGTATCCGAGTTAGATGAAGAAGGAGAAAGTTGGGATTCTCTAATGGTGGCAGTTGAAGGGTGTGAAGGTTCATCCAAGCTGGGTGTTGGTTGTTTGGGTTCATGATGTTTGGTTGTTGTAGCTTGAATAGGTTGTTTGTTCTATGTAGGGGATGGCATCGATGCAGGTGCAGGGATGCATGGAGACATGAATGTCTTAGGTTTTTATAGTAATGGAAGAGGCGGTGTCTGCGGTGTAGGAAGGATAGGGGCTTCCATATGCAAGGGTGAAGGAGGTAATGTAGTCGGTTGTGTGATGGGTGGCAATGGTGGTTGCGACACCATGAATGGAAATTAGAATGGTAGAGGTTGAGAGGGTTGTGGAGGCCATGGGAATGGCAGCGAGGAAGGCATGGTATCAGTTTTAGGTCCCCCAGTAGATGATGCTAATGGTGCAGATATCGAGGCTTGTGTTGTTGATGAACACTAGGGTGTTGGGGTGGAAATTGGAGATGATATCGATGCTCCTACTAACTGGTGAGAAGATACAGGGAACAGTTTGGAAGATGAGAATGAAGGCGTAGGGGGAAGGTCTATGACATTACAAAACTTAAAGGGGTCTCCATCGGCTGGGACACAGTGAACAAGTCCATTGTGGACATACTTGAGGCAATGATGCAATGTGGATGGGACACACTGCATGTCTCTGATCCAAGGGCAACCAAGGAGAATATTGTATTGCATTTCTCCTTGAATTATGTGGAAGAGGATGGGGATCGTACGGATGCCTACGTGAATGGGCAGAACTACGGATCCTATGGTAGGTCTCATGGAACCATCAAAAGCATGCAGGTCTAGGGAAGGTGTGGTGAAATGTATTGGAGGGAGGTGTAGGTGATGTAGGGTTGTTGTTGATATGATACTGATGGATGAGCCCATGTCAACGAGTACCCGCTTGTAGGTAATATCATTGATATTAGCTTGTATGTGGAGGGGAGGGTTAGCTCCTTCACCAACGAGTTTCGTTATCTCATGGTCATGAAAGCTAATTGAAGGTTGAAGGCATCGTGGGATGTTCCCTACAAAATTGACAAAAGCATTTGTGTCATGTGTCTCTAATTCAATGGAACGTAGGATGTCATTCAACGCCTCATGATGGGGTTGAGATTGTTGTAGGAGGTCAAATATGGATAGTCGTACGGGGGCATTGCGTAGTTGATGGGTTAGACTACCATGGATGGTAATCACATTTTGAGGTGGTGGTGGTATGGTGTTAGGCCTTTGGGGTGTTTACGGGGATGTAAACTAGATAGGGGGAGAAATAATAGGTGTTGTCTGGTGTGACGGGTACCGTTGGTTTCTCGTAGTAAGGTTGATCATACCTACTACTCCACGTGATGGAGGATCATGCTGGACATTGTTGACTTGGTGAGGGGGTGCTAGAGGATTGTTTGGAGGTCTAGGGGGATTGGGTCCTCTGTGATCTAGTAGAGGGTTTTGGAAAATTCCTAGGTTTTGGTTTTACAGGGCTAAAGGGTTTGCTACCTAAATAGTGCCCCTATCGATTAGGTCTTGAACTTGCCCTCGAAAGGAGTGACACGAATCAATACTATGGCCATACTACCTATGAAATGGATAAAAGAGATATTCATTGTAGTCATGATATTTAGGTGCATTTGGATCCAATGGGTGGATGTCAGGTAGAACAAGATGGTTACCCTCGTACAATCTATGGAACAGGGTTGGTAATGGTTCAGATAAGGGTGTAAAGTTGCACGGTGGACCCTATGGGTGCATGCCATGGTATTGTTGTGGTCGAGGTGGGGCAGGCACATTAGCTTGGAGTGCTTGCGGTTGCGGTGTATAGGGCGGAGGAGTTGGTACTAGTGCTAGGGTAGCAGCTATGACTTGGTTGGTTTGTTGTGGTCATGGGTAAGGTTGATTTGGTGCGGGTCTATTGAAGTGGAAGTTGGAGTTATAGTTGGTTTTAGCTCTCAACTTAATCTTCCTAGATTGGACCTTAATATCTTTGATCACTTTTGCTTGTGATATAGCATCTTCAAAAGTATAACTTTGGTGAAGTTGGAGGGATGTGGAAATGTGTTTGTGGCAACTCTTGGAAAAGAGTGTCACAAGCTCCGAGGTGGGGAGGCTATGGGTGAGATCATGAATAATCACTCTCCATCTGGCAACAAACTTAGTAATGGGTTCATCGTCCACCTGTCGTAAGGCGTAGACATCAAAAAATGTGGTCTTTTTCTTGATGTTGATGGAAAAGTGCTCTAAGAAGGAATTGGCCAACTTTTCAAAGGTGTACAGGCTATGGCATGGGAGCATGTTGTACCAATCTAATGTTAGCCCAATGAGGGATAGGGAGAAGGTACGTAACATAAGAGGGTTACTACTATGAAGTTGGTAATAGGATGAGCGGTAGTTGCTCACATGTTCTCTGGGATCTTCCTTACCTCTATACTTGTCAAATTTTGGTATTTCGAAGCGATAGGGATAAGGAGGGATAGGGACTAATGGATGTACTGGCTCGTTGCATAGTTCATAATAGCAAGGCTTTTGTGGCCCATAGCTAGAGGTGCGTAGGTTCAACATTTTGACTTCATCTCATAAGAGTTGAAGTTCAGGTGTCATAGGAGTTGAAGGTTGGGCTATGATAGGTTGACCTTGTGGATGTGGTGGGTATTGGTATTGTTGTTCTTCACAATACTATGGGGAATACTATTGTGCCTGATCATGATAAGGTGGGTACTGGGTGACATGTTATGTCGTGTCTATAGGTACACTAGGTTGTGGGGTAGGTGTCTGTTGAGGATAATAGTACTGTGATTGGGCAACATGTGGTTGTGGCATGGGTACTTGTTGGTTTGGAGCCTATTGTACTAGTTGGACCATGGGTGGTGATGACCAAACTAGAGGAGGCATAAAGAAGCTAGGTGCATCTGGTGGTAGTGTAGGTGTCGGTGCTACTGGTTCTAGGGGTGGTCGATATGAGGTATCAAAATATGGGATCTATCTCTGCCCTAGAGGGTAGGAAGTAGGGAAGCTAAACTATGTGGAATAATTTGGTTGAGTAGGTGCATAAGCTGCTAGTGTCGGTCCATAGGTAGGATGGATATGGGTAGTGGGAGCCTAAAAAGGAATAGGTGGTGGTATCCTAAAGGTCATCGTAGGCAATGGTGGTTCCAAGGGTTGGGCGTCATGCACTCCGGATACCTGGGAGATAGGTAGGAAAGCTGCTGAAAAGGTGGGATAAGCTATCGAGGTAGGAGCTTGGGTTGAGGGGAAAGTGTAGGTGTACACTCCTGCTTGGGTTTGCATCTCTTGCTCTTGAAGAGGCTGTTGGGAGGTACCCTCAAATATGGTGAAGAATGGCTCTTGGGAAGAGGATGGTTGGTACTCTTGTGAGGAGTACGGGCATGAGGTTTGAGGGAATGCTTACGGTTCCTACTGGGTAGGAATCTATTGTGCAGTTTGGAAGGATGGATTTTGGCTTCCTATAGTGGATGAGGATGGGTCAGACACCATTCCTACGGTAGGGGTGAATGATGCGACCTTAAGATGGGTATGGTTTAGAAGGGAGGAATCATTCTCAAACATAGATTGAGATAGATTCTAGAAAAAGGGATGTGCAAAGGTGGGTGAAGTAGGCATGACCTCCTCATCTATGATAAGGGATGGAGGATATTGTCCTGGTGTTGTGTATATCACATGGTCATAGAATGTGGTTGGGGGATTAGGTGAGGATGGGGCTAAAAAGAGCGGGTAATCCTCTATGAGTGAAGTAGCAAGAATTTCACTCAAATTTGACATCTTCTCATGAGGTATCATGTGTGTGAATTGTGCATCGGATTCTATGCATGAATCAGATGTGTCTATAATCCTCTCCTTCATGATCGAAGGAGCAAGAGTGGACTGACTAGAGGAAGTGGGAGGCCATTCCTCCATAGAGCGTGATTGCTCATGCACTCTACTACGGGTGACCACAGGCATAGTGGCATGTGTCAAAGGGGGTTTTTAAGAATAAACCCTGTGTGATGTAGACTCAATTGTGTCTACTATGAGTGTGAAGTAAGTGACATGTTGTGTGTAGAAAAACAATATATAGTGTAGTGTGTTGAGACCGGTCTATGATCATGCAAACAACGGTAGACCGAAATCAATTCTAAATGCTGAGAAAATAAAAGTGTTATGTTCATTTTGTGTGTTGTAATTTTGATACTCCCTATGTAGAATCATGGGTAATGGAGTGAATACTCTAGAAAATTGAGAATTTTGTCAATAACAAACCTCCTGCAACACCCAAATATGCACAGGATAGAATGGTACTACAACGTGCGAATGGTGACTTGTATGGAAGGTGCAGTAAAATGGTATCCTAAAGGGGTGGAACTCACTATGCTGAAGTGAGTCTGCTAATATCCTCTCACGAGAAGAGGTGGTACTGTCTGAGACCTACTACCAGCATACCCATGCTTTCACTTCACCCTCGGGCGGGCTTAGTCAAGAACGATAGTTACCAATTCCACAAATTATACAAGCCTTGTGGATGAAGGTGCTAATCTTGTCCCACTCCGTAGGTAACCATTGGTGATGAAATCCAGGGCCCAATCACAAAAGTGGAGGATTTTTCGGGTGATGAAATCCAGAAAACCGCTCCTATGGGGCTACTAGGTGTCTAGGGGGGTGAGCTGATGGAGAGTGAAACTCAATCCACACCAGTCTTGAGCGATGGATTGGGGATGAAGTCCAATCTCACCACTTGTTTAAGGTACCACGTGAGTGTGTGTGGGTTTATGTTTTTCTAACGATGTTTACAAGATAAGAAACTAACTAGTTGCATTTTCAAAAGAAAACTAATCCTAATGCCTTTTCGAAAGCAAATGATTAGATAGCTTACAATATTTGTAAAGAAATGAGCTAGCCTAAATGCCTTTGTGAAGCAAACTAATATACTTTGCAAAACATAGAAACATGCAATCCAAATGTGTGTGGAGTAAAGGGGATTATGAAACCCTAACTTGAACTTTTAGAATGTAAAATTCTTTCAGAAATGTAAGAGGGGATTAGAAACCCTTATTTCACTTTAGAATGTAAAGTTCCTTTTAGCAATGGAAGCTATGAACAAAGGAAGAACAACTTAGGCTTATGCCATATGCAAAAATAAAATACAAATGCAAATTTATTTGAGAAATAAATTTTATACACTTGCTGGAAAGTTGTAGGTCCTAAAAATTTTAGAAACCCTAATTCTTTAACTACTTTGCAATGAACCCAAAACTAGGCCTAGTAATGGTCATTCAACTAGTAAATGTATTTCTACTTCCAAAACTTGCAACAGAGGCAACAAAAATGAAAATACTTGCATTATGATGCTAAGGGGGGTTTGCTTGGCCCCTGAAAAGATCACCCCAGCTGATTTGGGGGTTTTTGAGGTGTCTATGCTCAAATCGTGACCCGGGTCGTGAATTTGACCTAAATCGTAGGGTGGGTCACGAATCAGGTTCAAAGGCTTCAAATCAGAGATTTGATGGCCTAGGATGACTCCTAGGGCTTTGGAGGCTTTAGTGAAACATAGTTTTGGTACCTACAAGACACAAAAATAGAGGATAATGTCAGATTTATAAGAAAAATGAATCTAGCACTATCCGTTGTGGGGGTCCCACAGGGCGTGCCAGAATGAAACGAATAGAAGTTGATATTTGATCTAACAACAAGTAATAACATAAGTCATTCAAAAACATATGTTTTATTCATTATCAATTTTGTATAGGTTACAAATAGGGAGAGTTTCCCCTTTTCTTTATTTTCATGAATAAGCAATATAGATCTGATGCCTCCTTCTGATGTCCCTCAGTGTAGGTGGGCTTATTTGTATGAGGGCCACCATTGGGTTGTTGTTTTTGGTGCTCCTCTCCTTCAAATCTACTGAATAACCTAAAATAAACTTGCAAGAAAGGGTCAATACGTTGGGGGGCTTGCCTTAGTCAGGCCCCATATTTAAGAAGATGAAATGACTATAAAACTATAATAGAAACTAAAATGAAATGTGCAGAAGGTAATAACATGGCAAAATAGAGCTTACCACCCAAATCTAGAATGATTTGGGGCTTGCAGATGCACTTCACGACCCGGGTCACTAATTGGGGCTAGATTTGCAAGGCATGTTGCAAATTGAGTTGTGATGCTCTTCTGGTAAAATATCTTTGGTAGATCGATCCTACGGCAGCTGGGATGCCTCTGTATGTTGTCGGAATCCATCTGTGTGTGTCGGGAATGGATTGTGTACTATTGGCTTTCCATTTTTGTAGAGTAACTATACTTTGTTGAATTTGGGAATCAAACTTAATTAGGGGTTTGGGACCCATTATTTATAGGCAAATGTAAGGTGCAGGGGGGGTTAGATAGACTAAACCTAGGTTTGATTCTAACTAGGGTTGGGTTAAGAAATGCTATGTGGCAACATCACATTCCTTATGAGAAATATCTCATCCTCACACATGTGTGAGGATGGATTAGGACTAATCCTGATTAGGGGGTGCTTAAGCCAATTTAAACATGATTAAAGAAATATCTCAACAAACCCTAATCTCACACATGTGGGAGGATTTGATTAAGGCTAATCAAGATTAAGGGTTCTTTTAATCAAATTTACCCTAAAAGTGACTTAAGTGAAGTCAATATCAATTAGAATTTGATAATTGACTTATTAATTAATTTGGCCAACTAATACCCTATGGGGGCCTTAATTGTATGTGAATAGACCGTCGAATGATATTTTGATGTGTCGAATGTAATTTGGAAGGCTTATGAGGGTTTAGGACCTAAAATTTAGTGAAGTAGTATATGAGAGTCTACACGATACTATGACAATCTATGGCAATCTATGCATGACTATGCATGACTACGACCGTCTACGTATGACTACGCATGACTACAACAATCTACGCATATCTAGGATGATCTACAATAGTCTATGTTGTTCTACGATAGCCTAGGGGTATCTAGGATGGCCTATGTAAACCTACAAGTGTCCAGAAGGATCTACAAGTATGTAGGTATAGCAGTGTGCGACTTTTGGGTGTCTACACCTAGATTACAATTGCAAAATGGAAATAACTAAATTGAAATATAACTGAAATGGAAAAACTCATGCTAAAACACCTATCAGTGTCCTACTGTAGAAGTTTTTTAGTCTTCTACTATAGTGACTCACAGTAAAATAAAAGCTATTGGAAATTGGTAAATTTGTTAAAACAAAGAAAATTAGGGAACTATAATTTTATGCTACTTATCAAATTGTAAGAACAAGAAAACAGGGGAAACACAGGTCTATGCTACTTTTTCAGCTGACACACACATATATGCTGCATAAAAACACAATTGAAAATATGAAATCATCACATTACTCAAAATAGGGGTTAGTACATTCAATTAACAAGAAATGAGAATTGACAAGCACTCTACTAAATCTGCTGCAACAAAGTTATCAGAAAAACATGTCATCAATTAGTCCTCCCTCTAGGATTGAAAGTGGCCCTTGCTTCCTAATCCATAAGAAGGTGGAAAAGTATTGTTAACTACTTAGAACTCACACTTACTCATGAACAAAATATGACAAAAATAACTATACTTTATTGATTGTCACAAAATATTACAATGCTACAGGAAAAATCTTGCTATTGGCTACAAACCTATTACAACATCTATTTTTCCTATTAGCTATCATCTATTAGCTCAACCAATAAGGGATCTCTATTATTTATACTATTCTATTACATATGCCTTGTGCACAATATCAACTACATTATTGTATTTTAGTGATTTGCTACCAGAATTACAATAGACTAAGTCTAAATCAAGATAAAGTTTGTTGTAGTAGGCATTTATTGGCTCTTGGATGCATCCTCAATGGTGGGAGTGAGTTGGAATAGGTTGGAAAAAGTCTATCACACCTGTCCTCATCTCAAAATACCTTTTCTCGATCGAATTGGGTGCAATTCTCCTTGTTTGGGCTAAAATAGGCTTTATGCCCTATCATTTTGAAGCTTCTTCAGAATATCCGGCAATGAAATATACTTTATGCTCAACTATGATCAGAATGGTCAATAAAATATTTTTAACTAGATAATACATCTTGTCTCTCATAATATGTTTCCAATCAGTTTTGCATGCTCATGCTGACAAATTCTAAGCCATACCATTCATTAACAGTTGGTTGGAATTTGTATGGTTGTTTCCTGTAATTTCTAGATTTTCTATACAGTCCTAAGAATTTGGTGCCAAATCATAATTAAAACTATTTAGAATGTGGTAAAATATTTAAATAGCATTATGAAGTGATAAAAATCAGCACACATCATACTGTTATCTAAATTATGTATTTTATTCACTAAATAATAGTGCAATAGTGTTGCATAACTATCCCTACCTTATATTTGTTATGCCTTTTTGTTGTCCATGTAGATCATGTGGGAATGCATCTACGTAGATCAAAAGTCTTATGTGATCTCCATGAATGCATTCCAACCATTTTCCCATGCTTTGTTTGACAACTTCAAGGTGCTCTTGTAATGTGTCAGCTTGCTGATTTTTTTATGTTGCATAAAACCTGTCAATGCCCTGTTTTGCAGCAGAGACTTATTTTGGCATCATTTCACTTCAGCAACTCATTTTAGGTGGTAAAATATTTAAATAACATAATGCAGTTATAAGCTTCAGCACTCCTTATCAGCTACCATTTTTATTATGGATTTTTCACTTAACTAATCATGCAAAAACAGTCATAAAAATGTTGAAAATAGTCAGAAATAGGGGTACAATACTCCTAACATAAAATCATGCAAACACTTAAAAAGTAATATATTTTAGTCAACTATTTGGATATTAACTTGGTTATGTTTTGTAATATGGCAGTTTTTTTATGTTCAAAATAGTGTAAAAATAAGGTATTTATGGGCCTCATCATCAGACATCCTAGTGATGTCAAACAAATTCTCTTATTCATCTTGCTAATCCTTATGATGCTAAAGGTATCCTATTGGATTCAAATCTCTCAAGGACCAACTGTATGTGCAATGAATGTTCATTTTCCATTATGATTAAGGTAATAATGTTATCTTATCAAGAACCATTGTGTATGCAATAATAAATTCATTTACCAATCTTGCGTAAGTTGAGATTAAACCATTCTTTGAGAGAACCAAAAATTTAGCTTGTCCTTATGTGTGTTTAGAGGTCTCTTCAAAATATATGTGTCACCATGCATGAGCATAGTCCAATATTAGGGTCTTCAAGCTTTAGGGAATCATATTCTCAACCACTCGAATCGAGTCCTAATGAGAATTTTACCCTATCCTTACTACTTGAAGGTCTATTATTATTATTTTATTTTTATAAAGAGAGAGATTTCAAGAATAGGATTCTCAACCACTCAAATCGAGTCCTGATGAGAATTTTACCCTATCCTTACTAATTGTCTTTTTATTATATTTTTGTGGAAATAGTTAGAGCTTTGGGGAATCGGTTCTCAACCACTTGAATCGAGTTTTTATGATTTTTTGTTAAGAGCTTTGAGGTTTTCATTTTTATAATTTTTTTTTAAGATGTATAGTTATTTATTATTGTAATATGTGCATAATGGGATAAGCAAGCAGAATTTTTTGCTTTAAGTTTCAATCCAATCATGGTTTCATCTCTCTATGATGCAAGATGTTAAAAGTGTGATATGTGTTTGGTTCAAGAATGGTAGGTCACCTTCTAGAACTTAAAATTTTCTTAATGAAAAGTGTGCTTTGGTCCAAGAAGAAATTTGATTTAACTAGGAACGAGTTGTAGCACCTAAGGATTGCTAAACTTTCAATACATGCTGCTTGAAACACTAGAAGTGGTTGAGTGACTGAAAATAGCTAGATATTTTTTAAACTAGAGACTATCAAATAAATGAGGTGTTATGGGGTTTTATTGTAATTTTTATTTTTCTCTTTTCTTTTTTTTGACATGATTTATGGATGGTGATACTAGACTAATTCTAAACCTGAGGTGCCCCTAATTAAGACAACAATATGCAGTGATCTAATAATTATTAAAACCATCGTAATGACAACTAATGTGTAAGCTATATGAACTAAACATGCAAATTATAGGAATGCTTTATAATTTATGGATGCATGGATGGATAGATAAAATGCAATATGAATGATCAAGAAAAAGTTTATTTTTATTTGTTTATCCATGTATATGTACATATGTATAAATCTTATTAGGTATAGAATGCTTTCAGGTGAATTATATTCAGCGGTTCAGGCTCTTCTATTCCCTCTATACTGGCAAGTCTATACATTTTAGGACACAACTTCTATTTGATAATAAATGTACCTAACCAATTAGCCGTAAATTTATCATGAAGGTGCGATTATACATTGGTGTTCTATTGATTCTCTTTAAGATCAAGATCTCCTACTTAATATTCATGCGGATGAACTTTTGCATTATAATCATGTTTGATACATTCTTGATATACTCGTAAATGTTCTAAGGCATTGACTCACCTTTCATCAAGGAGTGTGAGTTGATCAAGATGTGCTTGTCGAGTAGTATTATCATCCATGAATTCTTGTAATAAAATGTGTAATGAGGGGATATCAAGCTCAAGAGGCATAACTTCTTTGGCACCATAGACCAATGAAAATGGAGTTGCCCCTTTAGGTTTTTGAATGGTTGTTCGATAAGCCCATAATTCCAAGGGTATTTGAGTATGCCAATCTCTATGATTTTATTTAACTGGTTTTTTTAGAATGACTATCAATGTCTTATTGTTCACCTCAGCTTCTCCATTTGTTTGTGGGTAGAAAGTAGTCGAAAAACTATGTTGGATATTATATTTTTCTCAAATTTTTTGAACATCCTTATTTTTAAATGACTTACCATTATCAGAGATGATATTTTAGGGGATGCCAAAGTGATAGATAATTTTTTGGAGTATGAACTCCAAAAAAATTATTCCTATTATGGTGATAATCGGAATCGCCTTGACCCACTTTGTAAAATATTTTGTGGTTGTTATGATAAATTTGTGTTGTCCTAAAGAGGTAGGTGAGATTTTACCAATCAAATCAAGGCCTCATTGTGAAAAAGGCTAAATAATTTTAATGGGTTGTAATGTCTATGATGGTACATGAGTCAAATTGGAATGTTGTTGATATTTTTGGCATTTCTTGACGTAGTTGTAATAGTCAGTTTCCATTGTGGGCCAATAGTAACCCATGCACAAGATGCACTTTGCAATGGTCATTTCACTAAAATGACCACCACAAGTACCATCATGGGCTTTTGATATGGCCCATTGTGCCTCTATGGGCTCTAAACATTGTAGTAAAATCCCATCATAACCACGTATATATAATACATCTCCCAAAAGAGTGTAATGAGCTACTCTTTGTTTGAAATTGCGTTTAGCAGTTCATGACAAATCTATTGGAAGAATATCAAACTTAAGAAAGACATTTATTTGACTAAGCCGTGGCTTGTGTGGCTCCACATGAATGAAGCTCACATTATTTTCATATTTAGACTCTACTCATGCAATTGTATATTTTATATTGTTTTAATGACTAGCAGTTGGATATCTCCAGCAAGGTTCTTTGGAATCAATGATCCCAGAGATGCCATCGCACCAGCAAATCTATTAGTCAAACGGGGTAAGTTGTCGATATCATACCAGTAAAATTTTACTAGCAATTTTATTGTTATTTCATTGTAAAGTTTTAGGATTGGTTATCTACATTAGTAAGTTACCTTTACTTGGTAAACTACAAGTTGGGAATCACCAAAGATTCTTATGCACTTGATGCCTATAGTGATAGTCGCCTCAAGTCTAATAATTAGGGCTTCATACTCTACGTTGTTGTTTGTACATGGAAAGTCGAGTTTGAATGATGAATGGATTGGCATCCTTTTCGATGTGTAAGACATGACTCCAGCACCATGTCCTTTTTTGCACTTTGAATTATCAAAGAACATTGTAATGTCAACATCATATTTAGGAGCTATTGGCTTCTCCTATTCAGTGATGTCAAATACTAAATCATCTAGTAGTTCAATGAACCAATATTTATCATCAGGAAGTGTATCTTCCATGAGCTGACCGACTATTACCTAATATTTAATGGATTTTTTATCAATGAATTTGATATTGAATTTTGTTAGAAGCATTATCCATTTTACAGTGTGTGTATTACTATATGTGTGAGTCATCATGTATCGTAGAGGGTTTTCTCGAGCTATGACATAAGTGGTATGGCTTAGCATGTAATATCAAAGTTTCTTAGTGGCAAAAACCACTACTAAACATAATTTTTCCATGTATGCGTATCTGGTTTCATAACTCACCAATATTTGACTAATGTAATAAATTGCTTGCTCTATTTTATTTTAGTTATTTTGTGCAAGCATTATCCCTAATGCAAAATATATTGTAAAGATGTAAATATGAAATAGGACTCCTTGATGAGGTGGTATTAATATTTGCAGTGAAGTTAGATATTTCTTTATGTCCCCAAAAGCCATTTGACACTCTTTTGTCTATGAGAAGGTGACCCCCTTTTATAGCAAGTGATTGAAAGACCTACATTTGTCTAATATTTGTGCAATAAAGCAATGAATTGATTGGATTTTTCCTTGTAAATTGTACAACTCTTTAAGGTTTCTTGGGAGTGGCATCTCCATGATGACCTTGACCTTGTTGGGATTCACCTCAATGACTCGCTTGGAGATAATAAAGCCTAGAATTTTACCTGATGTAACTCTAAATAGGCACTTTTTAGGATTTTACCTCACCTTATGTTCAAGTAACTGATCAAACACCTTTTCTAATACATCGATGGTCCTAACATGTTTTATATTTTTCTATTAAATAATCCATATAATATTCAATGATCTTATGCATATAGTCATGGAAGATGTACATCATGGCACATTGATATGTATCTCTTGCATTTTTTAGGTCAAATGGCTTCACTTTATAACAGAAATTCCTCCAAGGTATTGTAAACATTGTTTTGTATTAGTTATCAAGACTAATTCAAACTTGATTATATCTTGAGAAACCATCCATTAGGAGAGCATCTCATGGCCCACACAAGAGTCCACAAGTTGATCAATTTTTGGTAGAGTAAAGTCATATTTGGGACACACTTTGTTTAAATCTCGAAAATCTATGCATATATGAATAACCCTGTTCAATTTACGAATGGGTACCATGTTTGATAGCCACTCAGGATAATCAATGGGTTGTATAAAACCCACATCTAATAATTTTTGAAGTTCTTATTTGACCATAAGGGCAATGGTAGGATGAAGCTTTCTCAAATTTTGTTTAAACGGTTTTTCTTCTAGAGCTAAGGTGATATTATGGACCACCAAGTTGGGGTCAAGGCCAGGCATGTCTTTGTAATACCATGCAAAAACATCCTTCTTATTTATTAATATTTGTGTTAGCCACTCTTTTTCTTATATGGATAGGCCTTTTGTCAATTTTACAATTAATGGATTATTAGCATCTTGACTGATGTTCATGTCAATTACTTCTTTAGTAAGCATATGTGAACCTTATTCCAACTAATGTGGAGTAGGGATGATATGAATGTCATCCTCCATATTTTTAAATGATTTTGATGAGGCTTCTTCTACTTCGGTATGATACATGAATACCAAGGATGGCGAGGATTGCATAGGGATGTAAGCATTGGAAGCTCTTAGTAACTCTTTGGATAGGATGTACTCGGATAAGGATGGTGGGGATGAAATAATGTCCATGTCGATAAGGCTTATGTTTATTGGAATTAATTTTTCCAAATCATATGGATTATGGAGTGGGGCGAACAAGTTAATATAAATCATGTTAACTTGATGGATGTGTTGTGGTTGCATTGTGGAGGGTGATATTTCTTGTTTTTTCTCTTGAGGTAGTAGTTGACCTAGGATTGGTGGATTATTTAAATGTCTTTGATGTTGCCAAGGTATATATGGTAGGTCAATTGGTTTATTGGGTTGGTTAACTAGCACATTGAGTCGCTCATGCAGGAGGAGATAGAAGATGGGTTAATAGTTGAGAAATATTCAAAGGTAAAACTCATCATCATCAGTAAGGACACAACAGGGATTGAATCTTCTTTAGAGCTATCAAAGGCAATAGAGTGAATTCCATATTCATCATAATAGTCTTCATCAGATTCATCATCAAAAATATTGTTAATCATGGCATATATGGTCATATTTCTAGAAAAGCCTCATATAGATGAGGTGCAAACTCAGGGTCTATATACTCATCTTCACTATCATCACTCTCTTCATCCTCTTCACCATCCTCTTTGGGATCTATTGTGAGTCATTGAAATGCTTGCTCAAAAGAGGTAGTGGATGATTGTGGCATATATCCTAGACCAGAGTGATCATGCACCTCTCGATAGTGAGGTTCCATGATATCGTGCATGCCCTATTCATGTCATCCTAGACCATATCCCTACCAATTAACCCTATGAAAGTATCACATTGGTAAAATTGGGTTGGATATATATTCTATATTCGCAAAAAATGGTTATCTGGGCTCATCAGGAGGGAGTGGATTGAATGAAAAATTGACTCACCCATATACAAATTTAATTCTATTTAAACCTAAACCCATGTTATAAACCAACCTATGGCTAAAGGTGGGTTGTGTGGGTGATTGTAGTCTCTAAAATTCTCAATAGTAGGTGGGTTTATCTCAAAATTATTAATAATATACTCACCAATACTTGGATTAGTGATATGAACTGCAACTTGGGTTGGTATTGAAGTGGATGAAGTAGTTGTGGAAGTGAAGGCTTCAAGGGTGACTAATGGCTCAAGCAATGGAAATGGCATAGGCTAAAAAGGTGCCTCATGACTAGATATATCTATATGTGAAATACTATATGGTTGTGGGGATGGATCTTGTTGAATGGAGTGGTTGATGGTTAGCGTCTTAGGTTGATACAGGATGGATTGTGAAATTGGAGGTGTGTATGATGAAGTATGATAAATGTTTGGTGATATTGATGATTGGTTAGGTGGTTGATTTTATGGTTTGGAGGCTTGCCTCCCTTATGTGATGGTTATATGGGTGACAGTTTGATTACTTTATTGATGTGATGATATGTGGTTTTATGAATGTGATTGTTGATTTACGGGATGATGAGGTCTGATTAGAAGATGGTATGTGGTTGAGGTGGAGGTATGATTCAGGTTGATGGTTTTGGATGTGGATGGATGATAAATTATTGGAAGATCCTTTGGGATGGGTGCTCTTTATGATGTGTTATATTGTGGGGCTTATTGAGTGGTGATGGGAATTATGGATAAATGTGTGGATGAGAGTGATGACTCATATGGATTTAAGATGAAGTTGCAGTACTTGAATGGCTCTATATTGGTAGGTATGCAATGGATATTTTCCTCATACATATATTTCAAGCATTAGTGTAACATTGAGGGCACACTTTTCATTTCCCTAATCCAAGGGCACCCAAGAATTATGTTATAAGCCATGGCTCCCTCTAGGATATGAAACATAGTTTGAATTATATTGACCCCCACTATCATAGGTAGGACCATTGTTCTGAATGTAGAACATAGGGCATCATTAAAAGGTCATAAGGTAAAGGTGGAGGTGACAATGTATGAAGGTGGAAGGTTAAGGTGCTAGAGTTTTGTGGTGGTGATGATGTTTATAGAGTAGTCAGTATAGATTAGAACTCTTTTGAAAGTTTTTTGATCGATATAAGCCATTATATGCAATGGAGTATCAGGTAACTTTGATGACATTAATTTTATCTCAAAATCATAAAATGATATTTAATATTCCATATAGGACTGGACGTTCCCCACAAAATTGGCAAAGGCATTGGGATCTTGTGTTTGGACTCCAATTATTTTCAAGATGTCCATCAATACCTCATGATGTGATGGAGACTGTTGTGTGAGCTCATAGATCGATACTTTAGTATAATCTAACTTAATGCTATGCATTAATTGAATCCTCAATGTAATGGTGGTTCTTGGTGGATGGCTTGGTATGTGAATTAGTTGAGGTGGATTGTTGTGATTTGGTTGTATAGGCACATTTTTTGGTTGTGGTATAGGAGTAGGTATTGGTTGGGTTGGTTCACTCAATTATTGTGTATAATTCATGCTTATTTTACCTCATGTGATTATATGTATAGCACCCACAAAACCTTGGTATAGTTGAACATGGTTGACTTAGTTTGGAGGAACTATAGAATTCGATGCCCCATTGTCTACTGTGTTGCTTCATGGTGAGGAAGTAGTGTCTGGTAGATACCAAGGTTTTAATTTTGCTATGCCAAGGGGTTATCAATCTTGATGACCCCCTTTTCTAGTAGGTCTTGCACGATATCCTTAAATGAATAGCAATTATTTATATTGTGATATTTTTATCTATGATAAGTGTAGTACAAGTACTCCTTATAGTTCCTACCACATGGTTTATTTGGATCTTCTAGTTTTATCTCTAGTAGGGTAATTGTTTGTGCATCATACGACCTCTAGAAAATGAATGATGTAGACACAAAAAATTGACCCACTTTGAGTGGGCAATCTTCCTTAGTGTCCCTAAGAGGCCCTCAACCCCTGCCAAGAACAATGGAAGACCTCTTTGCCTCTCTTTTTTAATTTTTTTGCCTTTTAGTGAAATTGTGCCTTGTCTTTACGAGGCACGACTTCGCACCAGTGATATCACGCCCCATCAGGATGGGGCATGACTTCGTTGTTTAACCTATTTTTTAAATTTTATTTTCTTTTATTATTTTTGATCCCACTTAAACCCATGTTTAAACCTTCCATAATATTTTAGATTTCCACTTGTGAGTTTATTTTTGCCTACCTTCTTCCTCCAATTTCATCTATAAAAGGAAGAGTGTTTTTTCCAAATCAGATATAGATGAATATATGTGAAAATTATATGTGTTGTGTGAGCTTTTGATGTGCAATCTTAGTGCAAATTTCTTCTTCATTTGTTTTCTCTGCTACAAGCTAACCTCAAAGTGCAAATTTTGGATTGATATTCAATTGCATGGATTAGATTGATTTGTTGTGTGACTTGGTGAATCCATGGTGTAGTTCAAAGAGATAGAGTGCCTACTTGGATACTTCAATATCCTCTTCCTACTTCTATGATGTCCATTAGGGTTTGATTACTTTATTTTTTACATTTATTTTATCTATTGCATTCACTTCTTATTTTTCTTTAGCCTATAGTGATATCACTCTGGCATTAATGGGGTGTGACTTCTGCCCTAATTAGGGTAAATTTATCTATAGAAGCAAAATTGCACCCATCTAGGCAAGGCACGATTGATTTATCGTGTTCATTCTAGGTGAGGCACAATTTTTCCCTAGGGCACACCGAGGGTAATTTATAGATTTTGTTTTCACTATTGTATTCCATTTTGTTTCTAGATCATACTATTGTACTTTGTTTTCTATTCTCTACTATTGTATTTCTGATTTATGATTAATTATCCAAAGATCAATTTCCACTTTTATATTAAAAGGTCATCTAAAAGTACCTAGGGGGCTTGACTACTGCACCTCCAAGATCTGTTACATAGTGATCTAAGCAGACCTCCTAATGCTAATTCTATTTTTCAGTGTTTCATGAGTGATCTTGCAAAAACATGTATTCTTGATATCATTGGAAAAGAGGCATAAAAGGCTAAGTCAACCATCAGTCTATATAAGTGCTCTACTCATTCTATTGGTTGAAAATATAATTCTATTATTATTTTCTAGGCATCTAAAAGTGAAATGCATTTAGCTTGCATCTAGTAGGGATAATTTATGTGCATTTACTTTCTGTGTTCTCTCCTAAATAAACCCTAGGTTAGTGAAAATTCAAATAAAGAATCATTCCAGGATAGCTCTTATATGCTTGCACTCTATTTTTAGTTGTCTTATTTTGTTTTTGCATTATCCTTTATCTTTCCTAGCTTAGATCTAGAAATTCCAAACTTAGGTGTTTATCTTGAAACTCAATACATCAAACTATCCCAAATATCTTGAGGACTTGGAGCGAGTCCTTAAATCATTCATGGTGAACCCTTCCCCCTAGCACAGAGTGTAGAGTACAACATACCCTCGTGGTTCACCCCATAAAAGGTTCTCTCCTTATAGATCCAGCCTTTTGTTTGGGAATTTTACACGGTAGGGAAGTTTTCCCCCTCTACATCTTTGGTGAACCCAATGTTAACACCTCCTTTTCCTTTTTAAACACTAAGAAAGATCATTAATTTTGTTTGTAAAATATTTAAGTAATTAAGAATTTATTTGTTAGTATTTTTGCCTATTTTTTTTTCACTACTTATAATGGATCCTTTCCTTAGAAGTCAGAGGAAACAATTAAATTATGATTATGTTCCTTTAGAATATGATCGTATAGATAGGGAAAATCTTAATGTAGATCTAGAAGAGCAAGAAGAGGTGGACATGGAAACTGAGACTAATCCTGATCCTTTTTTTGGGTCTAATGGGAGTTATATTTTTCAGCATTTGATCATATTTTGGAATTCATGAAAGCTCATAAGGAAAAACTATTGGATTATGGGGAGCGAGAAGCTCATCTTGAAAAAGATGATGCTACTCCTTACCCTCCTAATAGGTATCCTTTTCTTCATCATTATATTCCTACATCTCAATCCTTACATCAAAATAATTTTAAGAACCAAGTGACTTGTGCCAATACCAATACCACCAATTTTGGATATAATCTGCAAGTTCCTCTAACTAGTAGTGGCCCAAAAATTTATTCTCAATTTCCTCTTGTATCCTCTAACATAAACACTATTACATTTGTCCCACCAAATTTTAGTTATCCTCAAAATACCACATACAACCAAGGTATCCTAAGTTTGAACCCAACATTAGGGTTTCAACACACATACTTTCCTCTTTTGGGAAGTCTGGGGAACATGCATAATAATAATTCAAAAATGCAAAATTTGACAATTATTGTGAATCAATTGGTTTCAAGAATGGATATGATTCAACCATCACGGTTTACATACAGCTATAAGTAAATGTGTAGTTAGCCATTGGATCCTATTGTTGCTGCTAGGCCTTATCCTAAGCATTTTTCTATGCCAATATTGCCACTCTATAAAGGGACTGAAGATCCAATAGAGCATTTGAGAGGATTCAAAATAGCTTTAAAAAACATAAGCTTATACTGAGAGGGGGGGTGAATAGTATAAGATCACTTTTTACTTTTCTTTCTCAAATAGTATTAATCAATATAATCAATGGCAATATCAATAGCAATAACCAAAGCAATGCATAAATCATCACACACAATAGAGACATAGATTTAACATGGTTCACCCAAATATGGCTACGTCCATGGAGAAAATATTTCTTCTAAATATTTCTCAAATAATCTCATGGGAATCCTTTCCCTATTACAATTTTTATGGACCTCAGTCCAAAGGAGATGTTGATCCCCTAAATCTGGTTTGTGGATCTCTATCCATAGGATAACTCCTTATCCTTTGCTCTGGCTAGTGATCCTATAGAAGACTTCCTCCACTGCACTGATTGTGGATCTCTCTCCACTTGAAGCCTCTTGTCCTCACTCAGAAGACCTGTCTTGAATGTCCTGGCTGATGGATCTCTATCCACTGGAGATTCTATCCTCTCTGCTCTGTCACCTACAAATCTTTTCTCAATAGGTTCACTCATAACCTTCTCAAATCTGCTCAACATGTCCACTTAGAACCTACTCAAATCTGATCAACAGGTCCACTCAGAACCTACTTAAATCTGCTCAATAGGTCCACTTAGAACCTGCTCAAATCTGCTCAACAGGTTCACTTAGAACCTGTCTAAATCTGATCAACAAGCTCACTTAGAACTTTTCTAAATCTGCTCAACAAGCTCACTCAGAACTTGTCCAAATATGCTCAACAAGCTCACTCAAAATTTGTCCAAATTTGCTCAACAAGCTCACTCAAAACTTGTCTAAATATGCTCAAAAATATCACTCAAAACTTGTCCAAATCTGCTCAACAAGCTCACTCATAACTTGTCCAAATCTATTCAATAAGTCCTCTCTAGGACTTGCTCAAATCTGCATTGCAAGCTTCCACAAAAGCTCACACAAAATCAGTCCACAAGCCTTCTCAAAGAATTGCCTCAAATCAGCTTAGCAAGTCCACACAGAACTTGTTCAATCTCATAGAATCATAAAGAGAATTGTTAGAAACTCAATATGTCCTATACTCAATGCTCAATCACTTTCTCAACTCAATCTCATAGAAGCATAAAGAGAATTTTTAAAGACTCAATATGTTCTATTCTCAATGCTCAATCTCAACTCAATATCATAGAAGCATAAACAGAACTGTTAGAGACTCAATATGTTATATTCTCAAGGCTCAATCTCAACTCAATCAGAATATAGAATATTTTGTTTCATATAACTTGAACAACCACTTCATGCATCCATTTGACTAGGCTTAATCAACTCTACTCATCCAATCACCTCAAGGAACAACCCTTTCTCACAAACCCTAGTACAAGAACGTATCAACCAACTCAAAATATTTCCAAAAATGCTCAACAAAAAATCTCACATAACAATGATACTCGTGTTCTTTTCTAAGTCAAGTTCAATTTCTTTGCATCACCCATTGGATTCAACAACAATGCTAATAAGACAAGGTTTTAATTACAACTCTCAATTCAGAAAATCTTGAAGCATAAACTCAAAGTACTTCACTCAACCAATGGTCTAAACAACAATGCTTATCAAACAAGTTTTAATCACAACTCACAATCCAGAAAACCTTGAAGCATTAACTTAACCACTTTCAAAAAGGAAACCCTAATCAAATCCTTTTCACTCCAAACTTAATTTTCAATCAAGCCAACCATCTAACTCAACAAAGAATAATTTTTCCCATACCTTTTCTTGAAGAGTATTTGTCCTTACAAATTTGCCACACTCACAATTACTTCTTTGACAAACTCAATAAGGGTTAGAGGATAATTTTTATATCACAATTACACCTTATCACTCCAACTTAAACAATAAGCAATATCCTCACAATAATCACAAAACCCTTTATTGGAAATAACACACAACTCACAAAGTCTTAACCTTTCAATATTCCACAATAACAAAACTTAAGACTTGAAAATAAAAATAAAATTCTCCTTATACCTCCTAATGATATTTCTCAACTATCAACCTTTATCACAATGCAAAGACTTCAACCACCAAAAACCTTATACCTCCAACTTAGGCATTAATAAAATAAAACATTAAAAATGTACCTTTGCCTTTGGAGAGTTTCAAACTCTCAACACAGCCCTCACAACGTCTTGCCTATGGTGCAAACACCACACGAGCTTACAATCTCATTGGGAAGGAAGAAGCACCACGTTCTTCAAGACTCCTTCCTAGCCTTGCAAAAATGTATGCGCCTATAATTAGCGCCTTCAACGTGTCCACCAAAAGCTTCCACAGGATTCGAACACTAACCACCATGCACACCAAAATGTACAATTATAGCCCACTATCCACTAGGCCAAAGTGCCTTGTTGGCTTCCAAACAATCAATGTGCTTGCTTTTGTCCCTTTCGCTGTCAAGTCAAACCACGAAATTCGCACAACACTATCACGAGCTCTGCATTAAATTTGATGCGCTTATCTTTCAAATCGAGCAAGGGTAATTCGAAACTTAACTTTGGCATGGTATTAATATGCATTCCCATTATATTAAAAATACTGGTGCTTCCCTTATCTTCTACGACGTCGACGGAAATAAACTTTGCCTTGTTTAAATCCAACCTTTGGATTTATTTAAAATATGCTTTGGTCTTCAACCTTTAACCCAACCTTTGGGTTTATCAAAATATTTTTAGACTTTGTAAACCCACTTTTGCAATATAAAATATTGTAATAAAAATTACAAATATTTTATTTGGGTTTTCACCATGGCACTTCTAACCATTATAATATTTCACCTTTGATAAATTTCCTTTTAATATTTATTTATAAAATTTAAATTCATCCTGAATTTAAATAATTTATAAAATAAATATTATCACTCCTTTTTAACTTTTGTCTTTTGCACTGTTTCACTCAAACTTCTGCCTTCTTGTTGAATATCAAATGACCATATTTGTTGCCTTTATTTCCTACTGAATTCTTTAGAATTAATGATGACTCCTTCTGGTGGCATCAATGGTGACATCGATGACAACTTTGACTTTGGGACTCAAAATGTCCAACAAGATTATCATGATCTTATTTATGATGATATGCTTTTATTCAAAATATTTCCAAAGAGTCTTATTGGATTGGTATTATCGATTGCACAACTATTATTTGAAGAGTTTTGAGAAGACTGTAGAAATATTTGTGCTTCATTTTAGTGCTTATATTGAAAATAAAGTGACAATGAGAGATTTATATGATTTAAAGCAAAGTAAAGAAGAATTTTTTTCAGAATTCTTAGCTTGTTGGAGAAGTTTAGTTGGCTGATTAAGACAGCCTGTGTCTCAGAAATATATATTTGATACATTCATTGGTAATTTACAAGAACAATTATCTAATGCTTTAGAAACTACTATTATCACATATTTAGACCAAGCAATTGAATTAGCAAGAAAAGTATAACAAGCTCTCATTAGGAGAGGTCAACTCAAGGTTAAAGAAGATAAGCCAACTAAGTCTCAACCTAAGAATAAGCATATAGGAGGTAATAGTGATAGTGGGCCTATTAATAATATCAATAATAGCCTACAAAATATTGTGCTTCAAAAAACTCCTCAAAGGAATTTCACAAGACTTAATATCCCTATGGAAGTAGTTTTAAAACAACTGTTAGATGCTAAGGTAATAGAATTACCTCTAGTAAGACAGCCAGATATTACAGCTCATTGGTATAATCCAGGTCAATATTGCACTTATAACAGAGTATAAGGACATTGGACAAACACTTGTAAGAATTTGAAGTACGTGGTTCAATATTTTATTGATGCAGGACGCATTGATTTAGGAAATCTTCAATCAACGAATAGTCAAACTCCTACTCAACAAGTTCCAACAACAAACCAAGATATGGGAATATTTAAGGAGCCTCTACCTAAGCATGAGCAATAAGAAGCCAATCAGGTGGCTCACCAAGATGATTCTCTATGCCATAGAAATATGGTTGGTATGGTTGGGGTAACTACAAGAAAACTAGATCAAAATTAGCAACATCAGTAAGGACAGAGTTTGGTATCTCAACCCAGTACAATTTTAAAGGAAAATAAAAGAAAATATTCAGATACAATAATTCCACCTATAGTATTTAGACCACGGTCATAGGTTTCATTTGATCTTCAGAAGCAGTTAGCTAATACTCTAGCTAAGATATCAGTGTTAGAACTTTTACATACTTCTCTCGATCATAGAAATGCTTTAATGATATTTTTACAGTAACAATCTATTTCCCCAAACATCCCTCATGATGTTATAGTTGACATTGGAGGTTTTTTTTGGATACATCATGTCTTATTCTCAGATGATGATAAACCTTCCTCAAACTCACATGGAGATTCATCACTTTACATCACCACACTTATTGGGGATACCCCTATAATGTGAGTTTTGATTGATAACGGTTCATCCCTCAATTTGTGCACATATCAATTCTTTCAAAAATTTGGATTAAGAGAGGAAGATTTAATAAAAACTGATATTATCATTAAAGCTTTCAACAATGAGTCCCAAGTGGCCTGTGGTGTCATATCTCTCCCCTTAAAAGTGGTGTCAAGGATATTGGATACTTTATTTTATGTGGTACATTGTCTTGCATATTTTAATCTTCTTCTTATGCAACCTTGGATCCATGCTATGAAGTTCATCCCTTCTACTTTTCATCATTACCTCAAGTTTGAGTTCAAGAATCAAGTTATCACCATTTCGGGTGACCCCCGACCATTTAAATTATGTTCAAATATAGAGTTAGCTCAAATATATTCTTATTTTTGTCCTTCTATTTCTTCAACAACTTCCCCATGTTCCTCCTCTCAAATTTTTGAGCATTTTCAAAGTTTAAAAGTGAGTGAGGAACATGGGAACCCATATTTTCTCCTCAAATCATGATAATCAATTTCTTCAAAAGCCTCTTTTGGATCTAGCCAAGCTACCACCTTCACCTTAAACTATGGGCTTGCCTCATAAGAAGGGTGATATTATACATATTGGCATGTGTGCTTTTATCTTCGGAGGTATAGCTTCTAAAGAAAAGCTTCATGGTAGCAACCCATCTATCAATGGGTGCTCCTTTTCTCAATGCTATCTCACTAATGATTATCCCCTTCCTAAGCAGATATTTTCTAGTATGGGATATATAGGTAAAGGATTGGGACCATAATAGGAGGGTATTCAAGATCCATTGGATGTTGAGATTTGGCTTGGGAGATGTGGTATAGGTTTTATACCTAATAAAAATGAACCTTTACCTTTTGAGGATGATGACCATTTATGACTTATGCAGAATATATGGAATATCAAAAATTATCAATAGATAATAATAGAAGTGTTAAATTTTCTTTTCCTTCAAATATAATGTTTTGTAATATGATTGGTTATGTTTGTTCTAAATATAACTTTGCTTTTGTGTTAAAAAATGGAGAATATTTGTATAATGTCTTTTATGTTAAGAAAAATGGTACTATTATAAAATGTCATTATTATCGTGCCATGGATGTTAAAAGAAGGGTCTTGGAAGAACTTTCTCATTATTTTCATCATCAATAAAATGTGCATCTTGGGGATATCTTTAATCCAACACCTCATGGAATTTTAATCCATTTTAATAAGATGAATGGTGCATTCAGGTTCTGCATTGATTTCAATCCTTAACAAAAAATAAAAAAATTTCATATAGTTGCATTTTCATTTTCCATTGCATCTGCTTGTTTGTTCATATTACATTATTGTTTGTCATCCTTGCATGATTGCTTGACATCTAACTTAACACCTTGCATGTTTACCTGTCATAAATGCATGATTTATTGATCATGATTATAGATTTAGGGATCTTACGGCAATGGCATGTGATGATACCTAGTTAGGTCATAGCTCACATGCATTGCACTTTTGACTAGGACTCTGATTCCTAGCAAGACCTCCCTAGGGATTATTTCCCTCCTTATTTTATTCTTCTGGGCGCTTATCCTTTTTTCTTGATTTATTCATGATGTGGTGCAAAATCTTCCTCATAGTCCCACTATGGGATAGCACTTGCATAATATTTTTACATATATTACACCCCATATGGTATATTCATACATCCTAGTGGGTATTGCACTATTTACGATCTTCTATAGGGTCATACTCTCTTTTGGCTCAGTAGGCCCAAAACCCCATTATAGGATAATCTCCTTGGTCATTTTTAGTAGACCTCGACATACATCCTAGTGGGTAATCACCTCATAGCAATCAATAAGGGAGAAATGCTCCCACCCATAGTGGGTTAAACCTCCCCATACTTGTTCACATTAATGCAAGTGTTCTACCCTTAGCGGGTCTAGCTATCTCATTTACTCGATCCACAGTGTCTGGCTACATTGGTTCATAGCAACCTACGCTAGCCTTATACTTCGGATCTTTTATTCTTATCCTTTTCTAATGGTTGACCTTTGGACCTCCCCTCTATCTCCTTCCTCTTCTTTCTTCTTCTCTGTATTTTCTCCTTCTTTCTTCTCTCTCTTTTTCTCTTCATTTTCCTTTTTTTCTCTCCTTATTTTCTTCTTTCTCCTTTATTTTTCTTGTTTGAGCTTGTTTTTCCTTATGTTTCTTCTCCTTGTTATTCTTATATTTGCATTCATTTCATCCTTCATATAGTGTGCATTAGGATATTTTGCATAGATAAAATTACTTAAAATAAATAAAATAAACATGCATTAAATCATTACACATAAAAACATAAAATCATAAATCTGCAGCTATGTATTACTCATAGGGAAAAGAGTACATCGTGTGAGGTTGGTGTACCATAATCTAGACTCGGTACACTTAACATAGGGATGCACACCAAAATCAAAAATTGGTGCATCATCTCGATCCCTAGCCTAGCCTATCCTAGCTCTGAGAGTCAGCTCCCTCTGGCCCTCCCTGGGGTGGAGGCAATCTTAGCTATGCCATCGATCATTGAGATGTCGAAGATACTCATGATTAGGATCATGACCTTATTGCTAATTTAAGGGTCTATGGAATATCCATCCCCTGCTCTAGGGGGATATTTGCATAATAAGTCATCTCAAAGAACATGGCCCTTTGGATGGTTGTGTTAGTCTCACAATGACACTAAGAGGGGGGGTGAATCTGTGTAGCTCTTTAAACTTAACTTTACAGTTCTTAATACTGCAGTAATTAACACTTATTAATAGATACATCAAGTATAACAATAGAGCATCACACAACACAAGATTTAATGAGGTTCACCAATGTGGCTACTCCTCAAAAATTGACTGCTTGGACTACCATCCAAATCTAGCCTTTGCAAAGCACCAACTTTACAATCAATTTACCAACACACACTGGAAAGAGCACCAACCCCTAATTTATCTGTACCAACAGAAAGGAGCACCAACCCCCGATTTACCGAGCACCAAGCTGGAAGGAGCACCAACCCCCGATTTACCAGAGACCAACTAGAAGGAGCACCAACCCCTAATGCCAAGCACCAACCTGGACTTCAATTTGAATCTATAGGTTTAACAGTAAGATAACTTTGCTTTTGCAAGACCCTAACTAGTCTTCTTCACCTTTGCATTCTCTACGCACTCTGCTCTCTCTGCACCATCACTTCGCACACTCTGCTTCATTACAGTCGAACTTCATGATCGTCTTCTCCCTTTTGTGCACTTTGCTCTCTTTGCGAATTTTGCACTTAGCATATTTTGATACGACTTGCTCTCTGTGCACTACGATCGAACTTTGCACATCTCAACATCATGCTCAAATCTCCAAACAACCCTCCTTTTATAACAGAATTTTTGTGATGAAAACCCTAATATTAGTCGGCTATAAACCCTAATCTTAGTCGGCTTTCATGACAACTGTAAACCCTAATTTTAGTCGGCTGTCATCGGACTTCGTCGGCTTCAACTCAACCGCAAAAATACATGTCGCGATATCGCGACACTTTCACTTTCTCTCTCTTTCTCCTTGCTTTAGCCCCCAAAAATACATGTCGCAATATCATGAAAATTTTTCTTTCTCTCTCTTTCTCTTTGCATCGAACCGCAAAAAAGCTACATGTCGTGATATCACGACACTTTTTCTCCTTGCTCTTTCTCTTAGCTTTGGCCCATGAAAATACATGTCGCGATATCGTGACACTTTCACCTTCGTACGCTTTCTCTATTCTTTTGTCATGATATCGTGACACTTCTGCTTCCAAAGACTTCGAATTTGCTTTTGTCACGATATCGCGACACTTCTGCTTCCAAAGAATTCGACTTTGCTTTTGTCGTGATATCATGACACTTCTGCCTCTGTAGTCTTCAACTTAGCTTTTGTCGTGAAATCATGACACTTCTACTTTTGTACTTAGCTTCTTTGCTTTTGTCGTGAAATCACGACACTTCTACCTTCGAAGTCTTGCTTTCTGCTTTTGTCACAAAATCGTGACAGTTCTGCTTCCGTACACTTCCTCTCTTTCTTTTGTCGTAAAAATACGACATGTCATGAAATCACTACACTTTTTTGTATCGCTCCAAATTTTCACATCCTTACCTTCAGGCTATAGGATCCGTGCTTAGAAGGAGGATGGGAAAAGGATGGCGCGGTACCTCGGACTGAGAGGCCTTGCGAAGGTCCCGCCTCTCGGGGGAGGTGTATTATGATGATTTTTTGATGGATGGTGGGTTCACTAGGAAACGTTTGAATGGCAGTTTCCATGCCTAGGTTGGGAATGTGTTTAATGTGTTCAGTTTTATCTTTAAACATTCGAGTCCTAGGTTTGGCCAAATGAATCTAAGTTGTTCTATTATGAAAATGCAGGCTAAATGAAATACAAAAAATAGATTTTAAACAGAAAACAGAGGAAAAAAGCTAAATTACAGAGCCATACCTGATCCGGATGTCTGATGGAGATTCTAATTTTTGAAGCAGACCGGATCGTCTGGAATTTGACGGGATCGTCTTCGACCTGCAAGATCATCTGAGATCTGACGAATTCGTCAGAGACCTACAAACAGAGAAATAGGCACAGAATACAGAAAATACAGCAATACAAACAGAGGGCAATGATGTGAAACAATAATAGGAATGTTAATAAGATAATCCTAAATAGGAATGCAAGCAAATTACAATGTTTTAATAGTTAATCATGATTTCATTATGCAATTAAACTACATGGGTGAACTCCAAGATGCAGAATAACAAAAAATAATGAACAAACTGACTAGATGCAGAATAAAATAGCAGATGAGAAGAGAAAAATGCAAACTCTGGGCACTGATTGCCCCCAACATTGATTGCAGTCGAAATCATCTTGGATTGGTATGAAATCATCTCGAATTGAACAGGATCGTCCATGACAAACTGAGCTTGCTCCGACTGAAAAATACTAAGGTTCCTACAACAAAATTTGGATAGGACAAGTGCAGATGGTAATTCAGGATGTTTTAGGGCGTGTAAAGTCAAGTTACATGAAATATCAGCCAGGGGTAGGTTAAGGGGAGGCCTAAGTTTAAATAGGCTTAAGAGGGATGTTAGGAGGTTGGAGATCATCCTAATTTTGGAGATCTCCAATGGGGAGGGTCTCTAACGGCACAGACATGCTTCTGCCTGGATTAGAGACATCGTTGGAACAAAGGCTAATTGAGAAAAATTAGTTTTGGGACAAAATCGTCTGGATGTCCTAGTCCAGAAAAAATCATCCGATCTGAGGTGATATCATCTGATCGACGATGATATCGTCAAACGGTCAAAACAAACTCTAAAAATGGCACGGGAAAGGAGGAAACGGGTTAAACGATGATTTGGAAGCGGTTTTGGGGGTTAAAATTTGAATTTGAATATTTACTAGAGTAATTGTAATTATTTAAGGTTTTACTGTGCCAATTTTAGGGTGCTACATTTTTCCCCCTCTTTAGCAAATTTTCCAAAGAAAATGCGTTAAAGATGAGTTCTTCTTGATCTACGAGAAAGCAAAAATTATTCCCATTTTTAGGCGACGATTCTAGGTCGAATCGTACGATAGCTTACTATGGTGCCCCCTCCATGTTTTTACCCAAATCAAACGTTTGAGGTAAAAACGCGAAAAAGCAAAAAATTTTAAAAAAGTTAAGTTTTTTTGAATAAAATTAAGAAAAATAGGGTAAAACCCTAATTCATTGTTACTGTTCATTTTTCTAGTTTTTAGAGCTCTAGAGACAAGATGGTCGAGACAGCGCACAGATCAACAGAGGTCCGACGCGGGCTACGGGTAAGGGTCTAAACTGAATTTAGAATGCTTTATTTAGAATTTCATGCTTTTTAGATTAAATTTGATTGATTTTTTGAGCATCGTGGCCATTTTTGGGCCGTTGACGTCGTCGAGATGAAATCGTCTCGATTTTGTCGAAATCGTCTCGATATCGTCGATTTCGTCCAGAGGCAAAATCGACGAAATGGGGATGATTTCGTCAAAAAGGGGACGATTTCGACTGGCAAAATTGGAGATGAATTTGCTCAAATTGGGGATGATATCGTCCAATTGTGGACGATATCATATTTTATAAAATTGAACTTAGTTTGACTTGTTTTTTTTTTTTTTTAATTAATGATTTATTAATGATTTTCATTGTTGATTTTGTTTATTTTGCAGAGAGGATTACTAAAGAGTAGAGAATGAAAATACGGCAGACTAAGGGATGACTTGGCCACCTTGTCTCAAGCAGAGTGAGATCATCTAGCTCAGGTCAGCTTGCAGCATGTGGTAGAGATGCCACAGGTTTCTACAGATATGGGGCTATTGATAGCCCTAGCAAAGAGGTGGTATCCGGGTTCTTCCTATTTTTGGTTACCGACAGGGGAGATGACTCCCACACTGAAGGATGTATGGAGGATTTTGAGGATCCCCATACAAATACGGCTGATCACTCCCATGGCCAATCAGGGCCACGCGATGATGCGACTGTGTGGCGATCCGAGCTTCGTCCTGGAGAAGGGCGGAGTGAACATCGAGTCGTTGCACCAGATGCCTGGGGCATCTAGACTCACACGGGTTTTTTCTGGGGTAGTAGGTGGACTTCTGCTGTGCCACCAGAGTGAATGTAGGGTACCATGGGTACTGATAGATGTGGTCTACGACATGAGAGACCACGAATACAGGTTTTCTTGGGGGAGCTTTGTACTCTGCCAGTTGTATAGGATCCTTCATGGGGTCGTATAGAAGGGTGGTCGATGTCTGGTTATGACATCACTACTGTAGGTTTGGTGCTGGGAACACATTGTGATGCGAAGGCCGATAGGGCTCCCATTGACAGGGATTGACGAGGAGAGGCCTCGAGTTGGCTCTGAAGAGGGGCACAATGGTGGATAGATCTACCAATGTCCCGGAGACTACTTGATGACCTTGTCTTCGACCAGATCACCTGGAGGCCTTGGAGAGATCATCCAGGGTGGGCCGAGGATGGACAGGAGCTAGCTCGCATCATGTGAGTCTGCTGGCTAAGGATGGAGAGGGGAGAGGTGGAGCTCCACAGATATGACCGAGTTTTGAGGCAGTTTGGTCTACAGTAGGGGATCCCATCTCTGAGAGACTATGAGTTTTCTCGGACTGTCTGGGATAACACTAAAGTTAGTGGGGCTCCAGATATGCAGCGATTCTAGAGTCAAGACGCAGATGATGCCCCCATTCAGCCAATGGATGGGGACAACGGTGGGGTAGCTGATGGCTATGATGCCTGGTACACAGGCATCCGCCCTCCTTGGATGACGAGGGCTCAGGGTCCGATTCATGCAATTTTACGTTGAATGGGGAGGCAGTGCCAGGCAGCCATTGAGGCAGCATAGGGTTGCAGTAGGATAGAGCAGAGGAGGCCACAGGCTTAGTAGATGCCACGACAGCAGGAGAGGAGGGAGGAGAGACCCCCTTCTCCATAGAGAGAGAGACCACCATCGCTTGATAAGGGCAAGGGTGTGGACACAGGAGAGAGTAGTGAGATGGCTACTCTCCATGCGGATACTGTTCGTCTCCAGGCATAGGTGCAGACTTTGCAAGAGGAGGTTGCATGACATCGAGCGGAGGCTACACAGCTCAGAGATGAGGTTGCATGCCTCAAAGCACGGAGCAGAGGAGCGAGCACTCAGGAGCTGGCGTGGTCAATTGCTCAGACCGCGTTCTACTAGGGTATCTACTTCTAGATGGTGCCAGAGGGTCAGAGGGTACAGCTACCAGCCGGCATTGCTGACCCGATCAGGATTGGGTCGTCGAGGACTTCATCTCGATCAACGACTAGGACTCACAGTACCACACATACTATGATGGGGCCACCTCGTCCACCTCAATATGGGGGAGGAGATGAGGTTGAGAGCTCGAGCGGTTCTCGAGACACTACACAGAGGATATATGATTGAGAGGATTGAGTATGCCAAGATGTAGATTGTGGCATACCAATCTATTTTTGATATGATGTACATATATTTGATATATATATAGATGAGATATTTTTTGATCATATGACTTATCTTATGCATTTGTATGATGCTTTAATGTTTGAAGTGTGATTGATTTGATGATTCATGTAATTATGTCGTTGGAAAATATTATGGTTTAAATGTCATGCTTTAAAAATTTAAATGAAATAATCTGATGTAACAAATTGGTTGTTTGTGATGTGATAATTTGATAAAAAAATAAAAGGGACTTTTAACAATAATTTCAAAGGACATTGTCACTATTATAGACCATTTCATGGAGTCGCCGCTCACTTGGTCGTCAAGCTAATCCCAGTATAGAAATATTGTTAAAAGTAAAGAGTGCTTAAGAGACTGTCTTAAGACTTTGGTGTGATGATGCAAATGATGATGATGATGATTTTGTTTTCAGACTTTTCATGAAAATATTATGCATGAAATAATTTTAGAAATGATTTTTGCTAGGCATAAATTCCTAAGTGTGATAAAATTTTTGGATAATTCCTTAGGAATTATACCATCATTGCAAATTTGCATATTGACATAATGACATGAAATAGAATAAGTGATAATGTGGATGCTTTTTAAAAACATAATTGTATAACAGAATGAGTTAAGTCATATGTTTTTATGATTTTAAATAAATGGGGAATAAAATTAATACCATGGTTTGCGCTAGGCATAGAATATGTAGGTATAGACTTATACCATCATCGCGAAATCCAAAGAAAAAGTTGATATAATAGTTTTATTGTATGGTTGATTTTTAATTTTTGAAAATAAACAAAAAATATGAAGAGGAGGACTTGCGCTAGGCATAAAATTCCAATTTTAGTTTTGGAACTATACCATCGTCGTGAAAGTCAAAAGTTATATATAGATGTAACTTGATTGTATGTTGTGAAGATGATTTTGATTTTTGATAATGCATATAGTTGTCTTTATACTAAACAACTGTTCTTCAAGGAAGAAAATGAATTTATTCCAAACGATTTGCAAAAAATATTTCAAAGTATCTTAAAGACAAAAGTTAGATTTATAAGGAATCCCATGTGCGTATGTGAGTTCATTTCCAATCTTGATTTATCATAATGATACACAAAATCTCTCAAATACAAATGTGTGTGCAATTTCTATGTTCGTTTACCAGTTTTGAGCAAGATAATTTGATACAAGTGATTTGAATGAACCAAATAAGTGTTCATTAACCATGATTTAGATGCATATAACCATACCAGACTACTATGTAAGTCGAATTATCAAGAGCTAGCTAATCCGTAAGCGAGACATAGGTCTGTACAAAAGAAGGTCGCTAATGTGACGGACATATCACCACGCTAGGAGTTACCCAAGGCCAAGCGGGTTGGGCACAAACCACCTGTTATGGGGCTTACCTCACAGTTTTCGAATAATTGAGAATTCCAGGGATTCAAGCTCATCAACCCTTCTTTTCTTTTTAAAGGGTAGGGAGAGGGATTTTATTGCTTTTGCTTTTGCTTTCTTTTGCTTTTCTTTTGCTTTTATTTTGTATTTTTGCTTTTCTTTTGTATTTTTGCTTGATTTTTGAGATAATGCTTGAAACATTGTTATAATGATATAAAATAACATTTTTCTTTTTTTTTCTTTTTCTTGAACTTTGCTTTTCTTCCTATGCTAGGGATACTTGCTCGGATTAGCTGTAGAGCAAGGGATTTTTATTCTAGGTAGGGGTGAGCTTGTCCTTTTGCCAATTCTCAAAGATTCTAGACCATGTGCATGATAGGATAGCAGGGAAAACTTTTCACTCAAGAAACCACTTCTACTATGTAGCATAGCATGGACATTACAAATATAATCATTTTATTGTGAAAGGATGTGCTTGGTTTAAGTAAATAACAAGATCAATTCTCTGTGCTCAAACTTTATTTAATTGAATTTTGTGGACTTTGATATAAGAGAGATTAGTAATCATGCCGGATAAAAATCAAGATATTTATTTTGTGTTTGTGAAAGTGAGGGATTCCAAATAAATGCTAATTTATCCAAAATAATTTGAAATATATAATTGCAACATTTGTAAGAAGAAATATATACAAATACTTTTTTGAGAAGTTTGAGAATGTTGACTCTCTCTTTCTTCTTTATTTTGTTTTGGTTTCGAAAGAGTCAAGAATATTGCTATTTTTATTTTTATTATTTTTGTTTGTTTTTGTTTTTGTGTAAACAATTTGATATATTTTTAAAATAAGACAACATGCAAAATATGTACAAATGATGAAATGACTAATTTTTTTGTTACGCATAGTAACGTTTAAGATGCAAAATGTTCATGGGTTCTTTAAGTTCTTTACCATCTAAGGTAGATAATTTATATGCTCCTGATTCAAATTTAGCAGTGATAATGTATGGTCCAAGCCAGTTGGGCTCAAATTTACCCTTAAGGTCTTTAGTTGCATTAGTATTTTTTTTATTTTATTTTAAAACAAGGTTGTCGATCTCAAAGGATCGATGACGAACTTTTTTAGCATATGATCTTTTAAGCTTGTTTTGGTAGGCACGGAGATGCTCCAAAGCATTGATGTGTTTTTCATCTAGGAGTTCCAGCTGACTGAGTCTGCCAGCTCGATATTCATCTCCTACTTCGGTATCTTGAAGTAGTAGAGCCAAAGAAGGAACTTCTAATTCAAAGGGAAAAACGGCTTAGCACCATAAACCAAAACAAAAGGTGAAGTTCCAGTGGGGGTTCGAACACTAGTTCGATAGGCCCACAAGGCTGGATATAATTGAATGTGCCAGTCGCGGCGGATTTATTGACCAATATTTTGAGAATTTTGATTAAGGTTTTGTTAGATGCTTATGCTTGACCATTACCCTGAGGATAATAGGGAGTGGACCAACGATGTTGAATCTTATATTTTTGGCATAATTTCTTGACATATTTATTTTTGAAACAAGTTCCATTATCAGAGATGAGATTTGCAAGAATTTTGAACCTACAAATGATTTGATTAAAAATAAATTTAAAGACTTGAGTTCCAGTGCAGAAAGCTAAAGGCATAGCTTCAACCCACTTCGTGAAATACTCGATGGCGGTTATGATGAATTTGTGTCCATCAGATGACACAGGATTGATTTTGCCAATAATGTCTAAGCCCCATTTTGAAAAGGGCCAAGGAGATGAAATAGCCTGCAGCTCTTATGCAAGGGCATGGACAAGGTCAACATGTTTCTGGCACTTGTCGCAATGGCACACATACTCATGTGCATCATTTTCCATGGTAGGCCAAAAGTATCCTATCCTAAGGAGCTTTTTAGCAATGACACTACCACTGAAGTGTCCTCCACAAGATCCATCGTGGGCTTCACTCAAGGCTGATTTGGATTCTTCTAAATTCAAACATCTTAATAGGATACCTTCAAAAGATCTCCTATATAAAGTATTGCCAATTATTACAAATTGACTTGCTCGTCTATGTAATAACCGACGTTGGTTTCTATTAGAATTGGCAAGGAAAGTCCCATTTTGAAGAAAATTAAATATATCTGTATACCAAGGTTCAGGAGTAGTTTCATTGATTAGAAACACATCCAAAGGTTCTAAGCATGACTTATTTGAAGCAGGTTCCTGGAGTCGACGAATAATGATAGTGGCATATTCGTCATCTAACTCCAAGGGCAGGAGAGATGCAGCTGCGGCCATAGCATCAGCTGCACGGTTGCAAGTTCGAGGAATAGCTTCCAAGGTAACTTGATCAAATAGAGACATTAATTGTAAAACATAGGCTTTATATGGGCACAGTTTATCATCTCTGGTCTGATAAACTTCATTAATTTGGTTTATGACAAGTTGAGAATCACCAAAAACTAACAGATGTTTAATTTTTAGCGCCAAGGCAGCTCGTAATCCGAGGATTAGAGCTTCATATTCAATAGTATTGTTGGTGCAAGCAAATGTTAATTTGAAGGACAAAGGAATAAGATGTTTTTTCGGGGATATTAAAATAATACCCGCACCAGCCCCACTCATGCATCGGGCTCCATCAAAGTATAAGGACCATTGTTCAATATGGTCTGCCTCTAATTGAAGGCATTCATCAGGAAACTCAATGATGAGGGGATGGGTAGACTCTAAGGGTGCAGCAGCTAGTTGATCTGCTATGATTTGACCCTTAAAAAACTTCTATCCTATGAACATGAGGTCAAACTCGCTTAGAGCAAGAACCCACTTGGCTGTACGACCCGATAAATAAGGTCGACTCATGAGATACCTCAAGGGATCATATTTAGCAATGACATAGGTTTTCTGACTAAGCATATAATGGCATAATTTTTGCATAGAAAATATGACTGCTAGACATAGTTTTTCTAATGTTGTGTAGCGGGTTTCATAATTGATGAAGGTTCGGCTAATATAATAATTAGCACGTTCTCTCTTCGCATCATCAAGTTGAGCTAACATAGCTCCTAAGGCAGAATCTGAAGCTGAAATATATAGGAGAAATGGGTGATCAGGTCTAGGTGGTGAAAGCACAGGTGGGTTAAGGAGGTATTGTTTGAGAAGTTCAAAAGCTTCTTTACATTCGTCGTCCCAATTAAAAGGGACATCCTTCTTAAGGAGCTTAAGAAAGGGACCGGTTTTGTCCGCCAACTTATCGATGAAGCGACGGATAGCTTGAAGCTTACCTTGTAAACTTCGTAACTTAGATATATTGGTAGGTGCGGGCATATCAGTGATAGCCACAATCTTGAGAGGGTCAATTTTGATACCACGTAAAGAAACTAAAACCCCTAATAGCTTACCGAACTTAACTCCAAATATGCATTTGGTTGGATTTAATCGAATAAGATATTCTCTTAATCGATTAAAAACTTTTCTCAAATCATCTAAATGGTTATCTTCATTAATAGAGCGAGCTATAATATCATCTACATAATCATGTAGGATATCATGCATCATATCATGAAAAATATAAGTCATAGCTCGTTGATAGGTTGCACCTACGTTCTTTAAGCCGAATGGCATCACTTTCCAACAAAAGGTACCCCAAGGGGTAATAAAGGCTATTTTAGCCTGATCTTCAGGAGCTATCCTGATCTGATTATAACCGAGAGAATCCATCCATTAGGGACATCATCCCACTTCCAGCGAGTAAAATCAATGATTTGGTCCATGTTTGGAAGAGGAAAATCATCTTTAGGGCATGCAACGTTAATATCTCTAAAATTTGTGCAAACCCTAACTTTGGTGGCTTCTTTCTTGGTGACTGGAACTACATTTGAGATCCATTCAACATAATCAATAGCTTGTATAAAAACAACATTCAGGAGTTTTTCTAACTCCCCTTTGACTAGCAAGGCCACTTTGGGATGCATTTTTCTAAGTTTTTGTTTAACAAGTTTAGCATCCGGATGGACTACTAGATGATGCATGACTACGGAAGGGTCCAGACCTGGCATATCTTCGTATGTCCAAGTGAAGACATCTTCATATTCTTTAAGGAATGCAATGTATTGCTCTTGTTTTTCTTGACTTAATTCTGACCCAATATTGATTATGTGAGGATTATCCTTAGTTCCAATGTTAACTTTAATGACGTTTTCTACTTCCATGTGTAGATCTCTTTCAAAATTAGGTGGGGCGGGTGAGACGCCCAATTCTTGTAATTCTTTTAAGGTTAAGTTGGATAATTCATCTTGAGGATTAGTGGCCTCAAGTTGGGCTATAGTTGGTATAGAACCATCAAAATAAAATCCATTGTGTAACATCTCTTCAACGGAGACATCATGGAAGATATCTCCTTCCAACTCCTCATCGGAGTCAGCAATCAATTCAGGGTAAGCTATGGATAGCATGTTACATGTAAATGGCTGATTTTTTAGAGGCAAATCATCACGCCCATCCAAATAATCTTGATAACATATGAGTTGATCATCATCTTCAAAAGGAAAGGGTTGACCCTTACTAGGAAATAGGCCCACACCACAGTGGGTAGGCCACGGTTCTACCTCGAAAGGTTCTTTCATGCCATTTTGGAAAGGTCCCAAGCCTTTCCCTTTATATCCCATTTTAATCATTATGGGTTTAGCTTTAATATACTCATTAGTAAAATAACATCGAGCATATCCATCATGATGAGTTTTGATATTTCGAGGTATTCTTCCCCAGTCATATCCTTTATAAATGAAGGCACAACTCCCGACTTGGTAAGTACTTCCCATAGGTTGTGGGAGGCCCAAAGTACGAGGAGATGGCGGCAAGTTATTTAAAAGAATAGAATTTTGCATAGAAGCATTTGTTTTTTTTGATATTAAGATTGTGGATAAATCTGATAAAAGTTCATCAGAAAGAGCATAAGATGTAGAAGGATCATTCCCTATATCTTTAGATGTGGAAGGTATGATAGATGTTGATAATGTGGAAGTGTTAATGAATGGGTCTATAGGTTTTGAAATTATAGGGACAGAACATGAAGGATTGGTTGTGGATTTAAGATCCTTTTGAGGTTCTAGAGTGGTTTGTTTAGAAGATTTTTGATCTATATATGAGGGTGAAATGAATGGAGGAGAAATAGGTGAAGCTATGGGTGTGTGTTTCACAGTTTTAGATGAAAAATAAGAATTAGGATGTGTGGATGACAGAGCGGGGCAAAATTGCACTCCAACAGGTTCTACCAAAGCACACATATCAAAGGGTCTAGGATCACCATGGATAGTGACCAACTGATTTTTAAATTTGAATTTAACACATTGGTGTAAAGTTGATGGGACAACCCGCATTGCATTGATCCAAGGACGACCCAAGAGTATATTGTACGATGCGGGGCAATGTACAATAAACACGGTCGTATCTAAGGTTCTAGGACCAACTTGCAATGGGATGGTAATAACTCCACATGTTTCTTGTGTTTTGTCATTGAAAGCTTTGATGATCATGTCAGTTTTCTTCATTTCATCACTTCTAAAGCCAAATCGTTGGTAGAAGTCAAAAGTGCAAATGTTTAGAGATGAACCATTATCAATCAGGACTCTTTTAACAGCTACATCTCCAATTAGGGTAGTAATATATAATGGGTTATCCTTATGTAAACTGTGTTGCGGTATATCTTTATCCCGAAAGTCAATACAATCGACTTCTCTAGTGATGATAGTATTGGCCATGGCTTCAGGTTGAATGTTTTGAGGTACCATCATTTGGCTTAATGTAAGCATTAACTCATCCCTATGGGTAGGAGAAGATCTTAATAAATCCAAAAGGGAAATTTTGGTTGTAGTATTGGATAATTGCTCATTAATATTGTAAGGGGGTTTAGGTTGAACATTAGGAGCATGATTCCCTTTATTGGGATTTTTCAAAACAAATGGAGTTGATCCATCGTTCTAAGTTGGTTCTTGTTGAGAATTTTGAGCTTGTTGTCGAGTAACGACTCCGATGGTACCTACAATGTTATATTGAAGACGCTGAACTAGTCTCGGTTGAGCGTTTATGGCTTGTTCATTAGGGAGGAATTGATTAGAAGAGGGTTGAGTAGTAACTCTTCTAGGAAATGGTTCTTCTAGAACCATAGCATCTGTGATGGGTTGAATAGGATCTGATTCATTTTTAGAACTATTCGATTGGTTTGAGGTGATGTCTATTTCACTTTCGATATTCGATTCTACATCACTAGGATCCGGAGTTTGAAAATTATGTAGGGGCCTGGTCGTGACCAGGGATAAAGTTGTGTCAAATGTTTGAGGATCCTGAACAGGTAATTGTCTGCTAATAGTCCCTACATATCGGGTAGGAGGAGGAACATTATGATGTTCAATTTGATTGGCCACCTCTTTACCATGTCTTGGTAAAGGATGTTGAAATATGTCTAATGATTGATTAGCATTTTGATTTTGATTTTGGGGAATGTTATTTTGAGGATTATTAGGAGTATTTTGTTTAGGTTGGAAAGCTTGCACCTCCATTTCATTATTATCAATCAGATCTTGTATTTTATGCTTTAACCTTTTACAAGCATTGGTAGAGTGTCCAAGTCCTCTATGGAAATCACAATGTAAATCAGCTCTGTATCCGGGTATGGTTGGATCAGGTTCCCGGATAGCTGGTAATTGAATCAAACCTCTTTCAAGTAATTGAGGTAAAATAGTTGATAATGGTTGATTCAATCTAGTAAATTCTCGAGGAGGTTTATCAGGAGGTTTCAATATAAATTTTTTTGTTGTCTTCATTGCATTGATATTAGCAACATTTATGCTGTTAGTGACTCCGTCACCTATGACTTGTTTGTTTTTATATTGATTTCTGGAGGTTTTCTCATCATCCTTCTTCCTAAGTTGGCCTCTCCTAATGAGGGCATCTTCTACTCTTCAAGCTAAATCTATAGCTTGATCAAAGGTAGTTAAAGTAGAAGTTGATAACTCATAAGATATTTGTTCTTGCAAATTATTGATAAAAATGTCCAACATTTCCCTATAAGGTAGCACAAAGTGCAGTTTTCCTGTCAACTACCTCCATCTAGCTAAGAAATCAGCAAAACATTCATCTTTGTCTTGTTTTAAGTTGTATAAATCTTTAATGGTTACATGCCTCTCGATGTAGGCACTAAATTGATGGATGAAAGATTCAGCTATTTCTTCAAATTTTCTCAAAGAATGAGTGGGTAGTTGATAGTACCACTCTAATGCCATTCCACCTAAACTTTTCGGAAACATTTTTAGTAATAGCAAGTCATCATGTGATATATCATGACATGCTATCCTAAACATGCGAAGATGCTCTATGGGATCTTTAGTTCCTTTATATATAGGCAGGATGGGCATGGGAAAATGCTTAGGGTACGGTTGTGCTACAACTATGGGATCCAAAGGTTGACTACATATCTCTCGATAATTGTACGAGGGATGGTAGGGATCTATCTAGTCCATGCGGGAAGCTAACTGCTTCACCATGGCTTCCAGATTACTAGTTTGCCCACCATATTGGTTTGGTAGGGCATTAATATGGGATTTGTGAGCATATGATGGAGGGACATGAATATTAGATGCTATGTTGCTATTGTGTAAATTGTTGGTAGGAAAGGTGTTATGAAGAAATTTTGAAGTTGTATTATGTTGTATCCCAGATTGTTGAAAATTGGTGTTTGGCTTCATTTTAGGTTTTTGTTTACTTGAAGCATATTGATCAATAGTTTGGCGAAGTAAAGCAGTGAAGGAAGTTTTCTTTTGTGTGGGAATAATTTTATTCTCAATAATAGGTTCCTTAGGAGGTTGGGTAACCTGTTGTTTTGGCATGTTTTGAATCATAGTGACCATATCTCTATTGGATGGTCCAGCCTTATCACTTTCTTGATCAATAAAAGACAAGGGATTAGTGTGTATGTCAAACATATGTTCCATAGCTGCTTGAGTGTCACTAATTTGTCCTTTATCAATACGAACTGCCATATTAAGAGCACCAATGTTATTATTGAAAAATTTCCAGAAATGATCTAAGTTATCAAAAGCAATAGTTCCATCTGGAGCTACTCTAGGGGATGAGGATCCATCCTCCTTAACATTTTCTTCTTGTTCATCTACAGCAAGCTCATCGTCTTGTTGGTCTAGAGTTTCTTCTTCCGGGATTGGATCCTCAGGAAGGACATTTGGGTTTCTTGTTTTGTCTCCTAACCAATCTTTTTGTTCTCCTTCAGTTTGTTTACCATTTCTAAGTTTAGGCATTGTGCTTAACTTAGATTTCAGCAAATATATATATATATATATATATATATATATATATATGTAACAAGCTTAAGAGGTATATATTAATTATATACCTACTACAATATTTAAAATGAAATGTTTTGTTTTTTGTTATGTTTTTTAGTTTTTCTTGTTTTTATAATAATATTGTAAAGATAACAAAAAACACAATAAATGCAAGAAATAATAATGAAAGCAATGATCTAGTTTTCTATAAATAATTTATAAATGTCATTAATGGTCTCAAGTTCTTCAGAAGTCATGAATTGTTCTTCTTCAAATTGAAAATTTTCTTTCAAGAATTTAATGAAAAGGGCTATAGTGATATTATCTGTCTCAGATTCTGGTTGATAGAAGTAAAGCTCATGGCAATACTCTCAATATAACACAGCTTGAGGAACTCTATTCCATCTTTCCCTATCCGTAAGAATGACCTCTTGGTCTTCTACACGACCTAGGAACTGGTGTATAGTGGCTTCGTTCTCGAGGTATTCCTCGAAGGTGAACAATTTTGAAGACACAAGAGCTCTCCTATAAGCTAACCATCTATGGCAGGCTCTCTAAAGTTCATGATAAAATACAAGTTGATGAGGATCCAGGATTCTATCTAGGACAAGCCTTTTGATTTTTTTAAGTTTTGTTGACCTAGATGAAATGACACCTAGTCTTCTATCAAGTTCATCCCATAGAAGTTGGTTTCTATCTGTTTCAAGCACACTAAGCACAGAATTGATTTCTATGGCTGCTAATTGGTTTTCAACATTTATAGTAACTACTAATATTTTCTTAGGAGCTACCATATAGACATGATATGCAACTTAGTATTTTCTAATGATTTTAAATGCATCTATGTTTTTGGTTCTTTTTTTTTTTTTTTTTTTCAAAAGGTTTTAAATGCATTCACATCGGGTTCACCAAAATGTATCGCTCCAAATTTTTCACATCCTTACCTTCAGGCTATAGGATCCGTGCCCGAAAGGAGGATGGGAAAAGGATGGCGCGGTACCTCAAACTAAGAGGCCTTGCAAAGGTCCCGCATCTTGAGGGAGGTGTATTATGGTGATTTTTTTATGGATCGTGGGTTCACCAGGTAACGTTTGAATGGTAGTTTCCACGCCTAGGTTGGGAATGTGTTTAATGTGTTCAGTTTTATCTTTAAACATTCGAGTCCTAGGTTTGGCCAAATGAATCTAAGTTGTTCTATTATGAAAATGCAGGCTAAATGAAATACAGAAAATAGATTTTAAACAAAAAATAGAGGGAAAAAGCTAAATTACAGAGCCATACCTGATCCGGATGTCTGATGGAGATTCTAATTTTTGAAGCAGTCCAGATCGTCTAGAATTTGACAAGATCATCTCCGACCTGCAGGATCGTCTGAGATCTGACGAATTCGTCAGAGACCTGCAAACAGAGAAATAGGCACAAAATACAGAAAATACAGCAATACAAACAGAGGGCAATTATGTGAAACAATAATAGGAATGTTAATAAGATAATCCTAAATAGTAATGCAAGCAAATTACAATGTTTTAATAGTTAATCATGATTTCATTATGCAATTAAACTACATGGGTGAACTCCAAGATGCAGAATAACAAAAAATAATGAAAAAACTGACTAGATGCAGAATAAAACAGTAGATGAGAAGAGAAAAATGCAAACTCTAGGCACTGATTTCCCCCAACGTTGATTGTAGTCAAAATCATCTTGGATTGGTACAAAATCATCTCAAATTGAACAGGATCGTCCACGACGAACTGAGCTTGCTCCGGCTGAAAAATACTAAGGTTCCTGCAATAAAATTTGGATAGGACAAGTGTAGATGGTAATTCAGGATGTTTTAGTGCGTGTAAAGTCAAGTTACAAGAAATATCAGCCAGGGGTAGGTTAAGGGGAGGGCCTAAGTTTAAATAGGCTTAGGAGGGAGGTTAGGAGGTTGGAGATCATCCCAATTTGGGAGATCTCCAATGGGGAGGGTCTCTAATGGCGCAGACACACTTTTGCCTAGATTAGAGACACCGTTGGAATAGAGGCTAATTGAAAAAAATTAGTTTTGGGACAAAATCGTCTGGACGTCCTAGTCTAGATGAAATCATCTGATCTGAGGTGATATCGTTTGATTGACGATGATATCGTCAAACGGTCAAAAAAAACTCTAAAAATGGTGCGGGAAAGGAGGAAACGGGTTAAACGGCAGTTTGGAAGCAATTTTGGAGGTTAAAATTTGAATTTAAATATTTACTAGAGTAATTGTAATTATTTAAGGTTTTACTGCACCAATTTTAGGGTGCTACATTTTCTTACTTGTTATCTTTCTTCGAACTTGTTGCGAAATCACGACACTTCTTCCTACTTTCTCTTTTTCTTCCAACATGTCATGAAATCATGACAATTTTTCCACTTGCCTTTTTCTCTTCCAACATGTCACGAAATTGCGACATTTTTCCTGCTTTCTCTTTCTCTTCCAACATGTCGCGAAATCGCGACAATTTTTCCACTTGCCTTTTTCTCTTCCAACATGTCGCAAAATCATGACAGTTTTTCATTTCCCTTTTTCTCTTCCAACATGTCATGAAATCGTGACAGTTTTTCTTGCTTTTTCTCTCTTCCAACATGTCGCGAAATCGTGACAGTTTTTCTTGCTTTTTCTCTCTCTTCCAACATGTCACGAAATTGTGACAGTTTTCCTTGCCTGCTGTATATGTTGTGATATCGTGACATTTTTCTTACTTGTCTTTTTCTTTGATTTTTTACAAATGGACCACTTCGGTCTTTTTGGAAAATCATTGTACATACTCTGAATAACCTTTGAACTCCTGTCTTTTGCATTTGAATAGCTTTTGAACTTCCTGTCCACTGCATCAACAGATCTATCTGACTGTGTTGACAACAATGACAATATTATTGTTGCACCTTGCTCAACAATCTCCCCCTTTGGAATTGTTGGCAACACATGTGCAATTTCCTATAACTCTTCTCCCCCTTTGACAATAATACTAAAGGGCTACTGCAGACTCCCCCTGAGTCCATGCACAACATTCTCAGGCACAATTTATTACACTTAGAAAAAATTATGAGCATGAGCAAAAAGATAATCAAATACTTAAATGCTCCCCCTGAGAATGTGATCCCTGTAGCTATTCAATTCTTGGGAAGTGTGACCACTCCCAATTTATTGCGAAGGTACTCAAAAACTTCTTTGGGCAATGGTTTTGTGAAGATATCTACTACTTGCTCTATAGTTGGAACAAAATCCAACTTAACCTCACCTTCTACAACTTTCTCCTTCAAAAAGTGATACCTGATAGCAATGTGTTTTGTGCGTGAATGCATAATGGGATTCTTGGAGATGTTAATGGCACTGGTGTTATCACACTTAACTGATATTGGCTCACTGAAGCTAATACCAAGATATTTTAGGGTTTGTTTCATCCACAATACCTGTGTACAACATGTTGTCACTGCAATATATTCTGCCTCTACTGTCAATAAAGAAATTGACTCTTGTTTCTTACTGTTCCACGCGACCAATCTGTCTCCAAGATAGAATGCACCTCCACTGGTACTCTTTCTTTCATCTACACATCTTGCCCAATCTACATCTGAATATGAAATAATGGTGAAGTCTTTACCTATCGGATACCATAATCCATACTCCATAGTACCCTTGAGGTACCGAAGAATTCTCTTCACTGCTGTCACATGAGTCTCCTTGGGATTAGCCTGAAATCGTGCTACCATGCATACTGCCTACAAAATATATGGTCTGGTAGCTATCAGGTACAGTAAGCTTCCAATCATAGATTTGTATATGGTTTGATCAACAAGTGGAGATTTGTCATCCTTGCTCAACTTGCAACCTATCATCATGGGAGTGCTAACTGGCTTACAATCCTCCATTGTGAAATTTTTTAACATCTCTTTCACATATTTAACTTGAGAAATAAATATGCCCTTCTTGTTTTGATTAACTTGCAACCCAAGGAAATACGAAATTTCACCAATCATTGACATTTCAAATTCTTTTTGCATCTTATTTGCTAAATCTTTACACGACTCATCTTTGCTGCTGCCAAATATGATATCATCTACGTATACAACAAGAATAATAAGATGCCCATTTTATGTTTTGAAATACAAATTACTATCCACCATACCTTTCTTAAACCTTTGTTGAGTGAGATAGTTGTCTAGCCTTGCATACCATGCTCGGGGTGCTTGTTTTAAGCCATATAATGTTTTCTTCAACTTGCAAACCAAGTTGGGATCATCACCAAGTTGGAAACCATCTGGTTGCTCAATATAAACCTCTTCTTTAAGTTTCCCATTCAAAAACGCTGATTTCACATCCATTTGATAAACTTTGAAATTCTTGTAGACTGCTAAAGCTAGAAACATTCTAATTGCCTCTAGTCTAGCTACTGGTGCAAAATTTTCCTCAAATTCAATATCTTCAACTTGTGCATAACCCTTGCATACCAGTCTTGCTTTATTTTTGACTACCTGTCTGTCTTCATTCAATTTATTTCAAAAAAACCATTTAGTCCCGATTATATTTTTATTTGCAGGTCTAGGTACTAACTCCCAAGTTTTGTTTTTCTCGATCTGATCTAATTCTTCATTTATTGCCTTCATCCAACTTTCATCTTTGCTTGCGTTAGCAACATTTTTGGGCTCAATGCTGGATAATAGAGAGTAGTTACTTACTACTCTTCTTCTTGTCTGAACACCAACTTTGGGGTCTCCAATTATTTGCTCTCTAGGATGATTTTTTTGCCAGCTGCCTATTTTGAATTTCTTATTTTCTTTCACTTTTGAATCACAACTTAAATCATCTGAGTCAATTTTTTGTATCTTTTCCATTTCGTTTTTCTCATATCCTTTAATAACTTCTTCATACATTGGGTAGTTCATTTCATAGCTAATTACTCGTTCTCTGCCTTCATCAAATTTAACATCGGCACTGTCCACAATTTTTTGTAGCCTCTTGTTGTAGCATTTTTAAGCTTTGCTTGTTGGCGAATAACCAACAAAAATACCTTCATCCGCTCTATCTTCAAACTTACCAAGATTATCTTCAGTTCTTTTGATGTAGCACTTGCTGCTAAAAACTTTGAGGTATTTTGTTGTTGCCCTTTTGCCGAACCACAACTCATAAGGAGTTTTTCTTTCATGTGTTCTTAGCATGTACCTATTTTGGATATACACCATAGTATGGACTGCTTCTTTCCAAAATCTGTCTGCTACTCTGCTTTTAGCCAACATAGTTCGTGTCATTTTCTGCACTGTCATGTTCTTTCTTTCTACCACTCCATTCTGCTGAGGTGTCCTGGCTGCTGAAAATTCTCCTAATACCATATTTTTCACAGTACTCTGTAAATTCCTCTGAAATGAATTCTCCTCCTCTATCTGATCTTAAAAATTTGATCCTCTTTCCTGTTTTATTCTCAACATGGTTTTTGAAAATCTTGAACATATCAAAAGCTTTTGATTTATGCTTTAAGAAAAATATCCATGTCATTCTGGAATAGTCATCAATGCACAACATAAAATATTTGTCACCATTTATGCTTTGTGCTCTCATGGGTCCACATAAATCAGTGTGTATTAGTTCCAAAGGTTTGCTTGTGTAGTACTCTTTTATTTTGAATGTGACTCTAGTTTTCTTCCCATTTTGGCATGAAGCACAAATGTTGTTTGCAGGTTTGCTGATGGTGGGAATATCTCTCATTGCTCTTTTTGAGGTGATTTTTACTAGATTATCAAAACTGATATGACCAAGTCTCTTGTGCCACAACCAATTTTCTTCTTCATGTCTAATAAAACAAGCTCTTTTTGAAGTCTCTAAGAGCGTGTATAGGTTGCCAGATGTCCTTGATCCAGTTGCTATCAATTTTCCACTGTTTGTTTTTCTGAATTCACAACCCTGCTTCATAAAAACTACTTCATGACCTTTATCACAAATATGACTTACGCTCAACAAGTTATGTTTCAAACCATCCACAAACAGGACTTCTTCTAACTTAATTTTTCCTTCACTAAATTTAACTGAACCTTTGCCAACTATCTTAGCTCCATCATTATTTCCAAACTTTACTAAACCACCTTCATATTTCTGTAACTTCTCAAATTTTTGTTTGTCACCTGTCATATGACTGGAGCATCCACTATCAAGTATCCATGGTACATATTTATTCTGTGCTTTAAATGTTGTTTGTATGATTAAGGATTCCTTTTCTTCCTTAAGTCGCTCTTTTCCTTTCCACTCCATTTTGATAGTAGTTTTGGGTTCTTGTTTGCCTTTCCCTTATCAATAGCTTGAGCCTATTTTTTGGGAAGATTTCTATTTTGTCTCAGCCTATTTGGTTGAAATTTTCTTCCCTGAAACTGATTTGATGCAAATGTACTTCTACAGTTTCTTGCAATGTGCCCAAAATTATGACAGTTATAACATTCTACTGTATAATTCATCAGAGGAGAAAAGGCATTTCTACTGGTGAAATTCCTTGGTCTTACATTATATTTGCAGTCTAAGATTTTATGTCCATAGCCATTGCATTTAAAACAAAAACTAGAAAAGGGATAATTGAACCTGGGTGATGGTCTTTGCCATGTTGTCGTAGGAGCCATAGGTCTTCTTCTTCTTTGATGTGTGACATTGGTGAATCCATCATTGTCAATTTTCCTTTTGTGCCTGGCATTATTGCTTTCTTTTGCATGAGATGTTTTTCCTTGATCAACCTGTTTCTTATCTTCATTCTTTATGGATTCTACATTTCTGGCCTTTGATCCATTTGATGATTCTCCTTCGATGAAACTCAGACCAAATTTGATGCCTGCAGGCCTTTGGTCATTTAAGATCTTATCCAGCTTCATGTAACTTTCTTCATGTTTGTGATAACAACTGATTTTTTTATTCATCTCTTCTAGTTGCATTCTTAAACCAACAATCTCTTCTTCTAGCTTGCTACAATAATCTATTTTCATGGTTATTTGCACTTCGAGATCTTCGGATATTTTTTTGGATTCTTCTATCTGTACTTTCAAACTGGTTATGATTTCATTTGCATCCTCAAGATTTTTTGAATTTTTCTTATTATTTTTCCTCTCTATTTTCCACTCTTCAATTGCAGAGATCAACTCACCTTCTAGATCTACTTTAGCCTCAAGGTTTTCACCACATACTTCAGATTTCACTCCTTCCTTTTTTGATCTTACTTCTTCAAATGCCATGAAAAGAGCTTCACCTATTTCCTCTTCAGAATCCTCACCGAGGCTATCTTCTGATGAACTAGCATTCCTGGAGATGAAACCTTTCTTCTTGAAGTTGCCTTTTCTAAAATTCATTTTCTTCTTCCAGTCACTTTTTTCTTGGTGTGATCCTTCATCATTTTTGTTCTTCTCTTTAAGTTGACATTTAGTCACAAAATGCCCGATGCCTCCATAGTTGAAACATTTAAGTGGTAGCTTTCCTCTATATTTTCCTTTTCCCCTTTTTAGTTTTCTAACAAATTTTGCTTCCATTTCATCTGATGTCTCTTCTTCCTCAGACTCTTGTTTTGCGTTTCTATCTTTAAGGGCTTTAAAATCCGCTTCTCTATCTGTGGGTTTAGATCTTCCTATCCTCATCTCATATGCAGTCAAAGAACCATACATCTCATCTATACTAAAATAATTTATATTTTTAGATTCTTCTATCACTGAGACTTTAGAATCAAACCTTTGAGGAAGGGATCTTAATACCTTTTTCATGATGGCAGAGTCTTCGATATCCTCGCTAAGTCCTCTTATCACATTAATGATTCCATTAACTCTCAGCATATATGCCTTAATGTTTTCATTGTCATTCATATATAATGCTTCGAACTGAGCTCAATGTGTCTGTAACTTGGCCTCCTTGATCTTATCGTCTCCTTCATGAATACTCCTCAGTTTGTCCCATATCTCTTTTACCATTTTATAGCTCATGATATTTACTAGTTCATTGTCTGCTAATCCGCACATGAGAGCATTCTTTGCTGTTGAGTTATTTTCAAACAGTTTCTTTTCGTCAGCCTCTTTTGAAGGAGTGATGGGTATTGTGTATCCACTAACTACTGAATCTCAGATGTCGTATCCCAAAGCATAGAGATATGTTTGCATCCTGATTCTCCATAATGCGTAATTAGATCCATCAAATAATGGTGCTTTGTTTGATGAGAAGCCTTCACCACCTGCCATTGTGTTACTTCCAAGATCACCCTAGCCGGTTAAGCTTGTACAGGAACTTAGCTCTGATACCAATTGTTAGTCTCACAATGACACTGAGAGGGGGGGGTGAATCAGTGTAGCTATTTAAACTTAACTTTACAGTTCTTAATACTATAGTAGTTAACACTTATTAATAGATACAGCAAGTATAACAACAGAGCATCACACAACACAAGATTTAACGAGGTTCACCAATGTGGCTACTCCTCAAAAATTGACTGCTTAGACTACCATCCAAATCTAGCCTTTGTAAAGCACCAACTTTACAATCAATTTACCAGCACACACTAGAAGGAGCACCAACCCCTAATTTATCTGTACCAACAGAAAGGAGCACCAACCCTTGATTTACCAGCACCAACTGGAAGGAGCACCAACCCCTAATTTACCAACACCAACTGGAAGGAGCACCAACCCCTAATTCCAAGCACCAACCTAGACTTCAATTTGAATCTATAGGTTTAACAGTAAGATACCTTTGCTTTTACAAGACCCTGACTGGTCTTCTTCACCTTTGCGTTCTCTACGCACTCTGCTCTCTCTGCACCATCACTTTGCACACTCTACTTTGTTACAGTCGAACTTCACGATCGTCTTCTCCCTTTTGCGCACTCTGCTCTCTTTGCAAATTTCACACTTAGCATCTTTCGATACAACTTGCTCTCTGCACACTATGACCGAACTTCGCACATCTTAATATCATTCTCAAATCTCCAAATAGCCCTCCTTTTATAATAGAATTTTTGTGATGAAAACCCTAATCTTAGTCAGCTGTAAACCCTAATCTTAGTCGGCTTTCATGACAACTGTAAACCCTAATTTTAGTCGATTGTCATCGGACTTCATCGGCTTCAACTCAACCGCAAAAATACATGTCACGATATCACGACAATTTCACTTTCTCTCTCTTTCTCCTTGCTTTAGCCCCTAAAAATACATGTCACGATATCGTGACATTTTTTATTTCTCTCTCTTTCTCTTTGCATCGGACAGCGAAAAAGCTACATGCTGCGATATCACGACACTTTTTCTCCTTGCTCTTTCTCTTAGCTTTGGCTCGTGAAAATACAACATGTTGTGATATCACGACACTTTCGCCTCTGTATGCTTTCTCTATTCTTTTATCATGATATCGCGACACTTCTGCTTCCAAAGACTTTGACTTTGCTTTTGTCGCGATATCACGACACTTCTGCTTCCAAAGACTTCAACTTTGCTTTTGTCATGATATTGCGACACTTCTGCCTTCGTAGTCTTCAACTTAGCTTTTGTCACGAAATCGTGACACTTCTGCTTTCGTACTTAGCTTCTTTGCTTTTGTCGCAAAATTGTGACACTTCTACCTTCGAAGTCTTGCTTTCTGCTTTTGTCGTGAAATCGTGACAGTTCTGCTTTCGTACGCTTCCTCTCTTTCTTTTGTCGTGAAAATGTGACATGTCGTGAAATCGTGACACTTTTCCAACTTACTTTCTCTCTCCTATTTTAGTCGCGAAAATGCGACATGTCATGAAATCGCGACACTTTTCTTACTTGTTCTCTTTCTTCGAACTTGTCATGAAATTGCGACACTTCTTCCTACTTTCTTTTTTTCTTCCAACATGTCACGAAATCACAAAAGTTTTTCCACTTGCCTTTTTCTCTTCCAACATGTCGTGAAATCGCGACATTTTTTCTGCTTTCTCTTTCTCTTCCAACATGTCGCAAAATCATGACAGTTTTTCCACTTGCCTTTTTCTCTTCCAACATGTCACAAAATTGCGATAGTTTTTCATTTCCCTTTTTCTCTTACAACATGTCATGAAATCGCGACAGTTTTTCATTTCTCATTTTCTCTTCCAACATGTTGTGAAATCGTGACAGTTTTTCTTGCTTTTTCTCTCTCTTCCAACATGTCACGAAATCATGACATTTTTTCCTGCTTTTTCTCTCTCTTCCAACATGTCGCAAAATTGTAACAGTTTTCCTTGCCTGTTGTATATGTCACGATATCGCGACACTTTTCTTACTTGTCTTTTTCTTTGATATTTTGCAAATGGGCCACTTCGATCTTCTTGGAAAATCACTATACATACTCTGAATAACCTTTAAACTCCTGTCTTCTGCATCTAAATAGCTTTTGAAATTCTTGTCCATTGCATCAACATATCTATCTGACTGTGTTGACAACAATGAAAATACTGTTGCTGCACCTTGCTCAACAGGTTGTCTCCAACCTGATGCTGGTACACTAAAACTCTACCTGAAGAAGGTGCACTGTGTCCCCTACTTGGCTACTCCTATAAGTATTCATCCCCTCATATTGGGTCTATTGGCACTCTCCATCCATTCAAACCACCTCTCCCTACAGCTAGGTAACCTCTACTAGCGTAGTATCCCTCTTAGTCTGTAGTTGGACCACCTACATTTGTAGAGAAGCTAGTTGTGCCCATAGCTCCTCTATTCCCTGGTGCTAGCCTCCTACTATTTTTGATGTAGATGCCTCTCTAGGGTCTCTAACCCATGGCCCTTCTACCTGTGTGGAGCATCTCCCATCCCTCTCTCTTCAATCCCTACTCCTAGGGTGGTCTCCTCTACCACTTGGATTCATACCTGTGTTAGCCTCTATCTAGGCACAGTAGGAGCCTATTGTGCCCTCTTCATGGCCCTGTAATCTACCTCTCAAAATACCTATTGCATTCCTAGGCCCATCACCTAGCACCTCTATACTGGTATGGGAAATGAGATCCTCTAGGGTGCAACTTCTTTGTACCACCGCCTATATTTGATGGCCACCCCTGCATCATCTAGTAGTTTGATCCACTTGATGAAGTTTGGCTCACCTCCAACCCCTACTGGATCCCAAGTCATCCTCTAGTACCAGTAGTCCCTCATGTCCAGGATTCCCTATAAGATCTCAAACTACCGTAGGACTCGATCAAATATAAGAACCTCTGGATCTCCCCACTTTGACCTCAACCATATAATCCTCCTCACCCTCACCAGCTTTGTCCTATCATCTGCCCAACTAGGGTGAAGCCCCCATGGTCACCATATGAGCTGCATATCCTTTCACTCATCAATCACCCACCTCGCTAGTGGTAGGTTCCCTGCATAGGCTCTCACGGTCCTCTCCAAGGATCTAGACCATCTATATGTTGCTGGTCACTTTGGGTCGAGCGATGGTCCTGGTAGTGCTAACAATTTATGTACCACCATGTATTCCTAGCACCACACCTGTAGCAATGTCGTATACACCAGTCTTGTACGTTGCTTATACATGATGTTGTATAATATCTTGTATAAATAGGCCAACACATAAGGACCCATGCAAAGCAAACTCCCTACTATCGCATGTCTACTACTACTCCTACCAATGCCCATGGAAAGTATCATCTGCTTGTATGGCAGGTCAAGAGACCAGCCACCATCGCTATGAGTATTGTGGTCAAAGGGTCCACCCCATAGCGATCGACCAAGTCATCAACTTCTATGGTGCCCTCTCACACCTGGTGGGTGAAACCTTTGGAAAACCATTGAAGAGTGGCTACCTTCCCTCAAGCCCTATGAACCTCTCTCTCCCTTATGGGGATCCTCAAGATCTACCACACATCCTCCAGTGTGACGGTCATCTCCCCTATTGGTAGTTGGAACATAGAAGTCTCTGGATACCATCGCTCTACCATGACAATCAGCATAGCCCTATTTATCTCAATCTATGGCATCCTCACCACATGTTCTAGTCCAACCACCTCCATCCTATCTCTCTCCACCTATCCTAGAGCATCTACCTCTACTAGAGCCCCTGCCCACCACTCTCGACTCTCGAGAATACCTAGCTGCATTCAATAAATAAAATAAAATTTAATTAGTTTCATCATAAAATCAAATTAATAAAAATTCTAATTCAGCATAAAGAAATTTCAATTAGCAATTCACACTTTGGGATTTACTTATTTCTTTCTTATTTTTCTTTTCTTTCTTTCTTTCTTTTTTTACTTATTTTTTTTCTAGGTTTTCATGAAGTCGCACCCCATTTTTAGGGTACACGACTTCACTTTTGCGAAGTCGCACCCTTTGTTTTCCTAGTGTGACTTCGTGATATCATGCCTAGTTTCATCCAGGCACAATTTTACCATATTTCACCTAAAGCAAAATCACACCCAAGCCATAAAGTCACACCCGGGTCGTGGCACAAATTTCATCATATTTTATGGTGATTTTCTAAAAAAATCCTAAAACCCTAGCTAAATTATGCAAAATGATAAGAAAATAAAGCAAAAGGAGGAACGAGGACAATCCTTACCCATTCTCAAGCCCTAGCCTCACCCGTTGTAATCATCGCTCAGTGAATTGCAAGTGCCATTGTTGCTTCTCCCAGAGCTCTATTTTTCTCTTCCTCACAATAAAAATGAATTAGGGTTTTTACCCCTATTTTTCTTTTTAACCCTGCTTTTATTTTCTCTCTCCTCCATTTCTTGCTCAACTTTTGCCCTTTCTCTCTCTTCTTTCTTCTATATCAGTTCTTTCAAGTTCTTATGAAACATCAATTTTTCATAAAAACTCGAGGGGCACCCCGGCCTATAGAGGCATTAATGTCCCTAATGCCTCGATTTACATGTAAATTAAAAAGTGTTTAGAATGACACCGTTTTTGTACCATCCCTTTATTCTAACCCGACCACCCCATTTTCATTTGTTGTTCTTTTCTAGTGTGTACCTACATCCTTTCTTTGATGTATTTAATAGAACATAAATGCATCAAAGAGGGGGTAAAATGTAGACACGGAAAATTGACCCACTTTGAGTGGGCAATATTCCTTAGTGCCCCTAAGAGGCCCTAAACCCCTTCCAAGAGTAAGGGAAGACCTCTTCGCCTCTTTTTTTTAAATTTGTTTGCTTTTTAGAAAAATCGCGCCCCACATTTATGAGGCACGACTTCTTTCCAGTGATATTGTGCCCCGTCATGACGGGGTGCAACTTCACTGTTTAATTTAATTTTTTTATTTTATTTTATTTTTTTATTTTTGAGCCCACTTAGACCCAGGTTTAAAACCTTCCGGCGTGTTTTAGATGTCGGTTGTGAGTTTATTTTTGCCTGCCTTCTTCATCCAATTTAGTCTATAAAAGGAAGATTTTTTTTGCCATATTAGATATAGACGAGTATATATGAAAATTATGTGTTATGCAAGCTTTGGATGTGCGATCTTAGTGCAAATTTCTTCTTCATTTATTTTCTTTGCTGCAAGCTAACCTCGAAGTAGGAATTTTGAATTGATCTTCTATTGTGTGGCTTGGATTGATTTATTGTGTGACTTGGTGGATCCATGGTGTAGTTCAAAGAGAGAGTGTCTGCTTGGATACTTTGATCTCCTATGCCTGCTTTTGTGACGTCCATTAGGGTTTGATTACTTTATTTTTTGTATTTATTTCATCTGTTGTATTTTCTTCTTATTTTTCTTTATTCTGCAATGATATCACACTTGGCATTAGTGGGGCATGACTTCGCCTACCATAATTAGAGTAAATTTATTCACAGAAATAAAATCATGCCCCATTCAGGTAGGGTGCGAATTTGCTACTGCATTATCACATCCGCTCTAGGAAAGGCATGATTTTTCCCTAGGGCACACCAGGGGTAATTTCCAAATTCTGCTTTTACTGTTGTATTCCATTCTATTTCTAGATCATACTACTGCACTTTATTTTTTGTTCTCTACTACTGTATTTCTGATTTATGATTAATTCTCCAAAGGTCAATTTTTGCTTTTGTATTAAAAGGTCATCTAAAAGGACCTAGGGGGATTTACTGTTGTGCCTCCAAGATCTATTACATAGCGGCCTAAGTAGGCCCCCTAATGCTAATTCTATTTTTCAGTGTTTCATGATTGATCTTGTAGAAACAGGTATTCTTGATATCATTGGACAAGAAGCAGAAAAGTCTAAACCAACCACCAGTCTAGATAAGTGCTCTACTCATTCTATCGGTTGAAAATCTAATTTCATTATTGATTTCTAGGCATCTAAAAGTGAAAGGTATTTAGCTTGCATCTAGGGATAATTTTTGTGCATTTACTTTGTGTGTTCTCTACTTTAAAGGTTTTCCAAAATAAACCCTAGGTTAGTGAGCATTCAAATAAAGAATCATTCTAGGATAGCTCTTGTATGCTTGCACTCTATTTTTAGCTATCTTATTTTGTTTTTGCATTGTCCTTTATCTTTCCTAGCTTAGATCTAGAAAAGCTAAACTTAGGTGTTTTCTTGAAACTGAATACATAAAATTATCTCGAATATCCTAAGGACTTGGAGCGAGTCCTTAAACCATTCTTGGCGAACCCTTCCCCTAGCACCAAGTGTAGAGTACAGCATACCCATGTGGTTCATCCTACAAGAGGTTCCTTCCTTGCAGATCTAGCCTTTTATTTGGGAATTGTACGCAGTAGGGCAGTTTTCCCCTCTACATATGAATATGGCTTAGGTAGTGGTGTGTAGTTGTGGGTTGGTCGAGTGTACCATCGACATTGACAATTTTTTGCAGTTGAATCTTGGTTTTACAGTTGTTTTGGGGGTGGAACCGCTTGATATATTAGTTATTGTAGTTGTTGTTGTTGTTGGGGTTGTTGAAGTTGGACTTGAGGTTGTTGTGTTTGTTGTTGAGGTTGACTCAAGACCACTTGATTCACTTGACCAAATTTTGACTGGTTCTGATGGTTTCCCCTTTGGTTCTTATTTTTCCATTCTTTCTTTTTCAACTTTATCTCACCCTCTTGGATTTTAATTTCTTTAATCACCCAAGCTTGGGTGAGAGCTTCTTCAAATGTTCTATATTTTTGTAGTTGTAGTAACAAGGATATTAGTTTTGAACAACTTCTTATGAACATTCTTTTTAATTAATCCATTGAGAGGGATAATGGAAATTTAGTAAAGAATTCCCTCCAAAGGTTTCCAAAGTCATAAACCGACTCGTCTTCAAATTATCATAGGTTGAATACATTAGTTAATGTTGTTTTCTTTCTAACATTTAGATAGAAATGCTAAAAAATGGTTTGCTAATTGCTCAAAATTAAACATACTTTGGTGCAGTAAATGGTTGTACCATTCTAGAGCATCTTCCCCAAATGTTTGAGGAAAGATTCAGAGCATCAGGGGATTGCTCTCTTGTATCCTAAAACATGTGTTGATAAACCCACTTACGTGCTCTCAAGGATCCTCATCCCCATAAACTTATCAAACTTTAGTAACATTAAATTAGTTAGATATGGTGGTGATGGTACTAAAGAATGAATTGTATGATTGACTATATACCTTAAGGTTGGTTTTTGATAACCCAGGTGTTGTAGGTGAGTTGGAGAGGAGAGGGCAATCCTCCAAGGGAGGTCCCAGGTTCAAATCTCCACCCTACCAAAAGTTGAATTGGGTATCTAAAATCCAATTGATAATGTTGGTGCGGGCAGGGTCGGGTGCGACCCTCGGGTGACTTTGATGGTGTAGAACCTCCTGTTCATGGTCTCTCAGACCAAGACAGCTTCGCAAGGGGGTTTTCACTTTAAAAAAAAAAAAAAAGGTTGGTTTCTAATAGATCTTTCCAAGTGTTTGCATGGCTAGATTATCAATATTATTTTGTAATATGTGATATTTAGGGTCTTCAAATGGTGATTTAAAACCTTGGTTTGCTATATGTGTGTAGTTTTGATGGGTGTTGTTAATTTGAATGTGATGGTTTTGCATGTTATTTTGAAGATGATTGTGAAATATTTTATGTTGATGATGTTGTTGATGAGGTGATGGAGGGATGAAAGTATGTTGTGCTGATGAATTGGTATGGATTTTTTGAAATGGGTTAGTGGGTATGATTATTGTGTGTGGTCGATATACCCATGATGCACCTTGTGTGAAGGTGTTTTGATGTGATGTGGATGTTTTATTAAGGTCTACCACCTGTGATTATTGTTGTGAGATATGATAGGTACTTTGATTAGCATTATCCAAAAGCAATTGTTGTAAATGTTGAAAAGCTTGATGTATAGCTATCAAATATGCATATGGCATGGTTTAAATGGGTGTAAAGGTTTGCACGTGATGAGTGGCAGTGATATGGATTGATGTGCATGGAGGATAAGTTGCAAAGGGTATTGCAACTGATGAATGGTATGTTTGATGTATGTGGAATGGAGGTTGGTATTTGCAAAGCAACATTTACCTGTGCTTTGTAAAATGGGTTGGAACAAATGATGTTATGGGTAGATGGGATGGAAATGTATCGGTTGGATTATGATGAAGGGTTTTGGATCATGGGTATAAATGTGTTCTCAAAAATAGGGTTGATGATGACTTGGTTGCTATGATGAGGGTGTGAAAAGGTGGGTTCATGTTGGAAGGTAGGAATGGAGCAGGGGTAATGGTGAGTGGTTTCAATAATGGAAAGAACAGGTTCATATAGGTTTTTAGGGCATCAAAATCTATGTAGGTAATGTGGTTGTTAGATAGTATGGATGGCTCAATGTGGGAAGTCTCCAGGATGGAAGCATGAATATCCCTTTGCATCATATCTAAACTTGAAGGGGGTGCCTAATAGGAGGTCCCAGTAGACATATCTAGGTATATGGTCCATGATATGCCCCCTTGATAAACTACAAAAATAGTTGGATCATGGGAAGCCTAAGCAGAATGGTCCATGGATGCAGGTGGTTGCCTTTGGGTTTTGGTTAAAACTCTGTATTAACCTTGAGTCGTTACCATAAGCTAGGGGGTGATATGGGGTGATGAATGGTGGGTATGTATGTGAAGTTATGATGCAAATAAAAGCAAACAAACACACAATAAAGTGGATTTCTTCAATATTTCTTTATTTTTGTGATGTTGATTATTCTTTTTCTTTTTTATTTAATAAATAAATTTTTTTGTTTTGGTGTGATATATGTAAATCCTAGGGTTAGAAAACTATGAATTTTAGGTGGTGGAATGAACTCTACAAAGGTGTGTTCTAACCCACCCTTATGACAAAGTATGAATCACGAATAGTTGAAAAGGCTTCCTAGATGAAGGTTTGGTGACGGATGTAACTTAGGGGAACTAAACATCTCTACGAGAGATGTTGCGATGTCTAGTACCTTTCTACCAACCCGTTTGGGCTTTTGGTTCACCCTCATATGATATTGGGCATAAACGATAGTTGTGATTCCACAAATTATTAAGTCCTAGGAATTGAAGGGCATCTAACCTTGATTACCCCGAGCTAACCTCAAGAGTAACCAGTTTCTTGGTGATGAAGTCCAAGAAATTATTGTATCTAACTATGGCTTATTATAAGGGCTCTATAACGATTGGTGATGAAATCCAACTCATTTAGGAGGTTTTCCTTGTACTTGTCAAGTAGAGGTGCAGAATGGTGAAACATGCAAGTGTGTAGGGTTTATTATTTTGGTTTTTCTATATTTTTTTGTAAAACAAAGCATAAAATTAACCCTAAAATGTAATCTAGTATGTAATTCAAGTTTTGATACCTAAAAATATAGTCAAACACAGATAAAAATAGACATAATAGTAACACATAGAAACCCTAAATTAAGTGCAAAAAATAGGGCTCGAATGGGTTTTGAAGTGCTTCTGAAACATAGAACCAAATGTAGGGGTGCATTTGGGATTGGTCAAACATAGATCTACATTTGACCAAACACAGGGCCATGTTTGGGATTGGCCAAATTTGATTCTATATTTCTGATTGTGTCTCATAAATAGGACAAATCCAATCTGAGACCGTAAGATGACCTAAAATTAAATTTTTAACATGCAATTTTAACCCTACGTGCAGCTGCTATGCTTCTTTTTTTGTTAACCTAAGAGTTAAATATATGTCTTAAAAAAATGCAACTTAGGTTTGAATCCTTTCTTCTTCTTTTTTAATTCCTACAAAAAAATCAAAAAGTGCCTAGAAAACACCTAATCTAAAACACAAACACTAAATAGAAAATATCTCTTTCAAATTTAAAATCAGGGTTTCAAAGTTGCTCACCTAAAGTCCTTTCATTTTCTCCTCCAACTTCTCAAATGTAGATCCACATTTGTGTAGATGTCCAAACATCAATTTGCGTTTACTCAGGATCCCAAATGCAGTTTCACTTTTACTAAATATGACAAACGTAGTATCGCATTTGTGTAGGACTCTCAAATACCTTCCCATGTTTGTGAAGGCATAGAAACAACCAAAATAAGTCCTAGAATTCTTTAGTTTGACCTTTAACTTTTACGTGATAGAGCTCTAGAAAACCTGCAATAGAGAATAGATAGAGATCAGGTAAATTAAAAATAGCAAGGTAAATCAAAAATAAAACCATTTGGAGGTCCCACCATGATCACCATTTTGTAAGCAAAAATGATGTGTACCCAATCAATTGAAATATAGAAGGCCACCAAAGTATACTCAAAATAAAAGCTTTATATTTTGTATTAAAAATTTAGTGAATCCTTAATCTCTAATTTATAATGATTCTATCCCAAATGAGAGTATTTTGCTTGTTATATCGGATTATAAAGAGCAAAAGAGGAGAAGCCTCTTTTGCACATCAATAGAATGGTGGGTGCTTGTTATCTCCTCTGTTATAATCTATTTGATGAGTGGGGTTGTGTATCCATGATGGGCCACTCTTTACTCCAATAGCCCTTCAAAAACATGTCACCTACACATATGAGCCTAAAAACACAAGGGATTAATAGCACCTATTGGTATACATAAAAAGAAGCTACAATAAACCATAATCTTAATTCTTGTAGACTATAAAATGATGTGCAAGAAATTGAATCAATAAAACCAAAAATTACCTGACCTGATCAATGTCTGTCACTTTCTAAAAGTACTCCTAAGAAAACATGGTATCACATTTGGGGTTGGCTAAATGTAGGCCTGCATTTTTTAAACACAAAGCCACATTTGTGACTGTGTAAATGCCCTACCACATTTGTGACTAAGTTGTAGAACAGCAAGGGTTTGACCTGAGACCTCAAATAACCAACCTCCATGGATGATGATGACCTTCTATTGTTATTTTGGTAGAGTGATGGTATGATTTTCAGCCCCTTTTGGGTGATTAAGTGATGGTGCCTTTATAGATATTTAAGGGTTTTGTAGGGAAAGTATAGGTGGTAAGCTTGGGCTGCCAAGTGGTAGGGACTAGGCAGCCACCTATCCTAGGTAGTTGCAGTGAGTCACTTAGAGTGTCCCACTTAGGTGGAGTGGTGGCATGTGGGTAGGTGAGAGTGGAGTGAGGTGTGTGATATGTGGCAAGGGGAGGGGTAGTGGTGGCTAGGACACATGTCAAGTGGAGAGATAGGGTATCCTAGGGGATATTTTCCAGATTTAATAAAATCTAGAAAATATAATTATGTGTAGGAAATATACACCTAGGTTTAGACTTAGGCATATAATTTTATTATGCAGATTTGAAATGTGCAATGTGAATGTGGTTTTGCAAGTGGTTAGTTTTTGGTGTCTACAATGGTGAAGCAAAGAAAGAGCTACATTCAAAGTTCTTGGAGGAAGAAATATAGTGAGGAATAAGACCAATTTTAAGAAGAGATACATAATAAAGATAATTTATAAGCAATTGAGATGAAAGATAAATATTGGTAACAACCTTGTATCAAGAAATAAATATCCAAAATTTAATCATACAAGAGAGGCTATCCAAAGGTTCCCAATAGAGGTTGTCCAAGTCTATAGAGCACCAAAGAGAGGATGTGTCCATGGGAGGATGTTAGATAATTTAAGTGTTGGATCTAATAATGAGATATATGCAAGTCTAAGAGGAGAGTACAATGTTAATACAAAGAGTACATACACTAGTCTTAAAATAATATCCAAAGAAGATTGCATATGTTGAAGAATATTTGGAGAGTGTAGAGCAAAGTGGTTGGTCTAGAAAGAAACATGGATTCACAAAGAGTGTAGAATAGAACACAAGTCTAATAATACCTAATAATAAAACATCTATAATAGGGAATACAGACATTGGTGCAATCAATACGAAATGTACATAGAATAAAGCTATAACATTCAGAGCAAACGATGTCAAAAATAGAAATATCACAAAGTTTCTAAGCTATTAAATATTCTTCTTGCATAATTATCCTTCTATGCATTCAAATATTATAGTTGGAAAGGTTATAAGGTTTTAAAGAGTTAATTTTGAGAAAGATAAAGAATTAAATTGGAGAATTGAAAATGGAATATAAATATTTGAATAGAAGATATTAATTGAAGAAAAATATGAAAGAAATTAATTTGGAAGCTATAAGAAGAATTTAAGAATATTAAATAAGAAAAATGACTATTGAGAAGTGAAGTATAAAAGATTAAAAATTGAAAAAAAATGATTGAAGGGAGTTACAAGAAGATAATTAATTAAAGAAGAAGATTATTGATTGAAAAAGAGAAGTAAAAATTATTTGAAGAAAAATTTTGAGATCGAAGAAATAGATTAATTGAAATAAGAAAAATATTGAAGAAGAAGATTAAAAGAATGAAAAAATGAAGGAAGAAATAAATTGAAGATGGAAAATTGAATTGAATAAATTAATTAATGATTAAAGAAAAGAATAATTGAAGAAAGAACAAAGAAAAGTTGAATTGAAGATTGAAGACAATTGAAGAATTATTTTAAAAAGAAATTATTAAATTTGGAGATAAAAGTATTTTGACAACAAAGGAAATCATTAGCAAACTATGGCAAATAAAAATATTTTTCTTACAAAATCTCAACTACTAAAATGACCTAACTTTACACCATGGAAATGAGATGAGATCAATACTTATTTTTGAGAAACTCTGGGAAGTAGTAAATAGAGAGAAAGTCATTTTAGAAGATACAATTGGAAGATAGATATTTAAACATGAAGATGCAAAGGATCTCATGTTAATAACATTTGGTATATCATATGAGATTCAAGCACATATTAGTTAGGATGAAACTTCAAAAACTGCTTGGGATACCAAGACAACGCAGCATAAGAACCTGATAACAGGAGGAGAAGGCCACCCCAAAAAGGGATCAACACTCAGGACCATTGAGGCACATTTTTTAGGTGATTTTTCCAATACGATACTTGCAGGTGGTGAATCCCAATAGGCCTACAAATTTTGTAGGGTGTCTTTCCTACTGAACTCATTTATTAATGTATTAAGTATTTTCCTTTTCCTATACATTTTGAAAGAGAATTTTTTATTTCAAATTAGATATGCACATTATGAATGATGGTTTTTAGACCTAAAAAAGGAATTTGGATATGTTATTATGTCAAGCATCTGGCCTATGGAATCTTCTCTCTCCCTTATTCACTTTATTTCTCAATTTGAACTCGATCCTTGGACCAATTGCATGTATAGGTCATCGAGCCTCTTTTGATTATACATATTGCATAATTATATGAGAAAAATTGTGATTAATTCACTATCTTGCTTTGTTTATCCATTCATTCATCCCACTAGGCTATAAGGTGGGAATTATATTCTCTTATTTGGAACATCACCATCCTTAGATAGGATAGGTGGATTTTACTTTTTACAATATTTCATTATTTCTTTTATTTTCTCCTTTCCCTTAAAAGAGCTATTTAGAATAGGTTAGCATAGCACTAGTCATATGAGTGCAAAATATCACATCCAAAAGTGAGTCATCCTTGGATAAAAAAACCTTAGATTTCATCTAATGGGAGTGTGTTCCACACTTCCTAAAACTCCCTAGTATTGGCACCCCCAAATGAGACATAGGGCATTGAATGTACCCACTCAAATGAGGCTAAAAATACAAGGTCATAATTGTGATGGGTTGTGGTACATAGGGGAGGCACAATGATTATATCTAGCCCAAAATAGTTCAAATAAGCATACCCGATGGGACATGGATTTGAAAATATCCATCCCTTGATCTATAAGTTGCACCATGGTTTTGGTGAAGTTGATGATCATTAGGTTTTTGAAGCCCTCAAGAAATTCATCTAGTGACTTTGCTAAAAAAATAAAAGACACCATCTTCAAACTAAGGTTGTGGTGGAAATATTTGTCTAGTCAGCAAAACATTCCACCTATTGACTCCACTAGACAAAAAATAAAAGAAACCTCAAGAAAGTAACCTAGAGGTGATTCCATTATTACATGAGTACAAGACCTATTGATAGATAAGTTATAAGAGCAAATCCCTAGTTACTCCTCCCCCATCTAAATGTTAGCAACCAACAAAGACATCGACAATGAAAGATTGCCACCCTGGCAAACCAAAATAAAAGGATGCTCTTCACATGGAATAATGGAGGTCCTTTATGGTCGATAATAGCACCAACTACATGGATCAAAGTCTTGGCTTTTGTGGTCAAGTCCTTTTCATATTTCATTGGAGAAGACACAACCACTCCAACGGAGCATCTCCAACACATGGTCAATTTGTATGCACTTTATAGCATTGAAAAACAATGAATTGGCCTTGAATTTCTATTTGTCTCCCTCAAAGGAAAAGCAAGGGACTAGTAGGTCTCTCTTGCCTCAAATTCTATCATCAACTAGGACTAGCTTGTTGATCAATTTGGAGATACGATGGATGGAGTATCACTATTGGAAATCATCAAAAGGGCCCATATGGAATCCATGGATTATTTCTATGTAAGATTATAGAAGGCTTAACAAAGTATCCTAGAATAAATATGGTCGATACTATGTATGGCTTTCATCTACTACCTCAAAGCAATCAATTCTAAAATAGCCATGATGGTAAAAACTCATGGAGGCAACTCACTACCAATAGCCTAGGAGATAGTCACCCAAGTGAAAATATACCTCATCTAGATTGGGATATTAGCTCCTAGGACACCTATGCCCCTCTTTCCAAACATTCAACCATCATATCACCCACCTCTAATTATCCAACCACCCACTTTCCAACCAACCTCAGTGTTTGGTTAGCCTCCCTCATTAGTATCATCACTTATTGTCACCATTGTCTCCTTGTCCTTGAAATCCCTAAAAATGGAAAGAATGCAAAATGCTATGAGGAACATGAACAATGAAATAATATCCCTCAAGCACTAGCAAAATTTCTAAAGGTTTGGCTACTATAACTACCCTCCCCCAATTTTCACCATAATAATTAGGGATATTAACCTCCACCAAATGGATATCAGAGATACACTCCTCTCCAAGGTAGAAAATCTAGTCCTTTCTATATTTCTCGAAGGAAAATAGTGTCCATATTAGTCCTTATGCAACCAGTTCCCACTAATTTGGTGAGAGATATGATCCCAGCCCAAAACAACTACATAGTAGACCCTTATGGTTTTCCATGCTACTATATGGATACCTATTACCTAGACTATAGAATTATCAAATAGTCCATATTTCCAATACCTCTCCCAAATATTAGAATAATCTTACTCAACCACCGGGTCCAACCACACCAAGCTTGTCATCGGGTCGAACCGGATAAAGCTTGTTATTAGGGAGTTCCTTGATACCATAAAACAAAGCACCAAAGTAGACCTTGGTAATAATTAATGATGGATACTTATATTCCATTCCTAGATGAAAAAATTTCCAATTGGATAGACAAAATCAATCACAATATGGTGTTTTCACTAGAAGCAAAAGGAGCATGATAGAAGAGGCTCAAGGGCAATAGCCACCAGTGCCAAAACCCAAAAGGAGAGAAGATGGGATAGCAAAATTATTTAGATTGGTGGTATTTTTAAATGAGTAAACCATACCCCTATAATTATGGGATATACTCACAATACCAAAACAAATGAAAAATCTAAAATAATCCCTAAAATAAAGGCAAGAGATATAGGGTAAACCACAAAAATGAAGGCCCTTACAAAAATATAGTCTTGATATCAAAAAAATAAGGGATAAGCCCAAGGATGAGGTCCATAATATAGGTAATACATATCCCATGAGGGATCCAATAAAATAGAGCAATGACAAAGTCAATAAGTCAAGAGACCTAGACCAACATAGTGTAATAAGACCAACAAGGATTGGCACCTATCTTATACAAGGTGAAAAACAAGTTTGCCCTGGAATCATAATGACAAAAGAATACCCTATATTTTGGAAGCTTTACTTTGATGTATCAAGGCAAGGATTTGAGGCCAAAGTAGGTGTATGACTCATCTAATGATAAGGAAATAAAACCCTTCAAGCTTTTCAATTGCAATTCAAGTTCTCAAACAATATGACAAAATATGAAGCCCTCACACATGGCCTTTTAGTAGCTTCTAAAAAAAAGGTAAAGGAGATCAAGATATTTGAGGACATCAAACTTGTTGTCAAATAGGTAAGATCATTATGCACGGTAAAAAAATGGATGATGAGCTCTTGCCAAAATCATATTTAGGATTTATTGGAGGACTTTGATGCTATCAATATAATAATGATTCCCTGAGGCTAGAATATAAATATAGACTGAATGGTTGTTATGGGGTCCCAATTTGACCTAGTTGAGGATTTATAGAACATCCAAAAAAACATCAAAGTCATCATTAGTTCTATGGTTCTAGATAATGACACTTCATGGCAAGTGCTTGAAGACAAAGAGCACTTTGTCCATTCCATACAAAATGAGACCTAAATTTGTTGAGAAATTAATCCTAGGGATATAAGAGGTCTATGAAGACCAAGTCATCCAACTCAATAGCAACAAGATACTCAAGGGGTTCATTCTTCTAGAATCCCTATTCACCCTTGATGATTGCTACAAATACAAGAGAGGCATGACCATAGATAAAGGTGACTATTAGGAAGTGGATATCAAAGCCAAAAACAAATTATGAGTAGCAAAGATAACCATAAGGAATGAATATTTTAATTGACTTATGCCACAAATATACAAGAGTGATGGCCTAGGGCTATAAATACCTGAAGGTCAATGATCAAGGTATTATTCAACACACCATAGATCTCAACCCAGATTCCAAGCCTATAAAATAGTTGTAAATTTTGGTGAACTCCAAGATAGATTTGCTCATGGATCATGAGCTCATCAAACTTCTAAAAGCAAAAATCATCTACCCATTAAAGCATACCACCTAGGTATCCAATCTAGTCCCATTTAGAAAGAAGAATGGAGAAATTTGGTTGTGTTGAATTCATAGACCTTAACCAAGCTTCATTTACAGATCATTACTGGTTATCCTCAATGGACCAAATCCTATATACCATGGAAGGATCAGAGAGATTTTTGCTTCTAAATGGATTCTCTAGCTATAACCAGGTTTGGGTGAAAGAGGAAGACTAGCATAAGACAACATTCATAACCAAGTGGGGCACTTTCACTTACCAACGAATGTCTTTTTTCCTTTCAAACACTGGGAAAATATTCCAAAGAGCCATGGATATTATTTTTCATGACCTTAACAAATCATCCTTGTCTATTTGGATGACCTCATAGTATTTTCTAAAAGAAAGGAATATCATTTGGAGCACCTGGAAAGGGTAATTAAGCACTACCAAGAGTTCAACATTTTCCTTAAACCCAAGAAGTGTGTATTTTATGCTCCACAAGAAAACTCTTAGGGCATGTAGTATCCAAAGAAGGGATAGCTATAGACCCTAATTGAATAAAAGTCATTTTAGGATTATTTTTCCACAACATAAGAAAGGCAACTAGTCTTTCCTCAAGCATATTAATTTTGTTCAAAGATTTATCCTTGGCTTCTCCTCCATTGTTAGGCCCATCACCAAAATGTTAAAATGGGGATAATTATTCTAATGGACTGGTGAAGGAAGCAATATTTCAAGAGAATCAAGAAGGTTATTACAAAAGCCCCAGTATTATCCAATCTAGGTTTTAACAAAAAGTTCATCCTCTACACTTATGGGGGAGTCCAACATTATGGTAGTATTAACCAAAAAGAATGATATGGTGATGAGTATACCATCTTCTTCTTTAGCTATAACCTTAAGGATACAAAGAGCATTATGGTTTCCTTGATCGACAAGTGTACTCTTTGATGTGTAGCCTAAAAATTTTAAGCATATGCTCTCTAGTAAGAAAATCATCACCAATGTTGTCCACTCTGGCGTCAAGGATTATATCATGAATGATAAAATTAGTGATAAAAGGGCCAAATGAGTCACTTTCCCTAGAATATGATATTGAGATCAATGCTACCAAATTGATCAAATGTAGAGCACTTTACAAAAGGCTAGTCTAGGAATTAGAACAATTAGAAAAGGGAGAAGAATAATGCTTTATCATTTTTGAGCAAGGTAAGAATTAGATCGAATGAATTACATGCGAAATAATCATTATCCACCTTACTTGATTCATTCATAAATGAGGACCTACAGGTTGCAAAATTTCCATTATACACTCATTAGAGAAATTCTACTTTGAAGAAATTTTAATGGGACACTCTTGAGATGTATAGAAACTGATAAAATTACCTCTTTATTGTAGAAGTTCCACCAAGGCTTCTTTGGGGGGCACTATTCAGCTCACACCATGGTAGTAAAGATAATGAAGGCAAAATATTACTAGCCCACCATGTTTAATGATGCACACCAAGGAATGCAAAAATGTTATAAGTGCAAGATTTTCGTCAAAAAAATAAAAAGCAACATTACCCCACAAGCTCAGACCTTATCACAATGGGTTTTGGATTTTATAGGGAAAATCAATACACCTTCTAGAAAAGGACATAGGTGGATCCCTACTACCACTGAATACTTCACAATATGGACAAAAGTAGTGCCACTCAAGCTATTAGAGTATTATTACCTTATTTGGTAATATGTTGATTCTCCTGGGTAGTTAGTTTATTATTTACCTAGGTTAGATATTCTACCCTAGGTTAGATATTCGTTAAATCTTCTATTTAACAAATATTATATTGTTAGCTATATTTTTTAGTAGGTTAGCACTTATTTCTCTAAGTGTGTTGGTTAGCTATTAGTTAGTGATTCTCTAGGCTATCTATAGCCTATCACTTTGTATACATTTATTTTATTATTCAATAGTATTTACTGCCTTATGTTTTATAATATGGTATCACAGCCGAGAGGTTCTTGACCTGTGAGGGGTGGCAGAAATTATTCCTCTTCCTAATTTTGATTCCATTTAGAGGTTTCTCAATTGCTATGTTTATTTGGTGGTGTCTAGTCAGTATTGCTGCAGCAACCCATCGCTACTAGTAGGCGGTGCAGCTAGCATAGAAGTGCATACCATGACATCGAGACTCACTAGCCCTGAGGACTAGAGTATGACACAAGGTTCACATATAATCCAAGGGCTAGAGATCACACCAATAGACCTCATGTGGACTGTTCACGATGGACAAATGACACCAACAGAAAAGTGGAGCCATCATCTAATGACCAATCCTTTTATTGGATGCAGTTGATACTGATGGCCAATATATTATCAAAGTCGACAAGACCATAGACCTCTAGGTTGGAGTTACCTATGGTGGACAAGCTACAAGTACTTGGAGGATCAGGATCTAACATGTGGAAACCCTGACAAATACCTACACGTGGACTAGCGAATCTAATCGACTCAATATTTGATGACTGCGAGGTGTAGACTCAATTGAGAGGATTGAATGACTGCAAGGTGTAGACTCTACTAAGAGGACTAGATTCAAAAAAGTGACCCTAATGTGATATGATCTATCAATACTATGTTCATGACCTAGGCTAACCTAGATGACATCGAACTCCAACAAAATTTGCAATGTTTACGTAAGTGACAGTCATATGATTGGGCACAGTCTCCTCGAAGGTAGATAACCAAATAGGAGAGTGAAGTTCTTTTTAAATGTCATTTTTTATGTGCATGTTTCCTATGGTACAAAATTTTAAAGACTTTCTACAAACGTTGAAATTCCTTCGTCAAGCTTCAAGTTGTAGATTATTTTTTGATTGCATCCAAAGACAACCAATCACACCGCACAAAAGAAGCATTAAAGGAATTTGCTTGCCTAAGCTGAATGTCCTCTAGCTTCATTAGAGGAGTGTTTATTAATGCTAGAACAAAATCTATAGTCATTCCCTCGTGCCAGTAAAATACAACAGTTACTTAGAGCCTGTAGCGATCATTTTTCTAGTGCAATGACAATTCTAGCAGTGAAAGAAGCTCGTCCAGTGTCTCATCCCTACATTTTCAATATTTGTATTCATTATATCTCATGTATCTTTGATGTCATATCATACTAGTAAACATAGATCATGTAGCTAGATTAGACAAGGTACAAATTTCCATGAATATCTGGACCTAACAGTGAACATAGCATTGGTGATTCTGAATCCTTTGATCTGTGATGCTTGATAGCAGACAGCCATTTATTTTTTTATAGATAAGGTGCACAAATGGTATAAGAAACCTTATGGTTCATATTTCAAAGGGTTTCCATGATGTTTGATACAATCAACCAGTAGGGTGATGCCATCATTTGCAGGTCCATTACAGACACAGAAAAAAATTGTCTGAATGAATCATCTATGGGAAGAGGGTTTGCATGTCGATGATTACAATAATCATATTTATGGCCTATTTTTCTATCGGGGATTATTTTTAAATCCTATAAATCATACATTGAAATACCTGATGCACGATACATTTCTTCATATCATGGCCAGATTTCTCTTTGATGGAAGATCTTCGAAGAATTTTGTATTTCGCATTACGTTTAGTGATTGAAGGTGGTGTCAACATGGTCAAATGATCACAAGCTCCTTAAGATACATAGCGACAAGAGGATTTTTTGTATTGTTGCACCACCTCTCGATGGAGGAGAATGCAGTGCCACCCAGAGCGAATACTGCCCGATGGAGGTGTGCCTCGATGGAGAATCATCTGTGGAGGCGGCACCGCTGCATTTTTTATACACCCACTAGTGGCTCAAGGTTTTTAACATTTGGAAAGCTCACTTTACTTTCCAACGGCCTAGCTCGCCCACCCAATTGGAGGTTGAACGCTAATACCTTGGTGAGGGCAGGTCAGGGGTTCAAACCTCGTGTAACCCCAAATTACTATTTTGATGCAAAGCAAAGGTATTTTTTATTGCATCTTTATTTTTTTTAAAATAAATTAAATCGATAATTTTATAATTGTTTTGTTAAATCCATTATTATTTTTAATTGATTTTTTTAAGACATATTTAATTATATTTTTAGTTTTATTTAATTAAAAATTGTCTTGCAATCAAAAGAACAAAAGAAGATGTCCTCCAAATCCAAACAAAGGGGGGGATAAATTTTTTTTCTCCATCAAATAAAATTTTTCAAAAAGGGGGGAACAACTTGTAAAGGTGCATTTTCGGTAGCGACTGACACCTCAATTCATTATTTTACAAAATTCCTTTGTAAATAGGTGCATTTTTGGCAGAGATCAACACCTTCAAGGATGGGTAGATCAAAGAAAAATAATACCCCAAAACCAACTAATGATGTTGCAAAATCATTTAAAGGTCCCTAATTTCCAGAAGATATATACGGGATAGATTTTTATGAGGATGGAATATTTTTCACACTACATAGTGGTGTAGATGCCATACTCAATGATTTTGTGTCTTGTGAAGACATTCAGACAAATGGTGTTCTAATACCTATTGGCGTTGTAAGGGCAATATACATGTCATTGGTTTCACTTGACATTGCCCAACATAAAGTGAAAAGGGATATCAGTGAGGAAAAAGAGGTCCTAATGGTCGATGCTTGTTGTGATACAAGTGAATTTCAGCCCATGGTGGTAAATGCTTGTTGTGACACATCTGACCTTGAGCCCACTATGGCCAATGTTTGTTGTGATATAAGCAACCTCATACCTATGATGGCAGATATCAATTGTAGCATAGGTGATCTCATCACAATAGCATATTTTGCTTGTGACACCAGTGACTTAAAAATTGACCCTCCTAAAAATGAGCTCCATAATCTAATCAATAATGACAAATACCATATTGTTAAAAGCATTGATGAAAATGATAAAATTAGGTGTTTTAAAAACACACCAAAGGATTTGGATCCAAACTGATGAATAAAATGGGATTCAATGGTGAGAGATTAGGTAAACATGAACAAGGCATTAAAACTCCAATAATACTAAATATTAAGACAAGAAATGAAGGCCTGGGCTATTTTGGATAAGCAAATACTAGTAAAACTATGTTTGTAAAACCTAAATCTCCTAGAACTCCTAAAAATAATTGTTGTAGTTATTGTGGTAGAATGGGACATGTAGCAACTAGGTGTTGAAAATTACATCCTTGTGATTCATGTAGATGTACAAATCACTCTTCTTCCAGTTGTTGATACAAAGTAAAAATGGCCAACAAGGTTCATATAGATTGTGTATGGACAGATCTCACACAATGGACCAAGATGAAAGAAATGTTGTATGGCTTCTACCAAAAAGGTAAATCCTATGGTATACCTAGAGGCAGATCTAGTGACAAATCAAGTGGCAGTCCCAGAGGTAATGACCCAGAGACAGACCCAGAGATAAAGTTCCAGAGGCAAATCTACAGGAAGATCCAGAGGCAATAATCCAGAGGTAGATTCACAGGTATATCCAGAGATAGACCTAGAGGTACAAATCTAGAGGTACACTTAGATCCAGAGCTAGAGCCATGAGCCCAAGCCTGAGCAAGAGCCAACATTCTTTCATTTCTCTTCTTCTTCACTGTATTGGGATAGTTATATGTATTACCCAAATAATGTAATAAGGGGGGATGTTAGAGTACTATTACCTTATTTGGTAATATGTTGATTCTCCTGGGTAGTTAGTTTATTATTTACCTAGATTAGATATTCTACCCAAGGTTATGCATAGTAGCAAATTTTACAATTTAGCATGAATATTCAGATTTTCACAATGTTAATTTTGAGAATTTTGGGACCATAGAGGTCGGCCCGTTCGCCCAAAAATTTTGAGATCTAATTTTTTTAAGGGTAAATTTTCCCCATTGTCATAGGGTTTCCTACCTAATTTTTCCCTAAATTTATTAAAAATAAGAAATATCCTGCCCAAATTGCCCCTTGTACCCCATTATATATAACTAACCCTGACAGCGACACCCATACAATTACAATATTTTTTTTGGATAGCAAGCGATACAAAGTAGAATGCGACTAGTAGAAGGTGACTGGCATAAGGCAACTGGCATAAGATGATTAGTTGAAGGTGATGGGTGAAAGGCGACTGGCATAAGGCGACTGGCGAAAGGTGACTAGAAGAAGGCAAATGGCATAAGACGACTGGTAGAAGGTGACTGGCAAAAGGCAACCAGCATAAGGTGAGTGGTATGAGGTGAGTGGCATGAGGTTAGTGACATAAGGTGGCTAGTAGAAGATGATTGGCATAAGGCGAGTGGCATGAGGCAAGTGGTATGAGATGAGTGGCATAACGTGACTGGCATAGATGAGTGGCATAAGACGACCAGCATAAGGTGACCGGCATAAGGCGACTGGCATAAGGTGACCAACATAAGGCAAGTGGCATAAGGTGAGTGGCATAAGGTAAATGGTAGATTACGCCTAGAAAAATACAACCAGCATAATGTGGCTAGCATAAGGTGATCGGTATAAGGTGAGTGGCATAATGCAAGTGGCATAAGGCAACTAGCATAAGGTGAGTGGCATAAGGCGAGTGGCAGAAGGCGATTGGCTGAAGGCGAGTGGCATAAGGCAACTAGCATAAGGTGACTGGTAGAAGATGACTGGAAGAAGGTGACTGGCATAAGGTGACTAGTTGAAGGCGACTGGATGAAGGCGAATGGCATAAGGTGACTAGCAGAAGGTGACTAGCAAGTGGCGAGTGGCATAAGGTAACTGGCATAATTTGAGTGATAGAAGGTGACTGGCATAAGGCAACTAGCATAAGATGACTGGCATAAGGCGAATGGCAGAAGGTGAGTTGCATAAGGTGACTGAATTTATCGATAAGTTTCTTTTACTATTAAATTTCATTTAACATTTTATTCATCGACACTCAATCAAGAGGTTTATTTTGCTTGCGAACGATATTCTTGGGATAGATATTCTACTGTATCTAGCAGTAGTTATCTTTTATACCAGTTATTTTCATTTTTTAAAATTATGTTCTTTGTTCATGTTATTATTCTATTCATACAAGTAAAATATCAACTACAGGTAATGGAAAGAAGGGAGGTCAGTATTCCAATAAAAGGAGTATCTTCAAATACTTTCATAATATTTCAAAACCCGGTGAGCCATCATCTGCACAAACTGAAGGTATGAACACCTTTACTCACCACTTAATTTTTTTACTTTGTTAATTTTAAATATAATGTCTTCATTCATAAATAATTGTGCTTTTTGGTTGATGGCTTTGTCCATTTTTATTTGTAGAAGGTATGCTTTTAAATGCCATAGTGATAATGAACCTACTATTGACACTAGTATTATATCTACAGAAAATATTGTTAACCTTGGTATACCTCCACTTCCACATATCCACATTAATGAACAGTCCACAAATGAAAATATTCTCAATCAAATTGAACAACAACATGAAAAGATTCCTGAATTTAACATGCCAAGTGGAAAAGAAACTAATAGTTCTTATGCAGTCCCTACTTCTGGAGAATCTTCATCTAAAATAAATAAGCGTGCAAGGTTATCTAGGTGGATAATTAACAGATCATTTCAGCCTGATTAGATATCAGAATTTTCATTTATTGAGCCAGTGCTGCCAAAGAATAATAGTGATGATATAACATAATTGAGATTTGTAATTTACATTTGGAAACACGAAAAGGAGCATAGATTGTAACTTAATAAAGATACAATAGAAAAATATTATGGAAAGGTTTATATCAAAACAAAATAAGGTGATCAACAAACACCAAAAACTTATAGGTGGAAGGATGCATCAGAGTGTGCACATATAAGAAATGCATAATAATATGATAAATAAATGAAACAAAAGCAAACATTGGTTGATAAAGGTGCAATGATTCAAGCCCAATTTCGAAAAATGAATAAGTTAACTTTAGCTTCAAAAAATGTGCAGTTTGTTGTTGTATGCTCTATTCTTAATAAGGGTATACCTATGTCTAATTTCATGGATTATAAATCTCTATTTCAACTAGTTTATGTGCAGAACTTACCCAGCATCCATTGGTTAGATCAAAGTGGTTGGAAAATGGCAAAATGTCTCTCATTGGTTGAGCAGGATGACCTCAGAGAGAAAGAAAAAAAGGCAAAATTCATTTCACTTTCAATTGATGAGGTGACTATTGTTGACAATACATATTGGATTTACATGCATGTTTACACATTGGAAAATCATTTAATGCAACCTCATTTACTTTGAATACGTAAAATAGTGGAAAATTTTAATGTAGAAAACATTTACAATGTTGTAACTAGTTTAAAAGAAGAATCGGGAATGAATGAAATTGAAATAGCCACTAAGTTAATATGTGTAGGAGCTGATGGTGCTGCTACAATGCAAGAACACAAGAATGGTCTTTTTGTTAGACTACAAACATCGGTTACCCCATATTTGATCCCTATTCATTGCATGACTCATAGAATGAATTTTGCATAAAAAATATGGATACATTTACAAATGTTGCGAGAGTGGAAGATCTTGTTCGTGAAATTCATGAATATTTTTTATGTAGCCCAAAAATATTTTTAGAGTTTCAACAGTTTGCACTAGGAGTTACAGAAGGTAAAAAACTATTGAAAGATGTGGATACTAGGTGCATTTTGATGTATCAACCGGTATTAAGAGTTTTCAAAGAATATCAATCCTTGATAGGGTTTATGTATGCAAATCGTAGGGCAATTGATAAGGCTAAATATTTAATTTTTTGAATGAGTGACTTTGAAACTCTTCTCACATTGTGTACAATTCTTCCAATGTTGGAAAAAATGAATACTTTGATCAAAATTGCACAAGAAAGATTAATTTATATTGTGGATTTCATCAGGGTGAGAATACAAATTTGCATGCATATTGATATGATGTACACATCTGGTCAAAATTTTATGGATCCCATTTTTTAGAGTTGGAGAGCATTAACAAACATGAATGATCCTCAAAGCTTTTTGAAGCTCAATATAAACGATCATCTATGTATTAATGTTTGCGGAAAGGAAATACCTTTATATTGTTATGGTGTGCGAATGGATATAGCTAAAAATGAATTTGAGCAAATACCCATAACCTACAACATATTTCATGTAGTTGTAGACGATACAAAACTTAAACTAAAACAAATAGCAAAATCATTGACAAAAGAAATAAGAGATCGTTTTCAAAGAGATGAATTGCTAGAGGCTATGGGTGTGGTTAATATGATGTTTTGGGATCCTTGTAATGAATTCCAGACTATAAATTCTTTGTTTCTCAAATACATGGGCATTCTTGCTAGCCATTTCAGTAAAAGTGTTGTAGTCAATGGTATTGAAATCAATGGTATTCTCAACATAGATCTTTTGACAAAACAATCAAACTGTTTTGGAACAACAATGTCTACTCAAGTTTCACAACTCTCTAACTATCATGAAGCAGGTTCTATTTCACATTTGTGGAGAATATTACAACCAAGTACTATCTTACAACATACTATGAGTGAATATTTTCATTTATATGAATTATGTCAAACGATGATTTTGGGATCCGTGGAAAATGAAAGGGTGTTCAGTGCACAATCATATATAAAATCTAAAGTTCGAAATAGGTTGGACAAAAATTTGAAGAATTTTTTGAGAGTATATGTGTCGACCTATATGGTGGAGGAGTTTCCTTATGAAAAAGCACTGTCACATTGGAATTCTTTGGCAGAGAGAAGAGGTGTAACGAATATTGATGATGATGAGGATGATGGTAACACTGGTCAAATTGTGATGACAAAATTTTTGGGAATGAGTGTAGAACATTTTGTACAATCTAAAAAGATTTTGTTCCAACTTCCAACATTATGATGCAAGGATGCATTCATTTGATTTGATTTCACATATTATCATTTGATTTGATTTCACATATCATAATGAAAGGATGCTTTCATTTGATTTGATTTGAATTCACATATTATCATTTGATTTGATTTCACATATCAGAATGAAAGGATGCTTTCATTTGATTTGATTTGAATTCACATATTATCATTTGATTTGATTTCACATATTATCATTTGATTTGATTTCACATATTATCATTTGATTAGATTTCACATATCAGAATGAAAGGATGCTTTCATTTGATTTGATTTGAGTTCACATATTATTATTTAATTTTATTTCACATATTATTATTTGATTTTATTTCACATATTATCATTTGATTTGATTTCACATATTAGAATGAAAGGATGCCATTGGATACTATGTATAGCATAGCCCCTTGATTTGATTATGTATTATTTGATTATACATGTGTTACACATATTCTTTGATTACACATGATTTGATTATTGGATTATCATAAATGTGTTACTATATATTTTGTATATCATTTTACATTAGCCTTGTTATTGAAGTATTAGTCTAAAGTTTATATTTTTCTTGTAGATTTGTAATGTATAAATCGTTATAGGCAATTTGTGAAAGTAATTGTTTATGCTGCATTTTTTGTCATTTCAAATTAATTTATATAACATTAAATATCATCTTACTACATCCACATACTTCAAAATTACTTAATATATCAACACAAACAATCAAAACATAACAATATTCAAAACAAAGTTTCATAGAGATAACAATTTTTTTTGGAAATATTCTCTTTCATTGATTTCAATTTTCAAAAAATTTACCATTCATTCACAATTTACAAAACATTTCAAACATTATTTCTTCCACTTCAAATTAAAAACAACAAACTTCTACATCATCATAAATAATAAAAAATAGTAATAATTAAAAAAAAATTCCAAGAGATAATACATATTTTTTGCAAATAGTCTCTTTCATTGAATTCAATTTTTAAAGAAGACACCATTCATTCGCAATTTACAAAACATATTAAACATTATTTCTTCCACTTCAAATTACTTAATACATCAACACATATAATCATAACATAACAACATTCAAAACAAAATTTTCAATAGATAACACATTTAATCGAAAATAGTCTCATTCATTGATTTCAATTTTCAAAAAGGATACCATTCATTCGTAATTTACAAAACATATCAAACATTCTTTCTTCCACTTCAAATTAAAACATAACAATAATTAAAAACAAAATTTCAAAATGATAATAGGAATTTTTCAGAAATTGCCTCTATCATTGATTTCAATTTTCAAAAAAATACCAGTCTTAAATAATTTATAAAAATATAAATATTTTTTGTTTCACTTAAAATGCAACACAACAAACTTCTATTTTTTTTCAATGTTTCCTGAAGGTCCACCCACATCTACCTCAATATCCTTTTCTTCTAATGCCCCAACCCTAACTAAACTTTTTGCTATAGTGTTGATCCTCGATAACAAGGCACTCTCTTCCTTCGCTAAATCTTCTTTGAAAGGTGAATTCAGCTCCTTCTCATTTTCTTTCAATTTAGCCTCAACATCCAGGCCCCTATCTCTGATAATCTTCTTCATAAAATTATTTTCTCTAACTGTCTTTTGTAACCTCTTATTCAATTCAATAACATTATTAATGCTAATTTTGGCAGTTTTGATCAAAATTTTCATGGCACCGACTTGTTGCTTTAGGTGCTGGAAATTAGACTACAAAATAGAAATGAAAAAAGGTTAATATTTATAAAAAAACATATTTAACAAAAAATAATAATTTAGTTAGATGTAAAACTTACATCAGTTGTAAGTCGTGTTGTTTCTGCAACTGTTACTTTGTTCTGATCTAGTGCTCATTCATTAAAATATTCTTGGGCTTCTGCATTGAGGTTTTTCAAATGATTCAAAACAATAGCCATAATTTCATCTTTGTATGTAGACTCGGCCTCCATAGTGCCAGATTCAGCTTTATGTAGCAAAGCATCAAGATTTTGGGGCTCATTATCAACCTTTAAAAACAACTCTTTTCTCTTTGAAAAATTCTTATATCGGTCATTGATTGCTTTAATCAAAACCTTAGCCCGATATTCTTATTCTTTCAATTTATCAATATCCAAAAGAAGAATATTATGAACTATAGTTTTACATCTATCGGCTAATAACATATTTTTAGAAAATTTTAGGATATCATCATTTGTTACACTTGTTAGAGTTAAAGTGCACTATGCATTCACCTTGACACTTGTCAGTTTCACTTGACAAGTGTCATGTGTTGAATATAGGCTTATGCCTATATATTGTAACCATTTGTATCAATAAAATTAATCCCTTCAGTTTCAGTCCCAACATTTGGTATCAGAGCAGGCTTTCCCGCCCCTGTGAAACCCTTGAGGGGGGATTTCCCTCATGGAAATCCTTCCTCCTCCCCCTCTTTTTTTTTTTTTTTTTTTTTTTTTTTGAGTGAAACTTGAGGAAATAATGGTTCAAATTGTTCAAAAGGGACACTAAATTATTTAGATCATAATGGTTCAAATTGTTTTTAATCAAAACAAAAGGAAATATTTCATAAAGTGGAGGAGCACTTTATTGGCATGTAAGACAAACATGAGAGTGGGTGATTTATATAGGCCCATGTAATTCCTTTGTGAGGGTAAATTGAGAGACTATTTTTTTTTCCCGCCAGAGAGCGATGTCGCCACAGTGCGAGGTTTTAGTTGTTGTCTTGAAGAGGCATGTTGTTTTTCATTATGATGAAGGCCCCTTTGATGGTGGAATATAGGGGTATTTATAGTCGTTGGAAACGGTTTTCTGCGACGGACACAATGGTGGTGTCATATTGTAATTTTGAGGCTATTTCAATTCAATTTTTTAGCCTCAAAGTTTTTCTACCTTGGAGTGCACTCTCGGTTGAACCCGACACTCCCAAGGTAATTTCATATGTGATCCTTGTACCTAGTGATCTTTTCTATACACTTGGCGAATGCAGCGGCTGGTTACCCATGCATTTCGGTGGGATGACATGGTCACCATAAGGACACTTATACTAGGGACTACAGACAAAGACACCCTAGACTCTATCCGAGGTTTTTTTCGGATCTACTTCTAAAGACTACAGACGAAGACACTTCAGAAGATTCTTTTCTTTTCTTCTTCTCTCCTCCTATTTTGATCTATGGCTCATTTTATTGTATTGAGTGCATTTTCGACAGAGACCGACACTCTTATATGGCTCGTTTTTCCTTTGTATTAGGTGCATTTTCGACAGAGACCGACACCTTCTAGATTGAGTTCACCATAAAGAGAGATTTGATATTTATGGTGAATCTAGTCAGTGACCTACGAGAGGCAACATCCTCTGAGGATGACCTACAAAGGCAACAGACCTAGAAGTGGCTGACCCTGAGGCACCCATGATGACCTTGAGGCACTTAGACGGCTGACCCAGTGGCAACAGACCCATGGAAGTGGCTGACCCTGAGGCAACAGACCGAGATGTATACATAGTGAATCTAGCATTATTCATAGTTGGAGAGCCAAGCGCAAAGAGCATGAGCCTAGACCAAATCAGCAATAAGAGAGGATGATAGGTTGTTTTCCAAAAGTCAACATTAAGGGGGAATGTTACCTAATGTTGACTTGTTTTGTTTCTTCTTTAGTTAGGATAGTGCACTTTAAGGGGGAATGTTAGATTTAAAGTGCACTATGCCTTCACCTTGACACTTGTCAGTTTCACTTGAAAAGTGTCATGTGTTGAATATAGGCTTATGCCTATATATTGTAACCATTTGTATCAATAAAATTAATCCCTTCAGTTTCAGTCCCAACAACACTACAGGCGGCGACTTGTTGTGGGGCGGAGGGGGAAACTTCAGTGGTATCTACATTGAAATCCTCTTCTCCATCAATGCCCTCTTCATCCTCAAGAATATCACTTGCCTTTAAAGGGTAATTTTTAGGATTCATACCCTGATAAAGAAAGTGACATTCTAGAGTTCCTGAGGGCATTTGAGATGAACTCTCAACATTTGAAAAATTCTCTAAGGTTAATATTGTTAAAATAGAAACATTAGATGATGACACATTTTGTGTCTTTGTAGCACTTCTTACATGATGAGGTGGCGGTGTGAGGAAAATTTTACCATGCATGCATGATTGGTTCCTCACAGGTGGAACCTACTATGGATGGACAAGAACTTGCTTTGAATGGATAGACAGTGGAACTTGTGGTGGCTGTGGCTATTTCTGTTGTTGTGGCTATGGTTGTGGCTATTGTTGTGGTTGTTGTTTTGGTCATCGATGTGGATGGACAGATGGTGGAGCCATCTATTTTTTTAGCCTTTTGAATCTAGCATGTCCCTCTATTAAATTTCACACAAAAATACAAATTTAATCTTGTATAAATAACCATAGCATTTAAAAAATATTTATTTAAACCATACATACCAGACTCAGACTCTGTAGCCATTGATGATTCAACCATTTGCTCTTTCTCTGAAAAATATTTAAAACACATTAAAAAACATAATTTTAAGTCATTAAAATAAATCATTTAAAATAGTATTTTTGAATAGTAAGGTTACCTAGTGGGCTGGAGGTAACCTCTTCCACGTCGACAGTAACAATTTCAGAAGTAAAAGGTATCGCAGATGTATGTTGAATCCGATAACCATGAGACCTTGCACGTTTGGTAGGAGTTATTGGTGATGACTGTGACTGCGTATCAGATCGGTAGATACTTCCTAAACCCTAAATATGACATCCCTTTTACTTGAATACTGAGATCCTCTTCTCTGTTTTCAAAATAAAATTAGAGAATGATAAGATAGAATGAAAAAAAAAAAAAACAAAGATATTCCAACAAATATGTTTACCTATATCTCATCATCAGACATGCCAATAAACAACAAACTAGGGTGTAATGCAGTGGGAGGATTTCTTTGTTGAAGGTTGAAATAAGCTTCCTAAAATAAACAAAGAATAAAATTGTTGGTAGTCACTGTATAAGGAGATTGAATTTTTTGGGCACTCAAAAGGTTGTGTTTCAGGCGGTTGGAAATGTGCGTGGACCAATCAAATCTACCACCACCAATACAACGAATCAATAAAGATAGTGCCCATAAATTTATTTATGTAGGTCGCTCCTGCAGAATAAGACTTGCTTGAAAAAATTCAATGCAAGCATATAGAAATTTGTCTCCAACATTGGAAATGTATAAGCCCCTTTTGGACTTAGAATAATTAACTAGAAAAAAGAGACAACATTAGTAGAAAACAAAAAGTACAAGGAGAACATTATTAGAGAAATGAAACTACAACACAACAACATTTAATGTTAAATAAAAAATAAATTTTCAAATTATACCTTTTTTATTGTCAGAATGAACAGAGTAAACGGTTCCTAGGGTAAATTTATCATCATCAATTAAGGCGTACTTGTTGTTCACCAGTACACCATCCAAAAATGGCAGCCATGTTAGTCGCTGCACATCGAAAGGTTTAATAAAAAAAACAATGTCCTTGTTATCCATTCGCATTGAAATAATAGATACGTCATGGTTGTAACAAGAAACGATCCATTGCATCAACTGAATGTTAATGTTCAACTGTGGCATCTTCAACACACCAGCAAGTCCAACGATGTAAACCTATTGGGAATATTTTCTAGGAGTGTTAAAAATTATCTTCAGGTTGGGGCAGAAGTTGTTCTTGAAATACACTTTAGAGGGAAAAGGAGAGAAAGAGCTAAGATGCACGAAAATATTTTGAAAGACCAGGAAAACACTTAGAAATACCCTGGAAAACACTGCCAAAACCTTCTAGAAATGTTGCCAAAACCTTCTCAAAATGCTGCCAAAACGCTCTAAAAATATTGCCAAAATGGTGCCAAAACGCTCTGAAAATGCTCCCAAAACGCTCTGAAAATGCTTGGAAATCGCTATGGAAAACACCCTGAAAATGTTGAAAAAATGTTTAAAATTGCTCTGGAAAATGTTGTGGAAGAGGCAAAAAATGACCCTGCAAATGAATTTATAGAATTCTACATGGTGAAATTTAATAGATGCATGATACATGGTAGAAGATAGGACATGTGGCGTCATCTAATTGATGAATTACGACAGTCACCTTGTGCCACTCGCCATCTACCAGTCGCCATATTTTGAAAAAATCGCCATGTTTTGAAAAAAATTCTTTGAAATTTTGAAAAATTTGCCCCAAAGTTTATACGATTTTCACGTTCATTCACCCCAATTTGATAAATACTTTTTCGGTAGTACCCCTTATGCATAACCATGATTCTACCCTAGGTTAGATATTTGTTAAATCTTTTATTTAACGAATATTATATTGTTAGCTATATTTTGTTAGTAGGTTAGTTGTTATTTCTCTAAGCTCATTGGTTAGCTATTAGTTAGTAATTCTCTAGGCTATCTATAGCCTATCACTTTATATATATTAATTTGATTTTTCAATAGTATTTACTGCCTTATGTTTCATAATACAAGCAAGCTACTAGGAAGGTCATTGTCAACTTCTTGGAAAAGATCATTAGTCATTTTGAAATACCATATACCATCATAATGGAAAATGCACCTGTATTCATTGGGACCAAGGTAAGCCATTTTATTCTCAAACATGGTATTTTTATGAAAACCTCTTCTAATTACTACCCACAAGGCAAGGGTCTAGCAAAATCCTCAAACAAAATATCTTGAGGATCCTAAGAAGAATGGGGACTAACAACTAAAGACTATGGTATCAACATACATGCTAAACCTTATGGGTAAATAGAATAATCCCTAAAAGGAATTGGTTGTTCCCCTTTCTCTTTAGTTTATGGTTGGGAGGTTTGATTACCCATCTCCATTGAATTGTTAGACCTATAGCTACTCCACCAACTAGAGATCCATGAACATGATGATATATCCCTGAGAATAGGGGAATTACTGCAATTGGAGGAGCAAAGAAAAATATTAGAGCTCACTTGAGCAAGCATCAATTGGATATGGAGAAGTAATTTGATAAAAGGACCATCATGCAGTGATTTTAAATTGGATATTTGGTATTCAAATGGAATTAAGATCGTAATTAACTAGGAAACATACTAAGTTTGACAATATGTGGAGTGGGCCTAATGTAATTAACAAACTAAAATCCAAAATATATTGTATAACTCACCAAACCAAATAGGTAGCCACTCTCAATTTTGGTTAATAGGAGTTTTTTAAAGAAATAATAAAAAAGAGAGGAAATAAGAAAGATGGAGAAGGGGAAATGCCACAAAATTTGTTTATGGATAAATCCTACACAAACACCTATTTCATGTCCCCCTCTATATAATGGCATTAATGAGGGAATGTGGGACCCAACTATTTGACCAAACCAATGGTCAAGATTGGGTAATGACTGGATACATGGTAGTCATTGTTGCTCAAACCAACCATTTCCTAGGCAACAAATTTTAAATGATCCTATCATAGGAAAGTGGCACGCTATTCAAGGAAAATTTAGGAAAACAAATGGGATAGCATCCCCTATCCAACCAATCAAATAATATAGGATAACCACATGCATAATAGGTAAACTATGATGGTTGCATATATAATCCCCTAAATTTTCTTTTTGCAATATCATTGAATGTAGAATGGATAAAAAGGTTTGAAGTAGCAGAAGAGGTAAATAAAACTTCCCCTAGTTCTAATCCAAGAATTTTTTGAGCACCATGGAAATAGCTAATAATTTTATCTTTTCCTACACCCACTCACTCCAACACCAAGAAAGGGATAGCCAAAAATATTGAAGCCCATGAGCCAATAGTAATCTTGATAGATAAAGCAAACAAGGTAGCAGATTTACACACATTGGCCAACACTAAAGCCTTAGAGGAAGGTGTTTTTCAAAGATACCAAGACATCAAGACCCCTAAAACCATTTCCTCCAAAATTTAGATGTCATAATTGGCTCAGTTATAGTTCCATAGGTCTATCAATATATAGAGTTCATAGAAGTATGTGTTGATAGATTTGACTAGGAGTAAGCAGTAGTGCAAGGGGATTATGGTCATTTTCATATCATAATTTCACTTGAGGCCATAAGGGACATATTTAGGATTCTCTAAGGGCCAAAAATTGATCCCCTAAGTACCAATATACTTTATAACAAATGCCCTAATCCACTGGTGGCCCTAAATGTAGAAACCCTCAAAACAAGCAACGAAGTGCCATGTCAAATTTCCCCATGCCACTCAATTAGTTCAGATATAATGTAAGATATGCTTTGAGTATGGTTGCATTCATATTTATGATAGATAAGGGAAAAAAGTGGGTATGAAATAATTAGGAGTTGTTTATGCCCTAAGGTACACACAATCCAACTATGAAGTTAGCCTTGACTTTAGCACCTATCTGGCTAGATGAATTTGGGAAGGTTTAGGGGATTTTAGTGGGAGGTTGGATTTTAGATGCCCTTAATATTTGGTACACCTAGCACTAGCATAGAATCCAATAATTTTAGAAACTTTGAGCTCAAGATGACTAGAGAAGATGATCGAAGGCACTTGTGTCCCTCTAAACTGGAGCCCTTTTTAGGGGGTCCTATTGTGCTTTTGTAGATAAATTCCTAATATAAATCCTTGGGGCATTTAAGGTGGAAATACCACATGGTATCCTAGAATAATGAACCAAAAAATACATCGATACTATGTGGGAGACTGATTTTTCTTGGAGGAGCACATCATTATTCACATTCTTGATTTCTCTAAGTCAATGTATCTACTACCTTGTTTTATACCAAAACTTGTCTTTTCCCTTGAAATGTTTTGTTAACTTGACATGGTGGATACTGCATATGGAGTATGTCAAAGCAAATCCAACTTTTATAAGTCTTTGGTGTAGTTGAAGGGATCAACCAATTGAAGAGGAGGGTCACCCCTTTTTTAGAAGAAATACTTAAGAGCCTCAAGCTAGAAATCCTAGACAATCCATGGGCATATGATTTGGAGGGATTTTTCTATGAGTGGCTATCTAATATTATGAATGTGAATAAGTGGACACCCCATAGGCGGCACAAGCTAGAGCTCCATATAAGGCCTAAAGAAGACAATTAAATGTCACTACAAAATAAAGATTTTTTTACTTTTGGTAAGCAACCAGAACCTTGGTTTGATCTTCTTGAGTTGAATATATCAAAAAGAATGATGAATACTACTAGTAAAATATCAAGGAACTAAGTATACCAATTGAAACAAAGAGGTTATTATGATGCCAAGTTATCATATTAGTGGATCCATCATCAACTAATAAGAGATATGGTCTCTATGCCAGGGGACAATCCCAAGGATGACAATTTTAGAAAATTATACAATGAGGTAAATGTAGCAGCTAACAATGATAGTTTTTAAGTAGAACAAACATTTCAAATTTCTCAAGGAAAATAATCATATCAAGATCAAGGGGTTTCCATGCCAAGCAGTCCTTCACTGGTAGGTCCTTCCTTGGAAATAGAGGTACATTTCGATGACCCTCTAGTCTCAATTAACTTAAAAAAATATTCTTCATCCTTTGAAAAGATATCACCAAGAGAAACCTCAACTAGAAATAATGATAAAAAATCCAATGAAATGCAAAGATCTTTTTCAAGTAATGAAAATAAAGGAAATAAAAGAAAATGTAATACTCAGGTCGAAGGAATCCCATTGCTAGAAGAATACTCCCTGATTAACCCCCATTATCCACAAAGATAAGGGGGAGACCACCAATATCTCCCACCAGAACATATTATGGCCTCAAAAGCATCCACTTAGCTACCACCCAGTAGCCTTGCCATTGAAGAGCTTTTTGGTAACCCTCCTCATGCTCCTTATCCTATCTCTCTTGTCCCCCTACTCTTTCCATACCATAAAATCTACCCATGCCACTGCTAGCCACGGTATCCACCCCAATAACAAATAATATAACTTTTTCAATCACCATATCCCTAACTAATCCTCAAACCCCCCTTCCATTTATAAAACCATTATCGTTACCTTTGGTGGACCTATTAAAATCCCTTGGCCCCAAACCTATCTCCTCCATTATAGAGCTTATTTCTTACTAACAAGAGGACTTTGAATAAAATCAACCATAATTTGAATAGGATGTTTGCGAGTGCAATTAGCATCTAGACATATCATAAATAAGGATATTTCTTCTTCTAGGGAAGGGGTTAGGTATAATTAGCTTTGAGCCCTTGGTTTAAAAGATATTATGTGAGATGCATCCAAAATATTATTGGATATTTGATTTTGGAATGGACTTTGAAGATGCCTTACTCGAGGAAGCATCTAAATTCATGAAGAACTCTGTCAAAATGATAACTCGTAAGTATATAGTAATTATGAAGCAACTGGCTAGGAAAATTAAGGAATGGAAGGGGCATATTGCCTCACTTGTTGCTATAGGATTTCCCTCCCATTTTAACCTGGATGGAGATTTCCTACCAAAAAGTGATTACAAACAGTGGTTAAACTAGTTGAACTAGGGTGAAACCATATTAGATCTATCTATGGATAAAAATTTAAATATAGTAGTGAAACTTGTCATTACCTTGGAAGCCCTTCTTCGTAGAATTTAGTGAGAACATATGCCCTCCATTTTTAAGGTGCTTCGAGATCTATAGAAAATATATTGGAACTACCTATGGTCCAAGGTGCCTTCAAAGGAGGAATGGAAAGAAGTCATTGCTACAACCAATAAACTCTAAGTGTGAATCCATGCCCAACAAAAATGCTATTGAGTTCTAGGTTCCAACTTTTAACCAGTTGAAATTCCCCTGTGGGTTGCCATAACAATAGTGAATTTTCCACTATAGTCATATTTTATAGCAATAGCCATAATTTAATAAGTAAAGTTGCATTAGAACCAATCTCCATCAAACCAACTAGACATCCCAATAGGGATACCA